>JALMGJ010000009.1:25170000-26436666 GCA_023362775.1 Charina bottae
ATCCGGACCTCAAACTAGGACACAAAGTATACAGAAAACCCACCCATATGGACCGATATCTACACAAAAATTCCAATCACCACCCACGACAAAAGAGAGGCATGATCAAAACCTTGGTGGATCGTGCTAATCGAAACTGTGAAACCCAATTTCTCAACAATGAACTTAACCATCTGAATTGGGTCCTACAGGCAAATGGCTATTCCAAGAATGAAATAAAAAGAGCCATCAAACCAAGAAAACAACATCCAACTGAAGAAAAACAGCCCCCCACAAACAAAGTATTCCTGCCCTACTTCAAAGGAGTCACTGACCGCATGGGAAAACTGATGGAAAAACACAACTTTCAAACAGTCTTCAGACCCACCAGAAAAATACAACAAATGCTAAAATCAGCAAAAGACAAAAGGGACCCCCGCACCGCTGCAGGAGTATACCGCATACCATGCAGCTGTGGACAAGTATACATCGGAACCACAAAACGAAGCATTCACACCAGGATAAAAGAACATGAAAGACACTGCAGACTACAGCAACCAGAAAAATCTTCAGTAGCTGAACATGCTCTCAAGCAAATGGGACACAAAATCCTATTTGAAAACACAGAAATACTGGACAACACCAAAAGCCACTACACCAGATTATACAGAGAAGCCATTGAAATTCACAAACACCAGCACAGTTACAATAAAAAAGAAGAAAGTTTAAAAATTAGCAAAACCTGGCTACCAGTCCTGAAAAACACAGCCTGCAAAAGGTCAACGAACTCAGTCCAACCACCAGGACATGGGAATACTTCTCTCAATGAACATGCTAATCACGCTCATCAGCCACTCGTTAACATTTCAACACAACAAAAAACCCCACCTAATCTCCTATAATTTAGCTCTATAAATAGAACATTGCCACTCTACCTGGGCACAGAGATTTTGCTTCTATCTGTGCTCCTGCCCTCTGAAGATGCTGGCCACAGATGCTGGCGAAACGTTAGGAACCACAACTTCCAGAACACGGCCACACAGCCCGGAAGACCCACAACAGCCATAAGCTATTTACATTTTAGAAACACAATGAGATAGCAGCAGCAGAGAGCAGAGAGAACAAAAGACATTTATATTTTAAACCTTAACTTGAGCAGCATCTGATTGGATAGGATCTAGCATGTGACCAAAACACCTAGGCAACAGATTCCCAATATGGGCAAAGCTCAAACAGGTAATTCTGATTGGTCAGAACTCCCAGACTAGCTGGCTCCAAAAGGTAAATTAACATTCCTGAGGAAAGGGGGCTGAACAACACGTGTTCCTGAGCCCAAACAGGAAAAAAGTTTTTTGAGACCTGGCTTTTTAAAAACTAGCCTTCCATATTTCTTTAAGACATAAAAAATATATGCAACACTCCTTTTTATGACTAGAAAGAATATGGAAGCAAACCCAGCTTGGTAATTAACTCATTGTGCCTACTGGCAACTAGAGGCTTGGTGAAGATATCAGCCAACATTAATTTAGTATCACAGTATTTCAAAATAACCTTTTTCTTGGCTAGAAAATCTTTAACAAAATGAAAACGCACATCAATGTGCTTAGTCCGATTTCTGGTACTTTCAGATAAAGCCAAATGAATACAGGCTTGGTTGTCTTCATGAATTGTTACAGGCTGGCTTAAAATGACTCCAATGTCTTGCAACAATTGTGTAAACCAAATTACCTCATTGCAGAGTTGTGCTAAAGCATAGAATTCGGCTTCAGCTGTGCTAATGGCTACTACAGTTTGTTTTCTGGAGAACCAAGCAATAGTGGACTTTGCAAATTGAATTACACTTCCAGAAGTAGACTTTCTATCACTGAGATCTCCAGCCCAATCTGAATCACACCAGCATTCTAACTTTTCCTCTGTGTCTGTAGCAGACAATCTTAAGCAAAAAATCTTTGGTGCCTTGTAAATAAGGAAAAAGCCTTTTTAATCCAGACTTTGCAGCAGATGTGGGATTTTCCACAAACCTGCTCAAAATGGACACACTGTTAGAAATGTCCGGACGGCTATTGTTTGCAATGTAAAGAAGACTACCAATGGCTGATCTGAAACTATCTCCTTCAGATAACTCACCATCCCCCTTCTCCCCCTCCTCTTTTAGAAACTTGGGAAGCATGGGGGAGGAGACAGACTTACAGTCTTGCATTTTAAAATCCTCCAGCAGTTTCTTAATTTTACTACTCTGACTTATGAGAAAACTGCCATCTTTTTCCCTCTGAATTTCTAATCCTAAGTAATTGTTAACTGCACCAAGACATTTCAATGTGAAATTGTTTTTCATACAAACCTCAAAAGCACGCTTTTGTTCATCAGATGAAGTGAGCAGCAACAAATCATCAATTTACAAGCACAAGTACATTACACCTTGCTTATCATTTTTTACATACACACAAGGATCAGCAATTCCCTTCTGAAAACCAAATTTTTGCAAAATATTATCCATCTTAATATTCCAACAATGAGCGGCCTGCTTCAATCCATAGATGGATCTCTGCAACTCACACACAAGATGTTTTTCTTTTTCATAACCAGGAGGTTGTTGCATAAACAATTTTTCCTCCAAATCACCATACAGAAAAGCAGTTTGAATATCATAGTGATAAACAGACAGTTTCTTCATGGCAGCAACCTTTAAAAGCAACCTGATAGATTCAGCTTTTGTCACTGGAGCAAAAGTTTTGTCATAATCCACATTTTTTCTTTGAGCATAACCTTTTGCTACCAACCTTGCTTTGTACTTCTGAATTTTACCATCAGAATCTTTTTTCAGTTTGAACACCCACCTACAACCTAAAACCTTCTGATTGGGAGGCAAACTCACCAATTTCCAAGTTTTATTTTCTTTTAAGGAATCCAACTCCTGCTGCATGGCTTCATGCCGGCACTTAGCTATTTCAGGTGGCATCTCATTAATTTCATCTAAAGACTCAGGCTCTGTGTGAATGTGAAAAGCCTTCACAACATCTACTTTATAACGATCAGGTGGAACTCCCTTATTAATCCTTTCAGACCTGCGAGGTAGGACAGGACTAACACTCTGATTCCCACCATTGTCCTCAGAAAAACCTCTGACTTTCCAGACAAGTCAGCTTCCTGATCATTGACTTCACTAGGTGATTCCTGCAAATCACCATCAGCAAGACTTTGCTGCTCCCTCATGGATAAATCAACTGAAGAACTAGAGTTTACTTTATCCCAATTCTGCTCAGCAAAAGAAGCACTTTTACTAATTATCAATTGATTATCCAGTATGAACCTGTAGCTCCTCTGACTTTGTTCATACCCTACAAAGATTGCTTTCTTTGTTCTGGAAGCCCCCTTGCGCCTCAGCTGTTTTGGAATATGCACCCAAGCTGTGCTACCAAAAACTCTGAGGTGGTTTACTTTAGGCTTCACACCATAGAACAAATGAAATGGCACATCCTGAATTGCACTGCTAAACAGCCTGTTCTGAACATAACATGCTGTAGAAACAGCTTCTCCCCAAAACCTAAAAGGTAAACTGGCATCTTTCAGCAAACACATCATTGCTTCCTGCAGTGTTCTTCCTTTTCTGTCTGCAACAGAATTCTGTTCTGGAGTGTAAGGGTTAGTTAAAATGTGTTCTGTCCCTTTTTCTAACAAAAAGTTTTTAAACTTTGAGGATAGATACTCTCCACCTCTGTCTGATTGCAAGGCAGACACTGGCCTTGGGAATTTTCCATTCGCCCAAGCCGCAAAAGCCTTAAATTTATCAAAGACCTCATCTTTGTGTTTCAACAAATAAATGAATGTGTACCTGGAAAAATCATCTATGAAGGTCAAAATGTACCTTGCTCCCCCAAGACTAGGAGAAAAGGGGCCTATAACATCAGAATGAATAATCTCTAGAGGCCTAGAGGTGGACCTATCAGAAAACTTCTTCACAGGAGCCCTTGTGGTTTTATTCTCCTTGCAAACTGCACAATCCAGATACTTATCACAAGGTTTCAATTTTAAATCAGCAGAATAACTAGGCATTTGAGATATGTACTTAAAATTAGCATGAGCAAACCTCCTATGCAATAAATGGATGCACTGATCGTGTATGGGAGTATTCCCAAACACAGCTTTAGCAGTTTGCTGCTCAGCCTTTTGTACAATGTAAAGAGAATCTTTCTGCACACACTTTGCAACTACTTTACCATCCTTCCTAATTTCACAACCCTCTTTCTTAAAAGTTATTACATAACCTGAGGCAACTAGCTGTCCCACAGACAAGAGATTACTTTGAAAATTAGGCACAAACAAAACATTTTGAACAGTTTCCCCCAAACATGGAAGATTAATCTCACCTTCACCCACGATCTTGGATACAGATCCATCTGCTAAGGAAACTTTTTGTTTGTTAGTTTTAGACAGAGACAGAAAAGCATTTTTATTGTTACAGATATGAGAATTTGAGCCACTGTCAAGAATCCACAAGTCTTTATCAACAGTTCTCAACAACTTTTGCATGAAGAATTTTCTTTCTAGAAGTTTCTTCTTTCTTCTTAGAAGTCTTCTTGCTTTTAAACTGGACACAGTCCTTCTGAAGATGTGCAGGGGATCCACATGTAAAACATCGCCTGGTGGAAAATGCAGAAGCTTGGAATTCAAAGCTCTTCCGCTCCCTCTGCTGGCCACGAGAATACTTTATTGTAGAAATGGAGGTTGCTTTTTCTTGTCTTTTATCCCACTCAGCAAGCAGCCGGGTAGTCACAAATGAGGGAGTTAGATCAGCTTCAGGGATTCCCTCCATGGAGCAAATTAAAGTGTCCCAGGACTCATTCAACGAAGACAGCATTATATAAGCTTTCATAAGAGGGGAAAATTCCATCCCACACTCTTGAAGCTCCACAAAATAGTTTTGCAGCTTATGAAGATGCTCTGGCAAATTTCCATTCTCAGGCAAGTGAGCCTTGTACAGCTTTTTGGTTAAAATAACCTTGCTGCCTGGAGTAGTTTTCACATATAAATCACGTAAATAGTCCCATAAGTCTTTGGAAATTTCCTTGCCTCTTACGTGTATAAGCTGATCATCCTGAACAGCCAAAATAATGGAGGCTTTGCATTTCTCATCTTTCCTCATCCAAGCTTGATCTGGATTCTGAGGAATTCGTTCAGAAATTGCAGACCACAAATTTTCTCTCCTCAAGAAACTCTCCATTTTCAAAGACCGGTTCAAATAATTAGTATTAGAAAGCTTTTCCAGGGGCATACCTTGAAAACTTGAAGCTGCAGCTGCCATTGCTTCTTCTCTCCCCTGTTGTAGTAATCCAACACGAGGCTTGAAAACACGAGGCTTGAAACTCCGCCTCCAAGTGAAACTTCTTTGCAACTGCCAGCAAGTTTCAAAAAAAAAAGGAAGCCTCTTCAGATGCAGACTAATCAGTTCAGCTGTCCTTTCTCGTGTTTCCATAAGTTTTGTCTCTGATCCAGAAGCAGTTCCAGGGCACAGAACCTTTTGTTGTTTTATAAAATTTGATCAGAGTTATGGAAACTCCAAGAGACAAGCTTGTAGTAAAAATGTTGCTTTATTTAAAAACAAAGAACACAGGAACAAACCTTGGATCTTCTTCTTCAGCCGAAGAGCACATGGCTGATTAACATAAGCTATTTACATTTTAGAAACACAATGAGATAGCAGCAGCAGAGAGCAGAGAGAACAAAAGGCATTTACATTTTAAACCTTAACTTGAGCAGCATCTGATTGGATAGGGTCTAGCATGTGACCAAAACACCTAGGCAACAGATTCCCAATATGGGCAAAGCTCAAACAGGTAATTCTGATTGGTCAGAACTCCCAGACTAGCTGGCTCCAAAAGGTAAATTAACATTCCTGAGGAAAGGGGGCTGAACAACACGTGTTCCTGAGCCCAAACAGGAAAAAAGTTTCTTGAGACCTGGCTTTTTAAAAACTAGCCTTCCATATTTCTTTAAGACATAAAAAATATATGCAACAGTTTATGAAATTCCATACTCACAATGCCAAGTCAGCATGAAAGCTATGCTTACAGTCCTTAAGTTAGTATTTAGTGGTGGGAAGAAATATTCTTTCATCACCAGGACAATGCACAGACAATGATGAGCAGAAGGCATTCATGAAAGCATTTGTGCATATATTTACCTTTCTAGCTTCTTGACTGAGTGAAGATGACAGATCTCATATATACACAGTCATGTTTTGTTATTGTTTGCTTTTTGAATTCTCATCAATGGTCCTGCTGGCTGGGAAATTCTGGATGCTGTTCATATATCTGCTTTCCTTATCCTGGGTGCTCTCTAGACGTGTGAATCAGCATTCAATGAGAGATAAAGTATCAATAACATCATATTTATATTATATTATTACAGTAATAATATAATACAATGAAACTGTGTGTGTGTGTGTGTGTATGTATGTGTATGTGTATGTGTATGTGTATGTATGTATGTATGTATGTATGTATGTATATATGTATATATGTATATATGTATATATGTATATATGTATATATATATATATATATATATATATATATGTATTTCGTGAAATCGTGTCTGAGAGAGAGACTGTTTTAACTAAACATATATAAACAGGAAGGCAGTGTTCTGAAAGCCAAGCACCAGACTCTGGCATTATTTTTCTTTACAGAAATATCTATGGGCCCCACAAAGTCCCTGTGGGATGGTAGAAAGTATCCTGGGATGCTAGTTCACCCTCTGGTAAATGGGTGTTTTGTGACTGTACCTGACAGGACCAGCATTGTGTGAATAAGCAAATCTCTCACGTCAGCCATTTTGTCAGGTATACCCAGGCATACTCCATATATACTCCATATATACTCCAGCAAAGGAGATCGTTACCTTGTCGTGGTGCTGGAGCTTGAGCACCTCAATGAAACCATGAGCTAAACCGTGAAGGGACACCCAAGACGGGAAGGTCGTGGCAGAGAGGTCAGACTAAATACAATCCCTGGGGAAGGTAATGGCAACCCACCCCAGTATTCTTGCCGTGAAAACTAAATGGATCAGTACAACCAGAGATATGTCGGTATACCATCGGAAGATGGTCAAAATGCTACTGGGCAGGAACAGAGGATACGTTCAAGTAGCCCCAGATGTGATGACGCAGCTAGCTCAAAGCCAAAAGGACGGCTAGCGGCCAACAGTGCTGGTGGTGAACGACGAATCCGATGTTCTAAAGATCAACACACCATAGGAACCTGGAATGTAAGATCTATGAGCCAGGGCAAATTGGATGTGGTTGTTGGTGAGATGTCAAGATTAAATATAGACATTTTAGGTGTCAGTGAACTGAAATGGACTGGAATGGGCCACTTCACATCAGATGACCACCAGATCTACTACTGTGGACAAGAGGACCACAGAAGAAATGGAGTAGCCTTCATAATTAATAATAAAGTGGCTAAAGCAGTGCTTGGATACAATCCAAAAAATGATAGAATGATCTCAATTCAAATTCAGGGTAAGCCATTTAACATCACAGTGATCCAAATATACGCCCCAACCACAGATGCTGAAAAAGCAGACGTAGATCAGTTCTATGAGGATCTGCAGCACCTACTGGATAATACACCAAAAAGAGATGTTATTTTCATTACAGGAGACTGGAATGCTAAGGTGGGTAGTCAGACGACACCTGGAATTACAGGCAAGCATGGTCTGGGAGAACAAAATGAAGCAGGACATAGGCTGATAGAATTTTGCCAAGACAACTCACTGTGCATAACAAACACTCTCTTCCAACAACCTAAAAGACAACTTTATACATGGACTTCACCAGATGGTCGACACCAAAATCAGATTGACTACATCCTTTGCAGCCAAAGGTGGCGGACATCTATACAGTCGGTAAAAACAAGACCTGGAGCTGACTGTAGTTCAGATCACGAACTTCTTATTGCAAAATTTAGAATCAGACTAAAGAGAATAGGGAAGACCCACAGATCAGTTAGATATGAGCTCACTAATATTCCTAAGGAATATGCAGTGGAGGTGAAGAACAGATTTAAGGGACTAGATTTAGTAGATAGGGTCCCGGAAGAACTATGGACAGAAGTTCGCGACATTGTTCAGGAGGCGGCAACAAAAAACGTCCCAAAGAAAAAGAAATCCAAGAAGGCAAGATGGCTGTCTGCTGAGACATTGGAAGTAGCCCAAGAAAGAAGGAAAGCAAAAGGCAACAGTGATAGGGGGAGATATGCCCAATTAAATGCAAAATTCCAGAGGTTAGACAGAAGAGATAAGGAGTTATTTTTAAACAAGCAATGCACGGAAGTGGAAGAAGACAATAGAATAGGAAGGACAAGAGACCTCTTCCAGAAAATTAGAAACATCGGAGGTAAATTCCAGGCAAAAATGGGTATGATCAAAAACAAAGATGGTAAGGACCTAACAGAAGCAGAAGAGATCAAGAAAAGGTGGCAAGAATATACGGAAGATCTGTATAGGAAGGATAATAATATTGGAGATAGCTTTGACGGTGTGGTCAGTGAGTTAAGAGCCAGACATCCTGAAGAGTGAGGTTGAATGGGCCTTAAGAAGCATTGCTAATAACAAGGCAGCAGGAGACGACGGTATCCCAGCTGAACTGTTTAAAATCTTGCAAGATGATGCTGTCAAGGTGATGCATGCCATATGCCAGCAAATTTGGAAAACACAAGAATGGCCATCAGATTGGAAAAAATCAACTTATATCCCCATACCAAAAAAGGGAAGCACTAAAGAATGTTCAAACTATCGAACAGTGGCACTTATTTCACATGCCAGTAAGGTAATGCTCAAGATCTTGCAAGGTAGACTCCAGCAATTCATGGAGCAAGAATTGCCAGATGTACAAGCTGGGTTTAGAAAAGGCAGAGGAACTAGAGACCAAATTGCCAATATCCGCTGGATAATGGAGAAAGCCAGGGAGTTTCAGAAAAACATCTATTTTTGTTTTATTGACTATTCAAAAGCCTTTGACTGTGTGGATCATAACAAATTGTGGCAAGTTCTTGGTGGTATGGGGATACCAAGTCTTCTTGTCTGCCTCCTGAGGAATCTGTGTAACGACCAAGTAGCAACGGTAAGAACAGAGCACAGAACAACGGACTGGTTTAAGATTGGGAAAGGAGTACGGCAGGGTTGTATACTCTCACCCTACCTATTCAACCTGTACGCAGAACACATCATGCAATGTGCTGGGCTTGAGGAATCCAAGGCTGGAGTTAAAATCGCTGGAAGAAACATTAACAATCTTAAATATGCAGATGATACCACTTTGATGGCTGAAAGCGAGGAGGAGTTGAGGAGCCTTATGACGAAGGTGAAAGAAGAAAGTGCAAAAGCTGGGTTGCAGTTAAACCTAAAAAACCCCAAGATTATGGCAACCAGCTTGATTGATAACTGGCAAATAGAGGGAGAAAAAGTGGAGGCAGTGACAGACTTTGTATTTCTAGGCGCAAAGATTACCGCAGATGCTGACTGCAGCCAGGAAATCAGAAGACGTCTACTTCTTGGGAGGAGAGCAATGGCAAATCTTGATAAAATAGTTAAGAGCAGAGACATCACACTGACAACAAAGGTCCGCATAGTTAAAGCAATGGTATTCCCTATGGCTGCGAGAGCTGGACCATAAGGAAGGCTGAGTGAAGGAAGATAGATGCTTTTGAACTGTGGTGTTGGAGGAAAATTCTGAGAGTGCCTTGGACTGCAAGAAGATCAAACCAGTCCATACTCCAGGAAATCAAGCCAGACTGCTCACTTGAGGGAATGATATTAAAGGCAAAACTGAAGTACTTTGGCCACATAATGAGAAGACAGGATATCTTGGAGAAGAAGCTGATGCTGGGGAAAGTGGAAGGCAAAAGGAAGAGGGGCCGACCAAGGGCAAGATGGATGGATGATATTCTGGAGGTGACGGACTCAACCATGGGGGAGCTGGGGATGGTGACGGCCGACAGGAAGCTCTGGCGTGGGCTGGTCCATGAAGTCACGAAGAGTCGGAAGCGACTGAACGAATAAACAACAAACCCAGGCATACTCCCCACATTTCAAATGTGTGGTTGCCCTAAAAGATTGCCAATCTCTGTCTCAAAATATACAACTACATTTAAAAAATGGCAATAACAAATAACCTGACCATCTAGTTTCATTTCTAATAAGTTTATTATACGCAGGGCTGCAACCATTTTTGAGCCACTCAGTTGTCCTTTAATTTGTGACCCCTTATGTCAGCTATGTCAAAATAGTTTTGAAACAAGTTGTTTTTTATTTGGAAAAATCCTTTGGGGATGCTGGTGGGTTGGGATGACCTCTGATCAAACTTTACTTTTGTTTTTTGTATTTTTCACATCTGGAGGTTTGAGAAGGTGAGTGCATGTTTGTTTGTAGTGAAACCTTCACGGTACCCATAAAAATAAATGAAATTGAGTTCATGTACATCCTCAGTCATGGAAATTAATTGGGTGGCTTTGGGTCAATGATTCTCTCCCAGTCCAATCTAACTCACAGGGTTATTTTGGGGATGAAATGATGGGAGAACCCCACAGAAGCTGCCCTGTGCTCTTAAAAAAATGTTAGGATATACATGTAACCAAGTAAATAAATAACTCTTAGCAAGGATTTTACTTTTTCAAGCTGAACTGGCTCTTTATGGGAAATGTATAAGAACAGCTCTTTTGTTAGAGGTATACATTTAGCATTTCTCTCTTAACTAAACTGTTAATTAAGGTGCAAATTGTAATTTACAATTGATTTTATTGGTATCAACTTCTTTCCAATGAAGGATTAATCTCTTACTCACTAGGCCCTGATACTGCAAAATAAAGTAGAATTTAAACTCCAATTTAAAGGCATCAAGAGAGATTTCTGCCTAGAAAAATAACACCTCAGCCTTATATAAAAATACATATTAAGTCACTGTGGTGTGCTTGGCCACGTCTCATATAGATTTATATTGCACCAGAAATGTTTGATAGAATCATGTGGGAGGCCTGGATCAAATAGGAGGTTTTTATGCCTGCATTGCTTTCTTAAGGTAGAAAACAGTTTAAGATTACAACAGCCATACCTCTAGGATCTCAAAGTAGAATTTGCTGCAATTCAGAATACCCAATGTTATCAAAAGCTGAATGGGTTTGGCCTTGAAAAAGGGCTAGGAATAAATGAGAAGAGATCAGCAAGAAAAAGCAGATGCTTGAACCGTAAAGGCTCAGGAAAATGTAACAAGACTATGCCGTGCTATGTTAGGGCTACTCAATCTGGGGTGCAAAAATCCAGAGGACCTCTAGATGGCAGCAAAGTAATGGTGAAAACTAATAATTGGCTACCATCTAATGAAGGGCTTTCCAAAGTTTTCCCGCGGCGACACACCAACCGCCCTTGGTGTGTCGCCGCGGGAAAACCCGGAAGTCTCACTGCCGTGGCAGCACGCAAAAAGCCGGAAGCGCTGTTGCCGCTTTCTGTCTTTGCACGCCGCCGCGGCTGCAGCGCCTTCGGATTTTCATGTGTCGCCTTGGGAAAACCCGGTGCGGGCGGGGGCGTGCATGGCGGCAGCAGTGGCGGCAGCCTCCGCTAAAACGCGGAAGCACCGATGGTGCGCCGGTGCCGCCACCGCCGCCACCGTGCACGCCCCCGCTGCCACTTCCGGGTTGTGTGGCAACACAGCCGACTGTGTGTGGCGACACACTTTTGTGTCGCGACACAGTTTGGAAAGCTCTGATCTAATGCATAGCTTTCCGAACTGTGTGTCGTGACACATTAGTGTGTTGCGACAAAACCTGGAAGTGCTGATGGAACATTGCCACCGCCCCTGCCATCAACGCTTCTGAGTTTTAGCACGATACACGAGGCTGCCAACAGCGGGACTTTGGAAAGCACTAATCTAATGGCTGACCAGATTTGGTAGTCTTATGTAGATCTTTCTGCCTCTTCTCAGTAAATGATCTCAAATGGGATGCAGGGAGGGTGATTAACAATTGTTTGTTTCTTTCATCCCCATGACAGTCCTGGGTGCAACATGAAACCATAATTACTTGTGCAATCTATTTTGAAAATCTTTAATTTTGTCCCACATCTCATCTTGAAACTTTAACTGTGCACATTTCATGATTCCAATTATCTATTTTTCTCTGTTTCTCCTTTATTTTTTAGGATCTTGCTAATGAAGAGTTTGGATATTTCAGAATCCTCTATCTTTTTGTGTCCTTGGATTCCCACCCCCTTTATGGTGTATCTTTCCTTTCCAGGATTTGGGTGTTACCTTCTATTCCTCCCCACACTTGGAAATCTGTAGGACTGGGATAGATTTACTGAAAACCGACTGAACTGAAGCATAGAAAATAGTCTCTGCAGAAATTTATACTTGCATTCCTAAGCTGTGCACTTTTAACTGGAAGGTGGAGCCTCAAAATGGTTATGGAAAATGCCCAACAATTTGTAAAAGCCCAGTGCAGTTTGCAAATGTGCAAAGGGATGAAGCCTAGTGGTTCTTTTTTTGTGAGGAATCTATAACTGAAAAAAGCCCTGCTCCTAATTGTTGTATTTTTTATTTTGTGATCTAAAAAGGATCTGGCTCACAAGATTCAGACAAGCCTCATTTTAAAAGGGACAAGCTGAGCTATTTTTTTCTCTTACCTGAAAGGCTCCAAAAAGTCTGCTACTACCAAATTCCTCAAATGCTTGTTACCTTAAAAGGAATAATTGCTTCAGCTGGGCTGAGCTGGGTAGTCACATGTTACATTGATTACTATGGCAACTGATTATTTGTTATCAAGTTAATTTGTATAGAAAAGAGATCTTTTGTTTAAGCTGCCTGGCTATGCTTATCTTAACCCTATTCAAACGTAAGTTTTCTGCCTATAGGCCTCTCTGAGGTGAAACAGATTTCTGTAAATATGTTTTTGTTGTTTTGAATAAACACAACTATATTTTTACTGCAAAAGTTTATTTTATTGATCTCTCTCTCTCTCAAGCTTCTGCAACTCTGCATTTAAAAATAAATATTAATAACACTAATTACCTGCCAACTTGGTCTCTTTAAATTATACAATCTGGGGCAGGACTTCAGGAGGGGAATTGAGCAGGACTTTTGGGGGAGGCATGGCACACTAGCATGTCTCCAACTGCGGAAAAGAACAAAGGACTGGTGAGTAGACCAGTTCTACAGAAACTCTCAGGAGAAGGAGCGGATGGGAGATTACCCACTCCGGAAGGCTGATCCTCACGGGGAGACTGCAGGATAGTGGTCTCCTGCTGGTTGAAGTGCTGGGAAATGAAGGGAACAGTCGTCATGGCGGAGCCTTTTAAAGGACACTGAGTTTGCTAACCTCACTTTCTGATCACTTTTGGAAATTACCTCTTTACTATCTTAAGGCTATTAGAGGTCTTTGGAATGACAAGTTTGAAAAGCCACCTGATGAGTTTACCTTCATTCTTGAACAAAAGAAAAGATAATGATAAGCTTAATAATTTAAAGAATTGGAAATAAATGGCAAAAAGCTAAATAAGACTTTGATCCAGGAAACTTAGAAATGAATTAAGTGTCCAGACAAATTTGGAATATTAAGAGTTTTACTATATGATTTTGGAAATAATTATATAAATACACAGCCATTTGTGGGAACAAAATTGTTTTGTCTATCCTAAATCATAACAGAGATTTGAGATTTTATGATTTCAGAAATTGGACACTAGAGGGAACTAAAGATTCCAGGCAGGAAAAAAAATGCCTTTTGTTCTTGGTTAGTACTGGGATTTACAAAATGACACAAAACATTATGACATTTGAAATACTCCAGGAGATTTTCAAACAATGGGGTCAGAAATTAGCAGCTACAATGTCAGCAATGATGTCTGTTTCTATAGACAGACTATGTCCAAAAGATGTTAATGAAGATGCGAAACAAACTTTGCCTGATGTAGAAATATTAGAACCAGAAATACTGGATAATAAAAAAGTGTGGATTAGAAGACAGAGACGGCAGCTAAACTGGAAATACAAATGACAAATCAAGAGAATGACCCGGATAAAAACTTTCTATTGGATATACAAAAGAAATTGACTAAAGCTTTGAAAATTAAATTGGAAATACAAATAACAAATCAAGAGAATGACCTGGATAATGACTTTTTATGGGATTTACAAAAGAAGTTTGCTAAAGCCTTGAAGAAGCCTTTGGGATGGGAAAAAGAAAGTCAAGTCAATTTTTATTTCGGTCATAGACCAGCATACAACTAGTAACATAACCCTAACATAACAGTTATGCTAAAATAGAAATAAAATAAATATAAAAAGTCATATTGATAGCATAAAATAAGATAAAGATAAAAATTATTAAGGTAAAATTACAGAAAAAACACTTAAAATTCTAAAAAATCTAAGAAAAATTAGAAGAGATATTGTGGCGAGCTGTACAGATTATAGAGCAGTATTTAGCTATGGTCAATGAAGTAAAATCAGATTGGTCTGATAAAAACAGTTTGAGATAAAAAGAATCCGAACGACCTGGATATTTGATAAAAAATTGAGATAATAGTTCCTGGCGAGCATCTGCATAGAGGGGACAATATAAAATGACATGATCCATTGTTTCAATTACTCCTCTGCCACATGGGCACAGTCTTTGATCAAAAGGGATATTTCGATATTTCCCTTCAATAACAGCTGTTGGAAGGGCATTGAATCTAGCCAAGGATAAGGCCCTCCTAAATTTTGGAATTGTTATGCAGCTAAGATATCTAGCTGGTTGGAGAAGATGTGCAGAGTGGCCCAAAAAGATGTTTTTAGGTAAAACGGATAAATCGGATTGTAGCTCTAGATCGATGGCCCATTGTTTGAGATCAGCTAGTGCACGTTCATAGCCCAGCAAGATGATGGCTGCCCCTGAAAAGCCATATAGTTGCAGCTTGGCATGTATTGTCTGGCACCAAGAAGATTGAAAACTATCAGTCATAATCAAAGGGGCCAGGCCTACTGGGAAAAAAGAAAGCTTAAGCCAGTAAGTAAAAATGTAAATCCAAGCAGAAGTTTCTATTTTTAATAGGCCAGCTTCACGGCGAAGCACCATGTTGGCGATGCAGCGAGGTACTTGAAAGATGGATCTTAAAAACTTGGATTGGACTCTTTCAAGAGAAAGGAATGACCTGTAGGGGCCCAACTGAGCTCCAAAAAGGAGCTGAGCTCTGATCTTAGCTGAGAAAACTTTTATCGCTGCTGGTATATATTGAGCCCCTTTGGACAAATAGAAAGATTGTAGTGCTGCCACTGTTTTTTGTGCATTCAGGCTGACATAGTCGGGATGGAATTTGCGGTTACCCGTGGCATGAAAAACAATCCCCAAATATTTAAAGGTTTTAACTTGCTCAGTTAGATTATTGTTTAGCCGCCAGACATGTGCCTTAGGACGCTTGGCAAAAACCATAACCTTGGTTTTTGAGTAGTTTATTTCCAGCCATTCTTCTCGGCAGTGCTCAGCAAGCATACAGAGTGCCCGCTTCAGGCCAATCTGTGTCCGAGAAAGCAACAAAGCATCATCTGCATATAGAAGAACAGAGATGTGTCTATTTCTGAGTTTTGGGGGATGAAAAGATGGGCTATTCAATTTGTCTATAAGAGAGTTAATATATAGATTAAAAAGAAGGGGAGCTAGAATACATCCTTGTCTCACTCCTCTCTTGACTGGGATTTCCTTGGTGCAATGTCCATACATATTACATCGTACCTTCATCCGGGAATTTTCATAAAGTTTATATATAAGAACAAGTAATCTTCTATCAATTGAGGAAGAGTTCAATTTCTCCCATAGTTTGGCTCTAGCAATGAAATCAAAAGCACATCTAAGGTCAATAAACACTGCATAGAGTGTTGAGCAAGCTCCGGAGGAATATTTCTCGACTAGATGTTGAAGGTTTAAAGCATGGTCAAAGATTGAGCGGCCTTCTCTAAAGCCTGCCTGATCATCAGACAATATATTCTCAGTTATAATCCAAGCCAGGAGCTTATTGTATAGGTGTCTAGCATATAATTTGCTAACCACACTGAGAAGGCTGATGGGCCGATAATTGGCAGGTAAATCTCTGCCTCCTTTTTTATAGATTGGAATCACCAAAGCTAGACCCCAATCATCAGGGACCTTAGCATAATTGTCAATATAGGTGAATAGGGAAGCCAAAACAGGTGCCCACCAATCTAAATTGTTGCGAATGACCTCTGCTGAAATAAAGTCATATCCTGGAGCTTTATTTGATTTCAGCTGTTTAATCAGGTTTATAATCTCAGAGCCTGAGAAGGGGGGCCAGGGGGGGAGCAAGTGAGCTTCATAGTCTAATTTCCTCTTTGGGTGAAATGATTCCTCCTGTGTATACAATGATCTGAAATGGTCTTCCCAGGCTGAAGCAGGAATAAGAGACGAGATTCGTAAATTATAAGAAGCAGATTGGAGAGTTACACATTTCCAAAATAGAGCTGAATTCTTAGAGCGGGTAGCATAAATTAGTTGATTCCAAGACTCTCTCAAAGCCTGTCTCTTCTTTGTCTGTAGCAGCTGTTTATATTTCCTCTTGTGGAGCAACAGGTCCTGAGTTAAATATGAGAGATGATCATTTTTATAATCCTTAAAGCAGGAGATCAGTTGTTTCTTGGCTGCATGACATTCACTATCAAACCAGGGTTGGTTGAAAGAATGCTGATTCCTATTTACACCAGCTGGGTGAGTGGATAGGATTGGCTGAAGAAGCTGAACTAGTTGAGTATAAGATGGCAAAATTTGGTTGGAGGACCTGTCATCTAGAATAGCTGTACGAAGTTGGAGTGCCTCATCAGTAGAGAGCATTTGGGTTAATTTATCCTTCACATGAGCTGTCCATTTCATTTGTATTTGTCCCATAGGGGTATCTTCAGACGGAATAGGATATATTTCCAGAAAGCAAACACCAAAGGGCTTCAAAGACAGCACATTGGGACAGTGATCACTCTCGGGGCGGTTGTCAATCTGAAATCGAAGGACCGAAGAACATAGATTTCTTGATATGGCAGTATAATCAATCAAAGAGGGCCTTGTACCAGCCCAATGTGAAAACTCTGCAGGATAGTCAGTAATGATGGTGCCATTCATAATTTGGAGATCCAACTTGTACAATGTCTGCAACATATATAGGCCCCTAAAATCTCCAACGTGATCCTTAGATTCTCTAATTAGAAAAGGAGAGACAGTCTGCACGTTAGGTGGAGTTTGAAGGAATTTGGCAAACAACTGATTATCATTTGGGCCTAGTCTAGCATTAAAGTCCCCTGCTATAACCATATGGGCAGTCGGAAAGCGTAGTTGAATATTATTAATGTAAATTTCTGCTTTTGCCCAAATTTCTCCAATACATGGTCGAGTAATGTTGGGTGGTATATAAAAATTAATGAGGAGCAATTTCTCAGCAGAAAAGTTAAGAATGACTGTTTGTGCAAAATTCTCAAATGAGTCTATTGACATAATTTCGGTGTTAAGAGCAGTTGAAATATGGATGCTCAAACCAGCACGATGCCTCCCTCGTCCGAAGGTGGGGGCTGCTGGGAGGGTTAAGGGAGGGTTAAGGGAGGGTTAAGGATTTATATCCCTCAATAAACATATCATTAATTGACCATGTCTCTTGGAACATGAGAATGTTGAATTGGGAAATGTATCTTATAAAGGCTGGATCTCTATTTCTGACTTCCCATCCAGCAATGTTCCAAGAAAGCAGGGATAGTGATTCCTTTGAGAATTTGAGTCAACTGGATCTTCTAGGGGAGGACATGGGGGGTGAAGGGAGGTCCCCTGTATCAGGTTTTGGCCTTGGGATAGAAGGAGCTTTAGAAGCAACAGTTGTTTTGATAGCTGGACTTCCAAATGGTGGCTTGCTGGAATATAAAGGGCCCTCTTCAGCATCATTACAAGGGACTAGCAACAAAACCCTCTGATCATCTGAAAATACCTGATGTGTTTCAGCCATCTCCTCCTCATCCAATGAAATCTCGTGTAAAACCTGCCTCAGCTCCTGGGGCTTTTGTTCAGAATTAACATCAGCCGGCTGATTTTGCCTTGCCAAAACTTCATTCAGCGTCATTGGAGATAGAGTTGGAGATAGAATTGCTATATCCTGCTGCATTCGTTTCTTTAACATTGGGGCTGGCATAAATCCCCCATCCAGTCTCCTGATTTTTTGCTAAAACCCCAATAGTGTGTCCTGATGAAAGTGGTGGCTCCTTCTCAATTACAAGTTCCTTTATTGGTCCTAAAGGATCTGGACTGCTGTTTTTTGGCTGCTCATGTTCAGACAATCCTTTATTCGCTGAGAGAAGACAGTCAGAATCAATGTTTGGAGATACAAGGTCTATTAGTGGCTCAGCTGTTACAATTGTGACCAGCAGGGTTTTCTTCAAGTTTTCCAGCTTGTGCAAAATGTTATCTTGTTCTTTTCTTGGTAATGAGCCAAAGGCATTAATGAGGCCGTCTTCAATTGAATCAGGAGCCTCTTCATCAAGTAGGGCAGACTGACTCCCACACTCTCGCTCTCTCAGGGCCATAGAAGGAGAAGTAGCAACCTTGAGGGCTATCATATCAACAAATAATGGTTTAACCTTTTCATCACAGAAGACTCTGATGGGAAAAATTTGAAACTGAGCTAGATACGTCCTCATCTTAAATAACATCAAAGGAATGATGGACTGCTTGAAAGACAAATGGATCCGTTTCCAATTTGGGACACCCGGGAGCCATTCAACAGCACATAAGTCTATCTGCCCCTGTTGACAATGAAGAAGCTGCCCCAGGGAAATTATAATTGCTTTCCTAGTATTCCAGCGTCCAACATTATATCTGTTCTTGGAGATGACAAGGGCTATCCATTGCGATTGTAGTAAGCGATTAGATTTAGACAAAGATGCTTTGTTTACATTCAAAGTGTCTTTGGTATGTGCACATTCCCCACACTTTGCCTTATCAAGAGTTAAATGGTTAGTCTTTTGAGGTTGCAACTTTTTATCAAATTGTTTGGCATTTTCTTTAGCTGATTGCTCTTTATCAGCACATTTGCCCTGAATGAGAGGCTTAACCGCATCTGTTTCATAGGCTTTTGTAGTAGTAAAAGGTCTAGATTCATATTTTTGCACAAAAGTCTCTTTATCACCTTTTAACACATTCAGCTCATATTTTATAGCTGAGAGCTGCTCAAATATTGAGATAACAGTTTGTGCTGTGATCAGGCATTGCTTCACCATAAACTCTGTTGAATTTTCCCATGGCAGCCTCTCCATATTCTGATTTTGTTTTTTAGTTGTAGTTTTAGTTTTAGGCTTAGTTTCAGATCCCCTGCAACAAGTATTTGGGCTAATTGCATGAAGTGGCGACACATGAGAGGATCCCATACCATAGCCCTGGCTCCCATTTAACTCTTCTCTAATAGGTAAGGAAAGCTCTAATATCTGTTGTATTTCTTGCTCTATTTGAAGATCCCTTTCCAAGGCTTCAAATTTGTTAGCAGTGGGAGTGAGGTTTATTTTACTTACTCGTGCAAAGCAATCTTCAACTCTTGGCTGCTTAGCAAGCTTCGGTTGGGGGGGTGAATCTGGGCTAACGCCGTGCTGTTTCCTTCTTTTTCCCATTACTCAATTCTCTTCAAAGTCCTTTAATTGAGTATTTATCTTCAATGTGGTCTTATCCAGGCAAATTTAGTTAAAATCGAATTACTTGAGATAAAATAAGTCCATAAAACCTGCTATTAAGCAGGAGCTCAGCATAGAAGCTGCTGCTCTGTCGCCATCTTTTTCATGTTACCGGGAAAAAGAAAAATTGAAGAGAGATCAAATCCTAGGACAACATCTGAATGCATTAAAAATCAAGATTGTCAGAAGGAAGAGGAAGGAATATAAAGTTGATTTGTTTGACCAAGGTTAAAGTAAGACATGTTTCTTATTTTAAAGGTAACCCTTTACGGACTTTACCTTTTTAAAGGTAACCCATTACGGACTTTATTCTGACACCAGGACTGAAAAGTTGATGATTTATGGATTTGCATATAGATAAGGGACAGGTTGGCAAGAGCTGGGGCGAGTGCGGGAGCTCACTCCGTCATGCGGGACTAGGGATTTGAACCTCCGAACTTGCGAACTTCCAATCAACAAGCCTGGCATCTTACCTGCTGAACCACCAATTCGAAAGCATGCAAATGCAAGTAGATAAATAGGTACCACTTCGGTGGGAAGGTAACAGTGTTCCGCGTGCATCATGCCGGCCACATGACTGTGGAAGCATCTTCGGACAATGCTGGCTCTTTGGCTAAGAAGCGGAGATGAGCACCGGCCCCTAGAGTCGGACACGACTGCACAAATGTGCGGGGGGAACCTTTACCTTTACCTTAAGGGACAGGTTATGGGAAGAAGAGATATTTGTTTGTAACCTTATAGGGGGTGAAGAGTTACTAAGTTTGTTTATATTTGTTGTGATGAAGATCAGAAGTCACTTCTTTAAATATTTCTTTTCTTTTTCTTTATCTTACTTTCCTCTTTTTCTTTTTTCTTTTTCTTTTTTCTTTTTCTTTCCTTCTACTTTTTATTCTCTGTCTCTCTCTCTCTCTCTTAGTTTGTATCTGCTTTTACTATTGTAATCAAAATCTTTAATAAAAATTATGTTAAAAAAAGAAGGGGAATTGAGCAAGTCAAACATCTTCAGCCATCAATAACAGAAACAATCTGGAAATAAGTATTATTTTCCTCTATAAGAGCTTTCTTGGGGGGAGGAGGGAATGGGCCAAGATGCCAAGATAATCAGCTGGAATTCCTTACCACTTCTTTGTTGTGTCTGTAGTTGAAAGCACAGCTGGCTACTCGTTTTTATGTTCCTATCACTATGAAAGCTTGTTCTTAAAAGAATCTGTCCACCCGCATTTGTTATTATTATTATTTTTCTCCCACACAGCCCTGGTTACTCATGCATTCCAGGTTTTTATGCTATCCATAAAAGAAAACAGAGGAGGTCAAGACCACAAGCTTTGTTTATGCTTGGATGGCATAGGTAAAATTTAATAAATTTTCCACTTAAAATCCATGTGTATAACAATTCATTATGTTTCCATTTCTCTTTGTGATGGTTAATCTACCCAGCTACAGCCATCATGTTTTGTACTGAATCTTTTTTTTATTAGTCTATTTTCATTAAATCTTAACAGGAGATAGACAGACAGGCAGAATTCATATATATAAATGAGAGGGTTGAATGAAAAGTAATGCCTCTAATGTTATAAGTCTCCAACAGATGGCAGTACTGACAGGCTAGACATTCTGCCACCTTCTTTAGCATCTGTTCTTTCACTTCCATTGGTGGGAAATTGCTGTGAGAAAAGGTTGTGTTGCTATTGTTCGCAAAATGGAAACCTGCAATGAATATTCATCAATGTGCTTTAAGCAATACACCATGATTTTTGACAGCCAAAGGAGTTCCTCCAATTGAAATTCACTACCGAATGCAGGCTGATTCTGATGATGACTTGTTGACAAGAGTACGGGGCCAAAAAATGTAAAGATGGTGAATCAGGAAGAAGTGATTTGTGCTGTTAAGCTTGGCATTTCACAGGAAGATTTGGGTCACATTATTGATGTTCTTCAGTGTTGGAAGGTTTGTGCAAAATAGGTTAGCAGAGATTAAAGCTTCAAGAGTTGAAATGAGGGGGGGATGCTGATGGTGTTACATGGATTTCTTTGAACATGGCTCAAAGAACTCAGAGCTCTACACTGTAACACTCAAAACCTTGAAACAATGATTAAACACCGAAAGGAAGTTTGGCTGCAACGTGCCAATGCTAGGCCTCACCCCTCACGAGCCACCCAAGAGACAATTGTGAAGTTGGATTGCACTGTCTTACCCCATCCACCATACAGTCCAGACTTGGCACCATGTGGCTTCTGCCTTTTCCCCAAATTGAAGGAACACCTTTGTGGGCATCTGTTGACCCACATGAAGAGGTGGGAAGCACTGTTAAGACCTGAAGAGACGACGTGTGGAATTCTTTTGTGACAGCTTTAAGAAGCTTGTCATCATTGGCAGAAGTGTGGTGATTATGTGGAGAAGTAAATACAGGTTTATGTAAAGCTAATTTCAAAGGATTATTTTCCTGTTTCATTTATTAAAATATCCCTACTTAAAGTTATGGAGGTGGAAGCATTACTTTTCATTCAATCCTCATGTGTGTATATGTGTATAATTATTATTTTTATTATTATTTTTTTCTTTCCCACTTTGTGTTTGACCTACAGATATGTCTCTTCTCTGTATGTATAATCAGTATTTTAATGACTAACAGCACTGTCCTATATAATATATACTATATATATATTGTTGTTTGTTGTTTATTCGTTCAGTCGTTTCCGACTCTTCGTGACTTCATGGACCAGTCCACGCCAGAGCTTTCTGTCGGCCGTCACCATCCCCAGCTCCCCAATGGTTGAGTCTGTCACCTCCAGAATATCATCCATCCATCTTGCCCTTGGTCGGCCCCTCTTCCTTTTGCCTTCCACTTTTCCTAGCATCAGCTTCTTCTCCAGGGTATCCTGTCTTCTCATTATGTGGCCAAAGTACTTCAGTTTTGCCTTTAATATCATTCCCTCAAGTGAGCAGTCTGGCTTGATTTCCTGGAGTATGGACTGGTTTGATCTTCTTGCAGTCCAAGGCACTCTCAGAATTTTCCTCCAACACCACAGTTCAAAAGCATCTATCTTCCTTCGCTCAGCCTTCCTTATGGTCCAGCTCTCACAGCCATAGGTTACTACAGGGAATACCATTGCTTTAACTATGCGGACCTTTGTTGTCAGTGTGATGTCTCTGCTCTTAACTATTTTATCAAGATTTGCCATTGCTCTCCTCCCAAGAAGTAGACGTCTTCTGATTTCCTGGCTGCAGTCAGCGTCTGCAGTAATCTTTGCGCCTAGAAATACAAAGTCTGTCACTGCCTCCACTTTTTCTCCCTCTATTTGCCAGTAATCAATCAAGCTGGTTGCCATAATCTTGGTTTTTTTGAGGTTTAACTGCAACCCATTTTTTGCACTTTCTTCTTTCACCTTCGTCATAAGGCTCCTCAACTCCTCCTCGCTTTCAGCCATCAAAGTGGTATCATCTGCATATCTGAGATTGTTAATGTTTCTTCCAGCGATTTTAACTCCAGCCTTGGATTCATCAAGCCCAGCATGTCGCATGATGTGTTCTGCGTACAGGTTGAATAGGTAGGGTGAGAGTATACAACCCTGCCGTACTCCTTTCCCAATCTTAAACCAGTCCGTTGTTCCGTGCTCTGTTCTTACCGTTGCTACTTGGTCGTTATACAGATTCCTCAGGAGGCAGACAAGATGACTTGGTATCCCCATACCACCAAGAACTTGCCACAATTTGTTATGATCCACACAGTCAAAGGCTTTAGAATAGTCAATAAAACAGAAATAGATGTTTTTCTGAAATTCCCTGGCTTTCTCCATTATCCAGCGGATATTGGCAATTTGGTCTCTAGTTCCTCTGCCTTTTCTAAACCCAGCTTGTACATCTGGCAATTCTCGCTCCATGAATTGCTGGAGTCTACCTTGCAAGATCTTGAGCATTACCTTACTGGCATGTGAAATAAGTGCCACTGTTCGATAGTTTGAACATTCTTTAGTGCTTCCCTTTTTTGGTATGGGGATATAAGTTGATTTTTTCCAATCTGATGGCCATTCTTGTGTTTTCCAAATTTGCTGGCATATGGCATGCATCACCTTGACAGCATCATCTTGCAAGATTTTAAACAGTTCAGCTGGGATATATATACATATATACATATATACATGTACATATATATACATACATACATACATACATACATACTATATATATACTCAGAAATAGTACTATTGATACTACTCCAAAGTCAACCAGTTCATAAGTTAAATGATGGTAGGAATGTACAGTATATCCAGCCCTGGTGTTAATTCTGGAAATGATTTTCATAAGAGAAACTCAGATGGATTACATGTTACCTTTGCTTTCTTTATTACCCTTTATCTCTACGTAAGTGTGTGACAAACTCCACTGTCTGTGTGCTCTCATGTTCACAGCTGCGTGCTCAGTTGTTAAATGCAGTAATTAAGGGAATGAAAAATCCTGCTTGCAAGGCCCTTGTATGGGATTATTTTACCTCAACCCTTTGGATATGTTCTGCCAAAGGAAATGCTAGTTTGCTTGCCTTGAAACAATGCAACAACCAAGAGCATCAAGCAGCCATTTTTGTGCACAATCTCCCAGCATTGCTATAGATGTATATTCGTGTGTGTGAGTGAGTGAGTAAGGGATAGAGATAAAAGACAGAATACAAGTCATGTTTGATGTGCTACAAATTCCCCTCAGGTAAAAATCTGTAATCTCATCAAAGAGGAAATCCAAATAGAATTCTTTTATATCCCTACAACCTACGTTTTCAGGTAGAAACCATCATGAGTGTAAACTGGAACTCCATTAACATAAATGTTCAGGGATTTGATTTCCTAGAATTTCTGCAAATTCTGGAAGTATTAGCTTGAGTGAAAGTAGAGGCAAAGGCCTTTTACCTCCCTCTATCTGATGGAAGCAATTGGGCATATCTGTAAAACAGTTTGTGACATGTGCTTACTCTTAATAACATTGCTTTCAGCAAAGAGTGAACTCCTTCCAATTGCTCAAGTCTCAGCCCTTTAATCTTCATAAGAACTCACTGACATTCAGCACGTGTCTTCCCAAACAAAAGTCAAAGATATTAATTAAAAACGACTTTAGAATTTGTGAGTAGGTTCTCTTTTCACACTTAAGCTTTTCTTAAAGATGGGGTAGATATTCAAAGGCTGGCTAATATACAGTAAGCCTATAACAACACAAGAGGAGGGAAAATGTAAAACCTCCAGCCCAGCTCTGGGAAAACTGAAAGGAAGATGCTGTAGAATGCCCAGAACTTAACAACGCTTGTTTCAATCCTGTAACACAAGAGACAGCTGGATAACTGTGCAGTTTTGCACAGGGAGAAGATGTGAGCGAAAAATCCCCTTACTGAACCAATGAAGCCCAATCTCAAGATGTAAAAAGGAGTTTATTGGGAAAAGTGAAATATGGTAAGAACAAAGAAAGGCAACCACCATCACTCATATGGAATCCCAGCCAAAATCAATACAGTGAGCCTAACTAAACTAGTTAGTTATGGCCTCCTTGAATAAGCTCTTGGGCTTCAACACATATTCCTCACAGAGAGGAAAGTTGGAGAAAGATTAATTTATTATTTTTAATACAAAAACCTACAATCCTCATTTTTTTAGAAAATGGGGGACAGATGAGAGCCAGTTTCTTTGGTGTTTTCCTTCTCTGAGGGCAATATGCAGAGTCAGAGAGGCATTTCCCTGCTTCCTTTTTACTTTTTAAAAATATTTTAAAAGTATTCACATCTTTTTTACATTCCTGAACCTAACTTCTTTTAAGAAGCCTTTATTTTTCCTAAATGTTGGTGAAAGAACACCAGAAGCAAGTAAAATATGTCAGCTTCAATAGCAGGTCAACAGAAAGGGACAAGTGTGAACACCTCCTGAATACTGTCATTCATGTTACATTTGCACTTGATAATAAATAATAGAACTGTGTGAAGTTAAACTTCTCCCGCTTAAAGATGCACTGATAAATATAAATCCTGCCTTTCGCCAACTGAAGTTAAATCAGAGTACAACAGATCCTAGGCGATCTCCTGTCCAGGTATGGAGAAGATCCAAACCTACTTTGCTTTAGGAAGGGTATTGTTTCATGTTCATAAAGCCCTACATGGCATGGGGCCAGGGTACCTGAGGGACCGTCTCATCCCAATCACATCTACCTGTCCCACCTGGTCATGCAGGGAGGGCATGCTTTGGACCCCATCAATAAAAGAATTTCATCTAGCGGGGTCCAGGAGGCGTGCTTTCTCTGCGATAGCACCCGCCCTGTGGAATATCTTGCCCCCAGAGGTGAGGTGGGCGCCCTCGCTCCTGGCCTTCCGGAGGTCTTTAAAGACCTGGTTCTGCCGCCTTGCTTGGGATGAAGGAAGAAATAGTTCCTCCTGGGGGTGGTTAGCTTAGTAATATCCTCCTTTTAAGATCTCACCATCCACTGGATTTTTTCTATTTATTATTATATTGTATTTTAAAATGTATAGGTTTTAATTTTAATATTATTATTGTAAACCACCCAGAGTCTACTGCTGTAGAGATGGGCGGTGAGAAATTTGAATAATAGATAAATATTTATTTATTTATTTATTTATTTTCTATCCCTTATTTTTATAAATAACTCAAGGCGGCGAACACACCTAATACTCCTTCCTCCTATTTTCCTCACAACAACCACCCTGTGAGGTGAGTTGGGCTGAGAGCGAGTGACTGGCCCAAGGTCACCCAGCCGGCTTTCATGCCTAAGGCAGGACTAGAACTCTCAGTCTCCTGGTTTGCCATTGACTCCTTCCTAGGGCTGAGAGACAGGGACTGGCCCAAGGTCACCCAGCCAGCTTTCATGCCTAAGGCGGGACTAGAACTCTAAGTCTCCTGGTTTGCCATTGGCTCCTTCCTAGGGATGAGAGAGAGTGACTGGCCCAAGGTCACCCAGCTGGCTTTCATGTGCTTTCATACTGTCCTCATACAGTTCCCTGATTGGTGAGTTTCTGTCACGGGTTCTTTTTATACCCAAGGTTGTTTATCCAGACTCAAATGAAAGTCCACCAATAAAGCACTGCACACTTAAAGTTTTTAAATCTCCCCTTATAAATTTAGGGGGGGTGTTTACTTTAAGCAGCTATATACAATATAAAAATGTATTCTATATAATTATGTGATTAGCTAATACAATCCTAGTTTATAAGTAACCTAAATTACTAATGGACTTATACTATACAACTAATGAAATTATACTATACAACTATTTTTATCCTTATCTAATACATATATAAACTAACTATTCTTATATTACTCCTGCTGCTACAAGCTTACTCTGTTGCTACTATATCTAGTACACAGAGCTTCTTTAATTGGGCAGTTTTCACACACTTGCCCCTCTTCAGACGTTTGCTGCAGGACTTTTCTTCCGTGTGTTGTTTCCTCTGGACCTTCCAAGTCTCTGTGGGGAAACAAACACCTTTCTTCTTCTTCGGTTGCTTTATTTCCTTTCTGGCTGCTTTTTTGGCTGCTGCAAAATCTCCACACACACACACAGGCTCTGTACTGTCATCCTGCTTTCTCTCGCCGCCGCCTCCCCCAGCTGTTACAAAACTGCTCTTTATCAGTCGCACTGCCATCCTGATGCTGGGAGGAGGTTTGAAGTAATAGGGAGGGAGGCAGCACAGCTGCCTGCAATTACCCCAGCAGCTTGCTCTCCCACAGTCTCTGTACAAAAAATGAGCGTTTCCATTTTGCAGCGATACTATTAAAAAATTTGAATCAGTAACTATGCTTTAGCCTCTCAAATGTCATTGTTTTTTTTAAAGAGAGAGGGAGCCTGCTTGTGACCCAGCAGTGTTTCAAATTTATAAAGCAATTGTGAACATTCAGGATATTGCAATTACTCATGCTATGCCCACATCTATCCTTCAGTTTTCTTCCTCTGTAAAGGAGGAAGTTTTTCTGCCTTATTCTTATTCACAAAAATTTCTTCCTGTGTTTTTTTAGTTTAGTCTTCCAAGGGGTTTAAAGGGTGTCTTCTCTTTATAACACATCTCTCAGGGCACACTGCAGGTCCCCTGGTGTCAGGATGGTGGTTGAGTCGGAGGACGAAGGGACTGTTGGAGAAAGCATGGGAAATGTTGAGGAAAGCGTGGGAAAGATTGTGGGGGAAGTCGAGCAGCTGATTGAGGCCAGACAAAGGGAGAGCCTCCAATCAATGCAACAGCCAGGAGGGCTGAGAAGAGAGCTGTACAGCAAGAGCAGCGATTGGCTCCCGTTTGTCAGTGGTGGGAAACTCAATGAATAAAAAGATGCCAGGTACAGGAGCAGGTTGTTGAAGACAACCGTTCTGAGTTCCTTGCACCGACGCCTTGGAACACCATGACTGCCCCTGAGCCTGACCTTGTCACCACTTCAGATCCTGTGGAAGAGCCCTGCATTGCCGCTGCTCCAGAAGCTGCCGCCAAATCCAGCCGGATCGCCGCACCGGAGTCCTGCCCTGCCAATGCTCGGAGCCTTGTGCCGGAGCCACACCTCACTGCCACACTGAAGAACACACCGCTGATCTGCCCTCCTGCCTTGCCAAGCGCCGTGCCAAACCCACGGTCTGCTGCTGCTGCTGCTGCCGAGCTTACCACTGGGTCTAGTCTTGCTGCTGCTGCCTCTGAGTCTTGCTGAGATTCCACACCGGTCCTAGCGCCTGCCTTTTGCCCTGCTGTCTCGTAAGGACTCTGATTCCAAGCCTCGCTGGCTACCACATGGGTACTTTGGTCCTAGTCTTGCCATGTTGCCAAGTGGGGAACTCTGCCCTGTCGTTAAGCCTTGCCTTGCTGTCACGTGGCTGCTATTCCAAGCCTTGCCCTGGTGCCAAGGGGAACTCTGGTGCTCAGCACTGCCCTGCTTCCAAGTGGACTTTGTTGTTAAGTTTTGCCTTGTTGTCACACATTAACCCAAGACCTGCCTGCTTGATCTGTTTATTGTGTATTATTTGTAATTAAAGAATAAGCCTAAACCTCTTCCGTGTCAAGTCCAGTCAAATAGGACAGCTGTTTGACCACACTTCTCAAAGCAGAAAGGCCCCGTTGAGGTTCCTCCTTCATGATAACTTATTGGAAATATGAGCAGCCAAGAAGACTAGAGAGAGCCAGTTTGGTGTAGTGGTTAAGGCATCAGGCTAGCAAGCAGGAGACCGGGAGCTGTAGTCCCACCTTAGGCACAAAGCCAGCTGGGTGACCTTGGGCCAGCCACTCACTCTCAGCCCTAGGAAGAAGGCAATGGCAAACCACTTCCAACAAACCTTGCCAAGAAAACTGCAGGGATTTGTCCAGGCAGTCTCTGAGAATCGAACACAATTGAATGGATAAAAACAAAAAAGACTAGAGACTACCAGAGGGATGAGTGTACAGTGACAGACAGGATTCCCACAGGTACCTGAGATATGTTAAAGGTAGAGAATTTCATCCAAGAGATAAACAAAACAATTAGAAAATGGTGCCTTTTCTAACCAATTGGAAAGAAGGAAAAAGGAGGGAAAAAATCCAAAGTGTTCATTATTACAGTTATGATGCAACTAATGTTTAGATGAATCAAGGTCTAGCATTCAGATGCCATTAAATCTATGAAAACAGGAGAAGATCCCAATCTGGATGGTTATCCAATTAGTATAAGACATATATTCAGTTCTTTACCCCAATACTATTGGAGGTCTATAATTATGCATTTTTATAAAGATATTCCTACCCACTTCCTCAGTGAGATTTATTTACCCATGAACTTGAAGATTGGTAAAGATTGTGCTGACTATTCAAGCTGTCATCCAATTTGTTTGTTAAACAGTGATGGAGAAATATTGACAGTAATCTTGGCACACAGTTTACAAATGATATTACCTTTAATTATCCATCTGGTACAATCTGGTTTTATAAAACTTTGCCAGAAGTCTGCTAAATAGATTACTAATTGAAATTCTTGATATTCAATAGGAAATATGGAAGTCAGTGTCAGAATGCACAGAGCATTGCACCGTCCGCTGCTGCTGCAAAAGAAATCTGCATGTCTGCTGCTGTAATAAACTACAGAGTCTGTAGCTTCAAATATATAGACATTTACTATACAGCACACAATATTTACAACTACACTCCTCAACCAACACTATACAAAAACTACCCACACACCATGTTTAACATCCACAGTATATATACACATAGTTCTGCTTACTCATACCCAGATACAGGTGCAGTTAATTAGCAGCAGTCAATTACCTCAATTACCTCTCAAGGTTGGTGAGCTCAGCCAACACCTGAGTTAATTAGTCTCAGCTGCTAGTCATTATCTCGTTTGCATGTCCTTGTCAGACCAGTAAAATCCCAAGAATAATATATTTTTCTTTACATACACTAACAGTCAGTGGCAGTGGTTTCATCAAATGCCAAAAGGGCCTTTGAAAAATTTGAAACAAGTTTTGTTTTGATACATATATCTTCCTTTTTTAATAATTGGATCCATATGTAGTACTCTACTCCCCTTGCTACAGTTATCTCTTCATCTATCAAGCCTCATTATTATTCAGGATTGTTGCCATCATGTCGTCATGGAGTAGCCGCAAGATGTTCACAAATTTATCAGGGCATCCGATTTTCAGAAGGATGGTCCAGAGAGCAGTATGATTTACAGTATCAAAAGCCTTAGTCAGATCAACAAACGCCATGTACAGAGGGCAGTTTTGCTCCTTGCATTTTTCTTGGAGCTGTTGTGCAGTGAAGATCATATCCACTGTTCCCCTGGAAGGGCGGATGCCATTTTGGGTTTCAGGGAGGATGTCTTCTGATATAGATAGGAGATAGTTTGTGAGGATCCTTGCGAGGATTTTGCCTGCCATAGCTAGAAGGGAGATGCCTCGATAGTTTCCACAGTCTGTTCTATCACCCTTTTTAAAGAGAGTGATAATTATGGCATCCCTAAAGTCTGCTGGAATCTCCTCCCTCATCCAGATTTTTTTGATGAGCTTATGAAGTTGTGTAAGTTCAGGCCCGCCTTCTTTAAAAACTTCAGCAGGAATCCCATCAGGTCCACTAGCTTTGTTATTTTTCATTTGATTAGTGGCTTTACTGACTTCCTCCAAACTAGGGGGTACTGCAAGCTCATCTCTTATTTGTTTTTGTGGGATTTGCAAGAAGACTTCATCAGCCACAGTAGAGTGATGATTAAGGAGATTGTAGTAATGCTCTTTCCAGCGCAGTGCAATAGACTCTTTGTCCTTTAGAAGTTTGACACCATCTATTGAGCGTAAGGGATTTGTACCATAGTTTGTTGGTCCGTAGACGGCCTTTATGGCATTAAAAAAGCCCTGTGCATCATGAGCATCTGCAAAATGTTGGATTTTTTGGGCCTTTTTTATCCACCATATGTTCTTAAGTTCTCTAGTTCTTCTTTGGACTTCTGCCTTTGCACTGGCGTAGATTTTTTTTTTTTAACGGCACAGTTAATATCTTTTTGCCATATCCGGAAGGCTTTCCTTTTCTTGTCAATAATATGTTCAATCTCACTATCGTTCTCATCAAACCAGTCCTGATGTCTCTTAGTTTGGTATCCGATAGTTTGTTCACAGGCTGAAATAATAGAAGTCTTCAATTTAATCCAGTGTTCCTCAACATTTTCAGGGAGTTCCATAGGCAGATGTTCCTTGAGAGTTCATTGAAAGCAAGCTCATTTAGTAGAATCTTGAAGGGCCAGTGTATTCATTTTACTCCTTGGTTTTCTTCCTTGGAGCCTACGATGAGGGACAATCTTTATGGCCATCGTGGATTGAATTAATCAATGGTCTGTCCAGCAGTCATCGGCGCTCGTCATGGCTCTGGTGAGAAGTACATCACAGCGATCTCTAGCACGGACAATTACATAATCTAAAAGATGCCAGTGCTTCGACCGTGGGTGCTTCCATGATGTTTTAAATTTATTTTTCTGGTGAAAGGGTGTGTTAGTAATGACAAGGTTATGCTCTGCACATTTAGTCAGAAGTAAGATTCCATTCATGTTGCTATTGTCAACTCCCTGGCCACAAATCAAAGTCACACCCAACTCTTGCATTGAAATAACCCAGGAGGATAATTTTATCCTCTTTTGGTATCTCTGATAAGATGGTGTCCAGCTGGGTATAACGATTTTCCTTGATATCCTCATCTGCATCTAGTGTTGGTGCGTAAGCACTTAGAATAGTTGCCTGTTGGTTTTTGGCGAGATTTATTTGGAGAATTGAGAGTCATTTGTTGATGCCAGTGGGAACTTCTGACAAGAGCTTCACAAGGTTGTTTTTGATAGCAAAGCCTACCCCATGTATTCGTCGTTCTTGTTCAGGCAGTCCTTTCCAAAAGAAGGTATAACCTCCTTTTTCTTCCTTCAACTGTCCCTCTCCTGCTCTTTGAGTTTCTTTGAGTGCCGCTATATCAATATTACAACGTCTCAGCTCCCTTGCAATAATGGCAGACCTACGTTCAGGGCATTCACTATCCATATTGTCTTGCCGTGTCCGTATATTCCACATTTCAAAATTCATATGTCTTTTACGACCGCTAGATGGTGACCCCACTGGATGCGGTAATTCAGTCAGGGAGAAAATGAGGCAGACTATGTTTAGAGCACCTTTATGGGGTGAACAGAGTGGATCCTAAATAGGGCTGCTCAGTCATGGATACAGCTGCCGAACTACTCAACTGCCTTGGACCTTGAGTCAGGAGGACTGAATCCGTATCCACTGCCCATGTGCTGGTCGATGACTAGGGGCTTCTGGATTTCACAGTCCTGCCCCTGTTGCCATTCATCAATCGCCATGGGACTTTTACTTGGTTTGGGTTTAGTGTAGTTGGAAGAAGCCTGTGCATAAGTTTGTTTTGTGTGTGGTTGGAAGATGCCTGTGTGTGAATTTGTTTTATGTATGGAGATTGGTGCACAATGATCAGCACACAACCTTCACAGAAAAAGGCTCTAATCCAATGGCATGGATACCATGACGATTGGTGACCTTTTATCTGCAGCTGCAGCCTTCATCTGCCTTCGCAGCCATTGTAACAATACACCTTGTTATCTTCCACCTGTTCTGCCATTGAGGACTTTCTTGGATCGTTCTTTGTCTGGTTCCTCCCCCTGGACCTTACCGCCATAGGTGACCCTACCGGGAGTACATGACACTTGACGGCTTCGCTCACAGGGTTCATTGGGAACACACAAGCCCACTCACCACAACAAGGTGATGATCCAGAAAGTGAGTATCATATACATACATACATACATACATACATACATACATACATACATCAGGTTAAAATATACATAAATAGGTTTAAAATCCCATTGAGTTTGTGGGGAAAGATAATGGAGTAAAAATTAATGTCACTTCACTACTGAGGTCTTTACTTAGAGTTAATGCTATACTAATATATTTAAGTTATTTTAAGCAGGTTGATAAGATATTAAGATGTTATTAAGATAAGGACAAACTCCTAATTTTTAAAAAATTTAAATCACAGTTATATGACGATGGGAAATTAACTTTCCTTACTTCCAGCTTTTTCATTTGGCATATATTTTGATTTCAATGCCTATAAGGAATGCAAGATAAAAAAAAAATCCAGTATGGACACAATTACTTATTATGTGACCCCTTGACATAGCACAGTCTTGGATCAATCTTCATCTGTAGTTCTATTGTATTTCCTTCATTAAAGGTTACAAGTCATATTTGAAATGCTGGGAGGGAAGTATAATTTTTACCCTTACTCCCATGATAAATTTATGCTGCAGGATAATCTCAGTTTGAAAATGGCAGGTAATTCTTTGTTTCTTTTCTTTTCTTTTTTAAGATCATGGGTGAGTAGGAATATTTGTACTTTAAATAAATTTATTGCTAAAGGTAAAGGTTCCCCCTGCACATTTGTGCAGTCGTGTCTGACTCTAGGGGCCAGTGCTCATCTCCGTTTGTTAGCTGAAGAGCCAGCGTTGTCTGAACACGCTTCCACAGTCATGTGGCCGGCATGACGCACGCGGAACGCTGTTACCTACCCACCGAAGTGGTACCTATTCATCTACTTGCATTTGCATGCTTTCGAATTGCTAGGTTGGCAAGAGCTGGGGCGAGTGCGGGAGCTCACTTCGTCACACGGGGCTAGAGATTCGAACCTCCAAACTTGTGTTCTTCCGATTGACAAGCCTGGTGTCTCACCCGCTGAGCCACCACACCCCTTAATTTATTGCTAGTCAAGTGTTTAAACCACTTGAATCATCACAAAAGGAATTTGGATTGCCTACAATTGCCAAATGTCCATTTACTCCATAAAAACATATATTTATTTTATAGTTTGGTCCAGATGCCTTAGTCACATATTGTTGTCTGTAGTTATTTTCTGTACTGGAATATGTTTTGGATTATTTATACTAGTTTTTAATAAACAGTTAAAGAGTATCTCTAAGATTAAATTTTAATAAAATCCATTAGTCTCTTTCTGATTTTTCCAAAAAGATTTTCCAAAAAGATCTTGGATTGCCAGTTATATATTCTCCTGCTTATGAGCTGGTCCTTTATCAGCATAATAAAAATCTACTGTATATTATTGCATGCCATCACAATTTAATATGTCCAAACATTACACTGAATGATTTCCTATATGTAATGCAATGTTTTACTTGCAGGTTCCCCCCCCCCTTTTCCCCCTTCTCTCTTTTTTTCTTTTTGTCCTTTTTTTTTTGTACATCAAAGCAATAAAACAAAAAAGCCCTGGTATTCAAGATGATTTTTTATTTTTTTTTAATGTATGTATGTATGTATGTATGTATGTATGTGTGTATGTATGTATGTATTCGATTTATCACCGCCCAATTCCCTCAAGATGTATCCTATCCAGTATGTTTAACTAGTCCAGCATTTTCTTTAGAGGAATGATAGCCAGTAGCATATAGTAGGGAATGAACTGGTCCAGGATAAGTGGAATACTGTCACTTGGCTCTTTCCATCATCTTGCCTTTTTGCATCACATTCCTCATTTACACCATTTTTTCTTTCTAAGAAAATGAATTCATCCCACTGAGTCTCATTAAGATTTAATGCATATAGTAATTTCTTGGGCTGAATAAAGAGAGATTTATGACTGGCATTTTATTGCTCATCTCTGAACTTTCATGTTCCTCCTTTTATTATCCCTTTGTCTCCCCAAATATTTGTTGCATTTATGCAGTGCTTTTCAGATTTGCATTTTGCAAATTTTCATGTCAAACATGAAGCTCCTGTTTCTATGCCTCTTATGCAGTAGAATGATTTTCCCTTGGGGTTGGGAGGTCATAAAGCTTCTATATGTAACATAGCCAGCAAGAGAGAGAGAGAGTCTATATTCTTTTTGTTTTGTTTTGTTATTATATTAAAATGTATAGAATCATCAACCTCCCTGGGTTAAAAAAATGAGGTTATTTGTATGTGGATGAGTTTTGTAATGTGCACAGAAAGAGAATGTTCATGCATCGGTGGTTGTTATTATGCTAAAAATATTCCTTGTCTTTGCTGCAGATAATCTTTTGTAGAGTTGAGGTGGGAAGAACCTTAGTGTAAGTATGCTGAAGAATTTATGAATCTAATTTTTCTCTTTCAAACAGTAGGAAAAGCGTATCACCAGTATTTTTAAAGCTTGCAGTTTATTTCTGTTAGCTTTCTTCCTACTTTCTTTAAACTACAAAATATTAGGTTTGACAGGTTGCTAAAGGTTTATTGGTGTAATAACAAGAATAGCAACAATCCTAATTACTATTAATAGTGATAATAATAATGGCAGTAATAGCAGCTGTCGCATTTATTATTTCTAGGACATTTTCAGAAACTAGATGCTGTTCATGAAACAGGTCTTACCTGGGGTTTATAAGCAAGAGCAAGAGAGAATAGAGAGCATTACTGCAATGTTTTTCAGGGATTATCTGGAAATGGAATCTCAATGATGGTATAGCCCAGTACGTATTGCCTGACTCAAACTCTTCTCAGCCCTAGCCAACAAGGCCAGGGACTTGTACTCGAACAATACACGATGAGTAACAGGATTCAGAGGAAGCAAATAAAATCCTAGGGTTTGCACTTAAAATGGCCAGGAGAGATTTGGGAGCAGACACAAGTCAGTTCTGTTACCTGAAATTCCCTTCTGCCACATACAATCAGTTTCTTCTGGATGATTCCTAGATTTTCAAGTGAAATAATCTGTGAGCAGAATGAAGAAAGAGGTGAAAGAGGCAAAAAGGGGGTGGGGTACCCTTTCAGCCTTCCAGAGGCCTGTGAAGACCTGGCTCTCCCCCCAAGCATGGAGGGTTGAGCTGCAAGGATGTTTGGTCTGGTGCTGGGTGGGAAGGGTATCATTGTTTTTCACTGCGTTTTATGGCTTGTTGTGAGCCGCCTAGAGTTATTGTATGAGATAGGCGACCATATGTCCTGCAAATAAATAAATAAATGCAGGGCCAGGTTTTACTATATCCAAACTCTAGGCTGATTATGGAGATACCCATAAAGTTGACAAAAAGGCAGGCCAAGTTGAAGATAGACCTACCATATATAGTTGCAGATAAACGGAGAATTTTAGGTTCCAAAATACACCCAAAAAATTGGGTTTGACTTATCCATGGATGGGCTTATCCATAAGTATATACAGTAGTTCCAGTTTACTTTTTTAAAATACCATTTATACTTGCAGATAAGCACATCCACGGATATGCTGACCCTCAAAAATTGTGTATATTTTTTCAATATATTCTGAAGGACTTCATTTGTTTTCACATTTTGTATCAATAAATGTTCTTTTCCATAAGTGATTCTGTTTTAAATTTTCACAATTGGCTTATCCCAGGTGGCACATTTTTCATAATATTTTAGTTAAAAATTCAAGGGTCAGCTTATCTGTGGATGGGCTTATCTGCAAGTATATATATATCCGAAAGCAATTGAAGACCTGGCTCTGCCACCTCGCCTGGGATGGGGGGGGGGATAATAGCTCCTCTTGGAGGTGGTTGGCACCATAGAGTTCCTTAAACAATAACATAACCTCTTGGATTTTATATATTTATATCTAATTAAATTGGAATAATGTATTGTATTTTATATGTTTTTAATTAATCAATTTTGTTGTAAACCGCCCAGAGTCCCCTTGTGGGGGGAGATGGGTGGTGATATAAATCAAACAATAAATAAATAAATAAATAAATAAATAAATAAAATATACAGTAATTCATTTCTAACACTTCAAATCCAGCAGGAGTTGTCATCTCCCACCCCCTCCACAAATCCCCTCTACCACATTTTGAACATGGAGCAGTTTGGATTTAGCACAAATTCAGCTAATCTAATATCAGTACAATTAGGATTTGGTTATTTAGGTTTAGACCAGTGTTTTTCAAACTTGAAAACTTTAAGATGTGTGGACTTCAACTCCCAGAATTCCCCAGCCAGCCACAGGTTTAGACCAATTATAAGTATGAGCTGTTAATTCTTAGGAAAGTTTGTGTTTCCAATTTGTATATAAAATATTGACTATTACGTGTCAATAAAAATATTGACTATTAAATGTAATTGTTCCTTACATTTATATCCCACTTACCAGCTGAGGAAAAGGATTTAATCCAATATCAGATAATACCATATTATAGTTGCCTTATGTAAGGGAACAATGAGGCAACTTTGGAAGGATGGCAATATATTTTTGTATACTTAAAGCAATCTGATTACTTGTGAAGATAAAAATCAACTTTGTATTCTCTTTCAGATATCCATCCTTATAGATCTGTTTTCTCAATAATTGAGAAATAATATTAGTAATACTTTCTACAGAGCCAAGTAATTGATGAGAACCAGAAGTTCAGTTACAGCTGAAAATTGAAGATAGCTGCATCTTGTTTTTCTAATGTGTGATCCTACTGTTAGAAAAAGAAGAAAGAAGCTCAATATATTAAACTTGTAACTTAAACTCTCAGCCACATGGAATAAAAATGCTTTCACTTTCATGGTCTTTCTGATGTTTCTTCCTATGTCTTTCTAATGCTATTTCCATAACACGCCTGCACTTTCAGTTTCCATCCTATTGCTAGAAAATTTCTTGCTTTCTTAAATAGCATGTCATTGATGTATTTGTCACTTACATACATGGTCCTAGAGAACCTGTGTGGTATAAGGGCTCTTTTATGTTAAAAGTCTCTCCATAAATCTGGCTTTTGGCATAACTTCTCCAAATGAAATTTGACTGTGTATGAAGTTCCAATGCCTTGCATAGCTCTTGTCTTTCCTCTTCCTGCCACTCCTCTGGCTTTCCTACTGTGCTAGAAAGTCAGGCAGACTGTTTGCAAATCAAAAATGATTTATATTATATTTATTTATTTCATTTATTTAAAATTGTTATAGCTGCCCAACTCTGATGGACTCTGGGCAGCATACAAAACCAGGTAGGCCTAAGTGTATAACAACGGTGCTAGTTGGCGTGGAGGGCCTGGAGAAAAAACCTCGGCGCAGCGAGACAACAGCGAAACGCAGAACGTGGAGCGTTTCTCCGGTGGGCTTTGGCATGCTTCCCCATGAAAATTTAACAACCCGATAATTTTTAACATCTTAAATTGTTCCCATTCATTTAGAGGCGGCAGGGAGTTGGTAGGGTCCCCTGGTATGTGAATGAGGGTTTCCCTGAGTGTGAGAGAGTCAGGGGAGCCCAAGATTGTGTGAGTTTATGGATGAGTGCCCACCCCTGAGTGAGAGACAGAGGGTGGGCATGAGTGTTTGGTGCCTCCTGACCTAGTGAGAGGGGGTGAGGGGGCAGAGTATATGTTGGAAGGTGGTGGGGCCCTCCTGGTGCCGAGAGCGGAAGCTCGTGCGCTGGGGGGCCTGTCATCACCTAGGGACGAGTGGGTATGAGAGATGTGTGCATGGAGGGGACCCTTATGTCAACCCAGGGTTCCGGAGGTTCAGGAGTGGAGGCATCTGGGCCTGGAAACTCTGGGGGCAGTAGGGCGGGTTGCCCCATTGAAGTGGTGACAGGTAGGGGACGTTATGGCGGGAACCGTGGGGCAGGCCATCTTTGGGGAAGACGCCCCCGATGTTTGTTATCGGTGGCGTGTTCCGGCCCCTCAGGTTCAGACCCAGGCCCTGGTCAAAAGATCCTTGAATGCCCTGGCTTTCGGCTGTTGCTGCTTAACGCCAGGTCCGTTAATAACAAAGCCCCCCTCATATGTGACTTGATCACGGAAGAGGGGGCAGACCTGGTGTGTATTACTGAGACCTGGTTGGGCACAGAGGGAGGAGTAGCACTCTCGGAGATGTGCCCGGCCGGGTTTCAGGTGTGGCATCAGCCGAGACCTCGGGGCAGGGGAGGAGGGGTGGCGGTTGTAATCCGGGAGTCTCTGATGGCCTTCAGGGGTCCTGCTCCACAAGTGGCCAGGTGTGAGACCTTGTTCTTCAAGTTGGGTTTTCGAGAGAAGTTGGGGGTGTTGCTGTTGTACCAGCCTCCCTGCTGCGTAGCAACCTCCCTGCCCAAGCTGTTGGAGGCTGTCTCAGGGTTGGCAGTGGAGTTCCCTAGACTTATGGTTCTGGGGGACTTCAATCTGCCTTCCCTGGGACGTGCCTCAGATACAGCTCGGGAGTTCATGGCTACCATGGCAGCCATGGGCCTATCTCAGATTATTCGAAACCCGACTCGAGACAGTGGCCTCACTCCGGACTTAGTTTTCTTGTCGGAGCAGTGGCAAAGTGATCTGAAGGGAGAGTTAGATCTATCCCCATTGTCATGGTCAGATCACGTCCTGGTGGCCCTGAGATTTTCCTATGCCGCCCCACTCCGCAGGGAGGCAGGACCCATTCGAATGGTCCGCCCCCGGCGACTAATGGACCCTGTGAGGTTTCAGAAGGAGCTGGGGGTTATTTCCGAGGATCTATTGTACGGTCCAGCGGAGGTTCTGGCCGCAGCCTGGAATAGGGAGGCGGCCAGAGCCTTGGACAGGATCGCACCTATGCGGCCTCTCTTGCCACTTCTGACCCGATACTCCCCATGGTTTACGGAGGAGTTAAGGGTCTTGAAGAGGGCTAAGAGACGCCTAGAGCGCCGCTGGAGAAAAACAAAGACTGAATCTGACCGAACACAAGCTAGAGTCGCAGTTAAGGCCTACCTTGTGGCGGTAAGAGTGGCGAAACATCAATATTTCTCCACTCTTATTGCATCCGCAGAATGCCGCCCGACGGCCCTGTTTAAGATAACACGATCTCTTTTGGGTAGGGTGGAGCCTAGGACCCACCTGCAGGGCCGTGCGGAAGAATTTTCTGAGCATCTGCAGGATAAAATCGCTCAGATTCGATCTAGGTTGGACTCCAAGCGTGAAGCAGAGTCTGGGGAAATGCCGAGGGAACGTCATTACCCGGTTATCTGGGATCGGTTTGATCCTGTTGGGCCTAAGGAAGTGGACAGGATCCTCCGGACTGTAAGGGCCACCACATGCCATCTTGACCCTTGTCCTTCCTGGCTAGTGCAGGCAGCCAGGGAGGTTACATCAGGTTGGGTCCGGGCGATGGTTAATACATCCTTGGGGGAGGGGGTGTTCCCAGATGCCTTTAAGGAGGCGCTGGTGCACCCCCTCCTCAAGAAGCCATCGCTGGACCCCACCGTATTGGACAACTTTCATCCTGTCTCCCACCTCCCCTTTTTGGGGAAGGTGGTTGAGAAGGTGGTGGCGCTGCAGCTCCAGAGGATTCTGGATGAAACGGATTATCTGGACCCCTTTCAGTCGGGTTTCAGGCCGGGATATGGGGTGGAAACTGCATTGGTCGCACTTATGGATGATCTCTGGCGAGGGCGGGATGGAGGGAGTGCGTCCATCCTGGCTCTCCTTGATCTCTCAGCGGCTTTCGATACCATCGACCATGGTATTCTTTTGGGACGGCTCGAGGAGTTGGGGGTGGCTGGCGTAGTTCTGCGTTGGTTCACCTCCTTCCTCGGGGGCCGGTCCCAATCAGTAGTAATAGGAGATGAGAGATCCAACTCTCGCCCCCTCGTTTGTGGGGTGCCGCAGGGTTCGGTTCTCTCACCTCTCCTATTTAATATCTATATGAAACCGCTGGGTGAGATCATCCGTCACCATGGGATGAGATATCATCAGTATGCTGATGATACACAGTTGTACATCTCCATCCCAGGTGAAGTAAGTGATGCAGTGGCCGCCCTTTCTCAGTGCCTGGAGGCTGTGGGGGTCTGGATGGGGAACAACAGGCTTCAGCTGAACCCTGGTAAGATGGAGTGGCTGTGGATTGATGGTTCTTCTGGATCTGGGAAATTATCATCTTTGGTTCTGAATGGGGTTGCACTTCCCCGTTCAGAATCAGTGCGGAATCTGGGGGTCCTTCTGGACTCACGACTCCTGCTCGAGGAGCAGGTGGCAGTCGTGGCCAGAAGGGGCTTTGCGCAACTTCGTGTTGTGCACCAGTTATGCCCTTTCCTGGATCAGGAGTCCCTCCGTACAGTCACTCATGCCCTGGTCATCTCCCACATAGACTACTGCAATGCGCTTTACATGGGGCTACCCTTGAAGAGTATCCGGAAGCTACAACTGGTCCAGAATGCGGCTGCGCGCGCAGTTGTTGGTGCCCCTAGATCGGCCCATGTGACACCTCTGCTGCGCCAGCTACATCGGGTGCCGGTATGCTTCCGGGTGCAATTCAAGGTGTTGGTTTTGACCTTTAAAGCCCTACATGGCATGGGACCAGGGTATCTGAGGGACCGCCTCATCCCCATAACTTCAAACCGTCCCACTCGATTATGTAGAGAGGGCATGCTCCGGACCCCGTCGGTAAGGGAGTTTCGTTTGGCGGGGTCCAGAAGGCGGGCCTTCTCGGCAGTGGTGCCTGCCCTTTGGAACAACCTGCCCCCGGAGGTGAGGCAGGCCCCATCGCTCCTGTCCTTCCGGAAGAACCTAAAGACCTGGTTTTGCCGCCTCACGTGGGATGGGAACAGGAATAGTTCTTCGTGGGGATGGCTGGTGCCATAGAGCCCTTTTAAAGATCGTGGGCTGCCTTCTTGGATTTTCTACTTAATTTATAATAATAATTAATTGTATATTGTATTTTTATGTGTTTTTACAACAGAATTTTAATCTCTATGTTTGTAAACCGCCCAGAGTCCCCTCGTGGGAGATGGCGCGGTGATAGAAGTCGAAACATAAATAAATAAATAAATAAAAAGAATCCATGAAAACAGATAAAACATAAAACCACACAGACAGCCTGAACTAAAACAATCTTAAAAGTGACTCAAGTCAAACAAAACAGAACAGGGGCCCCAACAATGCAACAGTACATTAACCCCAGGACTGTGACTAAAGCCAGGCTTTAAAAGCTTTCCAGAATCCTAGGAGGGCGCTGTCCTTACCGCTGGCAGGGAAACCACACTTCCTTGGTCCCACAAGATGGCTACTATTTGAAACAGTTCTGTGTATATTCCATTTTGGGGTTAACAATGTCAATTCTCCTAAGTCAAATAATGAATATTAACAAATACTGATATCAGTGGAATTGAACTTGTTTGGAATAAGAGAAAAATGTATTATGAAAGGAAGTTGGTTTCTTCCTTCCTTCCTTCCTTCCTTCCTTCCTTCCTTCCTTCCTTCCTTCCTTCCTTCCTTCCTTCCTTCCTTCCTCAAAAATTATGGTACAGAAAGCCGTAAAGCTTAAAGCAAACATGTCACAGAATGACAGTTGGGGTAGGGGAAGGAGTGATAAGGCGATGGCTAATACATCCTTGGGAGAGGGGGTGTTTCCAGCTGCTTTTAAGGAGGCACTGGTGCACCCCCTCCTCAAGAAACCATCACTGGACCCTACTGTATTGGACAATTTCCGTCCTGTCTCCCACTTCCCCTTTTTGGGGAAAGTGGTTGAGAAAGTGGTGGCATTGCAACTCCAGAGGATCCTGGATGACACGGATTATCTGGACCCCTTCCAGTCAGGTTTCAGGCTGGGATATGGGGTGGAAACTGCATTGGTTGTGCTTATGGATGATCTTTGGTGGGAGCGGGATGGAGGGAGTGCATCCATCCTGGCTCTTCTCGACCTCTCAGCAGCTTTTGATACCATCGACCATGGTGGCGTAGTTTTGTGCTGGTTCAGCTCCTTCCTCCAGGGCCAGTCCCAATTGGTGGTAATAGGAGATGAGAGATCCAACACTTGCCCCCTCTTCTGTGGGGTGCCACAGGGTTTGGTTCTCTCCCCTCTCCTATTTAATATCTATATGAAACCGCTGGGTGAGATCATCCATCACCATGGGATGAGATATCATCAGTATGCTGATGATACACAGTTGTACATCTCCATCCCAGGTGAGGTAAGTGATGCAGTTGACACCCTATCTCAGTGCCTAGGGGCTGTAGGGGCCTGGATGGGGAACAACAGGCTTCAGCTGAACCCTGGTAAGACAGAGTGGCTGTGGATTTATGGTGCCTCTGGATCTGGGAAGTTATCATCTCTAGTTCTGGATGGGATTGCACTACCCCATTCAGACCCAGTGCGGAATCTGGGGGTCCTTCTGGACTCACGGCTCCTGCTCAAAGAGCAGGTGGCAGCTGTGGCCAGAAGGGCCTTTGCGCAGCTTCACGTTGTGCACCAGTTACGCCCTTTCCTGGATCAGGATGCCCTCTGTACAGTCACTCATGCCCTAGTCACCTCCTGTATAGACTATTGCAATGCACTCTACATGGGGCTACCCTTGAAGAGTATCCGGAAGCTTCTTCTGGTCCAGAATGCAGCTGCACATGTGACACCTCTGCTGCGCTGGCTGCACTGGGTGCCAGTGTGCTTCCGGGTCCAATTCAAGGTGTTGGTTATCACCTTTAAAGCCCTACATGGCATGGGACCAGGCTACCTGAGGGACCGTCTCATCCCCATAATATCGAACCGTCCCACTCAGTCATGCAGAGAGGGAATGCTGCGGACCCCGTCGGTAAGGGAGTTTCACTTGGTGGGGTCCAGAAGATGGGCCTTCTCTGTGGTGGTGCCCGCCCTTTGGAACATTCTACCCTCAGAGGTGAGGCAGGCCCCATCACTCCCGGCCTTCCAGAAGAACTTAAAGACCTGGTTCTGCCACCTCGCCTGGGACGGTAACGGTAACAGCTCCTCCTGGGGATGGCTGGTGCCATAGAGTCCTTTTAAAAAAACAATTTTATCACCTCTTGGATTTTATCTTTAAATTATTTGTATTTATATGATGACTGCCATATGGTATTATATCTTATTCATTTTAATCATTGACTTTTTGTAAACCGCCCAGAGTCCCCTTCAGGGGAGATGGGACAGTGATATAAATTGAATCATAAATAAATAAATAAATAAATAAATAAATAAATAAATAATAAGGGAAAATGAGAATTTGTTGTTGTTGTTCAGTCGTTTAGTCATGTCCGACTCTTCGTGACCTCATGGACCATAGCACACCAGGCCTTCCTGTCCTCCACTGTCTCTCGGAGTTTACTCAAATTCATGTTCATTACATCGGTGATGCTATCTAACCATCTCATCCTCTGCCGTCCCCTTCTCCTTTTGCCTTCAGTCTTTCCCAGCATCAGGGTCTTTTCCAGTGAGTCCTCTCTTCGCATTAGTTGGCCAAAGTATTTGAGCTTCAGCTTCAGCATCTGTCCTTCCAATGAGCAGTCAGGGTTGATTTCCTTTAGGATTGACTGGTTTGACCTCCTTGCAGTCCAAGGGACTCTCAAGAGTCCTCTCCAGCACCACAGCTCGAAAGCATCAATTCTTCGGCGCTCAGCCTTCCTTATGGTCCAACTCTCACAGCCATACATTACTACTGGGAAAACCATAGCTTTAACTATACGGACCTTTGTCGGCAAGGTGATGTCTCTGCTTTTTAATATGCTGTCTAGGTTTGCCATAGCTTTCCTCCCAAGGAGCAAGCGTCTTTTAATTTCATGGCTGCAGTCACCGTCTGCGGTGATCTTGGAGCCCAAGAAAATAAAATCTATCACTGCTTCCATTTCTTCCCCTTCTATTTGCCAGGAAGTGATGGGACCAGATGCCATGATCTGGGTTTTTTTAATGTTGAGTTTCAAGCCAGCTTTTCCACTCTCCTCTTTCACCCTCATCAAGAGGCTCTTTAGTTCCTCTTCACTTTCTGCCATTAGGGTGGTATCGTCTCCATATCTGAGGTTGTTGATATTTCTCCCAGCAATCTTAACTCCGGCTTGTGATTCATCCAGCCCGGCATTTCTCATGATGTACTCTGCATATAAGTTAAATAAGCAGGATGTCGATGAAGGTTCTCAGTCATCCAGGTGGAACAGTCTGTGGCTTGAATCATGTCAACTGGATTTCTATTTTTGTCCCAGTAGAAACGTTTCACTCCTTATCCAAGGAGCTTCTTCAGTCTGAGTAAAGTTAGTAAGGGAATCCTTAAATATGTTTCTAGGGTGGCTGTGTGACCTTGCACCTGGGGCTAGGTCATGGTTATTTTGAGATGTTTATTTATTTTGAGAAGCTCCTTGGATAAGGAGTGAAACGTTTCTACTGAAAAAAAAATAGAAATCCAGTTGAATGTATTGTCGAAGGCTTTCACGGCCAGAGTTCAATGGCTGTTGTGGGTCTTCCGGGCTGTGTGGCCGTGTTCTGGAAGTTGTGGTTCCTAACGTTTCGCCAGCATCTGTGGCCAGCATCTTCAGAGGGCAGGAGCACAGATAGAAGCAAAATCTCTTCACAGAGATTTTGCTTCTATCTGTGCTCCTGCCCTCTGAAGATGCTGGCCACAGATGCTGGCGAAACGTTAGGAACCACAACTTCCAGAACACGGCCACACAGCCCGGAAGACCCACAACAGCCAAATCCAGTTGACATGATTCAAGCCACAGACTTAAATAAGCAGGGTGATAATATACAGCCTTGTCGTACTCCTTTCCCGATTTTGAACCAGTCGGTTGTTCCATGTCCGGTTCTAACTGTTGCTTCTTGACCCACATACAGGTTTCTCAGGAGACAGGTAAGGTGGTCTGGTACTCCCATCTCTTTAAGACTTTGCCACAGTTTGTTGTGATCCACACAATCAAAGGCTTTAGCGTAGTCAATGAAGCAGAAGTAGATGTTTTTCTGGAACTCTCTTGCTTTTTCCATGATCCAGCGAATGTTGGCAATCTGATCTCTAGTTCCTCTGCCTCTTCGAAACCCAGCTTGCACTTCTGGTAGTTCTCGGTTCACATGCTGCTGAAGCCTAGCTTGTAGGATTTTGAGCATAACCTTGCTGGCATGTGAAATGAGCGCAATTGTACGGTAGTTTGAGCATTCTTTGGCATTGCCTTTCTTTGGAATTGGAACGTAAACTGACTTTTTCCAATCCTGTGGCCACTGTTGAGTTTTCCAAATTTGTTGGCATATTGAGTGCAGCACTTTAACAGCATCATCTTTTAGGATTTTAAATAGCTCAGCTGGGATACTGTCTTCTCCGCTAGCTTTGTTGTTAGTAATGCTTCCTAAGGCCCACTTGACTTCACTCTCTAGGATGTCCGGCTCAAGCTCAGTGACCACACCATCATATTTATCAGGGATATTAAGATCTTTCTTGTATAGTTCTTCTGTGTATTCTTGCCACCTCTTCTTAATCTCTTCTGCTTCTGTTAGGTCCCTGCCTTTTTTGTCCTTTATCATGCCCATCTTTGCACAAAACGTTCCCTTGATATCTCCGATTTTCTTGAAGAGATCTCTAGTCTTCCCCATTCTATTGTTGTCCTCGATTTCTTTGCATTGTTCATTTAAGAAGGCCTTCTTATCTCTCCTTGCTATTCTCTGGAAATCTGCATTCAGTTGTTTATATCTTTCCCTTTCTCCCTTGCCTTTTGCTTCCCTTCTTTCCTCAGCTATTTGTAAAGCCTCATCAGTCAGCCACTTTGCTTTCTTGCATTTCTTTTTCTTTGGGATGGTTTTAGTTGCTGCCTCCTGTACAATGTTATGAACCTCCATCCATAGTTCTTCAAGCACTCTGTCTACCAGATCTAATCCTTTAAATCTATTCCTCACCTCCACTGTATATTCATAAGGGATATGATTTAGGTCATACCTGATTGGTCTAGTGGTTTTCTCTACGTTCTTCAATTTAAGCCTAAGTTTTGCGATAAGAAGCTCATGATCTCAGCCACAGTCAGCTCCAGGTCTTGTTTTTGCTGATTGTATAGAGCTTCTCCATCTTTGGCTGCAAAGTATATAATCAATCTGATTTCGGTATTGACCAGCTGGTGATGTCCATGTGTAGAGTCGTCTCTTGTGTTGTTGGAAAAGAGTGTTTGCTATGACCAGCGTGTTCTCTTGACAAAACTCTATTAGCCTTTGCCCTGCTTCATTTTGTACTCTGAGGCCGAACTTGCCTGTTATTCTGGTTATTTTTTGACTTCCTACTTTAGCATTCCAGTCCCCTATGATGAAAAGGACATCTTTTTTTGGTGTTAGTTCTAGAAGGTGTTGTAGGTCTTCATAGAACCGGTCAACTTCAGCTTCTTCGGCATCAGTGGTTGGGGCATAGACTTGGATCACTGTTATGTTGAATGGTTTGCCTTGGATTCGAACTGAAAGCATTCTGTCGTTTTTGAGGTTGTACCCCAGTACTGCCTTTCCCACTCTTTTATAGACTATGAGAGCTACTCCATTTCTTCTAAGGGATTCTTGCCCACAGTAGTATATATAATGGTCTCCTGAATTAAATTCGCCCATTCATGTCCATTTTAGTTCGCTGATTCCCAAGATGTCGATGTTCAATCTTGTCATCTCATGTTTGACCACATCCAGCTTACCTTGATTCATAGATCTTACATTCCAGGTTCCTATGCAATATTGTTCTTTACAGCATCGGACTTTCCTTCCACTTCCAGACACATCCACAACTGAGCATCCTTTCAGCTTTGTCCCAGCCGTTTCACACTTTCTGGAGCTACTCGGAATTGTCCTCCGCTCTTCCCCAGTAGCATTTTGGACACCTTCCGACCTGAGGGGCTCATCTTCCGGCGTCATATCTTTTAGCCTTTTGATACTGTCCATGGGTTTTCTTGGCAAGGATACTGGAGTGGTATGCCATTCCCTCCTCCAGTTTTGGACCACGTTTTGTCAGAACTCTCCGTCATGACCTGTTGTTCTTGACCTGACTTCATTGAGTTACGCAAGCCCCTTCGCCACGACAAGGCAGTGATCCATGATAATATTTTAATAATATTTCTATGATAACAAAGATTAGAGGAATTGATTTAATTCTCACAGAGCAGATATACTAGCAAGATGATTGAATGATGATGAGGTTTAGAAAACAGAATTAAAAATTACAGGATTGTAGTTTGCTTTGAGAATTTTAATTGCACCAATGTGGCATGCAGAACAGGTGGAAAAATCAAAGATTTTTCATTTGGTTCTCTGAACCTTTTCTTAGGTCTGCTAGATCTGGGCTGCAAACATCCAGACAGCCATTACATGGGAATAAGGAGTTTCTTTTATTTGTATCTCTTTTCTCACCAATTGTATGAAAGCTGACAGCAAATGAACTTGATAGTGGTAGGGTGTATTGCACTAAAGGTGCAATACATAATGGGTTTTTTTTTCAAACATTCATATTGTAAATATGATTTGTTTAGTTTTTGGCTTAATGCTGTGTATTGCCAGGTATTTCTGATTTCTGAACCATGGCTTACTGTAATGTGTGAACCTGGCCATTGTGGCTTATGGAACAAATCATGGTTAATGAAAATATAACATGATACATGATCCCAGCAATTGAGCTGAAGCCAGACATGGTCATAAATAAATCTACATGAAACAATGGGACTTGAATTAGTTTTAACTGAATCTTCTTCTAAACCTGTATGTCTCTGTTTTCCAATTTATTTATTTTTCTTGCATTGTATCATCAATTTTATAGGGGCGTGGTGGCTCAGTGGGTAAAACATCAGGCTTGTCAATCAGAAGATTGCAAGTTCGGAGGTTCGAATCCCTCGTCCCGTGTGTTGGAGTGAGCTCCCGCACTTGCCCCAGCTCTTGCCAACCTAGCAATTCGAAAGCATGCAAATGCAAGTAGATAAATAGGTACCACTTTGGTGGGTAGATAACAGCGTTCCGCGTGTGTCATGCCAGCCACATGACCGTGGAAGCGTCTTCGGACAACGCTGGCTCTTTGGCTAACAAACGGAGATGAGCACCGGCCCCTAGAGTCGGACACGACTGCACAAATGTGCGGGGGGAACCTTTACCTTTTATCATCAATTTCATGGAGAATGCAGGAATATTTTACAGAGCAAACAAAGTTAGAATCACAATTTTTATGTTGCCCACATTAGTTATTCATTGAAATTAGTAGCAACAAGACACAAAGTACATCTAACTATTTATGTTGAGGTCAGATAGAAAATAAGTATAGCATCTGCAGTGATTCAGTTTAAATATCTAATCCAAAGGAATGGAAGCTAAATGCAAATTGAAAAATAAGTGACTGAAATGCAGCATAGCAAAACAAGATTGGGAGAACATGCACTTCATCCATTTTGTAACTAACCTGAAACTAATTTTTTCTCCACTAGAGCATTTTCAGAGGCATCACTTTGCCTGCCGCCTCTAAATCATCTTTAAAAAATCCTTTATTCCATTATTTATTACTGTGGCATGGAAATATCTGCAGCATAACTATAAATTTGAGAAGAAGCATAAGGCTGAGTCAAAATTACTCTGTGCTAAGTATAAAAATGAAACAGCCATCAAAATACTTTGAAGAAAACTCAGAAGAGTTTTCACAACACTATGGATTAAAAAAACAAAACTCCTTAGTGTTTTTTTTTAAACTAGCATTTAGATAACCAAGTTACCAAACAAAATACCTTAACATGTATTTTTTATCTTGCAAATAAAAATGGATTCTGGTTTAAGAACTGCATAACCTTTTTCCGCAGTACTTTTTGTATGTGTAATGTGTGTGTGTGTGACAGAGAGGGGAGGGAGGGAAACAACTTAGCTAGAATGAGAAAAGAGTAAAACGAATTTCAATGAATTTTGGAAACTGTTCACTGTGACAGAAGGGAGGGAGGAGTGCAAGTGTGAAAGGTTATGACAAATGTCATATACAATGTATGCAGGAGGAAATCTTTCAAAAACACTGTCTTTGTAGTACAGTATAGCTTATTCAGAAATGTAAAAGGAAATTAGTAATACGTTATTAAAGATCTTAAGGGGCGCGATGGCTCAGCAGTTAAGACACCAGGCTTGTCGATCGGAAGGTCGGTGATTCGAGACCCGAGCACCGCATGATGGAGTGAGCTCCTGCACTCACCCCAGCTTTTGCCAGCCTAGCAATTCAAAAGCATGCAAATGCAAGTAGATAAATAGGTACCACTTCCGTGGGACGGTAACAGCGTTCTGCACGCATCATGCCGGCCACATGACCGCAGAAGCGTCTTTGGACAGCTCTGGCTCTTCGGCTAAGAAACGGAGATGAGCACTGCCCCCTAGAGTCAGACACGACTGTGCAGGGGAAAACCTTTACCTTTACCTAACTAAAGGTCTTGTTCAAATGGCTGTGAAATCATCAGAACAGAAGAGTTTATTGCTTGTCATTGAGAAACTGCAGTATGGTGACAACCAGTCTCCGTATGTAGTTCTTGGACTGCAAGTCATAAAGTCCTGGGCTATCTACACCTCAAAAAGGGGCATTTCTTTTTCATCCTCTCCTATGTAAAACACTTCCAGGCTGTAGTAAAAAAACATTTAAAAAGTTAAATGTTTCTACCTGATAAATTGGTTTATTTCATGTAGGGAGCTTATTACTTGATGATCACATAATGTGAGCCCTAGAACTGAGTCAATATTTCTAATAAAATTGCTGCTATAATGGCTGAGCTTGCCATCCCCTGTTGCTATTACATTATTGCATTATAAGATAGATTCGCATTAGAGGTGGTCTGTCATCAAATGCATCAGAAAGATTTTCTTAATAGTGATAGATATCAGAAAAACTACTTGTATCTAAGAAATAAATTATTGCTATTGCTTATTGTTATGCTTGTAGCTTGTTTGTATATATGTATGTATGTATATATGTTTGCCACTTTGAAGTTCCTAGATATGTTGGACTGCACATCCCATAATCCTTGTGCTGTCCGGGAGCTATGGACCTTACAGTCCATCCAGGATATCTGGTATGCATGAGGTTGTGGAAGCAGCTCTAGCATTTCTTTTGATATCATGCTTATGAGGACATAGTCCTTTATTTCTTCTGAGCCTCTGCTAGAAGCAATCTATTAATTATCTCTGGAAATTCTGGCTAGGGATTGAAAGAAGTTTCCATAAAAAGGCAGGTTGTTGTTTATTCGTTCAGTCGCTTCCGAGTCTTCGTGACTTCATGGACCAGCCCACACCAGAGCTTCCTGTCGGCCGTCACCATCCCCAGCTCCCCCATGGTTGAGTCCGTCACCTCCAGAATATCATCCATCCATCTTGCCCTTGGTCGGCCCCTCTTCCTTTTGCCTTCCACTTTCCCTAGCATCAGCTTCTTCTCCAGGGTATCCTGCCTTCTCATTATGTGGCCAAAGTACTTCAGTTTTGCCTTTAATATCATTCCCTCAAGTGAGCAGTCTGGCTTTATTTCCTGGAGTATGGACTGGTTTGATCTTCTTGCAGTCCAAAGCACTCTCAGAATTTTCCTCCAACATCACAGTTCAAAAGCATCTATCTTTCTTTGCTCAGCCTTCCTTATGATCCAGCTCTGACAGCAATAGGTTACTACAGGGAATACCATTGCTTTAACTATGCGGACCTTTGTTGTCAGTGTGATGTCTCTGCTCTTAACTATTTTATCAAGATTTGCCATTGCTCTCCTCCCAAGAAGTAGACGTCTTCTGATTTCCTGGCTGCAGTCAGTGTCTGCAGTAATCTTTGCGCCTAGAAATACAAAGTCTGTCACTGCCTCCACTTTTTCTCCCTCTATTTGCCAGTTATCAATCAAGCTGGTTGCCATAATCTTGGTTTTTTTGAGGTTTAACTGCAACCCAGCTTTTGCACTTTCTTCTTTCACCTTCGTAATAAGGCTCCTCAACTCCTCCTCGCTTTCAGCCATCAAAGTGGTATCATCTGCATATCTGAGATTGTTAATGTTTCTTCCATCAATTTTAACTCCAGCCTTGGATTCCTCAAGCCCAGCACGTCGCATGATGTGTTATGCGTACAGGTTGAATAGGTAGGGTGAGAGTATACAGCCCTGCCATACTCCTTTCCCAATCTTAAACCAGTCCGTTGTTTCGTGCTCTGTTCTTACCGTTGCTACTTGGTCGTTACACAGATTCCTCAGGAGGCAGACAAGATGACTTGGTATCCCCATACCACCAAGAACTTGCCACAATTTGTTATGATCCACACAGTCAAAGGCTTTTGAATAGTCAATAAAACAAAAATAGATGTTTTTCTGAAACTCCCTGGCTTTCTCCATTATCCAGCGGATATTGGCAATTTGGTCTCTAGTTCCTCTGCCTTTTCTAAACCCAGCTTGTACATCTGGCAATTCTCGCTCAATGAATTGCTGGAGTCTACCTTGCAAGATCTTGAGCATTACCTTACTGGCATGTGAAATAAGTGCCACTGTTCGATAGTTTGAACATTCTTTAGTGCTTCCCTTTTTTGGTATGGGGATATAAGTTTATTTTTTACAATCTGATGGCCATTCTTGTGTTTTCCAAACACAAGCCATGAACTAAACCGTGAAGGGACACCCAAGACGGGAAGGTCATGGCAGAGAGGTCAGATTAAATAAGATCCCTGGGGAAGGTAACGACAACCCACCCCAGTATTCTTGCCGTGAAAATTTAATGGATCAGTACAACCAGAGATATGTCAGTATACCACAGAGGAAGATGGGACTCCCAGGTCGGAAGATGGTCAAAATGCTACTGGGGAGGAACAGAGGATAAGTTCAACTAGCCCCAGATGTGATGACGCAGCTAGCTCAAAGAGGAAAGGATGGCTAGCAGCCAACGGTGCTGGTGGTGAACAATGAATCCAATGTTCTAAAGATCAACACACCATAGGAACCTGGAATGTAAGATCTATGAGCCAGGGCAAATTGGATGTGGTTATTGGTGAGATGGCAAGATTAAATATAGACATTTTGGGTATCAGCGAACTGAAATGGACTGGAATGGGCCACTTCACATCAGATGACCACCAGATCTACTACTGTGGACAAGAGGACCACAGAAGAAATGGAGTAATCTTCATAATTAATAATAAAGTGGCTAAAGCAGTGCATGGATACAATCCAAAAAACGATAGAATGATCTCAATTTGAATTCAGGGTAAGCCATTTAACATCACAGTGATCCAAATATACGCCCCAACCACAGATGCTGAAGAAGCAGAAGTAGATCAGTTCTATGAGGATCTGCAGCAGCTACTGGATAATATGCCAAAAAGAGATGTTATTTTCATTACAGGAGACTAGAATGCTAAGGTGGGTAGTCAGATGACACCTGGAATTACAGGCAAGCATGGTCTGGGAGAACAAAATGAAGCAGGACATAGGCTGATAGAATTTTGCCAAGACAACTCACTGTGCATAACAAACACTCTCTTCCAACAACCTAAAAGACAACTTTATACATGGACTTCACCAGATGGTCGACACCGAAATCAGATTGACTACATCCTTTGCAGCCAAAGGTGGCAGACATTTATACAGTTGGTAAAAACAAGACCTGGAGCTGACTGTAGTTCAGATAACGAACTTCTTGTTGCACACTTTAGAATCAGACTAAAGAGAATAGGGAAGACCCACAGATCAGTTAGATATAAGCTCACTAATATTCCTAATGAATATGCAGTGGAGGTGAAGAATAGATTTAAGGGACTAGATTTAGTAGATAGGGTCCCGGAAGAACTATGCACAGAAGTTTGCAACATTGTTCAGGAGGGGGCAACAAAAAACGTCCCAAAGAAAAAGAAAACCAAGAAGGCAAGTTGGCTGTCTGCTGAGACACTGGAAGTAGCCCAAGAAAGAAGGAAAGCAAAAGGCAACAGTGATAGAGAAAGATATGCCCAATTAAATGCAAAATTCCAGAGGTTAGCCAGAAGAGATAAGGAGTTATTTTTAAACAAGCAATGCACGGAAGTGGAAGAAGACAATAGAATAGGAAGGACAAGAGACCTCTTCCAGAAAATTAGAAACATCGGAGGTAAATTCCAAGCAAAAATGGGTATGATCAAAAACAAAGATGGCAAGGACCTAACAGAAGCAGAAGAGATCAAGAAAAGGTGGCAAGAATATACGGAAGACCTGTATAGGAAGGATAATAATATCGGGGATAGCTTTGACAGTGTGGTCAGTGAGTTAGAGCCAGACATCCTGAAGAGTGAGGTTGAATGGGCCTTAAGAAGCATTGCTAATAACAAGGCAGCAGGAGACGACGGTATCCCAGCTGAACTGTTTAAAATCTTGCAAGATGATGCTGTCAAGGTGATGCATGCCATATGCCAGCAAATTTGGAAAACAAAAGAATGGCCATCAGATTGGAAAAAATCAACCTATATCCCCATACCAAAAAACGGAAACACTAAAGAATGTTCAAACTATCAAACAGTGGCACTTATTTCACATGCCAGTAAGGTAATGCTCAAGATCCTGCAAGGTAGACTCCAGCAATTCATGGAGCGAGAATTGCCAGATGTACAAGCTGGGTTTAGAAAAGGCAGAGGAACTAGAGACCAAATTGCCAATATCCGCTGGATAATGGAGAAAGCCAGGGAGTTTCAGAAAAACATCTATTTCTGTTTTATTGACTATTCTAAGGCCTTCGACTGTGTGGATCATATCAAATTGTGGCAAGTTCTTGGTGGTATGGGGATACCAAGTCATCTTATCTGCCTCCTGAGGAATCTGCATAACGACCAAGTAGCAATGGTAATAACAGACCACGGAACAATAGACTGGTTTAAGATTGGGAAAGGAGTACGGCAGGGTTGTATACTCTTACCCTACCTATTCAACTTGTACGCAGAACACATCATGCAACATGCTGGGCTTGATGAATCCAAGGCTGGAGTTAAAATCACTGGAAGAAACATTAACAATCTCAGATATGCAGATGATACCACATACGAAGATTATGGCAACCAGCTTGATTGATAACTGGCAAATAGGGGGAGAAAACGTGGTGGCAGTGACAGACTTTGTATTTCTAGGCTCAAAGATTACTGCAGACGCTGACTGCAGCCAGGAAATCAGAAGACATTTACTTCTTGGGAGGAGAGAAATGACAAATCTCGATAAAATAGTTAAGAGCAGAGATATCACACTGACAACAAAGGTCCACATAGTTAAAGCAATGGTATTCCCTGTAGTAACCTATGCCTGCGAGAGCTGGACCATACGGAAAGCTGAGCGAAGGAAGATAGATGCTTTTAAACTGTGGTGTTGGAGGAAAATTCTGAGAGTGCCTTGGACTGCAAGAAGATCAAACCAGTCCATACTCCAGGAAATAAAGCCAGACTGCTCACTTGAGGGAATGATATTAAAGGCAAAACTGAAGTACTTTGGCCACATAATGAGAAGACAGGATACCCTGGAGAAGATGCTGATGCTAGGGAAAGTGGAAGGCAAAAGGAAGAGGGGCCGACCAAGAGCAAGATGGATGGATGATATTCTGGAGGTGACAGACTCGACCTTGGGGGCGCTGGGGATTGCAACGGCTGACAGGAAGTTCTGGCGTGGGCTGGTCCATGAATTCATGAAGAATCAGAAGTAACTGAACAAATATACAACAAATATTCTGAATGCCTTGGACAGCCAAGGTGGGGGGTAGCAAGTTCCACCACCAAATGGTTATATACATAGCATTGGTCAGATTTGGTCTTGCCTCATGCCCATTTGTAGGACCTAATGTGTAGGCATCCCATTCGCCATGAATGTTTGCCAACCATAGGCACTCTGGGAATGGGCTGATGAACAGCAATTACTTTGGCATAACTATTTGTGGGGCAAAGGCAATTCCTTTCTCTTTTTCTCAGTGGTAGCTTTCAGACTTCTCTAAGAAAGACCCCAATCTCTTTGGAATAATCTGAAGAAAGACTTAAAACGCTTAGATCGTTCTGGGACAACTTAAGATGGAGTAGGAACATGCAGAAGCAATGGTCCAAGGTAGTTTGACACTGAATACCAAATTCGGAGAAAAGTTATACCAATTTAGGTATAGGATTAAAAAAAATAGATGGTTCATTAGAATTAAGGAGACTAGTGATTTGTGACAATAGGGCAAATGCACACTTTCATGGGAAAATGGAATTAGTGGGTGCAAAAAATATTTTTGCCAATTTACTCTTGAGTGCTTTCCTGTTTCTCATTTCAGATGAATGATTACACCTACTCCATGTGAATGTTTCCTTGGGATTATGTTTGCCAATATTCATGATGTCTATCTACTGAGTGCTTTCCTGGTTTACTTGATCAATAGTATTTTCTCAGAGTTAATTAATTCCAGAATCTCTTAAACAATGTATCCTCTAATTCCCAGAGTATATATGATCTTCTGCAGCTTTATAACCATTCTGAATCAAAATCAATAAAGAAGCCTTAAAGATAGCAAATGCATTATTGCATAATTTTTTGTGAAGTGCCACAGAACTATTTTTTGTTTTCCTACAAAACACAACACCTCTCAAAACATTTTGAAACAGAGATTCTGTATTAGATTAAGCAAGAGGAATTCTATATCCTGTAGAAATTCCCATTGGCTTCTCTGGACATATATTTAAACGAGTTATATTTCTGAACATAGAAATGCACTGCAGCTGAGAAGCCCACACTCTGATGGAGCTACCTTTCAATCTGTTTATTACAGTAGTTTAGAAGATGGAGACCAAGTTAGTTTGTATTGGAATTTACAAAGAAATTTGAATCAGTTTTGTTTCAAAAGTTGAATATATACGTATCTATATAAAAGAGATATATCATCTCCGGAACATTGGGTACAATTTGTAAGTTCTTGTCCCATCTAAAGTACTGTACAAAAGTTGTTTCTTGGTTACAGATATGTAATATGAAGAATGAATAACATATGACTGAATACACAGGCACACACAGGCACAGACAGAATATCTACGGTTTGACCTTCATAGTGAATAAAATCCATATTTGGGGATCACAAGATCAATGCCATCTTGTGATTATCTTTACTGATATGCAACTTTCATTGTGGGAAGCCTTACAATCCATGTTGATGCATATGTACTGTATGTACATACACATACATACGGCAGCAATGAGGCCCATCTTCTTTCGTTACTCATATTCAAATTGAGCATTGAAAAGAGTCAAGTCACATCCTTGAGGGCTGTGACTGATACTTACAGGAATACAGCTTTGAAACATTTAATGAGCTCTGTGCCAAGGATTAAGTCTGGACAATAAAAAATAATTAGGTATTTGAAGCAAATCTTAACTGAATCAAAGCCGGGAGAAACTCTGACATTTTACACTGCAGTTTAGAGGTAAGCAGAAAATTCTGATAATCTAGACTGGAAATGGTTATTTACATAATTGTGAAATAGTATTAGTCATCTGTGAATTTCATAAATAAATATTTCTACAGCTGTAGTATCTCCTTTTCTAAATACTCCACTTACCTGCAGTCTTATATGATTTAAAGACTTTTCATTCTACCAAGCTCTCTTCACTGATTTTACTATAACCATACATATGTAATATGACATATACAACATATATAAATTATTTGATGCTATTTTTATGATTACATGAAACATTACATTACTGTTTATGTGAAAGCATGTGGCACTGTTTTAAAGAGTTTTATTCTCATCTATTCTGTGAAACTTTGTTTAAAAGGTGGGGTATAAATATATTAAGAATGCAGGGAAGATGTTGTTTTTAACAGTTAAACCTTTAAATCATCCTCTGTCTGGGAATATAACTATTTTTTAAAATAATGCATACCTTTGTTTTTTTCCCACTGGAGAGGGGAGCTCATTTGATTCTTTCAAACAAAAGAGGAATCATGACAGTGGATAAGTGTATTGTGTGCGTGTTTGCTGTAAATTACCTGAGTGTGTATACACACACAGACAAGTGTGTGTATACACAAACACACATGCACACACACACACACATGGACTCATAATCATTCCTAAAAACCAACAGCAAATTTTTAAAGCAACTTCCATTTCTATACACAGGCAATCTACAGATGTAACAAACTATTTAACATTCCTATATCCATCATCATTCAGTTTTAGAAGTCTGTGTTTCAATAGTACAGTCACATTCTTGTCTACGCAGAAGTAAGATACAACAGTGAACTGAAGCTTACTCCCATTAAAATGGGTAAGGGTTTGCAATCTGAAATACCTCTGCTTTTTTTTCCCTCCCAATACACGCTACAGATTAATAATGTGATTTATAATTTTCTGGATGTCATTTAAATGCTCTGTTCTTTTCCAGTATTAGCAGAGCTTGAACAGAAGCTAAATCTATGGATCTAAAGACAAGGATAATTTGTGTATCACCCACATCTCAAGATTCACAGCACCACAAGTCAGGAATGTCCCAGCTCATAAGCCAGGCCTATGACGAGCCCTTGGACCAGATAGTCTAGAATTGTATAGATGGTGTCAGAAAACTTGAGAATGAGCTGAGGTTACTGAAGCATGTTAAGAACAACAAAATGGATTTCTTCAGATGTGTTGAAAAAGAAAAGGAAAAAAGATCAGTATATCAGCTGCTCAGTAATACAGCAAAAAACTAAAAGATAGCAAAGAAAATACAGAGCTACTCAACTCCTATTTTGTTTCAGTCTTCTCCAGCAAGGCTCATTTTTTCATCAGGCAACTCTAACCAAACAGGATGAGGAGGCAGCATAGAAACTTGAGACTGATAAAAAGGTAAAGGTAAAGGTTCCCCCACACAGTCGTGTCCGACTCTAGGGGCCAGTGCTCATCTCCGTTTGTTAGCCAAAGAGCCAGCATTGTCCGAAGACGCTTCCGCGGTCATGTGGCCGGCATGAAGTGCGTGGAACGCTGTTTCCTTCCCACTGAAGTGGTACCTATTTATCTACTTGCATTTGCATGCTTTCAAATTGCTAGGTTGGCAAGAGCTGGGGTGAGTGTGGGAGCTCACTCCGTCATGTAGGGCTAGGGTCTCGAACCACCGAACTTGCGACCTTCCGATCAACAAGCCTGGCATCTTAACTGCTGAGCCATCACGCCCCTTGAGACTGATAGTGTCCTGAAAAAACTTGCTGATGGCCTGGCTTGATGTATTATGTGTTATCTTGTATTTCTGTATTTGTGTGTATTTTATATTATATTTAAGACATCTTGGCAAAATGGTGGAATGTCAAATAACTGGAAGAAGGCAAAAGTGGGAAAACATAGATCTAGGAAACTACAGACCTGTCAGTTGATATTAATACTTGGGAAGATTCTAAAGCAGATGGTAAAGAGATCAGTATGCAAGCAGAATTAAAACAATGTAGTAATGTCAGAGTCCAGTGTGACTCTGACTCTGATTTTGAAGAAAAAGAAACCAAACGGAGAAACAAAACTTACCCTGTGCTGCAACCAACAAGAACTTGTGATGGACAGGTGCAGGTTCAAAGGTGCAATGCTCGTGATTGGTCTCATGATGGACAGGTGCAAAACTCAGAGACGCCAGAGGAGCATGTGCAGAGCAACAAACCTGGAGATGATCCGGCAGAGTGGGAAAATCTTGAGAAGCTGATTGGGGCTCCAGACTCACTTCCTTGTTCAGCACCAATCAGCACAAGAGAAAGGCGGGCAGAAAAGCACGCCAAACAGGGGTAGCTCCGATTGGCTCCCAAGGAGAGAAGGTGTGTTGAAAGCAAGATAAAAGGGCGAAAGAGCAAGCACCCAATCACTGGGGACAACCATTCTATAGACTGAACAGCATCTTCAGGAGAAGCCCAGCCAGAATCGTTAAAGAAGCCTTGTCCTGTCACCAGTGAAGAATCAGAGTCGGATTTTCAACTCATTTCTGAGTTAACCCCAGCTGCAAAAGAAGGCCAGTTCGCTTCAGCATCAATAGAAGTGGGAACATTAGCTCGTAGTTTTTCAGAAAACCCCAGCGAGAAGGCCTCAGTCTTTTCAAGTGATTGTCAGCTGGCGGCTTTGGCTTCACAGCGTTCGCCAGCCTCATCAGGGCAACGCTCCACAGCTAAAGCTAAGTACCTTGCTCAACCTTGTGTGGTTCATCGCATCGGTCTCAGGTCACCCCATTCTGTCTTTTGGGGGGCTTTCTAGTTTATCGTACCCAGCCCTGCCTGGCTTACAGGCAGTGTTGCCTAGTGGAGATGGTTTAGTCTGCCTTGCAGCTTCCATTCTGTTTGTTGCGGTTCCAGTCCAGTCTGCCTTGCAGTTCCAGTCCAGTGTCCCAGAGGTTCCAGTCCAGTCTGCCCTGCAGTTCCACTCCAGTGTTCCAGAGGAACCAGTCCAGTCTGCCTTGAAGTTCCAATCCAGTTTCACAGAGGAACCAATCCAGCCTTGTCAGCATTGATCAGTAATCCAAGTCCTACCTTGAAAACTCCTAGGCAACTTATTTACCTAGCATCTTAATCCAGAACTGTTGATACTTGTTGCTGAACTTTAATGGTGCTATCGCATAGCTGCCTATTCTCAAGTGCATCCAGTTGATCCAGTACTCTTCAATTGTTTTCATGGACTAATACTTGTAAGTAGTTGTTATTAATAAAACTATTCTCTTAAAAGTTCTGGTGGTCATACTCCGAACAGAACAGGTAATCATCAGAAGTCAGCATGGATTTCCCTAGTAAAAGGTTTGTCAGCTGAACATTGTCTCATTTGTGTTGGGTATTTTGATTAGTGGATTATGAGAATGCAGTAGGTGTACTGTAGCTTGATTTCAGAAAAGCATTTGACAAAGTACCCAGTGACATTCTGGTTAACAAGTTAGTTAAGTTAGGCTACAGTAGATGGCAGAATAATTAAAGGGATGCCAAGCTGTCTTGCTCATATTCAAAGAGACTCATCCACAGTTCTTCGTGAACCTGAAGTGAGGTATTGAATGGGGTGCTACCAAGTTCAATCATGGGCCCTATCCTCTTCAATATTTTGATTGTGATTTGAATAAAAACATGGAGGAAATGCTTATCAAATCTGCAAATATCACAAAATTAGGGAGGATAGCTAATACTCTAGAAGACAAGGACAAAAATCAATCTGGATAGGTTAGCAAAATAGGTTGAAACCGACATAAAGTAATTTAACAGAGACCAATGCAAACTTCTTCAAAGTTCAGAAGAAAAATCAAATGTATAGATAAAGGATGGAGATGCCCTGTACTTGTGAAAAAGATTGTGGAACCGAAGAAATATAAATCAGCAGTGTAATACACCTGCAAAAAGGCAATTGCAATGTTATTGTTTATTCGTTCAGTCGCTTCTGACTCTTCGTGACTTCATGGACCAACCCACACCAGAGCTTCCTGTCGGCCGTCACCATCCCCAGCTCCCCCAAGGTCAAGTCCGTCACCTCCAGAACATCATCCATCCATCTTGCCCTTGGTCGGCGCCTCTTCCTTTTGCCTTCCACTTTCCCTAACATCAGCATCTTCTCCAGGGTATCCTGTCTTCTCATTATGTGGCCAAAGTACTTCAGTTTTGCTTTTAATATCATTCCCTCAAGTGAGCAGTCTGGCTTTATTTCCTGGAGTATGGACTGGTTTGATCTTCTTGCAGTCCAAGGCACTCTCCGAATTTTCCTCCAACACCACAGTTCAAAAGCATCTATCTTTCTTTGCTCAGCCTTTCTTATGGTCCAGCTCTCGCAGCCATAGGTTACTACGGGGAATACCATTGCTTTGACTATGTGGATCTTTGTTGTCAGTGTGATGTCTCTGCTCTTAACTATTTTATCAAGATTTGCCATTGCTCTCCTCCCAAGAAGTAGACGTCTTCTGATTTCCTGGCTGCAGTCAGAGTCTGCAGTAATCTTTGCGCCTAGAAATACAAAGTCTGTCACTGCCTCCACTTTTTCTCTCTCTATTTGCCAGTCATCAATCAAGCTCATTGCCATAATCTTGGTTTTTTTGAGGTTTAACTGCAACCCAGCTTTTGCACTTTCTTCTTTCACCTTCATCATAAGGCTCCTCAGCTCCTCCTCGCTTTCAGGCGGGGAGGATTACATTGCATTACTAATGCATTACTAACATTGCATTACTAATGCAATGTTAGTACTACACTAAAAGAAGTATAGTTCCCAAATGAAGGGAAGTGATAATTCCATTTTATTGTTTATTGGTCAGATGCCTATTGTGCTAGTTCAGAAGACCACAGTTGAAGCTCAAAAAAGTTTCAAGGAAGGGCAAGAAGGATGAGCAGGCACTCAAAATTAAGTCCTGTGAAGAGAGATTGAAGGAACTGGGAATGCTTGGTCTTGAGAAGAAAAGATTGATATGGCATGTGATAGCACTCTTCCAAACCCTGGAATAATGTCACACTATCATTCCAGAGTAGAGGATGTTGAATAATGGATTTGTTACAGTTATTAAATGTTAGGGGGGGAACACTTCCTAACAGCCAGAGGAATTCAACAATGGGAGGAATGACCTAGAGATATAGGCTACCCACTTTCATTGGATGTCTTCAAGTGGAGGCTCCACAGCCATAGAAATCATTCTTCTGACTATGATATTGCTTGTTTGAATACTTTTAGCTTTTCTTAAATTCTTTTCACTCCACGTCCCTTGTTTGCAAAGAAACTTCCACCATGTCTTCTGACAAAGGTGCAGTGAATTGTGAACTATGTTCTAAGATACACAGGCCAACAGACTCAAAGGATAATGCATTCACTACTCCCACACACTTTCACATAGCATGGAAGAAATGGTAACAAGATACAATCTGTATGTCAAGGTGGCTTTTCTGGCATTATAAACCTGCCTGTAGGTGAATCCGTACTAAGCTTCTAAAGAACTGCCATGTTTCTTAGAACAGAATTTATACACTGTCAATAATAAAGAAGCAAGATTTTGACATCATAGAAGTGGAGGCTGAAGTTCTATAGCAAAAAATCAATCCGTGGCTGAAAATCCTGAAAGAGTTCCCATCTTCAGCTTAACTAAGTCAGCTTTCTAACTGGAGCAAAATGTTATCTAACAGGTATAAATAGATCAGCTTCTCTAGATGTTCTGGTTGAACAACAGTTGACACAGTGACATACAGTCTAGTTGTGTGAATTGATTGCATTAAGTTCCCTGGAAATAATTTTTCTTTCTTGCTATATATGGTTTCCTTTATTTCATGAAGCTGTAATAGATACACAATTTCTTTAATCAAAGATAATAAGACATTTCTGGTTTTGTCCTAGTTAAAATAATCCTTATATTGAATAATTGCTTACTTTTTGATGGAGTTGCCATACATTCCCTCTTCTTTTTAATTTTCCCATGGCAGCTAATACTAGAGTCACTGCCATGAAATGGGTGGCCATATAAATCACTGAAATAAATATAAAAATAAATATATTAAACAAATTGGATTGTAGGGGGGAATAACTACAGAAATTGAACATTCTTAAAGCCCAGTTGTTTGTAATAAAATATCTCACCTCCTTTTCTCTATTAAGGAACAGTGACTGATTCTGGACTTTTACATGTTTTTGTCTTAAGAACAGTACAAGTCTTAACTGATGTGAAGGAATTATTCCCTAATTTTACATTGCTTTCTTGATCCCCATTATTTATAGTCTCATTGGTTTTGTTTGTATCTGCAGTGGCTGCCTATACAACTATTGGAAAAACCTGGACTTTTGTTAATTATAGCATTGATTGTAGTGCAAAGAAATGGACAGAATAATAACTGGGACCAATTTTTCTCAGTATGTCCAAGCAAAGCACTTTTTCATGTTCACTGCAGGAATGTTGATGCCTGGAAATTTAGTATTTGAAATATAAACCTTTCTGAACACATGTACACAAGCCTCACCCTGTGACTCTACTTAGTCCTTTCCAGAAGCAATGTTGCATATTAGGCACATCTTCCTCATTGTTTTGCCTCCATGTTTGGTATTCCTTGAATGTTTTCTTACTGTCCTGATAGTATTCTAGATTTTAAAAATATAGTGAAATGGAAAAGAGATGAAAAAGAGTTTTGATCTACAGGATTTATGAATTTTTTGAGTTTCAAAGTATAGTATCTATTTTCAGTTTATGGGATTCTCTCCCTGGAGTAATATGATTGGCCCTACAGATTGAGTGTCAAGTGACAGTTTATGATGTGACAACTCAGCTAGGCATTTCCTGGATAAATCAGGAACAGATAGTCACCAAAGATATTGTGGTTTTAAATGGATTTTTTTTAGAGAAAACGTTTTACATTAAAAATTAAAAGAAATCATTTACAGATTTTAATTCTGGTTTTATGCTATGTCTTTTTTCATGATCAAATGGCTGCCTACATGGGAAAGGGGTTTAAGAAGCAAAATAAGTGCCTTAAGCTTTCCAGATGTTTAAATCATACATTTCACCCCTTAAAACTATTGTGCAGCTCTAACACTACAGCCAAAACTAAAGTACTTTGGCCACATAATGAGAAGATAGGATACTCCGGAGAAGATGCTGATGTTAGGGAAAGTGGAAGGCAAAAGGAAGAGGGGCCGACCAAGGGCAAGATGGATGGATGATATTCTGGAGGTGACAGACTCGACCGTGGGGGAGCTGGGGATGGTGACGGCTGACAGGAAGCTCTGGCGTGGGCTGGTCCATGAAGTCACGAAGAGTCGGAAGCGACTGAACGAATAAACAACAAAAACACTACAGGCCCTGGCCCTTTCCACTTTTGAAGTCCGGAGCTTGATAAACTGCACAAAACCAGGTGCGACCCTTAATCCAATGGAAGTTCTGTACTCCTTACATAGGCAAACATGGAGAACATTCCACTTTTCCTAGTTCATATTCCTCCTGGGGAAAAAGATTATTGCTTCTTTCATTGGCTATACAGTAGTCATTCTCTGTAGTCAGCTATTGTCCACACTGGGAAATGATGCTGCTCCTTTGAAGATATATGATCCACACCTTCAATGAATCTCCTACTTGTTCAAACATGCCTGAATCAGAAGACTTTATAGAACTTGGGCAGTTACATTTGTTCTAGTCCAGAGACATTGCTGTAAAGAGTTGCACTGAGTGCCTCCCTCTCCCCTCCCCTCCCCCTGCTTCTTTTTGTATATGGGAAATAGAGAGGAAAAAGGGAATACAAGGAGGGAGGGAGGCAGAAACTTATTGTAGTACAGATAACTAACATTGGTTTTTAAACACAACTTGGTGGTGGCTATTTCAATCGGCAGAGGAGGAGTATACCCATCATACCAGCTTCTCCGCTGGTGCTAGAGCAGCAGAAGTAACCTTTCCTGTCACTCTTTCTACTCCCTATTGAGCCATGATAGTGACTCCATTCTGCCCATCTCAAATGGAGGTTTGTGATGGGGAAAGGTGTTTGTTTTTTGGAAAGGAGCAGCTTTACAAGTTCTCATCAGAAATAAGCACAGAGCTGACAGTGCTTTCTTACAGATACAGTGATGTAATAAATATGATCCTTATTATTAGAGGGAAATGGGTGACAATTTATTCATGACATCCTTCTTACATATTTATCAGACAACAACGTCAGTACACCCTGGTTTAATTTAGCCTCTCTGTGTACCAAATATGAAGTCCAGAATACATTTTGGCAATAGGAAATTATGCCAAAGTTGCTTCTATAAAATAAAGAAAAGCCACGCACACATATGCATACTTACATACACATACATATGTACAAACTGTATAAATAAGCTCTTGAAGAAAATTATATGGCTCTATTTATACAGCATTGATAAGTATCCAAAAATGCATTTAACCTGTACAGAAACCAAAACAAAAAAGCCAAAAGAAAACATTTGCAAAGAATAATTTGCAATAAGTAATAGAATGTGTATCTTGGGTACACTTTCCATATCTATAATTATCGTCTGAAATACCCTTGGCAGACCTGTACACAGGCACTACTAAAGCTAAATAAGCCCTACAGCTTGTAAAAGTATTATTGTGTTTGTGTGTGTGTGTGTGTGCACGCGCATGTGTGTTTATCCTTGGACACAAAATACAAAGAGACACAAAGTCGCATTATCTTGACTAGAGGGTAGATGTGCTAGGAGGGTTTACCAACAGGGCATCTCAATGTGTGCCTCTCAATTTTGAACTAATATCAGCCATCAAGGGTTTCCATGATTTTGGAATGATCTCAAAGAATGCTACCTTTGGAAATGGCTGCATTTTCCTATTTGGGAAAAAAATGGGCTATTCCTGCCTAATGGCCTTTATGAGACAAAGTGTGGGAGACATATCATTGCGTGCTTCCCAATTCTTCAAGGAGGGAGAAGTTCCTGAGACAATGCTACCAGATTTTGTTTGTTGTGGATAAGAAAGAGGAGAAGTGCTTAGGGTGACTGTGCAATACTTTACTTAGAAGTACAAAGGAGAAAGTAAGTGCAGCAAATAGGGTCATACCTCTCCACATAAAATCACCATATTGAGAACCAATGCCACACAATGCCTAGAGGGTAGGGGGTAGATCGAGAGAGATCCAGATTCAATTCTCCACCCAGCCATTCCTCAGACAGCCTCACTGGAAGACTGTGGAGGAACAGCCTAACCAGCCTATCTCTCAAGAGTTGTGATAGTAAAATGGCAGAGGGGAGAATGGTGTATACAGCTTAGAAGATCGGCAGGAGAATAAGAGTATTGTTGCTAGAAACTTTGTACTGCAAGATTGTTCAGTCATTGAGAGTTCTTTATATTCTAGTTCCTCTTTCCCTCCAGTTCAAACTGCCCATGCCAGTTGTTCCTTCCCAGAAGCCATTTCTCCTCTCACCCTGGCAGGTGAATTACCTATCCAAGGGGATATTCAGAAGTTACTTTAAAGAAATATTAACCTCTTTTTGAAGTTCCATAGGGCTGGTGACAGTTTCAGGCAAAACCTTAGAGACTGAAATTAATTCATAGTCATCAGTCACCAAGCTTGTAACATGATGAAGCTTTTTTAAAAGGGGCTGAGGGATTCAGGTGATTTCTCATCAAACCTTGAGAGAACACAGAAAGAGGAAGGAGGTGCCATATACTGTGCAAATGTACTGTGCCTCAAAGAAAGCACATAAAACTCTTCCACGTGAGAGGGGAATCTTGGCACACTTAACCTGAAGCTATCCCCTCCCCATCGCAGACCATGTTACTGTTTACTCAGGGGTGGTGAAATGGCACGGGATGGGGACCAGTAGCATTGAAACGTTAGACTAGAACTTCCTGTCATTCGGACAGATGGCAGGTGGAGCCCTGTGATACCTTGAAAGTCACAGGTTCCTCATCACAGTAGTAGTCATCAATGGTTTCCATTCTATGATGGGCATGTTCTAGCATTGTCACCTGTGAATTGTGATCCTTTGAATCTGACTTGCTCCAGAATTGCACTGGGTATAAGATTCTGCAAGCTAGCCTTTAAACAGAAAGGCATGCAGCTAAACTGGAAAAAAAATGACTGAGGAAGGAAGTCAGAGCCCACACTGAATACAGCTAGACTTTGTTTTGGCTTTAGCAAAGCCCCATGTCCTTTAAAGCTATGCTTTTCAACAGGGATAGTCAATGTGGTACCCATGCAAGCACCAAAGCGCCTCAACACCTTCTCTGGTGTCCACCATGCTCCCTTTCCCATTTGAATGATTAAAAGATTCTGTCCTGTTCCAACTACAACTCGACACAGAAAGAGATGAGTAACAATCCTTTTATTTATCAGTAATATATACAATAAAAATCACGCCGGCTGATAGCTCTCACATGCAGTCATGGCAATAGGCAGTGACAGCATGGCGCGGAAAGGCAGTACACGTGGTGGCAAGGGAAGGTCCAGAAGGGAGGCCGGTGCGGCCTCAACGCAGGGCTTGGGATCGAAGTCCGGTGCGGTAACAAGGCAAGGTCCAGAAGTGCAGTCCGGCGCAGCAGCAAGGCAAGGCTTGGAAGTGGGATCTGGCACGGCAACAAGACGAGGCTCGGAAAGGCAGTCCTGCACGGCAGCAAGGCAAGGCTTGGACATGGAATCTGGCGTGGCAGCAAGGCAAAGGTCAGAGGCGGGCTCCGGCGCGGCAACAGGGAAGACACGGGAGGGAGGTTTGGCATTGTCACCAGGCAAGGCACGGTAGTGAGGTCCGGCGTGGTGGCAGTGCGAGGCTCGCAAGCGGGATCTGGCACGGCAGCAAGGCAAGGCTCGGGGTCTCGACTTCCTTCGGTGGGAACAGGAGTCTGTGTTGGGCTGTGTGAACGGTTGTCTCCGGCAACCTGGTCTGGTTTCTGGCGCCTTTTAGCCCTTCAATTTTCCTGCTGTTTATGTGTAGGGGGCAATCACACCTCTCGCTGCTCAGCCCACCTCTCCACCCTCCTTTCTCATGTGCTGATAGGTGGTGGTGAATCCGCCCCTGGCTTTCTCCAATCGGCGGCTTTGAATCTTGCCACCCAAAGCTCAGTGTTGCCTCTTCCCCTTGTTCGATTTTCACACCTTCCCCACTCTTTCCCACCTTTTCAACGGTCGGCTCCCCCTCCTCCACCACAGACTCAACCTCCATCCTGACAGATTCTTTTAGTCAAAAAGGAATGTGGCATGCTGTCCAAGCCCCAGACTTAGTATCACATGTATTTGCAGTATGACTATTGTAAGGGGCGTGGTGACTCAGCGGGTAAGACGCCAGGCTTGTCGATCGGAAGATCGCAAGTTCAGAGGTTCGAATCCCTAGCCCTGCGTGCAGAGTGAGCTCCCGCACTAGCTCCAGCTCTTGTCAACCTAGCAATTTGAAAGCATGCAAATGCAAGTAGATCAATAGGTACCACTTCCGTGGGATGGTAACAGTGTTCCCCGTGCGTCATGCGGCCAGATGACTGTGGAAACGTCTTCAGACAACGCTGGCTCTTTGGCTAACAAACGGAGATGAGCACCGCCCCCTAGAGTCGGACACTCTAATGTGCGGGGGGAACCTTTACCTTTACCTTATTGTGGGGGGGGGAGGGGTAGTTTTTCTCCTAGGACTTTGTGCTGGCCCTATTTACCATGACAGCCATTTTGGGAGTGCACCCGCCACATTCTCTTCCAATTCCAAATGTGCCTTTGCCGAAAACTTGGTTACTTACCCCTGCCTTAACATTAACCCCCAAAGTGAGCTAATCATCACTAACCAATCACTCAATCGATCACATAAAGGCATGATTTGGGAAAGCTGCCACATTCAATGCTCCACAGGGAGATTAGTACATGGCGTGGATTACTAACATTAATCTTCAACTGACACAACCTCACTTATTGCTAACTGTTCAGCAAAAGGGAGAGTACTGACAGTCATGGGTTAGAGAGCCCATATAATATAATGCAGCTTCTGAAGAGTTTTGTTCCTAAGGAGAGGGAAGCTCTTTGTAGCTGCCCAGTATGAATCTTGAGGAATTGGATCATTATGAATTCCCATATGAAAGAATCTGATCAGCCTTCTTATTCTACTCTGCTAATCAGGATATAGCTATGCAGTATCTAATAAAAATATACATATATGCATCCACAGCTGTATTTCGACTGGGAATGCACATTTAATATGTACTTAATTATGGATTTAAATGCAAAAACTACAACAAGGAATATTTATTTATTTATTATTTAAATTTGTATTACCACCCATCTCCTCCAACCAGTGAACTCTGGGTGGTTCACAACAAAACAAGTTAAAAATATAAAATTACAACATCAATAAATTACATATAAAATCCAAATAGAAAGATGTTAATAATAAGGCGGGTTTCATGATCCACTCTATGGAACACCTTGCCTCCAGAGTTAAGACAGATCTCCTCCCTCCCGACCTTTAGGAAAGAGCTGAAGACCTGGTTCTGCCGCCTGGCGTGGGAAGGAGGAAGAGATAGTTCCTCATGGGGGTGGTTAATCCCCTAATTTTATAATTGTCCTTCTTTTAATTTATTCCATCACCATCTGGATTTTAGAATATGTATTTTTTGTATAACTGTGATTTTAGATACAGTATTTTAGATTTTATTTTAACTTGTTTATTGTGAACCGCCCAGAGTTCCCCATGGGGGGAGATGGGCAGTCATACAAATCAAATAAATAAATAAATATTCTGATTTTGGACTCAGCCAAGCAATCACACACACATGCGCGCACAAATGGAGCAATTTATTGTATGTGATAAAATTTACTTGTGCCATTTAATGTGTTGCCTGATAAATTTATTTTACTCTGAATTGCAAGTTGGAGATACCCAAAATAAATGGAGCTCTTGGTACATTTTGATGAGATTATATTACTGCTACTATCATTTTTAAATGCATGTTTCATATGAATCAGGTCATTAGGATGAGGAAGTAAGCATTCAGTGCAGGATGCTGAAGAAAATTAGGATCCTCTAAAGGTAACCATGGATAGTGATGGAGGAAATTGCAGCCTAAAATATACTGTAGAATCCCATTCACAAAAACACTCATGAGTGACTATTACGCATTAATAACAAGGAGACCTGGTGAGGTATCTTCCACAGACTAAATCATCCAGTCTTCCTAAATAACACATTTATCCATTTCAGAAGTTTCCTCTAATTGTAAGAGCATATCTGAAAGAGAGGAGGTCCATACATGTCTGGGACTACCCCTAAACTCTCCTAGCACATTAACCCCAAACCTTCCATTTGTGTGGAAGAGGCTGATCCTCAGTCAGCCAAAGACTTTTGGAGTCCCCTTCATACCATCTGCATAATAAGGGAAAGAATCAAGGACATTGAAGCCTCTCTTCCATCCCATTCTGGGAAGATGACTGGGGATGTATTTTATCTGGAATGATGGAGCTTTAAAATGTCTTTGTGAGGATATGCTGCTGATGTAAATGCAATGAAAATACATAATCAAAGTTCCTTGAGGATCTATGTCTATGAAGGTTCTCAGTCATCCAGGTGGAATTGTCTGTAGCTTGAATCATGTCAACTGGATTTCTATTTTCTCAGTGGAAACGTTTCACTCCTTATCCAAGGAGCTTCTTCAGTCTGAGTAAAGTTAGTAAGGGAATCCTTAAATATGTTTCTAGGCTGGCTGTGTGACCTTGCACCTGGGGCTAGGTCATGGTTATTTTTGAGATGTTTGTTTCTAAGTCCCTTTATCATCTAAAGGAGGATCGTTAAGATTACCCTGCTGCTGTTGAGCTTGCGAAATGGTCTTAATCTTCCTAGGCACAGAAGACAAAGCAGGAAGGAAGATAGGGGAAAGGTTATGCCTGAGGCCCCCACCTCTATTCAAGGAAGGATTTTCCAAGTTGGCATGAATGGATTCCTTGACCCCTCTCTCAAACCACCTATCTTCTCTGTCTAAAATGTGAACATTAATGTCCTCAAATGAGTGTCCTTTTTCCTTTAGATGAAGATAAACTGCTGACTCTGGTCCTGTGGTGTTACTTCTCCTGTGTTGGGCCATCCTCCTGTACAACGGTTGTTTGGTTTCTCCAATGTAGAGTTCAGAGCACTCCTCACTGCACTGGATTGCATACACTACATTGCTTTCCTTGTGTTTTGGAGTTTGATCTTTGGGGTGTACAAGCCTCTGTCTCAGTGTGTTGGTGGGTTTGAAATATACAGGTATGTGGTGTTTGCCAAATATCCGTTTTATCTTTTCAGACACGCCAGCCATGTAAGGAATGACCAGGTTCTTCCGTTTACTCTGAGTCTCAGCCCTATCTGTCGCTGTTTTAGGTCTGGTAGACTTAGATTTAGTGAAGGCCCAATTTGGATATCCACAGGCCTGCAGAGCTGTTCTCAGATGCTGCTGTTCATTCTTTTTGGAATCCATGGAGGTGGGGATGGTTTCTGCTCTGTGTGACAATGTCCTGATGACTCCTAGTTTGTGCTGCAGTGGATGGTGGGAGTCAAACATCAGGTATTGATCTGTGTGTGTGGGTTTCCTGTAGATCCCTATTTCTAGCTTGCCACCGGTCCCAATGAGGACTTCACAGTCTAGGAATGCCAGTCTGTTGTCCTTGGTGTCTTCTCTGGTGAAGCTAATGTTGGCATCTATAGTGTTTATATGGTCCGTGAAGGCCTGTACTTCCTGGGCCTTGATTTTGACCCAGGTGTCATCCACATACCTAAACCAGTGGGTGGGCACCGTTCCCTGGAATGTGTTGAGTGCTTTCTTCTCCACTTCTTCCATGTATAAATTGGCCACAATGGGTGACACAGGAGAACCCATGGCACAGCCGTGTTTTTGTCTGTAAAAGTCACCTCTGTATGTGAAATAAGTGGTGTTAAGACACAGGTCCAGAAGTGGTGTTAAGACACAGGTCTTCCTGCTTTGTCTTCTGTGCCTAGGAAGATTAAGACCATTTCGCAAGCTCAACAGCAGCAGGGTAATCTTAACGATCCTCCTTTAGATGATAAAGGGACTTAGAAACAAACATCTCAAAAATAACCATGACCTAGCCCCAGGTGCAAGGTCACACAGCCAGCCTAGAAACATATTTAAGGATTCCCTTACTAACTTTACTCAGACTGAAGAAGCTCCTTGGATAAGGAGTGAAACGTTTCCACTAAGAAAATAGAAATCCAGTTGACATGATTCAAGCTAGTTCCTTGAGGATCAAAATTGGGATACATGGACCACCAGCAACACCAACCTGATTCTTCTGCCTTCATCAGGAGAAATGACTAATGCAAGAGGTCAGGAAGGGTTTGGATTCCTATTCTTTCATTCTTCTTTCCATTCCCACTGTTTGGAAATCAGTGAGCTATTAGAATTGGGGAGTATCAGCAGATACTGATTGATTTAATATCTCCATTCCCAGTACTTACATCTATGAGCAATGAGAGGATAATGTCATGAATGGTAAATGAGTCCGGTAGTGTGATTGCAAGGTTAACTGCTTAAGCCATATAAGATATAATAGTCTTCTCCATTGACTTTGCTGGCTTGAGATGATAGAGACGCCACCTAGAGTCACTTGGAAAAGTGAGATGGGCAGCTAATAAATTGAATAAATAAATAAATAAATAAATAAATAAATAAATAAATAAAGACTGTATTTCTAACATATTTGGAAGATATCATATTGGGGAAGGCTGTTCAAGACTTAACTAGATCAGTAAGTGTTGGAAAGGGTAACATTTTTTGGTTTACTGTTTACCAACTGCAGAAATTAATAATTGAATAATCTTGGAAGTAGCCTTAAAGAGATCTGTTGGATGACACCTGCAATTTCTGATATAAATTTAAATTTGTGTCATCATACCCTGACCCACCCCTGGCATAGCATGCTGTGATATAGACAGATATATCTACTCCATTTCTAGGTGAGCTGCATTTATCCAAACGACTGAGCATCTTCAGAAGAAAAACTAGGGCATTTATACTTAGTAACCAATTACTAATGCAATTCATTAATTCAGCCTAAATGCAATAATTAGGGTCAGCATGCTGTCCCTGGCACACATTAAGTCACCTAATCATTAGCTAATATAAATCAGCTGTATGTTGATTCAAAATTATGCTTCAGGAAAGGAGATCTGGAACAAGCTGAGACAGATATGTGCCTGCTCAGGAATGAGCAATGATACTTTAATGTTCAGAAAACTCTTAAATCTGAAATTATCATGGAGTAGTTTAGTGAAACATGTATCATAGTATATTCAGAAGACACTTAAGCAAAACAGATTTTGTGATGATTTTGTCAAGGAACTGTTATTAAGATCATTATCAAAGAACTATAAATATATAGTAGAGTCAATCAAACTTCATGATTAAGTTTCCCTTGAAAATGTAATTGCCAAACTGGAGACATACCGACCTGATTTGAACAATACAACTGAAGGGAATTTTGTAAGCAAGATAAAAGGGAGACATGTAGTTTATAATATAAATATTAAAAGAGAATGCAGACTTTACAAAGCTAAGTTCCATAAAACAGAGAGAGATAATGAGATCAAATATCCTAAAAGAAAAGTCAGGGATTGCAAGAACAATGAGGTACAGAAAAAGAAGCTGTGCTTATGTTAGGAAATAAATGCTTATTTGATATAGGGCATGATTTTGAATGGAAAAACAGATTTTTGCTAGTTAGTGGTGCATCAAATCAATATCTATCTATCTATCTACCTACCTACCTACCTACCTACCTACCTACCTACCTACCAAAGGTGTGTTTATAAACCTTGATGAATCTTACCAAGGAAAAGTTAACTCAGCAAATGGAATATAAATAGATACATGTGGAAAAAGCAGTATTAAACTGAAATGCCCAATAAACCTGTATTAGTAAGTCAAGTTGGAGTGTTCTCATTTAATTGTAATGAGAATTTAGTTCCTTCTAGTTCCCTCTAGTGTCCAATTTATAAAGTCTTATCTTATGTTTTTTTAAAAAGAATTCAAAACAAAAGCATTTTCCCATGGGAAGGATTCTTTATAATTAATTCCAAAATCTTATTTCAAATTTATCTGGACCCTTAGTCCGTTTGTAACTTTCTAAAATCAAAGTTATTACCCTTTTGCTGTTTATTTCAAGAAAAATATTTAAGTCCTTAAACTTGTACTTAAAATTATTTCTCTAAGGCATAGCTTTCCAAACTGTGTGTCGCGACACATTAGTATGTCGTGACAAAACCCAGATGTGCTGATGGCGTGTCGCCACCGCCCCTGCGGTGGTGCATGTGGTGGCGGCGGCAGCAGCGCGCCATCAGCGCTTCCGGGTTTTAGCGTGATGCACGAGGCCACCACCACTGCCGCAGCTGTGCACACCACTGCTGCCACCGTTGGTGTGTCACCAACGGCGGGACTTTGGAAAGCACTGCTCTAAGGATTGAAGGAAACTCACCCAGTGCTGTAAAATTTGTCAATCCAAAGATTCCTAATAACTGAAAAGCAGTTAACAAGCAATTTCTAAAAGTGATTAGAAAAGGAAGTATGTGAACTCAGTCTCCTTTTAAAGATGCTGACTGTGGTTTGAGCAAGATGGCTATTCCTTCATCTCCCAGAGCTCTAAACCTGCCAGAGACCACTATCTTGCAGTCTCCTCATGAGGAGCAACTGTCTGGAGCACTTGTGGGTGACCCCAAGTCCTCTCCTTGTCCGGAAAGGAGTTATACGAAGAGCCAGTCTACTTGCCGGTTCTTCATTCCACAGCAGTTGGCTGCTCCGCTTTTCATGGAGCCATCTTCAGTTCGCCATTTCTTCCCCAGAAGTCCAAATTCCTGATAATGAGAGCAAGAATATAATAATTCAAGACCAGTATTATATACCTGAATTGGTCTGGGCTAGAAACCAAGAGACCATGAGTTCCAATTCTGCCTTAGGCACAAAGCTGGCTGGGTAATTTATTTATTTATTTAATTTATATGACCGCCCATCTCCCCTCATGGGGAACTCTGGGTGGTTCACAATAAATAAGTTAAAATAAAGTCTAAAATATATAAAACCTCAGTTGTACAATAAAATGCATATCATAAAATCCAGATGGTGATGGAATAATTAAAAGAAGGACAATTATAAATTAGGGGATTAGCCACCCCCATGAGGAACTATCCCTTCCTCCTTCCCATGCCAGGCGGCAGAACCAGGTCTTCAGCTCTTTCCTAAAGGTCAGGAGGGAGGAGATCTGTCTCAACTCTGAGGGCAAGATGTTCCATAGAGTGGGTGCTACCACAGAGAAGGCCCGCCACCTAGACCCCATCAGATGGCATTCTCTAATTGATGGGGTTCGTAGCAGGCCCTCTCTGAATCACCGGGAGGGGTGGGTCGATAACATGGGGATAAGATGGTCCCTCAGGTATTCTGGCCCCATGCCATGTAGGGCTTTAAAGGTGATAACCAACACCTTGAATTGTACCCGGAAGCAAACCGGCACCCAATGCAGCTCGCGGAGCAACGATGTTACATGTGCAGATCTTGATGCACCCAAAACTGCCCACGCGGCCGCATTCTGCACCAGCTGTAGCTTCCGTATAGTCTTCAAGGGTAGCCCCATGTAGAGCGCATTGCAATAATCTACATGGGAGATGACGAGAGCATGAGTGACTGTACGGAGGGCATCGTGATCCAGGAATGGGCGTAACTGGCGCACTAACCGAAGTTGTGCAAAAGGCTTCCTAGCCACGACTGCCACCTGCTCTTCGAGCAGGAGTCGTGAGTCTAGAAGGACCCCCAGATTACGCACCGGTTCCGAACGGGGCAGTACTACCCCATCGAGAACCAAAGATGATAATTTCCCAGAAGACGCTAAGCCATCAATCCACAGCCACTCGGTCTTACCAGGGTTCAATTGAAGCCTGTTGTTCCCCATCCAGGCCCTCACAGCCCCCAGGCACTGGGACAGGGTGGACACTGCATCACTTACCTCACCAGGGATGGAGATATATAATTGAGTATCATCCGCATACTGATGATACCTCATCCCATGGTGATGGATGACCTCGCCCAGCAGTTTCATGTAGATGTTGAATAGGAGAGGAGAGAGAACCGAACCCTGCGGCACCCCACACAGGAGTGGTCGCAGGCTGGATCTCTCCTCCCCTATCACCACTGACTGGGAGTGGCCCCGGAGGAAGGAGGTGAACCAGAGTAAAACTACACCGCCCACCCCCAACTACCTAAGCCGCCCTAAAAGGATACCATGGTCGATGGTATCAAAAGCCGCTGAGAGATCTAAGAGAGCCAGGATGGATGCACTACCTCCATCCCGCTCCCGCCAAAGATCATCCATAAGCACGACCAAAGCAGTCTCCGTCCCATGACCTGGCCTGAAACCTGACTGGAAAGGGTCTAAATAATCCGCTTCATCCAGGGTCCTTTGCAGTTGCAACGCCACCACTTTCTCAACCACCTTTCCCAAAAAGGGAAGGTGGGAGACTGGACGAAAGTTGTCCAGGATGGTAGGGTCCAGGGATGGCTTCCTGAGGAGGGGGTGCACCAATGCCTCCTTGAAGGCAGTTGGAACCACTCCCTCCAGCAAGGATGTATTAATCATAGCCTGGACCCATCCACCTGTCACCTCCCTGGCCGATTTTACCAGCCAGGAAGGGCAGGGATCTAAATAACATGTGGTGGAATTAACAATTTGAAGGATCCTGTCCACTTCCTTAGGTCCAACAGGATCAAATCGTTCCCAGATAATAGGGTAAGACCACTCTCCCGGCATCTCCCCAGATTGCATTCCACGCATGGAGTCCAACTTAGACCGAATCCGAGCGATTTTATCCTGCAGATGCTCAGAAAATTCCTCTGCACAGCCCTGCAGGTGGGTGGTCAATACCACCCTACCTAAGAGAGATCGAGTAATCTTGAACAGGGCCGTTGGATGGCATTCTGTGGACGCAATAAGAGCGGAGAAATATTCACATTTCGCCGCTCTTACCGCCACAAGGTAGGCCTTAATAGCGGCTCTACATTGTGTTCGGTCGAATTCCGTCTTCATCTTTCTCCAGTGGTGCTCTAGTCGTCTCTTCACCCTCTTCAAGACCCTCAACTTCTCCGTAAACCACGGGGAGTGACAGGCCGAATGGGGCTGGAGAGGTCGCATTGGCGCGATCCTGTCCAAGGCACCGACCACCTCCTTATTCCAGGTTGCGGCCAGTGCCTCCGCTGGACCGTGCAGCAGATCCTCAGGTATTACCCCCAGCTCCCTCTGAAACCTCAATGGGTCCATAAGTCGCCAGGGGTGGACCAATCAAATAGGTCCTGCCTCCCTGGGGAGTGGGGTGGCATAAGAGAATCCTGTGCTGGCTAGCCTCGAGTATCAAGTTACACAGAGCCTCTGCTTGTGAGCTGCAGGCAGGAATTCACTCACCAGCTGTAATTTGAGCAACAAATGCAGCCAGAAGACATGCTGAAGGGAAAAGCTGAGAGAGAAGTCCAGAGTTTGTTTGCCAAAGTCAGAGTTAATCAAGAAGATAACCGATATTCCAAAGCCAGGTCAGGGGTGTTAACAAGTAGTTCAGCGAGAAGTCAAAGCCGGGTCAAGGAGTCCAGAAGTCAGAGTAACAATAATCCAAGCAGGGTCAGGAAATCAGGAATCAAGTCAGGAAACCGGAGTGGTCGCGAAGCCAATATGCTATGTTGCTCCCACAACCCACTCACAGCTCTGCTGGTTATTTATTAGGAGTTTAGGAGCTGTCATCTGGGTCCTGCAAAGACTCCACTTCTCCTCTGCATAAATCTCTTGCAGCTAACCGGGCACTTCTCCTTCTGTCCTTTAAGGCGAGGCGTACACGCCTCTGTCTCTGCCCTTTGGGTGATTCAGGTGAGCTGGGAGTCTGATGGGATCCAGCTGGCTGCTGGCTAGAGGGTAGGGACAAACCACCATCCCCAGCTTGCTCCCCTGTAGCCTTGGGTATTGCCAACTCCCCACTGCCCTGTGGTGCTGGGTCTTCGTCTGGGGCCATGCCTGTGTCTGGGACCTCGTCTGGTTCAGTCCCCTGGGGGTTCACCAGGGGCAGCTTGTCTTCTGACTCCTCACTGAAGTCCTGCGGCAGAGGCTGAACCAGGACAAATCCTAGGGATATCAGGATGTGATCTGACCATGACAATGGGGATAGTTCTAACTCTCCCCTCAGGTCACTTTGCCATTGCTCTGACAAGAAAACCAAATCCGGAGTGAGTCCACTGTCTCGAGTCAGGTCCCGAATAATCTGGGACAGGCCCATGGCTGCCATGGTAGCCATGAACTCCCGAGTCGCTTCCGAGGCATGCCCCAGGGATGGCAAGTTAAAATCCCCCAGAACCATAAGCCTTGGGAACTCCACCGCCAACCCCGAGACGGCCTCCAGTAGCTCAGGCTGGGAGGTTGCTATGCAGCAGGGAAGCTGGTACAATAGCAACACTCCCAACTGTTCTCGGGCACCCAACTTGAAAAACAGGGTCTCACATCCGGATACTTGTGGAGCAAGGCCCCTGAAAACCACCAGAGACTCTCTGATGATAACTGCCACCCCTCCTCCCCTACCCCAGTCTCTCGGCTGGTGCCACACCTGAAATCCAGCTGGGCACATCTCCGAGAGGGCTACCCCTCCCTCTGGGCCCAGCCAGGTTTCAGTAATACACGCCAGGTCAGCCCCTCTCTCCGTGATTAATTCACTTATGAGAGGGGCTTTGTTGTTTACTGACCTGGCGTTGAGTAGCAGCAGTCAAAAACCGGGGCCCTAAAGGATCTGCTGTCCAGAACCTAGCGTTGAACTCGGAGGACCGGAACGCGCCACCGGTACCAAACACCGGGGGTGCCTTCCCCGAAGATGGCCCATCCTCCGGTTCTCATCACAATATCTCCTGCCCATCACCACCTCGATCGGATTGCCCACATTATAGTCCCCAGAGTTTCCTGATCCGGTCGCCTCAACTCCCGAATCCCTCGAAAACCTGGATCTAGGCAGGGGTCTCTTCCGTACATACATCCTTTCGCTCTCAATTCTCCTGGGCAGTCGTAGGCCACCAGCGCAACCAGCCAAAGCTCTCGGCGCTGGTAAGCCCCAACCGCCCCTTCCATTCACCATCCAATCACTCACTATGCCCCCTGTGGCCTCTCTCACTAGCCACAAAGGGGCAAACAATCACTCCTACCTACCCTGTCTCTCACTCAGGGATAGGTACTCTCTCAAACACATACAGTCCTGGACCCCCACCCGCGCCTCTCACTCATGGGGGGGGGAACCACACTCACACGAGAGACCCCGTAATTTCTGCCACCCTGACAACGGAGGGTGGTTGTCCTTCAGTGACCAGCAAGCAACAACTATTGAACGATCTTAATTGGCTTCAATAGTGGAATCCAGAAAAAAATAAAAAAAAAAATAAACAAGTCCGTCCTTTCCCGGGGACACCCCAGTTCCAGGGCCAGATTTCAAGTCCACCACCGGTTCCAATTCCAGCCGGCCTCCGCTGGTCTCTATAGGCCTCCACAGGCCTCCACAGGCCTCCACAGGCCCCGGCTCCACAGCTCTTTAGGGCCAGTCACTCTTTCTCAGCCCTAGGAAGAAGGCAATGGCAAACAACTTCCAAAAAGTGTTGCCAAGAAAACTGCATGGACTTGTCCATATAATTCCCAGTAGTCAACACTGACTTGAAGGTACACACACACAAAAAGTTATCTTATGCAACATGGCTATGAAAATGTGCTTAAGAATGGACTATGCATTGATACAAAGGACCATAAAGTAATGTTGAAAAGAAAGCACAATGAAGCTAATTTGCTGGAATGTATGCAACCCAAAGCAAACAGAATAGCAAGAGGTATGCGTAATAATAATGCTAGAAAATTGTTAGCATTATGACATTTGTTGAGAAAATTGTTAGCAAAAATGTTGAAGATTTGGTTCCAGAGATAAATCTGTCATTAAGAAAATAAAGGATGGGGACTTAGCAATTGGATTGAATGTTTGTCTTTGCAAAAACAAAGGGAATAAAACTATAAGTATTCTTTAAAGGAAAAAAGAAAAAGAACAGTTTTCCCATGCTCAAAATCAAACAAGTTGCCCAACTATTGGTATTTATTTTTCAGATGTTTCTGGTCCCATGTCAATCAAAATGAACAGTGGGAAAAATACATCGTAACATTTAGACTGTCACTCAAAATATATGTGCACAGTCTCTTAGACAATAATAGTGAAGTGTTTGAGAAATTCAAACTGTATTGTACTTATATAGAAAAAATGTTTTGGAGAAAAATAAAGATATTAAATCTGATAATGGGAGAGAATATTACAACTGGGAATTTGGAAAAAAAAGAAGAACAATAAAGGCATAAAACCTGAAAAACAAATTAAATTATAGCCCTGAACAAAACTCGATTGCAGAAAGAATGAATCAAAGTCTGCTAAGCATGATGAGATTCTTATTGCTTGTTGCAAGGTTAGTAGACAATTTCTGGGGAGAAACACTGAACAGAACTGCTTATCTGCAAAGTTGTTTACCAACAAAAGATGCAGATAAAACCCCATATGAGTTATGAAATGGGAGCAAATCCAATGCCTCACACCTAAAGGTGGAGTTTATGCATATATGCTTAAAGAAAAAAGAATAAATTAAATTGCAGAACACAATCAGAAATTAATGTTGAGCTATCAAGTAGAAATAAAGGGCTACAGGGTTTTGGACTTAACAGGAAAAGTGAACTTATACACTGTTGCTCATTTTAATGAAGAAGGAAGGATAACCCTAGATGGGCTACAATATTTACATGCCAGTGCAAACTAGCTCAGTTTTATCAATAGCACCTAAATCTACCCAGGAATCTCACAAAGGAAGCAGCAAATCATCATCATTGTAACTGTGAATGGTAAAACCCAGGAAGCAAATCTCCATATCTGATTGGCCATCACTAAGCTCTACAAGGGCCACATCAGATGCTGTGGTTCCTGGACATCAGATGACAATTTGGCTACAAGGTTTGTTTCCCTACCTAGGCAAACAGGGCAAGAAATTGCAAAGCTACTGGAAGGAAATTGCTGGAAAATGTGGACACTCAAGGAAAATCCAGAAATTATGAAATGATATTATGATGCAAATCGATCAACTTGTGGTTTATAGAAATGGATGTATGAAAACTGGAAAATAAAATTTCCAGAATTAAGTATCACCAACCAACAATTATGGATTACAGATCTTTCACACTCTGAAAAAAGTTCTTTACAAACGCTGAACTTAACAAATTGGACCAACAATAAAAAATATTGAAAATGAAATATTTGAAACTAAAAAAGAAATTTGTGCTACAAAAGCAGTAGAACAAGTCAACATAAATATTCATCTGGATGCAGCCAGTGGAAATTCTGAACAGCCAATTCAAAATAATGAAGCAGAACCACAATTGTCTGAATATCAACAAAAAGAAAAAGTTGTGGAATGCAGGAAGGAAACTGTAAAACCAAAATTACTTCAAACAGTAAAACCTCTGGCTTCCTGTGGAAAATGGCCAACTGAACAACTTTGCCTGTGAGCTCCACGGGCAGAGCTGGCTGTGTGTGGTTTTTTTGGGGGGCACAGACTGGTTTTTCTGTAGCCCCAAGTGCTTTTCCGGATTAAGGAAAACACTAAGAATCGACCCATTTGTCCTCCAGACGGTGAGTTGCAGCCAGGAGACCGTAGACAGAGTCTGCGATCGAGCAGTAAGACTACACTCGGAGGCTGGGATTTAATCATGTCTAACCCATGCATGTATTCCCTTATTAAAAGGGGACTAAGTTGTTGCCTTTCCACATCTTAAACACCTAATTTGTTTTTAAGTTTTATATCTTAAGAGAAGCTTTTGGCAGTAAGAAGAAGTGGAATCTCTTGGTGATTATACTTATTTTCGGAACTTTTTAATTATGAAAAAAAAGTTTTGGCTTTCTTCCCCATCTGGGTTATTATTTAAAGTAATACGGTAATACTGCCTTTCTGTTTGTTATCTTTCTGGCTAAATTCCAAGGACGAAGTGTTTTTCTCTCTTCATGTATCTATTATTATAAATTGCACTTTCAGTTTACGTTTTTTTTTTAGTGCCTGTCTGAATATGTTCTTTGGCTAATTTCTGTTTACTTTTTCTCTACTATCTGCCTGAAATATTTTCTTTGGTTAATTTTGAATTAATTCATTAACCTCTATCTTTGTGAGTTAACTTTTTAGGGTGTGCCATAATTTACTGTTTGAATAATGGAAGAGTTTAAAGAAGAGCTAAGAAATTTACGTTGTCAGCAAGAAAATATCCTCTTAAAGGGCTGTAAAATCATTATACAGACTATTTGGGACATTAGAGATGAGATCTTGGTCAAAATGGAACAATTATGTGAAAATACTATGATTAAAGAAGAAGAAGATACGGGAAAAGATGGCGTTTTTGTTGTTGTGGATGAAAATGAAAAAACTCTTGGCTGAGAATTCTGGACTGATGTTTATGGGATTAAAGTGGTGGAAATGTTATGTCTATTTCGGTCATTGTTTTGAAAAAGTAAAGTGTTCTGAGGGGGAGTTTTTTTTCTCTTTCGCTGGAAATTTTGTATTCTCTGAAGCCATTGTAGATCTCTATTGAAAAAAAAACTGCCGTTGGTGTGGTCTTGAAATGTTTGAATGCCCTAGTATATTTTTAGGAGGGGTAAAAAATTAAGAATATTTAATTGGACTGATAAAGAGGTTAATCTGACTTACAAGATTTTTGATTTCTAAGACCTAAAATATATTTTTTTATTTTGACAATATTTTACATTGTTTTTTAAATATAACTAGGGTTAAGATAGTTAATTATGTAAGTAGATAAATTAAAAAAATTAAGAATATATAATTGGATTGATAAAGAGATTAATATGATTGTTTTATAGGGTTATAGATTTGTAAAACTTAAAGGATATTGATAGATATAATGTTTTATATTGTTTTAGAGATCTAATAGAGTTAAGATTGTTTATTATAAAGGAAGAAAATTTATTTGTTTTTATAATTCGATGTGTGTTGTGTAGACAGAAGTATATAGAATAGTAATAGAAGGGGGGAAATTATTAAATGGATTATTTTAAAAATGGAAGGGATTGAAGTAAAAAATTAAATATATGCAAGTATATATTTTATGTAAGGGGAAGGAGCAAATTTATTGGGAGATTTATATATTGGAAGGATTTATAGAAATAATGTGATTATGGTTTGACTTAGAGGAAGGGTTTGTTTGTGGAAATTGCTGTATATTCTTGCTGTGAAAAGCGGGAAGCTACCTGTGTATATGTAACTTTCTAGAAGTTTTTTCTTCTTTGTTTTCTGCACTTTTAATGTTTTTCTTTTTGTATGTAGTGTTTTTTCTTTTTTGTAGTTTTTTATCTTTGTTAAAAAATAATAATAATAATCTTATAACAAACAGTAAAACCTCTAAAACTAGGGGATTTCAAAAGAGAATGTTCAATAGTTAGAAGCACAACTACCCAGACTCATAAATACTCATGGATCAATAAAAATTTATCCTTAGAACAAAACCTTTTACAGATACCGAATTGCAAGAATTGGAAAAACTAGCCGAGAATATGCAAATAATACTGATAACAACACAAATTAAATTGGAGATCATCAAATGAATGAAATTTTTGAAGAGCAACATATAAGTTTATTAAGGTCTGATGCTGATAACAATGATTACAGACGTGAAAACATTGAGGAAAGGAATGCTGAATCTCTCTGGCAGACAGATGGAATTGTGAGGAAAATTTATTGAAGATATTAAAAACTCAAACTATAAGGAAAGTCTTCCACCATTGAAAGAGACAAGTACAAAAGAACAATTGCAAGTTCTGAAAGTTGCTAGTTTGGTAATAGAAAATATTGAAACAAATATTGATTGGGTGAAACTAATCAACTAATTTATAGCACAGCAGCAGTGTTAACATCAGAGTTGGGATACAAAGCTATAAAACAAGAGTAACAAAATCCATCACCAATATGGAAAATTTGATTGGAAAGATCAATAAATTATGAGCTGAATTGAAAAATAACAGGATCAAAAAAAGTTTATAAAAAAGTTATAATCTTGGCACTAAGACAATTGAAGAAGCCTCAGAAGAATTAAAACGAGTCATCACTATTTCAAAGAAAATTTAATGATATGAAGGTAGAATAAAATCAGCAGTTTTGAGCAAAGCAGCATTTGTTTTATAAAGCACTACTAAGAAATTCTAAGACATAAATGCTTGCCCTGGTAAAGATGAAAGTTAAAATTATGGAGTGACATATGGGATAACCCAAAAGAATATAATAAAGATTCAACATAGATAAAAGAAATTGAGAAGAACATTGGCTTGGTCAAAATGGATGATATGGTCATAACATCAGAAATTATTAGGATTGTACAATTTGAAAATAGAAATATCATAAAATGTTTGCCCATAGAGGAAAGCTATACATATCTAGGAATACAAGAATCTTGCATGGTGAAATTAAAAAGAAAACCCGTTTAGAATATTGAAAACAATTGTAAAAAATTCTAAATTCAAAGATAAAGGGTGGAGATATAAACAATGCCATAAATACATGGGTGGTACCAGTGATCAATATACCACTGATAAAGTAAACTGGACATGGCTTGACTTAGACAATTGGATCAAAAAACCTGAAAACTGATGACTGTGCATCATGCATTGCATCCACAAAGTGATATTGATCAGTGGAGTTCTTGGTGCTCTCTGAGCCTTGTTGTTTTCTTGCAGACGTTTCACTGCCAGGCTAGGCAACATCTTCAGTGCGACAATATTGATATTGATCAGCTAAGCATATACAATTGGAGGCCATGGTTTCCTGCAGGTAAAATAAACAGTTGAAGAAGAAAAACATGGATTAATTAAATGATTTCATCAAGGCAAGCAAACAGAAAATGCTGATTGCAGTTTGCAAAGAAAACATCCTGAAAGTTGCAGAAGCAATAATATAAAAATGAATTGTTGGAAAACTGTTTAGAAAATTGGAAAAGTAAGCCATTACATGGCTAATACATAAGAAACTGAACTTATAGTGGACAAGGCCAGGAATTGGCAATGCTTATAAATTGGCACCATCAAAGAAAAAAAACCAGAAGAATTATTTTTTACAGCTTAAGAACAAGCATTACAAACAAATGAGTTGAAATCAAGGATTATATAATTAGTGGATGCAACAAAATTGCTCAAACTGACAGTGGTTCAAACAGTGGCTCAAACAGTGCCATGGCAGAGTAACCAGTATGATCCACTGGCATCTATGCAAAAAATTACAATTTCTGAGTTTCCAAAATGTGGTATAATCATAAAATTGAAAAAATTGGTGAAAAAATTGTTAAAAATTATACTAAAATGTTATGGGGGTTTTGCATGTGATTTTTTTTTTTTTTTTTTGGCAATCTGGAACACACCAGATATAACATAACTGAAAAGAAAATAGTACTTTTCCATTAACAAGGACAGCAAAATCAAAGAAAAAGAATGGGAGAAAAATGCATAATATAGAGAACTAACAAATAAAAATGGGCAGATTATGAAAAAGGAACTCACAAGACATTCCCTACAGTTATTGGCACATAAGGTACAATAACAAAATTAAACAATTTTTTAATAAGAATGAAATAGTTCAGCTATATATACAGTGGATTTACAAAAAACCACCTTGTGGGCATATGTTATAGCTTAAGACTTTACCAGGATAATTCCTAGCTTCCTGGCTGGAACTCAAATTTCCAAAGAAGATTGGTCAAAAATGTGATTCTTTTTGGTTGTTGTTTCACAGAACGCTGTATTATTCTTTGATGAATAAAAATTACATCGCACAGTCAGAAGGGGTTATTGGAAATGAGTCCAAGGAACCTGAAATAGTATCAGATTCAGAAGGGGCTGTTGACACACACTCAGGACCAGATCCAGAATTAGAGTTAAGATCTGAAATATCTAATAAAGGAATCCACCTGAAAGAAAGTGCTCAATCAAAAATAAAAAATAATAGACCTAATAAAGTTTCTAGGTATGAGTGAGGCAAAGGAGTCAAGTACACTAATGCAAAATGCATGGGAAAATCCTATTGGGAGTGAAAATTCCACCTAGGGTAAGTGTTAGATGTCCTAGAAATCCAGGTGAAAACCAACCTCACAGTTGGATTCAGGGAGACTGTTTATGTACAGTGGGCATCTTACATTTCCTTTCTTCATCAGTTTGGGTCCCAGGCCAAATGCATGGGAAAATCCTGTTAGGAGGGCAAACTCCCCCCAGTGTTAGGGTGAGGCTTCCAAGAAGTCAGAGCTAAAAATGAACATCATGGTAATATTCAAAGAGGATCTTTGTAGATAGTGGGCCTCCAAGCTTTCTAATCTACCTCAGTGTTCATGTAGAGTAAAATGCATGGGGAAATCTTACTTACTGGGAGGGAAAACTCCTTCTAGGTTTAGGTTTAGGCTTCCTTAAAGTCAGGGTGAAAATAGTTAGTTAACTAATAGTTAGTTTCGTGGAGGCTGTTTATGGACAGTGGACCTCTGTCCTTTCCGTTCTGCCTCAGTTTACATCCTGGCCAAATGGATGGGAAATTCCATTCTGTCCCTTTTGTCTGGGAGTGGGGATTGTGAAGCAGGTGCTTGCTGGCTAAGCTTACTCTGGCTGCCTACCCTTGTTCCCAAAAAATGTGGAGTGCCCCTTGAGCGGATCAGGGCCTCTCTTGCATTTGCCATTCGATGCATAGAGTGTGGCAAGGAGGTAATAGGAGTTCACAAGATGGCGAGGCAAGCACTGAAGATTTTGCTTCTGTTATGAACACTATGGGGAAACATATAAAGAGCCTACTAAAATAAATTCTTTTTATAAGACAGGGGTGGGAAATATATGACCCTGTGGATGTCATTGATTTGTAACTCTCACAATCCCTTATCAGCTATGCTGAATATGTCTGATGGGAGTTGGAGCTGAAGAACATCTGGTAGGCCACATGTTCCCTGAGTTAAAAGAGAACATATTCTATTTTTTTAAGACAAACCTGTCCAGTTTTAAAGGACTGTAGAGTTGACCTTTGAAGGCAGGAACTGTTAAGGGAGGTGAAATGGAAACTCAAGATTGTTGTCAGATTTTTTATGTAGATCAAGTCAGGAAACAGACACTGCAAGGATTACAGGAATGCTACTTAATTTTGTAGGGTATTATAGCAGAACCTTGAAAGCCCGTCAGGGTTTCTTGTGCATCATCTTATTTCAAACACTATCAAGGCGGTGTTATTTTCAGTTTATTTCTCATGCTTTTCCCTTTTCCAGGACTGAGTTGCCATTTCACCTCCCTTAATGGTTCCTCCCTGGTCATCTCTGTATTCCTTTACACCAGTTTAGATTAAATTATACAATCCTACTGAAATACCTAGAAGTGGATAATGTGATATTGTGCTTCCTGGGAACAGTGGGCAGCCAACAATTTTTGCAAGGTGGCTGGTGAAATTGCTGGGAGGCCTCTGTGAAAAGGTAGGCAGAAGGGCAAGGACAGAAAGTCACTCTGAGATTGCAAGCAACTCAACTCCAGTTGACCCAAACCCTTTTTCTCTACTTCTGATAAATTCAGCTTGAGTTTTGGTGGCAAATGAAGACTAACTGGGGAAAGGGTATTTCCATGTATCAAACACTGGGATAACTCTCAGAAGATGGAATGATTAACTGCACATAGGTATGGAATGAATGCATGTGAATACTAGTGGATTTTCAACCATTTGTTTCCTCTAGAAAGAAGAGATATACCTCTCACATAGTGAGTGGGAAGGGAAATGACACTGTATTTATAACCAGCCCTCTTCTTCAAATAACACAGATAACCTTGTGAACTGTGTATAATATGGTATTTATGCAAATGTTCAAGGGCCTTTGAGCTTTGCCCTCTATACTTCTATTAGCTGATAGGAACTATTTACAGTATATTTGAATGTGGACTGAGCAAACCTTGGCTTTATATATTATGATTTGCTTGGATTTGCTTTAGCTGCTGTTACAAAGTCTAGCCGTTAGGGTATGTAACCCATGGGTTTGGAAAATCCATGTGGCCCCCCAAAAAACATTGGGTGTGTAGCCACTAAGTTCCCAAAGTTGACACTCTATTGTGATTTTGAAAGTGGCAAAAGGGAAAAATTACTAACTACATGAGGAATAACAATAATATTAATGGTATTTAACCAATTTAATAACATTTTAACTAACGTTAAATTAATTAAATATAGTTTGGTTCTAGTTCCATCTATGCCTTTCTTCTGACCTTGTTTATTTTTTAGCAAGGTGTCTCCCCCTGACACAGTAGCATTTTAGGCCTGAAAAATGTTGTGCGACTCTGGCTTTTGGCCTAGTGCCACGTGTGAACTCAACCATTTGTACCTTGATCAACAAACTATGGTTAAAACATGGCTTAGCAAAATTGGTAAACACAGCAAATAAATCCCAGAAACTTCCCTGGAGAGCTAACTTGGCTTCAGCCCCAGACTGTTTCTATGAGCAGTAATCTTCCTGCATTCTTTCTTGCAGAGATCCTGGAGAAGTCCAAGAGATCCTGGAATGGGAAAGCTCCTAATCAAAAGCCGGTCTCTCCTTGTCCTGCTTTGCTTCTATCCCATTATTTTAAGTGAGGACTTCTAAGAAAGACAGATGTTCAAGCAGCATCTGGAATGCAAAGCAGTATCATTTGTCACAGAGCTACTCCTCATTCTACAAGTAAATGCTTTCTTATTAAAGCAACAACAGTGTTAATAAAATGCAAGGGGTTGCATGGCACTCACTCACGTCAATTCTCAAGCTATCCAGAGAATTGGTGGTGTTTATAGCACCATCATCTATTATTGTAAACTTTTGTCCTCCCCCTTCACAACCCTCTCTTGGCTTCCTGCCTTTAATCACCATAAACCACAGGAAGCATCCTAGGAAATGTATTAGCTATCATTGAGCATGACATTTGTAAATAAAATATACATTTAATGAAATGTGCCTAAGGGAACACATGTCAACTGTCTGTTGGTGGTGGGATTTTTTTTCCTTCCTGCTTGCTGGAGACAGGTACTGTATTTTGTTTGTAACTGCAACACACTGGAGTGTCAAGGAAACTGAAAGGATTGTTTGAAAGCAAAGTCAAAGACCCTTGAACATTTGCAAAATGTCACGGGACAGTAGACTGGGTTTAGCAAATGGCAGTAGCCAACCCACCATAGCTGATCTCCCAAAAGGGAAGTAAGTTTGGACATGTCTAGTCCTTGAACAGACCATGTTGAGACTATAGCGTACACAGGAAAGTCAGAGGCATTGAGGAAGAAGGCAGTAGCCACTCATATCTGTACTGGTGCTAAAGAGAACACCATGGATGGTCCACGTAATTATAGAAGCTGAGTTCATCTTGAAGGAGTCTTTATCTATCTATCTATCATCTATCTATCTATCTATCTATCTATCTATCTATCTATCTATCTATCTATCTATCTATCTTTAATGTTTCTTTATTTAGATTTACCGCCCACCATACCCAAAGACTCTAGGCAGCATACAGAGTCAAAACAGAATTATAAAATGCAATCTAAAACGACTTACACAAATAAAAGGTATGGGGGGGGGGGGAAAATATACTTAAATACAATCCATCTGTCCTCCACTGGTGGGGATCACAAATCACCCTGGCCTCCAGCTATCTGAAAATCCAGGTTTTGAGAGCTTTTCTGAAGGGAAGCAAATCTCCAAGGAGTGGTATTCCAGAGGCCGGCTGGGGTGGCAACAGAAAGTAGGCAAGAATCATTTTATCTTCTCTATATTTCTTTATACCTTATTAACTACAGTAGGATTTGCCCCAAGAAGAGGCAGCAAGGAAATATGCATTTACCTAGAAAGAGGGAGGGGGAAGTAATTAGATTGCTTTTTGGATAAGAATTTGATAATTTTTAGTTTAATCATAAATGGGAAGCAATTTTTCTTATTAAAGCAAGTTGGAGAAAGCAAACTAGATAGATTCATCCATCCAGGTAGAGGACCTTGAATGCTAACTTTAGATCCCTGTGTATTAATTGCAGTCATATCTGTAAAGTTGAATTATCACCTCCCCCCCACCTGTTCCCCACCTAATAGTCTTCTCACATTTAAGAATTCCATGGTGAGCAGGCAGATATAGCAGGGCTGTGTAGATCTTCAGTTGTGTGATTCAGTGTAGCAAAGCTTCAAGCAAACCATGGACCCACTTCAGTGGCTTCCTGCATAGGCAGGTGCATGTATAGAATATCTTTCTATTACAGTGATGGGAGCCAACTCAATTTTCTGTGTTGATATGCCATCTTATTATCTGGTTGATGTGCCATCTCATGATCTGTGATGATGGTCCAGTGATCTGGTTTGGATAACACTGATTGGAACTGGCACTGCTTTGCACAGGTTTAGGACCTCTGCAGGCTGAGAATGCTTCAGACTACTGAATTTTCACAAGGCAGATGGGTGAAGATTTCCTAAGTATATTACATTAAAAAACAGTGGGAAAACATGAGATGGGGGCAGGAATCACACAATGTACTGAGCCAAAATGTGTTTGGGTTTGTATTATAGAACCAATTAAACCAGGGTTAAAGAAACAGCAATTAAGCATAATATATGAACTGAACCTTTTTTTAAAAAATGCCCATGCCTGGCTGAGAATTCTCACAACGCTTCAGCTGCATTAGAATTCCAGATTGGTGAAGGATGCATTGATTTATTACATTACCAGGATAATACATGTTGCTGAAAAATCTCTGTTATGTTAAAGGTTTGCGGGCAGAATTGGATTCAGATAATTATGATTTATTCAAATAAATAAATGACATTTTAAACAATATAACTATCTGAACCAAATTCTGCTAAGGATCATATTTCTCACCAAGCACAGCAATAAATCTCAGCTCCCCAGTCACTTCATTCCATAATCAGGACCGTGCTTACAGCAAAAGTTCACAGAAAATGCTTGACTGCAGAGAAGAATGAAGCCATGGACACAGAAAGATTTGCTTACTGTAGTACACAGAACTCAAGAGTTGATGTGTATGTGTGCTCCTGGTTTTAAATCCTAGGCCAGTGCTTTCCAAAGTGCCGCCGTTGGCGACACACCAACGGCGGCGGCGCACGGGGGCGGGCACGGAGGCGGTGAGGGGGGGTGCATGGCGGTGGTGGCAGCGGCGGTGGCCTCCACTAAAACGTGGAAGCGCTGATGGCGCGCCGCTGCCGCCACCGCCATGCACGTCCCCGCTGCCGCTTCTGGGTTGTGTGGCGACACACCAGACTGTGTGTGGCGACACACTGTTTGGAAAGCTGTGTCCTAGGCCTTTCCAATCCAATAGAAATGTGGCCCTTTTTGTAATAGCCTGGATATTGGGAGACATCTGTTCTTCGTTTATATAACAGTTCTGGCTGGCCTGGGAACAGCTGGTTTCTGCTTTGTCAACTTCATTCCTTACTCAAGGATTCTTTGTTTGATGAGTTAGGGAAGGTTTAAAATTGCAATTAAAGTGTTCCAGGAAAAGGAAAAAAGGGAAATCTTATCTCAGTGCTACTTGGAATCCCTGCCCTTCAAGCTATCATGTTAAACAGGTCAACAATGTGCTTCTTCCCAGAACCCACCTAGAGGGATTTCTCAAGATCAGGGCATTCTGTGGACAAGTTAAGATAAATTTACTTCATGTTAGAAGCTTTACTATGGACTTGAAAAGGCATATTTTTTATTTGCTCCAGGTTATGCAATAGTTAGGAAAACTCATTGAGGTAAGGCTCACTTGAGAGCAGAAAGAACATTTTAATTTTTATTTAATGGAAGACTTAACAATAAGAAAGTAAAACAAATAAATAATACATGATACAGCAATTAGCAGATTTTGATACCACACTCCCATTTCTAAATTCTAAAGCTTATTTTCTTAAAATTTTCCATCCCCAAAACACATTGGCATGGGATGAGTTATTCATGGTTAAAGAAATTATTGGAGAATCTTGTGATCACCTCTTTAACTGGTCTCAGCACTGCTTTTTATCTTCATTTCTCTCCTGTTCTTCTCCTCCCCTTCTTGGGCCAATTGCCCCTCTTAAAGAATTATACCATCTTCATATAAACAAGCATGTTCAAACCATACCAGTGTTCACAAAGAAATAAGAGAAAAAACCATGATTCTGTGTGATCATATAATGAGGGAAAAGGAAGGAACAGTAACGGGCAACAAAAACAGCTAAGGTTAAGGGAATCTTCCACAATCTCACAACCACCAAGGGCCACCTAAATTATACCTATTAACAAGGTACTACTAACTGTAGTACCTGCTACAATTAACCCTTCCCCTGGGTATGTAGGGTTGCTTAGCCCCCAAAAATATGCAGTCTTACCTACCGTGAGCAAACCTGACAATAGAGAGAGGCTGGAGGAAGATATCACATTCTGTCTCCTCTTTTTTCCCCATCTTCTTGTCTCCCTCTTCCATTTTATGTCTCCTCCCTAAATGTGTGTGTGGCCATGCTTACACACGTTTTTACTAGGTGCTGGCTGCGAAGAACTCCTTACAAGGTCTGCAGGCAGAAATACAGTAGATATGAAAACAATGTTAGAGGTTTTACCACAAACATACTTCGGAGTGTGTTTCAAAGGTTTGCCCATGGAACTCCTGGCTGGAAGATAGCAACCTCAGCAGGAGCCATTAGGGAGCTGACTTTGTTATGACTTTGTTAACAGAAATCAGCTCCCTAATGGCTCCTGCTGAGGTTGCTATCTTAAGAAACATACCCTGCTTAGCTTCATGCTTGTGTTCTGGTATTAATGGTTTGTTATTGTGGAGCTCCCCACTGCTAACAATGCACAAGGACACGCCTGCTTTCTAGCATTCTTCCAGGAAAGCTAGTTTTCCAGAGTAGTCAAGGCATTACCGGTAGTCCTCGTTTAGCGACTGCCTCATTTCCTATGCTCACAGGATCAGTGGTGAAGGGTGATGGAGGTTTTCCTCCCACAAGCCTCAGAGGGAGCTATGGCACATAAGTTCCCCATTCCTGTCACATGCATCCTAACCATAAAGCAGAGCGTTTCAAACTTTTCATGTTGGTGACACACCTTTTAAGGTAAAGTTTCCCCCCGCACATTTGTGCAGTCGTGTCCGACTCTAGGGGCCGGTGCTCATCTCCGTTTGTTAGCCGAAGAGACAGCGTTGTCCAAAGACGTTTCCACGGTCATGTGGCCAGCATGACGCACGCAGAACGCTGTTACCATCCCACTGAAGTGGTACCTATTCATCTACTTGCATTTGCATGCTTTCGAATTGATAGGTTGGCAAGAGCTGGGGCGAGTGCAGGAGCTCACTCCGTCACGCGGGGCTAGGGATTCGAACCTCCGAACTTGCAACATTCCAAACAACAAGCCTGGCGTCTTACCCGCTGAACCACCACACCCCTTGACAAACCTTTTAGCCATGCATAATTTTGTGACACAGTAATGAGGGGACCCCACCCCCTGGCCCACGCGATTGGCTCTCGTCTCCAAACCCCAACCCCCGGCCCATGCGATTGGCTCCCTCCTGCACCCCCACCCCCCAGCATGGTGGCCTAGTCGCATCCCTGCCCCCCCACCCCCCAGCGCAGCAGCCTAGTTGCGTCCCTGCACCCCCCACCCCCCAGCATGGCAGCCTAGTCACGTCCCTGCACCCCCCCCAGTTGCAGCCCTGCTGGGCTGGCACCTTACCTGGGTTCTGCGGTGAGAGCTGGGCACGGAGCAGGGACTGGCGGCGCAACATGTCTGGGCGGGACTCCACATGGTGCATGGCCTCCTCTTCCGGGTTCCCCCGTGACACACCTGGGCCCTGGACGTGACACAGCAGTGTGTCGTGACACACAGTTTGGAAAGGTATGGCATAAAGCATATGAACATATCTTTGAATACAACATACATTGTACTCAAATCCTTGGATCATCTCCACTGGTTTCTGTTTTACGGTTAGAAGCTAGCAGTTAAAAGAAGAAGAGGAAGTCAGTATGGAATTTAAAAGAAGGACAAGAAAAAGAGGTGAGCCTTTAAATAAAGCTTGACAGATGTTTAGCATTCAGTTGTGATACTGAGAGGTAACATGGTTAAAGCATTTCCTACAAGGAGTATCCTGCCACTAAAGTTAACAAAGGCAGTTAGACTGTGTCTATTAGTAGTGGAAGAAATAATCATCCTCTTAAAGCAGAACTGTTTGTAGTGCTGCTGAATCTGTCTGCGTTTTGCTTTCTGCTTTGAACTGTGAGCAATGTCTCTCTCTTGGAACATGGCCAGCATTTCAGCTGCATGATCCTAGATGCTTTACAAGACAGATAAAGTAACACTGGTTTGCAGCGATGTTGTGGAAGAATATTAAGAGTTACAGCTGCCTTTTTCTGCTTAAGAACTCTGGGCGCTGCAGAATTGATTACTCAGAAGGTGTAATAACTTAGAGCAAGTTTGCCCAATCAATATATACGGTTGTCTTTTCTGGCTGGTTTCCTGGATAAGATTGCAAAATTCTGCTTCTACGGGTACTCGGCCATCAAGCCTGATGGACAGGGAGGAGGGGTGAATTGGAGTTATCCTTCTGCCAGCCTCATCTATTCTGCTACCTCCAAAGTAGAGGAGATAATCTGCCCTTATTCCCTGTTGCATCTGTTATAACCACAGTGGTATCACATATAAATTGGATGAAAAGATGGAGGATTTTACTGTTAGGCGATTGTAATAGGTGGAGTACAGCAAGGGTAAATAATTGGTCTGGTGGGCACATTTAAATTCCTGAGAGCCTAGCATGACCCTCCATAGCAACACCAAAGAGCTAGCCATACTGCCCCAGCTACCAGAAGACAAACTGACAGGAGTGTTTCCTCCACCCCATCTCGCCCTCCCAGGAGATATCCAGCTTGCTTTGGTACTTTTTTTTAATTTTACTTTGGTACTTTTTTGGGGGCGGGGGGATGTGAGCACAGGTCTGTAACCACCCACAATGTCTGCTTTCTGATAAGGCCTATGACCAGGGTTTCTTGAAAATTAAGATACTAGACCCTGGAGTTTCTCTTTCTTAAAAATTTTAAAAGAAAAAAAATTAAAGGCATCTGAGGCATGAAGCTTGGTAGTCACCAAGTGAGGAATTCTCAGCCCATATGCAGTATGAGACCTATCCTTTGAGTAGAGAGTGGGGCCTGGCCTTCCTTTCTAGAACCAGAAAACATGTTCATGATCACCTGGTCCTGGCCAAGCAACCAGCATAAAATACCTCTACAATGCTTACGACACTCCCAGAAGCTCAGAGCACTCTTGGAGTGGATAGGCCAAAATTGTCATCCAGTTGTTAGTTAGTTGTTTGCCTCTTAGAAGTGCTCCAACACCATGAAAATCAGGCCATTTTTTTCCTGTTTAGTCATCCCTTTTTCCTGATCAACTGCTTCTCCAAAATTAGGACTACCTGATCTGGGCTGAAAATATTTGGACAACCACTAGATGGCAGCAAAGCAATAAACTCTCTCTGCTGCCATCTCATACTCCTCTTGATTTTTGCATGCCGAATAGAGTAGCTCTGCTGAAGGGGACCCAAACTTTTGGCTGCAATTGAGTAGCTTGATACCTCCCAGTACTGTTCCCATTGATGGTGGCTAGACCTGGGCCTTAGGTTAAGATCAAGGACGGAGCAATGCAGAACTTTCAGTTATCATGAAAATCAATGGTAGTCATTCCTTTACTTTACTGGGAGAGGGGATGTAAAGATCCAGAGTGAAATGTCAGTTTGCCATCACATGCCTCTAACATTTTCTCCTATAATAAGAAGATGGATGTGGGCCAATGTAAATAAGCCTGAGGTAGAGATGCTGCACAGACGTTACTTGTGTTATAGAATACTTGTAGGCTTAGTCTTGCCATTAGCATTCTATGTGGTTTCTCTAACTCCACAACATTTCTTATTAGGCATTTGGATTTTTGTATTCTGAAGAAATGAATGGATACTTGTACATAATGTGTTCTATTCTGGCCTTTGTGTTCACTGTGGGATTTCAGAGCTGGTGTGGGGACAAGCATGTGGCCTCAGTAATGTCAGGGCTGGAAAGAGGCCCCATTTTGCAAATTATGCATGCCTTCTATGTTAAGAATTTCTGTGTAGAGATACCTTTGGTTGGACGTAAAGCTGATAAGCGAAGAAAAGGTTGATCTGTTAGGTTGCATTGAGCTCCCTATGAAGATGTGCATAAGTAGAAGCCTTATGGAGGGATGCTTAGGTACCTTCCATGGCTTACAGTACATTTTATACTTCAGATGATCCATCAGCTGAGAATGTTTCTGGAATGTGTTGTGATAACATGGCTTAATGTTGGGAGGGTGGGACAGCAGGTTTAAAAAAGAAATTTCTGTTGGGATTGCAGGTAGCATTGTCCACTAAGTGGACAATGACATTGATTCTCTTCGATGACATTGTTCTCTTCGATTGTCCACTAAGCCAGGAGCTTCCACAGGGGTTCAAAAAAGTCAAGATAGTGGTTACACAATCATAACCCAGCTTCTTTTTGAAGTGCTCTTGATTTTTTTGGCCACTATTTTACCCTCAATACGGATGTCTTCTTAGGCAACCTCCTGGCAACTGCAGTGCCTTTCAGCTCTTCAGCTCTTGATTTCATAGAACATCTGGAAGAAAATGGTGCAGAGAGAAGTTATTCCACTACAAAGAAGCCCAATCCATTCCCTCCCTTCAACGGGTGTAGATACCCTGATACCCTGAGCAGAGTTTCTGAAGATCTTAAAGAACAACAGGTTCATATGAAATTGCTTGGATCTAGCCATTTAAGGATTTGCAGGGGTTTTTGTTTCAGTTTTTTTTGTACCAGTCATCCAGTTCCTTGTACAACTGACTTATCAAAAGCATCTGCAAATGTTGTTGCTTCTTGCTTTTTAGCATAATTTGACACTGTTGTAATAATTAGTATTTGCTAATTTTTTTAGAATTGTGTGGCTACTTAACATTTCGCTGTAATGTCCTTTTTGATAGCTGTCTGATTAGCTTCTGGCAGAATATAAAAATGCCAAATGCACAAATCAAACCATCAATCAGTGAGCAGGATGATTTCCCAATTGGCAAGGGGCAAAAGCCACCACCTTTCCTTGTGAACTGCCTGGGCATTTGGGTGGAACACGTGGCTGTGAAAACAGCACTAATCCCCTGAAGGAAGAATGGGTACAGTTGTAATAATGTTTTAAACAAAGCATTGTTGACTGTTTCTAACCCATGAATAGGCCTAAATGGTTGGAAATTCTTCTACAAATATAATGAGTTTGGGGATCGATGATGTTGTTGTGGCATATTAGAGAATAGGAAAAATATTAACTGCTTTGAAAATTGTTCTGTGGGCACAGAAAGCAATAGATAGCACTCCCTAAACTATTTTTCTAGGAATAAAAGGGTATTCTAAAATTAAAACTCTTTCATCCCCTTTGGTGCAATATTGATTGAATATTTAAGTAAGGAAATGGAATGAATGCACTTTAAAAGCTCCTGCGTGTATGTGCATGAACTCTTTTCCTCCAGAGCACAGTGGTTGCCCTGTATAAATGCAACCAGCGTTTTACATTTTTATACATGTGTTATTGCATAAAATAGTAATTAGTAATAGAGAATGAAGTTCTAACATTCAGAATCTGTTGGTTGAAGGGCATTTGAATGGTGGTCTTGTGTACCTTTATCAGCAAAGAAAAGAACCAGTGGCGGAGGAAGGGGTGGGTGGGTGTCAAACAGTAGTAGAGAATCCTACTCTGCCCAAATAAACAGATACAGTAGCTCCCACTGGTGGTTCTACTGATGGCAGTCAGCAAAGTAGTCTTGAACAGACTGTTCCATAAACAGGGAGGAGCCAGTGGGTATCAATATTCTTTTAACAAACAAATGACATGCATTTTGAGCTAGAATGGGGATAATCAGGGATTGTAAGAACAATGATATTCTGTAGAGATACTTCTTCATTTCTTTAACTCCTAGTGTCCAGAGTGAATGGTTGAAATCTTTTTTTTTCTCTTTTTCTTTTATTGAAAATGATTTATTTATAATATTTATATTTTTTGTTCAAAATACGCCAGACAACTTCAGACTGAAAACAGCACTATCAGGGAACATTTTAAAAAAAATCAACATGCCTGCCCCAATAATGAGGCCTTTGTAAGGAGGTTGAAGATTGTCAAAAAAAGGAGAGGCCTAAGCATGACCAGAGAAAAAGGTTAGTAATTAAGAATATCTTTAACTACTTAAAAATATTTTTAACATGGTTCTTAGGATGTGCAAAATATGTTGCACTTTGATTAAGTGATCTGAATGTTCCAAGACTGGAACAAAACACACATACTTGCCTAACAGATTGGTCATAGGGGTATGCAAATGAACCAAGATTCAATTAGAATTTGTGATTGATTTAAAGTCAGTTCAATTGTATGCAAATGTGCAGTTCAGTCGAAGGGTTGAATAAAGCTGATTTGAATTCGAGAATGGAATCAAATCTAATTGATTTGAGTTGAAGATTCAATTTGATAAAAGCATGGGTGCATATGCACTAAAATCCTTTGATTTTTTAAATCCAATTAGAAGGGTTATGATTCAATTGAAATTGGCAGTTTGATTCAACAAGTCAGTTGGAAGAAGTGGTTCAATCAAATTGCCTTTGAATGAAAATTTCAGATTGAAGTTTCACACAGCTGTAGTAAGGTACTACTATTTTCAGATTCTTTTTTATGAATAATTTAGAGTTCGTAGGCTGTAATATAATACTGTTGCTCCTATGTATTCTCGCATGTTATTCCTTTTTGAGGCAGGTTGCCAAATGAAAATGTGTGCAGTGTAATGATGAATTAGAGAGAGGGTGATTATAGTGTTGAACCAAATGCAAAGCTGTGCTTCATTAATATGGTAATCTTTGCAGGCAGATTGGCAAATGTATAAAAAGTACCAATTGAAGAGAAATAAAATGTACAGTACGCAAGCCTGTGCATGTGAAAGAAGCCTCAAGTTAATAGCCATATAAGTTTATTGTTGTTCTTATGTTGCTCATGCTTCTTTGCTGTGCTAATTTCTAGGGTTCAAACCCTAATACAAAAGTTTACTGTCTATAGGCAGACATTATAAAAAATGTGTTGAATACTTGCTACCAATCTTTAGTATGGGAATTATATCCCCTCCACACACATATCATTGGTCATTTTTCTGCAGGTATAGTGGAAGAAGAGCCACTTTGGTGTAGTGGTTAAGGCACCAGGCTAGAAACCAGGAGACTGTGAGTTCTAGTCCTGCCATAGGCACAAAGCCAGCTGGGTGATCTTGGGCCAGTTACTTTCTCTCAGCCCTAGGAAGGAGGCAATGGCAAACCACTTCTGAAAAACCTTGCCAGGAAAACTGCAGGGACTTGTCCAGGCAGTCTCCAAGAATCGGACACGATTGAACAGATTAAAAAAAATAGTGGAAGAGAGTAGGTCTGTGTGGATTGCAGTTGTTTTGCCTGCATGGAGAGTTTTGCTTCATAGAGATATCTTACTCTGCCTCAACATGGCGAGGCACCCCACAGAAGTGAATTGTCCTACCTCCATGATATGTTGAGGTAGGCCTATCTGCTTCAATCATCTGCTTTGCTTAAATAGAAGTGGTTTTTGTACAAGTGCTGTACATGCATAGAAGACACTTTAATAGAGCACTGTAGCATTCCAGTGAGATATGTCAAAGGGCAATTTCATTCAAGTCTTCACTGAAGCAAAGCATCTCTTCGAAGATCAGCAGAATCCAAGTAGATGGTAGATCTATGAGAATCAACCCAATCTGATTCAAAGAATCATTTTATATCTCTGAATCAACTGATTCTTTTTTTCCCCCCAAGATTTCCAAACTGCCTTATTCCATATGGAATTAACTTAATCCAGTAGAAATATAACAGGTTATTATTATTATTATTGTGGTGATTGTTGTTTTAAATCTTTCAATATCAGTTCTGAGTATCTCTTTTACATACATACATACAGTACATACATACATACATATAATTAGAATTTTTAATACAATAAAAGTATAAAAAATTAACAGAAAAATAAGAAAAGGGAAAGAAGATGAAAGAAAGAAAGAAAGAAAGAAAGAAAGAAAGAAAGAAAGAAAGAATAGAATTATGACTTCTGCCCTTTTTTCTATCAAGTGATTACTATCTTACTCTTTCCCCTCCCTCTTTGACCCTTTTAATCCCCAAGTCCATAAATCATCAGTTCAGTCTTTTCTTCTTTCAGCAAAAAGTCCATATTAGGTTTCCAGTTTTTTAAAAAGGTCTTTATCATTTCCCTGACCAAACTGGTCAGCTTTGTCATTTCCTCAAGCTCTATCAATTTTATAATCCAATTTTATAATCTTCTACTGTGGGTCTGAATCAACTGATTCAACAATCTAATAAAATGTCTCAATCAGATCTAATTCTAAATGCTCGTGGTCACGTTTAAAAATAGACCAAACTGATCTGAAGTTATGTGATTCAATGGTTTGAATCAATCTGGAAATTTGATTTGTAAACTTAATTCAGTTCAGAGATTTGTTTGAATCACCAAATCAGATCTCCAGATTGAAGCTTCACACATACCAGGAAAAAGAAAGGAACCAAGGGGGTTGTTTCAAATTCCCATTGTTGACTATGGCAAACACTTGAAACATTTTGAGTTTTGTTCCACTGGAATATGGGACATCAGAAATATTCCAGTGGATTATTCTGAGATCAGATGTCAGCCCTACAAGGTAGATTAGACTAAGAAACCAATGTTATGTATTGGTATGTTGTGTATCAATGTTATGTATTGAGACGTTTTCTCAAGTTACCTTCTTGGCCCCTTTTACTGTATCTGACTGTTGCCTTGGTAACAGCTCTTCAAGGCCCTCTGTCCTCATGTCCTCTGCCCTCTACATCAGAACAAACTATCCATTAATTTTTCATTACATGTGTACCTCTACTCTCCAACAAAGAGAAGAATGACTCCTTTATATTTGGAAACTCTTAATAAGCAAGTGAGAAAATAAGAATAAAACTTTTCTTAACTTTTTTAGAAATAAGAGCATGTGAGTGGGTTTATCCCCTTCAGTGAAGAAAAGTCTCTAAGTTCAGAGGGAAGAGAAACCATTGTTCCTTTATTGAACATGTGCTGGAAATCTTTCCAACAGAAATATAAGAGTCTGTGCTTGTATCCTTGCATAATCTTTTTAAAAGTATAGAATTCTGAGCACAACAATTAACACTTTGAAATGATAGGCAAAATTTGTGTCAGATGGCCAATGTAATTAGCTAGAGAAGTTTTCATTTGAGTGAGGTTTTTGCTCATATGCAGTGCATGCCTTAATTTCTTTGTTTAAAAAGTTTTTCTAGTAGTCTTTAAAAGACATTTTCTTGACAATAGTAGTAATTTCTAACAGTGTACTTAATTAGTAACCTAGTGACATGATGTCATTACCGTAATTATATAATTTGAGGATTATATTGAAAGTTTCACCAAAAAATTAGGTATTAATTTCTTGCAATTTGTAATTCTCTAGAATTAATGTCATGATAGCATTTTGAAAGGCTAAGCTGCTTGAAACCTTGTTTAGCTGAACAAGTGGGAAGATCAGTACAATCTAAGAACTTTAAAAATATCTTATTAAATGGAAGCATAGGAAGCATGCAGAGTTTCACAACACTGTACATTTCACATGTGTGATTCAGGTAATTTTATATAAGATTTCACAAAGCTTAAATTACTCAAACATTCCAGCTATGAATCTTAGGGCCATTTCATCATTGCAGAAGTAGTATCTACAGTACTGTATGCCTATTGGGATAATTTAACAAATTTGGCACATCAGCCTGTTTAAATAAATGTGCTGTTCAGAGATGTATTAAATATATAGGACCCAGAAAATATGTCCATGCCAAAATTTATGAAATGTAATTCAGATCTCAAAAAATATAGCCCTAAATGTACATGGTAATTCACAAACAGTCACTTCCCCACTGAATGTTATTTCCAATAAATATGTACAGGTACATAAAAAATGCATATAAAATGCTTACAAAAATATGCAAAAATTCATATAAAGTTTTCTTGGTGAATGTGTAACCACAGATGAATTGAAACAGCAGTTGTAGAAAGAAAGATTTGACAAAAATGAAGTTGACATAATCAGTCTTCCCATGTCAAGCATGGGAGCACCATCAGGTAAGAATCGGGATGGATCACAGGTCCAATGTTATCCATCTGATAGTTTTAACAATTCTGTTCATCTCTCTCTATATATATATACAGTATGTGTGTGTGTGTGTGTGTGTGTGTATATATATACATACACATACACATACACATACACACACACACACACACACACACACACACAAACTCTTAAGGATGGTTCAGATACCATACATTTCTGTACATGGTGCAATCCCAGAGAATAAACCATACGTATGTAGTCTAATCTGTCCTGATGAATCCATGGTTTCATGTGTCATTTCTATGGCAATGGTATACCTGGAAATGTGGATGAAAAACAAAGCCACATCCTTAAAAAATTGCAGAGGCAGACATACTAATGTAAGTCATACGTCATTGTTTCTAGAGCCACGTGGCTGCTTCAAATGGAGGATTAAATTGTTGACATAAGATAAGGCAAATGCAGAATCTTCATATTAAACTTTGATAGATAGCCATAGCAGAGTCCTTGATTGATTGATTGATTTTATCCCACCTTTATTATTTTTATAAATAACTCAAGGCGGCGAACATACCTAATACTCCTTCCTTCTCCTATTTTCCCCACAACAACAACACTGTGAGGTGAGTTGGGCTGATAGAGAGTGACTGGCCCAAGGTCACCCAGCCGGCTTTCATGCCTAAGGCGGGACTAGAATTCATGGTCTCCTGGTTTCTAGCCCAGCACCTTAACCACTAGACCAAACTGGCTCTCTTTAATGGCAGAAGGACATTTATTTGACCTCCAGGGGAATAGGAATAGTTTAGCTAGTGGCCACCAGTTAAAACAGCAGATAAATCTGCCCTCTGGATGTGCTGTGAAGTCATTTTTGAGCAGTTATGATTATGTAGCCATGTGTCTGATCACACCTATTTATTTTTATTTATGTTTCAATTTCTATCACCGCACCATCTCCTCCAAAGGGGACTCTGGGCGGTTTACAAATACAACACTTAAAATTTATAGATATAACTAAATATAAAAACATATACATCTATAATCATTAAAATTACTAATAAATTAAATATAAAAATCCAATAGGCGATAATGATATTTTAAAAGGGCTCTATGGCACCTATACATATCTTTTCATCAATAAGCATCTCATGAAATCCAAACTTGGACATTATCAATGGCCCCATATTCTATATTCATAGGGGGGCGCGGTAGCTCAGCAGGTTAAACCGCTGAGCTGTTAGTCTGCCGACCATAAGGTCGGCAGTTCGAATCCGCATGGTGAGGTGAGCTCTCGTCACTAGCCCCAGCTTCTGCCAACCCAGCAGATCGAAAGCTAAGGCAAGTAGATAAATGGGTACCACTTACGTGGGCCAATTTGCTGGCGTCCTTTCGGAGGGTTGCCCTCGGACCGAAGAAGAACCGGTGAATCCCGTGGATGGCGGTGGAGGACGGCAGATCACGAAATGACAACTTCCCGGATGTCAGCAGCTGGCTCGGAAGCGAGGGATTCTGGGACATGTAGTCCTATACCTGCTGATGAAGAGCCGGTTCCCTCACCCCCTCCCTAATGCGCGGGTAAACATTGTTAAATATATATGCTGTATAATGTAATATGTATGAATTTCAATGAATGTAAGCCGCCTACAGCCCTCCGTCTAGGGAGGCGATAGGCGGGGTATAAATACGTAAATAAATAAAAATAAAAAATAAATTCTCCAGGACTTTGTTGGAGGGAACATGGATCTAATAGGACTGTTGTATTCACAAATGAGATAAAAAGGGAAAAGTATTTGTACCCTGCCAAGTGCTTACAGAATGCTTGAAAATTCCTTCTATTGGTTTTTTAAAAGTATTTTTTTCCATTGTCAATAGCAATCTGATTTGAACACAGGATTAGATTAGTGACTAATCAAGTCAGTTTTATGAAACTTACAAGCATGCCATTCATTGTGGATCATTGCGCTACCAATACTAAAATCAGGTATTTTAATCCTATAGAAAGCAATGCATAACATTAAACAAACTGAACATAAAACAATTGTCTGTGCACTGTTAAAAATAAAATAAATTATTTGATTCAAATACAAGATTTTTGCTAAATAATGCAATTAAATACAGACATGAATATTGGCTGTCAATGCAAGATATAATAAGCTTTGTTTTCCTGGACTATAGAAATTAAAAGAAGAAGAATTTGAACCATAATGGTATTTTTTTCCTTAGGCTCATTACTGAAAAAGCAAAAAGGAATGTAAGTATAAGAAAGATAGTGCTACTATCGACTTATTATTTCCTTAAGGATATTAAAGTGTTGAAAGATATTACAGTTTTTAAAGAATAAGAGGCAGCTGCCTGGAAAAGTAGCAGCAGCAGCAGCAGCAACAACAAAAAGATATTTCATATTTTGTTCTGGCTAGATACAAAGCAGTGAACAACTCTGGAAATAATTACAGGAAAATGAAAAGCAGCGCAAACCCTGAAGAGAGAATGTGTTTAAGAAAGCAAAGTCAAATGAATGAATCTTCCTTGTTCTAACAAGAAATGACTTACGGACATAAAGAGTCTCAGATAAATTTTCAGCCTCTGATTCTGGAGATAAAAATATAGCCAGCCAGCCAGCCAGCCTGATGCCATACATAGTCTTTCCTCCGTGACGGTATCATAGCTGTTTGATATCAGGTCAATATAACAAGATAACTGCCCAAGGTCCCTCCTTGTGAGGGAGATGGGCGGGATATAAATGTGATAAATAAATAAATAAATAAATTCCCTGATTTGCCTTGAATGTCCCACCATTCCATTCCTGGAATTTTGCGTTCTGGTGTTATTGGGGAGGGGGAGGGAGTCCTCATCAGTTTCTCCACAGTATAATCATTTTATGTTCTGGTATGACATCCCTTGTTCAATTCTAATTTTGTCTGAGATTTGTGCAATAGAAACTCTCCATCGCCCTCTCCCTCTTTGTATTATTGGCAGGGCAGTAATATAACACATATCTACGAGCCTCAATACCGTCCTTCTAGATTACTGGCATGTGCTACATTCTTAAAAATTAAATACTTAAAAGTAAGATACATTTGGACAATTGAAATCAACACAGAGTAAATTGCAATTTGCTCATTCTGGTAACACATTTTTTAAAATAAAAAACAGAGGATCAATGCTGTTTGCGAGGCAAGGCATTCTGTATTTTCTAATTTTATTTCTAATTTCTGATTTCTGATTAATAATTAATAATCTCAGTTGGGAAGCAAATAAAAATGGAGGCAGGAAGCATTAATTCCAGACAGGGAAAAGCTGGTTGTGGGTACTGGTGCCAACCCAAAATGAAAGCAGATAGAACATGGAGTACTTTTTCTTTTTTTAATGTAATGGAATCCTCTTACACACCCTCAGGGAAAAAATGTGCAGGGCTGGCACAGTGAGGGAGCATCTCAGGCTGGAGATTCTGAAAGGCAACCACATTGTGCTGGAGATCAGAAGTGAAGCCTGCCTTCAAGTGCAGGAGAAGATACTGTCCCACTGTAAGTGAGGAAGAAGCATTACATGACTAATGTAGTCCGAATATGTAACTGTATATGTATTTGAAGTGAATGCCATCTTGTTCTTCCCCTCAAGCAGAAACAAGTGTTGGGTCTGTCCTGATGGTGTGCTTAGCCATTTCCATTGTGAGACGCAGCTGGGTTGACATGTTGAATGTTGGAATAACATTCCTGTGAGGTGTCCTGCCTGCTGGTCAGCTCCATTCTCCCAAAGACCACGCAAGTCTCACGGGCTTGGTAGTAAACGGTTTATTTCAAACGCAGAATGAACACTAAAAAAGATTAGGATAGCTGACAGGAATGAGCTCGGCTATTTAAACCCTTTTGACAGGACTCCCGCCCCCTCCCCACCGTGGACTCCCCTATGATTGGCTCAGGCAAGTCCCAATTGGTGCTGAAGCGCCCATCCTCGAGGCCTGATTGGCTGCCGTTTTCCCGCTCTCGCTTCGGGTCTGTCATCTCTGTCTGTCAGTTGTATCTTTCTGTCAGTTGCTTTCTCTGCTGTATGGCAGGACTCTGGGATCATGCCAGAGTTCTGACATGCCTCTGGCCCAAGATCTTCTCCCCCCCCCCCCCCTTGTCTTGTTCCGCGCCGGTGATTCCTTTACTTAATGGTTGTCCAATTATCTGTAATAAAATACAACAATGTTAGTATATAGCTCAATGGGGTTTATCAGGGAACGTGCAGTGGAAGTTCTTGATTAGGGCTGGAGCTTGCATGTGTTCTGCTGCCACCCATTCTCGAAATCCCTCTGGTAAGTGTTGCCACTTGACCAGGTACTGTAATCGCCCCCTGTATATTCGTGAGTCGCGAATATTCTCGATTTCAAAGTGTGGCTCTCCATTTATTATCATTGGTAGTGGTTCTGGAGCTTCTGGGTGCCATTGTTCCGAGGGGTGATATTGTTTTAGGAGGCTCACATGGAATACGGGGTGGACCTTCCTTAGTGCTTTCGGTAGTTGCAACCGTGCTGTCACAGGATTTATTACTTTTGTTATTGTAAACGGCCCAATGTATCTCGGGGTTAATTTGCGGGATGGTTGTGTGGATCTTAGATTTTTTGTGGACATGTATACTTTGTCCCCTTCCTTCAGTTCCCACTCTATCGTTCTTCTCTTGTCTGCGTATTTCTTGTATGTAGCTCTTGCTTCCTGGAGCGTTCGAAGGATGACCGGCCAGTTACTGGTGATTTTATTTATCCACTCGTCTGCGCATAATGGTGCGTGCATTTCCTTTCCCTGAATCGTGTCCATTTCAGGAATGACTGCGAAATCTTGACCCGTGGCAATTTTGAATGGTGTAAACCCCCGTGCTGTGGTGCACTGCGTTATTATATGCTACCTCTGCAAATGGTAGTAGCTCCACCCAGTCGTTTTGCTGGTAGCTAATATAACATCTTAGATACTGTTATAGTACGGAAATCAGGCATTCAGATGCTCCATCTGTGCACATATGGAATGCTCTGCTTAGCCCTGCTTAGTCCGATCCAATAAGTGTTAAGAACGCTTTCCAAAATTTGGACGTGATGGTACTCCCGCGGTCGCTGATTATTCTTTCTGGTGTGCCATGTGCTTGATATATGTGTTGAATGAATAGTTTGGCCAGTTTTGGTGCGGATGGGACTCCATTACAAGCGATGAAATGGGCTTGCTTTGAGAATAGGTCCGTGACAACCCAGATAGCTGTTTTCTTTTTGCTTATGGGTAAATCGACTACAAAGTCCATGGCTACTTGCTTCCATGGCTGGGAAGGTTCTGTCATGGTTTGCAGCAGTCCTTTTGGTTTCCCGATTGTCCTTTTTGCAGTCGCGCATACTGGACAGGTTTTTACGTAGTCCTTCACGTCCCTGCGTAGCGTGGGCCACCAAAACTTACGCCTGGTGAGGTGCATGGTTTTTACAAAGCCAAAGTGTCCGGCTGCCTTATGATCATGGCTCTTTTCCAGTACCCGTTTACGTAGGATGGCCGGTACATATAGCTTGTCATCTTTCCACCACCCTCCATTATGTTCTTGCAGTGCATCTCTGTTCTCCCCCCACCATGTGTCATCAGCTAACGCTGCCTGTATGTCGCTTTCCAGGGGATTCAGTGTCTTGTCCTTCTTTCCTTGGAGCCTTGTCACTGCCATGTTACCCCCTTGTATAGTTTGTGGTTCTTTTTTGTCTGGTGTGTGTGTGGATTTGGTGGGGAATAATGTTTCCGTGACCTCTTCAGTTCTCCCTTCAAGTTGTGGCAACCGAGAAAGTGCATCCGCCAATAAGTTCTTCCCCCCCGGGAAGTACTTCAGTGTGAAGTTGAAGCGGCTGAAAAACTCAGCCCAGCGAAGCTGCTTCGGGTTGTTTCCTGGGTGATTTTAATGCCTCCAGGTTCTTATGATCCGTCCACACTTTGAACGGCATTGACGCTCCTTCCAGGAGGTGTCTCCACGTTGTGAGTGCATGGCAAACAGCGAACGCTTCCTTTTCCCAAACGTGCCATCATTTCTCCGTCTCGCTGAACTTTTTTGAGATATATGTGCAAGGCCTCAGATGATTGTCCTCATCTGCTTGTAGCAATATTGACCCCACTGCGTTATTCGAAGCGTCTGTGTGTATAATGAATAGTTTGTCGACCTCAGGGTGTATTAATATGGGTTCCACTGTAAACAGCGCTTTAAGTTTGTCAAACGCCTCTTGGCACTCCGGGGTCCATTTGACCTTATAGCTGGCCTGTCTCGCATCTGCCTTACCCCCCTTTGTTTTAGTTTTCAATAGGTCAGTTAAAGGCAGGGCGATTTGCGCAAAGTTTTTCATAAAATCTCTATAGAAATTGGCAAACCCTATGAACACTTGTAATTGCCTTCTGGTTCGTGGCGGGTCCCATCCCAAGACTGCCTGTACTTTTGCTGGGTCCATCTCGATGCCCTTGTGTGATATTCAGAACCCTAGAAAATCCAATTTCTCTCTATGGAACTCACATTTTTCTAGCTTGACATACAGTTTAGCTTCCAGAAATTTCTCTAGTACTGCTTTCACTAGTCTTTCATGTTCTGTAATGTTGTCTGAGAAAATTAGTATGTCATCTAAGTATACGATGACTCCTTGGTATAGGAAGTTGTACAAAACTTCATTGATTAACTTCATGAAAATTCCTGGCCCCCCTGCTATTCCGAATGGGAGGACCCGGTATTGGAAGGAGCCAAGGGGGCAGTTGAACGCCGTTTTCCATTCATCCCCCTCCCTTATTCGGACTCTGTAGTACGCTTCCCTGAGGTCCAGTTTGGTGAAGATCTTTCCTTTGGCCAGCTGTGCTAGCATGTCTTTCAGTAGGGGTAGAGGGTATTGGTTGGTGACTGAAATGGCGTTTAACCCCCTGTAGTTGGTACATAGTTGCAATGACCCATCTTTCTTCTTGTGAAAAAGTACAGGTGCTGCCAGGGGGCAATTCGCTGGTTCGATGAATCCCTGTGCTAAGTTCTTGTCTATGAAATTGCGCCGTTCTTGAAGTTCTTTTTGTGTCATTGCATACATTTTTGGCTTGGGGAACTCGGCTCCAGGGATCAGCTCAATGGCACAATCCGTTTTCCTGTGGAGGGGGGGGTAACTGATCACACTCCTTCTCATTGAAAACCTCTTTTACGGGTTTATACATTTTTGGGATCGCTACCCTCTCCTTTTCTTGTGGTTCCACCCCCCTCACAATCCCTGCCGCCCCCGGTTCTTTTCCATCACTTGTTGTTTTGTTTCCATCGTTGCCGTATCTCCCATCAATGAACTCCATTTCCCCTGATACCCAGTCTATTTGGGGGTTTCTTTCTTTCAGCCACTTTAGCCCCAGGACAATGAGCTGCGTTGAAATATGGGCCACAATGAACTGGAGGGTTTCGTTATGCGTGCCCATTGACATTCGTACCGCTTCCATGAAATGTTCTACTGGCCCCCCTTTCATCTCCGTCCCATCAAGTTGGCTAAACGTGATGGGCGATTTCAGTTTGAATAATTTTAGTCCCATCTTCATTGCTACAGAAGGGTGCATCAAGCATCTGGTACACCCCGAATCCACCATAGCTGCCCCGGCCAACTGCCCCCTCCCATCCAAGATTTCCAATTTTACCTCGATTTGCATCGTGGGGCAGTCTCCAGTCATCATGGTGTCGCTGCGCACCTTGTCGAAGGCCTGTCCCGCGGCACACTTTAGGGCAGGCCGTTGTCGTTTCCCACCGGCAAGAACTCCTCGTCTGTGGACTCGCCCGTGGTCGACTCCGGGATCGTGTATTTGCGGCTGTCCGTGGCTGCTTTTGCCGTGGTCTGCTTGTGGGGGATGGTTTTGTGCTGCTTCTCCCCTGCTCTGTGCTTTTCCGTTGGTTGGGGGCAGTCACTGATTCTATGGCCCTCTTTCCCGCACTTGAAGCATAGTTTATTCTTTGCTTGTCTTTCTCTTTCCTCCGCCCACTGTTTTCTGTCATAGTCCTTTGTTTGGTGATATTGACTAGCGTGTGTCACTGTCCCTGCGTATTGCAGCTGGCGGTATGACCTGATTCGTAACTTCGTGCTTTCAACCTTTCCCGCCAATTGGACCCACTCGTCGAGTGTTTCTGGGTCCCCTCTTCCCACCGCCATGTCCAGTAGCTCAGGCCTCAACCCCATTTGAAAATATTCCACCTTGAACGACTCTGGCCAATTCGGGAGGCAGCTAACTAGTTTCTTAAATTCCAACGCATATTCCGCCACCGTGCAGTGTCCATGCCTGAGCCTTTGGATTTCTGCTTTGGCGGACATTCTGGACAGGGTGTCTTCAAATCTCTTACGCAGGGCTTTCATGAACATGTTAAAGTCATGCAGTTCTTTTGCCCTACTCTCGTGAAGCATTGCCAGCCATTTTGCTGCCTCTCCGATTAAGAAATTAGACACGTATCTAACTTTGGCTTCTTCGTTAAGAAAGCATTTTCCCGATTCTTCCATGAACCCTCTTACGTGGTTCAGGAAGCACGCTAGCCTGTCGGGGTCCCCATCAAATTTAGTTTTAAGTTTTGTTATTATAGCTGGTTGGTTTTGTTGGTAGGGGTTACTCACACAGCTTATGCGCACTACCGGTTCATCTCTCTCATCTCTGTCTTCCTCCCCTTCCTCTTCACTTTCTCCCGAGATTTGAGATTCGGAGGACCTCGAGTGGGCGCTGTCATTTTCAATCATGCCTCTATCCCTGTCTCGGCATTGTGGTTTCCTTAATAGCTGTTCTAGGGCGTCTTGGATTGCTGCCAGCCGTGAGTCCATGTTCTCTAGCCCTGTTTCTACCCGTGAGGCCCGGGCCTCTAGTGCCGCGATCCGCTGCGCTTGTGAAATCTGCAACTTGGCCGCTTGCTTTCCTGGGGCTGGGGCCATGCCTCCTCCCACCCCAAGCGACCACTCGGCAGTCGGGGTGTTTACGTGGAGGGTGGGGGTGCGATGGATCTCGTTAACGTCTCTGCCCTTGCCTTTCTTCGCCTTTCGCCACCCTGTGATCTCCGTCACTCCCTTGGGCTCTGTCTGCACTGCTGCTCCGGTCCCGACTGTTGAAAGCATGACAGCGTTGTCATCAGCTTGGTAGGTCCCGACTTGTTCCATGCTTGCTTCGGTGATCTCTCTTTGCTGAGTCGCCGTAAGCTGTACTCGTGAGCCGATCTCGACCGCGGACTTCCTGAGGAACTCAGTTTCGTTCCTGGGAAGATCGGCTGGTGAGGATCCTAATCTTTATGTGAGGTGTCCTGCCTGCTGGTCAGCTCTGTTCTCCCAAAGACCACAGAAGACTCATGGGCTTGGTAGTAAATGGTTTATTTCATACGCAGAATGAACACTAAAAAAGATTAGGATAGCTGACAGGAATGAGCTCGGCTATTTAAACCCTTTTGACAGGACTCCCTCCCCCTCCCCACCGTGGACTCCCCTATGATTGGCTCAGTCAAGTCCCAATTGGTGCTGAAGCGCCCATCCTCGAGGCCTGATTGGCTGCCGTTTTCCCGCTCTCGCTTCGGGTCTGTCATCTCTGTCTGTCAGTTGTATCTTTCTGTCAGTTGCTTTCTCTGCTGTTTGGCAGGACTCTGGGATCATGCCAGAGTTCTGACAATTCCCTCTAAAACAGGGCTTCCCAAACTGTGAGGTGTCCCTCCCTTGGGGAGGTGCAGACAGAGTCCAGGGGAGGTCTGAGGAACTTTTTAGTTTCATTGTTACAATAAGTCCACCTTTCCCAAAGTTTCATTGTATTGTTTTCATTGTTCCTTTGTGTTCCTTTTGGTGTTTGGACTTTAGGGGAGGTGTGTACATTAAGATTACACTACAGGGAAATGATGGCAAAAAGTTCAGGAACACCTGCTCTAAAAAGTGATTATGTTAGAGTCTGACGATACTTGCAGAAAGATGGTATTGTGAAGACCTTAGAGTATGCTTAAGAGAATAAGAACTTCATTAATGGATCTTAGCATTACCGTAAATGAAAAACTAACGATGCAACATTATGGCATTTCAGCTGCTATCATAATAGTTCTCCAGGGTTTGGAGTATTTGAAAGGTGGGCACAGCAGGCCTTTTGAAAAGGAAACAAAAAACAACCATACTCTAAATATTTTTTAAACAAAATGGAACAAATGCATCTAGCTAAATTGTTTTTCAGCTGATTATTTTGCTAAGTGACCCTTTCAAACAGCAGGTGTCATAATTTGATCAGTTAATTCTAGTCATGGATTTCTAGCTCCGTGAAAGAAGTCCACTACCCACAGCCTTGAGTAAATACTGCCCAGCAACCACTGTGTCACAAACAGCCTCACACATGGGCTCAGCAAGGTGCATTTCATTCATATGCAGACTCATCTGTCAGGCTGACTAAATTAACATCCATTTTCCAGCAGGCTTAAGAGGACTTAATGGCTTCCTGGATCCTGTGTTTGCGTATAGATTTGGCTGCTGAAAAACCTTTGAATTTTGATAAAAGTGCTTTGTTGTTTTCCAGAAGCATCATCAGAAGCAGAGGCTAAAGAGGCCAAAGGAGAGATCCCAGGGAGTTTCATGGTTTTCTACACGTTTTTGAAACATTTGGAATGACTTTTATCAATTAGTTTTTTTTAATCCATGGGACTCCCATATTTACTTAATTGTACTCTCCATGAGTAGAGCTTTGAACTACAACAATCAGCAACATGCTGATATTTGTAAGGTGGTGTGTGTGTGTGTGTGTGAGAGAGAGAGAGAGAGAGAGAGAATGAGAGAGAAAATGTTAGATCACCATCTGCAGTATAAGAATAAATCTGTATCTGGTCTGTAACAAGTTTGCAAATTCAATATATGTATTTCATGAAAGGAAACCTCCTGTCCTGACTAAGAGTGAAGAACCATGCTGAGACGAAGTGTAGAAGCTCTAGTGTTTATTGTTCTACTCTGCTAGACAGAATCCAGCTAAACTGAAATGAATTAGCAAACGCTAAGGGAAAAAGCCCATAAAACTAAGGTGGTGCTTTCTTGACTCTCTTAGGAGGGAACCAAAGAGACTTCGTAATGTGCATGCGTTTGTCTCCTTGGAGAGGGCCCCCTCCTTCTCCACCAGCTATCTCCCTGACACCTCCATATTGTTCTCCTATTTAAAAATGTGTGTCTATTCCATAACAGAGACATTTTGTATGTATCTTTTCCAAATATTTTACACACAACATCATGCTAAAATGCATATTTTAATGCCATTTTGAACTGAGAATTCTCTAAAGGATAACATTCCAATGTACAGCCTATTCTAGGATATGTTAACTGTGTCAGTCTGTTAAAAATATGCAGATCAGTCTAAATTCTTCAGCATCTCTCAAATCGTTGTCTAGCATAGTATCTCATAAAAACTATGATAAGCCACTAACTTGCAAGTCATTCCTCAGTTTTGTGAGAAATCTTTGAAAGGCTGAGTTTCTTTAAACAAATTGTCTTGCTGGGAAGACCTGGAAAATATTATCTACAAAAGAGCCAGGCTTTCTCAGGGCAAGCCACAGCTAAGGGTGTGCATTAGAACTGGAAAGGCCTTTTAACAGTCAGTTGTAGTTAGTGGAACTAGAATCATCCCAAGAGGGCACTTGAAGTGCAGTGATGTGGATTGCAATCAACTACTTTGAAGCTCTTGACTAATGGTATGAAATAATCTTCTGGGACACACATTTATAATTGTATCTGTACTGAAGAGATATAATGAAAGGTTCATGTATTAGGTTTGGTCTAGTCATTAAGGCACTGGATTAGAAGTGGGTAACTGTAGGCCAGGCCCTCTCTCTCTGCTCTAGGAAGAAGGCAATGGCAAGGCACTTCCGAAAATGTTGCCAAGAAAATTGCAGGGACTTGTTCTGATACAGGTAGACCTCACTTAGCAACTGCCTCATTTAGCAACCATTTGTAGTTATGATGGTGATGAAAAAGTAACTTTACAACCAGTCCTCACATTTACAACCTTCACAGGTCTTTAAAGCAAAGGAAAGCTCAAATAAGATCATAAGCACCATTGTAGTTTCACTTAGCGACTGCTTCGCTTAAAGATCAAGTTGCCGGTCCCAATTGTGGTCAATAAATGAGGACTACCTGTAGTCACCAGGTTTCAAGGTTGACTCAATGGACCATAACAACCCTAAGTAGACAATATGGGTTTTTACTTCACTCAAATTTTACATACAGTATACAAAATAGATGCAATAGTAGGCACTCATTTACTGGAAGATAAGGCAATAAGGTTTCTTCTCTTCAAATGCTGGCATACTTTCAACAAATACTTCTTTATTTTTTTTAAAAAAGCCTATTATTTAGTAGGGGCCATAAACATTCTCCAGAATAAAGAAGGTGGTAGAGACTTGTGCTTTGGTCTTCAGGATGCCAGCTTTGGATTTTAAATATGTATATATATAATAACACTTTTGAGGGGCGTGATGGCTCAGTGGGTAAGACACCAGGCTTGTCGATTGGAAGATCGCAAATTCGGAGGTTCGAATCCCTAGCCCCACATGATGGAGTGAGCTCCCGCACTCGCCCCAGCTCTTGCCAACCTAGCAATTCGAAAGCATGCAAATGCAAGTAGATGAATAGGTACCACTTCGGTGGGAAGGTAACAGCGTTCTGCGCACATCATGCCGGCCACATGACCGCAGAAGCATCTTTGGACAACGCTGGCTCTTCGGCTAACAAAAGGAGATGAGCACCGCCCCCTAGAGTTGGACACGACTGTCCAGGGGAAACCTTTACCTTTTTTTATAATAACACTTTTAGAAAATCCAGAGATTAACAGATGCCAAGAGAGTTGGCCCTAGAGAAACTGATGACTCACTATGTCATCATGTGAGCAAAGTCTGGATGACACCACATTTCCTGTCTGTGGCTTAATGAAAAGACTAAGAGGGGAAGCAATGGAAGCATACTGGGACCATTCCAGAACACCTTGGCAGGGGTATGCACACACAAATCATTACCAAGATTGCAATGTCACCATATTAGTAAGGCTTGGGTGGCATTTCTGTCTGATTTTTAGAGGAATCTATCTCAAAGTAATAGATACGGGTTGTGACCTGGACTGAAGTTAATTTTGTTTCATCAGTCCTGGAAGAAAAAATAAATGGGGTGGGGATTCACATGAGTTAGTGTCATCTTCTAATCTGGCACTCCCAAATTCTTTTCCTGAAGCTTGCAGTCTTTGATGGATGTCCTCTACACTGCAGATTCTTTATACTGCAGAGTGGTGCCATTGATTGGGAACATCATCAGATGAGCAAGAGATGTAACCTGGTGTTCCGAATAACCAAAGACCACGAGGACACTTACTGTAGCTAGCAGGTGTCCAGTGATCACTAATGCAAATCCCAAAGCAAGGAAGAACGGGGAGTACACATGAAGTCATAGTGCTACTTCTAAATTCCAATTTATATTTCTCATAAGGTATGAGAAAGAGAGTGGACTCTGAAGACCTCAAAATGAGGCTCTCCCCCAAAATATTAAATATACTGTACATTCAATAAACAGCCCTCTGTTCAGGGAGGATTCTATTGACTCTTGATATGAGCTTAGGCAGAGCAAAAGGACGCAACTAGGGATGAGTGTGTAGTGAGCCACTCATTTTGCACTTTCCCATTTACTGAGCTGAGATAATAAGCAAGAGGATTCAAAGCTGTTTGATGCTTAATTTTGTTTTCTTCTCAACAGGTTGCAGTCAAGGCCAAGGGTCACTTGAAAACAGCAGAAACTGAGTTGTCTGATTTATTTTCTTGATTGAAGGTGGAACATTTGCCCAGAGCTTTGAGAGATAAAAAAAGGATTAGGTCTCTCTTTTCTGTGCCTCATTGGCATCATGGGGCAAACTGGGCTCCTGTTCCTATTCTCACAGAGGCTGCAGCAACTTGGTTCATCTGATGCAATTTCACACTTGGTGTGCTGTTACATTATTTTAGACCCAGCTGCACTATTCTCTCTCTCTCTCTCTCTCTCTCTCTCTCTCTCTCTCTCTCTCTCTCTCTCTCACACACACACACACACACACACACACACACACACACCTACCTTTATGTAGGATTTTCTATTTACCACATGAAGAAAAAAGTGAACCTTTAGGTATTGTTCTATAAAAAGCAGGCTAGATGTGGACTTGGAAACAAAACTGTGTAATCATCACATTTGTTCCCTTATATAATACAAGAGTTTGTGGAGATTAGCCATGTAGCACGTGAACCATGAAAGCCTCCATTTTTATCTTAATAAGTGTACTTAGGTCAACTGCAATTCTCTCAACTGTCTGCCTGAACATGGGAATAGCGATATTGTCCTACTTAAGAGAATCACTGAGCTTCATTACTGGAGGTTATTGGCAAGGCACCAAAAAGGTTTGGCATGATATCTGAGTCCCCCTTGCTGTCCCAAACATGCTGAGTAAGGGGTCAAAAACTATCTAGCCCAAATTAAAGTCTTTTCAGGGGGATTTCAGAGGTGTCTGTTGTAGCAACTGCCCTCTGGAATAGTATCTTCCCAGAGAGCCATATGACTTCCATCCTTCTGAATTTTGAAAACCTGGCTGTTCTCCCAGGCCCTGGGTTAGAGTGGCTGGTGAGCCCCTGTAGTTTGTTTTTTGCTATTTTGGTTGGTTTCTGTTCCGTTCTGGATGCCCACACTCTGTTCCTTAATTGTTACTGTCCCTGCTTTTAAAGTGTAAGCCACCCAGGATGAGAATTCTTATTATCTATTTTTATATACATCATTGGTTTTGGCATAAACCAGTTTGGTCTAGTGGTTAAGGTGCTGGGCTAGAAACCAGGAGACCGTGAATTCTAGTCCCGCCTTAGGCATGAAAGCTGGCTGGGTGACCTTGGGCCAGTCACTCTCTATTAGCCCAACTCACCTCACAGGGTTGCTGTTGTGGGGAAAATAGGAGGAGGAAGGAGTATTAGGTATGTTCGCCGCCTTGAGTTATTTATAAACATAATAAAGGTGGGATAGAAATTAAATAAATCAATAAAAATAACCTTTTACATCTTCCTAAATAGATGCAAGTCAGCCATCACTTTGGGGATGAAACTGTCCAACAGAATCCATGTTACAAATTCATGTTATAAATTCTTGCAAAATTATTTTCACATTACATGTAGAGTAGTTTTTATTAGGCAGTATAATGCATTAAAATCCATGGGAGTTATTTCCAGGTCAACATGAACAGCAGGTATGGCAACAAGTCTTGCAGCTTTCCTTCTATATTGTATATAGACACATTTGAGACAGCATTGATTAGTCTGAAGATCTGATATAGGCATGAGTTGTGAGCCAATGAGTTTCATCACTCAACAATCCTGCTGAGAACACGTGGGCACTGTTGCTGTGCTGTGTGGGCATCATTGTTTGGCCAGAATTTGTTTAGATGGCTTCACTTGGAGGAAGAAACTCAGATTTTTCTGCTACTCTTTTAAAAATCTGTTTTTCACTTTGTTATACAGTCTGTTCCTTGTACCTTTTCACAGTATCTTTATTCTTCCTTAATGTTCAGTCTATTTGTCTGACCTGTACAGTATTATAGTCCCCCTTTCATCTTCCCCATTTGCCTCCCCAAATTGAAAAAAATTCTTCTGTTTTCTTTCTGCTATTTTACTTCTTTTTTCCCTTGTCTTGAACTAAGAGAGTGAGTCTTCTTTGTTGTGTGACTATATCTGTGATAGTGTGTTTGCTATTAGACTGGTCCATGTAATATGTTATGATGTAATGAACCTCGTGTATTAAATCTGTGTGGCTGTTTGGATATGATCCCCAAAAAATATTTTGGAGTGTGTACGAGTACAGGCATAGCACTTGTCTTGCACACCTTAAAGCAGTCATGCATGAACCTGGGAACAGATGCAGATGATTTTGCAGCTAAACTGTTAAAAGGATTTGGCTGAAACCATGCAGGGTGAGTGTCTTTGTGCAGGTTCTACCATACCTGCTATTTTCATTCCATTCTGTAAAAAAATTAAAATGAAACCCCATGTGTCCTGATGCTTTCCATCATAATCTATTATAGTTCAATTTTTTTATATCAAACAGAATAAAATTAAATTTTGTTGTCTTCAAATCTGGAATCAAACTTTAACTCAAATCATGAAACCTTCCAATCTTGAATTCAAATTCTATCTTAGCTGATTCACACAGCATGGGTCACTGTTGAGTGCATGTACAGTATGAATGCACTTAAGTGAGTGCATGTGAAGGGGAGGTTATATGTATGTATATATTTTAATTTGTTGATGTTTTATTGTATTCTATGCTATTCAGAAATCATCACATCAATAGATTGCATAAGAAATGAAACCATCCATCAGCAACACTACAACTAATTATTATTTTATTATTTTATTTTATCCTATTTATACCCCGCCTATTCCCTCCCTACTGGAGGACTCTAGGCGGCTTACAACATCAGTACATTTCAATTATACATTATACATCATACATCATATAAATTTAAATTTACCGCACGATAGGGAGGAGGACAGGGAACCGGCTCTTCAGCTGCAGGCACTGGACTACATGCCCCAGCATGCCTCGCTTCCAACTAACCAACAATAGCAAATGAAATCCTAAAATGGCAGCTGCAAATGGGCACATTTGCAGAACGGAATGAGTTTGCTACCCATGGAAGCTATTATGGAAGACATGACACCACAGATGGAAGTTTCTATGCAGAGCATCAAAGAAATCTTGGACAAGACAAATTGTGACTGATCTAGCCCATTGTAGACTGAACTGGAATCAAGCTAAAATCACATCAATGGACAGAGCACTTTGGACAGGCATTGTATCAAAAGTCTGTGGTGCTGTAGCATCCACAGTGGTGTATTGGTTGTGAAATTCATCCAATTGTGCACTAGGAAGATCAAGTTCAAGAAATCTACTTGCGTGTGTATGGGATGGTCTATATAAGAATAAATTAATACTACAGTTCTTGCCAACAGACTGTAGGTGAGCAGAGGCTCCAGTCCTTATACAGTGTGATAGGTCCAGAACATTCTGTTGGCATAAGCTCTTGTAGGAAGGATCAAGGTTTTTTTAGAGAGCAGAGGAAGTTCTTGGAAATTGGGGTTCCTCACACAGGCAGATGCAACATGCCAGAAATTTCTGTAGCAATTGAAGTTGAATAGTTAATTAGTTCAAGGAACTATTAACTCAGTCAATCAACCAAGCAGCACACAACAACCCAATCAAGGTACTACCAAGGAGAGTACAACACCCCCACCAACACAGGCAGGACAAGCCAGGGTATATAAACAGAGAGCAAGTTCCACTCCCTTTTCGCACTGAAGATGTTGCCTAGCCTGGCAATGAAACGTCTGCAAGAAAACAACAAGGCTCAGAGAGCACCAAGGACTCCACAGTTCAACCCTGAGCTACAAATATTCTCTTTGATTAATAAGAAATTTGGCAGATTCAGCTATTACACCTTCACCCCAGTCTCACATTGTCTTGAATTCTCTGGAGCATTGACTTTCACCCCTTAAATCTTTGAAGAATCAAACCAAAGGATATTGAAAGTTACTGCTGACACTGTTATCAGGCAGTGTAAAGCTAGATAATATGTCGATGAAGGTTCTCAGTCATCCAGGTGGAACAGTCTGTGGCTTGAATCATGTCAACTGGATTTCTATTTTCTCAGTAGAAACGTTTCACTCCTTATCCAAGGAGCTTCTTCAGTCTGAGTAAAGTTAGTAAGGGAATCCTTAAATATGTTTCTAGGGTGGCTGTGTGACCTTGCACCTGGGGCTAGGTCATGGTTATTTTGAGATGTTTATTTCTAAGTCCCTTTATCATCTAAAGGAGGATCGTTAAGATTACCCTGCTGCTGTTGAGCTTGCAAAATGGTCTTAATCTTCCTAGGAACAGAAGACAAAGCAGGAAGGAAGATAGGGGAAAGGTTGTGCCTGAGGCCCCCACCTCTATTCAAGGAAGGATTTTCCAAGTTGGCATAAATGGATTCCTTGACCCCTTTCTCAAACCACCTATCTTCTCTGTCTAAAATGTGGACATTAATGTCCTCAAATGAGTGTCCTTTTTCCTTTAGATGAAGATAAACTGCTGACTCTGGTCCTGTAGTGTTACTTCTCCTGTGTTGGGCCATCCTCCTGTACAAAGGTTGTTTGGTTTCTCCAATGTAGAGTTCAGAGCACTCCTCACTGCACTGGATTGCATACACTACATTGCTTTCCTTGTGTTTTGGAGTTTGATCTTTGGGGTGTACAAGCCTCTGTCTCAGTGTGTTGGTGGGTTTGAAATATACAGGTATGTGGCTGCAGTTGACTCCCATCCGGTGGCAAGCTAGAAATAGGGATCTACAGGAAACCCACACACACAGATCAATACCTGATGTTTGACTCCCACCATCCACTGCAGCACAAACTAGGAGTCATCAGGACATTATCACACAGAGCAGAAACCATCCCCACCTCCATGGATTCCAAAAAGAATGAAAAGCAGCACCTGAGAACAGCTCTGAAGGCCTGTGGATATCCAAATTGGGCCTTCACTAAATCTAAGTCTACCAGACCTAAAACAGCGACAGATAGGGCTGAGACTCAGAGTAAACGGAAGAACCTGGTCATTCCTTACATGGCTGGCGTGTCTGAAAAGTTAAAACGGATATTTGGCAAACACCACATACCTGTATATTTCAAACCCACCAACACACTGAGACAGAGGCTTGTACACCCCAAAGATCAAACTCCAAAACACAAGGAAAGCAATGTAGTGTATGCAATCCAGTGCAGTGAGGAGTGCTCTGAACTCTACATTGGAGAAACCAAACAACCTTTGTACAGGAGGATGGCCCAACACAGGAGAAGTAACACCACAGGACCAGAGTCAGCAGTTTATCTTCATTTAAAGGAAAAAGGACACTCATTTGAGGACATTAATGTCCACATTTTAGACAGAGAAGATAGGTGGTTTGAGAGAGGGGTCAAGGAATCCATTTATGCCAACTTGGAAAATCCTTCCTTGAATAGAGGTGGGGGCCTCAGGCACAACCTTTCCCCTATCTTCCTTCCTGCTTTGTCTTCTGTTCCTAGGAAGATTAAGACCATTTCGCAAGCTCAACAGCAGCAGGGTAATCTTAACGATCCTCCTTTAGATGATAAAGGGACTTAGAAATAAACATCTCAAAATAACCATGACCTAGCCCCAGGTGCAAGGTCACACAGCCACCCTAGAAACATATTTAAGGATTCCCTTACTAACTTTACTCAGACTGAAGAAGCTCCTTGGATAAGGAGTGAAACGTTTCTACTGAGAAAATAGAAATCCAGTTGACATGATTCAAGCCACAAAGCTAGATAATGTGTATCCAAAGTCAACAGTGTTTAGTAATTTACTACCAAGAAAGCACTACTGATTAGACAAGACAAAGGAGAAAAAATGTCTGTAGGGAGGAAAATATCAGCTAAGAATAAAACAAAATTTGCTTTGCTTCTTGAAGATAAAGAATTAAGCAAATAACAGTGAAATCTTGCAAATGAAACAAGGTCTCATAGGATGTTTATTTGGAAGATGCCAGAGGGACAGTACAAAGTATGAAAAAGTTAAGACTCTCAGGAACTGTTTAGTACAACAGTACTTGAGGACACCATCCCAATCCCAAGAAAAAAGAAGAATGCAGGAGAAGACCAAAACTATGTTCAACGGTTTTGACTCCTCACTGAAACTGCACTGCAGTTGCTAGACAATTCTAGTAACCAAGAAAGTGAAGTACTGAAGAACAGTGAAAATATTTTTATTTAACCCTTCTCAGTCCTGCTGGTTTCTTACTCAAATTCCATCAAAATATTTATTTGTGGTTTTGAGAGGGCTAGAATACTTTATAATACTTATTTATTTATTTATTTATTTATTTAATTAATTAATTAATTTATTCCCCGCCCAACTCCCATGCAAGGGACTCTGGGTGGGTTACAATAATTAAAATTTAAAAATTTAAAAAATTTAAAAAACAATACAAAATAGAAGATATATAAAAATATATCCAATATAAAATAAAATAAATAAAATCCAAGATGGCTTGGGGACCGTAGCACAGATCACCTACGGGGCCAGCCAACCCCAGGAGGCACTACCGCCTCTGTCGTCCCAGGCCAGGTGGCAGAGCCAGGTCTTAATGGCCTTCCAAAAGGCCAGGAGTGAAGGGGCCAGTCTCACCTCCGGGGGCAAGATGTTCCATAAAGTGGGCGCTGTCGCAGAGAAGGCACGCCTCCTGGACCCCGCTAGATGGAATTCTCTTGTTGAGGGGGTCCGAAGCATGCCCTCTCTGCATGCATGGGTGGGGCGGGCCGACGTCATCGGGACGAGACGGTCCCTCAGGTACCCTGGCCCTATGCCATATAGGGCTTTAAAGGTAATCACCAACACCTTGAACCCGGAAGCAAACTGGCAACCAATGCAGCTCGCGTAGCAGAGGTGTTATATGTGCCGATCTTATGGCACCCGTAACTGCTCGCACCACCGCATTCTGTACCAGCTGAAGCTTCCGGATACTCTTCAAGGGTAGCCCCATGTAGAGTGCATTACAGTAGTCTATGCGGAAGATGACAAGGGCGTGAGTGACTGTTCGGAGGGCCTCCCGATCCAGGAAAGGGCGTAACTGGCGCACAACTCGAAGTTGTGCAAAGGCCCTCCTGGCCACGACTGCCACCTGCTCTTCGAGCAGGAGTCATGAGTCCAGGAGAACCCCCAGATTCTGCACTGGATCTGAGTGAGGTAGTGCAACCCCACCCAGAACCAAAGATGACAACTTCCCGGATCTAGGGGGGGCATCAATCCACAGCCACTCCGTCTTACCAGGGTTCAGTTGAAGCCTGTTGTTCCCCATCCAGACCCCCACAGCCTCCAGACACTGAGATAAGGCATTGACCGCATCACCTACTTCACCCGGGATGGAGATGTATAACTGGGTATCATCAGCATATTGGTGATACCTCATCCCGTGGTGACGGATGATCTCACCCAGCGGCTTCATGTAGATGTTGAACAGGAGAGGAGAGAGAACCGATCCCTGCGGCACCCCACAAGACAGGGGTCGCGGGTCAGCTCTCTCCTCCCCTATCAACACCGACTGGGAACGGCCCTGGAGGAAGGAGGCGAACCAGTGCAAAACCACGCCGCCCGCCCCCAACTCCCTGAGCTGCCCCAAGAGTATACCGTGGTCGACGGTATCAAAAGCCGCTGAGAGATCTAAGAGAGCCAGGATGGACGCACTCCCTCCATCCCGCTCTCGCCAGAGATCATCCATAAGCGCGACCAATGCGGTCTCTGTCCCATATCCCGGCCTGAAACCTGACTGAAAAGGGTCCAGATAATCCGTTTCCTCCAGAATCCTCTGGAGTTGCAACGCCACCACCTTCTCAACCACCTTTCCTAAAAAGGGAAGGTGGGAGACTGGGTGAAAATTGCCCAGGATAGTAGGGTCCAGAGATGGTTTCTTGAGGAGGGGGTGCACCAGCGCCTCCTTAAAGGCAGCCGGGAACACCCCCTCACTCAAGGACGAATTTATAATTGCCAGGACCCAGCCACATGTCACCTCTCTAGCTGATTTCACCAGCCAGGAGGGACATGGGTCAAGTTGACATGTGGTGGCGTTTACAATCCCAAGGATCCTGTCTACTTCATCAGGCCCAACAGGATCAAACTTCTCCCAGATAACATGGTAAGTACGAGCCTCTGGCATCTCCCCAGATCTTGTCTCACGCTTGGAGTCCAACTTGGAATGAATCTGAGCGATTTTGTCCTGCAGATGCTCAGAAAACTCTTCCGATCGGCCCTGTAAATGGGTCTCCCCTTGCTCCCGACCCAAAAGCGATCTTGTAATCTTAAACAGGGCCGTCAGATGGCATTCTGCGGATGCAGTAAGAGCGGAGAAATATTCATGTTTCGCCGCTCTTACCGCCACAAGGTAGGCCTTAACAGCGGCTCTAGATTGTGTTCGGTCATATTCAGTCTTCGTCTTTCTCCAGCGGCGCTCTAGACGTCTCTTAACCCTCTTCAAAGCCCTCAACTCCTCCATAAACCATGGAGAGTGACGGGCCGAACAGGGCCGGAGAGGTCGCATAGGTGCGATCTTGTCCAGGGCTCCGACTGCTGCCTTGTTCCAGGCTGCAGCCAGGACCTCCACTGGACCGTGAAGCAAGTCCCCGGGAATAACCCCCAGCTCCTTCTGAAACCTCACTGGGTCCATCAGTCACCGGGGGCGGACCAGTCAAATAGGTCCCGCCTCCCTGCAGAGTGGGGCAGCACAAGAGAGTCTCAGGGTCACCAGGGCGTGGTCTGACCATGACAATGGGGAAAGATGTAACTCTCCCCTCAGATCACATTGCCACTGCTCGGACAAGAAAACTAAATCCGGAGTGAGACCACTGTCACGAGTCGGGTCACGAATAATCTGAGACAGGCCCATAGCTGCCATGGTAGCCATGAACTCCCGGGCCGCCTCCGAGGACCGTCCCAGGGATGGCAGATTGAAGTCCCCCAGAACCATAAGTCTGGGAAACTCCACTGCCAACCCCGAGACAGCCTCGAGCAGCTCAGGCAGGGAGGTTGCTACGCAGCAGGGAGGCTGGTACAGCAGCAACACTCCCAACTATTCTCGTGAACCCAACTTGAAAAACAGGGTCTCACATCCGGTCCCTTGTGGAGCTGCACCCCTGAAGGCCACAAGGGACTCTCGGATGACAACTGCCACCCCTCCTCCCCTGCCCGGTGTCTCGGCTGATGCCACACCCAGAACCCGGCTGGGCACATTTCCGAGAGGGCTACTCCCCCCTCTGGGCCCAGCCAGGTCTCGGTAATACACACCAGGTCGGCCCCTTCCTCTGTGATTAAATCGCTTATAAGGGGGGCCTTGTTATTCACCGACCTGGCGTTCAGGAGCAGCAGTCAGAGACCGGAGCCCACGAGGATCTGCTTACCAGGGCCTGGGTATGAACACGGGGGGCCGGAACGCACCACCGGTAACAAACACCGGGGGCGCCTTCCCCGATAATGGCTTGCCCTCCGGTTTCCGTCATACCGTCCCCTGCCCGTCACCACCTGAATCAATTGGCCCACTACACAGCCCCCAGAGATTCCTGGCTCTGGCCTAGTAGCCTCCACTCCCAGGCCTCTGGAATTCCTTGGTCTAATCAAGGGTCCCTTATCCCATTCATCCATCATCCAATCTCATACAATGTCAGGTAGTGGCAAGCCCCCCCAGTGCACCAGCTCTCGCTCTCGGCGCTGGTAGGGTCCAGCACCACCCCCACTCACACTCTGCACCTCTCCCTCAACTTCTCTCACTGGTCAGGGAGAGGTACCAGCACTCACCTGCAGTCACTCCTACCCCACCTGGCTCTCACCCAGGGGGGTACTTTTACAAAACCATACAACCTTGGTTCCCCCCCACCTCGTCTCTCACCCGGGGGGGTCCACATTCATACCAAGGGACCCCTACAAACCCTCTGCCGCCTTAGCCTGAATGGGACGATATCCAGATCTTCATGGGGGTCAGTCCGTGTTATTATTTTTCTTACGCCCTGATCTCCTGGGCTCCAGCCTCCACAACATCTGCACTTTCCAGGGCCGCAGGGTTCGCCCCCAACTCCAGCCAGTTCTAACATCAAAAGCTTCTGAACCCCCTCTAGAATCGGCCCAGGAAAACAAAGTCCAGTTTGTCTGCTTGTCTGCGGGGGGGGGGGGCGGCTCAAACCGAGGACTCTGTTGCACCAGCTGGGCTCCCCTCTGTACCACGCCGGCTCTGCTAGGCCCCACCAACTCCACCGGCCTAGTTCGAACTCCGACGGTCTCCAGCCTCTAGCAATCGAAATCAGAGGCCTCCGGCAGCTTCCAGCAGCCCTCGGTAGACTCTAGCCCTGCAAGCGCCGCCGGCCCAGCTTGAAGACCAACAGCTAACAGCATCCAGCTGCCTCCTGCAGCTTCCCACAATCTCCAGGTCTTCAGTGGACTCCAGGCCCTCACCAGCTCCACCGGCCTCACTCCACCGGCCCAGCTCGAACCTCAAAAGCCTCTGCGGTCTTTGGCTTCCAACAGAGTCTTCGCGCAGATTCACGGAGCTCCGACCCGGACACAGGCCTCGCCCAGCTCTTCCCCTCGGAGAAAGCCACTCACCACTGGCAACACCACCTCTCCAGACCCCCAAGGTGAATTTTAGGGGATTTTCGGTGGGTTTTCACAGGGTTTGCGGCTTTTCTCCCGGAGCGGTCATCGGTCGCGCTGACTTGCGGCTGCCATCTTGGATAATCCAAGTTGGATGACGTCCAACTTTCTCCTAATGAAGTTTTTATGTTGCACCACTTTTATTGTTTCAATATGTTGTTCCTGCAAATCTTCCCAAGGATTCCATTACTAAGCAGCATATAAATACAAATAACAAACACTGTAATTCAAAGATGGAGGAGACACAAACAGGTTATCTGAAATTCAGATAATTCCAAATGAACAGAAAGTTTTGTTTGATCTCTTTATAGTTTCAGTGAATCAATGTAATAAAGAAAAAAGACCAACACCACCAAAGATCAAACTTGGTGTTATAAGGGTATTATTAACTTCCCACATCTCTCTACTGATACCACAGTGTTACTCTGATGCTTCTAAGGGCTTTGGAAAGAAATTCAAAAGGAGCATGTAATGGAGGAGGACCAATGTAGGTTAAGAAATTCTTGGAATTAAGGGAATTAAGGAAAGAGCAAAGAAGTCAAAGAAAAAGTAGAGTAGCTGAAGATATAGATTAGGAAAAGTTGCTGAGCAGCAGAACAGGAAAGCTGTTAATCTGTTTTCTGGTTAATTTCATACACCAAGCAATTGGCTTGCAAAGAGTTGAATTCCAAAACCTTCAAATGTTGCGCGCTCTCTCGCTCTCTCTCATAACCTGATTATTTACTTTATTTTACCTTTCAGAACTCTAACATATATAATAATAAAAGGACATTATAGAACTGGAAAATGTGCTAAGTATCAAAAAGGTAACAATCAATATGTTCTTTCATAAAAGTAAAAAGCTATATAAATTGTTTTGAAGCTACATATAAATATAACATAACAATCGTGTCCATGCATCAAAGGATTGAAACATAAAATTTTATGGCTGATATCTGTTCAGAGCAGCTTCCTGCACCACATCACCTTTTTTTTAATTCCTTGGCATTAAACCTGTTTTTAAAGCTATGAGATAAACATACATACTTTGTCCACATCAGAAGATCTGTGAAAAAGTTATATTAAACCAGAAAGTCAGCAGATATGTACAGAATTAATATATCTCTCTCCTCTCCTCCCTCCCTCTCTGTATGTATGTCTGTCTTGAAATTAAGGCCACAATAAACTTGCTTCCAAAACCACAGGCCAGTTTATGCCCTCAGAAGATTCACATCTTAGCCTCAGGAACACCTGAGATCAGATGGGGCCTGACGCTGCTGGCCTTTTGGAAACTGCTAAAGACCTGTTTGCCCAGGTATGGGGGTCAGGAAGTTAGTGAAGTTCATAGGGTTTTATGCTGTTTTTTTTTATTCTCAGTTCCTGATCCTTTTTTGCATTGTATGTTATATGTTTGAATGGTTACTTATATTGTGAGTTTTTGTTTGTAAACTTTGTTCACTACCCAGAATCCCTGTGGCGAGAGGGGAAGCCATATACTGTAAGAAGGAAGGAAGGAAGGAAGGAAGGAAGGAAGGAAGGAAGGAAGGAAGGAAGGAAGGAAGGAAGGAAGGAAGGAAGGAAGTTTATAGTGAGACTGTAATTATATTAACTGAATACAGTTACAGTCTCCTGCCATTGGCTTCATGAATGAAGAAGGTGATTATTATACTGAGCCCTCTGCATCATCCCCATTAACTCAGGAATTAGATCTAGATTTACGAGTACTGTCACCCAGTTTATGTGAACAACACTACTGGCAAGTTGAATATCAGAAGGAAGACAGAAAGCAAATAATGCTTGTTTACAAAGAGAAGGAATTTAAAAACCCCACACAATTTGGAAGTATACCTAAAACTAGGGTTACTAGATTTGGGCTGCAAAATGCCAGACAACCAATAGATGGAAGCAAAGAGTTAAGATTGTATGTATCTTTTTGCTTCCCTATAATACTCATTTGCATCTGTGCAGCCAGATTTTGTAATCCTAATAAAAGCAGTTGTAAACGATGGGGAAATATAATGATTTAACCATCCATATTTAGTATTTCCATCTACAAAACATTAGTATAGCTGAAAGTAACCTATCAGGAATTATTTACTAAAATGACTAAATCATGAGGAACATATTTGAATAAAACAGTCCTTAATTAAGGGTCTCTTCAATTTGCTTTGTTATTGTGGTAATTTTGTCCACTCTTTTAAATGTCATTGATTCAAGAAATATATATTTTGGTTTTCTAATATTTTGCAATAGTATCTCTGGCAAATAAGAAAATGTATTCCTTGTGCTGCTATAGTTTATAAGTGTTATAAAATACAGAAAAGAACATCTACTGTTGAAATTAATTACTACATTTCCTTAAAAACCTTTGTCCAGAATGAATAACTAAACAGGCATTAACACCAGGGACCATAATAGGGAAAAGTCTCATCTTGAGATTTATTTTCTGTGGTTGCTATGGTCTCAGACAATCAAATAAATTGAATGATAAGGTGATATCTTCCGTTTTACCACCTCTGCATCAAATGTTAGGGCAGATGCCAGCAACAGAGAGGGATGAAAATTCAATTTAGCTTCTTTTTTAGAACTTCAGGAAATTCAGATTTTTTCCCCCAAGCCAGGGGGAAAGAACTTGAAATAACAATTAAAACAACAATAAAAGGTTAAATGTGAAAGCATCACTCAGCTGGCTCTGTAGTTTGAACGTATCTTGGAGGAAGAATAGAATTTCACTGAATCTATCATTAGAACTATGCTTTAAGAGAAGACTTCCAGGGAAGATGGCCGACTGAACAGCTTTGCCCACGAGCGCAGCGGGCAGACCTGGCAGCGTTGGGGATTTTTGGGGCAAAGGCGGGCTTTTCCTGATGCCCTAGAGCATTTTCATTGACAGAAAACACTTGGAATTATCCCATTTGCACTCCTGAACATCGCCTCGTAGCCTGAGGATCGTCAACAGCGCTAATCTGGTAGGAGACGATAGGATTTGGGGACTCCATCATTTCCAGACCATGCTGCAGCCATAAAGGGACACTAGGTCAAGCCTTTCCCATTTCTAAATGGGAACCTAGTTTATATATTTTTAAAGTTTGTGTACCCCAAGAGAGGCTTCCTACAACAAGAAGACGCGAAATCTCTTGGTGCTTATAGATACTTCTGGATTAATCTCAAAACATTTTTTTAATCTTTGGCTTGTTTCCCATATGGATATTAAGGAGGACCAAGAATAATTATCTCCCCATTACTACTTTTGTATTTAATTTGAAGGATTCAACGTTTTCCTGCACGTTAAATCTGCCATTTTGAGTTTTCAGTTTTCTGTTTGCTTTCCTTGAGTGCCGCCGTTGCTGGTTTGCATACTTTCCCCTTTGTCAATATCACTCAATAACTTTCAGGAGCCTTTCATTAAACCATTAGATCTTATCTGTACCAGCCAAGTATCCAGGGGACGCCATAATATACTACCTGAAACATGGATGTCCTTAAGGAAATTTTCTCAGAGCTTCGTTCTGAGCTTCGTTGTGAGTTTAAACAGATTTTCCATGATACCTGTCAAGCTATTCTGCAAGATATTTGGGATATTGTAGAAAATATCAGCTCTAAAATGTGTCAACTGGCTGAGGATGTTCGGTTGGGAGAGGAAGAGTTTCATCGGGAGGGAGATATTTATCCCGACAGGGAGGGTGGACTCTCTGAAGAAGTGTTGTTGTTTATTCGTTCAGTCGCTTCCGACTCTTCGTGACTTCATGGACCAGCCCACGCCAGAGCTTCCTGTCGGCCGTCACCATCCCCAGCTCCCCCATGGTTGAGTCTATCACCTCCAGAATATCATCCATCCATCTTGCCCTTGGTCGGCCCCTCTTCCTTTTGCCTTCCACTCTCCCTAGCATCAGCTTCTTCTCCAGGGTATCCTGTCTTCTCATTATGTGGCCAAAGTACTTCAGTTTTGCCTTTAATATCATTCCCTCAAGTGAGCAGTCTGGCTTTATTTCCTGGAGTATGGACTGGTTTGATCTTCCTGCAGTCCAAGTCACTCTCAGAATTTTCCTCCAACACCACAGTTCAAAAGCATCTATCTTCCTTCGCTCAGCCTTCCTTATGGTCCAGCTCTCGCAGCCATAGGTTACTACAGGGAATACCATTGCTTTAACTATGCGGACCTTTGTTGTCAGTGTGATGTCTCTGCTCTTAACTATTTTATCAAGATTTGCCATTGCTCTCCTCCCAAGAAGTAGACGTCTGAAGAAGTACCAGGTGACAAATACACTTTGGTGATGAAGGAGTTACAGCTTGGCCTGCAAGATACTGAGGTTGTTTTTCTGAAGGATTGTTTTGAGAACGAAATGACTTTGGTCTGTGGGAGGCTTGCTGCTGAGAAATCTGGCTTTTCAAGGGGGGCAGTTGAGCTGTTTGGTTTCTTTATGAAAAATGCCTTATGTGTAACATGGAGACAAGTAAATGTTCTGGTATACTTTGATGTAGGATAAAAAATTAAGAATATGTACTTGGTTTGATATTAAGGCTTATATGATTTTGTTTTCTCTTAACAATTTGACTGGATTTGTTAAAGATTTGTTTGACTTATAAGATTTATAAGGTATCTATAAGGTATAATAATAATTGGTTTTTAGGTTTAATAGGGTTAAAATTGTTGTAGGATTATTAATTATAAAAGCTTCTAAAATTTGATTTTTGTCATAGTGAACAGAAATATATAGAATAGTGGTAGGAAGAATAATTAATTAAATGTTGTTTCTTTTTTTTCTTTGGAGGGGAGGGAAATTGATTTAGAGATTTAAAAAAAAATTCTTGTTTTTTCACAAGGGGAAAGCTATATATAATCGGTGATTTGTATATGTGCTATTGGAAGGATCTATAGATATAATGTGATCTTGGATTGATATAGAGCAAGGTTTTGAATATGGAAATTGCTGTATATTCTTGTTGTATTATGACAGAACAATGGGAGAATATGTGGAACAAAGGTGTGAAATTTACTGTGAATTATAATTTGAAAGAGAATTTTTATAAAATGATGTATCATTGGTATTTAACTCCTGATAAGCTGTCTAAAATGTATAATGGGGTAACAAATGTTTGATGGAAATGTTTACAGGATGAAGGAACTTTCTATCATTTACGGTGGACTTCTGGGAAAGCTAAGAAATTCTGGAACCAAATATGTACTATTATTCAAAAGAGTCTCAAAGTGGACTTACACCTGAAACCGGAGCTGTTTCTCTTGGGTTTGGTGGACCAACAGTTTGAGAAGCAACATGGGACTCTATTCTTATATATGATAACAGCTATCAATCTGTGCTGGAGAAGGACCGAAGCCACTTGTCTTATACCTTTTTTCTGTCTATTCCTGCACTGTTTTAGTTTTTCTTGTTTCTTTTTTAGACTTGTATTCTTTTGTTGTTGTTTATTCGTTCAGTCGCTTCCGACTCTTCGTGACTTCATGGACCAGCCCACGCCAGAGCTTCCTGTCGGCCGTCACCATCCCCAGCTCCCCCATTGTTGAGTCTGTCACCTCCAGAATATCATCCATCCATCTTGCCCTTGGTCGGCCCCTCTTCCTTTTGCCTTCCACTTTCCCTAGCATCAGCTTCTTCTCCAGGGTATCCTGTCTTCTCATTAGGTGGCCAAAGTACTTCAGTTTTGCCTTTAACATCATTCCCTCAAGTGAGCAGTCTGGCTTTATTTCCTGGAGTATGGACTGGTTTGATCTTCTTGCAGTCCAAGGCACTCTCAGAATTTTCCTCCAACACCACAGTTCAAAAGCATCTATCTTCCTTCGCTCAGCCTTCCTTATGGTCCAGCTCTCACAGCCATAGGTTACTAAAGGGAATACCATTGCTTTAACTATGCCGACCTTTGTTGTCAGTGTGATGACTGTGCTCTTAACTATTTTATCAAGATTTGCCATTGCTCTCCTCCCAAGAAGTAGACGTCTTCTGATTTCCTGGCTGCAGTCAGCGTCTGCAGTAATCTTTGCGCCTAGAAATACAAAGTCTGTCACTGCCTCCACGTTTTCTCCCTTTATTTTCCAGTTATCAATCAAGCTGGTTGCCATAATCTTGGTTTTTTTGAGGTTTAACTGCAACCCAGCTTTTGCACTTTCTTCTTTCACCTTCGTCATAAGGCTCCTCAACTCCTCCTCGCTTTCAGCCATCAAAGTGGTATCATCTGCATATCTAAGATTGTTAATGTTTCTTCCAGCAATTTTAACTCCAGCCTTGGATTCCTCAAGCCCAGCACGTCGCATGATGTGTTCTGCGTACAGGTTGAATAGGTAGGGTGAGAGTATACAGCCCTGCCGTACTCCTTTCCCAATCTTAAACCAGTCCGTTGTTCCGTGCTCTGTTCTTACCGTTGCTACTTGGTCGTTATACAGATTCCTCAGGAGGCAGACAAGATGACTTGGTATCCCCATACCACCAAGAACTTGCCACAATTTGTTATGATCCACACAGTCAAAGGCTTTAGAATAGTCAATAAAACAAAAATAGATGTTTTTCTGAAACTCCCTGGCTTTCTCCATTATCCAGCGGATATTGTCAATTTGGTCTCTAGTTCCTCTGCCTTTTCTAAACCCAGCTTGTACATCTGGCAATTCTCGCTCCATGAATTGCTGGAGTCTACCTTGCAAGATCTTGAGCATTACCTTGCTGGCATGTGAAATAAGTGCCACTGTTCGATAGTTTGAACATTCTTTAGTGCTTCCCTTTTTTGGTATGGGGATATAAGTTGATTTTTTCCAATCTGATGGCCATTCTTGTGTTTTCCAAATTTGCTGGCATATGGCATGCATCACCTTGACAGCATCATCTTGCAAGATTTTAAACAGTTCAGCTGGGATACCGTCGTCTCCTGCTGCCTTGTTATTAGCAATGCTTCTTAAGGCCCATTCAACCTCACTCTTCAGGATGTCTGGCTCTAACTCACTGACCACACCGTCAAAGCTATCTCCAATAGTATTATCCTTCCTATACAGATCTTCCGTATATTCTTGCCACCTTTTCTTGATCTCTTCTGCTTCTGTTAGGTCCTTACCATCTTTGTTTTTGATCATACCCATTTTTGCCTGGAATTTACCTCCGATGTTTCTAATTTTCTGGAAGAGATCTCTTGTCCTTCCTATTCTATTGTCTTCTTCCACTTCCGCACATTGCTTGTTTAAAAATATTAAAAATAATTCCTTATCTCTTCTGGCTAACCTCTGGAATTTTGCATTTAATTGGGCATATCTCCCCCTATCACTGTTGCCTTTTGCTTTCCTTCTTTCTTGGGCTACTTCCAGTGTCTCAGCAGACAGCCATCTTGCCTTCTTGGTTTTCTTTTTCTTTGGGACGTTTTTTGTTGCCGCCTCCTGAACAATGTTGCGAACTTCTGTCCATAGTTCTTCCGGGACCCTATCTACTAAATCTAGTCCCTAAAATCTATTCTTCACCTCCACTGCATATTTCTTAGGAATATTAGTGAGCTCATATCTAACTGATCTGTGGGTCTTCCCTATTCTCTTTAGTCTGATTCTAAATTTTGCAATAAGAAGTTCGTGATCTGAACTACAGTCAGCTCCAGGTCTTGTTTTTACCGACTGTATAGATGTCCGCCACCTTTGGCTGCAAAGGATGTAGTCAATCTGATTTCGGTGTCGAACATCTGGTGAAGTCCATGTATAAAGTCATCTTTTAGGTTGCTGGAAGAGAGTGTTTGTTATGCACAGTGAGTTGTCTTGGCAAAATTCTATCAGCCTATGTCCTGCTTCATTTTGTTCTCCCAGACCATGCTTGCCTGTAATTCCAGGTGTCGTCTGACTACCCACCTTAGCATTCCAGTCTCCTGTAATGAAAATAACATCTCTTTTTGGTGTATTATCCAGTAGGTGCTGCAGATCCTCATAGAACTGATCTACTTCTGCTTCTTCAGCATCTGTGGTTGGGGCGTATATTTGGATCACTGTGATGTTAAATGCCTTACCCTGAATTCGAATTGAGATCATTCTGTAGTTTTTTAGATTGTATCCAAGCACTGCTTTAGCCACTTTATTATTAATTATGAAGGCTACTCCATTTCTTCTGTGGTCCTCTTGTCCACAGTAGTAGATCTGGTGGTCATCTTATGTGAAGTGGCCCATTCCAGTCCATTTCAGTTCACTGACACCTAAAATGTCTATATTTAATCTTGACATCTCACCAATAACCACATCCAATTTGCCCTGGCTCATAGATCTTACATTCCAGGTTCCTATGGTGTGTTGATCTTTAGAACATCGGATTCGTCGTTCACCACCAGCACTGTCGGCCGCTTGCCGTCCTTTCGGCTTTGAGCTAGCTGCGTCATCACATCTGGGGCTAGTTGAACGTATCCTCTGTTCCTCCTCAGTAGCATTTTGACCATCTTCCGACCTGGGAGTCCCATCTTCCGATGGTATACTGACATATCTCTGGTTGTACTGATCCATTTAGTTTTCATGGCAAGAATACTGGGGTGGGTTGCCATTACCTTCCCCAGGGATCGTATTTAGTCTGACCTCTCTGCCACGACCTTCCCGTCTTGGGTGTCCCTTCATGGTTTAGCTCATGGTTTCATTGAAGTGCTCAAGCACGGTAAACAAGGTAACGATCTCCTTTGCTGGAGGACTTGTATTCTATCTGTCCTATATTCTGTATTTTTGTGTTTTAATTATATCTTGAGAAATTATTTTTTTTAAAAAAAGAACTATGCTTTAAGAAACAATCCAAAACATGTTATGCATGTTTCTTATTATCATGCTTATTTAGCTATATTCAAAATAATGCACAATGCTAAACTTTTGAATGTGGGTTCCAACAATACAAAAGGCAATGGGATAATTCTCTGTGTCAGTACTTACCATCCTCTTAGCCTCACTCTATTTTTAATTGCTGTTACTTGACAATCAAACATCAAGGAGAAACCAATTAACTCTTCTTCTGTCAGTCTGTGTTTTTTGTGTTCCTGCTCGAAGCATATCTTTTTCTTTGTACCAACACAAGTGAACAAATACTTCATCATATATCATTCCTTCTGATTTTTCCATCTGAAAGCTGCAATGATTGGAAGAAACTGCAGTTAGTACAACTTTCCCTTGAACACAGAGAATGCACCTGGCAGCCCAAGAGTAAATTATGCCTTGTCCAACCCTTATTTTGGTTTAAATGGCTTGGCAATAGTTATATAGAAACTAGGGGGGAAAAAACCCTGAAATGTGACTGTGATGTTTTGTATGCTAGGAGTGGTTTTGTTCTGACTCATGCCATTCTGAAATGCATTTTTAGACCATGGAAAAATGCAGTCTTGATTATCATGGTGGCTTTGAGTGACCTCAAACAAAAAAACGGAGCTTCTACCTCTTAACTTCTGCTTTTTCTTGATTATCCCTACTCTTTGTCCCACTTCTGCTTTCAGTATCTTGCAATGCTAAGGATGGAGGATGTTTCTCCTTGTCATTGCTTAAATCGCATTTTTATTTTCATCCCAGCATTTCCCTCAGGTGCAGGGTCTGCTTTTCGGATCAACCAAATGGTGATCCATTGGTTGCAACAGGAATTGACCGATCGGCTTGTCACCCGAGCCTAATATCATGCCTGAGAGAGAGTGACTGGCCCAAAGTCACCCAGCTGGCTTTCATGCCTAAGGCGGGACTAGAACTCACAGTCTCCTGGTTTCTAGCCTTAGCCACTACACCAAACTGGCTCTAAATCGCATGATTCCTAAATTTCAGTATCTTTTTGCAAGACCACAGGATTGTACATTATAGCAGCATGATGACTTAAAAACCTTTCTACACCTTTTGAATATTTTTAAAGATAAGCTCTTTCCATCATATTTCTACTTCGGGTTGTGATTTTTTTTTCTTTAAAAATCTGCATTTTAAAATCTGCATTACAAATTACTGTTTTTCCTAATATATATCCTTTTGTATGCAATTACCCTAATGTGTACCCTTTGTACACACAATTTGCTGTAGTGTGCATTATTTTAATGAATGTTTGTGTGCATTTTTAATCAGAAGTATATCACAAGATTCAGAGAAGTGTGAAAATTGAAGGATTATTGCAATGAATTTCATGTGTTAAACCAATTTCCTGTCAGTTTAGGACGGGTTTCAAACTCAAACCCTGAGAGACACATGGGGACTAGTTAGCTTGAGGGTCACATACAACAATATATTTACTTGTAATGAAGGAAATGAAGAGTTCCATGGAATGCCATTGAAACATAAATTTATTAAATAAATTTAAAAAACTGACTGTCAAACAGAACTACTTTTTCCACTATTTCACTTTGGTTCCTTATCTGGTAGCATTTTTCATTAATATTCAAACATCAGTATTTGAATAACAACATAAAACCTTTGAATCTAATCATCTGAAACTTGGCAGGACTTATTCCCTCAGAAGAGTCAATTATGCCTGAAAATTATTTCAAATTCTGCCAAAACAATTAGAATGATGTTGGCAGTAATCAAAGGGGGGGGGGATGCTTTGTCCTTAGTTTGACATGTGTCACCCTCTCATAAGAGGCTATAATTCCTGAAAAGTTTAGCTCAGTTTCAAATTACTTTGAATAGCAGCAGGATAAAAATTGATGAAATAAACACATTTGTCATATAGTGAGAGAGAGAAAAAAGCAATTGCCATTTAGTGTTTTCCCGTTCCCCTAATTAATGGAGAAGCATGGAGGCTTGGGGGTGTGAATCAAATTTAGGGTTTGAGTAAGTCCATGGCCTACCTCAGAGGAAAGTGGAAAGCAGCCAGACTGGGGCAGAAACCAGGAGCAGCCTCTGTGGGATGCCAGGCGGTGTGGAAGCCTGGGCAAAGGCTGTGGAAGAGTTTGGCGGGAAAGTTATCTGGGAGATGCAGCAGCTGCTTCATCTCAGGCACGAGTGCCAGAACATGGCTGGTGGAGGCCATACCAGGAGCAGGCCTTTGCTCCCTCTGCTCAGGATGGGATGCTTTCTGCCCTCCTTTGCACCAGGCGGCATGTTCCCTCTTCTCCTTCCCGGCTGTTTCCTCACACCCTGACTAATGGCTGCAGAGCAAAAGGAGGCCCTGAGCAACAATATCCTTGTCTCACCCAGCCCGATGTTCTCCCTTCCTCCCTCTGCTGGAGCAGCTGAGGTAAAGTGCCAGGAGAGACTTGTAAAGTGATAGCTGGCAGGCAAGTGGCTATTATCTATCTATCTATCTATCTATCTATCTATCTATCTATCTATCTATCTACTTACCTACCTACCTACCTACCTACCTACCTATATTTATTTACCAGATTTATATAGCTATCTATCTCACAAACATGACTTTGGGTGACGTATAATAAACACCAATTAAAATAATTAAGACAACAGTTAAAGACACAAATATATATAAAACTGCAGGAGAACAGACCAGCATCCTACAAACAGTGTAATCATCTCGCGGGCTCCCTGTTTCTCTGGGATCCCCAAGTTATTAATATAGCCACCCATCTCACACAAGTAACTCTGGGCAGCTTACAAGATTAAAACAGACAAACCCACCAAATATAACCTCCCGGTGCCCAAGGATAAACAGTTGACCCCTCTCACCATCAATAGTCGCAGAGCTCTTCTACCCCACTGATCCAAATGCCTGGGGAAACAGGCAGGTCTTCAATGCTTGGTGAAGGGCTAACAGGGTTGGGGCCATCCAAATCTCCAGGGGAATTCTGTTTAGCCCTTCGAGGTAGTCCAGACAAGAAGCACAACAACATAACCCTATCTTTATTGTAAGGATACATTAACAGAATCTTGCAAGACTGAAAGTATTTCTCCCCTCCTTTTCTTTTACTCTCTGGAAAACAGGGGGGGTCCCTTCTGAAACCCTTCCCATGCCCCCCCCCCGCTTCTCTGGACTGAGATATCTTTTGGATGCCAGTTGTCCAGTCTGCGGCTCTTCCTCCTGTCTCCCAAGGTCATTTCCACAGACCATTACAGCAGGTGCTGCCACTGAGAAGGCATGACTCTGGGGTCAAACAATATGACATTGTTTAGTAGAAGGGACCCAGAGCATGCCTTCTCTACTATATCTGATGGGGTGGGCGGAAACAATACGAGAAAGGTGGTCTTGCAAGTAGCCTGGCCCTATGCCATACTTGCTCCCTGTGCCATTGCTGTCTCCACAACTCCTCACCACTAGTAGCTTCCTTACTCCCTTCTGTCCAACCCAGCCAGAGAAGGAGGAGAGCAGGGCCAATGAAGCACAGCAGCAAAGGATAGCAGAGGTTGGAAGCAGCAGCTGTGGGGTGTGAGAGGATTCTCACACTGATAATGAGGCAAGTAGCTCTTGTATAAACAGCATTTAGGTAGACCTCCTCTTTAGAGGAGACCAGCTTTACTGGAAGGACAGGAGAAAGCAAGCAAGAAGCTGACTGTTTTGAATTCCCTATACATAAGGTTCCCATTTGAAAGCAAATGTATTCACTGACATTCTTGCATGATCACCTTAACCTTTCCTTAATCCATTTTACCAATCAGAACTCAGAAAGACTTGTTCCTTGAGTGTTCATTTCTCATCCTGATTATTAGGAGAGAGTTCTGTCATGCAATATCTCTCAGCAAGCTCCAGCAAACTTGTCCAGGAGGCAAGCGTGCCTCCCAATGCAAAAAAGACCACCGTGCCATAGCAGGAACAAGGATGTGTGCCTAGAAAGGCCTCTGCCAGCTGCACCAATGACAATCTGGCAAGTCCCAGCCCAATCTGTGATGGTGAGTCAATGTGGTGCACAGACTGCGCTAAATAACCTGGTGGGCCACATGCAAAGTTGAGCTCCCTGGCTTAAGGAATTGAAGTTGCTCTTTTATAAAGGGTGAACCAATCTGATTTCTCTCCTTTCCTTAGTGGTCAGTGATACAAATAGAAATTCAAGTGTTAGTCATAGGCTGACCATATATCCCATTTTGAACGGGACAGTCCCATTTTTTAAGCATTTTTCAACTGTCCCGTCGTTTTCATAAAAATCTCAATTTTGTCCCGTTTTTCAAACCCGGCAGCAATGGCACGGAAGGAGGATCCAAGCAGGAGCATGGACTGGAGGGTGGGGTTTGCAGGCAGGAGCCAATCACGCAGACTGGGGGGAGTGGGATTTGCAGGCGGGAGCCAATCTCGCAGACCGGGGGGCAGGGTTTGCAGGCAGGAGCCAATCGTGCAGATGGGGGGGGGCGGGGTTTGCAGGCAGGAGCCAATCGCATGGACCAGGGGGTGGGGTTTGCAGGCAGGAGCCAATTGCACGGACCGGGGGGCGGGGACCCCTGTCTTTTTCATGAATACAGAATATTACATAAGACCCCATCCCATTTTGCCATCCTGAAATATGGTCAACCTAGTTAGTCAGCACAAGAGAATTTAGTTGTTCTTTGGGAATGATTGTTCACAAAATTATATTAACGTTTGGAAGGCATGTCATGTGAATTAGAACAGACAAATCTGGCAATTTTGGATGAATCTTAGTTTCTCATTTTCCAGTTTTAAAGTTCTTCCACGTTCATATCAATATGAAGGTTGTTTTAAAAACTGCACACAATTCTGCACATTATATACCTACTTTGGTACAGAATTTTCTAATATATGTTGTGATTTTTGCAGCAATTTTCCCTGATTTAACACACATTTGAATGTTAGTTTCATTCACATAAATATTGTTGTGTGCATGTGTCTTTAACCTTCACATTGCTGTACCAAATTTTAGTTGGAGTACTGAATTACAAATGTTGTCATGTCTGAATTTCCAAGTATAACTGAATGAAAAAGCCTACTTATATGCGTGTATATTTAATTCTGTAGTAGCTGGTCTCTCCTGAACCATCACAAAACTTGAAAAATGCATCTCTGATCGCTTGGATGATCCCTGTAGCCTTCAGCTGACCTCAGATGTGAATGCTTTGTGGTTCTATTTTGTGAAACATTTTAAATCAAATTATTGAAGTGTAAGGGGTTGTTGCTGCATGACTTAGTATTTTAGAATAGTTGACTGTGGTTTAAGGAATTTTACTATCCTTTGGAGGCCTTGTGATGAAAAAATGTTAAAAGGGTACAATCCTATATTTATTTAGTTGGGAATAAGTCCCATTGAACTCACTGGGACCTTACTTCACAGTAGATATACATGGAGTGCCATTGTAAGGCTATATCTGCTGGGTGAGCGTGCATAAGCTTATGCTGTCTTAATAGGCTTTGAATGAGGCTCTAGTGGATTAAACCTGTGCACCATGGACAGCAATGACTCTTGTATTTCCTTTAACATTTATAACAAAAAATATTGTTTGCCCCAGTCCCACATTTCAGTTATGTTAATAACTGCGGTGTGTTCTCTGTGTTACCAAAACAAAATTTTCTCTCCTTCTGGGAAAATACACATTTCTAAATGCAGTGGCAATCCTTTTAATATAGCATCAATGCAGAATACCATGCTGAAGGTGAAAAGAAGAATTTGATTGGTGTTAAAGCTATAAGGCTACATCAAAATCCCATTCATATACCAGGACTCTCCCTTGCCCCCACCAATACACCACCATGTCCAAATCTCCCTCCCCGCCCCACCAGTCCTTTGCAGCAGATTTAGGTGTTATACAGAGGTGCAGAGAGGGAAGAATTCATTTTATCAGTGGGGTTGATATAACACTAGTTCCAACTGTAAAGTCTGCATTGGGAACTGTACAGTATTAAGGAATGTATTGAGGAACTGATTAGGGACTTAACTGGATTAAATTAAGCTAAACATGCAAACATGGCCAGCTAAACATGCAAACTGGGTAGACAATAGAGTGGTGCATGAGCCTCTGCTCATGACTATTTCCAGCCTCCATATGTTCAGCTGGGAAATCCGAAAGACCCTTGTGTTAGGCTCAATGTGAGTACAGTTCTCTGTATCATCCAAGACCCAAATCACAAAAGGTTTTGACATTCCAGCCAATGAAAATGAAGTTCTCTTTCAGGCTCCCAGATGAAGGCATGAAGGTCAAAAATAGTAAGGGCCCTGTCTGTGTGCAAGATTCTTTGCAAGAAAGAAAAAAACTAAATGGAAGCGTAGCATTTTTTACATATGCAAAAGGACACATAATTTTAGATATTTAAAGAGAGTCTGGAATAGCCAAACTGGGTAACCTTACCTCAGGGTTGCATAACTTCTCTTGGCTGGGGGGGCTGCACCAGAATTAGATGGCCTGCTGAGGTCTAGACTCCAAAATGTGGGTGGGATCAAGCTCAAAGTGAGCAGGCCAAAGAATTTCCTTTATTTACTGAAGGTCTTGGTAAATGAAAGACACTTGACTCTTAATGTAAAGTCATATTGAACATTATAGTAAGGTAGCTCTTCTCCTACCATGACTCAAAATGTTCACCCCTCTCCATAATATCCTCTCCCCTAATTCTAGGCTACTAGGAAATAAAAGCCAAGGAGGTACTTTTTGCTGACTTTCATCTGCTTATAATCTGCTGTTCGTTGGAATCTGAAGTACCAGAAGGTAGCAATCAATACAAAGGCCCCATGACTAGTATGGCAAGGCAACACTGGGAGGCGCTTTTATAGGAACCAAAAGAAACAGAAAGAGTCAATGGAAGCAGGGAAGGTTTGGGCAGTTCTTTAACAGGAATTACTGGGAAAATAGAGGAGAAAGGCAGGCAGGGTTAGAAAAGTCAGCAGTAGAGAAGGAGAAATAATATCACCTTGCCTGAAGAACATGGATACAAAATGAAGGCACAGCAGAGGGAAGATAGGGAGGAAAGAAAGAACAGGCAGATAAGGAGAGAGGAGGCAGGGGAGGAAGAGAAATCACAGCTTCCCTGCAGGGAGAGATTGATCAAGAAGTTGGAAAGAAAGGCCAATAAAGTAACAGGGTAGGAATGGCAGTGGGCCAGCAGGCATGGGAGTGGGGATGAGGGATCTGGTGAGCTGCACCTGACCCTGGGCTATCTGCATGTGGTCTAGGGAGCATGTTTTGCACTCCTACCTTACTCAGCAGCTGGAGAGTAATAGTATGCCAGCTCTAGGGAAATCATCTTCCTCCACTTTTAGGCTACTACACTTGCACAAGTAAGTTCCAGCAAGTTGAATGACAAGCAAATAAAGCAAATTAGGCATTCATGTTGGCCTATAAGAACATTCTAAAATTGGTTTAATGAGGATAGTTGCTCTATTTGGTTCTGGCTTCTGGCTTCTTGCAAGTTTTTTCTTTGATGACCAACTTCAGATGAAACCCTTGTGTGAATTGGTTGGTATAAGTGTGAAAACAAGTTGAATTTGAAAGCAGCTTTTAGCTACGGCTGATATTAGGGAAGAATTACTATAGTTATCTGAGAGCAGCAGAATAATGGAAACAGATGTAAGTATGTGAGCTTGCATACACTAATAATTAAGGAAGAGCAAATATGTTGCCAATTTTATATCAAAGGCTTTTCTAGGCCCATCACTAACTCCAATCACATAGTTGACTGTGGGTTAGGGTTCTATTTTGTTGTACCCTTTTTATATCTAATGCTTCTTCTATTATTCTATCTTATAATTTCACTATTTTATTGTTTTATTGTTATTATATTTTATTGCATTCCTATGTTATGACCTGTGGTTACAACAATAAAGTCTACTTACTTAGTTGACTGCGGGATCTGGGATAGTACTTGTAGTCACTCTCAAAACTCTTTGTTCATTCTTATCTATGAAAGCAGAATCTCTTTAAAAAACTGATTGTTTGCTTTTTTTAATCTTTCTAATATGCACTGAGTTGCTGATTACATCACCAATATATCCTGGTAGTGCATTTAATTAGGATCACACTTCTTTTAATATAATGGGAACTCAGTTGCTAATTGACTCTTTTTGATGAATACAAACTTAATTTGGGGGAAGTGCCTAATGTACCTTGGATACTTTAATATATTTTCTATATAATGATTTTTTTTTTAAAAAAGGCAATGATCTTGAAACATAAGTATGTGTCTGAAATCAAAGAGCTGAAAGGGGTGTGCAAAGGGAGTATGCAAAGTCTTTAAATTTGAAACAGTTGTTTTGAGTTTGAAACTGGTTATTCTGACCTTAACCAAAGTATTTCAACCATTCCAGAAGTGTTTTGAACTTGGAACAGCTGTTTCAAAATTCAAATGGGGCCATTTCACAGTCTGAACACTTCTGGAATGGTCAGAACACCATCAGATTCCCTAAAGTTGTTTCAGGCTTAACAACAGTCTTTGGAGCTCAAATCTTTTGGAATCCAAAACATTTAGCACATTTTTGGAAAGGATAAATACACAAAATAAAAATGAATTAAGTTGCATAATTAAGAGGATTGCTTTTTAAAAATAATAATAATTGTTTCTGGTCCCAGTAAAGTTTATCACTAATTTTTGAAACTGTCACTTGAGATTAAAATGGATTATGTGTAATATAAAGAACAAGGAATTTTTGGAAAGTCTATAAACTTTCTGGAACCAGACCAAGTCCTCATATAAGCAATAATGTCACCCAAAGTGACATTGGATGTATTGGAATCTAGGAGAAGTAGTTCTTACAATGCTGGTTCTGTAAAATGAAAAGGTCCTAATGTCAATCACATTCATGTTAGTTTACAAACTTTCTTTTCATGCAGGGATGAACAAGTTTCATGGTACTAGAGTTTGCACCAGTTTTTGGACAACATGCAAATAGAAGGAGAGGGAAAATATTAAAAAAGATTAAAAGTGGCTGTGGCCAAGGTTAAATAGTAACATTATTTTAATTAATTCTATCATTTGATTGTGAAATCTTAACACACTCACACGCTCACAAAGATTCTTGTGCTATTGAATCTGAGTTGATTCCCAGATTTAAAATCAATTAAGAAGTATGTGAGGAACCCCCCCCCCCCATATACGTACTTTCCCATATAGGTATATGGACCTGCACATACACACATATGAGTCTATTACACAGATGAACAGGAAATGGTGTAGAGGTTTGTGGCTAGTAGGTAACAGAATATACAGAGCTATATCAGGTCCCCTGGTCCACAGGTTGGGCAATTATGTTTTAGTTCAGGGAACCCTTTGACACATATAGCAGTATCATAAGTAACAGGTTTTTTTTTAATGGCCATATCAGCATCCTGATTCACAAATCAACAGAAGACCATATTTATCTGATGAAACCAATACTGCTCAACTTCTTCTCAGGTTGATGGCCATACTTGGACTTTGAATGAGTTAGTAGGAACCGTCATTCTAAAAAAGTGGGTAGGGCCAACAGAAAAAAGTTGAAGAATCCGGGACAAACAAGTTTCTCACCATATACTTCATAATTTCCTGTTTGGATTGAAAACTTCTAATTTAGTGCCAACCTTGAGGATAACTCCAGGAGCCTCAGTAAGTGTTTGAAAATGTTGATTCCAAAACCATCACCTCATATTTGAGGTCAAGCTAGCCTTATTTGCTTATTAACTCTTTGAATGGAAGACATAGAGATACATAGTGGAGGAGCAGAAATGGATTAACTCTTGCCAAAGTTATGTCTACCCAGTGGTATCAGTCCGAATATCAAGGTCTGAAGGATGTACTACAACTGTCATTCATTATTAGTTGGGTAGAAAATTATTTTATTAATTATGCCAGTGATACATAGCATGATTGGGTAGCTGGCAAGAAGATTTGTCCTGTTGAATGCAAACCACGTAAGTGTGAAAGAACTGGTATGATTACAAGTAAGAAAACAAAAGTTTTAATGAATTGGCATTGATTAATTTTGCAAATCATTTCTCTTTCTTTTTCTTCTATTTTCTTCATTTTTATTTGGGCAATTCCACTTTCAGGGTTGTCAGTTGTCTTAAAACATACAAGATAAAGCAGGGGTTTTAGAGATTGCAAATGTAATTTTTCTGTCCCTGGGAGCAATAAAGATGAGCTTGGCAGCACTGCTGCCACTTACAATCAATGGACAGAAGCAAAAGGCAAAAGAAAAGCCCAAGTGATAAAAAGGTTGAGCATTATTTTAATTTTGCAAAGCTAATTTGAAATTCTCCTTAGAGGTTGGTGAACCTTAACCTGCAGCCATGACTTTTGAGAACCAAAGTCCTGCAGAGGTTTACACTTGGATAAATACATTCTTCGTGCCAAATAAACATCTGTTGAGGTTTCTACCATTATGATTTTTGCTGGATTCTCTATTCCTGTAGTACTGAAACTGCTTAAACAGAAACACATTTTCTTATGAAAGGAAGAAAAGAAAAATCATGGATTATATGATACTGAAGATCTTGGAGGCCTTTTACCACCAAGAATATATGAATGCTTATTTTTTCCCCTAAAAGTAGCAGACATAGGCTTGTATGTAGAATTTCTCCCAGATCTTTCATTCTATTCACAACTCTACAGACCCATGAATGCTATCCCAGGACAGACAATATATTTGACATGTGTGCATATTCTGGTCATGCTGCTACCCAAGTAGAATCCTTCTAAATCTATTTTACTCCAGTGACAGCTGCCTTGTTGATGCAAAGGTGAGATGTCTGAAAATGACCAATTTTGCAAGCTGGTGCAAAGCATCCTGATTTTTGCTAGCGCTGAACTAAAAAAAAAAAACATTTAAATTTGCAGTTTGATTTGCTGAGCATGAATTTACCCCTTCATTCCAGGTCAGCTTTGGGGAAAAGCAGAATTTTTACATTTATACTGTATAAGCTTTCCCTTTATCTTGAGATCCATTGCTTTTCTAGCTGTATTTACAGTTATGCTAACCAAATCTACATGTTACTTACGGTTTCAGAAGACAGTAAAGAGCCACCTTGTGATTTACACAGAATAAGATCCCTGTCTGTTTTTTTTCTTTTTTCTTCATAAGAATTTTATTAAGTTTGAAGCAAAGATAAAAGCTACAAAAAAGAAAAAGAAAAAAAGTGGAAAAACAGAAAATGAAAAAATATTTTTTTTAAAGAAATTACAAGATGACTTCCAACTTTCAACAAGAATATACAGCAATTTCCATAGTTAATCCCTTACTCTAAATCTAACCAAGATCATATTATTTCTATAAATCATTCCATAGGCACATTATAAAAATCACTAAAGAAAATCGCTCCCTCCCCTTATATATACAGTATATAAAAAATAAACAAATATATAAACCTTTAAATCAACTTCCCCGCCCCCAAAGGAACCCATTTACTTATGTAATTCCTTCCTACATCTGTTTTTTTTTTCTCCCATGCAGTACTACAGCATAAGATTTTTAAAAAAGTCTTCAGATCAAATGGTGGTGCCTCATGTATTATTTCTCAGTCAATAACTGAGAGTGGGGACACACTAGCCCAATCTTTGTGGTTCACCACTGATGAAAAAAGAGGGTATCCTTAAAGGCAATTTATTGCCTTTCACCTTGTAAGACTCTCCCCACTATGTACACAACATTGAATTGCAACCCATATGCTGAAATCTTCCCATGAAAGAACATGGCCCCAAGTCAACAATAAATCACAGCTGTGCTAGATTTGAAAGGATTATGTAATTGTCTTTGTATTTTGCAGCATTATTAGTATACTGTGTGTTAATACCACATAGTTGATCATAGGATTTTCATGTGAGCTTAATGAGAGATTTCCTCGTATTCCAAATGCTGGTATAAATGAAATACTGGCAGAAAGCAATTTTTAAAATTGCTTTAGGCTTGGTATAGTTTCTATAAATGTGTAAGTGCATAAACAAAAATTTAATTGTTAAAATTTTTCATGGCTTGGATCCTGTTTTGCAATAATTATATTGTTGGAGTAATAACATTACCAGCAGATAAAGAAATGTTTCTTTATCCTTTCCTAATCACAATAATATTTTTAAACTAGTTAATGGAACAATATCTTAACTAATGAAGTAGCTGGGCAATTCTTATTCTTCATCATTCTACTGATAGTGATGTGCGTGGAAATTAGTATGTCAGTTGTCTGTCTCTTCTCCAGCCATTCATCCAATGAAGCATGTTTCTGCATCATATTTCAGGCTTAACCATAAACTTTGATTCAGCAGTACATGCTTTTGAAACAAAGACTTTGTAAATATTTGTAAATATTCTGAATATTTTTTTTAAAATGTGAACATTTTACAGGACATTTAGAAAGTTCTGATGGAAAGGCGCTCAAGACAGCGTACATAGTGCTCCTTCCTCCTATCTTTCTCCACCATAGCCCTGAGAGGTGAGTTGGGTTGACCCTTTGAGCTTCTGTGTCTGAGGCTGACCTAATATCTGTCTTTCCCCACTTCTAGTCCAACTCCTGAGCCACAATCCCAGCTGGTCGCCTTCCCCAACGTTATGCCCTTCAGTTGGAATTGATGGTTAGGAATGATGTGAACTGAAATTCAACATAACTGAAGGGCATCAGCCTGGGAAATCTGCTGTATTCAGTACCACTGGAATAATATATGATGGAATAACTTTTCAATATATTTGCAGATGTCAGCAAATAGAAGCCTTGTGCACTAGTATATACTTTCCAAATGTTTTGCTAAAGACACCACTGGGTTCTCCTTTGCGTGTCTCTGGGATGTGCAAAGAACGATAACTGATGTACAACAGAGGGCAGGGGATAAGACAATGCTATGTTGATAGCAGGCCTGATGAGAGAGGAGGATTTGAAGGAGATGTGATACTAACCCTAGGAGAAGGGGCATCTAACCTTGAATGCCTGTGTCATGAATGTGCGTGTCAAAAGAAAGGAGAAGGGGGACAGGAAGATGAAGTAGAAGGTTCAGGCTGCCTATGTTATCAAGATGAACACCAAGATTAGGGAACTATGTGTAGTTCCCTATTAGGGATCGCAACCTCAGCACGACCTTATTGAATGGGGCCAGGCAGAACGTGATGGAACCTGGTAAGGGTACTGACCATAGAATGACTCTAGTTCATTACCATCTTTAGAAACTCACCCCAAAGGTCAGGTCATGCTAAGGAAATTAGAAGATAGCATGTAAGATAAAATGTAGTATGTAGAAACAGTGTGCAGCCACAACTAATGAGGACTTTTTGAAGAATGCCCTAATGGCCTTTGTAAACTGTACAAAAGTAGGGCACACTTCTGTTCAAGTACTTCTCTTCAGTTGCAGAGGAGAAGTCCACTTTTCTTGCAGAGCTCTGCAATAAAACGTAGTGATCCTCCTGCTCTGCGTGATTATTGGCTTATTGTGCCGGGCGAAACAAACAAACCGCTGCGTTGCGGACAACAATGGTAATGTGGCCCTGGAACAGGGGTGCTCCCTGGGATAGCACAGACTTGCTTATTTTTATTTGGACCCCACTATTGAAATTATTAAGATCGTCAAATAGTGGTGCAGCTGCCTGGTTATTTGAAGGACAACCACCCCCACTGCCAGGGCGGCAGAATTGCGTGGGTCTCCCCGTGTGGTTCCACCCCGTGAGTGAGAGTGGCGTGTGGGGGCCCAGGATTGTATGTGTTTGGAAGAGGAGCTGACCCTGAGTGAGAGACAGGGTGGGTACGAGTGATTGTTGGCACCTTGTGGCTAGTGAGAAAGGCCGCAAGGGGCACAGTGAGTGATTGGATGATGAATGGAAGGGGCGGTTGGGGCTTACCAGTGCCGAGAGCTTCGGCTGGTTGCGCTGGTGGCCTGCGACTGTCCAGGAGGATTGAGATTGGAAGGATGAATGCATGGAAGAGACCCCTGCCCAGATCCAGGTTTTCGAGGGATTCGGGAGTGGAGGCGACCGGATCAGAAAACTCTGGGGACTATAATGTGGGCAATCCGATCGAGGTGGTGATGGGAGGAGATACTGTGACGGGAACCGGAGGACAGGCCAACTTTGGGGAAGGCGCACCCAATGTTTAGTACCGGTGGCGCGTTCCGGTCCTCCGAGTTCAACCCCAGGTTCTGGACAGTGGACCCTCGAGGGCTCTGGCTTTTGACTGCTGCTACTCAACGCCAGGTCAGTAAATAACAAAGCCCCTCTCATAAGTGAATTAATCATGGAGAGAGGGGCTGACCTGGCGTGTATTACCGAAACCTGGCTGGGCCCAGAGGGAGGAGTAGCCCTCTCGGAGATGTGCCCAGCCGGATTTCGGGTGTGGCACCAGCCGAGAGACTGGGGTAGGGGGGTAGGGGTGGCAGTTATCATCAGAGAGTCTCTGGTGGCTTTCAGGAGCCTTGCTCCACAAGTGTCCGGATGTGATACCCTGTTTTTCAAGTTGGGTGCCCGAAAACAGTTGGGAGTGTTGCTATTGTACCAGCCTCCCTGCTGTGTAGCGACCTCCCTGCCTGAGCTACTGGAGGCCGTCTTGGGGTTGGCGGTGGAGTTCCCCAGGCTTATGGTTCTGGGGGATTTTAACTTGCCGTCCCTGGGACGTGCCTCGGAAGCGACTCGGGAGTTCATGGCTACCATGGCAGCCATGGGTCTGTCCCAGATTATTCGGGACCCGACTCGAGACAGTGGACTCACTCCGGATTTGGTTTTCTTGTCAGAGCAATGGCAAAGTGACCTGAGGGGAAAGTTAGATCTATCCCCGTTGTCATGGTCAGATCACGTCCTGATATCTCTAGGATTCTCTTATGTCGCCCCACTCCGCAGGGAGGCAGGACCTATTCGATTGGTCCACCCCTGGCGACTTATGGACCCATTGAGGTTTCAGAGGGAGCTGGGGGTAATACCTGAGGATCTGCTGCACGGTCCAGCGGAGGTACTGGCCGCAACCTGGAATAGGGAGGCGGCCGGTGCCTTGGACAGGATCGCGCCGATGCGACCTCTCCAGCCCCATTCGACCCGTCACTCCCCGTGGTTTACGGAGGAGTTGAGGGTCCTGAAGAGGGTGAAGAGACGTCTAGAGCACCGCTGGAGAAAGACGAAGACAGAATCGGACCGAACACAATCTAGAGCCACTATTAAGGCCTACCTTGTGGCGGTAAGAGCAGCGAAACGTGAATATTTCTCCGCTTTTATTGCATCCGCAGAATGCCGTCCGATGGCCCTGTTCAAGATTACCCGATCACTCTTGGGTAGGGTGGTATCGACCACCCACCTGCAGGGCCATGCGGAAGAATTTGCTGAGCATCTGCAGGATAAAATCGCTTGGATTCAGTCTAAGTTGGACTCCATGCGTGGAATGCAGTCTGGGGAGATGCTGAGAGAGTGGTCTTGCCCTATTATCTGGGAATGATTTGATCCTGTTGGACCTGAGGAAGTGGACAGGATCCTTCGAATTGTTAATTCCACCACATATTATTTAGATCCCTGCCCTTCCTGGCTGGTGAAATCAGCCAAGGAGGTGACAGGCAGATGGGTCCAGGCTATGATTAATACATCCTTGTTGGAGGGGGTGGTTCCAACTGCCTTCAAGGAGGCATTGGTACACCCCCTCCTCAAGAAGCCGTCCCTGGACCCTTCCATCATGGACAATTTTCGTCCAGTCTCCCACCTTCCCTTTTTGGGAAAGGTGGTTGAGAAAGTGGTGGCGTTACAACTTCAAAGGACCCTGGATGAAGCGGATTATTTAGACCCCTTTCAGTCAGGTTTCAGGCCGGGATATGGGACGGAGACTGCATTGGTTGCGCTTACGGATGATCTCTGGCGGGAGCGGGATGGAGGTAGTGCATCCATCCTGGCTCTCTTGGATCTCTCAGCGGCTTTCGATACCATCGACCATGGTATCATTTTGGGGCGGCTAAGGGAGTTGGGGGTGGGCGGCGTAGTTTTGCGTTGGTTCACCTCCTTCCTCCGGGGCCGCTCCCAGTCGGTGGTGATAGGGGAGGAGAGATCCAGCCCGCGTCCGCTCCTGTGTGGGGTGCCGCAGGGTTCGGTTCTCTCTCCTCTCCTACTCAACATCTACATTAAACCCCTGGGCGAGGTCATCCGACACCATGGTATGAGGTATCATCGGTATGCGGATGATACTCAATTATATATCTCCATCCCTGGTGAAGTAAGTAATGCAGTGTCCACCCTGTCCCAGTGCCTGGGGGCTGTGAGGGCCTGGATGGGGAACAACAGGCTTCAGTTGAACCCTGGTAAGACCGAGTGGCTGTGGATTGATGGTTTAGCGTCTTCCGGGAAATTATCATCTTTGGTTCTTGATGGGGTAGCACTACCCCGTTCGGAACCGGTGCGTAATCTGGGGGTTCTTCTAGACTCATGACTCCTGCTCAAAGAGCAGGTGGCAGTTGTGGCTAGGAGGGCTTTTGCACAACTTCGGATAGTGCGCCATTTACGCCCATTCCTGGAACGCGATGCCCTCCGTACAGTCACTCATGCTCTCGTCATCTCCCATGTAGATTATTGCAATGCGCTCTACATGGGGCTACCCTTGAAGACTATCCAGAAGCTGCAGCTGGTGCAGAATGCGGCCGCGTGGGCAGTTTTGGGTGCGCCAAGATCTGCACATGTAACACCGTTGCTCCGTGAGCTGCATTGGGTGCCGGTTTGCTTCCGGGTACAATTCAAGGTGTTGGTTATCACCTTTAAAGCCCTACATGGCATGGGGCCAGAATACCTGAGGGACCATCTTATCCCCATGTTATTGACCCGCCCCACCCAGTCATTCAGAGAGGGCCTGCTACGAACCCCATCAATTAGAGAATGCCATCTGATGGGGTCTAGGAGGCGGGCCTTCTCTGTGACAGCGCCCACTTTATGGAACATCTTGCCCCCAGAGTTGAGACAGATTTCCTCCCTCCCGACTTTTAGGAAAGAGCTGAAGACCTGGTTCTGCCACCTGGCATGGGAAGGAGGAAGGGATAGTTCCTCATGGGGGTGGCTAATTCCCTAATTTTAACGTCCTTCTTTTAATGAATGCCTTCGTCCATCTGGATTTTATAATTATTTATTGTATTGTATTATTGTTGTTTTTATATATTTTTAGATTCTATTTTAATTTATTTATTGTGAACCGCCCAGAGTTCCCCATGTGGGGAGATGGGCGGTCATATAAATTAATTAATTAAATAAATAAATAAATAAATAAATAAATGTGAAAAAGACCACGTATCCTATATTGCATTCCATTTTCGTGCTATTTGCTTTTCTGTTCTTTGCTCTGTTTTCTCCCCCGCGTTGGAAAGAATTTAATGAAAAGGGGCCCAGGACTCCAATTGTCTGCCTACCTACCTGCCTGCCTGTCAGCAAGATAACTCTCTGAAAACAAAACAGAGTGGGACCAAATGTTGCTGTTGTGGGAAAAGTCAGCAAAAGACTGATTGAGTTTGAAAACAGATCAGATCTGTCTTGGGGCTGCAAAGAAAAACACTTCAGAAAGACATCCCAGTACAACCCAATGCTGCTCACATCTTGATTCTCACCCTCCTCCCTCCTGAGATCACATGATCCAGAGAGGAGCAGAGGCCGCCTACCCTCTCTTCCCAGTTCATACATACATATGCAAATGAATTAGGAGGGGAGAGCAGAAACACAGGCACATACAAAGAGGCAACAAGTTACTTGTTAGGCAAAAGAAACTAGAGATGTCTCCAAAGGCTCCTGCTGGTAAGAATTCCAGAAGCCATGTTCTGCATGTTTTCCTTGCCTTGTTTATTTACAAGTTACCAACACGCATGAACACAAGTGTGTCTGATTAAAATCCCATGCAAAAAGCTTTGCCAAGCCTGCCTGATTGAGGGCAAGTTAAAGATAGTGATCAGCTATGGGAAATATGCTTCATTTGTGTGATTGATTGTGTTGGCTTTGTCTAGGTGTTAGTTTTAAATGCACCCATTAGATGGCTGCCCCAATGTTGTTATCATTTTCTGAGAGTTCGTTTCACAGCTGGTATAAAATAAGTTTAGTACTGAACCCAGTTCCTAGAGGACCAGTATTGTATTTTCAATTCCAAAAAAGTAGTGAAAGTTTGAATAAGAATTTATGAGCTTATGTGGAGAAAGCTGAACAGCCATCTATCTAGTACCTTTCTTGGGCATTGTGCTTTTAAAAAGTTGTGGGGGGAGAGAAAGAGATGGATGTCAAAGAGAACTATTTTTTTCTACTTTGCTCACAGAATGAGCCTAGACAAATGCCACTGAGCTGCATCACACCCACAATATGCTTGAGTTCAGTAGGACCTGCCTGAAGAAGAAATTGTAGGGAACTACAGTATATCTCTACCAAGTCTCTCTGTTGTTGTTTATACTTAGCCTTTTAAATAACACCCTTGAGGATTTCTTCTCAAGAAATCAAGTGTCTTCTCAGCATTTATATCCTATGTATAGTGTGATACTGGAGAGACTGAGAAATTGATACATCAGAAAATCTGGATTTACACAAATATATTGACATGTATTTGTATGAGGCTGCTTTTAAAAAGTTTTCAGGAACTCCGTTGGTCAGAAAGCAGCAACTAAGGTTTCACTAGAGTCCAGTTTATTTTAATAAATACATTTGCTATTTAGATTAGCTTTAATCAATAAATTTGGCCATAATCCTCCAATGAGGCACAAAATGGAATTAATTTATATCATCTTAAAATATTCAATTATAGTGTGTTATAACTGAGACAAGAACAACACCTAATAGAAGCAGAACAACATAGACTGAGTTATAATCTCTCTAATGATAGGCTATATATTTCTGGGCACAACTCAAAATTCTAGTTCATAGCTTTCCAAACTGTGTGTCGGGACACGTTAGTGTGTCAGCTGCAGTGTCTGGGTGTGTCGCGGCTAATGTTGCCTCCAAACCCTGCCAGGATTCTGCACAGGTCCTAGTGCCTGCCTTGTGCCTTGCTGCCTCCAAACCTGCCCTGCCAGGATTCCGCGCAGGTCCTAGTGCCTGCCTTGTGCCTTGCTGCCTCCAAACCTGCTGTGATTCCGCACAGGTTCTAGTGCCTGCCTTGTGCCCTGCTGTAAGAGTGTGTCACAAAATGATGCCCTGCTGTAAGAGTGTGTCGCGAAATGATGCATGTCTAAAAAGTGTGTCACCAACATGAAAAGTTTGGAAAGCTCTGTTCTAGTTATTACCCATGAAGCTATAAATGGCTTGGCTCCATGGTATCCCCTCCAGTTTCACCTTGCTTGTTTCCTAGGATCTGATGGAGAGATAGGACATGAATTTATGTTAGTCTGTATGAAATATGTGAGAGCATATTTTCTGTAACATCTTACCATAAGTTCTACTATTGAATTCTCCCATTGAAAGTTTATTTAGCCTGCAGGCTGGAGAGACCATATAATCTAGTTTTTACTTAGCATTTCTTCAGGCTTCAAATTTTGCAACATGAAATTTTGGGAATGAAACTAAACGTATTCATAGTCATCATTCTATGGTGAGCTCATAAGATAATTGTTGAACAGGCCCAACCAACAAAAAAACATAACAGTATTAGCAGCATCCACATAATGTATAATAATCTAACTATAAATTATAATTTGTATCAATCTTTCCAACAGTTTGTGCAGTAAAAATAAAATTTTGAGACTCTTGGGAAGAAGCTTCTATCCACACTAAACTTTGGATTCTTATTTTATATAAATTCATGTGTAAAAGCTAAGCATGAAAAGTAACCTGACATTTAAATACACAGAGTATTGATTACAATCTACCTCATCCCTGACTTCTAGGTGAGCTCTTATGTATACCTGCTTTGAAGCCACATCAAAGGGGCCCATGATAATATATGCTAATTTTTAAGCTACCTCAGCTTCAAACCTCTGAAATAAGATGGAGCTATTTCTATTGTGCTAAGTTAATACTGTATGTAAAAGCTTAAAGTCAGTGAAAATATGCCAGATGTGTACGTAAAAGTAAATTTAACACTTATTTGTTTTGTTTCAGTTACTCCTATTTTTAGCATCACTACTACTATATTACTGCTTGTAATGGGGAGCACCTGGTCCTTTAAATCACAAGCCAACCTGATTTGCCCAGAGGGAGTCAACTGACCCCTGAGAGCCAATAAAGGAAAAGAAGGGGGTTCTCTCAGGTTTGGGGCGGGAAGAGGTTTTCTCTCTTTTCTGCCTCCAAGGCCCTCTAAATGGCATACATACTGCTTTTTTAAAAAATACAATAAAATAATTGCCAAATAACAGCAAAGAAGAAAACCCCTTTGAAACAAGGAGAAACAATATTAGAACCGAAGCCTGTAGTGTTGTAATAAACTATACTGTATATTGTTTTAATTGCCTACCTAAAATGCAGAGCACAGAAGATCTCTCCAGAGTTAATTATGTGTACCAGCAATCACATTTCAACACATTGCAATATATTATAAATTTGCCTTTCTCTGAAAGCTCTTAAGTGTGAATAAGGGATTCGGTCATATTCCAAGACTGGCAAGGTTTTTGTCACCCTTAAATCAGTTTCCGAGAAGAGAAGCGGGTGTGGCAAGATCATTCATTTCTTCCAGCCCAACTCCCTTTAAAAGATACAGCATAAAGTGCCTGAGACATCCTTAGTTCTAATTATATGGTTTGAAAATAAATGATGCATCCCCTAAAGTTAATAATATAGTTCAGATCAGTGCCAATAGGAATTCTGGTATTCTGTGGTGAAAGAAAAATATAAGGAATGCTGTTTTTTAAAAAAATAGAAATCGCCAGTCAGGTTGCTGGTTGTTTAAAATGAGGATATGCATATAGAAAGAAAAGGTTTGCTCAGGTTACCATTTCCCTGATGATAAGCTTGTTAAGCTGCCTGCAAAGTAGCTTTGCTTTTGAAATAAAAAAAGGGGAAATAATGCAAATAGTGAAAACCGTAAATAGCTTAATTCATATTCTTTTTTATCTGCATATTTTTAAAAAAGACACTTACAGCCAATGTACTGTAGCAATGCACTTTTTCTCTCATAACCTGCATGTTTGATCACAGAAGTCCATAACATTGACTAGCAAATTAATTAACAATGTTCCTTAAGAACTGGTCCCTTGTGTCTGTTAACCTACAGGCTGACAGAACAAATCTGCTTACAGGGATGTAAAATGAATTAATATTCCTGTAGAGGCCTGCAGTTCTTGGAACCCAGATATTAATAACCTCCAACTATCATTCCCATTGACTGTTGTGATTGAAATTTAATAATATTAACATGTTCTGACTTTTCTGAGGAGCACAAAGTTCAACCCGTATATTAGTAGGAAGCTACAAAACCTCTATCACAAAAACTCTGTTTAGAAATGGCTTATATTTTCTGCTTATTAAAAATTTGTATTTCTATAAAGCACAGTGTTAGCGATAAAATGTAATGTCCAAAAAGTTTTTACCCACCAAAGAGAGACTGCCAAAATAAGTGGACATAATCGATTGGTGCAATATTCTTGTGTGATTATGGTGTCAGTACATATATTTGCAGAGGAACTGTCAACCATCGATCGATCACCCTAACCCATTTACTGGAGGGAAAAAAATGCAAGACAGCCAAAATAAGTAGATGTAATCAATTGGTGCATGAACTCACTGGCAGGCAAAAATGTTCTGGTGGGCAAAAATGGAACAAGAGCAATCTGCACTTGCCGGCTTTCCATTTCAAGGCAGACTACCTGGATAGAGATTTCACAGCAATAAAACGTATCTAATCCATGTCAGCTGCAAGGCAGGTATAATTTGCACCTGGTGTGCCTAGAGAAATTGTCTCTCACCCAATTCCCTATAGAGTTTTGATCAAGCCTGGTATCCAGCAGGCCTGCAATAATCTAAATGGGAGTTGCCAGAATATATAGTTAACTCTGGAGAGACTATCTTCTTCTGTCCTCATTTTAAATGTCTGTCTGTCTGTCTGTCTGTCTGTCTGTCTGTCTGTCTGTCTATCTATCTATCTATCTATCTATCTATCTATCTATCTATCTATCTATCTATCTATCTATCTATCACATTAAAGGCTTCAGTTCTATTTTTGTTTCTCTTTGTTTCAAAAAGGCTTTCAGTCTTACTGTTTTATCTCAAAACTGGATATAATCACTCTTTTAATTCATGTCTTCACTTATGTTTTTAAACTTTGTATCTTGTTGATCAAGATACTTTTTTTTCTGAAGTTACACCTTCCTTTTATTCCCCAATTCTTTTTATGCATTGAAGATTATCTTAATAGAAACTAAATGCTATTTACATTTATTTAGCAGTGCTTCTATCCAGTATTGTCATGGAAGATCAGGACTAAAGCCATGGCTTCTTGTTGGAGTCCAGTCTTATTGTCAACTTCATCAAGATGCTTTTCTCTTGTTTTCAGAATAGCAGTAACAATGGTGGTGACTCTCATTTCCAGCTGATGCATTTACTGTAAGTTACAAGGTGATTGCTTTCATGTGGTGGTTTTCATAATTTGCACATGGCATTTATTCTGGTTCAGCAAATTATCCTGCAGCAGAGATGGCCAAGGTGTAGCTTTACAAGATATTCTTAAACTTTGACTCCCATCAGCCATATTCATCATGCAAAATGGGAAGGGGGGAGGGAGGTGTAATTCAACAGTGTTTGTAAGCACACATTATCCATTGTTGTTCTATAGATAATTTCTATATGATTGGTTAAGCAGCAACAGCATGGAGCATCTCCTTGGCTTGTGCATCTCTTAGCAAAGAATGAGGCAAACTCGATCATGCCTCCTAGTAACAACAACCACCTTCAAATCAATTTACCTTTGAGACATTTGGACTTCTATACAGATGCCTTCAGGACAGAGTGAATAGAAACAGGCCCACCCATTTAAGTTTTATTTCTTTTAAAAGAAATTATCTTATGGAAGGAAAAGACAAAGAAATCACTGCTATCAGACACAATGACAAACACTTTTTTCTGATTCATTCGGTGGGAAATAATAGTGCCCTTTTCTTAGTAGTTGATATCGTTGTTCCAAAGAGTAATGTTGCAGTGTTCAGAGGAAAAAGCAGTGAAATGACTTTTCTTGAAGCCAGAGAAAGATACCAAAGATATTATCTAGTATTGCTTCACTTTTACTGCCAGCTTCATTTTTCTCTGCAGCAAAGGACTGGGAGTCTTTTCTGAAGGAGAGCTATAATTGCCAATAATGGATTGCAATTCTGCAGGCTAAAATGTCCAATCTAGTGGACAGAAAGGTTTAAGTGGATGAAGATGGGGAAGAAATCTTTCTCTAAAAAAAGAATGCTTAGCTCAAGAAGTTCTACTAAATTTACTGCCTTGGTCCTATGATGCTGGTGCTCCCTTCTGTAAAGCTGAGAAATGTTCTACCTGTCCAGTCAGAGATACAGGTTCAGCATGATGAATCTATAGCCTTTGGACCTACTTCATGTTGTCACATGAAGTAGCAAGATATAGATAGAGAGTTCAACCCTGAGCTACAAATATTCTCTTCGATATAGACGTTTGTATGACCAAGAAATTGCCGGCTAATCTGGGAATCTGTCAAAAAACATCCCAGAAGAAGGCAGTGACAAACCACTGCCATACTGTTGCGAAGAAAACTATGTGGTGTCACCAGATAATCCCTAGAAATCAAATTTGATGCAAGGGAGTTTTTATTTTTACTATTTCTAAATGTGCTATTTGAGTCCCTCTTGAGTGCTGCAGAAAAACAAAATAAATCTTACTTTTAAATATAGACTATCCGTATGGGAAAATTCTTTTTATCATTCTTTGTGGGGTTGACATATAGTCCACAATTAAGGATTGATCAGGACTAGCATGAATGTTAGACTCTTCTCCTTTGGTAAGTCCTTTTAAACCAAACAGTTTGGCCAATTTGTGAGAGTATTATCCAAATATGAGCTAGAATGTGAGACCATCTCTGTAATATTGTGGGCAAAACTGGTCCTTGGGGGTGATTTTTATTTTTTCATTCCATTTTCACATGTGCAAGAGAAGTTCTTTCAGTTTCACTTGGAGCTATTGTAGTTGACATAGATGGGATACTTTTATTTCTTTGAAGAATTGTAGCAAAGATTGTGCATGATAGACAGTGTAGAACTAATCAAGTTCAGGCAAGAGGGTTTTTTTCTGGAGCATTCATTTTTTAAAAAATGGAATCTGCCTATTCTAGGTCTTATTCTATAGTTTCCCACCTCAAAATGGCAGGAAACTGCCATTACTTTTCATCAGTTATGGCCAGAGGAAGCTCAGAATGCTGAAGAAAAAAACTGGGTGCTGCAGATACTTCCCGATGTGCAAGAAGACACTTTGGAATCCAAACTCAGAGACCGAGTGGCAGAGAGTGTAGATCATAATAAGCTCCAAGGAAGGTGATTCAGAGGAAGAATTAAACCAGAGAAGATGAATCGGATCACTGCAGGGGTCATGGGTGGGGCAAGACAGCAGAGTACACAAATATGCCTTGAGGTGTTCAGCTTTACTCATAATTCAAGTGTTGGTTTGGCTAGAAGAAAAAATCTTCTCAAGTTTCACACAGAGTACTTCAGAGTACCTTCTTTTTAAAATCTGCCGCTCATTACTTTATAGCATAGCTTTCCAAACTGTGTGTCGGGACACGTTAGTGTGTCCGCTGCAGTGTCTGGGTGTGTCACAGCTGCTGCTGCCTCCGAGCCCTGCCAGGATTCCACACAGGTCCTAGTGCCTGCCTTGTGCCTCCAAACCTGCTGTGATTCTGCGCAGGTCCTAGTGCCTGCTTTGTGCCCTGCTGTAAGAGTGTGTCGTGAAATTATGCATGTTTAAAAAGTGTGTCACCAACATGAAAAGTTTGGAAAGCTTTGCTTTATAGTTATCTGGTGAATTAGGCATAACTATATATAAAATAAATCAGTAGAATCACATTGCAGCTCTTCCTCTGTTTGTTGATGAAGCAACAATAACAAAAATAAAATGGAAAAAAAGAAACCAGACTCTTAGGTTGCCCTTGATTTGAAATGGTATAAGAAAAGCTGATTGACATCCTCCCATGTTGAAAAGGATTTACAGTTTGCAATGCTTCATTTGAAAAAGTCCCACTCTTTTCAATTTTGGATAGAATAAGCAGTCCTCTTCTGCCAACTGGGACTGAGACAAACCAGATGATTCCTGCCTCTCTTTCCTTTATGTGGATGAATTTTTGACTAAGTCTTATTCTTTTGATCTTTCCTTTCTACTGAGGAGGGTAGAATTATTACACAATTTTTAATTTTTGGTTAATTTTTATCCAAACCTTCCTCCATAAAAACAAAACATAAGCCTCAAAGCATATTTTACATTTTACTTCTTTCATCTTAATGAGGTAACTTAGATCAAAGATGGTGGATGTCCAAGGTTATTTGGTAAGTTTCCTGTTGGATAGGGGATTTGAATGTTAATCCAGATAGTTGTCTTCCACATTCTCTCTAATCACATCCATTTAACTGTCATTAATCTTCCAGGCTGTCACAGGGCTGCATCTAGCCTTCCCTTTCCCCAAAGTCATCAGTGAAGACTCCAGAGCTTTTCTGAAAGTTGCAGCTGCACCATAATTTTAAATTGATGAAAGTGGGAGCCTATCAAATAAATGGGGACATAATGATATTAATGGTATACAAGGTTATTGTAAATAAGTTTAAACTATTAATTGAATTAAGTTTTATTTATTTATCTTATTTATTTATTAAATTTCTATGACCGCCCATCTCCCCCTCAAGGAGGGACTCTTTATCCTGTCCCTGGCCACCTGTTTTTCATGCCCTCACCCATTTGGGGGAATACAGCCTTTGATACATCATTCAAAAGCCAAGGCCTTCCACAGAAAAAAAAATGTATAACCCTGGTTTACCATATGCCTTTTCCCATTCTGGATATTTAAAATATGTAATTCCATCTGACAATTGTGTGTTGACACATGCAGCTGAATTAGTACTGATCCTTGGCCCAGGTTCTCCATGAATCTCTAGCTATACAAAGCGAAGAGACTTGTGATTTCAATAAAACTGAATGTGTTAATGATTAGGATATAGGTAGGGATGGATAGATAGCTTGTTTCTAGTTCATGTCATTTTACATGTACTCATTTATGAACTCATTTAATTTTGTTTCCACTTTAATGTACAATTTAAAAAATGAACATGACTTTTTCAGAAAGTATAGATTTTTGTGCACATTTTATTCCAAAACACATAGCTTTATGTCATTTTATCCTATTCTGAGTTAAAACTAATAGAAAAACTGTATACTAATTTCATTTTAATCTATGCCTTATTTCAGAAAATGAAAATCAGATCGCTTGGTTTAATAATGGAAACTGGACAAAATCCTTGTGCCTGGGCCTGGGGTCCCGAGTGTGTGAAGGGCCTCAGTTCCTGGATATATTGACACCAACAGATTATAATATCTCTTGGCTGCTATTTGTATTTAATTTCTTTTTTGTATTGTGTTTTAACTGTTTTAATTGTTTTATGATTGTTTGCTGCCCAGAGTCACTGGTTTGAGATGGGCGGCTATACAAATTGATTGAATGAATGAATGAATGAATGAATGAATGAATGAATGAATGAATGAATCCTTAGCTTCTGTCTTCAGTAGAATATTTTGCTTAAATCACAATTGTTGTTAGGAAAAACTCATTGCTTGGGGGGGGAAGCAAATATTCGATGTATGGATCAGGTTTAATGCAATCTGTGTCCTTACTAGAGGTGTTTATGTACTCTGTTCTGTTAATTATTTTCTAGTTTTTTGAAAAAAATGGAAGATTTGCATTCATTGTTCTTTACAACTTTGCCTAATATATGAACATTTTAATGCACTTTTTCCTAATGTAGATTCTTTATAACAATCTGCTAAATGAACATATTTAAAGACACAGCTATTTCAATATACTCTTTTTTTTGTATACAACTTTCCTGAAACTATGCTTCTTGAGAATTTGCTTGCTGAGAATGATTGATGCTACTGGGTTCCATTTACTGCTGCCACTCTGTGTCACAAAAACTAAAATTTATTTTGAAACCCAATTTGCTGGCTATGGTTTGTGATTATTGGCCACTGACATTAGGCATGATTTGGAGAGACGTGAGATCTTTGGCAAAGGATAGTGAGGTTCAGTGAAGGCAAGTGGATGTTTCAGGTAACTTAAAATGAGTATTTCATCATCCCTTGAAGAGGCTGTTCACAATGCTCTTTCTGGGGCTTTTAGATAGAAATATGCTGAACTCATTTGGGCTTCCTCAGAATTGATTGGGCCAGCTCCAATAGCACAACAGTTATCCTTCCATGAAGCCCAGAAGCCTGAATAATCAGAGCAATGTTAACCACTAGCTCGCTTGTGTCTGACCTTGAGCCAGAGAAGGTATAGACAGATGAAAGGCCGGCTGCTCCAGGATGTTGAACCAAATGACAATGGTTAGCACAGGGCTTTCCAAACTTTTCAGTTGGCGACACACCAATGGTGGTGCACGAAAACCTGGAAGCGCCGCGGTGGTGGCGAGCAAAAACCCGGAAGCGCCGCCACTGCGGCGTTTCTGGGTTTTTGCATGCCGCCACAGCGGCAGCGCTTCCAGGTTTTTGCCCACCGCCACCGCAGCGCTTTTAGGTTTTTACGCGCGGCGGCAGCAGTGGTGTCCTGGTGTGCCGCACGAAAACCTGGAAGCACTGATGGCCTGCCACCGCGCACACTGCCACACACGGTGGCGGTGCGCCATCAGCGCTTCCGGGTTTTTGCGCGGCACACCTGGGCCCCGCAGGCGACACAGTACTGTGTCGTGACACACCGTTTGGAAAGCTATGGGTTAGCAAATCCTACATCTACATTATGTTCCCTTTCAAATTTGCACCTTTCTCTTAAATTATCTGTCAATGCATGAACTATTAAAAGCCATGAAATGTCAAGTTTGTCACTGAAAGTAGTCAGATGTACCTGCCTCTATAACTGCAGGAATGTGGTTTGTTCAATTTCATCTGTCTCTTAAAGCATTCAGCAGAGGCTAGTTAAACAGCAGCTCTTTACAACCGAAATGCTTCACAAACTAGAGCAAATTGAATGTTTGCCTCTGGCAGATCACCTCTTATTGCTTGGTGCTCTGAGACTTTATGTGCAGAGGAAAGGGAAGGAGAAAAACATGATGGTCTTAAATGTAGCCTTCAGTATATTTTCTAAATACTGTAATTCTAGATGTAGCTACCGGAATTAATACTTAATTTTAAAAAAAAAATTCAGATCACCTATCATCTTTGGGCATTCCAGGGCAGTAGATCCCTAATCTTGTGCTCTTACAAATAGTTATCTGCATATTTCTGTAATATTGCATTGGAATAGGTACCTGAATATTTCCCCAATATTTATTATATAGATTTAAAGGCAACATTTTTGTACAGGCATTTTGCCTGGTAGAATGTTATATTTCTTCAGTCTTTTGTAATTAAATACAAAATACATACACTACTGAGTTTTTTTTAAATATAAATTTTTATTTTAATATTAAAATAACTTTACATAATATTACATAACATAACATAAACTAACATAATATAACGTAACGTAACGTAATGTAATGTAACGTAACATAACATAACATGTGTGACTTCCTACTGTCTCATCCAAAAATTATTTACGAATTTATAAACCAACTTTGCGACTTTCTTAATTACATTAAATTTCCAATTGAATTTTTTGTGTTTTTTCTATAAATTTGTAAAAAGGTTTCCAACAAGAGTTAAACTCATCCACATTTTTATCATTTAGTTGATCAGTCAATTTAGCCATCTGTGCTAAGTCCATCACTTTTATAATCCATTCTTCCATGTCGGGTATGTAGTCTTCTTTCCAATGTTTAGCATATATAAGTCTTGCAGCGGTAATTAAATATAATAGTAATTTTCCATGTTTCTTGTGTAGATCTGATCCAATAAATCCCAGTAAATAAAGTTCCGGTTCTTTTTTAATATCTTCTTGTATTATTTTACCTATAATTTCGTGTATTTTCTCCCAGAAACTTTTTGTTTTTTGACACATCCACCACAAGTGAAAAAAAGTACCAACTTCACTACTGAGTTTTTTAATGGACTGGGGTAGGGTGGGGTGGGGTGGGAGGCTTCACAAATGTTTATTGGGTTGAAAAGAGCACCCTTATGTCACCCACTAATGATATCCATATAACACCTAGCAATATTCATCCATTAGGCTATATAAATTAAATTAATAAATAAAATAAATTAGGAATTTCCTTGCTCCCGTTCAGCATAACTGACTGCTGCTGGTGGGCCTGGATTTTGCTGAACTGCCAGCATTCCTCACAGCAAGGCTGGGCTGTCCTGCATTACTGCAAGCAATAGCTTGGATCTGCAGGGGCACAGATTCTCTACTCCTGTCCTCTGCTAGGAGGGAGTTGAAAGCTCAACCCAGGACTGTGTTTGGGGGCATGGAACACATGCAAAGTAGCATTCTAGGCCAGCCCAGAGTTCAGCAACCTTCTCCCCCTCCCATATTTTGGACGGTCCCCTCCTCTCAATTTCATTCAGCTTAAAACTTTGAGAGTCCTTTCTTGCTGCTCATGATTTCCAGGCCCTCAGCCTTCCTTCAGCATTTAATCTATGTTGTGCTGTATTTAATTAAAGGCTCAGCAACCCTCTGCACACTGTGCAGCACACGGCTTCTCTGATTCAGAGAGCTCCACTCATGCATGTTATTTACTCTCGCTGATTATGCAGTCACAGAGTCACAATTGATTAGGAGTCAATCAATATCACAGCAATTGGCAGAGACTGACTGAGTGCTAAACCATTGATTCACCTGCTGCTGGAATTCACACAGCTGGCTTCCTTTTAGTCTGCTATTTCCAAGAAACAGTAAAAATGGAAATTTGGGGGGCGGTTGAGCTTTTTGATTTTGTTTTTAAATCTAAGACCCAGATTCCTTACAAGACCGTAATGTTTTTGTTCACAATTTGATAATCAAGAGGACATGACCTTAAGACTGTGATATAGCCCCCAATCATATATATATTATATATATATAATAGGGGCGCGGTAGCTCAGTGGGTTAAACCACTGATGCTGTAGGACTGCCGATCAGTAGGTTGGCAGTTCGAATCTCCACGTGGTGAGGTGAGCTCTCGCCAGTTGCCCCAGCTCCTGTCAACCCAACAGTTCGAAAGCTAATGCAAGTAGATAAATGGGTACCACCTTACATGGGAAAAATGTGCTGGCGTCCTGTCGGGAATCGTTCCACCGGAGGAAAAAGAGCGGAGGAAGATTGAATCGTGCCGGTGAGGACAGACCCGGATGTGACATAAACAGGATGTCAGCAGCTAACCTGCTGAGCCACCACGCCCCATATATGTGTATGTGTATGTGTATGTGTATGTGTATGTGTATGTGTATGTGTATGTGTATGTGTATGTGTATGTGTATGTGTATGTGTATGTGTATGTGTATGTGTATGTGTATGTGTATGTGTACACATACACATACACAGGCTGTCTGCTGAGACACTGGAAGTAGCCCAAGAAAGAAGGAAAGCAAAAGGCAACAGTGATAGGGGGAGATATGCCCAATTAAATGCAAAATTCCCGAGGTTAGCCAGAAGAGATAAGGAATTATTTTTAATATTTTTAAACAAGCAATGTGCGGAAGTGGAAGAAGACAATAGAATAGGAAGGACAAGAGATCTCTTCCAGAAAATTAGAAACATCGGAGGTAAATTCCAGGCAAAAATGGGTATGATCAAAAACAAAGATGGTAAGGACCTAACAGAAGCAGAAGAGATCAAGAAAAGGTGGCAAGAATATACGGAAGATCTGTATAGGAAGGATAATACTATTGGAGATAGCTTTGACGGTGTGGTCAGTGAGTTAGAGCCAGACATCCTGAAGAGTGAGGTTGAATGGGCCTTAAGAAGCATTGCTAATAACAAGGCAGCAGGAGACGACGGTATCCCAGCTGAACTGTTTAAAATCTTGCAAGATGATGCTGTCAAGGTGATGCATGCCATATGCCAGCAAATTTGGAAAACACAAGAATGGCCATCAGATTGGAAAAAATCAACTTATATCCCCATACCAAAAAAGGGAAGCACTAAAGAATGTTCAAACTATCGAACAGTGGCACTTATTTCACATGCCAGTAAGGTAATGCTCAAGATCTTGCAAGGTAGACTCCAGCAATTCATGGAGCGAGAATTGCCAGATGTACAAGCTGGGTTTAGAAAAGGCAGAGGAACTAGAGACCAAATTGCCAATATCCGCTGGATAATGGAGAAAGCCAGGGAGTTTCAGAAAAACATCTATTTTTGTTTTATTGACTATTCTAAAGCCTTTGACTGTGTGGATCATAACAAATTGTGGCAAGTTCTTGGTGGTATGGGGATACCAAGTCATCTTGTCTGCCTCCTGAGGAATCTGTATAACGACCAAGTAGCAACGGTAAGAACAGAGCACGGAACAACGGACTGGTTTAAGATTGGGAAAGGAGTACGGCAGGGCTGTATACTCTCACCCTACCTATTCAACCTGTACGCAGAACACATCATGCGACGTGCTGGGCTTGAGGAATCCAAGGCTGGAGTTAAAATCGCTGGAAGAAACATTAACAATCTTAGATATGCAGATGATACCACTTTGATGGCTGAAAGCGAGGAGGAGTTGAGGAGCCTTATGACGAAGGTGAAAGAAGAAAGTGCAAAAGCTGGGTTGCAGTTAAACCTCAAAAAAACCAAGATTATGGCAACCAGCTTGATTGATAACTGGAAAATAGAGGGAGAAAACGTGGAGGCAGTGACAGACTTTGTATTTCTAGGCGCAAAGATTACTGCAGACGCTGACTGCAGCCAGGAAATCAGAAGACGTCTACTTCTTGGGAGGAGAGCAATGGCAAATCTTGATAAAATAGTTAAGAGCACAGTCATCACACTGACAACAAAGGTCGGCATAGTTAAAGCAATGGTATTCCCTTTAGTAACCTATGGCTGTGAGAGCTGGACCATAAGGAAGGCTGAGCGAAGGAAGATAGATGCTTTTGAACTGTGGTGTTGGAGGAAAATTCTGAGAGTGCCTTGGACTGCAAGAAGATCAAACCAGTCCATACTCCAGGAAATAAAGCCAGACTGCTCACTTGAGGGAATGATGTTAAAGGCAAAACTGAAGTACTTTGGCCACATAATGAGAAGACAGGATACCCTGGAGAAGAAGCTGATGCTAGGGAAAGTGGAAGGCAAAAGGAAGAGGGGCCGACCAAGGGCAAGATGGATGGATGATATTCTGGAGGTGACAGACTCAACAATGGGGGAGCTGGGGATGGTGACGGCCGACAGGAAGCTCTGGCGTGGGCTGGTCCACGAAGTCACGAAGAGTCGGAAGTGACTGAACGAATAAACAACAGTGTGTGTGTGTGTGTGTGTGTATTTTTGTTGTTGTTGTTCAGTCGTTTAGTCGTGTCCGACTCTTCGTGACCTCATGGACCATAGCACGCCAGGCCTTCCTGTCCTCCACTGTCTCTCGGAGTTTACTCAAATTCATGTTCATTACATCGGTGATGCTATCTCACCATCTCATCCTCTGCCGTCCCCTTCTCCTTTTGCCTTCAGTCTTTCCCAGCATCAGGGTCTTTTCCAGTGAGTCCTCTCTTCGCATTTGGTGGCCAAAGTATTTGAGTTTCAGCTTCAGCATCTGTCCTTCCAATGAGCAGTCAGGGTTGATTTCCTTTAGGTTTGACTGGTTTGACCTCCTTGCAGTCCAAGAGACTCTCAAGAGTCTTCTCCAGCACCACAGTTCCAAAGCATCAATTCTTCGGCACTCAGCCTTCCTTATGGTCCATATATTTATTTATTTATTTATTTATTTATTTATTTATTTATTTATTTATTTATTTATTTGAAGACTGGTTCTGTGCAATCCATTTTTTTTCCATCACTCCCTTGTAACTATTTTGATCACTCTACAGTTGGACATTTAGTGTGTGTTTTTATACCAATAGGCACCTTTCTACACACTCCACATGCAAGCAATTTTACAAAGTAAAAACATCAGAGGTTAGAAAAGGGCACTTTAATGCTGGGTTGTTTTTATATATGCTTGTGTGTGTTCTACATTAAGACTACTCCCTGCCAAACTCTGAACAACCTAAATTAATTGGATATTGGCTAATTATCATTAATAAACCTATACTTAAAGCGTTAATAAATTTACACAATAAATTTACATATACAACATACATACATACATACATACATACATACATACTTACATGTTTTAAGATCCAAGATGGCGACTGCAAGCAAACGCCAGCAGCCGCTCTGGGAGAAGTGAGCTGGAAACCCTGAAAAAACCTTCCTTATACCCCCCAAATTTTACCTTGGGGCTGGAGAAGTATGTTGGAGTTGGGGTGAGCAGACTTCTCTGGACGGAGCGGGAACGGAGTTTGGCAGTTGGGGCCGTGGTGGAGTTGCGGCCCAGCGGTCTCGCGGCCGGTCATTGGACTCGCCGGCCTGGCGGAGCTGGTGTGATGAGCCGGGGCTTTTTTGGGCCTGCCGGAGTTGCCGGAGCTTGCGGCCCGGTGGGGCTCGACGGAGCCAGGTGGAGGCTGCGGAGCCTGGTGGAGGCGACAGAGGCAGTGGAGCCTGGTAACAACCAGCGGAGCTACCAGAGCTGCGGAGAACAGAACAGCGGAGCTGCCGGAGCCGCGGACCAGCATGGCTGGACGGTTGACAGTTGGGGGAACCGGTGGCCTGCCCGGATGGAGCGGCGTTGTGCGACGGAGTCCAACGGGCCCGTCAGACCTGGGGGGCTCTATGACGGGTGGATGGCTGCAGAGGCTTTGACCTCAGCAGCCACAGAAAGGATGCCTACGGTGGCCGGTGAGGCCAATTAGATCTGGCACAAAGAACCGGCTCAGTTACCCCACAAAGACTGAAGAACTTGGGGGACCTTGAGAACTGTGAAGCCGGGGCCTGTGGAGGCTGGTGGAGGCCTGTGGAGGCCTATAGAGATCAGTGGAGGCCGGCTGGAAGTGGAACTGGCGGTGGGCTTGAAATCTGGACCTGGAACTCGGGTGCCCCAAAAAAAGGACGGACTCATTTATTTTATTGTTATCTGGACTCCACTATTGAAACAAGTAAGATCGCTCAATAGTTGCTGCTTGCGAGTCATTTGAAGGACAACCACCCCCATTGTCAGGGCGGCAGAAAGTGTGGGGTCTCTCGTGTGAGTGTGGTTCCCCCCCCCGTGAGTGGGAGGCACAGGTGGGGGCCCAGGATTGTATGTGTGTGAGAGAGTACCTATCCCTGAGTGAGAGACAGGGTAGGTAGGAGTGACTGTTTGCCCCTCTGTGGCTAGTGAGAGAGGGGGCATAGTAATTGGATGATGAATGGAAGGGGCGGTTGGGGATTTCCAGCGCTGAGAGCTTCGGTTGGTTGCGCTGGTGGCCTACGACTGCCCAGGAGGATTGAGAGTGGAAGGATGGATGCATGGAAGAGACCCTTGCCTAGTTCCAGGTTTTCGAGGGATTCGGGAGTGGAGGCGACCGGATTAGGAAACTCTGGGGACTATAATGTGGGCAATCTGATCAAGGTGGTGACGGGCAGGAGATATTGTGATGGGAACCGGAGGACAGGCCATCTTCAGGGAAGGCGCTCCTGGTGTTTGATACCGGTGGTGCGTTCCGGTCCTCCGAGTTCAACCCTAGGTTCTGGACAGCAGATCCTTGAGGGCCCCATTGAAAGCCCCTCTCATAAGTGAATTAATCACGGAGAGAGGGGCTGACCTGGCGTGTATTACTGAAACCTGGCTGGGCCCAGAGGGAGGGGTAGCCCTCTCGTATATGTGCCCGGCCAGATTTCAGGTGTGGCACCAGCCGAGAGACCGGGGTAGGGGGGTAGGGGTGGCAGTTATCATCAGAGAGTCTCTGGTGGCTTTCAGGAGCCTTGCTCCACAAGTGTCCGGATGTGATACCCTGTTTTTCAAGTTGGGTGCCCGAAAACAGTTGGGAGTGTTGCTATTGTACCAGCCTCCCTGCTGTGTAGCGACCTCCCTGCCTGAGCTGCTGGAGGCCGTCTCAGGGTTGGCGGTGGAGTTCCCCAGGCTTATGGTCTTGGGGGATTTTAACCTGCCATCCCTGGGACGTGCCTCGGAAGCGGCTCGGGAGTTCATGACTACCATGGCAGCCATGGGCCTGTCCCAGATCATTCGGGACCCGACTCGAGACAGTGGACTCACTCCAGATTTGGTTTTCTTGTCAGAGCAATGGCAAAGTGACCTGAGGGGAAAGTTAGAACTATCCCCGTTGTCATGGTCAGATCACGTCCTGATATCCCTAGGATTCTCTTATGCCACCCCACTCCACAGGGAGGCAGGATCTATTCAATTGGTCCGCCCCCGGTGACTTATGGACCCATTGAGGTTTCAGAGGGAGCTGGGGGTAATACCCGAGGATCTGCTGCATGGTCCAGCGGAGGCATTGGCCGCAACCTGGAATAAGGAAGCGGCCGATGCCTTGGACAGGATCGCGCCGATGCGACCTCTCCAGCCCCATTCGACCCGTCACTCCCCATGGTTTACGGAGCAGTTGAGGTCCTGAAGAGGGTGAAGAGACGTCTAGAGCGCCGCTGGAGAAAGACGAAGACGGAACTCGACCGAACACAATCTAGAGCCGCTATTAAGGCCTACCTTGTGGCGATAAGAGCGGCGAAACGTGATTATTTCTCCCCTCTTATTGCGTCCGCAGAATGCTGTCTGATGGCCCTGTTTAAGATTACTCAATCTCTCTTAGGTTTGGGTGGTAGTGACCACCCACCTGCAGGGCTGTGCGGAAGAATTTTCTTTTTTCTTTTTTTGAATAAATTTTATTAAACATCATTAACGTAGACATAAATCAACAATAATACAACAATAATACAAAACAACATACAACACATATTATACATTATAGGATGTATTTTATAATTTGTAAGTATATACATTAATATATTAAATGCCTTTAAATATATTACAACTCTACCCACTACCTTTTCTTCTTCTTATCTCTTCTTTACACCTTCTTCAAAATCTGTATTCTTTTCTTTCTTCCATACCTCTAACCTCTTCAATCACACCAAAACATTCTAATTAACTTTCCACTTTCTGAGTTCATTTAAGTATTTTTTTTTAAACTCTCAACCTTTAACCCTTTACCTCCTACTCTTCTCAACATACTTGTACCTTCTAAGATCTCATCTTTCCCTTCTTTCCCTTCTCTTCTTTCTGTAATCCCCTAATTCTCTATTTCTTTCTTTCTTATAATTTAGCTATAACCAAACAACATAGAAACAAAAACAGAACAGAAACAACAAAACAACAAAATAAAATGGACTTCCTACTTTCTCATCAATAATTTCTACAATAGGTTCTACATATTATACAATTAACTGTTTATACAATTCTATATTTTAGAAGAAGAATAGAATAGAATAGAATAGAATAGAATAGAATAGAATAGAATAGAATAGAATAGAATAGAATAGAATAATAACTTTATTGTCATCCCACTATACACTATACAAGTGCACAATAGAATGAAATTTCGTTGCAGTTGGCTCACAAATTCACTCAATATATATCTTATTTACATTGAATTTACTATTTGTATTTTTTGAGTTTTTTCTATGTATCTATAAAATGGGTCCCAACATAAGTTAAATTCTTCTTGGTTCTTGTCATTTAATAAATCTGTTAATTTAGCCATCTGAACTAAATCCATTGTTTTTAATAACCATTCCTCAATTGTAGGTATACAATCCTCTTTCCAGTGTCTAGCAAATATAATTCTAGCCACAGTTATTAAATAAAATAGTAATTTCCCATATTTCTTGTGTATCTCAGGCTTTAAAAATCCTAATAAATACATATCTGGTTCAATAATTAGATCTTCTTCCAATATTTCACTTATTGTTTGATGTATTTTTAACCAATATTTTTTTGTTTCCTTACAAGACCACCAAAGATGGAAAAAAGTGCCCACTTCTTTTTTACACTTCCAACATCTGTTAGATAATCTATTATTCATTTTTGACAGAGTGTTTGGTGTTAGATACCACCTATACATCATTTTATAGAAATTTTCTTTCATATTATAATTCAATGTGAATTTTAGATCTTTTAGCCAGATATCTTCCCAGGTTTCAAATTGGATCTTGTGACCTAGATTTTTTTCCCAATTACACATACATTTCTTTTTTTGTATATTTTCCGAATTATTTGATATTAATATCTTATACATTTTTGAAATTAAGTGGTTTTTATCTTTCCATAGGACGATATCCCAATTGTTTGCACTTTCTTTAAATTTAAAGTTTTTATTATCCATTCTGAATTGTTCTTTAATTTGAGCATATGAAAACCAATTGCACTTTATTCCATCTTTTAATAAATTTTCTCTTGATTTTAAATTATAATTTGATCCTTCAAAAGTTAGTAAATCTTTGTATGTTATCCAATTACCTATGTTTAAATTTCCATACCAAGTAAAAGCTTCATGTGGTGAAATCCAAAGAGGTATATTTGGTGAGATTGTATTTTTTATATTTATTCCAAATTCTTATAATTGATTTCCTAATGGGGTGATGATTAAATGCTACATTTGCTTTGATTTTGTTATGCCATAGGTATCCATGCCAACCAAATTTTAAATCATGACCTTCCAGATTAAGTAGTTTTTTATCATCCAGTCTTATCCAATCTTGAAGCCACCATAGAATACATGCCTCATAATATAATTTTAAGTTAGGAAGATCAAAACCACCATTCTCTTTAGTGTCTTGTAGGAATTTATATTTTATTCTTGGCTTTTTGCCTTGCCAGATAAATTTTGCCAACTCTTGTTGCCAATTTTGAAATGTTTTTTGAGTTATAACAATTGGTATAGTTTGAAATAAGAAAATCATTTTTGGTAATATATTCATTTTTATTGTTGAAATTCTACCCAAGAATGATAGGTGTAAATTTTTCCAAAGTTTTAAATCATTTTTTATATTAGTCCATAATTTTTTATAGTTATTTTTAAATAAATTAGAATTATTAGATGTTATGTCCACTCCTAGATATCTTAGCCTTTTAACATTTACAAATCCCGTAATCTGTTCCATATTATGAATAATACTTTGGTTCATATTCAAATTTATCATCTTTGTTTTATGATTGTTTATTTTGAGCCCCGCCATTTCACCAAAATCTTGAATTTTTTTTAATAAATGTTTAATCGAAGTTTCTGGGTTTTGTAGAGTTATAACCATGTCGTCAGCGAAAGCTCTTAGTTTATAATTTTCTTGTTTTATTCTTATCCCTTCTATTAAATTATCTTTTCTTATATTTTCTAATAAAACTTCTAAAACCAAGATAAAAAGGAGTGGTGAAATCGGGCAACCTTGTCTGGTGCCCTGACCTATATAACATTCTTGGGTAGTATCTCCATTTACCACTATTTTGGCAACTTGCCGTGTATATATGACCTGAATAGCTTTTATAAATTTGTCCCCATAGTCCAATCTTTCTAATATTTTAATCATGAATTCCCAATTTAAATTGTCAAAGGCTTTTTCTGCGTCTAGAAAGAACAATAAAATTTGTTTTTCTTTATGAACTTTAGCATATTCAATTAAATTTATGATAGTTCTAATGTTGTCTTTGATATGTCTTTTTGGTAAAAAGCCCGATTGATCCATATTTATGGCATCTTGTAAAACCTCTTTTAATCTATTTGCCAAAATACTAGTAAAAATTTTGTAATCTGTATTTAATAATGAGATTGGTCTGAAATTTTTACATGAAGTGTGGTCTTGATCTGGCTTAGAAATTAATATTATGTTGGCATTTGTCCAGGTTTCCAGTATTCCATTTCCTGTCATTATTGAATTTAGTAATAAATTAAATGGTATTAATAAATGGTCTTGAAACACTTTGTAATACATATCGGTGAACCCGTCTGGACCTGGAGTTTTGCCTGATTTCTGTTTTTGAATTGCATTTGAGATCTCTTGGATAGTTATGGGTTCATTTAGTCTGTCTTGATGTAATTTAGATATTTTTTGTAAATTGCTTTCTGATAAATATCTGTCAGCCTTTTCTTCATCCAATTGTTGTTTTTGATATAATGTAGTATAAAATTCATGAAATACTTTTTAAATACTGGTGTTATCACTTAATTCTAGCCCTTTATATTTAATTTTATTTATAATTTTCCCCCCTTCTTTTCTTAACTTAAATGCTAACCATTTGCCCGCTTTGTTAGCATATTGAAAATTTCTCTGTTTGATATACCTCAGGTTTTTTTCCATTTCTTCGGTTGTTAATATTTCTATTTGCTTTTGAAGAATGATAATTTGATTTTTTATATCATTATCTCCAGGTATATTTTGCAACTCAATTTCTTTTGTTTTAATTTGTTCACATAGTTTCATAAATTTTTGTAGTTTCATTTTTTTTGTGATATTTACCTAGAGCTATAAAGTGACCTCTCATATATGCTTTACTTGCATCCCAAATGGTGTTAATATTTATATTATCTTTCATATTTAATTAAAAAAACTCTGTTAATTTAATTTTACTCAGAATTTTCTGACCATCTTCAGGATAAAATTGCTCGGATTCGGTCTAAGTTGGACTCCATGTGTGGAATGCAGTCTGGGGAGATGCCGGGAGAGCGGTCTTGCCCTGTTATCTGGGAACGATTTGATCCTGTTGGACCTAAGGAAGTGGACAGGATCCTTTGAATTGTTAATTCCACCACATGTTATTTAGATCCCTGTCCTTCCTGGCTGGTAAAATCGGCCAGGGAGGTGACACGTGGATGGGTCCAGGCTATGATTAACACATCCTTGTTGGAGGGGGTGGTTCCAACTGCCTTCAAGGAGGCATTGGTACACCCCCTCCTCAAGAAGCCATACTTGGACCCTACCATCCTGGACAATTTTCGTCCAGTCTTTTTGGGGAAGGTGGTTGAGAAAGTGGTAGCATTGCAACTTCAAAGGACCCTGGATGAAGCGGATTATCTAGACCCTTTTCAGTCAGGTTTCAGGCCGGGACACGGGATGGAGACTGCATTGGTCGCGCTTACGGATGATCTCTGGTGGGAGCGGGATGGAGGTAGTGCATCCACCCTGGCTCTCTTAGATCTCTCAGCAGCTTTCGATACCATCGACCATGGTATCCTTTTGGGGCGGCTTAGGGAGTTGGGGGTGGGCGGCGTAGTTTTACGCTGGTTCACCTCCTTCCTCCGGGGCCGCTCCCAGTCAGTGCTGATAGGAGAGGAGAGATCCGGCCCGCGACCGCTCCTATGTGGGGTGCCGCAGGGGTCGGTTCTCTCCCCTCTCCTATTTAACATCTACATGAAACCGCTGGGCGAGATCATCCATCACCATGGGATGAGGTATCATCAGTATGCGGATGATACTCAATTGTATATCTCCATCCCTGGTGAAGTAAGTAATGCAGTGTCCACCCTGTCCCAGTGCCTGGGGGCTGTGAGGGCCTGGATGGGGAACAACAGGCTTCAGTTGAACCCTGGTAAGACCGAGTGGCTGTGGATTGATGGCTTAGCGTCTTCTGGGAAATTATCATCTTTGGTTCTCAATGGGGTAGCACTACCCCATTCGGAACCAGTGCGTAATCTGGGGGTCCTTCTAGACTCACGACTCCTGCTCGAAGAGCAGGTGGCAGTTGTGGCTAGGAGGGCTTTTGCACAACTTCGGTTAGTGCACCAGTTACGCCCATTCCTGGATCGCGACGCCCTCCGTACAGTCACTCATGCTCTCGTCATCTCCCATGTAGATTATTGCAATGCGCTCTACATGGGGCTACCCTTGAAGACTATCCGGAAGCTGCAGCTGGTGCAGAATGCGGCCACGCGGGCAGTTTTGGGTGCGTCAAGATCTGCACATGTAACACTGTTGCTCTGCGAGCTGCATTGGGTGCCAGTTTGCTTCTGGGTACAATTCAATGTGTTGGTTATCACCTTTAAAGCCCTACATGGCATGGGGCCAGAATACCTGAGGGACCGTCTTATCCCCATGTTATCGACCCGTCCCACCCGGTCATTCAGAGAGGGCCTGCTACGAACCCCATCAATCAAAGAGTGTCATCTGATGGGGTCTAGGAGGCGGGCCTTCTCTGTGACAGCACCCACTCTATGGAACATCTTGCCCTCAGAGTTGAGACAGATCTCCTCCCTCCCGACCTTTAGAAAAGAGCTGAAGACCTGGTTCTGCCGCCTGGCATGGGAAGGAGGAAATGATAGTTCCTCATGGGGGTGGTTAATCGCTTAATTCTATAATGTCCTTCTTTTAATTATTCCATCACCATCTGGTTTTTTCAATATATATTTTATTGTATAATTGAGATTTTAAACCTTATTTTAACTTATTTATTGTGAACCGCCCAGAGTTCCCCATGGGGTGAGATGGGCGGTTATAGAAATTGAATAAATAAATAAAAATACATACATACATACAATTTGTATGGCCATCCATTGTGCCATAGCGGCAAGAGACATACAATTTCTGCTTACCACCACCACTTCATATAACCAGCATAGGTACTAGGGCACTATACAAGAGTCATAGTGGGGCAGAGGTTGGCGTACCAAATACCATGCACTTTCTCCATTTTACAGAAGCTCCAGATAAATTGACAATAGTTGCAGCACCTTTTCCAGATTTATGCACAGGCTGCAACTGAAGCTAACTAACTCAGCATCAGGTTACCTGTGTTAAATGTGTGCCACTAATTTGTGGTGCAGTGTGAGTGAATGCTAGCTTCCTTGGGCTGTGTTTTGCCCCCCCCCCCCCAAAAGATCTCACCATCCTAGGCCACATGGGTCTGGGCAAAGTTTCACCATGCAGCCCTAGATTAAAGGTTTCTGAGTTAGAAACATATGTGAGTTGCAATTAAACCATTATAAGACAGTTAAGACAGTTAAGGGGCGTGGTGGCTCAGCGGGTAAGATGCCAGGCTTGTCGATTGCAAGTTCGGAGGTTCGAATCCCTAGCCCCGCGTGACAGAGTGAGCTCCCGCACTCGCCCCAGCTCTTGCCAACCTAGCAATTCGAAAGCATGCAAATGCAAGTAGATTAATAGGTACCACTTCGGTGGGTATGTAACAGCGTTCCGCGTGCGTCATGCCGGCCACATGACCGCGGAAGCGTCTTTGGACAACGCTGGCTCTTCGGCTAACAAACGGAGATGAGCACCGGCCCCTAGAGTCGGACACGACTGCACAAATGTGCAGGGGGAACCTTTACCTTTTTTTTTAAAGACAGTTCACTTGTACTGTAAAATAAATCTAGAAGAGTGTTCTGAGGTCTACAATTTGCTCGGATCCATGACAGAAATCCTTCAATATGCTAAATATGGAAGATGAGCAAAATGCCACTAAAAAGAAGAGTCAAAGGATTAGAAAGTATAGATATGCCAAAATTAAGCCCCAAATAAACAAATACTGCATATAAACAGTATGAGAAATGAGCCACCTTTTAAGATATACAGTACTGTGCAAAAGTCTTAGGCCACCATTAGATTTGTTGTTTTAGCAATGGTATAATGACCATATATAATTATTTCTCAGTCTCTTTATTAGAATACAACCAGAAAATACAGGAAATTTGTATGCAGTAGTCAAAAACAGAAAAAAAAAATAAGAAAAAACAGCTTCCATAGGCTAAAGCGGCAAGTATTTAGTGTGACCTGTAACAGCGTTCCGTGTGTGTCATGCCGGCCACATGACTGTGGAAGCGTCTTCGGGCAACGTTGGCTCTTCGGCTAACAAATGGAGATGAGTACTGGCCCCTAGAGTCAGACACGACTGCACAAATGTGCGGGGGGAACCTTTACCTTTACCTTTTACCCCTTACACTAGAGCAAGAGCAGACACCTGGCTCCTGTAAACCTAAATGGAATGGAGCTCTAATTACTGTCATTGCTAACACCTGTATATGTCCTACTTTTTCATGCCAAAATGACTGCTATGGAAAAGGTGTTGTACACCAGGTTTGTGAAAGACATGCTTGAGCATTACATACAGTACTTACACATGTTGTATGAGTGTAATTCATTGGAAGCTTGCTAAGAAGACCAACTTTTAATCACATCATTCCAGTCAAAATGCCAAAGATCACAGAATTGGACAGACATAAAATCATACTTTTGCATCAGCAAGGCCACTCTCAAAGGGAAATCAACAAACAAATTGGATACTCAAGATGTGGTATTTAAGCTGTTATAAAGAAATTTGAAGAATCAGGAGAGGTCAAGGACAAAAAAAGGACTGGAAGGCCAAGAAAACTTTCAAAGTCTGATGAGAAGTTCCTCATAGTTTGAGAGACCGGAGGAAGTCCAGCAGGGACCTGGCTCAGCATCTGGCAGCTGCATCGGGATGCCACATTGACCCTTCTACAGACCAAAGAAGCTTGATCAGGAATGGTCTTCATGGAAGGGTAGCAGCCAAGAAACCACTTTTGTGGAAAGGGAACAGGGTGAAAAGGCTAATATATGCTAAAGCTCACAAAGATTGGAATGAGGATCAGTGGAAAAGAGTATTATGGAGTGATGAATCCAAGTTTGAAATTTTGGGGAACAACCGTTAACAATATGTGAGAAGAAGACTTGGAGAGAGATGGACAAATGAGTGCTTGTGGCCTTCAGTGAAACATGGTGGAGGGTCTGTCCTGGTTTGGGGCTGCATTTCTGCCAGTGGTGTTGGCGATATTGTCCGTATTGATGGGATCATGAATGCTGAAAAGTACAGACGGGTTTTAATTCATCATGCCATTCCTTCTGGAAAACGCCTGATTGGGAATGGTTCCACTTTTCAGCATGATAACGATCCCAAGCACACTGCTAATGCAGTGAAATCATATTCAGCGAGAAAAACAGCTGATAAAACACTGACAGTCATGGACTGGCCTCCACAGAGTCCAGACCTGAATATTATAGAGGCAGTATGGGATCACCTGGACAGAGAAATAAATAAAAGACAACCTACATCTAAAGAAGAACTCTGGGAAGTGCTGAAAGAAGCCTGGTATAATATACCAGAAGATTACTTCAGAAAACTTCAGGACAGTCTCCCCAAAAGAGTTCAAGATGTGCTTAGAGCCAAGGGAGGTCATACTAAATACTGACTTTTGCCTAAAGAAGCCATTTTGTTCTGAAAATTGTTTTTGTTTAAACTTTGTGTACATATTTTCTGTATTTTGTTTGTATCTTAATACAGAGACCGAAAAATAATTATGGATGGTCATTAAAACTTTGCTAAAACAACAAAGCTGGTGGTGGCCTAAGACTTTTGCACACTACTTGAATCACACATGTGGAAGTGTTTATAAATGTATTAACATTGATTTTATGTGACTGGTGATACTAAGATTTATTTGACTGCTATATTTCTTAATGTGTATATATAAAATATGAAGGTGTATGTATAATGGTAATTGAATATGTTGGTTCATGTTTTTAAAGTTAGCTGTGCCCTCCTGAGGCTATATAGTTGCAATAATTATGCTTAGTTTGGCAGATTCAGACATCTGGGGTATAGGTATGTGGCTGAGAAGTCAAGAGGGCAAAGTTATAACCTGCAGGTTTATGCCAGCAAATAATATAGATTAATAATATATGTTAATGGCTGATCGGATGAACTCTAAGATTATACAGTATATCAGTATGTCTGACATTAAAACCATATACACTTAAATGCAAAAGTGATTTTAATAATTACACCTACAATCTATTTGTCGTGCCCTGGTCACCTCTCGAATGGACTACTGTAATGCACTCTACATGGGGCTGCACTTGAAGAGTATTTGGAAGCTGAACTGGTGCAAAATGTGGCGGCACAGGAAGTTAAGTTTAATGTGTGCCTAGAATTGCACATATTAAACCTCTGTTCCACAAGCTGCATTGGATACCAGTTTGCTTTCAGGTCCAATTCAAGAGGCTGTTTTTGACCTTTAAAGCCTTTCATGGCATGGGGCAGGGATATCTGAGGGACCGCCTCTCCCTGATTACATCCACCCATCCCATCAGGTCAGGCAGGAGGGGCATATTACGGGTCCCATCTGCTAAGGAGTTCCTTTTCTGGGATCTTTTCTGCTGTGGCACCTGCCTTATGGAACAGGAGGTGAGAATGGCCCCGACCCTAGAAGTCTCTCCAGATATGATTTTTCCAGCTGGCCTGGGAATCCCTTGGAAACAGAGAGCCCGCAAGATGGCTTTATTGAGTATGAGTTTTTAAAGACTCTCCCACATTGTATCATATGTATGTTTTATTGTTTTTAAAGGCTATTTAAGCTATGTTTTATTGTTCTTTTTATTGTATGTTGCCCAGAGTCACATTTATGAGATGGGTGGCTATATGAATTTGATAAATAAATACATAAATAAAATACAGAGCTACATGCCTATTCATTCAGTATGTAACAGTACTTGTCAAGTTTGTAGACAATATGCAAAATATGGTCTAGTGCAGAGCTTTCCAAACTGTGTGTCGGGACACGTTAGTGTGTCGGCTGCAGTGTCTGGGTGTGTCCCGGCTGCTGCTGCCTCTGACCCCTGCCAGGATTCCACACAGGTCCTAGTGCCTGCCTTGTGCCTGGCTGCCTCCAAACCTGCTGTGATTCTGCGCAGGTCCTAGTGCCTGCCTTGTGCCCTGCTGTAAGAGTGTGTCGTGAAATGATGCCTTGCTGTAAGAGTGTGTCGCGAAGTGATGCATGTCTAAAAAGTGTGTCACCAACATGAAAAGTTTGGAAAGCTCTGGTCTAGTGGTTAAGGTGCTGGCCTAGAAAGCTGGAGACTGTGAGTTTTAAGCCTGTCTTAGGCATGAGAGCTGGCTGGGTGACTGTGGGCCAGCCACTCTTTCTCCGCCCAACCCACCTCACAGGGTTGTTGTTGTGGGGAAAAGAGGAGGCAGGAGTATTAGGTGTGTTTGCTGCCTTGAGATGGATGGATGGTGTGTCTCTCTCTGTGTGTGTGTGTGTGTGTGTGTGTGTGTGTGTGTGTGTATATATATATATATATATATATATATATATATTCATTATTATCATTATTTTGTACACTGATGTCTATAGATGCAGTGTGTATTTAATGTTAATCCTGGGTTTTCTTTAATTCAGTGAAGATTGTAATTTGGGTTTGGTATAGCTGTAGTGGATTTCACTGGGCCCACTAGAATGTAAGCGCATTTCTCAATTCATAGTATTTACAGGAAATAAAGCCAGACTGCTCACTTGAGGGAATGATATTAAAAGCAAAACTGAAGTACTTTGGCCACATAATGAGAAGACAGGATACCCTGGAGAAGATGCTGATGCTAGGGAAAGTGGAAGGGAAAAGGAAGAGGGGCCGACCAAGGGCAAGATGGATGGATGGATGATGTTCTGGAAGTGACAGACTCGACCGTGGGGGATCTAGGGGTGGCGACGGCCGACAGGAATCTCTGGCATGGGCTGGTCCATGAAGTCACGAAGAGTCGGAAGCGACTGAACAAATTAAAAAAACCTTAATTGGAATTAAGGTTAATTTCAGAAACAACATAAAGCTTAATGATTTTCCAACATTGTCTTTTAAAAAAGAGAGAGAGACAGATATCAGGATCACCTGTTCAGCACCCCAGTAATTATTAAAGGTGTGTGAATTGCATCTGATCCATCTTAAAGAAGCACTTTACCTTGCAGGTGTAAGATGCTCCATCTCTGAGAAATGTTAAAGCAGAGCCACTCTGACTCACTGGGCTGTTTTGATTTGATGGTGCAACAACAACAACCTTTATTGCAGCCTTTAGGCCAGAAAACACTACAGAGAAACACATACACCTAAAATTATTGATAAAATAAGATTTGATGATAAAAATGGCTCCTGAATGTCCACCTCATTTGGACATTTGATCAACGCAACACCTCTTTAAAGATCTGTCTGGCCATCATCCTCATCCTCATCACCATCCAGTTTTCCTAATAATTCAACTCTCCATCTTCCTTATTCTAAGCTTTACATGCAGCATCATTTCATTTATGTTGTGGTACATTTAAGTCTCTACAATTATCTTTCACTTTTAATTGCTCTGTCCAAAGGTGAATGTAGGCTTCTCAACAAGGTCAAACTATTGTCAGGATTAATAGAACAATCACCTCATTTGCTTTACACATGAGGCAGCTTCTAGGATTGCTCAATAAAACATTAGTCAGTTTTGCAACAGCTTCACAATGTCAATTCATATTTACTTGATCATTCGTTACAACTCCCAGACCTTCCCTCAGGTACATTGCCCTGTGATTACTTCTCTATTCTCCCTCTGATTGTTTGATTATCCTTTACAATTTAGGTCTGCCTTTAGTGAACTTTTTATTGATTCTTTTTCTAAACTTAGGGAGAAGGCATCTGCTTTCTTTTTTTCAAGGCTACACTTTATCCTGTAATTCATCAGCCTTGTTTTCATTGAGTTTATTTAGTTATTAGTACTTGTCTTTCTTCATATAGTCTCAGATTACTAGGAAAAATAAAATAAAATAATGCACAAGAACAAAAACAAGCCAAGAAAATACATACAATAGAAATAAAACAATTTTTTACATCATATTAATTTACCAATTAACAATTAACTTATCTCAAAATGAAACACTGATAATATATTAATGTTAAGCAACCCATAGATATTTAACATGAAAGTCTAGCAGCAGAAGTATAAAAATACAATTTAAATAAGAAGAAAATCACTACATCATATGTAAGACTAAATGTTGCCCATGTTGCAATCCTGAAGGTAAGGCCCAGGCACCTTCAGTAGCAGTAACTAGTTTTCTAACTAGAGCCAGATCTCTGCTTTTCCAGGCCAGGTGAAAATGAATCAGTCCATAGGTCTCTGAATTTTACAAAACACTTCTTTTGGCTTAGAAATGTGATTGATTGATTGATTGATTGATTGATTATGTGCCATCAAGTCTGCGACAACTCTTAGCATCCAAATAGATAGATTTTATCCAGGAGGACCTGTCCCAAACCTGGTCCTTCAAGTCTTCCAATGGAGCACCCATCGCCACTGCAACTGAGTCCATCTACCTTACTGCTGGTCATCCTCTTTTCCTCTTTCCTTCCACCTTTCCCAGCATTACAGACTTCTCAAGAAAGTCACGTCTTCACATAATATGTCCAAAATACAGTATGTTAATTTTAACCTGGTCATTTGTGCCTTAATGATTTTTTAAAAATTTGTTCGATGACCCATTTCTTTGCTTTCTTGGCTGTCCACAGTATTCTCAGGAGTCTTCTCCAACACCAAAGTTCAAAACCATTAATACTCTTTCTATCCTGCTTCTTGGAAATCCAACTTAGAAATGTACACAATGGTTATTTTTTAATATATAGTGTTATTGTATTATTATAAAACACAAGTAATACATTTTATTATTTGGGTGCAGTGGTATTTATACAGTATTGACTAGAGATTATTAACACTCTGATGATTTAGATAACTTAAACCTTAAAGATAAAGAAAAAAGTTTATGTCAATATTAACAATGTTTTCTAAAATGTTAATATTGATAAGCTTAAGGTTGCTTAAATTTTACATCTAGAGCTGAGTGTAGCATTGATAAACAACTGCAAAATGCATTACATTATTTGTTATATAACAAAGATTTCTATCTTAAGCTTAATACTTAATACTAAGGTCTCCATTGTATTGTTACTTGAGTATATCCTTCCAACACTTTTGAGGTTTTTTTTTACATGTCCACCATATGTGATAAAATGTTCCTTCTGTCTAGGTAAGAATTTTTCAAACTGAGTTTGCAAGAACTTTAATGGGGTCCAAAGGGACTAAGGGAAACCTTCATCAAAAACAACAAAACCACCACAACAAAAACAGCCCTTGTACACACTGGTCTCAAATGCCCTCAACCATCCCATTCATTCCCTGCCTTGATGCTAGCTGTTCCCCTTTCACTGGTTTTACGTCACCAATGTTTGTCATTGCTAGTGTTTGCAAGTGGTCGAGGCAGGAGGCAGCTGGTTGCCTTTCCCTTATCACCACTCGAGTCTTCTGTCTTCCCACGTGCACACACACAAAACTCAACTTCCTCCCAACCCCCAAACTCTGACAAACATCTCCTCAGGCATTAAGCAGGTTAAGGATGTTTTCTTAAAGAGCAGTTGAGGGAGTTAAAAGCAGAGAGAGCTAGAAATCCAGCATGAGTTTCTAACTTATTTATGAGCAGAAGAATAATCATGGTGAGTCCCTCCCTCTTCACTTTCCATGTGGCAGAGCATATTTCTGTGCATGCATGTATGTGTACCCAAGAAGTCTGCTTGATCATCAAAGTGACACCTACTTAGGGTGTACATAGTCCCAATGAGCTGTGTAAAGGTAAAGGTAAAGGTTCCCCCTGCACATTTGTGCAGTTGTGTCCAACTCTAGGGGCCAGTGCTCATCTCCGTTTGTTAGCCGAAGACCAGTGTTGTCCGAAGATGCTTCCGCGGTCATGTGGCCGGCATGATGCACGCAGAACGCTGTTACCTACCCACCGAAGTGGTACCTATTAATCTACTTGCATTTGCATGCTTTCGAATTGCTAGGTTGGTAAGAGCTGGGGCAAGTGTGGGAGCTCACTCAGTCACGCAGGACTAGGGATTCGAACCTCCGAACTTGCAACCTTCCGATCGACAAGCCTGGCATCTTACCTGCTGAGCCACCATGCCCCTTAATGAGCTGTGTGGGAATTCATAAAGGAATTTAGGATTACACTGCTGGGCTATTGTGCATATGTACCTCAGATTGCTTTGGAGAGGGACTTCCTTTACAGTAAACATGCCTGAGAATTGCCTTGACAAAGGCAAGCAGGCAGGAGGAAGATGAGTGCTTCAGTGGCTTGACAAAATCCATGGCATCAGCTTTCATAAGTAAGGAATTCATTCAGTGTGATTTTCCTGCATAATTTTTCAGCCTCACAATGCTAAACTGTCATGCCTCTCAGTATATGCATATCATTTTTATTTTTTATTTTTAGGCCTAATAAATATTTAGGCAATGTGAATATTTTTCCAGATATGGATCATTGGCTGTGAACTGGTGCAATTGTAGATGTTACAAAAAAAAAAAAAAGGAAAACAATTCCAGTGCTGCTGGAACTGGCACCAAGTTTTGAGAAATTAAAATTAAATTCAACTGATTTCACATTACAAACAACATTTCCTCATGCAGAACATATGAATTTCTGGACAGAGTTTTTAAAAGAATTTCCTCAAGTTACCAGTTGAGCATGGGGATATCTTATATCATTTGCAAGAAAAAAATATTTTTGAGAGAGCCTTAGAGAACAGAAATGCAGCAACACAAAGCAAATATAAAAGTTGGTTAAATATAGAGGATTACCTGTGCTTACCAGTAGACTGGTAATGTTTATTCAGTAAATTACCAGCAAAATTTACAAAATATACAACATGAAAGTCAAACCAAATGGGTGAGATAAAATACCAACATAACAAGGAAACTCTATAACACAAAATTGTAATGTAAGCTACTATAATGATAAACTGTGCAAGTGTAAATCTAAAATATTACAATCTATGGAGTAAAAATACAAGTCACCTAAAAGAAAATAACACAGCTGCAGAATCTGTATATTAAATCTGAAATGGTGAATAAAACAGAAGTGGTTATTCCTGTGACCAGTTTTGTCTTATTTTAATTGTGAAATGCTGTATGAAAAACATTATTGCGATCATTAACCAGCACAAGGAAATTGATATGCAATTGTCCAAAACCGATTGACAATATCAGGGTAGTTAGGAGAGATACATAAAAAGAATTTTGGCTAAAAACAATATTAAAAACAGGGAACACTAAGATTTGACAACACAGAATTTGGCTACTGAATAAGTAATGAAGGGTTTTGAATCTTCTAGAGGATGATTCACATGGAAATTGTCTGGCTTTCCGGGGAATTTACATATTGGGGCAGAATGTAAGTAGACCTAATATCCCTGTTGAATTTACATTGTAATAATACTTGAGAAATGGATTCTATCTCCTTGTCACCTCATCAGCAGGTGTGTTTGGTTCATGGGTGTCTCTACTTGCAAATAGCATCAATTGCTCCAAATATTGAATATTTCTCCAAGGAAAAACAAACACACCCCAGTTATTGAATATTGATCTGTTTAGTTAAAACATTAACTTCCCCCAAAACTGTGAAATTCAAGTTTTATTCTTTGTACATTGGAAATGTTAATTTTGCATTTACAATAAGCAGTTTGCTTTTGGTATTATTGCCAATTTTCTATCCCTAGAGCTTTACCTCTTGATCAGGTGTTGTGAGATTTTCTTTTTTAAAACTAACAGGTTCCACAACAGGAAAAGGTTTGAAAACCCCTATGCTAGGTCATTAATATCCCACTTGACAGTTTGACTCACTATCATATTTAGCAGAGGAGGCAATAAACATACCAGTTGCAAACATCTTTGAGAAAGTTACAACTTTCAAAGAATTATTCAAAGGGAGAAAGTTAAATTTCAAAGAAAATTTACAGAGGAAAAGAGGATACAATTCATATTCACGTATTGGTCAGTTACATTTCCCAGGCACACTGCACATTTTTATATTGATAGGTTTATTCCCACAGTAGATATAGACTTTAGAACAGAGAGATGTAAAACTAAGAGAAATCAGAACTTCTGGGGAAGAAATGGCAAACTGAAGATGGCTCTGCCGAGAGCGAACCCAATGACTGCACTGGAATGAAGAGCCGGTGAGTGGACCGGCTCTTCAGGATTCCTCTCCAGAGAAGGAGAGGACTTGGGATCACCCACAAGTGCTCCAGAGAGTTGCTCCTCATGAGGAGACCACAAGACAGCAGTTTCCAGTGGGTTTAGAGCTCTGGGAGATGAGGGAATAGCCATCTTGCTCAAGCCACAATCAGCGCCTTTAAAAGGACACTGGGTTCATACTTCCTTTTCTAAATCACTTTTGGAAATTGCTTGTTAACTGCTTTTCAGCTATTAGGAACCTTTGAAATGACAAGTTTTACAGCACCGGGTAAGTCTCCTTCAATCCTTCGCAAAAGAAATTTTAAATACAAGTTTAAGGACTTAAAAAATTCTTTTTTTGGAATAAACAGCAAAAGGGTGATTAGAACACTGATTTTGGAAAGTTACAAATGGACTAAGGATCCAAATGGACTTGAAATAAGATTTTGAAATTAATTATAAGAATCCTTCCCATGGGAAAATGCTGTTGTTTTGAATTCTTAAAAAAAAATGATAGGATGGGACTTTGAAGGTTGGACACTAGAGGGAACCAGAAGGAACTAAAGATTACAATTAAAGGAGAAGAACACTTAAATTTAACTTACTAATACACAATGGAGCAAGGTACTTTAACATTGGACATATTGAGAGATATTTGTGAACAATGGACCCAGAAGTTAATTTTAAGAGTGTCTGGCATTATAGACAGACTGTGTTTAAAAGATGTTATAGAAGAGGAACAAGCTTTACCAGACAAGACTGAAACTCATCTGAAAGTGGATTTAAAAATGATAGGCTACAAGAAGGATATGGGAAAAGATGCTACAATGGACATACAAATGAAACTGGCTGATGTCTTAATAATTATAAGGGATATACAAATAACAAACCAAAAGAGCAACCTGGATAACTTTCCTATACTGGATTTAGAAAAGAGTTGTTAAAGTTTTGAAGGATTTTGTGAGAAGGGATAAAGAAAAGATAAAAAGAAATTAAGTTCCAGGACATTATTTGGATTTAAGATCAAGATTGTTAAAAGTGAAAGGAAGGAATATAAAGTTGGTTTATTTGATCAAGGTTAAAATAGATAGGTTGTTATCTCTGGTAACCCTTAATGGACTTTGCTGACTAGGATTGAACGATGAGGTTTTAAGGATTTGTTTATAGATAAGAGATGGGATATGGGAAGAAGAGATCATTTGTTGTATTTTAAGAGAAGGTGATGTTACTAAAATTGTTTATTCTTGTGATGAAGGGGGAAGTCATTTCTTTATATACTTCTTTTCTTTTTCTTTACTATATTCTTTTTTCTTTTTTTGCACTTTCTATTTTTTCTTTTTATTTAGTATGTATTAGTTTTTATCTTTTTAATTGTAATGTTTAATAAAATTACTATAAAAAGGAAATCAAAACAGTCTGATCCATCTGTCTGCTGTAATGGAAGATTAAAGTAAAATAATAAAATATAGTGTATTTTGATAGAAAATTTTACGACTTGGATCCTTGTTCCAATTAAACATGAGTTTGGCACCAACAGGAGGATCTTTGTAGATTATCTTAACATTTGGACAGACTTACATTAGATGTTCCATCAGATATTCTCATACACACACATACACACACTGTATATACTGTATGGAATGGAGTTAAAACACCAGTGACCCACCAAATGCTGCTATAGTACAATGTCTAGCAATCCCAACCAGCATTCCCAGATTTAAGGAATGCATGGGAGTTAAAGTTCAGATTTGGAAATCTTTAGGTTCCCACATCTAATACAGTAAGATTAGAACAAGTATTCTGAACCTAGATTTGTTCAACTGTGTCTGTTTTGTATAATTTCAAAATTGGGAATTAAATAAACATTCATTCTGTTTTGTTGTCTGCATTGGGCAACTGTTCTCTCTATTGTTTTTTTCTACTATTTATTTATCTTCTTCAGCACTTCTTGAGATACTGATGTGTGTGTGTGATTATATCAGAAGTCCTGCACAAACAACCTCTATGTGAAGAACCCAACATTGTGAATACACAGGGAATTTTAATATTTTGAAACTATTATGAAAATGTTTTTCTCAGTACAGTAAGTTTTAAGTTGGCAGTCTTGCCAGTCCAAAAACAGTCATAGGAACTCAACTGTAATAATGCTAGATCATCCCAATTTCACAGCTTTTTCTTTAACTGGCTAGGTACAAGATGTAGATTTGTGCATTGCATGTTCTTTAGGGCTTTTGTACAATATAACATTGATTCCTACAAGTTTCTATTAGATATATAACCATCATGTTATTTATATATACATAACTATCATTATTTATAATTATCCTGCAATCCTGAACACACTTTTGTAATCCTTTTTGTTTACTACTGAAGTCTTATATTTGGTAACTCCAATTGCCAGTTTTCTGCATAAACATCCTCAGTACCCCAGGAGATGGGTATTGTTTCATTTCCTCCCAACTGCATACTCCTTTTATATTCTATTTTACAGCCTATAACCTCATCCATCCTGACTGGTTGAACAGCGTCACCTTTCATCTTACTCCGAACATCTTCTTTAGTCAGGATTCTGCTTCGGTGGATTTTTTGGGCCTCATTCTCCTGATTCCCTAATCCAGCCCCAATCCCATGAAACTCAAATGACACGTAGAAAGAGGTCTCTGTCATCATCTTATTCATAACACTTGGCTGCAAATCCATGGACGGGTGAAAAGCAAACTTCCCCTCCCCCTTAAGATGTACCTTAAAATAGACATACTTGAGTATTTATTTCCTGCACTTTAGAGACTTTTATCTTTCTCATAGATATTTGTAAACAAATAACAGCACTTTTTATTTTAATGCTGCTTTAACAAATTTCTTTTATTAAATGCTGTCAGGCACATGAAGCCATTTCAGAATTTGCTACTGCTTCTGTCATATGACCTCTCATTTTTTCCTAGCCCTGAATAGTCACTATACATCCGTTTACTCTTTTTCATTTTTGGCAAAGTACTTCATTTAATACTGATCTGACTGACACTTTCTTTAGTATTTTCTTCCTTTTCTCTATTTCCAAAAGTGTATTTGCTTTTCCTTTTTTTCATCCACTGATAATAGCTTCTCATTCTGTGGTCTTCCTTCACATCTACAGTATATTCTTCAAATCCTTAGCACCCTTTTATCCTAATCATCTATAATTTTCATTGAAATATTTCTACAGTTATAAATGGCTTTGAATAACATCCTTTTTATTATGCAGCAACAATTTTTTCATATCTCATTTCAAAACTTATTCGTATTTAAAGTAATATGAAACTTCCACAAGTTGGGATCAATCCAACAATTCATGTGCTTTATTTATTTATATTACATTTCCGGTATGTAGATGACACCTTCGTCATAATAAAAAAGGATCAACCGGAGGAAACACATGAAACCATCAACAACATCTTCAAAGGAATAAAATTCACAAGGGAAGAAGAAAACAACAACACACTACCCTTCTTGGACATCCTCATCAGTAGAGGAAATGATGGCATTCAAGAAACACAAGTCTACCGGAAATCTACCCACACTAACCAAGTGCTCCACTACCAAAGCAATAACCCAACCTCCCACAAGAGGAGCTGTGTAAGAACACTATTCAGACAAGCACAAACGCACTGCAGCAACCCAGAACACCAGAAAAAGGAAATAGACCACTTATATAGCATCTTCCAGCAAAATGGATATCCACACAACTTTATCAAAAAGTGCCTGAGCACTCAACCCACCACAACAAAACCAACTGAAGCTACGAAAAGGATTACACTGTCATACATCAGAAACATCTCAGAAACTACTAATAGACTGTTACAACCACACAGCATCACCGTAGCACACAAACCAACCAAAACCCTTCAGAACATCGTAAGTAAACCAAAAGACCCAGTAGCCCAAGAAGAAAAAACAGGAGTTATCTACAACATACAGTGTAAGGACTGTAACAGCCACTATGTAGGACAGACTGGCAGAAGACTAGCAAAACGCATCCATGAACACCAACTAGCAGTCAGAAGACATGATGAAAACTCCTTAATCTCACAACACATGGACAGACTTAACCATACTTTCAACTGGGAAATTGTGAGCATCTTAAACCAAACCAAATCTAAAAATGCTAGAGAATTCCTGGAAGCTTGGCACTCAGACAAAGTAGCCATCAACAGACACATAGAGGTAAACAGCATTTACATACCATTCATAAGAGACAATAGAAAAGCCAGAAGACCAGAACACCTCTTTGCCAGCAATCAACAACAAGATAGGCAAAGATTAACTGCAAGATTAGCAGCAGAGGAGCAATCAAACAACACAATAGACCCTAATCAAGGAACTATTAACTCAGTCAATCAACCAAGCAGCAAACAACAACCCAATCAAGATACTACCAAGGAGAGTACAACACCCCCACCAACACAAGCAGGACAAGCCAGGGTATATAAACAGAGAGCAAGTTCCACTCCCTTTTCGCACTGAAGATGTTGCCTAGCTTGGCAATGAAATGTCTGCAAGAAAACAACAAGGCTCAGAGAGCACCATGGACTCCACATTACATTTCTATTCTGCCCTTCTTCAAGTAGCTCAAGGTATTTAGTCTCTTCTCATTTATCCTTACAATTCCCCTGTAAGCCGACGTAGGATGAGAGTGACTGGACCAGGTAAGCTTCAAATATGATGGAGAATTTTAATCTCAGTCTTCAGAATCCAAATCCAACTCTTCAGCCACTATTTCATACATCTAACTGTGTGCAAGTTAGTTGGCCATACAGGACATTGTAATCTGACCCTTCCATTCCAGTTTGAATTTATTATTACCTGCCGTGGACTGAGCAGGACTGACAGGAGTTCCCATTCGGCCCATGCAGTGGTGCCAAGCAAGACTCACTGCTGCAGTTAAGCCAAGGTGGCAAGCTTGTGCCTGTTGCCCAGGACAGGCAGCCCTTTCCCAACCTCTCAGTCGTACTTGACCTGCCCTGGACCCCATAGGGTCACCTGCGCGTGAAGGAGCATCTGCCACCAAAAAAGTTTTAATTCATTTCCCTCCTCCCTCCAAAAAAGGTTTATTCCTCCTCCCTCCTAATTATCAGTTATCATTGACTAGCGAGTTTTATTATACTCTGTAAGCATGTATATGACAAGCCAGTTTGGTGTAGTGGTTAAGGCACCAGGTTAGAAACCACAAGGCTGCTTGTGGTTCTGCTTTAGGTATGAATCCAGCCAGCTACTTCTGAAAAATGCAGCCAAAAAGATTGCAGGCATCAATATGACTTAAAGGCACAACTTTTAAGCATACTGTATATGTGACATACTAACTTTAACTAAGAAGTGTGTAAACATTTTAACATGTCGCCCAGAGTCGTTTTCGAGGTGGGCGGTGGAAAAATACAATAAATAAATAAAGAAACAAACAAACAAACAAAAATGGTGCTATGATGGTATTTGTAATTTACTCATATGCTCATATTGTGGTGCAGAACTTTGTACTTGGTTTGGGAAAAGCTCCAAAAAAACATTTTTTTCTGCACATGGCACGGCAGAAATTCAAGGGAACATTGCCAACTACCTCCCATGGTTTCTGCCCAACGAGAGACAGTTGGGGCACTCTGGGTCCTGTTGTATTTTTTATTTTATTGATCTAAAAAGAATCTGGGTCACAAGATTCAGTTTAAAAAGACAAGCTAAGGTATTTTTTTTCTCTCACTCACTGGAGAAACAAAGTCTGCTGGCATTCAGATTCCTCTTACCAAATAAGGTTTATCTTTCTACTCTTAAAGTGTTTTGGTTACCATATAAGGTATTCTTGTTTGGCTAGGCTGAGTTTGAGAAGTCACATGCTAATTGGTTACTATGGTGATTGATTGATTATGAGCAAGAAGTTAATGTGTATAAAGGTAACACCCTTTGTTAAGCCTGATGGCACTTCTCTATTCAAATTAATATTGCTGCTGTGCCTCTTGTTTGTAAATATGTTCTTGTTTTTTGAATAAATACAACTTTATTTTTTACTGCAAAAGACTAGATTATTGATCTCTCTCAATGCAAGCTTCTAAAACTCTGAAATCAAATAAAATTAAAAGGTCCCTTTGATTAAACAGTGCCATCTATCAAGACTAGGAAACATGCTTTGTTTGTTGTCGCATCTGCCCTCTGGAATGAGATCCCTCCTGAGATCCATGTGGCTCCCACCTGATGGCAGTCCAGAAGGCCTTGAAGACCTGGCTGTTCTCCCAGGCCTTGGGGTAGAGTGGACGGAGCCCCTTGCTGGATGTATACTGTACATGTTTGCACTGAGTAGCTGGCTAGTGTCAGCTGCATAGAGCTGTTTCAGAATCAGGCAGCGCCTAAATCAAATCAATCAATCAATCAATCAATCAGGAATGGAATGGAATTGAAGATACCGCTTATTTGTGTTAAACTTCCTTTAATGTTCTTCAAGTATTGAGAATTGAACCTGCTCATGTCTTCTCATATTTTTCCCTTCAAACATGCCAGTCTGATTCTTGGTTTTACTAGGTTCCTCATCATGTGATTCTTGGGATGTTTAAGGACTAAAGTGTGTAAGGAGATATACAGTACATGGGAGCTAGCTGGCTATAGTCCTAGTTCCCCTGTGCACATCTGCCTCCCAAATTTTAGATTTTCTGGCATAAATTTGCTTTTTATTATCAGTCTTTTACAGATGTAACTCTGATATCATTAACCTTATAAATAAAAATAATTTCAAGTGTCATTTTGGGACACATATGTGATATATGGAATATGAAAAACAACACATGTCTATAGGAAATATGGACCATAGCTTCTCTTTTCCTCTTTATCAGTAAGCATCTGAAAAAGTTAACACTGAAATGTAATCTATAAATTGCTTCATCAAATTTTAGGAAGTAGTGTGCTGGCTGTGATCCTCCTCCTTTTTCCTTTAGTCTGTGCCACCTGATAAAGCTTCACTGATGCTTTGATGTCTATTAGTAGTATAATAACATTGCATAGCTTCTGCCTAGCTCAGATTTTTCTGGGCCTCATGGGAATATGTTGAGCTCTTGTGGATTTATATCCTGGACAAAACGTACGTGGTGGCAGGGATACAGCTGCTAATATGTAAATATTAGAAAAAGCTTCCTGCAAGTTCCACTATTGCAGCATCTGCATTTTCATACCCAGCTTGAAAGTTTCATTTCACAGTGTAGCTGCCACTCCACTTGATCTCAGCTAACATGCTGGTCCCACACAGAATGTCATGGGAGGACCACGGACATCTAAATAGGATTCACAAGAAACCAAGGAAGTTTAATGTTCTGTACTTTCTTATCCTGTGTAAAGCAACATATCAAAGCAATTTGATTTTCTCTTACAAACTTGATTTGAATCTTGGTCCTTGCATTTGATAGTTACAAATTTAGAATTTTCTACATCCTAGGGAATAACATCATATTTTGCCACAAAGGACATGGAATATCATAATGCTGAAAGTTGCCTATGGAAGCTCAGCTTATTTCTCAAGGGTCCCTTTTTGGGGGCAATGGAGACAGGGTGATAAACAATCTCTTCTGAAAGCATTCTAAAGCTATTGACAGAGAGAGTGCTCTCATTTACCAAAAGGCAAACTGAAAGGTTGTTCCCCATCAGTCTTTTATCTCCCAGGATGTTCCCTACCACCTCTGCTTGGGTTTGGGGGGGGCATGGGGAGGAGAAGGTGGGCACACTTCCAAATAGCACAAGACAGCCACCTTCTATCATTTTTATTTCTGCACAATATGTGGGGTTCAAAATATATACAAGTCTCAGAGGCATTCTTGGAAATAAAAATGGTGCCTTAAGGCTGGGATTTTGATTTGCAGTATGCCAGCTTCATTTTTTTTCCCTAATCCCAGGAAAGGCAGAAATCATGGCAGGTCTTGACAAAGGTTATGTACCACAGTGGCACTATGTTGGAGAGCCAAGTTTTACCCAATGAAAAACACTCATACAGTGACAACATATAGATACGCACAGAGAGATACCTATTCCATTGATGGATGAGGATGACAATACACATACCAACCAATTGACGCTGTGCTTTGCTGGTTACTTTAGCTGTAGCAAAGAAAAGGTATATTAAATTTTAATACCATGCTGGACCTGCTGGTCCAATCCTGGACCAGCCATTTTCTTTTCACTCAGGATCCCATCTACTCCGAGTGCCCTGTGACTTTGCCTCTTAATTAATTGTCATTTACAGTTGTATCTGAGCTTTGATTCTACATAATGGTACTTGCCTATATTCCCTCTTCATCCTTGATTCTCCATCTGCTCTGATGTTATACATTATCCATCTTAGATTAGAAGTGCCACAAAGCCTGAGACTACTCTGTCTTCTCTACTCAACCATGGACCATGCTTCCAAATATAGTCCCATATAAATAAATAAAGACAGCAAATAAGTAAATAACAACAATCCTACTATAACCTGAAGTAATTCCAGCATTTGGTTCTCACATGCAGATGTACGAAGGATTTCACAAGTAAAGTTAATCCCAAAGATGGGTATAAAAACTTGTCAGTGACTTTAATTCATATCAAGAATGGAGACAAAAAATTCATCAAAATGTCCCTTGGTAGCTCTTAGGGTACCCAAAAAGTCTTTTTAACAAACAACAAACCTCTTTCCCTACAGAAGTTGACTTTTAATTTCAGGCTTGATAAATTTTCTGATTGATAAAAGTGGTATTATTGGTTTGTTGTTAGTCACTTGATACTCAGAGGCTGAAGGAAGAATGAGCTTTACATAAAATTATTTTAAGTGTCTGTGTGGTGGGGTGAGAACCCTTAAGGGGGATGATACTTATTTGCCTTTGTGTGGGAGAAATCCTGGCCACCCCCTGGCTTTTCAAACATCTATTTTTGAGTGTCTCTGTCTCTGAGAGTCTCATCTTGTACATCTTGGAAGGGGTTTTAAAGGCTACTTGAACCAAGCTCAATTCAGCATCTCCAACTATAATATCGTAGGCACTTGCCTGTCCAGTTTTGGTTTAGATACTTTCAATGAAGAGGAATCTAGCATATCCTGAGGCAGTCTGTCCCACAGATTATGTTATTAGCAGGTTTCTCCAACATTAAAAGTTGCTTTTCTACAGTGACTACCCATTGGTTCTAATATTGCCCTTTCCAGAAATTGTTCCATCCTTTGCCTGATAGCCCTTCAGATATTAGGAGACCACTCTCAAGCCTCTCTTTAATTCTTTTGTCTCCTTCAGGTTAGATATTCCTAGTTATTTTTCTCTGCAAGTAGCAAAATTCTGCTACATTATGTGTAAGTTTCACCCTCAAATGGCTGCCAACAGTCATTGAAATTAGGGGATAATTTTGCTTTGTTTGTTTTATAGAATGTATTTTTATTGGTCAATGACCGAAATAAAGTTTCTGTCTGTCTGTCTAGTTATTTCAGTTGTGCTTCGTAGGACATGGTTTCCAGGTCATTCACAATTCTAGTCATCTTTCTTTTGTTTTTACACTATGATGCCCAGAATTATGTATAGTAACCCAGAACATGTTGAGAGCACCTGGGAAATATCCACAGTATGGAAGAACTTCCCTATAGATTTCAGTCTTCTTAGAGGGAGTCAAACCAGTTATCCCAAAGCCAACTCCATGTCCAAAGAATGTTATCATATGATAGTCTTTAAATCTTCTTGTTCATTCCTGAATTCAGTGCAAGCTCCCTGCTTTTATCTTCAAAGCCCTTGTTAAATCTCTCCAATCTTTTTGGCTTTGTACAACTTGATACATCCCTGCCTGCAAACATTATTCTCTTAGTTTCACTATCCTGTGATTCTCTGCTCCTTCAAACTGTTCTGCTATTTCTGCCTTGGTTCTTTATATGCTTGGAACTGCTGGTCGGTATCTCTTTTTTCCTTCAAAACTCTCCTCAAAACCAAGCATTTTCTTTTGGCACAGTCCTGCAAATATCTTGTTGGAGTTAAATTTCACTTGTAACCCAGATTCTGCAACTAAAGCAATTCCATATCATTTCCTCTAGCTAGCATTGTGCGTGTTTTGTTTTCTCTTATACTCTATAAAGCAGTGTTTCTCAACCTTGGCAACTTTAAGTTGGGGGGACGTCAACTCCCAGAATTCCCCAGCCAGCTAGGCTGGCTGGGGAATTCCAGGAGTTGACGTCCCCCCATCTTAAAGTTGCCAAGGTTGAGAAACACTGCTATAAAGTGTCAAATACAGTGATGGTACTGAATGGATGGATGTGGAGAAGAAAACTATTACCACCACCCCTTGGGACAGAAGTGGAGATGTTCTACTACTACTGTCAACAGCTTTTTGCTTTTAATACAAAGGGCAAGATGACCAATGTCTGAAAAGCCTTTTTTTTTAAAAAAAAAAGTTTCCTTTCTCTACCTTCATTATGTCATGCAAGGCAGGACATAGAATCCCATTTTATATTCAGTTCTTAACAAAAGAAACTGATTTTCCTTTCATCTTCAACAATATGTATATTTATCTAAATGCTCTGCATCTTTCTAAAAAGAAAGCTCAGTCAAATCAATTCAGCTTTACCCTCCCTACTCTGTTCTTCTTTTCTTTGTATGATGTGCTTTGTACAGTGTACTTACTAAGGAGGCAGAAGTGACCTTTTCCAATCACATCAACGATGATTATTTCCCTTCACTGAACAGTATAAACTGTTTTATAGTTTCCATTACCACAGTTGCTCACTTAATACTGTAGTTGTGAATTAGAAAACTCATATTGCTGTCCCTTAGGCAAAGGAGTGAGCTAAGGAAAGAGGATGTATTCCCAAGGAAATGTTGGAAGATCTGTACAAATATTTTAATGGGAGGAGGTATATTTTTGGAAGGCATCTTTGTGTGCTTTAGAAGAGCCAAAGAAGTTTCCATCTTTTCCTGATTCCTGCTGTGAGTGACATCAGCTTCCCAAGATTTCAGGTCAAGGTATCTTCCAGCCTTGTGATCTGAAATTCTTTCAACTGTTCAGGCTTCAACATGGCAAAACAATCATGTAAACTTTGATAGTTCAGACTCTACTTTCAACCTTTTCCTCTCTGCTGGAGCTTCTGTTCCATTTTCTTGTATTTTAAAGGATCTTCAATCACAGCAGACACCTTTGCATTCCTTGCAATGCTTTATGATTTAGTTATTTTTCAAGATTTTTTATAGTCCTCTGAAGCTGTTTAATTTGCTCCCTTCAATTCTTCATTTTTCCTTTGATGCAGTGATTGACCTTGAGTCTGACACTGACAGAAATCTCTTGCCTGGTTGTGATTTTTGCCACCTCAGTTGCTTCATGTCCTATGCCGTTCATTTCTGATAATACAGTTCCATTTCTTTTCCTGGAGTATTATATATGTAATCGAAGTATAGCATGTGGACTAAAATAAATTCAAGTGATGATCATCAGTCGGGCTGTGAACACTTTGGAAATGATTTGGAAGAAGTGCTTTGGACCTCCAGCCACCACAGTACCACTCTGCTATTCATTAAAGCAATCTGTCTTTTTTTAGGCTTCTGCATAAGCCTGATTTTTAAAAAGTGCCACTGCTTTAAGATATTCTACTCATTAAAATGAATATAAGTCCTACAGAAGTGGCTCACGTGGAAGCTTGAAGAAAACTCAGTCTGTTTTAATGAATAGCAGAGACCTGCTGTGCTTGCTGGAAGTGCTTCTTCTTAAGCATTTGTCAGCCCTACAAGGTAGACCAGACTAAGAAACCAATGCCATATAGATCAGGACTCGTTTTATTGTAACAGCTACAGTAACAGAAACTTGCACATCTGAATGTGCTTCCCTCCTCCCTCATTCATCTTTGAGTGGATTAGGGTGGGGCCTGAGATGTTTTCTCAAATTAGTTTCTTGGAACAGGCTCAAGACCCACTTATGTGACTATTGCCTTGGCAGTGGCTCTTCCTCCTGTCCTTCAAGGCCATTCCCTATTCCCTCTACAGCATTTTCGAAGTGTGCACAGCCCTTCCAATCAAGTTAATGTCTTCTCCAAAATAGTATGGAGGTTTCCTGCAAGGCAGGAATTCTTGTTCCTATTCTTACCGTACATGCTGGCTGAGAGAGTCTTGGGTTAAATTTAAATGAAAGATAGAAGGATCATTAGATCCAGTTAATGTAGGAGCCTGTGAATAAGGTACTACAGGTAGAGAAGTCTTGAAATGCTTATAAGAGCTTTGTATTGTAACAGCTGATGCTCATCCCCATGGCCACACATCCCAAATAATTCTTCTCATTACTTTTTCCTCAGGCTCTGTCCAATGAAAAATGTCAGTTTATCCATTCTCCTTTTGGCTGTATCTTGCTTTTTCTGGCACACAAGAACAAGGTGTAACCTCGTTTGTCTCCTTTTATTATTCATCCTCTCTATTCTCAGCCTGCAGTTGGAGAAACAATGTATTCATATTGTGGACTGGCATCCTTTTTAGCCCTAAAGATTGCATTGCCTGACTAAGGGGTGATGAAGGGGAGGGTCACACACTTGCACACCCATTCACGTGGCACATGCCCCCCCACCCTTGGCACTATACATAATCATCCAATACATGTACACACACTTTGTTACTAGCCATTCAATGATACAGAGTCTAGGAGCAACAGGCATTTTTCTTTGCGTTTCCACCTAGTAAACAATGCTAGCTTCGCAATGCTTAAAGTCAGAAGCAGCACACTGAGATGGAGCCCCATGGCTTCCCTTTCTGCTCAGTGATTGCAGGGTTCCCAAATAATCTGAAGCAGGATTCCTAGAACAATGGTGGAGGGGGGAGCCAGTCATCTGCTTTAAGGTCACTGTATTTTCTCTACAAAATGATAGCACAAATCCAGTAACCTTCTCCTTCCATGTCTGACCTTAGCTAATATTCTAGTGCTCCCAACCATCCTGCTGATTGGCAGATGGGCAAGGTGCCCAGAGCATCTGATCATGAGAGGGAGTTTTCTAGTACAATAGTACTCTCTGACCTCCCACTGACCAGGTAACTAGAAAACTGCTGGGGAGCATGGAGTTGGGTGGCTGTGATAGATCATATGGCCAGGCTCTGAGGCTCACATGGCCGCCCTATTTTAAGAAAGCAATTGCATACCTCAGCACACAGCTAGAGTCCAGGAAATAAGATATAGAAAGCCAGATACCATAAAAGGGAAAGAAATAATTTCAATTTATAATTCCTTGAAAAGACCAAAATGTAGAATTAAACACCACGTTTTGCAAATCTTAATCTTAATACAGATTAAGCATAAAGGATCATTAATGGCATGGCTTTGGCAAGTCCTTATTGAAATGAGCTTCAAGCTGTTACCCTCAATGCCACTGTGTGATAGAACATAGAGCACACAGGGGATATGAGAAAAGAAATAAATTAGCATCCATTCTAGGATGAGAAATAGCCATGGTGCGGTGAGAGAGAAGTAATTTAAAACATTGAAAGAGAGGAAACAGCATTTGTAGTACAGATGGAAGAGAAATGAATTCCTTTGCATTTTAACGCAATGTTACGTTAAGTCATACTTTCAAACCAAGATATGATCCCAAACAAACTTCAATATTTGCACCTTTTCAAATGTTGTAATACCGTCTTCCAATTAAAAATAAATAAAATTAAGATTGGAAATTTCAGTCTTGCCAAGCTCCCCAACAGGTAACAGCCAGGTTAACTGTGCAATGATTCATAAATGCCTTACTTTCTTCAAGACCCGGTTGTTGAAAGAGAAGGGTAATAATAGGATTTTGTATCAAATTGCTCTTTACTATTTAATTACTGATGGAATTTACATCCTGCCTTTCTGCCAAAAATGGCATATAGTGCAAGATTCAATGGAAAGTATAGAGGGTAAAATATGTACAGTATGTATATGTGTGTATGTATGTATGTGCATGTGCATATGTGTGTGTGTGTTTTCTGAATGAGGGCAATAGAGAAGAGATGCTGAGTGACCATTTCTGTCATTAAATCTAAAAACTGATGAGAAGGATTTCTGCCAGGGCTAGTGAACTTCATGGAAACCCTCACTCAGGAAATTTCATTTTTCCCTGTCACCGCTGGTACATTTTCCAGGTATTCCTAATCCTAATGAATGAGGATAGGATTCTCTGATGGGTCTGTAGATTTAAATAACAAAGCTCTAAAAAGTACCAAGAATCTTAATTGTGTTCCTTGCCAACAAGTTAGTTATACTAAAATAGAGGTTTGGTGCTGCTTTCTAGAAGTGCTGTATGAAGTATTACCTATTTTTCCTTTACACCAGCCTTTCTCAACCTTTTGACCCTGGAGGGACTCTTGAAATACTTTTCAGGCCTCGGGGAACCCCTGCACATTCAGGCTCAAATATAGGCCAGAAGTTACAAAATTATTATATTTGTTTCATGTGTAGGCCTGTATATACGCATTAACAGTGTTCTTAAACTGAAAATAAAGAATGAAACTTACCTCCTTCATGTGAAGTTGCCCGAATTTGAAATAAATTTTTAAATAAATCATGATCTCCCAGGGAACCCCTAGTGACCCCTCATGGAACTCTAGGCTTCCACGGAACCCTGGTTGAGAAACCCTGCTTTATACGCATTTGTACACTCCATCCAGGTTCTCAACTAAGTTGAATTCTAAGAGTTGCTTAGACTTGCCTGGACAAATATCTGACAATTAAGGGATAATAGAAACTCAGTAGGAGTTTTCCCCACCATTTGGAGATGAGAGCAGTACTGGGTGTTATGCAGCTGAAATAGAGTTGAATATCTGTAGAGGCTGCTTCACCTCAAATTCTACATCACCTTTCCCCTTCCTGCTGCCCTTAAGATCCCTAGGAATATCACTCCCCTGCTGGCTGAGAATTCTGGAAGTTTCCAGCACACCTGAGGAAGCTGATGCCAGATAAAGGTGAACCTACTGTAAATCAAAGTCTCTTATGCCCCTAGTAGGAGTGCCGGGTGCTCTGCTCTGACAAGGAACTCAGCAACTCCTTCTTTGTATGGTGGCTAAGGCTAAAAGGTAAAGGTTCTTCCCTGCACAGTCGTGTCCGACTCTAGGAGCCGGTGCTCATCTCCGTTTCTTAGCCGAAGAGCCAGCGCTGCCTGAAGATGCTTCTGCAGTCATGTGGCCAGCATGACATGCATGGAACGCTGTTACCATCCCACCGAAGTGGTACTTATTTATCTACTTGCATTTGCATGCTTTCAAATTGCTAGGATGGCAAGAGCTGGGGCGAGTGCAGGAGCTCACTCTGTCACGCAGCGCTCGGGTCTCGAACTGCCTAACTTGCGACCTTCCGATCGACAAGACTGGCATCTTAATCGCTGAGCCATCATGCCCCTTAATCTTCCAGCTAAGACTGGAAGATGGCAAAAGCCAAGCATCAGCATTGAGAGCTGCCACTTTCATGCTTAAAAAAAAGAAAATAAAGGAGGAGGCCACCATGTGAAAGAAGCAGTCACACTGCTACTGCCAAGGAGTCTAAATCTATGCATAAAGCAGGGCCAATTTACCTTAGAGGTGGGATTTAAACCACAAGTGGGTAACGCATGGCTCTCCATGTTTTTGCTTGATTGGCTTTCTGAGGAGAACATGATTTGACAGGATTCAGAAGGCATAGCAAACAAGCAGAAAGACAGGGCCATTTCCAAATAATTACTCAAGAAAGTGAGCGGGGGGGGGGGGGCTTCTATTCACATGAAGTGCAAAGGACTGCCCGCATCACTGCCACAAAGCTTGGATGTCTTTGAAGATTAGCTCTTGCTTGGAAGGAGGGGACTGTTTGGATGGTGAACAGAACTTTGTGTAATGCTTAAATTAAGTTTCTTCTTTTCTTTTCTTTTCTTTTCTTTTCTTTTCTTTTCTTTTCTTTTCTTTTCTTTTCTTTTCTTTTCTTTTCTTTTCTTTTCTTTTTTTCTTTTCTTTTCTTTTCTTTCCTGTCCGTTACTTTTCTCTCACACACCATTTCCTCTTACCTTTCTTTCCCCCTTACCTCATATCTATCCTGTTCTTTTCTTTTTTCTTTTTATTGAAAGAGAAGGGGGGGTGCGCGCACACAAACTTGTATCTTTCTGTTTCTGTACGTCCTTGGGCTATATATGTGAGAGAATGGTTGCCTATATGGATGGTGATCAATTAATTTTATAAATGGAATACCATATTTTGTTGTTTATTCATACCATATTTTATTGTTTATTCATTCAGTCGCTTCCAACTCTTCGTGACTTCATGGACCAGCCCACGCCAGAGCTTCCTGTTGACCGTCGCCATCCCCAGCTCCCCAATGATCGAGTCCATTACCTCCAAAATATCATCCATCCATCTTGCCCTTGGTCAGCCCCTCTTCCTTTTGCCTTCCACTTTCCCTAGCATCAGCATGTTCTCCAGGGTATCCTGTCTTCTCATTATGTGGCCAAAGTACTTCACTTTTGCTTTTAATATCATTCCCTCAAGTGAGCAGTCTGGCTTTATTTCCTGGAGCATGGACTGGTTTGATCTTCTTGCAGTCCAAGGCACTCTCAGAATTTTCCTCCAATACCACAGTTCAAAAGCATCTATCTTCCTTCGCTCAGCCTTCCTTATGATCCAGCTCTCACAGCCATAGGTTACTATGGGGAATACCATTGCTTTGACTATGCGGATCTTTGTTGTCAGTGTGATGTCTCTGCTCTTAACTATTTTATCAAGATTTGCCATTGCTCTCCTCCCAAGAAGTAGACGTCTTCTGATTTCCTGGCTGCAGTCAGCGTCTGCAGTAATCTTTGTGCCTAGAAATACAAAGTCTGTCACTGCCTCCACGTTTTCTCCCTCTATTTGCCAGTTATCAATCAAGCTGGTTGCCATAATCTTGGTTTTTTTGAGGTTTAACTGGAACCCAGCTTTTGCACTTTCTTCTTTCACCTTCGTCATAAGGCTCCTCAGCTCCTCCTCGCTTTCAGCCATCAAAGTGATATCATCTGCATATCTGAGATTGTTAATGTTTCTTCCAGCAATTTTAACTCCAGCCTTGGATTCATCAAGCCCAGCACGTCACATGATGTGTTCTGCATACAGGTTGAATAGGTAGGGTGAGAGTATACAACCCTGCCATACTCCTTTCCCAATCTTAAACCAGTCTATTGTTCCGTGCTCTGTTCTTACCGTTGCTACTTGGTCGTTACACAGATTCCTCAGGAGGCAGACAAGATGACTTGGTATCCCCATACCACCAAGAACTTGCCACAATTTGTTATGATCCACACAGTCAAAGGCTTTAGAATAGTCAATAAAACAGAAATAGATGTTTTTCTGAAACTCCCTGGCTTTCTCCATTATCCAGCGGATATTGGCAATTTGGTCTCTAGTACCTCTGCCTTTTCTAAACCCAGCTTGTACATCTGGCAATTCTCGCTGCATGAATTGCTGGAGTCTACCTTGCAAGATCTTGAGCATTACCTTACTGGCATGTGAAATAAGTGCCACTGTTTAATAGTTTGAACATTCTTTAGTGTTTCCCTTTTTTGATATGGGGATATAAGTTGATTTTTTTTCAATCTGATGGCCATTCTTGTGTTTTCCAAATTTGCTGGCATATGGTATGCATCACCTTGACACTGCTTTAGCCACTTTATTATTAATTATGAAGGCTACTCCATTTCTTCTGTGGTCCTCTTGTCCACAGTAGTAGATCTGGTGGTCATCTGATGTGAAATGCCCATTCCAGTCCATTTCAGTTCACTGACACCCAAAATGTCTATATTTAATCTTGACATCTCACCAATAACCACATCCAATTTTCCCTGGCTCATAGATCTTACATTCCAGGTTCCTATGGTGTGTTGATCTTTAGAACATCGGATTCGTCGTTCATCACCAGCACCGTCGGCCGCTAGTCGTCCTTTCGGCTTTGAGCTAGCTGCGTCATCACATCTGGGGCTAGTTGAACTTATCTTCTGTTCCTCCCCAGTAGCATTTTGACATCTTCCGACCTGAGAGTGCCATCTTCCAATGGTATACCGACATATCTCTGGTTGTACTGATCCATTTAGTTTTCACGGCAAGAATACTGGGGTGGGTTGCCGTTACCTTCCCCAGGGATCATACTTAGTCTGACCTGTCTGCCATGACCTTCCTGTCTTGGGTGTCCCTTCACGGTTTAACTCATGGCGTCATTGAGGTGCTCAAACTCCAGCACCACAACAAGGTAGTGATCTCCTTTGCTGGAGACCATATTTTTCAAGGAATTAATTTGAATTAGTAGGTATTAGTTCAATTAAAACTATTTAAATTTTTCCCTCTCCCCTGCTCTTTTTTCTGGAATGTGGCTTCTGGTAGATATACTGTATATACACCTACACATATATTGGTACACATTCACAAGGGTGTCACATATAGGAATTCATTGGATACAGAAACGGCATCTCCATGATTAGTTTTGGTTGGAGTTGACAATCCTAGGTTGGCAAAGTAGGGGAGATAGAATTGCAGAGGGGCTTTGTGTTCATTTGTTTATCTATCTACTCCTCTTGGGTAGATAAGTTTTCTTTTGCATACATACAGTAATTAGAATCAGAAGCATTTTATGAGGAAAATATATTGTGCTTATGTTTTTATATAATTATTTAAACTAGCACTTACATGGGAAGCAACTATAAGATGAATTGATAACTAGATAAACCTGTAGCACCTTCAAATCCCTGAACACACAGACAAGGAAAGGAAACCTGTACCTCCAGAAATTTTAGGCTAGGACTCCCACAGTTGCTTGCCATGAGCCATGTTGGCTTGGGTTGATAGGACTGAAGTCCAAAACCTCTGGTGGACACCCGGTTGTCTGCTTCTGCACTTAAATAAGGTGTAACAGAAACATTAGCTAACCCAAAATCATTTAGATGGAGAATAATGGTGAATCATGATAAGCTAGATAGCATTTTGAATGGTCAACCATGTATTTTTGGAAGATACAGTATGTAGCATTCCATTCTGAAAATCTCATCCCTGCAAAAAACGTTTCTCTATATCTGCAGGAATAAAGATTACAGACATGTGACGTCACTGTTGGGCAACATGGAACTCTCCACAGAACCTTTAAGGAAGTTTACACACATGGATAAATTTAAGATTGGAGAATTACTCCAGCTCCATATACAGTGAAAACCTTCATTATTTAGTGCAGAATTAATGACTTTATATCAATGGTGTTGTAATGAAATCTAAACAAGATGGCAGGTGTTATATATAGAACTAGCATGTAAGAATTTTTTTTTTCTGAACTACTAAGACCAGAGATAAATCGGAAGTTGACTATATCTATGTCTTATCTTTTTTCTTTCTTTTTTTTACTTTTCTATACACTTTTACTTCTTTCTTTGATTTGTATTTCTATTTCTTTTTCATTTTCACCCTTTTAACTATGTATATTTAAAACTCCAATAAAATTTTGAAAAAAAATAAATAAATAAACAAGATGGCAGGGTTACCTTGCATCATGGGAAATGAAGTGGCTATTTATTCTGGGGGGTTTGCTTAGCAGCACTGTCCTATGCTTCACTACCAGCATGCCATAAAGTAACTTGAGATAGTGTTAGACTTCAATGTACTCTTTATACAAGTATGGAATGCCATGTTTCCATAGACTGTTTTTCATAGAAAACGGGACTTTAGAAGTCTTCTTACAAGGAATTTACCTGGTGGCTAACTTTTTCATTCTGCTCACCCAATATAATTCCATCTTTTTCCCAGAGATTGATTTACTTCCTGCCTGCCAGCCTTCCTTCCATAGCTTTACCTTTCCATTGGTTTTGCCATGCCTTCTGAATCCAATCAAATCCATTATCTTGTTTGAAAGCTACATCAAACAAAAACAGATGTTACCGTTCTGGTGCCCAGTACCAATGAAGTGCCAGATGCATCCTAGAAACTGTAGTTTTCAATCCAATAAGATCTCCCTTCCTCCCTTCCCCTTTTTCCACATTGCCAACATCTTTTCAATCAGCACTTACTGCAAAAGCTGGAGGCAATTAAGACTGGAGAGAATATTTTGAAAATGCTGCTCTGTGCTGTGTGTTTTCAAAGTTAGATATGGCAGACTCAATTAGCACCACATTAGTAATAAATAAGCACACTCGGCAAAGGAGGAAAAATATCAATAATCCACTGGCAGCCACTCCATAACTCAGCACCACATTTTCACCTCACATAGGCACCTTAATTAGGAGTTTGCCCATGTGCCTGCTTCACTCATTAACTGCCTCTTTACTGAAAAGGAATAATGAGCTGAGCTCCTTAATCTGACATTAATAAATTGCCACCATTTGGGGAGGCATTTCAATGTAAAATGGTGATGTTCATTATCAAAATTATGTTTGAAGAGCAGGTTTTGTTTGGGCTCATCCTGGGGAGCGCTCCAGACCAAGGATTGAGGAGCAGGTGGGAAAAACCAAGAGAAACTGCTTGGTGCCCAGGATTCCTGAAAATTTCTCTCCCTCACCTTAGGAGGAAAGACTATCCTAGGTCTCCACTGAAGAAATACAAAAGCCGTGTATCAAACAATATAGAATAATGGTTACAGCATCAATATAGGACAGGTTGAAATTCCATTCACCTGAGTAGCTTGCTGGGTGGCTTTAATTATCCCAATGTATTCTACCCTTAGGACACATTTCTCCCAAGATAATTCTGATTTTATCATATAATACAATTTACAGCCCTACCGTAATGGTCTGTGGGAATGACCTTGAGAGACAGGAGGGAGAGCTGCAGACTGGACAACTGGCATGTAAAAGATATCTCAGTCCACAGAAGGGGGGGGGCAGGAAGTGTTTCAGAAGGGACCCTCCTCAGTTTTCCAGAGAGTAAAAGGAAAGGAGAGGAAAAATACTTTCAGTCTTGCAAGATTCCGTTAATGTAACCTTACAATAAAGATAGAGTTATGTTGTTGTGCTTCTTGTCCGGACTGCCTCACAGGGATAATATCTACAACCAATCCCAGCAGAATAAAGTATCCTTTAGTGTAACATACCTTACAAGTTTATTTTGAAGGTAAAATGGAGGGACAGTGCCCTTGGACACCCAGATGCAGCTCCTGGAGCCTTATGCTTCTGGTATAATAGAATAGTTGGTGCCCTCAGTAAAGTCGCACCTTCTCCACTCCATTGTAGGACTGGGTAGAATGCGAGTGGGAGCTATGGCAGCTCTTCCTCACTGTCTGTAAAACATCAACAGCCCTTCCCTAAATAGTTTGTACCACCCTGAGCTCCTTGAAAGGCAGGATGCAAATCAAATAATGAATACCAGCCTGACTTACATACCAGATGTCTTGGGTTAAAATATGTGAAGAGCAAACAATATGCCGTGCTTATAATGCTGGGCATCATGATGAAACCCACGATTCAGACCAAATCAAAGAAATTTCTCTGCAGTTGATCAAACTCTTTATCCAAATTGTTTTTGATGCTGATGTAGCAACCAATGCAAGGGAACCCTGCTTTATAAACCATATGAAATCAGAGTGTCTGCTGCATTTTAAAATTACAATAATATTCATTTACTAATCTGACATTGTGCATACTTGCTCAGAAGTAGTTCCACTATTTTAAATGAGACCTAATGAGGTAGAAGATGCAGAGGTGATTGGGGTAAGGGGAGAGTATCTAGTTTCATATCCTGTATTACTTTTTGAAAACGACAATTTGCTTTGCTTTGCATCTGTACCAGTCTCTTCCCCCCAATGTATACATCCTAGGCAGATTATTGCAAAATTGGATTAATGAAAATTTATGCCACGGTTCAACAATTGAAACAAATTCATATAGATAACATGCACAAAAGAATGTTCAGGTAAGCAGGTATTTTCTTCATTTAGAATGAATCATAAATTTCCAGTTTGTGGTGTGCTTTTTTTTATTAACAAACCTTAGATGTCGCAGATGCTTTTTTATTAACTAAAGTGTTTATGAATAAATTTAACCACACCAGCACTGTGCTTCTATGCAAGTCTTTGTTCATCTGTATGGCCCATTAATCCTGAAGATGTTCTCTCCTCTCATAGTTTCAAATGTCTCCTGGTATTTAAATAGATGTTAAGATAAATGGGTGCCATGTGGATACACTGAGAAAAGGTTTGACAAAACAAACAAATCAGAGCATTGGTTTAAATATCTCACTGATAGGAAGTCAACCATGGGAAAGAGGAAAAGAAATGCCAAACTATAATTCAACCGGTACATCTTTAGTAATGAAACACTGTATGTGTGTATGAGTACGTATGTGGTGTATTTGGTATTTGATCTTTGAATTCAACAAAAGCCATGCCCCATCCCAGTTTGGATGCAAAATGATTGCTGTCTTAATTATGATAATTGAGCTGACTGCCGTATGTTAGCCATATCGGTCGTATCATTCCATCATTTGAAAAGAATGCTTATTGAATTGCCCCAAACAATGAATTTGCTATGCAACAGTATTATCAGTTTAACATGTACTCTCCCATCATGATTGCAATATATGCACAGTAGATTTAATTCATTTTAATGGTGGTATTACCACTGATCTGGCAATAGGGGTGGATTCAGAGTCCTTCCTCCGCCTGACGCCCTTGTGTGATGTTGGGGGCCAGGCTGGCTGACAATTCCGAGAGTTACAGTTGCAGCACTTTGTGGTTGATTAGTTGGGGAAAGATTGGTTTAAGACACCGGAAACTTTCTCAAAACAGCTGCTATGGTTGATTAGCTATTCTGTTTGTTGTCAGTTTTGGACTTGCACCTTGTTGATCTCTTATAAGTAAACCTAATAAGATGATCTGTTACCACTCTTAGCTGACATTAAGACGTTGCGTTTATATTGTAATTTGGTAAAAACCAATTCTGTATGCAGCTGATTTAACATTTCTAGTAAAATAAGCGCATATTCCCCAGCCTGGTATGCTCTTGCATTGCAAACAACTTAACTATATCTCAGTTGTTAGGCTTTTTTTTTTTACTAGGTTCATTTTTCTGGTTACCTACTCCTAAAACCATCTTCCTTTGTGTGAAGGTATTTCAGTAACATAGAGAAAGAGGGGAGGAGGAGTTCCTGTGAGGTGTTTCTGCAGAGATTAATTAAGACAAAAGAGCCACTCTGAAAAAAGATGAAGCTGCAGCTGTGCTGTGATAGAGCAGGCCCCAGGGGACTTGCTGTAAAAAGGTCCCCAGTGTACTTTCAGTGCATACAGTATTTTCAGAGCAGACTGAAACGCAAGAACGATGGAGAGAGGGTGTTAAATTGAAGAAAAAAAGAAAAGGAAATGTTCACCCATGAAGCGTTACTGCTTGGCCTTTTCTTAGTAATCCCACTTGGGTTTCCTCAATGATGCCAACATATAACCAAGATTGGCTGTCAAGGGTCGTAATGGCATTGTATTTATTATATACAAGGCGCTGGTAAGAAGAATGGTACTAAAGCATCCACAAGTCAGTTCAGGGAAACTTTATTCTCCATGATGATTCATTACTTATAATCATAGCTTTCAGCATTAGGCAAATTTTCCTGCCTCGATGTTGAACTGTCCAATTATTACGTTTATTATTATTATTATTATTGCCTTGAAAATCTATGCTAAATGTATATATAATCCTCCTTCATTCCCCTAAATATTTCTAGGCTGCCTTTAAGGCCCAAAACCCATCAAGCAGATCTGCTTGCTCTGCTTAGTTCTCCCTGCCTGCTTACTTGACTTAGATTTTTTTGTATATAGACTTTTATATACAAAGTCTTTATAAACAGGACTTTTCTTTCTTGGAGAAGGATTATTCTAATGAGTTGCCTTATTTGAGTTCATTGGGTATAAATATTCAGCAAAAAAACACTGTGCACGAACGTAAACTTATACCACAATGATTTAATTGTGTTTAGTCTTGCTAGAAAGAGTTTAGTTGGATTATAATTCCTAATGAGACTGAAGTGCTGCTAACTTGGATAAGACTATATAGTTTTGAAAAACCTTATGAAAGCACCCAACATATACATTTGGAATTTGAAAAAGGTGTGACCAGGCCCCAGTATCCCTGTTTCCTCTACAGATCTTTCCTGCTTGAACACAAACACAGGCAGAAGGTTTTCAAGCATTTTCAGCATAATATACTTACAGATTTCCCCATGACTGAGTCTTCTGTCAAGGATCATGACAACACAGCTTACCTGCAGACCAGAGTTGTAGACTTATGAGTGGTACCCTTAATAAGTGCCTAGTTGACAAAAAGGGTGGTAAACTTTTGCAGGGCTTTAGATATTGGCATACTGGTGCTCAAAGGTGCCCATCAGCTCCTGTCCCCCACCTGATTTTCGTTTTTTTAAAAATAAAGTTAATTAAAAAATAAATTGGACTAGGATATCCAAGAAATAGGCATTTTTAGCAAAATAAAGATAGTAGGTGCTTGTAGCTTTGCAATTTGAAAATATGCCCGTCTCTCCAAGAAAAAGACAAGAAGAAGTTGGGTTGGGGCTAAAGGAAATTGCTTTCTGATTTGTGACCCATCATGGCAGTCATTTTATGAGCCAGCAGCCACAACATATTTTCAAAAATCCAAATGTGCACCCAAAGATTGCCTGTCCCTCTAGAAAGCATCCTTTGCTTCTAAGTGCCTTAGACATATTGCAGGGCTAAGTGAGTATTCAGTCTCTGGAGTTCCATTGCTGGCAACATAATGGATGGGCCCAGAGATGTCCACCTTTTGGCACTGGCACAAGAAACCACATGCAGTAGCCTTGCAGTTTGCCAATGCTCCCCTGACCACAGGTGGGGAATCATTCTGAGGAACATCAAGTATTCTTCAAAACTAAATATTCATCACCCAATTTAAATCTTTTCTACACTGTAATTTTTATCTTGGATGTAACACTAGGAGATACCAGCTTCCATTTCCAATAGACAAAGGGAAAATGTCCAGTATAAGGAAGCAGGTAACACAATCTCACTTCAAAACTGTAACTGGGGGAGTTGGAGTAGTAGATTGATATCTTAATGCAGCAAAGGATGAACATGAGTCATTAATACAAAAAGTGGCTTTCTGTGTGGAAGCTTGTAGGACAACACCCATGTACTACACCACTTTATTGAAAGAAGACCCAAGATAAATCAGTCATTTTTTGCATATCTCAATCCCTAAGATTCATAGAATGTGAGTGTTGGAAGGAACCATGGAGATCATCTACTCCAGTGTTTCTCAACCTTGGCAACTTTAAGACATGTGGACTTCAACTCCCAGAATTCCCCAACCAGCCAGTGCAGGAATCTATTCTGTTTCCAAAAAATACTGAAAATTTCAAAAAATTGAATTCCTTCAGCATGTCTAAATTACATATCAATAGAACATCCATTTTGGAGATACCAGCTGTATTTGTTGAAAAGGAAGAAACTGAGTACATCCTCATGCCGTACGCACAAATACATATGTATGTTTTAGATTTCTTTCCCACCTTTTGTTCAAGAGTTTAAGGTGACATATATAGCCCTACCAACTCCCAGTTTTCCCCACCAAAACAACCCTGTGAAGTGTGTTAGATTGAGGGACAGTAACTGGTCCACTCATCCAGTGAGCTTCCATGGCTGAGGGTGGACTTTACCACACATGTGCCTCCAAACTACAGTGATCTTTATAGCACCAGCCATCCCTTGGAAAGCAAATTGTACTTAAGTAAATTTTTGGCATCCATGGTTCTTAGCATGCCTCCCCAGAGCTGGGGTAGAGCCTAGATGTCAGTCACTCAAATTACCAGTGATGGCATCAGTTATGATGATGTAAGGCCCCTGCTTACACTGTTTTACCCAAGTTCCTGAAGTTACCAATAACAGTCCTTGAGTTGAGGCTTGGAGATATAAAATAACAGCATTTATTTTGGCCAGGACAAAGCTGGGTTGAGGTCTCCACAGACATCATGACAGTAAAATGCCTGGGAAGATCCACACACACACATCACAAGTTCAGGACTTATATAGGGTTTGCAAAGCTCAGTAAGAAAGCATAGTGAACCCTCCTCCTAGTCAGAGGGCAAGGTTCCTAAATCTGCATTGCTAGCAATAAGCATCCCAGAAACCTCCAGGGGCAGTCTGCATGTCTCCTGGTATTCCAAACAATCCTTGGAGAACTTTATCTCCCTAGAGACAGCAGCAAGGTCTCTGCAGTCTCCTATAACCTAGTTCCCTTTAGCAAGCAGGTTCCAAAAGCAAGATGGCGTTGGTTAAGCTAAGCTAACCCTTACATTTACAATATTGTGCTAACAGCCTAGGCTGTCATGGCATCAGTGGGTTGCTGGCAGCTCACAAACCTTTTCCCTAACCCCAGCCACTCTCCTCAGCTCTCCACTATCTTCTTTACCCTGAAGGACAGAACATTCTCATGTTGAGTTGAGATAACTGCAAAACCAACATTTTTTAAAAGTAATCTAGGCTGTTCCATCAGGGGATTAAAAAAATCTAACAATTCCAGTCAGACAATGTCTCTATTACAGAGCTTTCCAAACTGTGTGTCGCGACACATTTCTGTCCCCTTGGCGGCGGCCCCAGCCAGGCAAAGGCAGGACTGGGCGGGCGGACAGGCGGCGCTTTCTGCCTCTGTGGCCTGGCCTGGCTCGCCACTTCCTCCCGGCCCCCAGAAGCAGAAGATGGCGGCGGTCTGATGCGTGGCCCGCGACCCGCGAGAGCTGAGCTGGGGCTGAGACGAGGGAGCCTGCCGGTGGCTCTGGCCCGACGAGAGGGCTCCCAGCACTCCGGGGAGATCCAGCGCAGGCGGCGGGGATGAGGCAGAAGGAGAGGAGCCGCCAGCAGGAGTGCGGCACGAGGAGTGCCTCGCCGGTGCCTGCCCAGCTTCCACTGCGCTTCGTCGGAGAAGGTAAGATGCCGTGCCAGCGGGCGGGCGGGCAGCTGAGAGGCAAGCGGGCGGGCAGGGGGTCGTATGCAGCAGGCTTGTCTGACCGTCCTTCCCGGAGCTGCTGGGGCTGGATGGAGTGGTGGGGGACTCGGCATCGCTCCTTCCAGCAGGCGCTCCAAGCCCAGCTGTTCAGCCATCGATCAAGGATCGATCAGGCCCGGGGGCAGGGCTCGTCGAGGGGCTCGGGGGGAAAGAGGGAAGACAGGTCCCTGTTGCCTGAGACATCCTCACGCCTCCTCCCCCCTCCCCCCAAAATATGGCAGCAATAACAGGCAGGGCCCGAAAGAGAAGGAAAGCCCCAAGAAAGAGTGGGGATCCTGCACTTTCCACTCTCCAGAAGAGCGTTCCGCACTTGGATCCATTTCTGTCAGAGCCTTCGCAGCAGGTGGTGGTCGCTGTGGTTGTTATTGCTGCCATATTGCGGGGGGAGGGGGGGAGGATGCGTGAGGATGTCTCAGGCAAGAGGGACCCGTCTTCCCTCTTCCCCCCCAGCCCCTCAGCCAGCCCTGCCCCCGGGCCTGATTGATCCTTGATCGATGGCTGAACAGCTGGGCTTGGAGTCGCCAAGGGGAAGGGGGAGCCGGAGACACGGACGGCGAGGGGGCCATGTGAGGCGGGCAGCAGAGCCGCCTCCCCATCCCTTTCTCAGCTGCCAGGCCACTGGCACTTCTCAGAAGGGAAAAGCCATGTCTCCGGCCACCGCGCTTCGCGATCCCTGCACCCCCCACCCACCCCCAGCGCGGCAGCTTAGTCGCATCCCTGCACACCCCCCCCCAGTTGGAGCCCTACTGGGCTGCTAACTTACCTGGCTTCTGCGGCGAGAGCTGAAGAGCTGGGTTCAGAGCAGGAACCTGTCGGCGCAGCAAGGGATGGGCGGGGCTCCACGTGGTGCATGGCCTCCTCTTCCGGGTTCCCCTGCGACACACCTGGGCCCTTGCCGTGACACAGAAATGTGTCACGACACACAGTTTGGAAAGCTCTGATCTGCAATTACATACAATACAATACATACAGTACAAGACTGGGGGGGCGGGGGGCAGGATTTGGAGCCGGGAGCCAATCACGTGTGCTGGGGGCGGGGTTTGGAGCTGGGATCCAATCACGTGGGCCGGGGGCGGGGTTTGGAGCCGGGAGCCAATCACGTGGGCCAGGGGCAGGGTTTGGAGCCGGCAGCCAATCACGTGGGCCGGGGGCGGGGTTTGGAGCCGGCAGCCAATCACGTGGGCTGGGGGGCGGGGACTCCTCATTAGTGTGTCACAAAATTATGCATGGCTAAAAGGCGTGTCACCAACATGAAAAGTTTGGAAAGCCCTGCTCTATTAGAACAATCTTAATAGAAAATTGGACCCACGTGCACTGGGGATTCTGGGAGTTGTAGTCCCAACACATCTAGAAGGCCTCACGTTGGTCTAGCTGGCTTAGATAATTCTACATTTTTGAGATTCTTCTTCAAAATGTAGAAGTTATATCAAATACCAGTAAAACATTGTTCTGAGCAGCGCTTAGAAAAACGGCTAGCTTCCCTTTCAGTCTCATATGTTCTTTTTATGGAAGAAAATATTTTTTTAAAAAAAGTTTAAAACAGCTTTTTCTCCGAATAGATGTGTTTTATTGAACTATTATTTTATGCAGCTTGAGCTGAATTTTCAAAAGATGGAGCATCACAGTTACCACTTATCCTGGGACATTATTAAAAATGATTAAGCTTCCACTAAGAGGTACTTTTGAGGCTTCTCAGCACTTTATTGGTATGTTGGAGTTCAAGAGGCATTTAGGCTTTTTCCAGAATGGAATTCAGGACTGATTAGTTTTTATTCTGAAATCTGGCTGCTTTTCACCAGAGTGTAGCATTGCTCTTGAAGCAATGCACTGACAAATGGGATGGAATTGCCAAGTACTTAGTGTATCTGTGGTGTTCCTCTACATATTTTTCTTCTTGACTGTAATAGGCTAAAAAGGCTCTCACAAAAACACAAGCCTGGAGTTGTTTCTAAACCAGCAGTGTTGTAATTTCTAACCTGTTCAAAGCAGGTACTGAGATTCCTCAAATCCGGTTGTTGCATTTATTGCTACTTTCTATGAAATGTTTATGGCAGCTATGATCAGGGCCAAGGTGACTATTGTTTTCTTCCTCATCAATATAAAAAAAAATCCTTTTCAAGTTGTCCAGTCATATGATATCCTCCAAAATTCTGAAATAAAGTGTGTGTGTCCCTAAAACAGGGACAAGAAACAGTGAACACCTCAGTCAGCGGCTGCTTTTTCTATATGCAGTCAAACAATACATGTGAGTCCATACTTACCAGAGTATGCCCTTTCTTGCTAAGCCCAGCTGTTTCTCTAGGAAGAACTAAGCAACTTCCCAAATATCTATTCTGTAACTACCCACAATTCTATCATATATTTGTGGATGTAAATAGATAGATTATAGATAATTAGATAGATATGACATAATTAAAGTAAGAGAACAAAACAAATATATTATCTATTTTGTGCAAGATAAAACTGAGGATAGGAGAAAATACTAGGCCGAGAGGTTTTAGACAGTATTCCCAAGGTCCCAACAGTGGGAAGAGGCGACATATATTTTGTCCTGGCCCAGAGAGCTGGGGCAGGACACTGGTCGTAGCCTCAGTGTTCTGATGTGTTGCAAATACTGTAACTGTGTGGTCTTCATAAAATTATTTCATGGAATCAGAGTGTAAGAATGGGGATGGCTTTGGAGATCATTTAGTCTAACCCCCTGCTCAGTGCAGAAATCCACTGCCACAGCTTTCCTGACAGATGGCCGTCCAGCCTCTGTTCAAATTGTTCCAGCAAAGGAGAATTGCTGAACAGCTTGTACTGTTTTCTGATGCCCAACTGAAACCTACTTTCTTGTCCTTTGAACCTATTGTTTCTTCTCTTGTCTTCTGGAACAATGCCGCCTACATGACAGCCCTTCAGACACTTGAAGGCAGCTATCAAGTCTCCCAACATAATAGCAGCAGTGTCTGGGGAGGAGGATGGTTCAGAAAAGGGGAGATGGCAATTGTGATGGAAGACCTGCCCCTTTTGTCATGTGGGTGGGGCTTCAATCACCACACTGAGCCTGCCATCTTGCAGATTTGATCCCTCCCTGCATATGCTCCTGCCCCACAGGACAGGACATTCTTTGTTGTTCTTCAGTCGTTTAGTTGTGTCCGACTGTTCGTGACCTCATGGACCATAGCACGCCAGGCCTTCCTGTCCTCCACTGTCTCCCGGAGTTTACTCAAATTCATGTTCATTATGAGCTTCAGCTTCAGTATCTGTCCTTCCAATGAGCAGTCAGGGTTGATTTCTTTTAGGATTGACTGATTTGACCTCCTTGCAGTCCAAAGGACTCTCAAGAGTCTTCTCCAGCACCATAGCTCGAAAGCATCAATTCTTCGGCGCTCAGCCTTCCTTATGGTCAAACTCTCACAGCCTTCTTGTTCCAGGCTAAACATATCTAGCACCTCCTGTCACCCCTCATGATTTTTTTCTTCCAGATCATTCATCCTCTTGGTTGGTCTCCTCAGGACACACTCTAGTTGGTCAATGCCCTTCCCAAAAGGTGTTGCCCAGAACTGGACACAATATTCTAGGTACAGTCAGACCAAGGCAGAACAGAGAAGAACAATAACTTCTCTTGATCTTGACACTATATGAAAACATATTTCTCTTTTTCTATGTAATTATTGTCCAGACCTTATGAAATTTGCCGGAGCCAACCAGAGACAGCAGTAGAGCAAAACAAGCCATGACTTGCTAGCCAGCTGCCTTCTCTAAAGCGGGTGTGAACTTTTAGTCTGAGGGCTAAACTAACATATTTACAATAGGAAGGTGAGATTCCCCCCATCACCACCTGTATCACTGCTGAAAAGCATGGATACCTGGTGAATGTTAACTCTTTTTGTAAGGCCCAAGCTCTCAACTGTCTTTTCTTATTGCCCAGTTCCTCTTCCCCTCACATCATCTCCCTCCAGTTTTGTTTCCTTCTTTCCCAGTGCAGACACACCCTTCCCCATTATTATCAAGTTTGATTTTTCTTCTTGTATTGGCTGGAAGTGTATAAAATGCAGGGAGAAGGATCACCAGGGCTGGTTTCATTTCAAGTTGGCAACCTGGGTTGGCAAGATACAGAAGCTGGCCATTGTTTGTTATTTTTGTTATGTTTATAATTCATCTGCCTCTTCTTCCTTTTGAGAGAGGTTATCTTAAATTCAGGGTCATCTTCCTTTCAGGCAAATATGGTAAATGATACACATATATCCTTCACAATTGGATCAATTGTGCAAGGATGGTAATTCTCTTAAGCAGAGAAGCTGGTGGGAAAGCATTAAAATTCCTGCATATGATAATTCTAATTCACTGTATAAACTGGACCATTTGACATTCACTTTGTACACTGACTTCTTTAGCCTTTTGTGATATCTTTTGCCCTCTCAAGAACTATTCTTTTTGTTACCTAAGAATATTTAATTACAGGTCATACCTACTTTTTGGATGGATGGATGGATGGATGGATGGATGGATGGATGGATGGATGAACAGGGTAGAGATTCAGTCACAAATTTCCAACAATATCTTATCTAGTACAGCCCTATGTCTCTGACTGGGATAATATGCAAATACTCTAAAATAATTAAATAAATCTCACTGGAATCACCAGAATATTAATCATGATTAAGTCCCAGGCTTTCAACCAAAGGTAACTTTTGCTGGAGCAAGGCCAGAATCCTTGATCGTTTGAGGGGCCATTTCTACTCAGGATTAGCTTTGTCCCTCACAGCAGTTTTGCTCTGTTATGGGAGTGTTCTTCCTGTTGCTTCCTGAGGCTGGAGAGAATGAGGAAGGCAGAGGATAGAAAGGCCATTCATTGGGCCAATAGGGGAGGAGGAAAACTGGCATTTCTGCCAGTGCCCTACTCTCCCCATTATCATTCCCTTGCTGTGTTTGCTTTGGCTGCAAAGAAAAAAAAAAGCCTGACTGTGCAGGGAGAATGGCAAAGCTGCTCCTTAGATTGCTCCTAATGAGCAAAGGAGTGATGGCAAGACTCTATGGCAAAACTGTCTTTGTGTTGTTTCCTCTGAAGCAGCTGCTGGGCCTGGAAGTTAATTGGCTCAGCATATGAAGACCTCCAGATCAGGACACAGAGACGTGGCACAGATTCCGGATCAGCACAGCCCTTGTACAGTATGTGGAAGAGTCCTAAGAAATCTTACTGCTTCTTGTTAATCATTCCGTTTATTGCTTCTTACACTAGACTGGTGTTTAATAAGGGCAATATATTTCTGAAGATGAAATATTTTGCATGCATCTTTTGTTCTCAGCTGTATAATAATTAGAGACTAGTTTGTTGCAGGAATGGGGAACCTCTGGTCGTATCGCTACTTCCAGCCACATCCCCATTGGCCATGTTAGCTAGGGGAGCTGGGGGCGATAATTCAGCAATTTCTGGAGGACCTCAGGTTCTCTGCTCTTAGAAGGACCCCTAGGAACTATAAACCTGAACTATTCACATTAGGAAACAACATGGTTGTTATATTGTTGCATCCTTATCTGGGAAAGGCAGTTGCTGTAGTTGGAAGCAAAGTTAAAACAATGTTCTTTAATCCAGTGCCCTCCAGATATGGTGCACCAACTTCCATAATCTCTAACCAGCAAGATTATTTTTCTTATGGAAGAAAATGTTGTAAGCTGTGATCTATGTCAGGAAGGCTTTTAATATAACACAAAATATTTGGGGGTGGGGTGGGGTGTATAAGCAGCAGGAATTTAAGATTTAATTCCTACATGTAACATCATTCAGTACTAATCTTTAGATGATTAAACCTTGTGATGTGCATCTCTAAGCAAAATGTTCTTAAGGTTCTTTTTCTTCACTTCAGAGCTTATTACAAATGTGGCTGATCCATATGAGCTAGGTGCAGCTTTAAACTGAAATGCTCTGAACCAGGTTTTTCATTTCTAAAAAAGAGTGCTTCAGTGCCAAAGAACATAGATATTGGCATCACTGCTCTGTGAGAATGTCAGAGATATGCAAATGGACCCACAAGGCTGTTCAGACATGCATAATGTTTATTCTTTGTTCCTACTAGTATCAGCAGCCACTTGGATATAACAGATATATTAATATTTGTGTGAAATGATACAGATTGATTACAATACTGGGATGAATCCAATGCAAACTCTCTATCTATCTATGCTATATATTCTGTACAGGTTCTTGTTTTAAATTTCCAAAAGCTCTTTCCATTCACAGGAGACTTCCAATCTACAGGAGCATTTCAACTGTCAGAACAGAGTGGGGGAAAACATGTTCTTTGTCACATATTTTCTTTCGTACAATCCCCTATGCTCCCTGAAAATCTGCTCTGGAAACTTTTTGGGAAAGTCCAGGAGATGGTATGGATGAGGAAAATGGGTCTGCATCAGGAGAGGAACTGGCAAAATCATCTTCTCTCTTTTCCACGGGCAAGGGCATTTCAAACAGGACACTGCTCCTTGTTGGACTGGGATGCTGGATCCAGTACTATTGGATTACTCATATTATATTATATCTTTCCCTAATTTCCTATTATACACAGTGTTTTATTTCACTCTTGTTTACATAATATGAGCTAAGTCCATCACCCATGCAACATTCTTGCTGCTAAACATTGGACTGAAGAGTAGAAATCATTCAGCTTTCAAAAAAAAAAAAAAAAGTAAAGTAGATTTTCTTATTCCACTAATCTTCTAAACTAAATCTCATCTTCAGACTTGATTTCAGAGTTTCATGGATAACCATCTGAACTCTGCCCACAGGTAACTGAATCTTGGCCTAATCCAGAACAAAACAAACAAACAAGACAGGATTGTAGGAGACTGCAAAATAAAACACAGAATCTGTGTATCCTTGCAGCATTTTATTAGGGAGGAAAAAGGAAGCTTTTTATGGGCCAAACTGTACCAGCTGTTATATGTACCTGCATCTGGGGGGTGTTGTGAGTCCCAGTCAGCACTCCAGACAGATTGCTTGACAGGTATAGAATCAACACCTTCATGAGGGAGAGATGTCCTCTTTGTCACATAGTCCTCAGTACTTCCTTTGATTTCTGGGGCCACTACAGCACTATAATAGTAAAGGTTTCCCCCGCACATTTGTGCAGTCGTGTCCAACTCTAGGGGGCGGTGCTCATCTCCATTTGTTAGCCGAAGAGCCAGCGTTGTCCGAAGACACTTCCACGGTCATGTGGCTGGCATGACACATGCGGAACGCTGTTACCATCCCACCAAAGTGGTACCTATTAATCTACTTGCATTTGCATGCTTTCGAATTGCTAGGTTGGCAAGAGCTGGGGCGAGTGCGGGAGCTCACTCCGTCAGGCAGGGCTAGGGATTCGAACCTCCGAACTTGCGATCTGCCAATCGACAAGCCTGGCATCTTACCCGCTGCGCCACCACGCCCCCTTATACAGCACTATAAGTAGACATAATTTTATTTTCCACAATTAAGTGTGCAAAAGAAAGTCTCAGCTGGTGTCTAAAAGAGTCACATGGCACACAAGGTTAATACACTAGACAACAGATGGCAGTAATGCCCTGAGATATGTCTTCTTGGCTCAAATATTTAAATATAAAATAGTAAAATAAATAAATACCATGAATTTTGGAAAAATATATACAAAAAGCATAAATGATAAGGAATGACACATTTAAAAAGCATACACTGGAGCAGTTCCAATAAAAACAGTGTGTAAGAGGAAAAGCTGCCTTAAACACAGGATATTTATTTATTTATTCATCACATTTATATCACCGCCCATCTCCCCCACAAGAAGGGACCCTGGGCGGATATATTGGAGTAAGATGCATACAAAACTCTAAAGGGAAAATTTCCATATGTTTCATTTGCAGGTGGACTTAATAGACAGAAGACTTAGCAGAATGACATAACTGATTACACCAAGACAAAACCATAACAACAACTTCTTTCTCTTCTGTTACACCCTTGAAGGACGGTGGTGTTGCATTTCAAAGAAGAGGGGACATGGTGAAACACAGTTTGTTATTATGGTACAATGCAAGTAATGGGTAACATACGGCCAATGTGTTATAAAAAAGGGAACCAGAAAACTAAGACAACTTGAAGAGAGGGAATAAGGCAGGGAAAGATGGCAACAGATGTCACAAAAAGAGGAAAAGGAAAAGGGGATAACCAGAATACTTAAAACAGAAGGAAAAGAGAGACTGTAGCCCTCAAGACAAATGAAACAATTAGAAGTTTTGTTGGTATATCTCTTTAAATAAAAATAGCTCATATACTACCACAGTACTATGCCAGATCCCATGAGTCTGTTTGATTTTTTTTCTGGGTACTGAGGCCATATACTGTTACAGGTGAGAGGATGGGGGGGGGGGTAGGGTCACTGTTGCTTAAAAGAGGGTTTAATGCCATAAGGCCATGCTCCAAATGTTTGATTTCCTCTGTCTGGGAACAGGACTCATGAGTAGAAATGAGTAGAAATGAGTAGAAACAGGACTCATAAATAGAAATCCAGTTGACATGATTCAAGCTACAGACAATTCCACCTGGATGACCGAGAACCTTCATAGACATACGACTCATGAGTACATTTTCATCCTTTTCTGTCAATGTTTGAAGCAACTGCAGGCGTTTTGAAGCTTCCACACCATAGCTTAAGGACACCTTGTCCTTAAAGAAGAAGAAGAAGAAAAATCAGATTAAAAAAAGGAGCCTTGAATCAAATTGCCTTGATGTCAAGTCACCCTCTCAAATGGAAACATGTTCTCTTCCATCTCAAGATTTTAGGTGAAATTAAAGCAAGCCTTGTTTGCACAGGCCTTGTCAAATGGGGCTTTAGGAGAAGAATGTTAACCACTAATTTCTTCTGTATGTTTGATGATTAGACAGGATAGAATATAGAAGATAGTCATGATGTAACTTTAGAGAGAGAGGTTAAAATATAATTGTACTTATAACTGCTGTGAAGATTATCAGAAGCCACTTCTTTATCTGTATATCTTTCTTTATATCTTACTCTTTTTTCTTTTTCTTTTTTCTTTTCTTATTGAACTTTTAGCTTTTTCTGTTATTTCTTTTTTCTGTTCTAATTTGGTTTGTTGTAGTTTTTGTTATTGTTCTTAAAACTTTTAATAAAAACTTTATTTAAAAAACCTAATTTCTTCTGTGTACAATCTATCAGTTGATTCTGCCTCCTGCAGAGAGGCTGGGAAGGCACTTGGCTCACTTTTGCCTGAAAGTGTCAGATGGGAGGTTTAAGTGAAGATCCTTTTTCTTCCTTGATGTAAACATGCCTAACCTGTATTGCATCTCCTGCAAATATCTAGGAAGATGCTGCAGTCCCTGTGCCCTGGAAGTGAGGCTGGGAAAATGTCTAGGTAGGGCATAGCTTTCCAAACTCTGTGTTGCGACACTTTAGTGTATCGCGAAGCGGCGGCGTGGGTGGCAGTGGTGGTGTGCACAGCGGCGGCAGCGGCACACCATCAGCGCTTCCGTGTTTTAGCGAGGCTGCTGCTGTGCCCGACACTGCGCGCCCCCCCGCACCGCTGCCGTGCCCGACGCTGCGCGCTCCCCCGCACCACCGCCGTGCACGCACGTGCCGCCGCCACTGCCACCATTGGTGTTTGGAAAGCACTGAGGCAGGGGGCCGGGGGAAGGTAGTAATTGCTTTTTAAGTGTTGTGAGATATTTTTCACTTTTTCCTCAAGAAAGTGTAGCTCATATTAAGCAAGTCCAAAAATGTTGATTAAAAGTCTTTCAGGGATTATTGTGCTTAATGTAAATTCAGGTCCCAAACATTTGAGGTATTTTTTCTACAAATAAAAAACATATCTACCATTTTCATTCCATTCTGCCTAAATCTGAAACAGTTCCAGGTGTTCTAGTGCCCTTTTACAGCTTAAGGACAAATCTTTTAAAAATAAATCTCAAAGCAGGTGGAATCAATTGATTTGCCATCAAAGCCCAAAGTAAAATGGAAACATGCTTTCTTTAATCCCAGATCTCCATTGAATCAAGGTTGTTTCACCCTGGCCTAGCCAAACAGGGCTTTGGGAGAAGAATGTTAACTACTTCCTTGTTCTCTATGCAAATAGATGATTTGTTCTGCCTCGTGTGGCGCAGAGTGGTAGGCAGCAGTACTGCAACTGAAACTCTCCCCACGACCTGAGTTCGATCCCAGCGGAAGCTGGTTCTCAGGTAGCCGGCTCAGGTCGACTCAGCCCTCCATCCTTCCGAGGTCAGTAAAATGAGTACCCAGCTAAGAGGGGGAAAAGTAATCATGACTGGGGAAGGGAATGGCAAACCACCCCACTATAAGTCTGCCTAGAAAATGTCAGTGAAAACAGCGTCCCTCCAAAGGGTCAGTAATGACTCGGTGCTTGAACAGAGGACCTTTCACTTCACTTCACCTGTAGAGATAGCTGGGAAAACAAGGCTGGTCTTAGGGAAAGAGCCAAGATGGAGGTTTGGAAGATCACTTTTCTTGCTAGATATGTGAATTTTCCTTCCTATATGCAAATATTCTGCTGTTGCTGAAGATTTTTGTGACAAGGCTTTGGTCACTGTGGCCTTAAAGGAAGACTGGAAAAGTGTCAAGGTGGGGCTTCAGAGCTGTACATTTAATTTATATGTAAAGAAGTAGTTGTATTTACAGGGGTTGGAGTGTAAGTACAGAAAATCAAAATAATAAGAATTGTGGCAGGGTATTCTGTAGGTTTATATTGTAGGAGATGGCATTCTCTTGCTTGTATTAAGGTGGTCTTAGTAAAAGTTATGCTAGGACTTGTAGTTTGTAATTTGGCTATGCTTTATGAATTTCTGAAACTCTTTCCAGAAACAGTAATGGTTGGTCCAAGGTGAAGTACATAGTTTTTTCATTCCTTGCCTAACGGAGGACTGTCATTGACATGAGGCCACAGTACACAACTGGGGCACAGCTAGAATTTTCATCCCATTGTATCCAAGCAGCTGCAAGACATGTTGACCTTTCGGTGGACAAATCATTATCTACAGCTGAAGTCCAAAGAAGGATGAATCTAGCCAGTTCTGGGAGTAAAGGGCATGGCTCACTTTCATCCCATTCTGCCAAAATATGAAACAGATACAGGGGTTTCAGTGATCTCCCTGTTACAACTTAAGGACAATTTTTTAAAGTAAATCTCAGCAGATTGAATAAAGTTGGTTTGCCATCAAATCCCAAAGTAAAATGGAAACATGCCCTCTTCTGCCCCAGATCTTCAGTTCAAATTGACCTAAGGCTAGATCACACAGGCCTTGCCAAATGGGACTTTGGAGGAGAATATTAATCATTTCCTTTGTCCGTATGCAAATGACCGTCCTGTTACGCCTCCCACAGAGGTGGCTGGGAAGGCAAATTGAGTCTCTGGCAAAGTGTCCTGGGAAAACATCAGTTATGGTTTGGAGGATTTGTAATCATTTTCTTGCTAAATTTTCATTGGCTGTTTCCTTTCCATATGCAAATATCCTGCATCCCCTAAAGATGTTTGTGATTGTGTTGGAGTCACTGTGGCTTGAAAGAGAGGCTGAAAAAGTGTCAAGGTGTGACTTTAGAAACATTATATGCAGAAAAGTGGGTAGCATCTCTATTGTCATGAAAGCTGGCTAAAAATCCTGTGTATCATTTCTACAGGAAAGAATTGTTAGGCAAAAGTAGACCTGGTTGAGGTTTTTATGTGTAAATTATAGCTTCTATAAGGGCTGTGGTGGCTCAGCACCCATGTGACGCAGTGACACAGAGGGGAACCTTTACCTTTTACAGCTTCTATAGAAGGTTTGGGTGCCTCTTAGTTTTTTTTCCTAGCAGCTAATAAAGTATGGATCATATTAAGCTAAGCTTGTTAAATTGTTTTATACCTTGTGCAAATATTGAGGCTGGTGCTATTCCCTCAATTGTTAGGCAGCCTTCCTTCCACCAATTTCTGTTTCTTCTGGCAACAGCAGTTGTGGCCTGCAGGACTATTGCAGTCCTTCCCTCAAGTTGGGGCCACTGCTAATCTGAGGCCACAGCACACAGTTTACTTTCTCCTTGGGGGGAGAAGAGCGCAAGGCTAAAGTTTTCATCACATTCTACCAAAACATGAAGCAGCTGCAAGGCATTTTGATGTTTCTGTATTATATGTCATGGTCCAACTTCTTTACTGTACAATTGAATCTCAGAGATGCTTGAATTGAATTGCTTTGCTCTCAAAGCACAAGCTGCATTATAAATATGCCCGAGTCAGCCTCAGATCTTCACTAGAAGCTGCAGCATGGCTGGTTGGCATAAGCGTTGCCAAGCAGGGCTTTAGAAGGATCGCAGTTCCACCTTCTGTACGCAGAGGCCCTGCTGGTTCCGCCACCCGCAGAGCTGAGATGGCTGGGAGGGAACCGCCTCCCTGCTGCTTGGAGGTGTCAGGGGGGAGATTGAGCAAAGGCCCTGCTGCACCTTCTGCAAATATCTGGGAAGGTTGCTGAAGTCCCTGTGGCTGAAAGTGAGGCTGGCAAAGTGCCTTTGTGGATTTGATGCACATACATGGACTTTGGCTGTGCATTTAGTTTAATGAGGGCTCAATATCAATTTATTTCAAGTCTTTTTAACTGTAGCATTAAAATTAGAACGTTTGCATTTATTACTTCACTATTTGAAGAAGTGGTAGGGTATGCACAATATTAGGCAAATCTGAAAACTTTGCTTTACTTTATCTGGGAATGGGATTGCAATTATCTCTGTAGTCTAATGTTGGCTCTAATGGAAGCCTTTCTCAAAGAAGGAACTGTCAGCCCTATGTCTATGAAGGTTCTCAGTCATCCAGGTGGAATTGTCTGTAGCTTGAATCATGTCAACTGGATTTCTATTTTCTTAGTGGAAACGTTTCGCTCCTTATCCAAGGAGCTTCTTCAGTCTGAGCAAAGTTGGTAAGGGAATCCTAAATATGTTTAGTCAACTTAGTGAAACGTTTCCACTAAGAAAATAGAAATCCAGTTGACATGATTCAAGCTACAGACAACTGTCAGCCCTGTTTCATTCTCCTAGAGCAGTGTTTCTCAACCTTGGCCACTTTCGGATGTGTGGACTTCAACTCCCAGAATTCCCCAGCCAGCCTTGCCTGTTCTCCTTGCCCCTTCCTCTTCCCCTTCCCCCTTGCTGGCTGGGGAATTCTGGGAGTTGAAGTCCACACATCTGAAAGTGGCCAAGGTTGAGAAACACTGTCCTAGAGGCTCTTGAGTGATTGTTACCCGAAGGACTATCACTTACAGGAGCAGCTGCCAAAATCGCCATAGGTATAATACCAGGCTACAGTTAAGATAAATTCGGGTCCCAAACATTTGATATATTTCTTCTGGGGAGAACAGGGCATGGATAACATGTTCATCCCATTCTGCCAAAATCCGAAGGGGGGAAGTGTCAAAAAAGTCAAGATGGTGGTCACAACTGGGTCAAAATCCCGCCCCTTTATACATGCATGAAAAATTGATGCACACAAAAAAGGGTGGATTTTGATGGCACAGTTGCAGCTGCTGCCCTGTTTCCTGGACTGACTCCTGCTGTGAATCTGGTTTCCCAGGTGTTTGAGTGATTCACCTTCATTGCCTATGGACAATTATTTTTATTCTTGTTGCTTTCAGAAATCTGAAAGCCGATTGAGACAAATTGGTTTGCCATCAGATCACAAAGTCAGATGGAGACCTGCTATCCTCAGTCTCAAACCTTCAGCTCAAATTCACTCAAGGCTGGTTTTCACTGGCCTTACCAAAGGGGGCCTTGGGAGAAACAGGTGACCCACTTCCTTCTTCCATATGCAAATGACCAGCATGTTCTGCCTCCTGCAGAGATGTCTGGGAAGATGCACATGTCTTGCCAGAAAGAAAACGGGAAAGCATTAGCATGAAAGCTTTGGAAGAAAATTCGTAGTCATTTTTTTGCTAAATATGTACATTACTTTCCTTATTCCCTATGCAAAAGTCCTGCAACCCCTGAAGATATCTCCAAGGATGCTGGGGTCGCCGTGGCTTGAAAGAATGTCTGGAATTAGATGCACATGTACTGTACCTGCAGAAGAGTAATTTATTTTGGGGCAATGTGCTTAAGAAAGGGGAGTTTGGGGTTGTTCTGTGAAAGATTAGTTGTAACAAGGGAAGAACGGTCACTTTGTTGTGCAAGTGGGGGTTCATAGGCAGGACGCTGTGTAGGCTAAGCTTGCTGATTGTTGTGTATATGTGGAAACATTGCTTTTGGTTACTATTGGCTGCTGTGACCTTTTTATACCTCTGAAAAATAGGGTGTCATATTTAATGTTAGATGATGTTCTACCAGTTCAACTGCTTCAATATTCATCACGTTCTACTAAAACCTGGAGCAGCAGTGATGTTTCAGCTGTGGACCGGTTTGTACAATTGAATAATTAAATAGCTGGATCTCAAAGAAGGTTGAACTGAGTCACAAACTCAAATGGACCTCTGCCCAATTCACTCTCAAATGTTCAGTCTAAATCAAAGCTGGGCTGGTTGGCCCAGGGGTTGCCAAAAGGGGCTTTGGGAGAAAGAAGACTGTTCCCGGTTGGGGGGGGGATTATGCAAATGAGATGTCTGTAGAGATGGCTGGGAAGACAACTTGGGTCTTGCCAGAAGAAGTGCTGGGAAAGCGCCAGGAAAGAGGTCCCTGTTGCCTGAAAGGAGGTGTGGAAAGGGTCAAGGTGGGGCCTTAGGGAAGTACTGGCTTTGCTTTCTTTGTTTGTCAGTGAGCAGCTGCTTCATCTGCTGTGGTGATGTCTGAGAAAAGAAACCTGGTCCTCGTTGTGTGACAAAATGGCTGGAAAGTGTCAAGTGGGGTTTGTGAGGAGAATGTTAACCTCATTCTCTTTTGAATGCGCATGAACAACCTATTCTACCTTCTGTAGAAATGGGTTGGAAGATGCTGGGGCTCCGGTTGTTGGAGTGAGGACTGGGAAAGTGACAAATTCGATTGGCATCTGTTTGGATAGCAGTTTCCGTCTAAATTCAGGCCATCTCCCCAGGTTCCTTTCGCTCCTTCTGGGAATAAGAAGGACTAGTTCAAATTAGGCTAGGCCCCAATTGGTTGATTTCCCCTTCCTGAGAAAAGGGGGCATGGCTCACATTTTCACCCCATTCTGCCCAAAACTGAAACAGCTGCAGGAGGTTGCTTCACACTGGCCTACCAAATGGGATGTGGGGAAGAATGTGAATGGCTTCCTTCTTCTGTATGCAAATGACCAGCTTGTTCTGCCTCCTGCAGAGACAGCTGGGAAGATCCCTAGGCCTTCCCTGCCAGATTGCAAAAGAGTCTCAGGGTCAAGATTTGGGTGGGGACCTTCCTGTTGCTCTCTGTGTAAATGACTAGCCTGTCCCCCATCCCATGAAAAACTTTGGGAAGGTGATCAAGTCACTGTTAGCTGAAAGAGCGTGAGAGAAAGTGTCATGGCATGACTTTACAAGCAAGATATATCTGTTTTATTTATTTCTGTTTATTTATATGTTATAGTATTTTTATATTGTTTTATATTTATTTATATTTCTGATTAGTTGATTCCAATTCTTAAAGGAATGTTGGAAAAGCTATTGAAGAATGAAGTTCTTCAATAAATAAAGAATAAAGTTGTCTTCTGATTTTGTTGTAAGTGAGTGGTCTGGGTTTGTCCCTGAACATAGGCTATGGAGATATTTGGTAGGATGTCTTGAGGAAAGTATGATGTTTATTTGTCTATGAAGGTTCTCAGATGTTTATTCTCCTCTATATACAAATGAACAGTATATAAAGGGGGAGGATGCTGAAATCAGTGTTGCTTGAAAAATCACTGATTGGGAAGATCTATGTGGTTGTTAGGAACAACTTGATGGCACATAATCAATCAACGTTTGTTTAATCCCTTCAGCAATCACCAGGCCATAGCTAACATGAAGTCAGCTTCCAAATATTCTAATTTATTCTTAGGAATAAGGGGCATGGATAACATTTTCATCCCATTGTATCAAAACCTGAAACAGGTGCTAAAGTACCAGAGCAAAGAATAATAGTGTCAGAGATCGGCAGATCTCTGCCAAAGCGCTAGACGGATATGCGCACTCCGGGGAGCTGAAACTGACATGTCACTGACGCCGGCCGAGTAGACCAGTTCGCACATGGCTGATGACAGCGAATACACATCCTCGCCAACGGATGATGACGCGTCTCGGAAGACACGATTACACGTGTCTCCAAACAAAGAACCTTGGGGGGGAGGGAATGCTTAAATGTAACCACTGTATCTATTTCACCCATTCAAGTCTTTGTTCGCACTAGCTTCTGTATCCTGTAATAAAACTTCCTGCTTCTAAGAACTCAGGCGTCTGTGAGTTACTCTAGAGCAAGGAGATTACAGATAGTGGATGGAGTGCCTTACATAAAGACTTGAATCCCAAAACTAACCGGTTTTCCCGGGAGCGAACCCGAATCTCCGGCAAGCTTCACGGTGAGACCGGCTTCTACTCAGACTGGGCAGAGACCCGGAGGAAATATTTTCGGAAGGGGACCAGGCGAGCGAGGAGCAGGCTTTCCCCAGCAGCGGAACATTCCAAGCAGCTGATCGGTGGCTAGACGGGCCCAAGCAGCTGAACGGAGGCGGAGAAGCAGCAGCGGATCCGGAGCTCTAACAGCTGAGTGGCGGCACGACCCAAACAGCGGAGCGGCAAAATCGGCGCTCCCAACAGCTGAGCGGGGCATTCCAAGCAGCTGATCGGCGGCTAGACGGGCCCAAGCAGCTGAACGGAGGCGGCGAAGCAGCAGCGGATCCGGAGCCCTAACAGCTGAGCGGCGGCACGACCCAAACAGCTGAGCGTAGGCGGCGGAGCAGCAGCAAAACCGGCACTCTAACAGCTGAGCGGCGGCGGCGGAGCAGTAGAAAAACCGGCGCCCGAACAGCTGAGCGGCGGCGGCGGAGCAGCAGCAAAACCGGCGCCCGAACAGCTGAGCGGCGGCAGAAGCGCAGCGACCGACACCGGCGGTCCCAAGCAGCTGAGAGGCGGCGGCGGAGACCACGTGGAGACAAAGCGACGGCGGCGACCAGCGCTCCCAAGCAGCAAATGGCCAGCAGAGACTACGAAATGGAATCAGTAGAGGTGGCAGGAGTCAACGAAGAAGCCGGTCCCAGCTCATCAAGCGCCCAGGCGATGGAGGGAGTTGCCAGTGAGCGGGAGGGCAAGAAAGCACAGAAGAAGCAAAACCACATAGAGGTAACCAAAACCCCCATTCCTCTAAGCAGCACCGAACCCAGGCTAGCGGGATGGTCCATAGCTGTAGGCGAAGGGCTAGTGGAGAAAGGGGCAAAAGGAAACCAGAAGAAGGTCACCCCAACCCAGCGCATCGTAAGGTTGGAGGAACAGATGTCCAATGTGCAGTTAAACATAGGAATGCTGATGAATAAAATGGACTCATTGGGCGCTGCCTTTGAGAAATTAATGGACAATTTAGATAAACCCAGAGGGCGGGAACAGAGACTGGGGCTACCCGAAGGTGAGGCAGACATCGAAAGTGAGGAGGAGGAGGAGGAAGAATTTCACCCCTGCAACAGAGCACCTAGGACCCCGCCATATTACCAGTTCATGACCCCAGGGGGGGCACATACACCATTTGGAATAGGTGAATTAAAAATGAAATTCAACGGCAATCCCAAGAATTTAGCATGCTTCTTGACTCACGTACAAGGGTTCATGAGCGAATACGAATACACCTTCCGAACGGAAGAGAGCAAAATCAGATACGTCTCCAGTTTTCTGGAAGGTGAGGCAGGGGACTGGCTAGTAACACTTCACGACAGGAGGGCTAGAGAATTACTGGACTTCCAAGAATTCATGTATGCCCTCCGGAAACGGTTTGAAGACACGCTGACCAAAGTTTCAGCCAGGGCGCGTCTCCGGAACTTAAGGCAGGGAACGAGGACAGTAGCTGAATATGCTATGGACTTTAAAAGATTATTATCCTATCTGCCGGAATGGCCGGAATCGATAAAGATAGAACACTTTCAATATGGTCTAAAACAGGACCTATTGGAAAAGGCATTGGACAGAGATGACCCTGGAACTCTAGAGGGGTGGATCCAATTAGCCGGGAAAATCGAGAGCAACAGGTTACAGTTGCAAAGCATCAGAAAACTGCAATTTAGACAGAGGAACGAGGGTAATTTCACAAATCAAACTCGTACACATGCGAAACAGCGAAGTTGGGAGGAGGAGAAGGATCGTCGGACTAAAGAGGGACTATGCTTTCGCTGCGGGAAGGAGGGACACCGAATTAGCGCTTGCTCTCAGGGGAGAATGAACGCTAAGGAACAACCTCCGGGGAAAAAGGCAACAGACAAAAGTAACCCAAAGACACACACCAAAGGAAAAGGAGCAGCGGCGGCAACAGTGCACCATTGGCAGAAGCCGGACCTAGAAGAAGACAGCGAGGACTCCGATTTCGAAATCCAGACGGCGGGAAACGAACCAGGTCTGTTCTAATGAGCGCCACAGGACAGACCTCCACAAAGGGGCGCAAAGGAAGTAATCACAACAACCCGACAATGCACCTGAAGGTACAGTTAAAAACGTTGGGGGGACGGAAACAGTATGCAGGAGCTGCCATGTTAGATTCGGGCTGTTCAAGGAATTTGATGCACCCGCACGTAGCAAAAAAGATGGGTCTGAACCTGTGTAAACTTAAAACCCCCATCACATTTTGCCAATTAGATGGGTCTGAACTGAAAGGGGGGCCAGTGGAATTTTACACTGAAGGACTCCAAATGACGTTGGGAACGCATGTGGAGACATTACGATTCTTAGTGGCTCCCATCACAACACGTCCCATTGTGTTAGGATTAAAATGGTTGAGGGCAAGGAACCCCAAGGTAGATTGGGTTTCGGGAGAGTTGGAATTTACGGATGGGAAGTATCAGGACTTGGACAAGGGCGGCCCACTGGACTGCGTTGAGTTGGGGGCAACAGGGTTGGAATTGGACGAGGGGGAGCGGAATAAAGGTGATAGCACACTCTCTAACGCAATCCCGGAGAAATACCTTTCAGTAGCAGAGGTATTTGACAAAAGAGAATGTGAGCAGGAACCCCCCCATAGGCAGTCAGACGCAACCATTGACCTCATCCCTGGGGCACCTTTCCCCAAGCCCAAGATGTATGCTATGACGCAAAAAGAATTACAAGAGCTGCGTAACTTCATAGATAAGAACTTGGCAAGGGGGTTCATTGAGCCAGCCAACTCCCCCCTCGCAGCCCCTGTCCTGTTCAGAAAGAAAAAGGACGGATCACTCCGGCTCTGCACGGACTACAGGGGGCTCAATGCAATTTCGGTTACCAGACAATACCCCCTACCGTTGCTAAAAGACATGTTAGCCCAGTTATCAAAAGGGAAAATCTTTACAAAACTAGATGTCAGAGAAGCCTACTATCGGGTTCGAATAAGGGAGGGGGACGAATGGAAAACAGCATTCAATTGCCCATTAGGATCGTTCCAATATAGGGTGCTCCCGTTTGGGATTGCGGGGGGACCGGGAATTTTCATGAGGTTTATTAATGAAGTATTGTATGAATTTCTGTATAAAGGGGTAATTGTATATTTGGACGATATATTAATATTTTCTGAGAATCTGGAAGAACACATGGATTTAGTTAAGAGGGTGCTTGAGAAATTACTCGAGGCAAAGCTTTATGTAAAACTCGAGAAATGTGAATTTCACAGGGAACAGTTAGACTTCTTGGGGTATCGCATTTCACATGAGGGCATCGAGATGGACCCCGAAAAAGTCAAAGCGGTCCTGGGCTGGCAACCCCCCCGTACGCGCAGACAGCTGCAAGCGTTCCTCGGTTTTGCGGGGTTCTATAGGCAATTTATTCAGAATTTCGCGCAAATCGCACTGCCCCTGACTGACCTATTAAAGACAAAAGGCAAGGGAGCAAACGCAAAAGCCCCACCACCGAGCACGAAACTTGTGTGGACGCAGGAATGCCAGGCTGCGTTTGATAGCCTAAAAGAAATGTTCACAAGAGAACCCATACTCAAGCACCCAGAAGCTGATAAACCATTTGTGATACACACAGATGCATCAATTAGCGCAGTGGGGGCTATACTCTTGCAGGCAGATGACACGGGGAAACTAAGACCATGCGCTTACATTTCCCGAAAATTTAACCTGACGGAGAAAAGATGGCATATTTGGGAAAAAGAAGCTTTCGCTGTCAAACATGCCTTAAGCACGTGGCGACATCTCTTAGAAGGCACAGCAGAGCCGTTCCAAGTGTGGACGGACCATAAAAATTTGGAAGCTCTCAAATCACCCAGGAAGTTGAACCCTAAGCACCTCAGGTGGGCAGAATTCTTTAGCAGATTCAACTTCACGTTGAAATATTTTCCTGGGGGGAAAAACTACTTGGCAGACGCATTATCACGCTTGCCGCAACATGAGAGCAAAATGGAGGAGGTCATTGAATCCCTCATCCCCTCCCAACCAGTAGAGGCACAGAGCTCAACAATAACAGAAGGGAGGGGGGAAGGCAACATGGCAATCACCCGCAGCAGCGCGAAGCGCGCGGCTGAAAGCGACCCGTGGACAGCCGAGCTGCGGGCGGCAACAGTAACGGACACCTGGTGGGGAGAGAACAAACAGAACCTAGTGGAGAAGGATGGAGTGGGGTGGAAGGACAACAAAGCCTATGTCCCTGAGCCCTTAAGGCAAAAGGTCTTAACCATGCATCATGATCACAAAACGGCAGGGCATTTTGGTTTCGTAAAAACACTACACTTAATCCGACGCAAATTCTGGTGGCCATCCTTGCGCACTGACGTTAAAGACTATGTGCGCTCATGCCCAGTGTGTGCAATGGCCAAAAGGAAAATAGGGAAACCCACAGGGAAACTGCAGGAAGTAGCAAACCCCTCACAACCATGGAAGCAAATCGCCATGGACTTCATAGTAGATTTGCCGGTGAGTAAAAAGAACACGGCAATTTGGGTAGTCACGGATTTATTCTCCAAGCAGGCACACTTCATTGCATGCAAAGGAATACCGAATGCACAAAAACTAGCTAGACTGTTCATACAACACATCTATAGAGCCCATGGAACACCGGAACGCATAATCAGCGATCGCGGCAGCACGTTTACTTCCAACTTTTGGCGGGCTTTTTTGAAGTTAATTGGAGCGGCACAGGGGCTCAGTAGTGCGTTCCATCCTTGCACGGATGGTGCGAGCGAACGGTTGAACGCTACACTGGAGCAGTACCTTAGATGTTACACTAACTACCAACAGAACGATTGGGCGGAACTGTTGCCGTTCGCAGAGGTTGCTTATAATAACGCGGTACACCAAAGCACGGGGTTTTCGCCATTCAAAGTCGCTACAGGGCAGGACTTTATAACTATCCCCGAATTGGCCATGTCACACAACACAGAACTGCCACAACCTCTAAAAGCGGACGAATGGATAGGAAAAGTAAGCAGCAATTGGCCAGTCATGGTACAAACATTGCAGGAAGCCAAAGCTAGTTACAAAAAATATGCCGATCGCAAGAGGGGGGAAGAATGGGACTTAAGAGTAGGAGACAAGGTGTACTTGTCAACGAAAAATCTGCGGGCAACACAACCATCACGGAAATTGGCACCAAAATTCATAGGCCCATTCCCAATCATTGAGGTCATCAACCCAGTAGCGGCAAAATTACAATTGCCAAAAGCGCTAAGAAAGGTGCATCCTGTGTTTCACATCAGTTTGTTGAAACAATACCACAGCTCACAACACTGGCACCCTGAACCAGTGGAACCCCCCCCCATTGTTGGTGGAGGGCGAACCACATTTCGAGATTGATAAAATTCTGGATTCCAGAAGACATAAGGGGCAGTTACAGTACCTAGTGAAGTGGCAACACCTACCAATTGGAGACAAGGAATGGGTCAGTGCAAAACACACACGGGCTCCCAAACTCGTGAAAGCTTTTCACAGGGAATTCCCGGACAAACCGCATTGACGCAAACACTTGGACTAGACAAGATACTAAATTAATGTCTGCTCTCTCCTTACAGGAACTGTTTTGAAAATGTTTAGTAATAAGGGGAGTACCGAAACTCGTACCACAGGAGGGGGGGGGAGCATCTTGGGCCGGGAGCATGTCAGAGATCGGCAGATCTCTGCCAAAGCGCTAGACGGATATGCGCACTCCGGGGAGCTGAAACTGACATGTCACTGACGCCGGCCGAGTAGACCAGTTCGCACATGGCTGATGACAGCGAATACACATCCTCGCCAACGGATGATGACGCGTCTCGGAAGACACGATTACACGTGTCTCCAAACAAAGAACCTTGGGGGGGAGGGAATGCTTAAATGTAACCACTGTATCTATTTCACCCATTCAAGTCTTTGTTCGCACTAGCTTCTGTATCCTGTAATAAAACTTCCTGCTTCTAAGAACTCAGGCGTCTGTGAGTTACTCTAGAGCAAGGAGATTACAGATAGTGGATGGAGTGCCTTACAAATAGTGCTACCATTTAGTAGAAACCACTCCCATTTTGGGGGTTCTCTAATTTCTCTTTCCTTTCCAAAGAGATCAACCAAGGTCCAGCTATTTACTTTCATATGTCTCTGATTTTAATTTTAATCCAAAGGGTCAAGAAGGTGTTTTAAATCACAGGGGTTTGCTGGTGATGCTGGCACCACCATGGAGATTTTCACTGCTAATCTTTTTCTTCACTTCACATTTATATTAATGCCCATTGTTCTCCAGGCTGCCTTTTGAAGAAGTGGTAGGCACTGTGATTGAAAGAGAAATAAGCTTTATCTTGCCTCCAGCAGTGAGCAGCTGGTGTTTTAACTGCCCAGATGCAAGCTTAAGATGCAGAATCCTTAGCTTTCTCTTCCAAGGTGGCTCTGACTCGAATGACATATTGCTTGTCCAACTTCAACCGTAAGGCCGGATGTGAAGGGATTACAGTCAGGCTAACTGTACTAGGGAAAAGCTATCATCACAGGGAAGAGTGCCAGGAAAAAAAAGAAAAGAAAAATGTTCATATTCAAAGTAACAGAATGCGATTATTTTTTGGTATCACCTTGTTATTGTGTCTTTCTTTACTTCTTTCTTGGCCAAGATGCAGTGGGGTGAAAATTACAAACTATGTTATTAATTCCAACCAATAAAATGTTTTGTTTGGATATATTTAAAAATAATTTTTTAAAAATTTGGGGATGGATCCTAATCTCATAGGAAAGAACTTTCAAAGCACAATAATGGAAAATGGAGGCATTAAGGTAATTTTTTATAGATATATCTTCAGACATCTGGAGCTTTTATAGGTGGAGTTTCTAAAACCTTCTCCTTTTAGGAGATGCTTCCACCAGATCAGAATTTTTTCCATTCATAGCAGCTCTCTAATTAAAGGGGATTTCTTTCTTTCTAGAAACTGAAGAACGCTTTGCATCAGGCTACTGAGGTTTTAATATCTGATGGGGAGGGGGGAAGAAAGAAGGCACAGGTTGACGATATTCCCAGTAATAATTGTGAAGGCAAGTTAACCATGAAATAGAAACCAAAGTCGCTGAAAAATTCAGCTGAAGTTGAGCAAAATTACGTCCTTACTGATTCAAGAGGTGAGGGAGGAAACAATTGTTCCATTTTCCTATCAATGCCAACTTAACACACACTTCCCAAAATATATACAAATCGAACTGAAATTATTCTTCAATAGTTGCACTTTTCAAAAACTTGTTCAATTCTCCGGAAGAAAAATGCAAAAAGTACATGACATTTTGTTAGGGAAAATTGCTTGAAAAATGCGCTATTATAGAAAGTGTATTATTTTGTTTGCTGGGAGGAAAAATGGGGAAAATTCATGTTTTTAAAACTTGCTATCTGATTTAGACAATGGAATAAAATCAAGGCTGGTAAGACAAGAAAGGTGAGAAAGTGACTGAAACTAAAGTTGACAGATTCAAGTTTCCGAATGTAATAAATAAAATAAGTGACCGTTATTCTTTTGACAGAGGCAGCTCCATTCTAGGAGCTTAGAAGGCAGCTCTACTGCAGGAGCTTAGAAAGCGGCCCCATTCCAGGAAACTTAGAAGACTAAGACACTCGTTTGGCTTGCTTGATAACAAAAACCACACTACTACTACACCACCTAATTCCAAGATAAAACAGGCACACAGAAGGCTGAGGGAGGAGAAAAACAAGATAGGAGTAAAAGCAACAAGGGGCACAGCTTGGCCAGGGTAAGGCACACCTTGGCCAGAACAAGGCACACCTCGGCCAGGGTAGGGAACGCCTTGTCAAAGGCAGGGTACCTCTCGACCTGATAGGATGGGAGGGGGGATCTGGGGAAGGGAAGGGTAGAGATAAGAAATGTATTAGGCGTGCCGTGGTATTGTAAACCGTCGGGGCCAGGATGTATAAAAACCCCATGTGTCTTTGTAATGGCGTGCTCCATACCAATCGAACTTGCGAGGGTAGTGGAAGCACCAGCTTTTGCAAAAGCTTAATAAAGGGTGGCTACTAACTACTGTGTGTGTTCGTTGTGAGTCTGTGGTCAGCGGCGGCCTGAATCTCACACGAAGTGCTTAATGAACTATAATTTAATTGGGCCTACTTTCCTTCCTTCCTTTACTATTCCTCCCCCCCCCCACAAAGTGGCTTGTTCCCTCCCACTTTCATCCCACCCTCTTGACTGCTGCTACTTAGGTGATCAGTTGCTTGACTATGCACAGCAATGAGCTGCATGTTCATTTTTCCCAGACTGGTGTGCTGTCTTCCCTATCTAAGAAGGTACAGAACATGTGACTAAGAGTCATTAGCAAAACCCCACCTTCAACTAACCACTCATAACCTAGGATAAGATTGCTTAAGCCCAGAACTTCCCCATACATTCTATCAGCACCCATGGGTGCAGATTGGATAAGAACATAAAAACAAAGAGACATATTTAGCAGATAATAAAAAGCAATTTGTTCAAATAAAAATGCAGGAAGACCCCTCTTAATGTATATATCGAATATATATCGAATCGCTCGGATTCGTTCTAAGCTGGACTCCAAGCGTGATGCATGGTCTGGGGAGATGCCAAGGGAACGTCTGTGCCCGGTTATCTGGGAACAGTTTGATCCTGTTGAGCCTAAGGAAGTGGACAGGATCCTCCAGACTGTAAGGGCCACTACGTGTCATCTTGACCCATGCCCTTCCTGGCTAGTGAAACCAGCCAGGGAAGTGACATGTGGTTGGGTCCATGCGATGGTTGTTACATCCTTGGGAGAGGGAGTGTTTCCGGCTGCTTTCAAGGAAGCGCTGGTGCACCCCCTCCTCAAGAAGCCATCGCTGGACCCTACAGTGTTGGACAATTTTCGTCCCGTCTCCCACCTCCCCTTTTTAGGGAAGGTGGTTGAGAAAGTGGTGGCATTACAGCTCCAGAGGATTCTGGATGATACGGATTATCTAGACCCCTTCCAGTCAGGATTCAGGCCAGGATATGGGGTGGAAACTGCATTGGTCGCACTTACAGATGATCTCTGGCGAGAGCGGGATGGAGGCAGTGCATCCATCCTGGCTCTTCTTGACCTCTCAGAGGCTTTCGATACCATCGACCATGGTATCCTTTTGGGGCGGCTCGGAGAGTTGGGGGTGAGCGGTGTAGTTTTGCGCTGGTTCGCCTCCTTCCTCCGAGACCGGTCCCAATCGGTGGTAATAGGAGATGAGAGGTCCGACCCTCGGCCCCTACTTTGTGGGGTGCCGCAGGGTTCGGTTCTCTCCCCTCTCCTATTTAATATCTACATGAAACCGCTGGGTGAGATCATCCGCCAACACGGGATGAGGTATCATCAATATGCTGATGATACTCAATTATATATCTCCATCCCGGGTGAGTTAAGTGATGCAGTGGCTGCCCTTTCTCAGTGTCTGAAGGCTGTGGGGGCCTGGATGGGGAACAACAGGCTTCAGCTGAACCCTGGTAAGATGGAGTGGCTGTGGATTGATGGCGCCTCGGGATCCAAGGAGTTGTCATCTTTAGATCTGGACGGGGTGGCACTACCCCGTTCAGACTCAGTGCGGAACCTGGGGGTCCTTCTGGACTCACGACTCCTGCTTGAAGAGCAGGTGGCAGTCGTGGCCAGAAGGGCATTTGTGCAACTTCGAGTTGTACGCCAGCTACGCCCTTTCCTGGACCGAGATGCCCTCCGTACAGTCACTCATGCCCTGGTCATCTCCCATATAGACTATTGCAATGCACTCTACATGGGGCTACCCTTGAAGAGTATCTGGAAGCTTCAACTGGTCCAGAATTCAGCTGCGCGTGCAGTTATGAGTGCCCCAAGATCGGCAAATGTGACACCTCTGCTGCGTGAGCTGCACTGGTTGCCAGTTTGCTTCCGGGTCCAATTCAAGGTGTTGGTTGTTACCTTTAAAGCCCTACATGGTATGGGACCAGGTTACCTTAGGGACCGCCTCATCCCCAGAGTATCGACCCGCCCCACCCGGTTATGCAGAGAGGGCATGCTACGGATCCCATCAGCAAAAGAATTTCATCTAGCGGGATCCAGGAGGCGTGCCTTCTCTGCAGTAGCACCCGCCCTTTGGAACATTCTGCCCCTTGAGGTGAGGCTAGCCCCCACACTCCTGACCTTCCGAAAGCAATTGAAGACCTGGCTCTGCCACCTCGCTTGAGATGGGAAGAGTAATAGCTCTTCTTGGGGGTGGCTTGTGCCGTAGAGTTCAGCTCGCAAACATTATATAACAGCCTCTTGGATTTTATATTTTAATATTTAAATTGTATAATGTATTTTATATGTTTTTAATTACTAACTTGATTGTAAACCGCCCAGAGTCCCCTTGTGGGGGGAGATGGGCGGTGATATAAGTTGGAAATAAATAAAATAAAAATATATCTGGTGGGGGGGGGAGGCAATTGAAGCAAGGTCCAGATAGGGCAGTTGTAAAAAAATTCATGGATTGCTAAATATATAAGGATATCTCAGTTGTATGGGATGTAGGGGAAATTGGATTAAACTGCCTAGTGAATGACTTCTGTGTGTCAGAGAAAGAATCTTTAAAAAAATAGTTTGGAATAGCAAAAAGGATGAAATAAAAAATCCCTAAAATTAAATTTGGGACTTTGGATCTTCCAATCTGTAAATCAAGATCTAAAATGCTTTACTAAGGAAACGTTTTGCTCCTGACCTTTCAGTGTTAATGAGATGCCACAAAAATAAAAATTGTTTCAGGAAGAGTTGAATTTGTCTAGAAGAAGAGGTTGGACTATAGAATTACTTCCAAAATTTAATTTTAATAAAATTCAATTTCAATTAATCTCTCAGGCAGCACATTTGCATCTTGATTTGAAAATGGTTCTTGTCAATCTCGGCTGCTTCTAGGGACCTTATTTCTTTATAAGGGCAGAACTGTGCACCAAAGAATGAAACTGACATTACCTTAGCTCTGGTGAGTATCTGCTTAGAAACTTTGTCTGTTTTTAATATGTGGTTTATGGCCATGTCTATTTATTCAGACACATGAATAGATATGAATCTAAAAGCATGATTGGTTTCCCTGTTTCTAATGAAAGATTGAGAGAATTAGTGAAGGTTACAAGGGTGGCGAGAAGTTCTGAATGTGAGGCAGTAAATAATGTAGCTTGGGGAAAAATGGACAAAGAAAGGGAAAAAAAGAAGTTAAAGAAACTAGAGCAAAAGTAATACAATTGGAGGAAGAGAAAGTATAGTTCTTTTATGAAAAAATATTAGAAGATAGATTAATCTCCCAGTAGAATGAAAGGCAAGTGAGTCTAAGGAAAGAGGCTTAGAAAAGAATGAAACAAATGTTACAAAGTGCTACAGAAGTGTGTGGAGTTATACTAATGGAAAGTACAAAAATTATGTTTATTGGAATGAAGTGAAAGTTAATATCAGTATGAAAATATGTGTATTGGAGAGTGACAGCTGCAAAACGCACACACACACATGCACATATATATCACAAAAAATATAGTTACAAAAAATGGACTCAAAGAAAACAAGAAAGAGTTAAAAGAGACAAAGGAAATGCAGAGTGGTTTTGATGGAAACAAAAACTTGTTTGGAAGTTGGCTAAGCAAGATGTTCCCAGTGGAGTAAATAGAATTAAGAACAAGTGATTAAAATGATTTAGGATGAAACTGAAATGAAGGAATGCTGGAAGGGTCTTTTAGCATTTGGTATGGAAATAATATGTTGAAGAATGAAATTGAAATGAGTGCTATAAATATTAACGGCCATGAAAAAGTGATAAGAAAGTCAAGAATACTGTGAAAATGTTGAAAAATGATGAGGCTAAAGGTGTAGTAGATATACCTGAAGAAATGTTCAAATATGGATGTGGTTTGCTTATGGAGTGGCTATGTGAGTTGTTGATCATATGTGTGAAGACTGCATATGTGTCTGATGATTGGAAGAATGATGTTATTGATGCTTTATAAAAATGCATATCTAAAAAGAGGGAATGCAAAAACTTCAGAGGGATTAATTTGTTAGCTTGTGGTTGTTTCGTGTCAGAAGCTTTTGCTTCTGTAGTGAAAGGATTTGCCAGTGACATCACCGTTGCCCGAGGCAAACATACCTAATACTCCTTCCTCCTCCTATTTTCTCCACAACAACAACCCTGTGAGGTTGTACTCTAAAGACAGTAAATGGTGGAAGTAAAGTATGTGTGAGAATAAATGGAGTGTGTAGCAAAAGGTTCAACACTAAGCAAGGATTAAGACAAGGATATTTATTATCTCCTTAGTTTGTTAATGATCTGTGGATAAATACAGTATATTAAAATGCTTGCGGTAACAGTAGAAGAATGTTGGTTCTTGAGAATGTATATGCAGTATTGCATGCAGATGATGTCATGGTATTGATTGAGAACCTGAATTATTTACAGCAAATGTTAAAAAAAATTATATGATGCCATGAGGCATATGAAACTGAAACTGAATATATCAAAGAACAAGGCAGTTATGTTTGACAGGGAGAATGGATTGAATGTTTGCAAGCTATACATAAATGGTAAAAGATTAGACTAAGTAGATGATTTTGATTATCTTGGTAGAATGCATACTAAAGATGGTGAAACAGATAAATTTTAACATATGCAAATGTTGATAGAAAGGTTGTTTGTAATAGGTGATCTTTTACAAGGGATGGATGTTTGTCAAAAGAAGCAAATGTGCCTGTACATATGAGCTTGCTTCTTCCCACTTAGTTATGGGGAAGTTGGATATGTCAGAAGAAACATAAAAATAAGTTGACGCAATGAGTATGGATTATTTAAATGTTTACAGTAAAACAAGAAAAAGAATGAATAGATGCTGAAGGACTGTAGATTGAATACAAAAAATGAGCGACCAGCATGAAAGAAGTAAGTTCAGGTGGCCTGGTCGTAGAGACAGAACGAACAAGGATCAAATTGCAGAACAAATACATGAAAGAAGAATGAATGGATTGAGAGGAAGGGGAAGACCAAGAAAGCCATGGTTGGATGGAATTCATGAGATGGTGAAAAAGAGAGAAGTGGGAAGCATTAAGAACAAAAGGCAATGTCTGCATCAATGTCAGGATGTGATTGAAGCAAAGATAGTTAGCAAGGGAAACAAGTTATGGAAAGTTCTACTGAATTGTGTTAGTGTACTAGATTTAGTTAGATTTCTTTTTCTTTTCCTGGAAAGGTGCTCCAGCTTCAGTGCAAGCATACTTGCTGTACTTGTTGGAGACTCCTTAAAGAAGCCACAACTTTTTTCTGGGCTTGCATGTATTTCAGGTTTTAATATATTTAACTTAAAAGACATGTTTGAGTTAGAGGCAACAGCAGGACAGCGATATATGGGCACTTTTACTACTTCAGATCCGAATAGCTGCACATCCCTAGAGGCTGTGCTTCAGTCACATGCTTTCACATTCCACAATAAACAGTCTTTAAGCACCATCATTCCATATATGTATATGAAGTTGCAACATTGCTTATTGTCCAAAACTTCTTTGGAAATAGCAGAAAAGTCTGCTTTTGAATCTTCAAAACATTTTGAAAGGCTATGATGTGCTCCAAAAACACCTGATTTAATTTGCTTCTTTGAAGCAAGTTTCCACTTTAGTTCATGAAGCTCCTTCACTGGGGCAATTCAATTGAAGCTTCATTGAATCAAAGAACCCTTTTGAATGGTTTGCACACTCTAGTATTAAATCTGTACTCCATCTGTCAAAGTTGCACATCATTCTGCTAGTTTTGTTAAAATCAAACCAACTAATGGACACATGAAATCTGTTTTTTTCTTATCCAATGTTCTACCCTGTATTTATTTTAATGCCACTTTTTAACCAGGAAATATTTTGAAAATTGCTATGGGACTCCATGTGTCATGCGCTCCTCAGGCCATGATAGAGTCCTCTTTAAAGATCACATCATCTTATTTTCTAGTTTTCTATTAGAAAAGTCAGGATTCTAAATCATGTGGAGGGTATCCAAAGATAGAGATCCTTCTCTACACAGGAAGGAGCCGAGTGAAGTAAGACCTTTTGAACTTAATTTAATTTAACTAGACGTGAATCAGATCTCACTGTTTGCCTGTGATTGTAAAGATATTAGTGGAAAGTAAGGCTCATCAAACACAGTGGGACTTCAGAGTAAACATGCAGTGGATCGTTCTGCATTTGTTAAAGTGGAGACGTGCTGTAATTCACAGCATTCACAATGTTATTGTTCAGTCATGGAAACTGTGTTATCTACCATGACATTTCATTAGAAATTGTGATGGAATGTGTCTCTGAGGAGGGAGGGGGTGCTATGGAGGTTGCAGAAGAGGAAGGAGGGGGTGCATTCCAGGGGGAGAAACGATCTTACAGTTTGGAGGACCTTGGGCAGACAGCCAAGAAACTGAGACAGGACCTGCCTTAGATTCACTGGAGTATTTCTCCTTAGCACCTTTTGGCTTTGACTAGTTTGGCAAGATTCTGTGTAAGGTAGAAACAATAAAGACTAGAGCTTCATTCCTGGCTCAGCGTTGTTTCTTCACCTCAACCCCTGACACAAATACAGGAGAAGGAAGTCCCTCAACCTGTAATCTAATGATCTTTGGCAGGGCAACCCAGCGACTGTACAACAGTGTACCCTCCCTGTTCAAGGATGGAGAAGAAATGCTGATCTTGGAGGAAGCTAATCAGTCCATGGTTATGTTCTCTACAAGGAGATTTTTCTCCCCCGGGAGACTGAGAAAAAAGCAACATCAACAATGAAAAAAAACCCTGCCTTGTTTCCACCCTGTTAAATTCATACTAGCAGTACTTCAGTTGTCTCAAAGTTTCCAGGCTCAGAGTTCATGGTTCACCATAGGCAGGATTGCCCTGTAAGTCTCTAAAGATGTACCCAGCATTACACATCTTTAAAATCTTGGAAACAGGTGACTGAGGGTTTTGAGGGCCTTGGGCAAATGAGTCATTTGGGGCCTCTTAAAGAAATGAAAAGTTGTCAGGCATTTTTAAAAAATCACTTCTATATAAGAAGCTGCAACGAAAATGTATGCATGTATGTATGTATAATAATGTGCTCAAGGTGTTTAATTTTTAAGGCAACTGTAGTAGAAGTACAATGTTATAGTATACCATGAGCTTCGTAAAATAGATTATGTTAGAGATTGGGTTTCAATCACGCACTCTGAGACAGCCTCTGCTGTAACCTGATCTCACTTGCTCTGTGAGGGAGGGGCCGAATCCCGGTTTCCTGTTTCCTCTCTCTCTCTCAGCTTGAATCTCCCACCAAGGAGGGTGGCCAGCCACATGGCTGCTGCAACGTGTTTCTCATACTTCCAGACAGCATGCGGGTTTGGTCAGAACCACTTGCTTGCACACATGGCCTGTTTCTACTAAGGAACTGTGAGTTATAATAAACTTGTAAACTCTTTTTTCTGTAACTTTACATTTAACGTGTGAAGTGTGTTTATTTTGTGTTTGAACTGATTAAGTTTATGGGAATGCTTCTACTCTGCTATACACTAATAAGAAGCTGTGTGGAGTTCTGATACTACCATATCAGAATTTCCTACAGATTAATGGTTGCTTCTTTATTCTGAAATGTTGTCCATTTAGTGCATCATCACTGACACCAGAGCAACCAAATCCTGAAAATAATAGATCATTAGCATAAATGATTTGACATTGTAGTTAAAAACAACTGCTGAAGTTCAAATGTACCTCTCATATAGCTGACTTGCAAAACATTTTCAGCTTTGTTACGTCTTGGCAGCTATCAGTGTTACTGACAAAGGAAAAGATCATTATCAGCTGTTCTCCAGAGAAAAGAATCTCTTTACCTTTCTATCTTGAGAATGCCATGTTATTGTGCTTTTGATCTTTTGAAATAAAATGTCAGCTTTATTGATAAATATGGGCTCCTTTGCTCCTTTTGCACCAGCAAGAAGAGAAAAGCAAATTGGATTAGAGCATCAGCAGGTGCAGGAATCTGCTTCGGTGTGCCTATGGCCAAGTCTTTAGTTGTTCCACAACCAGCCTCTGAATAGCAGTCATATGGAGAGGTAAGATCATCCCTGCTGGATCAGGCCTAAGGTAATAAAAAAGAGAGGATTCTAAACATGTGCAGAGGGCTGTGGAGCTTTATAGGATGCAGGGGTCAGCTACTCTTGAGGATTAGGCTGCCTGAGCTAGGAGGTGGCATAGGAATTTTAAAAAAAGGTTTTCACTGGGGGAGTGGCTGGTGAACTCAAAAGGACATGGTTTAGGCCATGCACAGGCACTTTTTAACAAGCATTTTAAAAAGCACAGCTGCTGCCTGTAACTGACAAGACTTTAGTCCAGTGTTTCTCAATCTTGGCAACTTTAAGATGTGTGGACTCCAACTCTCAGAATTCTGGCTGGGGAATTCTGGGAGTTGAGGTCCACACAACTTAAAATTGCCAAGGTTGAGAAACACTGCTTTAGTCACTTTGGCATGCTAGGCAATCAGCCGGCGCCAGCACATTGCTTTCTATGTGTATTCCCCATTATGTGCCTGCTTACTCTCTTGTAATCCCTTCTTCTCCAATGAATGTAAATACAAACATTAATTCCCTTCTTGCTAATTATCCCAGTGCTGGTGTTAGTATTCTCAAGGATGGTTAGGAAAAAGGAAAGCTGAACTAAAATCCTAAATACAGTCACAGTCACATCATTTTCCACTTAGCGATTGCGTCACTTAGCAACCAAGTTGCCGGTCCCAATTGTGGTCACTAAATGAGGACTATCTGTATTACAATATAGAGATTTTACAATTGTTGGTAAAAATGGTGCAGAGCCTAGTTAAACGCACAAAAAACATGTTTGGTAATGCAAGCAAGCTTATATAGGCAGTTCAGATACACGTAAATACAGAAAAAAGGATTTGCATTGGCTATTATAAACATTTAGACCAAGAAACCAGGAAGTCTTCAATTTGCAGTTAGGGCAGTTAGTGTTTAGCTTTGAGGAATTCTTCCACGCTCAGTAGCAGACAGGCAGACAGACAGAAACTTTAGTTTAGTCATTAAGCAATAAAAATACTTTCTATAAAACAAACAAGGCAAAATTATCTGTCTGTCTGACTCTCAGTAGTAGCGGCTAGCACTTGGCTCCGATGTTAGCCACATCCTGGCACCTGCAGGGATACCGTGTCCTTCTGCCAGTGAGTAAGCAATTTCCTTGTTTAAAGAGAAAATGGAGTTAGTATAGCTAAGGAGAATTCTATCCCCAGTGCAACCCCATGTACCCATCTTCTACAGCACCTACCCCCAACTTTTAGAGTGACTGTGGGCCTGACAGGATTTCAATTTCTTTTAATTGGTAATGGTAAAACTCATCCAATAAACACGTGGCCGTGGGAACACATTTTCTCTTGAGACTGATGAGTGAAAACACTTAAGCAGTGCTTCATGCATACCCCCATTGTGGTGTTTTATCTCCTGCTTCAGATACAAAAAGCAGTCTTTCTGAATGCAAAACAAATACTAAGGAATAAAACTTCAGTTCTTTTTGTTAGGGGTCATTCAAGCCCATGTTGTTAAATCTTCACCCTTGAAGAAAGTACCTGGTTTTCCCACCTCCCCCAAAGCTCACCTGGTTTACACATCCTCACTTTCTTTGGTCCTAGGCCAAGTTTCATCATGGCAGTACACTTATTTATTTATTTATTCAATTTATATAGCTGCCCATCTCAAACCAGTGACTCTGGGCGGCTAACAATAATAAAAACAATCAACAATAAAAATAATACCAAAAAAATATAATGTAAATACAGCCGAGAGATCTTAAAAGCCATAGGTGTTAACACAACCATGAAACAGGTCCCTTCACACACACGGGGCCCCAGGCCTGGGCACAAAGCCAGGTCTTCAAGGCCTTCTGAAAAGCCAAAAGGGTTGGGGCCATCCTAATCTCAGGAGGAAAGATGTGTTAAAGTATTTGTTAAAGTTATTCTATGTAGAATCAAACGAATGGAATTTCTCCACTATGAAACCCTGGCCTGAAAGGTGGAAATTTCCAAGCTCCTCTGCTGTAAGCGTTTCCCATAACAAAAGAAGTAAATAACAGATGTCCTTTCATCTAGCCAAAACAATTGAAAGTTATCAGTCCTTTTCCCATGAGAATAGAGTCTCGAGGGAAAGCCAATATGCAACACCGCCACCCCATGGCGGTTTATAGTAAGTACAACTGTTACTAAAATGTTAAGCTGAAACTTAGCTGAAACAGCTATGAACTATGGGTACTCATCTCACTCATGCTTTTTCTATGCTTCTGTTGACTGCTATCTACATGTACCTTGTATCTGAACTGTAACTATGCCTGGTCTTTGCACAGACCATGATGTTTTCTTTCCTCACTTCTGGTGATGGAACTCTGCGTATGCTTTGTTTTTTCCTTTTTGCAATAATGCACCATACATCCATTATTGCCTTATGCTATCAATAAAGATATTGTTAGCCTTACAACACGTTGTTTGGATTACTCTATGCCTGGAACCCCAAAAGCCACCATCACCCCACAAGATGTTCCAGAGGGCAGGCGCCACAGCAGAAAAGGCATGTCTCCTGGTCCCCACCAGCCGACATTCCTTGGCTGGCGGGACTCGGAGCACACCCATCCTGCTGGACCAGATTGGACAGGTAGAAATAACTGGGAAAAGACGGTCCCTAAGGTAACCCAGTCCCAAGCCATGAAGGGACTTGCTTTCTATTACTCCATGCAAAATCAATAGATAGCTAGTTTTGTGCAGTGGTTAAGGCATCAGCCTAGAAACCGGGAGACTGTGAGTTCTAGTCCCGCCTTGGGCACGAAGCCAGCTGGGAAGGAGGCAATGGCAAACCACTTCTGAAATCTTGCCAAGAAAACTGCAGGGACTTGCCAGGGACTTGGCAGTAGTAAACACCAATATGAAGGCACCAAAATAACAACAACAACTTTATAATCATCATGGAGAAAATCAATCTATGTGGGCGCTAGGAGTTGAAAATGACTTGATGGCACATAATCAATCAATGCAAAATCAAATAAAGATAAATGTAGGTGCCAGAGAGGTTTCTAGTCTGCTCTGTTCCCCAATATGTTTCTTCTCAAGATGATGGGATGGTTTGGATGTGCTTATTTGTTGGTGTTTATTTTAAAATATACTTTTAGTCAGGAGTCTGGTAGCACCATTTAGGTGAGTGGACAGGAGTAATACAGTTCAGAGAAATCTTACTCTGACATCTGTTGTTTGTAACTAGAGATATACAAATGGCTAGAGATAGCAAGCATGTTGTTTGTGGGAACTACAGATAACTATTGAATAAGATGCTATTTAAGCTTTTAGACTCCATATGAATTCTATCTACTATCTGAATCAAAATAACTTCCTTCAGCAGAAAAAGACTATCAAGGGAGAAATTCAGTTTAGTATTGCAGGTGATAACCTACAGTTAGTTCTGCTAATCTCATTAAGATTGCAATATTTCCCCCCTAAACTCTGTAACAGTTTTAATCTTAGGGCAGCTGTATATCAAGTGGTCACTAAATGAAAGCTACTTTATGGCCAATGTTCCCTCTAAGCTGTGAGTACACAGACTGTGAACCCAATGTGCACAGCAAAAGACAGCACACACAAAAAATAAAATACCCATTTAAAATGTTAATAATTTAACCTTAGTTCTAAAATCAATTAATAAAATAGAAAAGCATCACCTGGAATCTAAATGGTCTGCATCTATGAAGTTCTACATAGCACACGGAAGCCTCACTTACCCAGCATAGCAATTTCTTCTTAGCTTAGTCATCCTCTCCCATTCTGGGAGTAGAGTTGCTTTCTAATGCTCTTGCCCCTTAGCCTTCCACTTGCTAGATCCTTCTGACAAACAGTCTTTGTAACTTCTGGGCCCTTCCTGTGTGGAATTGGTTGGTGGAACTGGGAACATAATCAGGAAGCTGACTGACTTGCAATGCAGCTAGTCAAAGCTGAAGGAGATAGGGCAGGCTTACTCATGCCGGGGGGCGGACTGAAGAGCTTCCCGTTCTTGAGAACAAGCCACACCATTAATATGTGTAACATATTAGTCCAGTGAAAGTAAATTTTAATAATAATTTTGAAAAAGGAAGATGAATAATTCATCCTCCAAATGTCACTATCTAGAAGTCTGAAGCACAAGCAAACAGTGACCTCAGATCTACATGATTGGTACATGATTGGTCGAATCTACAGAATCCCACAAAATCCCACCATGTGTTGCCTGTTGAACTTTGAGGTCACCGCCCAGAGTCTACCACGGTAGAGATGGGCGGGGATAAATCCAAATAATAAAATAAAATAAATAAATCTATGCAGCATGCTTGCTCCAAGATGACTTGTTTACTGATTGTTGAGGGCAGGAGGAAAAGCAGATTGCTGGGTGTGTGATGAAGAGCCCTTTCTGCCAGAGTCACGCATCATTATGATTGCTTTCATTTTCATGATGCCAAAGCTCCTAGAACATTTTCCATGGAAAAATAAAGGGAGAGGATAAATGGGAGAGGATAAATGGAAGATGGATTTCTTACAGCATCTGTTGAGTAAATCTCATACAGACAGTGTGCAAAGACTTAGAAACATAAACCCTCCTTTATGAGGAATATTGCTGGGCATTCTTCTTAAAAGACCAGCTGAAAAAGGAGGGAAGGGAAATTAATTTTCAACACAAGTGTTCAGACCTGGAAGAAATTAAGATTATTATTGACAGTGTTTTATTGGCTATTAAAATGAATCGTTTGATGCTTTCTTTTTTGGATATTAATAAGTACATGGAAATTATGTGCACATACAAGAATGAATACTGTGCTTTAAATTTCTTGAAATGAACAACAGCATTTTATGAATATCAGTTATGAAATAGTATTGACAGCATTTCATACGTTAGTTGTTGATAAAAACATAGATATACCCATCAACAAATATTTGATATACTACTTTAAATATGGGGGGCACGATGGCTCAGCGGTTAAGACGCCAGGCTTGTTGATTGGAAGGTCGCAAGTTCAGAGGTTCGAGACCCTAGCCCCGCATGACGGAGTGAGCTCCCGCACTTGCCCCAGCTCTTGCCAACCTAGTAATTTGAAAGCATGCAAATGCAAGTAGATGAATAGGTACCACTTCGGTGGGAAGGTAACAGCATTCCACTTGTGTCATGCCAGCCACATGACCGTGGAAGCGTCTTCGGACAATGCTAGCTCTTTGGCTAACAAACAGAGATGAGCACCTGCCCCTAGAGTTGGACACGACTGTGCAGGGAATCTTTACCTTTACCTTTCCTTTAAATATAGATTTATGCATTCTACATATTACAACATTCACTGGGAGAATATTACAGTTGCAAAGCTGTGTTGCCACTGTAGTAGTCTCTGCAATCAAAAGTTTTATAAAAAAAATCAAACTAGACCTAATGAAGATAATGCTGTTGATGTTAGACAGTGCCTCCATGGTATTGGGAAGACTCAGTAGCTGAAACATGAAACATTTAATCCAGCCAAATTGCATTCCATGCTGTGCAGATTTGAAGATTTTTGTTGTTTGGAAAGAGGTCAAGCTGAAAAGTGACACTGAAACTTTAATGAGAAATGTCTACACACTATTCTTTCAGTCTTCCACAAAAAATGCAAATTCAAATAAATAGTAAATGCTCCTGAATGTGAATCAGTGACTTGGTGTCAGTGAAATATGTTTGTTGTCTAGGTACTTTGCACTTAAGTAATTATTTGCAACTACAATCCTCTTTTGGATCACTCTGAGCAAAATAAAGATAATCTGATTTCTAAATACTACCACAAAAAGCTAAAAAGCCTGTAATACCAAATAACATTACAAGTTTTAAATGATGTTGTTAGAGGAGCTTAATTATCCATGCTGTTTCAGAAACACAGCCTGACGTCTCTTGAAGCATTTTATCTTGCACAGAGTAAATTGAACAAGATCAGAGGACAATACATCTGTGATTCTGTTTCATGGAGTGATAAAGTTAAAGCTCTTTAGATATGATCTCTCAAGAAAATAATCACATTGATTCTAATTTCATGATTACTTTCTTAAATATCCTATATGCCCATTTGGCAGACAGGTTTCCAAAAAATTAAATGCAGGAGTGGTCTGCTTTTGACTATACCACAATAGCATAGTGGGACTTCAGTTTTGGACCTAAACAGACCAGTTTCCTATGTTCAATGTACAAATACTTTCTTGCTATACTTGATCAGTACAATCAGTTCAAGTATGTAGTAGGTGAAAACCTCAAAAGCAAATTGGTCTCAAGATATCTAGATAGGAATTAGCACATCAGAACAATCAGTTTCGGGATCTAGCAAAGTTGTTGGATACTTGGGGCACATTCTTACCATACAGTGCTGTGAATAGGGCTTCAGCTTAATGAATGCTCTTTTAATGTTTGGCTTTTAATCAAATTGCAAATTGTTTACAACTAGATTATTTGGGGACACTGGTTCATGTTGAGAGTACTCAGCTTGATGGAGAAATAATACATCTGGATAGCGTTTATCCTTCATAGGAAAATGCCAAAAATTGCAGAGAAAAACTATTAAGATGCATTTTTTCTCCCTGCAGTCTTTGACCCACCAAAGTGATGCCCACTAAATAGACTGTATAACTGACTAGTAGAGCAGAGTGCATTAATGTACATTAAGGAACTCCATGAGCATTTATTAACAAGTTGTAAAATTATGTTCATGGCAAATTTTAAAAATGTTTTAAAAGTCTGTATGTTATTGGTATTGTACTCTCTTGGACAGTTTCACAGCATACATGTTTGGACACTGATTTAAAAAAGTTGTACAAATAAATTGTAGTACACACATTATGCACTTGAGCTTTGTTCATTATCATATCTGTACTTATAGGATTATTATGGGAAGGACAAAAAATATCTATTCCTCTTTTTCCTGATCTAGGATTGATTGAAAAGATCATATGCTGAAGTTACACTGACACATGGATTGAAGGGGGATTAGTTTAACACATGGCATTGTGTGCTGTATGTGATATGGGTGATATTCTTTGGAAGAGAAAGGTTTTTTTCTCTTGTATAAATAATACAGCATATGCTTATTATCAAGAACTTGATCCAGGTGTTCCTTAACCTTCTTGTATTTAGTTTATTTTGCCCAATCAGGTCAACTGAAGCTTCATTGTTATAATTACAATTAAAACTTCAAAACACTAACAATGTTGATTAATTTGCAATGAGATGAGCATAACACAGTTTACAACAAATCTTTGGGGTTAGTTGGATGATATCTGCACAAGTGTTGGATTGTCTTCCCATTAGGTTATTGACTGAAATTGGTTATTTCAGGATACTACAGATGAAGTTGTAGATGACTGGTAGAGCAACTGGATTCACACTGTACACACAATCTCTTCTGATGCCCTGTTCTGTGCAAAGTATTTGTCTGAAAACACCTCAAAATTCAAATAAGAACATTTTTCTTTAAAAAAGTTGTATGTCATTAACATACATCTACCTATATGTATTATCCATATCTATCATCTATCTATCTATCTAATCATCTTTTAATACTGAATAACATACTTGGGCTCCATAGGACATTGCCTGCTCCCAGAGTCATAGTAGTTTACTATTTAGGGGAATCTTTTCTATTAATTGTAGGACTTCTTCAGTGGTTATATGTCTATTCCAATTTACAGTTGGAATATGGAAAGATCTAGCATAATAAAAATAATAAATAATTAAACATTACAAAGATAGCAAATATACAGCTCCAAAATATTAATTAGTATATCTGTGATGCAGTTTCATGGTACTCTGTGATCTAAGGTTGATTATGTTTGAGAAATGGAAGGTCTTACTGATCATTGCTTAATAGGCCTCCGTGAATCAGCCCTGATTCAATTCAAATTGGAAGTATGAGATTCAAAGAAGCCATGATTCAGTTTGAGATTATGCTTTTTTTATTATTCAAGGACAAGCCGATTAGATTCAAGCCACATCAAGATTTAAGATTCCACATTTAAAAAAACAAAAACAAAATTCCTTGCTATAATGGGGCCGCATCTAAACACCTTCAACTGATTTATCTTTTGTTAGAATGGGATAAAAATATACCAGGAATGGAGAACTCTTTGATAGACAATAACTCTGCTTTCAGACAGATACCTTTGAGGATTTCATCACTATAAATTTTTGAAATATACCCCCTGTAGAGATAACAGGCATGAGGGAAGGACAGCATGGCCTTCACATTATCCAGCAAAGAGTCTGTGTTGATGGAACCAGTGTAGAAAGGGTCCTATTCCAACTAAGAGATAAAAACTCTACAAACTCGTTTTTTACTTTTTCACTTGCTATTTGAGTGACACTTTCAGTATGCTTATTGACTTGGCCTTGTGGGATGGTGTTATGCATTGCTTCCGATCACTGGATTTTGTGGTATACCAGGAGGGTTGGCATAACTGATTGGAAAGTTTGTCCCCTCCTAAAGGACATACCTTCATTACTGGCCTTTTTGGTATGCCAGGCTAGGCAAGACGCATGGACAAACCATGGTCTCTTTTAGGCAGGACTCAATTGGCTCCTAGTTGGCTTGCTGGCAGTACTCTATGTTAGTTGGCTGAGGCAGCAGGATCAAGCTGGCACAGTGAGGTACAATGCCATATAAAAGCCACAAAGCAAGAGGTTGCACAGAATGAATGGAATTAATGACCTTCCGACCTACTTTTCCTAAGAGGAGTAAACGTTAAGGCCAATGCCTGTACATGTTAGCCTTGCACTTCTATATCATTGTCAAGACATTTAATCCTGAGCCAGTCAAGAAAGTAAGATTTGGCCAAAGTGTGTATTCTGGAGCAAGCAGCCTTGAACTGGTATTCAGAATACTTAGGTGTGTGGACAAGACAGCATGGAAATCCAATAATTTGTTAGCACGAGAAAGAGCAAAGCAAAGGCTTGTGGCTGGCGATATTCAAGAAAGTTGAACACTAAAAGATACGGTGTAGTGGCAACCTGCGGAAGACCATTGTATCTTGAGGAGTTAAGTGGCATGTTTTGATTTTCCTCCCTCCCACACCTAGGAGATTAGAGTTTATTTTGAGTTATACTGTTGTTTAGCTGGCTTGCTTTTATTTCTGTTTGGCATGGGAGGGGGGAGAGAAGAAGCATACGCCCACTCCTCCAACAGCCCTACAGAACATAACTTTGCTTAAAGTGTGGGGAGAGAAAGCCCCCAGCTTGTTAAGTTTAAACATAAGTTCACTCCTCCAGCCGCCCCTCTAGCAGCTTGGAATGGGGGGGGATGATAAGGAATTGTTTATGCTTGGGCACTGGCTTATCTGATAGCTTCCCAGGCTCTGGGAATGATGTCATGGACAGGTGCCAGGCCCCGGGAGGAATCCCAGTCAAGATCAGGCTGGGCTTGGTCACGGGGTTTGGGAGCCAGGCTTTGATAAAAACCTTGGGATTGTCTTTTGAGTTTGGGAACTTTGATGCAGGATCAGGATGCTGGGTGCTGTGGGACTCAAAAGCCATTCCTTTTGGGGTGATTCTCTGCTATCTTAGCCAAGTTCCTGGTAGCAACAAGAGAATAAAGGTATCACCTTGCTTTGGTATGTACAGTATGTTTTTCTTTTTATGCTGTGCTTTATATGCTTTTGTATAATCTGCCTAAACTGGGGTTTTTGTTTAACTTTGTTTGCTTAAGTTTCCAATAAAGCTTTAAGTTTTTTTATCCACTGGTGTGCTTATTATTGCTGGATCTAAAAGAACCAATTGCCTGAGCACCTGATCACTGCTTGGACTTTTGGCAATACACACGGTTAGCCCTGCCATCCCAAAATATTATTCACCTTCCCTCTGGGTGTTCTTTATATATGGAATTCAAGCTGCAACCTTATATATTATAGCAGAAAAGCTATCACATGGCAAGGCTTCAGAGCCACTAGCAACTCAGCTTGCTGTATCAAAGTGGCCCTCTGCTTGAATTCACACATTTGCTTTGAGGGAGTGATTCAGAGAAGCTTTGACTGTTTGAAGCATGGCTTTGAAGCTTCATCCAGCTCTGCTGCTTGATGTACATGAATTTAGCATTGAGAAATTAAAGTCAAAAACTTCTAAAGTACACAATGAAGGTATAGTTTAAACAATATAAACAATATTAAAATTATATTTAAAAGCACTCAATGCTAGTGTAAACCTAATACAAACCCATACCTTCTCTATAGTCATTAGTATATTGATTGGCTGATATATTTCTCCAAAAGGGATTTTAGCACATGTATTGAATTGTTAGCTGCCAGTAGCTGGTCATTAATGGAAATCACATTAACAAATAGTTTTTAGCCATTATCCTCATGTCAAAATCAAGACAAGTGGTTTCAGATCTCCTCCTCCTCCCCAGAATCTAACTGCATTCTCTCTGCAATAGATATTAATTCTTCATCCCCTTAATCGAGCACTCCATATTTATTAGAAGTATAGAAATGCAACTCACTTGATGTATCAATATGCTGCACATAATTTTCTTTTCTAGGTTGTTTAAGAACTTTAATGTCCTTCTGTGTCTCGGAGCTCTTCTTGCATCATTTCATTGATATACTCTTTACCATTGCTTTTCTTTGTCCTGATTCTGTTGTCTTTCATACTGTTTTATTTGTGTTTTCCATCTTCAGTCACAATGTCCTAGAAATCCGCAAAGGATGCATCAGACCAGCAAAGAAAGCAGAAGGAATGGACCACGGCTCAAATCCTGCAGTGTTATAGAATTTACTGGGTGGTCTTGAGCCATAGCAAGCTTGCTCCAATTTGCCTCCTCCTACAGGCTCTGGCTGGAGTAATAGCTTGGGTCATCCTTGCCTTGTTTGCCAACTTTTTAGAATCTCAGTGTTCAAGTCCCGTACCTTCAGCAGGTGGAACTATCTGGCTGATCTTATGTAGGCCTGGTTTGTATTGGGATGGGAGACTACGAGAGCTGTAGGCTAGACTGGAAAGTTGAAAAACCTTCTGAAAGACTTCAGTGGCAAAGTGGCATTCACTCCTACAATGTTAACAAGGAAACTGAATGGATGTTTCCATTAAAACATCATGCGTTGAGCTTGACTCAAAAGGGACTCTACCCTTTACTGCCAGGCTTCTTCTCAAAGGGATGTGAATGCAAGTTCCATTTCTGATCATCATCTTCCTCCACATATAGAGGACAACCACCTATACTGAAGAGTATCATCTATCTGAGAAGACTCCTTCTGCATGATTTAAAACTCTGGTTTCCTCACAGATAGTGAAAGCTTTCTAATGCATGCTGTCATTTCTGCAGAGTGCTACTGTTGTGGGCAAGGGCCGTTGTAGAAACTAGCAGCAGCAGCAGCAACTCTACTATTCCTCCTCCCAAGGGAGTTCAAAGTTGTGCACAGAAGGAAATGCAATCAACAACCATCAATAAAATAATTCAATAAAGCTACCTTCAATAAAACTATCTACCATAAAAAGAAAACAATAAAAATGAAGAGTTCAGCTGTACTGCAATTAAAACAAAATTAATTTGGAAGGCTGTCTGCTCCTGGAGCAGTTGTTTCTCTGACAAAGCCCAGATGAACATGTTTTCATTTGTTGTATGAGATTAGGCAGCATGAAGGCCAGCTCCACATCCCCAAGGGTACTGTTCCTTCATAAGGGCAGAACCATTTCTCACCACCAAGCTACTACTAGTCACTACGTTGCCAGCTAGAACCACGAGTGAGACCAGGAGCAGTTCCACTACGAGAACAAGGAGAATGTATATCTGACCTTTCCTAGGAAAGGCGGTATTTCTTATAATCCCGGAGAAAGGTAAACTAATTAATCAATGCTGGGCTTCAGTCCCTCTCCACAGGAGCTATCTTCAGCTTCTGATGGGCTTCAGATGACTCCTACCCAGTGTAGATCACTGAGAATGCAGCCTGGTGGTGAGCTTGAGCCTGTGCTCAGCAATGTTTTCTGTTTTAACCAGGGAGGCAGTGATAGTAGGGCATGAACTGCTTAAGTGGCAAGAGGAGAAGGAAGAACATTTTCATGTGAAACAGGGACTTCCCTTGCAAGATATTCCATTAAGCTCAGGAGCTAAGCAAGCTGGTGTTGTTGCATGGTAAATCTTTTGTGACTTTTTCCCTGAATGAAGCTTTTGTTGCTATTCCAGGGTTTTTGGGTATTGAGGAACAGAGGCTTTACTCAGAGGGAAGAATAAGAAATAGAGTAGTTTGAACTGAATGTCCTGATCCAAGCAGCATTCCCAACAGTTTCAAAATCTGTTGGCATTCCCATTTGAATAGCATTTTGGTCTGCCTGAAATTATTGGGGTGTGTATTCCCCTGAGAGCATTATTTGCCATCCTAACCAGACTTGAAGCTTTCTCAATGATGCCTAATGCTTAGCTTTATCTGATGAACTGGAGTCTACAAATTCTTATGCAGCAATAAATGTGTTAATCTATATGATGCCACAGTACTCTTGGCTCTTTGTTTCATATTTTAACACCAAAACAAACAAACAAACACAAAAAAATCCATGGGAGAAAATGTTTACAAGAATGGTTGCAATGGAAATTCTTGACCATTTAAATATGCAAATAATCCTATGCCTCTTGGAGGGATTTCACTCATTCAGAAGTTGACTGTTAAGTACACAGAACAATTCAAGGGATTATAGCACCTTAGATTCATTTCAAGGAGTACACAGTGAAGAATATGAAGGAACCCAAAATGGTAAGACAAAGCCGCCTTTCATTTGTGATTGGCATCATCATTATACTCCAGAGCTGTCATTCCCCATTTGAGGGACCCTGTTGTTATTCAGTGATGCATGATGGCTAAGACCCAGTAGATGAAGCTTAATGTCCCCATGCATACCCTGAAGCTACTGAACTTTTGCCTGGAAATCCTAGTTTGCCTGAAATCCAGTTGTGCTTTTTTCCACTGTGGATATAGCTTCTGAAGCACATGCATTCTTAGAACTTCTGTTTTGTTGAAGTAACTAAGCATTCCTGTGGCTGTTGCTTCAAGCCTGCCTAAGGCATCTTGTCTCTTTGTGGGTCTTTCTTTGACCCCAAAGCCTCAGTCTAGAATAGAATACACAGGCATTCTGTGATGTACAATTGGCATTCAGCCTCTCACATCTCCCAACGGGAAATAAATCTTTGCTGATTTCATCCCTTCTTTCCTTGATCAAATTAGTTGACTTTAATAATGTACACATGGTGTTTGAAACTTCTTCTTCTCTTTGAGTTTAATAAATATTTTGATCTGAGCTGTAATTGATCTGGCAGAGAATATGCTAACATCTGTGCCACAGTCCTACAGTGCAAACTCTGAAAAGGTAGCCGTGGGTTCCATTTCAAGTTCTGGCAGGTATGGTCAGCTGGCTCAGTAGAGTGACCTGATTTCATAGGGGATGGGGGGGGGCTTTGGTGTCTAATGGTTTATTTGGCATTTCAAAGGATGCCAATGTTTTCCCACAAGGTAACAGGGCAGAAGGAATCCTAGAGAACGGTGGGCGTTTGTACTTTCTATTTAGTTGCAAGGGATTTTGTCGGAGCAGGTAAGAAGCCTGCAGGCACCCAAGCTGGCCCTCAAGTTGATCATACCAAGAGCAGTTCTCCTGCTTCACCTTTGGAAACGCTTCCCAAAGTCTGCTCCAAAGTGCAGCACCTCCTTTCTCTTTGTTGTTCAACTGCAAGCTGCAGTTCCCAGCCTCTACCTGGATGGGAGATCAGGTATCTTCCCAAATGGTTTATTTTTAAGCAAAAAAGGAAACCAAATGGGAATGACAGCTGTAGGCTGAGAGAGAACGAAAATAGCATTCAGAAGTTGGGAGTGGTACACCAGTGCAACAGAGCACTTTGAATCAACCAAGCTTTGATTGGATAACTCCATCAGGAACTGAAGCAGGGAATTGTTCCAAAGCAGCAAACCAAGTTGAGAGACTTCATAGTCTTTCAAAACACTCTGCAAATTTGGGGGGTGGGGCAGATGTTTGTGGTCTGTTTTTAAAATAGTAGAAGTTTGAGCCAGAACTTCTAAGTGTTAGTCTGGCAGCCATTCACTCATTGTCAAGAGACTTAAACTCATCCGGACCGTGCAGAAGTTAAAAGCAAGGACAGCCTTGAGCCCATATTCAGGCTGTTGAGAACTAAATTGAACTCCCAATTGTGTTGGCAGGACCCACACTGAAGTGTTTCATTCCCTAAAGACAGGAGGGGGCAAAGTTAAGGCTTGGGGCTGGACCCATTCGAGAAGCTGAGCTGAACCACTAAATGAAGCCCAAAGCAGGGTTAGCCTTGCAATTCCCAAAATGCTCTGAGAGGCAGAGAGTTTAATAAGGCGATAAAAATGCTTTGAGTGACTATGCAGGTCAGAGTCCGAAAGCCCATCCCATTACCCAACCTCCCTCAGCTTTTTTTGTATACAGAAGTGAAGTTGCAACATTGTAAATCGTCTATAAGAACCCCACAAGCAGCAGAAAAGCAGTTTGATGTTTCAGGAACAGCAGGTTCCTGTTTTGATTCACCAATCTGCGTTGGTGAGGTGATTTGATTAAAGTTTCCTTGAATCGAAGCATGTCATTGAAGCTCTGTAGAGCCCTAATTCCTAACGGTAGGAAAGCCCAGCCAACAATCACTATGCAAAGCAGCTTCACCAAAGAACGAAAGAAAGAAAAAAAGAAGCAAAAACGCAGGGAGCGTTTCCTACTTGTGATCCTCATTATTCCTCAAAAGCATTTCCCCTAATAGCTCTAGCCATGAGTCATTAGGCAGCCAGGGAGGAAGAATATAACTACATTAATAACATATGACAATTTGCTGCAAGAAGAGCATGCGGCAACACGGTTTATGTCTTGTCTAGCACAGACAGTCCGCTCCCTTAGGTATTCTTCAATGTTCATGGCATTTACCTGGGCAGCAATATGTTTTGCGTAGAATAGTCTCCAAAGCCTCTCGGAAGTTTTCCACTAAATCCACTTTTTTTTTTGTCTGATGGGAGGGGAAAAGAATGAATACATGCTGATGTATATTTGATGTAATACCATTAAATGAACTTGAAATGAAAATTAAATAACCTCAAATTTAATTGACATCTGGCCTACCTGCATTTAGCCTGCATTTCAAAGGCTTAAAGAAAGCTGCTCCCCTTGAAATAGCTCATATGTCTTTGTTTCAAAGGAGTGCTCCATGTGGACATTTACAGTTATGAAGAAGATCATATTTACAGTAGCTTATCAACTGTTTGGAAGAAGGATTCATTCATTCATTCATTCATTCATTCATTCATTCATTCATTCATTCATATGTTAGATTTATGTCCTGCCTTTTGTTTAGTGGCTTCAGATAGTGTACCTAGCCGTCCCTCCTCCCATTTTTTTCCACAGGACCCCTGTAAGGTAGTTTGGGCTAAGAGAGAACGATTGGCCCAAAGGAACCAAGGGAGCTTTTAGGGTTCAGTGGACTTGAACCCATATTTCCGTGATGCCAATCAAAGACTTTAACTACTATGCAACAAATATAATGTAATAATATATCATATCTCCAGATCCAGTACTAGCTCTCTGCACAAGCCTGATTTCCTAGAGCAGTGTTTCTCAACCTTGGCAACTTTAAGAAGTGTGGACTTCAACTCCCAGAATTCCCCAGTCAGCCTTGCTGGCTGGGGAATTCTGGGAGTTGAAGTCCACACTTCTTAAAGTTGCCAAGGTTGAGAAACACTGTCCTAGAGCAGGGGTCGGCAAACTTTTTTATGCCGGGAGCCATTTTGACATGCTCGAGGACGTTTTGAAATGCTCGAGAGCCAGGGGGCGGGGTTTGTGGGCGGGAGCCAATCATGTGGAAGGGGGCGGGGTTTGCGGGCGGGAGCCAATCACATGGAAGGGGGCGGGGGGCTCACGGAGGGAGGGGGCGCAGCCAGCGGCTCCGCGAACCCGGCCCGGCCGCCCCACCGGGAGTGGCGGAGAAAGAGCTGCCACCCTCCGGCCGGCAAGACGGGCGCGGGAGAGCGGAAGGCTGTGCCCTCTCCACCAGGCGGGACCCACGCCTCCTTCCCTGCCGGCGCCCGAGCGCAGACACCAGCCGGAACCCCGTGCGGAAGATGCCGTGTGCCGCCAGCGCCTGACGTCAAGGCGGCTGCGCTTCCACGCCCGGCGGGCGGGCGAGGCAGGGAGAGAAGGGGAGACGGAGGGGCTCCCTCTCCGGCCTCTGCACCCCTTCAGGCCCGTCTCTCCGAGCGCACTGAGCAAGGCCCGGCGCGGCAGGGAGGCACTGCTGGCCGGGGACACGGCGCTGTCGGAGGCGGCTCAGGAGCGGCTGCAGGGGCTGCTGCGGCTGGAGATGGCGCTGCTCCACGGCATCCAGGCAAGGTCGCGGGCCCGGGACGTGAGCGGCAGGGCGGCGCAGGGCGAAGAGCCGCCTGCTCTCCCCTTGGCCGCCTCCGGTCTGAGCCTGGCTCGGCTCCCCCGGCCGCCGCAGGGCTCGGGTTAGCGGGGGGAGAGGACGCCGAACGGCGGGGTGGGGGGATTGATGGGGCAGGAGGGTGCACCCAGAGGGCCTCCCGCGGCCGCTTCTCCAGGAGCGCCTCCAAGGCGGGTTGCAGAGCCCATGGGAACGCAGTTTCTCCCCTTTGTTGTGCTCTGTAGAACGTTGCTAAACCGAAAAGGGGCTTCTGTTATTGCTTCGTAGGCATGCGTGCAAGGAAGCAGGGTGATGGAGGAAACGCTGTATAGGGATGGGGGTGTTAACTTCCTGTGGCACGATTGTACCCCCCCTAACCTCCGCCGGCTCCGTCCCCCCGCCGCCACCGCCCCGGCCAGGCCCCCTGCGCTGCCCTGCAGCTCGTGTCCCGGGCCCGCGCCCTCGCCCAGTGCCTGGATGCCGCAGACCAGCGCCATCTCCAGCCGCAGCAGCCCCTGCAGCCGCTCCTGCGCCGCCTCCGACAGCGCCGCGTCCCAGGCCAGCAGCGCCTCCCTGCCGCGCCGGGCCTCGCTCAGTGTGAGAGCCAGGGGGCGGGGTTTGTGGGCGGGGGCCAATCGCATGGAAGGGGCGGGGGTGAGTTCAGGTGCGGAAGAGCCACACTCAAGGGGCCAAAGAGCCGCATCTGGCTCACAAGCCGCCATTTCCGACCCTTGTCCTAGAGTATAACCAAAGCTAGCCAAACAGTTCTGATCTTACTAAGATGTGGATTTTTTTTAAAAATCAACCCCTTCCAAAACATCAGCAACCAATTTTATTCCTACATTTCTTCAATGAGATTACTCTTAGGCAATATTTCATCCCTCTGTGCAAAGAACATTTTTTTCCAGGTTTGAACTATCTCAACTTTTCCTGTTGGAACTATCCAGGAACTACACAGTTAAGCCTAGCTGTGGTCAAGACTAGACATGTCCTAATGACCAGAGGCAGACACCATGTTTTAAAGCTGTCAGATCTCATAAAGGTCAAGTGTAAGCAGCCAGCACAAAACAATTCTCTTCTTTTCAAAAAGTATACATGCACAGGTTGATCCAAGAGAAAAGAAAGAGAAATGAGGGTGGTTTACAAAGTGTTCTGATATCATCAAGGCATCCACAGGGGAAGTCAACAATGTTGACAACAAGGTTTGACCAGGCAAAGTCCTACCCCTTCTTACATGCATGTGATTTGTGTGATGTATGTTAAAAAGGGGCAGGGCTTCAATGGCTTGGTTGCACACATTCTTTTGACATTGTTGACCCTCCCTGGATACCCCTGATCATCAGTACTATTTATGGCCACCTTTCCCAAGAAAGCAGATTGGAGATACTTGGTCAGTGTATGAACAGTTCCAGCAGTTGCAGCAAGAGAGCAACTTGCAGGCCAATAAGACTTCTAGCTGAGTTTTAAAACCAAGACTTTGTTATAAATGACCATTTATGACCACGGGAAGGCAGATACCAATAGAAGATACTAGACACTACTTACACCAATAGAGGATCAATCTTCTATGATGGTGAAAAACAGGAAGGAGTCTAGGCAATTAAATGGAAATAACACTACATTCTATTGGAAAAGGCAATATGGATTTAAAGACAAACTGTTTAACAGTAAGTTCTACCAGAAAAGGGAGAATTTACTCAGAGGGAAAGTTTCTGAGTCTGTGCAGGCTATAAAAGGAGGATGGGATCATGAGACTTGCTGGAAGACTTCTGACCAGGATCATTCATCTGCTGTATGCAGCATCTTCTCCAAAAACCTAACTAGTACCTGTTCAGTCTGGTTGAGAGATAGTACATAACCATGAGTGAATGAGAGAATGAATGGGAGTTGATTATTGAAACTGGTTAAATAAAAGAATTTCATTTATTACTTAGGTTTTGTGCTTATGGTTTCGTATCTACTGTTGCATAATATCCCAAATCTCTGGATTTTGGTCCCTGAGTATAGCCATCCCTACACCTCAAATTAAAAAGAAGAGGTGCTCAAGTTAGACCCCAGTCCTGTGACAAGTTTGATGTGCATCATCCTCTCTGCCATTTCTATTTGCTCAGAAATGAAAGTTTAGGCACATAATCTATCTGGTTGAGACTTTTTTTTTAAAAGTCCTGAGCTATATAAAAAGCTGTACAAAGACTCAGTTTGGAGATGCTGTTCAAAGGCAATCTGATCAGCACTCTCAACTTTCCAAATGGGATTGATGACTCAGATCAAACTGTTGAACTGACCTTTTTTTAAAAATGATTTGGAAAATTGAATTGTCCTGAGGTCTGCATTGAACAGAAGCACTGGATCCAACTGATTTGTTTTTCCCCCAGTCAATTTGAATTGGACTGAATTGGACTGAATGGAGATCCAGACTGAACCAACAGTTCAAATTGGATTAGAGCTGACCTGCATCTCCTAATTCATCCTAATTCATATCCATTCATACTGCATCTCCTAATTCATTTGGTTAGAAGATGAATTATTAGTGCCTGTGGTGAAGCCTTGTTCATTTGATCACAAACAGCATAATTTCTTCTAAATTTATTGGAGAAATCAATACATGTACTTTAAAATCTCACTCTCACCACCCAGAATGTTTCAATTTAGAGTTCTTATACTCAGAGTTCTTAAACCTTCCCTCATCAGCTCTTTTCCTGACAGGGCAGTATCAGAGGCATGGAGAAGGCATTATTTTCTGACTCTCATTTATTCAATTGACAAATTGCTTATAAACAACGAAAACTTTAACAACCATATTGTATGAATGGATAATACAGATGTACATTATTTCTCTTTTGAGGTTACAGAATGTTGTGCTTATTTACAGAAGAGTAATTTCCTTTGTCACAAGAGCTGTCTGTCTCTCTTTTCAGTTTCTATATACTGGATTTTGGCCTTTGTTCTGTTGGATTGTAAACATATTCTTACATTTCTGTATATATAAATACAAATATATTTCATATTCATATATTAGAAACATTTGCACTTGCATTATGGCTCTGAAACCATGTTGTATTTCCTTGAAGAGTTTTGTTGACACCCTTTCTTTCTAACACTTTGGCACCCCAGATGTTTTACTGAGCTAACCCAATGGAGTGGGTCCCAGGGGGATAACATGCCCTGCCGGCACCGGGCCATTTGCCCAGAGGGTTTTAATTTTCCTGTGGGACCGCCCAGAGGGTAGTAAAGGGAACTTTGGTTTTTTTTATGCCAGCCGATTGCATGAACCTAGGACAACTCCACAGTGGGTGAGTACCTGAAAAATTTATTCCTTTTATAAGCCCAGTGAATGTGTGTGCTTGATTCCTTTTATAAAACCCGACTGTTGACCAGGGCTGTGTGTCAAACTGGTTCAAGACGCCCCCGGGCCTCTGCTGGCTCTTTTGGGCGTTGACCAGAGTAACTCGGATAGCCAGTGGGACCAGGGCGATACCCGTGCCCGGACAGGTTGCGATTGAATGCATGAATGAACTATAACTGGGCAATTACCGCTTGTGGGCTAAAAGTAGAAAAAAAGTGAATAAGTAATTGAAGACATGGAAGCGCGCAGAGGGTCGGTACTCTAATAGGAAGTCTCTGGGTGTTTAGACACACCCCAAATCCAATGGGCACCGGTGCCATGCTTAGGGACACGAGTGGTTATGGGGAATACTAAGTTGACGGTACCCCCATCTTCCCTCTTAGGGGCGTTGTTGAAGGCTTGGGATAAGGGGATTTTGTCCACCCAGCCAGGAATGAAGAAAAGACGTGCACGTGAGCTATGTATAGAATGGACTCAATATTTAGACACAAGCGGTAATGCAATCTGGCCTCCTATGGGTACATTTCACTGTGAGAAATTGAAACTTCTTGAACTTCAGCTGAAAAGAAATAACCCTGATCAATTATCCTATTGGCATTGTTGGAATGAGCTTGCAGACCCACCCTCAATTGCCAGTGCTCCTGATTCCCAACCTTCGTTAGGAAGTCTCCAGGTGGTCAGGTGAACCCTGGTCAAGCTTGGGTACTTTCCACTATGAGAAACTTAAACTTTTAAAACAACACTTACAGCATGATCATGCCAGTTAGCTCAAATATTTGTATTGTTGAGAGGTTTCTTTATGTGAGTATCTGTAACCAAAATGTTTTCTGTTTGTTAAGTATTAGTCTGTACATTTCTATCTATATTTGTTGAGAGAAATGGTGCAGGTTGTGTGTTTGTGTATGTCTATGTATGTGTGTATAACATGAACATCTGTCTTGGGCTGAAGAGGGAAAGTCTGTGAAAATATGTATGTATGTATGTATGTATGTACGTACGTACGTACGTACGTATGTATGTATGTATGTCAGTTTGTCCCTTTAGGAGTTAAATGTGAGTCTGTCCCTTTATGGAACTAAATTTCTCCACAGTAAGGGAATGCTTCAATTTTTTGGAGATCCATAGCTCTGGCCAGGCTGTGGCTCTTCCAACTTTTTGGCTATGCAACCCTTTCTCTTATTTACTGTGAATGGTTGGACATGGGATTTGATCGTGCCATGTGTCCAGTTATTTGCACTTCCTGTAGTTGTGTAAGTTTTGTGTTTGTTTTCTAAGTTGAGTACATACAAGAAGAAAGGTGAGGTTGTTTGTTGTTTACCATATAATCTTTATTGTATGATATGTACATGCCATCTTGAATGTTTGCCACCTTTGGAAAGGGAAAGGGGGAAGAAAATTGATTTCCTGTGAAAGGTTGTGTGTGTATACATGAGAAGCTCTTTCTACCTGTGTGTGTTTCTATCTCCCCTGGTTTGGTTTTCATTATGTTTTATTTTTACTCCAACTGGGCTACACTTATGTGTGTGTAAGTTTGTATAAATCTCCTGTTTGCTGATCAGGGCTGTTTGTCTGATTTCCTAGTTGCAAGTGCAAATGTTTCTAATATATGAATATGAAATATATTTGTATTTATATATACAGAAATGTAAGAATATGTTTACAATCCAACAGTTCTGTCAATTGCATTTCTCCTCACATCCTCTTCTCCAAGTTATTTTAGCTTTCTGCCCCACCTTCCTTAAGAGAAAGGGTCCAATTAATGCTTTACTTGCATTGTACTAAAGTAAGTAATTAACATTTCATCCCAGTGCTGGTCAAATATTTGGGAGAAAGGAGGTGATATTTGGCCCTCCTTGCCCCCTTCCCCATGCCAACAGATACAGAATCATGCCAACAGAATCAAAAGTCAAGACTTGATTGTACCACGCAGCAGAGTAAGGGAGTCATACTATGGGGCAAATGTTGGGAGGTGGCAACAAAGTGTGACAGGAGAAAGCTGTATGCTGTAGAACTTGCCATGTTCCTCTAAACTAGGGGTGGGGAACGTCTGGCCTGCGGGCTGTATAAGGCCCAAGAAAGCAATTGGTCTGGCCCGTGGTGGCAGGCGTGGCAGGGGCAGCAGTGGGTGTGGCGGGTGTGGTGGCGGTGGGTGCAGCGGCGGGCGCGGCTGTGGTGGGCGTAGCGGGGGCGTGGCGGGTGAGGGCATGGCGGCGGGCATGGCGGTGGGTGTGGCGGGTGTGGCGGGTGTGGGTGCAGTGGCAGGTGTGGCTGTGGGCACAGTGGGGGTGTGGTGGGCGAGGGCGTGGCGGCGGGCATGGCGGCGGGTGTGGCGGCAGCAGGCATGGCGGCGGCAGGTATGGTGGCAGGTGTGGCAGGCATGGCGGCGGCTGCATTAGCGGCGGCGACCATGAGGCAGCAGAGGCGAGCTGAAGCCATCTTGCACCTGATCCGCCTCGCCTTGCAGGCACAGAGGAGCCGGCTGAGGGGGCGGGTAAGTGGCCCGCAAAGCCACCCACCAGTACATGCAATTGGTTCCCACCCGCAAACCCTGCCCCTTCCACACAATTGGCTCCCGCCCACAAACCCCGCCCCCGGTGCTCAAATGATGTTATAAATATCAAAATGGCCCTTGGTAGAAAAAAGTTTCCCCACCCCTGCTCTAAACTGACTTCCTGCTTGAAAATGCTGCCCTAATACTAATGTTGAAGAAGGACTCCAGTGACAATCCTGATGATTTTTGCACATGAAATGAGAGGGGGCACCATTTATTTATATATTTATTTAGCAAATTTATATATTTATTTTATTTATTTATTATTTAAATTTGTATTACCGCCCATCTCCTCCAAACGTGACCCTGGGCAGCATACAACAAAACAAGGAGTTAAAACAAGTATAAATAACTATTTTTTTTATTTTCAAGATATAATTAAAATACAAAAAAGAAAAAACTATAGAATAGATAGAAAACAGAACTAAAGAAAAAAGAACAAACTGAAAGATGTGAATAAAAAGAGAAAAGAGAAAAGGCGACTTCCGACTTTTTCCGATACAGATATAGGGTTAATAAACAAATCTAATCTCTTACAATTAATTAACCTATCCTAACATTATTTCTATTACAATAAATCATTCAATCTCTAAAACCCAAAATCAAAACATCATTTTTTTCGATTACAAGCAAATATTCCAAAAGTGGTTGCCAAATTGATATAAATGTAGAAACAGAATGCTCTCTTATTAAAGCTGTTAATTTAGCCATCTGAGCCAGATCCTTTAATTTAACAATCCAATCTTCAACTGTAGGTATTTGTGGATCTTTCCATCGTTGTGCATATAACAATCTTGCAGCCGTGATCATATATAGTAGCAAAACTCCATGTTGTTTCTCTAATTGCTTTTCCATCAAACCTAAAAGAAAAAGTTCTGGCTTTCTTTGTATATTTACTTTAAGAATCTTCTGAATAATAAGACATATTAGATCCCAGAACTTTTTAGCCTTCTCACAAGTCCACCAGAGATGATAAAAGGTTCCTTCATCCTGTGAACATTTCCAACAGACATTAGTTACACCACTATACATTTTTGACAACTTATCAGGAGTTAGATACCAACGATACATCATCTTATAGAAATTTTCTTTCAAATTATAATTCAGCGTAAATTTCAAACCTTTCAAACCATGATATTATATCCAAAATTCTTAGCCCATTTGATCATACAATCCTTAACATGTTCATCTTCCATATTCATGTGTAAAAATAACTTATTTGTTGTTTATTCGTTCAGTCGTTTCCGACTCTTCGTGACTTCATGGACCAGTCCACGCCAGAGCTTTCTGTCGGCCGTCACCATCCCCAGCTCCCCAATGGTTGAGTCCGTCACCTCCAGAATACCATCCATCCATCTTGCCCTTGGTCGGCCCCTCTTCCTTTTGCCTTCCACTTTTCCTAGCATCAGCTTCTTCTCCAGGGTATCCTGTCTTCTCATTATGTGGCCAAAGTACTTCAGTTTTGCCTTTAATATCATTCCCTCAAGTGAGCAGTCTGGCTTGATTTCCTGGAGTATGGACTGGTTTGATCTTCTTGCAGTCCAAGGCACTCTCAGAATTTTCCTCCAACACCACAGTTCAAAAGCATCTATCTTCCTTTGCTCAGCCTTCCTTATGGTCCAGCTCTCGCAGCCATAGGTTACTACAGGGAATACCATTGCTTTAACTATGCGGACCTTTGTTGTCAGTGTGATGTCTCTGCTCTTAACTATTTTATCAAGATTTGCCATTGCTCTCCTCCCAAGAAGTAGACGTCTTCTGATTTCCTGGCTGCAGTCAGCGTCTGCAGTAATCTTTGCGCCTAGAAATACAAAGTCTGTCACTGCCTCCACTTTTTCTCCCTCTATTTGCCAGTCATCAATCAAGCTCGTTGCCATAATCTTGGTTTTTTTGAGGTTTAACTGCAGCCCAGCTTTTGCACTTTCTTCTTTCACCTTCGTCATAAGGCTCCTCAACTCCTCCTCGCTTTCAGCCATCAAAGTGGTATCATCTGCATATCTGAGATTGTTAATGTTTCTTCCAGCGATTTTAACTCCAGCCTTGGATTCCTCAAGCCCAGCATGTCGCATGATGTGTTCTGCGTACAGGTTGAATAGGTAGGGTGAGAGTATACAACCCTGCCGTACTCCTTTCCCAATCTTAAACCAGTCCGTTGTTCCGTGCTCTGTTCTTACTGTTGCTACTTGGTCGTTATACAGATTCCTCAGGAGGCAGACAAGATGACGTGGTATCCCCATACCACCAAGAACTTGCCACAATTTGTTATGATCCACACAGTCAAAGGCTTTAGAATAGTCAATAAAACAGAAATAGATGTTTTTCTGAAATTCCCTGGCTTTCTCCATTATCCAGCGGATATTGGCAATTTGGTCTCTAGTTCCTCTGCCTTTTCTAAACCCAGCTTGTACATCTGGCAATTCTCGCTCCATGAATTGCTGGAGTCTACCTTGCAAGATCTTGAGCATTACCTTACTGGCATGTGAAATAAGTGCCACTGTTCGATAGTTTGAACATTCTTTAGTGCTTCCCTTTTTTGGTATGGGGATGTAAGTTGATTTTTTCCAATCTGATGGCCATTCTTGTGTTTTCCAAATTTGCTGGCATATGGCATGCATCACCTTGACAGCATCATCTTGCAAGATTTTAAACAGTTCAGCTGGGATACCGTCGTCTCCTGCTGCCTTGTTATTAGCAATGCTTCTTAAGGCCCATTCAACCTCACTCTTCAGGATGTCTGGCTCTAACTCACTGACCACACCATCAAAGCTATCTCCAATATTATTATCCTTCCTATACAGATCTTCCGTATATTCTTGCCACCTTTTCTTGATCTCTTCTGCTTCTGTTAGGTCCTTACCATCTTTGTTTTTGATCATACCCATTTTTGCCTGGAATTTACCTCCGATGTTTCTAATTTTCTGGAAGAGGTCTCTTGTCCTTCCTATTCTATTGTCTTCTTCCACTTCCGCACATTGCTTGTTTAAAAATAATTCCTTATCTCTTCTGGCTAACCTCTGGAATTTTGCATTTAATTGGGCATATCTCCCCCTATCACTATTGCCTTTTGCTTTCCTTCTTTCTTGGGCTACTTCCAGTGTCTCAGCAGACAGCCATCTTGCCTTCTTGGTTTTCTTTTTCTTTGGGACGTTTTTTGTTGCCGCCTCCTGAACAATGTTGCGAACTTCTCTCCATAGTTCTTCTGGGACCCTATCTACTAAATCTAGTCCCTTAAATCTATTCTTCACCTCCACTGCATATTCCTTAGGAATATTAGTGAGCTCATATCTAACTGATCTGTGGGTCTTCCCTATTCTCTTTAGTCTGATTCTAAATTTTGCAATAAGAAGTTCGTGATCTGAACTACAGTCAGCTCCAGGTCTTGTTTTTACCGACTGTATAGATGTCCGCCACCTTTGGCTGCAAAGGATGTAGTCAATCTGATTTCGGTGTCGACCATCTGGTGAAGTCCATGTATAAAGTCGTCTTTTAGGTTGTTGGAAGAGAGTGTTTGTTATGCACAGTGAGTTGTCTTGGCAAAATTCTATCAGCCTATGTCCTGCTTCATTTTGTTCTCCCAGACCATGCTTGCCTGTAATTCCAGGTGTCGTCTGACTACCCACCTTAGCATTCCAGTCTCCTGTAATGAAAATAACATCTCTTTTTGGTGTATTATCTAGTAGGTGCTGCAGATCCTCATAGAACTGATCTACTTCTGCTTCTTCAGCATCTGTGGTTGGCGCGTATATTTGGATCACTGTGATGTTAAATGGCTTACCCTGAATTCGAATTGAGATCATTCTATCGTTTTTTGGATTGTATCCAAGCACTGCTTTAGCCACTTTATTATTAATTATGAAGGCTACTCCATTTCTTCTGTGGTCCTCTTGTCCACAGTAGTAGATCTGGTGGTCATCTGATGTGAAGTGACCCATCCCAGTCCATTTCAGTTCACTGACACCCAAAATGTCTATATTTAATCTAGCCATCTCACCAATAACCACATCCAATTTGCCCTGGCTCATAGATCTTACATTCCAGGTTCCTATGGTGTGTTGATCTTTAGAACATCGGATTCGTCGTTCACCACCAGCACCGTCGGCCGCTAGCCGTCCTTTCGGCTTTGAGCTAGCTGCGTCATCACGTCTGGGGCTAGTTGAACGTATCCTCTGTTCCTCCCCAGTAGCATTTTGACCATCTTCCGACCTGGGAGTCCCATCTTCCGATGGTATACCGACATATCTTTGGTTGTAATGATCCATTTAGTTTTCATGGCAAGAATACTGGGGTGGGTTGCCATTACCTTCCCCAGGGATCGTATTTAGTCTGACCTCTCTGCCACGACCTTCCCGTCTTGGGTGTCCCTTCACGGTTTAGCTCATGGTTTCATTGAGGTGCTCAAGCTCCAGCACCACGACAAGGTAACGATCTCCTTTGCTGGAGAAAACTTATACATCTTAGTAATAACATGATCATCATTTATGCATAAATCCATTTCAAACTGTGTTATTTCAGTGACAAATTTATAGTTCTTTTTATCTAGTTTAAAACATTCCACCAATTGTATATAGGTGAACCAATGACATGTAAATCCATCAGATTCTAACATTTCCCTTGTTTTAATTTTTGGTTCACCCTCTTCAAACTTTAACAGGTCTTTATATTTTAACCAGCTTATTCCTCCCACATTTTCTCTTCTGATCATTGCTTCCTGAGGAGAGAACCATTATGGTACATTTGGAGACAATCTTACCTTATATGTATTCCAGATTCTCAATAAGGCATTTCTAATAAAGTGATTTTTAAATTCCTTGTTAACTTTGACTTTGTCATACCATAGATAAGCATGCCACCCAAATCTTAATTCATGTCCTTCAAGTTGTAATAATTTCTTGTTCTCCAGAGTAATCCATTCCTTAATCCAAAGCAAACAACAGGCATCAAAATACAATTTCAAATTAGGTAAGTATAAACAACCATTAAAAGCCATTAAGCATATAATTATGCTTCAAGCAACCAAATGGACCAACACCCTGGACAAGGTAACATGCATGTAACCTCAGTAGATTTTCATGAATGCACATTGAGGAATTTAAGATGGACCAAAATAGTAAATAAATCTTTTTTTGCACATGCCTATGTTCTATGGCAGATTTTGATGGCATCTGTGCATCACAGAAAGGGGAATCACCCCTGCCAATTCCATTGTTAGAAGGAGTTCCATCAACAAAATCCTGTGGAAGGAATCCTGACAGAGGAAATAATTCATTGACTTTTATTTGTGCAATCACACTTTTAGTCCCAACATTGTATTTGCCACGGTACAGCAGGACACTACAAACACTTTGGAATTAAAAATAAAACCAGTTTTGAATTACAAATCCCAGTGCCTTACCCTGGTCCCATTATCTAGTGGTAAGATAGCCCCCATTCTTACCTATGATCTACAATGACACATCTCATTTTCCACAATCAGCTATGAGATTATTGGCAGGTTGTCATACTGCCCTCCATTCCACTATGGCATTAGCTAAATACTGTTGCTGCAATGGTTCTCTATTACTCTCTCTAATTTCCCCCAAACTCTGTACACTCTCAACAATGGAACCCAGCTTCCAGAATAACCCCTGCACCAAATAGTAGTTAAATATATTGTAAATATTTCTGTTAAACTGAAGATTTCAGTTCTCTGACCCACCACGTACTGTGTGATGTGATAGAATTAACTTGGAATTTGGCCATCCAATAAAAGATACCAACACAAGAGCTGGCCCAGTAAAAGACCTCATCAATTTTACGCTTTTGGGACCAGGTTGTAAAATGTAATAAACTGATGAGAAATTCAGTTTTTAAATATGCTTGTTTCTAGCGATCATAATTGTAATTCAACCTTCAGGCAAAGAAAGCACATAAAACAAGCCCAATTTTTATTTTTAAAGCATTTTTCCCATTTCCTGGGCATCTTTTTTAAAAATATATTCTCAGCTATCAACAATGAAGCACAAATCCTTCCTTGTACTTAATTATTCCCCCCCCCCCCGCCCAAGATTCAATTGGGAAAATAGGCAATGCTGTTTTTGTGTACATGATTTCGAGGCTATAATTTAGCTTTAGTAGTACTTCCCTACATACTTGCATCTGATATCCCTCAAAGGAAAAAAGAAAGAAAAGTAATTAGTTTCTAATGAAATAGTGTTTTTGCAGGCCCAGCTACAGAAGCAGCAGAGTCTATGGCTCAGGGCAGAGCATATACCCTTGCCACAATTTATCATCTGACTTGCAGCTGGAAAAATGAAGGGTATTTCCTTGATTTTTCAGGAAAGGGAATTTCTGAACATTTCACATAGTGCTTATAATTAATTTCTTTTAAACATTTTTCTTTCTTTTTTAATGCTTAGCATAGTGGTGGCTCAGTGGGTAAGACACCAGGCTTGTTGATCGGAAGATTGCAAGTTTGGAGGTTCGAATCCCTAGCCCTGTGTGCGGAGTGAGCTCCCGCACTCGCCCCAGCTCTTGCCAACCTAGCAATTCGAAAGCATGCAAATGCAAGTAGATGAATAGGTACCACTTCGGTGGGAAGGTAACAGCGTTCCGCGCGTGTCATGCGGCCACATGACCATGGAAGTGTCTCCGGACAATGCTGGCTCTTTGGCTAACAAACGGAGATAAGCACCGGCCCCTAGAGTTGGACACGACTGCACAAATGTGCGGGGGGTACCTTTACCTTTACCTTTATAGTGCCAGAGAATCTCTTGGCACCAACTCACCAGAATGATCACTAAATGAACTCTAAATTGTGTGTGTGTGTGACATTCAAGAAGTACTATCTTTCCACTGATAGAAATTATTCTTTGAAGCTGTTTGAAATATTTTGTCCATGAAATAACCACATGTCCATTTTGATTCACTCTTGTTCTGAAAGTTTGACTATTCAAACCTTTGCTTCAGCCCTTGTTTAGACATTCTTGGTTTCCTGAAAGCTTAATTTTGGAACCAGCAGAGTGGCCAAGGAATCATCCATGGATGGGACTTCACGAAGATGAATTGCTCCATCTTTTAGACCAATAGCTTCCAAAATCTGTTCTCCTGTCCTGTTCCAACAAAGCTCGACACAGGAAGCGGTATTTTAAGATCTTTATTTACAAATCACAAAATGCATCCCAATTCACGAAAGGTACCGAAGCCTTTTTGGCTGATTCCTGGGAGACCCCTCCCGTAGGGACTCGACTGGTATCAGGAATGGACTGGGAGACGGGGGTGGAATTCTGAGCGACCGAAGAACAAAGCTGAGTCTTTTGCGGTGGCAAGGCGGGACAGACCTTCAGTAAGGCACGTGGCCTAAGTACATGGCAGGGATTCAGGCGGGAGCACGGCAGCAAGGCAAGACAAAATCTCCAGGAAGCACGTCTGGGCAGACGGTGGCTGGAGAGCAGACGGGATTGCGGTAGCAATGCAGAACGGAGCAGCAAGGTCCGGAGCGATGATCATTGGACACGGCTCGGCAGCAGGGATACCGGCAGTGAGAGACTCTGGCTCGGAGGTAGAATCCGGGGTGGTGGCAGCACTAGGCTCCAGTGCAGGATTGCACATGGCGGCAGAATCACGATCCGTGGGGCACGGATATCTTGGTGCCAAGATAGAACGGTTGTCTCTGGCAACCTGTGCTGGGTGTGCTGCCCCTTTTATTCTTTGATTTTCGTGCCATTTACGGCCAGGAGCCAATTGGGCCTCGTGCTGTTTGGCCCGCCTTTCCCACCTCCTTTGCCGTGTGCTGATGGGTAGAGGTGTTTCTTCCACTGGCCCACCTCCAATCAGCGGCTCCGGCTCGGATTCCACTTTCGTGCCATCGCAGCTACTTCCTGTTATCGGCTCGTCCTCCTCTGACTCAGAATCTGGCATGGCGGCAGGGCTAGGCTCGGCCCTGGCACCTCCATTTTTTCCCTATCTTCTGGGAAATAAACTATTTTTCCCAACATATTTGCAGGGCACTTTAGATTCTCTTGAGAAGTTTCTTTGGTGGCATGTTTGAACATCTATTGCTGCAAGATGGCAGAGGGCACAAATGTGATCATAGGCATCTGAAGGAACATGCATCCCAACAGAAGTTCAACATGCTCTCATCTTGACATCATGGCATACATTGTGTCATTAGAGGTGGGTGCCTATGAATATGATAGTTTTATTTTACTTCTACATGTCATACCGTCAGTTTCTGGCTTCCTTGGCTGTCCCTGCTTCTTAACCTGAAAATGTCACTGGGGGTTGTTTCCTCGTGATGTCATTCTTAAATATTTTACTGAACTCTTAAGATGCCAGGGAGACTGCAAACCAATGGAGGGATCCACGGCTTGCCATGATCCCTGTACCCTGCCCATGACAATTTCTCCAAAGTTTTCTTTTTCTTGGGGAGAAAAAAGTAGAAGCGAATAGAAGAATACAGTAAAATAAATAAGTAAGTAAGAGAGGGGAAGCTATTTTTGGTCAAGCACTAATTTATTCTGGTTGGAAAATTAATTGTTTCTGGTTGCAGAAATGAATTAACTGGACCATAAAGTATTACTTTATTTTCCTTCACCTTTATGCTTCACTAACATGGTAGGACTGATAATTGTGTTTATCAAATAGGAATGAAGTTTTATAATTTGGACTGTAGTTTCCAGAATAAAAAAATTGTCGTATCTTGCTTACTTTTTTGAAGGAAAACTATTTTTAACGATTTCATTGCAAATTGAGATCTAATGTAATTCATGCTTTTAAAAACAATCATCACTTTTAAATCCCATTTGTTTTGATGCAATTGAGTTAAGTGCAGACTTGATTTGGGGGTGTGCATCCTGGTGCTGAGAGAGAGGGAATGGCCCAAGGCCACCCAGCTGGCTTCGTGCCTGAGGTGGGACTAGAACTCATGATGTCCTGGTTTCTAGCCTGGTACCTTCATTACTCACCCAACTGGCTCTCTCAAAATGCAATTAGTAAGATGCAAATAAACAAACATGGGATCTTAAATGCCATGCCTTTTATGGTAACTGGGTCAGACTGTGTCTGTGTCTCTCTCTCAGAACAATCTACCTTCACAGAACAACTTGTACTCCTGAAGGGAGGGAAGGAAGGACATTGGTTGACTCCAGTTTGATTGAGCTCCAAATTCCTGCTCCAGATTCTTACCCAACTTAACCTCTAAAAGGATTGCTGCATGGGCAAAATTAAATGCCAGCTTCTGGTTTCAAGTACTCCTTCCTGCAGTGAGAACCTGGAGATCAGTGATTCTTCCGTTTCGCTCTGGATTGTGTCCTCTGCAAACGATGGTGCTGATGATGTGTCAATTTTATGGCAAATTGTAGGAAAGAAACATGGTTAAACAACAGAGAAGTGGAAGTGGAATGAAAATTAAATGTAATAGCAGAAGGGGTAATAATAACTTTAAAAATTCAATCCAAACAAAGTATTTCAAGGTGGGTATTTTTTTAATGAACTATTTTCATATATAAATGAAGACACTAAATGAGAAGCATACCAATAATTTCCAAAACTAATGAAACAAGAAAGGCATGTTGTACAAGTGCAGTGCTAAGTAGCTGAAAGAAAACAGAAAAATCCATTTGGTGATATGCTGCCTAGCTTCAGAAAGTACATTTCTGAGGTCTGAAACCAAAACAAAAAATTACCCCACCATTTACCATTACCGAAGAAAGAAATCAATGTAAAATACAAAGCATAGAACTACAGGAACAAAGCTGGAAGAATTATAATTCGGGGGGAAACAGAAACAATAAATAAGACTAAGGGAATTAAAAGCTGCTGGAGTGTAACTAGCATCTAAAATAAATATTTGGCCAACGTTCACTTTGGCAGCTCCTTGCTGGAGTTTTATACTGGTGTATAATTTGAATACAATGCGAAAAAGGTTTATGAAGAGGCTAAATACACTACAAATTAGGGGCATTAGGAGCAATTATATATTCTTTCCCTCTAAGATCCAAGCAGAAGTCTGGTTATCAAGGCCAAAGAAAGGTAGAAGTAGGATCTAGTCTACCACGCAACTGGAGATGTAGGGGGAGATCTGAGGACTCTGTTTCTCAGGGGCATCCTGGGGGAGATCAGAAAGGTTAAGATGGCCACGACTATGTGTTCAAAGCCTCGCTCCTTTATATGCATTGCCATCTTGACCTTTTGATCCAATGAGAGGGCCCATGCTCTATCCCTCTCTCCCCCCCCACCTGAAAACATCACAGAATACATAAAAACAGATTCTGATTTATTTGGTAGAAGTCTTTGATAAATACGGGAACTTTAAATGTCTGTCACAGGACAAGACAGACAGCTCTCAAATAGATTTAGTGCTCATGTTTTATTCATCTGAGAGCCAGTGTGGTGTAGTGCTGGGTCTTGGGCTGGCATCAGAGAGATCTAAGTGCTAGTCAACCCTTAGCCATGTAAGTTCCCTAGTTGTCACTGTGAGGAAAAATAGAGGGTGGCGCATTGCCTTGAGCTCCTGAATCAAACGTGGGGTATAAACTTAAAAAGTTTAAGAGATCCTGTCCTGTGGGTGCAGTTGCTTGCCTAGAGAGAGCCCATACAATATTTTCATGCTTTTAGTACAATCTTGTGCCTCCCATTCAAAAAGAAAGTGAGGCAGTGGGAAATAGGCCCAGTTTAATCTGAAAAGGCTTAATTCAGAGATTGTGAGAGAGGATGTAGAGATGAGCTGGTGACTGGGTGATGATTCCACTGGCTTTCAGGAAATCAGTGGTGCTGTTGAAAAGCAGAGAAAGTCCTGTGCCTGACAGGAATACACTTTGACTACTGTTTGAGAAAAACAACAGGTTTGTCCCTTAAATTGCAGCTAATGACAAATATCACCAGTCACACACATGATCAATAGATGACATCATTACAGGTTGTCCTGCTCTGTCAAAAATTGATTACCTTGTGAAACATAACCAGATAGCAAGAATTATCCATGGTAAATGGGTCAACAGCTGTGAACTTGAATTCAAATGTCCTTATAGCTGCATTCCAGAATTCACTTGAATCAGTGATTTATATTCTTATTATCGGTGCAGAATAATAATTATGACAAGCGAGTGTATATACCTGCCGTGTTATTTATATGCGTTACAAAAATGGAACAAAATAGGCATTATAAGCTCTCTTGGAAAACAGAGGTAAGCCATAAATGAAAAATAAATTTCACCAAGCAGTGGAAATCAAATAATCACAATTTTGCAAAAGAGTAAAAATGTATCCATTTGCCTACTGAATTTTAATCCATCATTCAGGATTCTCCACATGTGCTAATGTGTACGTTTTGTTGAACAGAGTTTTGTTAAACAGCAAGGACTCAACTAGGTGAAAATCCCTGATTGATCTTGGCTGATTTCAAAAAGCTAAGTAGGGTTGGAATAGCAGTTGGAAATCTCAAGGCTGTAGACTAGATTGGGAAGTTGGAAAAAAAATCCAGAAAGTAAATAAGGGCAAACCACTTCCTCGCTGTTGTCAGGAAAATGACATGATTGTGTCTATGAGGTCACTAGGAATTGAGTGTGACTCAAAGGAGACATTATATTTTCATTCAGCAGGACTCTTAATGTAGTTGGCTTTTTAAAAAATTCTCATCCAGGAAATGGTTGAGAGGAGAGAGAGAGAGAACCAGAAGTGACAGGAGCCAGATTCAAGGAAGGGATTGGAGCTCAGAGAGAGAGGGGCAGGAGGAGAGAAAGGAAGTTAAGCAAACTGCATGTAATGGTACAGTGCATTCTTAATCAGGAACTAAATACAGTGGCATCCCTAATTTTACATTTACCTAAGAAATACATAACAAATACAAAGTTAAAGCTAGGAGGCCATAGCGTTCCTAAGGCTATAAAGGAATGATTATTTCAAGGCAAGTCTTCCATGTCAGGATTTGAACAGCTGTTGAAATGTGAGGCATCTCACTATGCCCTGGTTATCATAGATTTGCAATAGGAACCCTCCTCCCATCCCAAAAAACCTCTCCAAACTTTCTGGAGAACATCTGTTAACTTGCCTGCATTGATGGTTAGGTGTAGGCTCAGTTTTAATATTCTTCTATCAATCAAAGGTATTTTGTTGTATATTTTTATGTGATTCCTGCCAACCTAAGGGTCCTCCTAGCTGGAATAGACAGGTTCTCACATCTCTAATCCAGATCTAATATTCTACTTCGAAACTTTTGTTTCATATAGGAAACTGGTAGAAGTTCTTTTTAATTTTGGAATGTGTGCCCCCTTAAGTTTTTAGAAGATTGTTCAGTCAAAATAGGCAAGACCTTCTAGAATACAGACAAAATCTGTTTAATGTGACAAAATCCATTCTATTCACCCAACTGATTCATCAACATCTCTTCCAGCAAAAGAAATTTGGTAACTGATTCAGTTACCAATCTCTACCTAATCTATATTCACATTCCTTTATTTGTATAATTCAACACACAGATGAGTATTTATTGTGTATATGTTTTGAAGTTTACCATATTAAGAGATCCAACTGTTGGAAATTAAGAGTGAAATTAAGAGTCAGGAATCAGCCATCAATTTTATCTTCATCAACAGCAATTCCTCTCCTGCCCAGCTCAGAAATGATCTTTTATCTTCTTTCTCCAGCATTTGTAACCTATCCAACTGAACGTAATCTATCAGTTTCTATCAGTTGTACATCGGGGTGCAACAGGAGCACAATAAACTATCTGCTTTGGAATCATCCTCCTCCTCCAGCACAATTGGCAAAGAATACAAATACCATAGAAGGCTCTTCATCAACCTTTTGAAAGGTGTACATGGTGTACATGGTGAATAACAATCACAGGCCAGCCAAGTCACAAATTTTACTGGCCTGATTCATAATCAGCTGGTTAAGTCACATCTTATTTACCATGCTTTGTCTAGGCAGCTCATCTAATCCATACTCATGAATTAAAGGAAATACACTCTTGCATAAGTTTGCTATATGATCCATCAGTGCATTAGTCTGCACACTCAAGAATAAGGACTCATATAAAATGGATGTTGACCAGCTGCTGCTGAGTTTTAGTGATTACGTATTATATTCATATAATCTGAAGATCTGAGCACAGTTGTCTATATGATTACACCTCTAATGGGTATAACATTTTTCCAATTATATGTACTGTATTCTTTCTCTCTCTCTCTCTTACACACAGAGACACATTTTTCTTACCAAAAGTGTGCAGGAGATCTTACAAATACCCAAACACAGCACAGTCATCTAATGCACATATGAGCTTTTGTTACAGTATATCCTAGCATCAACTGTTCTACAAAGGAGCTTATCTTCTCTGTCAATGATTTGATTATTTCTCATGCAAGATTATGTACAGAAGCACTAGACCAGAAGAAAAGGAAGTGGCATCCAGCAGCAAAACCACATTAAAATGGGACATCACAAAACACAGTGGAATGAAAGATAACCACAGAGAGACCAGGGAATTAATCAAGCAGGAGAGGAGAGAGATATAAGCAAGGAAGATTAATCAAAAGGGAAGACAACAATTTTTTTAAAAAAGAAAACCCCTCTCTGATACTGAGAAGCCATACACTTGACCCTTAGTGCAGAGCTTTCCAAACTGTGCGTCGCGACACAAAAGTGTGTCGCCACACACAGCGTGGTGTGTCGCCACACCACCTGGAAGCGGCGGCAGCAGCTGCTTCCGCCACCGCCATGCACGCGCGCGCTGCCGCACGCCCCCACACGCCACCACACGCCCCCCCACTGGCGACACACCACCGGCGGCACTTTGGAAAGCCCTGCTTTAAAGGAGCCCCCAGCCTCTCTCGAGCTCACAGGGTTTCCCTCAAGTTTTCCAGGGGCCGTCCCGGGAACTGAGCCGCACTCGCTTTACCTTTTCCCGCGCAAAATCAGGCCGCAGAGATGTGCGACGGCAGTGGCCGCTTGGCGGAACCGCCGCCGGCCTGGCGACCCCGTTTCGGGCTTGTCCTGCAAGAGGAAAGGGGTGCTGGGGGAGCCCGGGAAGGCAGGCGGCGGTAGAAGGAGCGGCCCGGCGGTGGACCCCGAGGTGTCCATGGCCCCAGCCCTGCGGCGTTGCTCGGAGCCGCCCCGGGCGGGTGTCTTCATGCCTGGATCGAAAAAGTGGAGGACGAGGGAGTTGCCTTCTTCTTACTCTCCTCGCCAAGAACCGCAAACAAACGCCCAAAGACGGGCACTCAAGCGGGGCATGTTGGTTTACTCCCCATGGAAACTCGGAGGCCCGTCTGAGGAAGGGCTGGGTGGACGGTCGAGGCGCGCTTTCCCTTCCTGCTAAGCCCAGGTGCTGCATCTGTTGGATTTCTGCTTGTCCGCGGGCCTAGCCGGGATGACGGGGGCTGCCTGAGCCGGATGTCGAGATGGACTCTGCTCCCCATTTTATAGGCACAAACTGGCTGGAGATTGGAGTTGGAGGGGACACCAGCAACAGGACTCTTCTCCTCCAGCTATCAATCCTGTCTGGGAGGTCCTCAGGTCAGAAAAGTCAAGATGGCGGCCATGAGGGTGCAATTGAAGCTCCACCTATGGGTTGCCAGGCTGCGTGTCTCAATGCCAAAAGAAATGCACTGTCTGTTATTAGTGTGTGGCACACCTAAAAACCCGATGGGCTTTGATCACACCATTGTGGCTGCCATCTTGACTTTTTTGTCTGTACCCGGCAGACACACCTAGACATGCCCAAGAGAAAGGAAAGAGGAAGACCTCTCTTGAGCCTAGGTAGCTCTTAGCAGAGTAGCCTGTTGTGAAGGGGAGGGGGTGTCAAGTGGCCAGGCTATGCTAAAAAGTAACTTTTTCTCAAGTTTGCAGCCTGCTGATGGTTTTAACTGGTTTTCCTGCACTTTGCCCTTGCCTCCTACACTACACTATGTGATCCTTGTGGTCCCTTCCAACTCTTTGATTCCATGAATCTCCTTTTGGGTGATCACTGAAAACTGAGCACAGATTTCTGACATTTTGAGGGAAGCCCTATATCTAGTGATAATCCTCAAATAGACATGTAGAGTTAAAAAACTCGACACCCACCAAAACCCATCCCTGTCTACATGCATGATGTGGCCCATGCTGTGTTCTTCATTGTCCTCCTCTCCCTGAACTAAATTATTGTTCCCATCATATAAATTTTAAAAAAATTAGTTGGGTGTCACTTTTACAGTGGAGCGTTATGTATAATTTACATACCTGTTTTTAACCCTGAAGTCTAGTTGGTTTAGGTAAGCACATATGTTGAGAGAGTGGTTAAGTAAGCATGCAAAGACGAGACAATAACAGAAAAGCACATTCAGCTATTCATTCTTCATACTGTTCCTGGGTGTGAATCTCCAGTGCTGTGCAGAAGAATCTTAAGGGAATTTTTATGCTTCCGCTTTGCATAATAGTTGAGGGTTGAAGATTGGATTCACACATCTACCCACACATAATGGACTCCTCAGTTGATCAATTATCTGGGTTCATACAAGAAGCTGAACCAAAAACTAACCATACAGGCTATGCACAGTGCTCTCAACAAAATTGTGGTTGGTCAGTTTCAAACCGAATGTGTATGTGTGAACAAGCGATTATGGCAGAGCTTTCCAAACTGTGTGTCGCGACACATTTCTGTGTCGCGGCAAGGGCCCAGGTGTGTCGCAGGGGAACCCGGAAGAGGAGGCCATGCACCACGTGGAGCCCCGCCCATCCCTTGCTGCGCTGACAGGTCCCTGCTCTGAACCCAGCTCTTCAGCTCTCACCGCAGAAGCCAGGTAAGTTAGCAGCCCGGTAGGGCTGCAACTGGGGGGGAGGGTGCAGGGACGCGACTAGGCTGCCGCACAGGGGTGTGTGGGGGGTGCAGGGACCATGAAGCGCGGCGGCCAGAGACATAGCTTTAAGTGCCAGCGGCCTGGCAGCCATGAAAGGGACGGAGAGGCAGCTCTGCTGCCCGCCTCGCATGGCCACTGTGCCGTCCACATCTCCGGCTCCCCTTTCCCCTTGGCGGCGGCCCCAGCCAGGCAGAGGCAGGACTGGACGAGCGGACAGGCGGCGTTCTCCACCTCCGTGGCTTGGCCTGGCTCACCACTTCCGTCTGTCACCTACGAGCAGAAGATGGCGGCGGTCTGATGCGCGGCCCACGAGAGCTGAGCTAGGGCCGAGCCGAGGGAGCCTGCCGGCGGCTCCGGCCTGACGAGAGCACTCCCGGCGCTCCGGGGAGACCCAGTGCAGGCGGCGGGGACGGGGCAGAAGGAGAGGAGCTGCCGGTGGGAGCCCGGCACAAGGAGTGCCTCGCCAGTGCCTGCCCGGCTTCCACTGTGCTTCGTCAGAGAAGGTACGACGCCGCGCCGGCGGGCGGGCGGCTGAGAGGAGGCGGGTGGGCAGGCAGGGGGTCACCTGCAGCGGGCTCATCTGACCATCCTTCCCAGAGCTGCTGGGGCCGGATGGAGCAGTGGGGGACTCGGCATCACTCCTTCCAGCAGGCGCTCCAAGCCCAGCTGTTCAGCCATCGATCAAGGATCGATCAGGCCTGGGGACAGGGCTGGCCGAGGGGCTCGGGGGGAAGACGGGTCCCTGTTGCCTGAGACATCCTCACACATCCTGCCCCCTCCCCCCACAATATGGCAGCAATAACAGGCAGGGCCAGAAAGAGAAGGAAAGCCCCAAGAAAGAGTGGGGATCCTGCACTTTCCACTCTCCAGAAGAGCGTTCCGCACTTGGATCTATTTCTGCCAGAGCCTTCGCGGCAGGTGGTGGTCGCTGTGGTTGTTATTGCTGCCATATTGCGGGGGGAGGGGGAGAGGATGTGTGAGGATGTCTCAGGCAACAGGGACCCGTCTTCCCTCTTCCCCCCTGAGCCCCTCGGCCAGCCCTGCCCCCGGGCCTGATCGATCCTTGATCGATGGCTGAACAGCTGGGCTTGGAGTGCCCGCTGGAAGGAGCGACGATGCCGAGTCCCCCACTGCTCCATCTGGCCCCAGCAGCTCCGGGAAGGATGGTCAGATGAGCCCGCTTCAGGCGACCCCCTGCCTGCCCGCCCGCCTGCCTCTCAGCTGCCTGCCCGTCTTACCTTCTCTGACGAAGTGCGGTGGAAGCCAGGCAGGCACCGGTGAGGCGCTCCTCATGCTGCGCTCCCGCTGGCGGCTCCTCTGCTTCTGCCCCGTCCCTGCCGCCTGCGCTGGGTCTCCCCGGAGCACCGGGAGCCCTCTCGTTGGGCCGGAGCCACCAGCAGGCTCCCTCGGCTCGGCCCCCGCTCAGCTCTCGCGAGCCGCGCATCAGACCGCCGTCATCTTCCACTTGTAGGTGATGGGAGGAAGCGGTGAGCCAGGCCAGGCCATGGAGGCGGAGAGCGCGACCTGTCCGCCCGCCCAGTCCCGCCTCTGCCTGGCTGGGGCTGCCACCAACGGGAAGGGGGAGCCGGAGACGCAGACAGCGCGGGGGCCATGCAAGGTGGGCAGCGGAGCCGCCTCCCCGTCCCTTTCTCGGCTTTCAGGCCGATGACACTTCTTGGGAGGGAAAAGCCATGTCTCCGGCCGCCGCACTTCGTGGTCCCTGCACCCCCCACCCCCCCAGCGCAGCAGCCTAGTAGTGTCCCTGCACCCTCCCCCCCAGTTGCAGCCCTACTGGGCTGCTAACTTACCTGGCTTCTGCGTTGAGAGCTGAAGAGCTGGGTTCAGAGCAGGGACCTGTCGGCGCGGCAAGGGATGGGTGGAGCTCCACGTGGTGCATGGCCTCCTCTTCCGGGTTCCCCTGCGACACACCTGGGCCCTTGCCGCGACACAGAAATGTGTCGCGACACACAGTTTGGAAAGCTCTGATCTACAATTACATACAATACAATACATACAATACAAGACTGGGGGGCCGGGGGCCGGGATTTGGAGCTGGCAGCCAATCACGTGGGGTGGGGTTTGGACCCGGGAGCCAATCACGTGGGGTGGGGTTTGGACCCGGGAGCCAATCACGTGTGCTGGGGGCAGGGTTTGGAGCCGGGAGCCAATCACATGGGCCGGGGGCAGGGTTTGGAGCCGGCAGCCAATCACGTGGGCCGGGGGCAGGGTTTTGAGCCAGGAGCCAATCACATGGTCTGGGGGGCGGGGTTTGGAGCCGGCAGCCAATCACATGGGCCGGGGGCGGGGTTTGGAGCCGGCAGCCAATCATGTGGGCCGGGGGCGGGGTTTGGAGCCAGCAGCCAATCACGTGGGCTGGGGGCAGGGACTCCTCATTAGTGTGTCACGAAATTATGCATGGCTAAAAGGCGTGTCACCAACATGAAAAGTTTGGAAAGCCCTGCCTTAGTGGCTGTGCCAGTTGCATGAAACACGTCAGATGGTGGAAGCTTCTAGGTATTTGCCCGAGGGCTGTGTTTCAAAGGCTCCTATACTGTGTATTGATGATATGATATTTGGATGAGCAAATAAAACTTTTCGATTGGATAATACCATCTTCCTTAAACCCAAATTGAATCTAGACATCCAATTGAAATCTTGGCAGACTTACAGGAACATTAAAAGAAATTTAAATCTATTTGGGCAGGCTGACAATCTATATTTTGCTTTCCAAATGTTGGAAATTCTCTGCTGAGTGGAACCACTCCTCCTTCCAACACCCCAGCATCACTCCATCCACTGTCTGACCTTTCTTACCTATTTATGGATATGTTCACAGTACATTCATTTTTAATAAGAAGCATTCATTAATTTTATTAGCAACATATTTTTGTTCTTTTGTGTTTCTCAGGTAAATGTTAATTTGATTTATTATGAGATCTTGCTGGTTACAGAGAGAGAGAGAATAGGAGGTGCATATTGTGTAATGAGCTGGCCATAAAATAACGAAAGAACAAACAGAATGAAAATAAGAGCTGGAGATAATTGCCTAGACAGATGCATCATTACAAAATGCATTTAGGATAGTAGAAAAGAGAGGACAAGAAATCTCCTATGGAAAAATGTACCTTCACCATTGCAAGGCTCTGCTTCATAGACATCCCCACACCCAGTGTGAAAACAACTCTGGCTGTCATACTGTGTGAATGCTATTCCACAGGAACAGCTGCCATAAACAATGTGTGAAGTGAGAAACTGTAGCTCAATGGCATTGGATTAGTGATGGCTGGGAATCCCATCAAGAGAGCACAAACTAAGGGTCAGCCAGAGTACCAACCTAATTAGCTGCACTGCAACCTTGTTGCCTAGCAACCAGGCAGAGCTGAGAAAATGTGGGCTTTTTTCATTTATAATATTCTGCTCTCTGATATATTGTGCTGTGCATAGCCTACCAATATGCTGATTTTGTTCTTTATCAATCCTACTCTATCTACTCTGTAGATGTCATTAAAAAAAAAACTTAAATCACTGAATACAGTTTGCTTATTCAGGGAAATTGTTGCTATTCTGAACTCTGAACAACGTAGGTAAAGTTAGTTGAAATAAGAAGCCCCAACCTTAGCAATGGAATGAGGCTCAATTGTGATTGTTGTTGTTTATTCATTCAGTCACTTCCGACTCTTCGTGACTTCATGGACCAGCCCACGCCAGAGCTTCCTGTCAGCCATCACCATCCCCAGCTCCCCCACGGTCGAGTCCGTCACCTCCAGAATATCATCCATCCATCTTGCCCTTGGTCGGCCCCTCTTCCTTTTCCCTTCCACTTTCCCTAGCATCAGCATCTTCTCCAGGGTATCCTGTCTTCTCATTATGTGGCCAAAGTACTTCAGTTTTGCCTTTAATATCATTCCCTCAAGTGAGCAGTCTGGCTTTATTTCCTGGAGTATGGACTGGTTTGATCTTCTAGCAGTCCAAGGCACTCTCAGAATTTTCCTCCAGCACCACAGTTCAAAATCATCTATCTTCCTTCGCTCAGCCTTCCTCATGGTCCAGCTCTCGCAGCCATAGGTTACTACGGGGAATACCATTGCTTTAACTATGTGAACCTTTGTTGTCAGTGTGATGTCTCTGCTCTTAACTATTTTATTTATTTATTTTTTATTTATTATTTCAATTTATTCCCCGCCCATCTCCCTTGCAAGGGACTCTGGGCGGGTTACAACAATTGAAAGTTTAAAAAATACAAAAACAATATCTAAAATGGCATAAAATGGCATATTTTATCGAGATTTGTCATTGCTCTCCTCCCAAGAAGTAAATGTCTTCTGATTTCCTGGCTGCAGTCAGCGTCTGCAGTAATCTTTGCGCCTAGAAATACAAAGTCTGTCACTGCCTCCACGTTTTCTCCCTCTATTTGCCAGTTATCAATCAAGCTCGTTGCCATCATCTTCTTTTTTTTAGGAGGAGCGAGGAGGAGCTGAGGAGCCTTATGACGTGAAAGAAGAAAGTGGAAAAGCTAGGTTGCAGTTAAACCTCAGGTCCCTAAGCACTGTAGTCTTTCCTTGGTGGAGAGCTCCTTTAACTCTCTAATCATTTTGGGTGCCCATTCCTTTGCATTTTTGCCAGCTGTAAAATAGCATTTTGGGGGGTGGTTAACCAGAACTCTGCACGTTAACTGTTATCTCCCCACACCTGTACACATCTTTGTTTATATATTGTCACTTTTGTTTATTTTGTCAGCTTCCTATTTGTTCCAAGCATTGAATGCATCTATTCTGCAGCAGCTGTGTAGTATGTTGACATTTTCATTCAGCTATCCACTAGGAATCCGACCAGTTACTGCTAGCTCAAATCTCATTTATATATACATGAAGTCTGGGATTTTGGAGCCATCATGCATTACTTTCAGGTTGTAAAATAATTGAATTGCAATTGCTATTTTAAGGTTCCTTCACCCAGTTTAGAAAAGTCCTTTGGGAACTCTTCACAATACTTTTTTCATGTTATAAATAGTTTGGCATTATAAGCAAATTTGGCCACCTCACTATTTATCCAATGTTCCAGATCATTTGTAAACAAATCAGAAAATATCAGTCCCAGTGACCAATCCCTAGGAGACTCACCCTTGAACGTAAATCCCATTCAACATAGTAGAACTTCTAAATAAAGAATGCACTACAAAACACTTATTGTTACTTTTTTCAACAGAGGAAATTACAGCAGCCTATTTTTTAAAATTCATAGATAAAGAATCTAAAAATCTTTACATAATTCTTTTGTGATTAATATAAAGGTGGAGAACCTGAGGAGCTGTAGATGTTGTTGAACTACTGTATTCCTCAATATTAGACACACTAACAGTGTTTCCTGGGGGTTGTAGAGCCACAAATGCCTCTCCCTTTGCTTAAAATAATACTAAATCTTGAACTGAATATTTGCATTGTTATGGAAAAAAGAGAGAAATTATTTAAACACAATTTTCAAAGAGTTTAACCTACATGAACACAGACACATAAATCCAGATACACTGAATTATGCATTATGCTTGAAAATGATTAATCTTCTTTTTATCAAGCTATGATAAATAAAATATGAACTCAGTAAATTACTAGTTTCTAAAATGTTGATGAAATGTATGCATATCAGCAATATATATTTCATTTGAACAGAATTAGCTAAAGAATAAGCAGAACTATTGCTACATGAAAAAAATATTATTATATCATGACATGGGATTCTTCTCTGTTTATCATTTAGTAATTGAATCCTATAATCTTTGGATAGATAGATAGACAGACAGACACACAGACAGACAGACAGACACACAGACAGATATTATCACTGAAGAACTACAATTTTGAATAATAGTTGCAATGCCAGCTAAAGGTGATAATTGTAAACCTCAATTATTTGGCCAAAAGAAACAAGGAAAAATTGGTTTTCATCATCAAAATAATTTTTAAAAAATCAGAAAATAAGCATGCTGCTGGACAAATGAAACAAGTTACGCTAGGCAAAAATGTATGATTTGTTCTCAACAGATCCAATGCTACACTCTAAAATGAAGTGAGGAAAAAAATATCATTGCAAAATGCTGTCAAAAGTAATGCATTTGTTATCAGTGCTAGATTTCAGATCCCTTATTATCAAGAGGTTTTTCACTTATGTTTAATTTCCCATGGCCATTTTTTTTAAAAAAATTCACACTTCATTCAGGAAGGTTAGCTAATCTGAAATATTTGATGCATGTTCTTTGAAGGGAAGGGAGAGGAGAGGAATAACCAAGACCAATTTGTTTCCTTCTTTGCTAAACTCATGATACAGTACTGCATTTTGTTCTTTTCATATGGTAACTTGGATTATAGCCTCTTTCTCCGGGCTTTAGCTCAATTTTCATAGAGACCATAAATCATGAGAAGTCAAGAAAATGCAGACACATTTTTTAAAACTCTACCACTAATATTCGTTCACATGTTTAAAAATTCAGTAGCTTGATTGCCTGTTCCATAGTTGTACAACCTTTCTCCAGCCCCTTCATAGCTATTCTCACAAGTAAAAGTTGAAGCCTTGCACTGTTTCCCTGGTTACTGAATAACCCCCCGATTTTATCTGAATTGATCGAAATTTAATGAGACCCCCCCTCCTTCAGCTTGTCCTGAGAAACTCTTATTTTTGTAGTTCCAGTACTGTACCATTATAGGCTTATACTGTAGTAGTTGTTAAACATGACTTGTGTCTTCTTCAAGTTCATTTTCAAGCCTGATAACTTGATGCTGTCATTTAATTTTCTCCTTCATCTTTGATTGTTTTCAGCATTGAAGTAAAGGACAACGTTATTGTCAACATTTAGGTGGCTAAGGTATTCACCACTGAACTTTATTCTTACTTCAGACCAGTTCAGTTTGTTTGAATATTATACATATTTCTCATTTGAAGCAAAAGATGCTGAAGGAAAATAAAATAAATGATATTTCAAGTATAACTTAATGAAGAAAACCTCACTAAACATAAAAACTCACTGAGGACATCATTTTTGAGCAGAGACTTCAAGGAAGCCTAACCCTAACCCTAAATGGGTCCTCAAGGGGATTTCTATTTTTTTTTCTTTAGCCCCTTTCAACTGCAACTCAGTGACTAAACCTTTACTAAGCATAAAAATGCACCATGAATTTCATTTTGACATCACTTTCAAGCAGACAGCACAAACAAGACTAACCCTGACTCTAAAGGTTCTGACTGGAATTTCAAAGTTTCCTCAAGACCTAACACAGATCACAATATTTCAACTATAGCTTAGTGATGAAACTTTGATTAAACATAAAAAACCACCCTTAATCCCATTCTGATATTAAATCCATTCAGAAAGCTAACCCCTAACCCTAAGAGGGCCCTTCATGGAATTTCAATATTTCTTCTACTTATAGGACAGAACACCCAATTTCAACCACTACCTAGAGATGAAATATTCAGTAACCATAAAAAAGTTACTGGTAAGCTCATTCTGACATTATATTCAGCCAGAGAATGCAAGGAAGCCTCAACCTAAGTGGGTTCTTACTGGAATTTCCATATTTCCCCAATTCATAACACAAATTTATTTAATTATTTATTTGTCAAATTTCTCTGCCGCCCACCTTGTATACAATGACTCTGGGTGGCTTACAGATAATAAAATGGCAGTCATTAAAAAACCTACAATATAATATCAATACATGTATAAATACACATAAAAACAGATAGAAGTATAAAAATACAAAAATATAAAATATAAAATTCAAGATGGGCATCCTTGGGTATCCTAGGGTATCCTTGGCAAGATCATGGTGCCAGCCACCCCCATGAATGGCTATCCCCCCTCCCATCCCAACCGAGGTGGCATAACCATGTCTTCACCCCCTTCCACAAGGCCGGGAGAGTGGGGGCCTGTCTTAGCTCCGGGGGTAAGCTGTTCCAAAGGGCAGGTGCCACGGCAGAGAAGGCCCTCCTCCTGGACCCTGCCAATCGGCAATCCTTCATGGACAGGGTCCATAACATGCCCTCTCTGCCTGACTGGGTGGGATGGGTCAATGTAATGGGGGTGAGGCGGTTCCTCACGTAACCTGGACCCATGCCATGTAGGGCTTTAAAGGTGATAACCAACATCTTGAATTGGACCTGGAAGCAGACTGGCACCCAATGCAGCTCGCGCAGCAATGGTGTTATATGTGCCATCCTTGGGGCTCCTAAAACTGCTCGTGTGGCCACATTCTGGACCAGCTGTAGCTTCCGGATACTCTTCAAGGGTAGCCCCATGAAGAGCGCATTGCAGTAGTCTATACGGGAGGTGACTAGGGCATGAGTGACCATTCGAAGGGACTCCTGATCCAGGAAGGGGCGGAGCTGGTGCACAACACAAAGTTGTGCAAAGGCTCCCCTTGCTGCGACTGCCACCTGCTCTTCGAGCAGGAGTCGTGAGTCCGGGAGGACCCCCAGATTCCATACCTGGTCTGTCTGGGCCAGTGCAACACCATCCAGAACCAAAGATGGTAAGTTCCTGGATACCCGGGAGCCCCTAACCCACAGACACTCCATCTTGCCAGGGTTCAGCTGAAGCCCGTTGTTCCCCATCCAGACCCCCACAGCCTCCAGGCACCGAGAGAGGGTGGTCACAGCCTTAGGTACGTCACCCGGGATGGAGATGTATAGTTGAGTATCATCAGCATATTGATGAAACCTCACCCCGTGGCGACGGATGATCTCACCCAGCGGTTTCACGTAGATGTTCAAATCATCCCATTTCCACTTTCCCTTAGCAACGAACCCTTCTCTAACCATAAAAATTCATCTCTTGGCTCATCTATGCATTAGTGTTCCAGTATCAACAAAGGATCTGTATGACTTTTTAAAATCAGAAAACAGGTATATTGTAAATAGCGGTTCAAGTTGGACCATTCATGCAAGCCAGGACATATTAAGGGGTTTCCCTGTCATCCATTCAAATAATGCTATGTAGACCTACGTTTCTGGTAATGAAATATAGAAAATGGGATGCAACTCTTATGCATACTTGGACAGCAAATTAAATAGCTCCAACCTAAAACATAAACATACTCACCTCACATCAAAATATCATTTGAATTAATTGCTCTAGCTGCTTATTTCTTTTTGCAAATATCTTTACGATGACTGTTGTGGAACAATATTTATGCATTTCCTTCCTGTCTCTGTACTTGTTTCAGAAATATAAATGGGACTAGTTCTGTACAGCGTCAAAGAAGCAACCTGGCAACACAGATTAGATGCTGACATTTATTGGCAGTGCCCATTACCTTCTCTTTCTCTCTGCCAAGGACCTAATTAATAGAAGTGCAGAGGCAGAGGGTCCCCTATGTTAGACAGACTGAAAATTCCGGACTATGAATGCTTGTGCTGGTTCCTTGGCGATTCTTAAATCATGTTTTGAGTGCATAGTTCAGCTCAGTCGATGGTTCTTGAGATGGTTTAGAAGACAAGTGATAAAAATAGGATTATTTTTAGAAGATTGGGTCATTTGAAATGAAGAATGTAAAACAAAAGAACACAATTAGCATCAGATACAGAACTGAAAGAATAGTGTTCATTTACCATCCAACCGAAAAGAGATAGAAAGACGGTCTCAACTCACCCAACTCACCCAAAAAAGATCTCCAAGACAGTGTACAAATCTTGCTTTCTCATACATATCACCACTCTATATAGCTACATAGATTAATTAGGTAAAGGTAAAGGTTCCCCCCGCACATTTGTGCAGTCGTGACCGACTCTAGGGGGCGGTGCTCATCTCCGTTTGTTAGCCGAAGAGCCAGCGTTGTCCGAAGACGCTTCCACGGTCATGTGGCTGCATGACGTGCACGGAACACTGTTACCTACCCACCGAAGTGGTACCGATTAATCTACTTGCATTTGCATGCTTTCAAATTGCTAGTTTGGCAAGAGCTGGAGCTAGTGTGGGAGCTCACTCCGCATGCAGGGCTAGGGATTCGAACCTCCGAACTTGCAATCTTCCGATCGACAAGCCTGGTGTCTTACCCGCTGAGCCACCACGCCCTTTAGATTAATTAGATGAGAGCTAAATATGATTAGAGAGTAAGGGGAAGGAGATTTTCTTGATGTGTATACAAAATAAGACTAATAGTTTTGCCAGCTAACTTATAAAATTAGGGAGGTTACTGCAGTTTTAGAGGTGGAAATCACCACATCCCAATGAACAAAGACTTAGAAATCAGGACATGGGTTAATCCAGTTCTCCTATATAGAGAGCCAGTTTGGTCTAGTGGTTAAGGTGCTGGGCTAGAAACCAGGAGACTGTGAGTTCTAGTCCCACCTTAGGCATGAAAGCCAACTGGGTGACTTTGGACCAGTCACTCTCAGCCCTAGGAAGGAGCCAATAGCAAACCAGGAGACTGAGAGTTCTAGTCCTACTTTAGGCACGAAAGCTGGCTGGGTGAGCTTGGGCCAGTCACTCTCTCTCAGCCCAACTCACCTCACAGGGTTGTTGTTGTGGGGAAAATAGGAGGAGGAAGGAGTATTAGGTATGTTTGCTGCCTTGAGTTATTTATAAAAATAATAAAGGTGGGATAAGAAATAAATAAATAAATAAATATATTATTTCTAGGAGATATATAGCTATATAAAATTGGCAAATGGCTTATCTATCAGTAACATCTCTAGTGGGAAATATTGATTATATATAAAGCTAACATAACAACCTATTAATTTAAATGTCAATTAAATCAAATCAAATTTAGTTTTTGCTCACTACTTTTGGAGTGCAACCCTCAACTCATCACTCATAGGCCAAGTCTGTTTGCATGGTATATTGTAAATGTTTTAGGATGTGTTTGTTTAAAACAAATCCTGTGTTTCTATTCTACAGATACCCTTATTTTTGTTGCAGGAATAGGTATATTTTATCTGCTGATCCTGAGATTTTACCACTTTGTAAGGTAACATGCTGGAAAACCCTGGAGAACTTCTCCATCTGATTTAATGACCAATCATTTTATTGGAGTCTTAATAACAACCATACATGAAATTATCAGGAAGCATTCATTAGAATTCAATGAAGAAAGGGAATAAATGCAGTCAGCTCAACTATCAATAAAATAATCAATTATATGGACCCTGATAAAGTAATCATTTGCATATAGAGTCTCAGTTTGGGATAAGAATTTCATTGAATGATAAAATCATTTGATCACTTACCTTCAGCCATATGAATAACTAAGTTGGTTTGCTGTATACTAATAAATACATGCTCTCCCAAAATGTCATTATACAGCAGGTTGCTAATTACTACACAGGAATATTAACATCTTGGTGTAGAATGGTACCTCCTGCTAGAAACTCAATGCCTAAGCCATTGATATTTACTGTTTTTCTATTAAAAAAGACAAATTAGTTTGATATTAATCCTGTACCTTCTCACTACATTTTAATAGACTTTCACTCTGAACATTCATTATTATGCAGCACCTCAAAGCTCTGCTTACGAAACAATGCTAAGCACAGTGCCAGTTAACGGAACACTTTACCTTTTAGGTCCATTTTATTTATTTATTTATATTTATGTATTTATTTATTTAATTTACAGCCCACCCCACTCCCATACGACTCCAGGCAGCTTTCAACTAAAAATCAAAATATCTATTAGAAAACATATAAAAGATACAACAGACCAGAAGAGCAAAGTAATCAAAACAAGATCAAAATAACACCAGCCCAAAACAAAAAGGGGGCTCTACAATCACCCTGTCCTCAAGGCCTGGGAGAACCACCAGGTCTTTAATAGTTTCCTGAATGACATCACAAAATTTTGAAAAAACTGAGCTTTGTGGAGTCCTTGGTGCTCTCTGAGCCTTGTTGTTTTCTTGCAGACATTTCATTGCCAGGCTAGGCAACATTTTCAGTGCGAAAAGAAAAGAGCTTTACTGCATACTAAAATCCTGGTTTGCACACAGGTTCAGGAAGCATGAATTGGGTATGCTTCGTATAAAAGTTCACACTAAACTGATGTCTCCCCCATTCTTAGTGCTGCAAAACAGGGGCTTAGCCATTCATTCTAAATTGTTTTGAATAATAAAAGAAATTGCAAGCAAAAATGTGTGGCTACTTCTCTCAGAATACATGCCTTGGAACTCAACTTACATAAGGCATCTAACTGGGCAAAGAAGAGAAGTAAAGATGCTCTTCTGCCCCAGTTTATGATACCATCCAGTGCTTATTTCAACAAAATGGTGCACAGCAGCTTTAGTTTATCCACTGTCTTTCAGATGTATTGGGCTAAATCTTATGTTTGACCATCATGGGTGGGTGCTTCACTGGTTCATTCTTCTAGGGGCTCATTCCAGCTAGTACAGAAGATGCCAGACTGGGGGTTGCTGATGACCAGCAAAAAACAAGACAAGCCACCCCATAGAATTAGCCAACTCACAGCTTGCTTGCTCCTGGAAGGTAACTGTCTTCAAAAAAGATCGTATCAACATTTGTGTAATATAAGAATAACTGCTGAGAAACTCAGGAGACAATGTCATTGTAGTGAAATAACAAACATAGCAGCCTATATTTCAACAGCTCTAGTCATTTCTTGAGCTACAGTACACCTCCTCCTCCTCTTCCGCGTTGGCAGAAACATTTCCCTTCTTAGAAAAAATGGAGTTTTCTAGTGTCTCCGTTCATCTGTGTGTTGACACTTAATTTAGGATTTGTAGGTCGGATACCAAAGAAAGAGAACACCAAAGGAGACGCCAGGTTGGTGGTAAATCTTAAGAAAGGTTTATTAAGAAATGCACCCAAATACTTACAGCGTCAGGAGGATATGACCCCAAACAGCTGGGTGAGCCCTAACGGCAGGGAAGGTTCATGTTCCAGAACTTGACTCACCAGGAAGCTTGGAAAAAGGGGTAGATCTTATAGCCCTTTTCCTCCACTCCCCCACCCTTTGGAATCCTCACCTTAGTTCTGAGATAACTAGCAAGGGGAAATTAATGTTTCTATTTACATCCATTGAGGAGGAAGAGATTACAAGAAAGTAAGCAAGTACACAATGGGGGAATACACATTAACAGGAATAATTTTGAGTCCACAATGAGGGGAACACCCATTGAAAGGAATGCCTTGGCACCGGCTGCTTGCTTAAGCCCGGAGCCACTTAAGAAAGCCTTTAGGGTCAAACTGATTAGGGTCTTCATATTTTTCAGATAGCAGCACAAGCTGGCCAAGGGTTCTAATTAACCTGTGGCTAGCACCTTTTAAGGGGCATGGTGGCTCAGTGGGTAAGACACCAGGCTTGTCGATCGGAAGATCGCAAGTTCAGAGGTTCAAATCCCTAGTCCCGTGTGACGGAGTGAGCTCCTGCACTATCCCCAGCTCTTGCCAACCTAGCAATTCGAAAACATGCAAATGGAAGTAGAAGAATAGGTACCACTTCGGTGGGTAGGTAACAGTGTTCCATGTGCGTCATGCTGGCCACGTGACTGTGGAAGCGTCTTCGGACAACGCTGGCTCTTCGGCTAACAAACGGAGATGAGCACCGGCCCCTAGAGTCAGACACGACTGCACAAATGTGCGGGGGGAACCTTTACCTTTACCTTTGTAGCACCTTTTAGGGAAGCGCTGCTTGGGAAGAGATAGCTTGTTTAGGCAATGTCTGCCCTCTACAAGGGGGGAAAAGGGGAAAGGTAAAAAACACAAAAAAATACAAGTTAGGCAGTCGACACAGGACATTTAGTCTTTAGTAAAAGCCAGGCACAGGCAATGTGGTGCCAGCGGGCACTAATATTATTTATACTATATTTGTATTTATTTCTGTAATGGGTATTGAATTTTAATAATGATCTTATTGTAAACCACCCAGAGTCCCCCCTTGGGAGGAGATGGACGGTGATAAAATCTAATAAATAAATAAATAAATAAATAAATAAATAAATAAATAAATAAATATTCTCACAGATACCTCCCTTGGTGCCCACCAGACTCTCTGACCTGACTTTTTAAAAACGTTTCTTTTAATCAAGTAAAATTTAAACCTCCAGTCGCTAGTATCATATTTATTTGCATTAGCACCTTTGTGGCCCCCAGAGGTCCAGGTTGGAGGGTAGAGAATATCCTGGGGGACTAGTTCACTGTGGGGTAAATAGAAGTTTGTCTCCTAATAAGTACCTTATGAAGGATGTCAATTGTGGCAGCCACTTTGTGAACAGGCATGTCTCCTATGATAGTCGTTTGGTGAGTGCACCCACGCCTCAACGTTTCAAATGTGCCCCCATCCCCACATTATAAGGCCCACTCTGTTAACAAATATAGATAGGGAGAGGTTTTGCTCCATCTGTCAATGCTTCAATCCAGTGAAGGGGGAGGAGGCTTAGAAGAGGAAACAAAGAACTTCTTCCCTTAGCACACTGATCTCACAAGACTGACTCATGACCACCACATTCTGCAGCTTTAAAAAAAGGATTTCAGGTATTCATGCATGGTATGGCTATGAAAGGTTATGCCCCATATTCAAGATTAGAGGCAGTATACCTCTAAAAATCAGTTCCAGAGAAATAACCATGAGAGAGGACTTTTGACCTCAGAGCCTATATACGAACTTCACACCCTTTAAGAACCCTACTCATTTAAGCTGGTCTACCTGAGCATTAACTTCCACCAATGTTTGACTTTTATTGGTTTATTTTTATTCTGTCTTTGATTGAATTTGGGAATCACTTTGGGAACCTTTGCCATGAGAAGACACATAAAAGCACAATAAATAAGTAAACAGAACCACATACAAAAAAATTAAACAAGCAAGTTATGGGAATCAGGTTGTCTTTGGTCTTATCTGCCCTGGCTTGGATTTCTATGCTTGAAGTGATAACACTTGGAGTAGAAGGGTGAGAAGCAATCTTGGAGGTGGATATTTGAGATTGTTCCTGGATTGCATTTTAAAGCAATTCGACCCAGTTTGCGGATTGGAGACTTAACTCTTTTACCTGGATATGGGTCCAGGTAATTGCAAGGTTATGCTCAAAATCCTACAAGCTAGGCTTCAGTAGTATGTGAACCGAGAACTACCAGAAGTGCAAGCTGGGTTTCGAAGAGGCAGAGGAACTAGAGATCAGATTGCCAACATTCGCTGGATCATGGAAAAAGCAAGAGAGTTCCAGAAAAACATCTACTTCTGCTTCATTGACTACGCTAAAGCCTTTGATTGTGTGGATCACAACAAACTGTGGCAAAGTCTTAAAGAGATGGGAGTACCAGACCACCTTACCTGTCTCCTGAGAAACCTGTATGCGGGTCAAGAAGCAACAGTTAGAACCGGACATGGAACAACCGACTGGTTCAAAATTGGGAAAGGAGTACGACAAGGCTGTATATTATCACCCTGCTTATTTAACTTATATGCAGAGTACATCATGAGAAATGCCGGGCTGGATGAATCACAAGCCGGAGTTAAGATTGCCGGGAGAAATATCAACAACCTCAGATATGCAGACGATACCACCTTAATGGCAGAAAGTGAAGAGGAACTAAAGAGCCTCTTGATGAGGGTGAAAGAGGAGAGTGCAAAAGCTGGCTTCAAACTCAACATTAAAAAAACCCAGATCATGGCATCTGGTCCCATCACTTCCTGGCAAATTGAAGGGGAGGAAATGGAAGCAGTGACAGATTTTATTTTCTTGGGCTCCAAGATCACCGCAGATGGTGACTGCAGCCATGAAATTAAAAGACGCTTGCTCCTTGGGAGGAAAGCTATGGCAAACCTAGACAGCATATTAAAAAGCAGAGACATCACCTTGCTGACAAAGGTCTGTATAGTTAAAGCTATGGTTTTTCCAGTAGTAATGTATGGCTGTGAGAGTTGGACCATAGGGAAGGCTGAGCGCCGAAGAATTGATGCTTTTGAACTGTGGTGCTGGAGAAGACTCTTGAGAGTCCCTTGGACTGCAAGGAGGTCAAACCAGTTAATCCTAAAGGAAATCAACCCTGACTGCTCATTGGAAGGACAGATGCTGAAGCTGAAGCTCAAATACTTTGGCCACCTAATGCGAAGAGAGGACTCACTGGAAAAGACCCTGATGCTGGGAAGGACTGAAGGCAAAAGGAGAAGGGGACGGCAGAGGATGAGATGGTTAGATAGCATCACTGATGTAATGAACATGATTTTGAGTAAACTCCGGGAGACAGTGGAGGACAGGAAGGCCTGGCGTGCTATGGTCCATGAGGTCACGAAGAGTCGGACACGACTAAATGACTGAACAACAACAACAACAACAAAATATATAGTATCCAATCTCTATTAACAGTTCCCAGAATAACTGTAATAACTGATACATATACTGTAACTGCAATTCATACTATAGATAAATAGTTGGTTGAATAGTTTAGATTCTAAGATACTCAACTTTGGCTGAATCATGTCCATTTTATGATATAGGCACAGCCAATGTTCTGACTGCATGTTGCAAGAAAGTGGATGTGATGGTGCCTATCAAGCTGAAACTGACCCAAGCATCCTGAGAAAGAATGGCATCTCTGATAGGCACTAGAACTGGCCCCAAACTCCAAGTGTCAGACTAATTAAAGAGGCATTATTAAATATCCACAGGGATACATGAAAAGAAACAAAGCAGGACAAAAGTACAATAACAAAAAATCTTTTCTTCTTTTGAGGTTGGAATGGTAAAGTACCATGAATTTCTTAGAGCCACCAACATGTGTCCCTTGCTTCATAATTTCTTGTGCATATCATAAGTTATGTGCTTTGATCATCGATATTTTATCCCATTGGTATTTTTATCTGGATCATGTGTGAATAATTATGGGTCTCCTAAATCAGTGTATGAAGGAGCTGGAGAAAAGGAAATTTAGTATTCCACTTAAATATGAATATATTTCCCCTTGTTGACAAATGAAGAAGGGAAAATAAACAGCACTGGAAAAATGACCTCAGGACATAACTTAATATGCAATTTGCAATTTCTAATCATTTTTGCTTCATCAAAGCAGTAGAAACAAAATAAAATATTAGGCATTGAGAGACCCACAGTAGTCTGCCTAAATGATGTTGATTTTCCATATATATTGCATTTTAAATTACCAGAGTTTTTACTTTATGTTCAATTAAGTCTTATGCAAGGCAGTTTTATTTTATTTGGAATCATTCCCCACATTTCAGTCAGATACCCAAAGCTAACATAAACATATTTTTGAAGATGACAATATGTGAAATAGTTTTGAAACAAACAAGAAAATGTTCAGGAACGAAAAAGCACTATATTATCTATCTATCTATCTATCTATCTATCTATCTATCTATCTATCTATCTATCTATCTATCTATCATCTACCTACCTACCTACCTACCTATCTAATCATCTAGTCATTCGGCATCAGATATCTGAATCGTAGCAGAATCAAAACAAACTGGACATTTAAATTTCTAATGACCTTCTGTGGATCAATTATCTCTGTGATCAAGATCTGGCTCCCCATGGAAGTAGGGGAATGAAATGAACTTGACTAATTCTTCCTATAGCACCCACTGTACTCCATTTCAGATAACATATACTGATCTGGAGGATTCTCCAGAACAGCTTTTTCAGAGAAGGTGCTCCATGGAGAAAATAAAAACTGAAAATTATTATTGCCTCACTTCCATAAGTAGAACCTTCCCCAAGCTGGACTTCCTCCAAATATGTGGACTTTAGTATTCTCAAGCTGGCATGAGTATTGCTATTTCAGGGAATCAAAATTCACACATTGGTTGGGAATTACTTCGATTGAGAAAAGCTGATCCAGACTTTTACATAAAACAAACTCTAAAGATCCCCCCACCACTACCACTACAATCTTACTTCCAAAGGAGTCAACATACAAAATGAAATCTTCACGATCTTGAAGAACGAAAAGACACATTGCTTCCTGGACATACTACAGATATACAGAATATGATACTACCTGCAGAATTAAATCCTTGGGTTGTGTGGGAAGGTGCAAAGCTTTTTCATGTGTTTGGAAAACAATTATTGGAAGTCTGTTAACAATGCTTGGTGAAATCTCAGAAGCAGGAGAATGAAAATTTATGAGTAGGATTTCTGGTGGAAATTTGTGCTTTTTCATGGCTGGAAGAAAAAGAGTAAATTCTTAGAAATCTAAGCAATTCAGGCAAATCTAGGCATGATTCCTCTCCTCCATTCCATTCAGTTCTGGACTTTGAAAGTTTTGTGATCTGGAGAGATCTGTCACTTAGGATCATTATAGTAGGACTAGGCAATTTTCAGTCTTTGAGATATTCTGAACTTAAACTCCTAGAGTTTCTTACCATGGGCCATACTGGCTTGGGCTGATGGGAGCTGAAATTCTAATCATCTAGAGAGTACCAGGTTGCTTACCCCTGTGTTTGACGGAACAGTAGAAGGAACCTCTTAATGTTCAATATGGCTCTTACCTCTCCTTACCCTTTTTCCTGACAAACCCTTGGACTGGAGCCAGTAGCATCAAGAGGGCACAGGTCTTCCATTGCCTATACACGATTTACACAGGCGTTTACAGCTGTCTGTCCCGTTGCTCCTAAGGATCACATGAACCAGGGCCTTAGTCCCATAATCTCTGAGGTCAGTGTAAGGTTAAAATCCATAGCTGGATGATACCTTTATACCAGCTGGCGTTTTGGTTAACATTCATAAAGGTTTCACTGAATGGGTGCTGAAGACCTGACTGTTTGCCCAGGCATGGGGATTGGGAAGTTGGTCAGGCCCAGATGGTTTGTCATTATTTGGAGGTTATTATTCTCAGCTGCCATTTCTTTTTCATTATATCATTGTTTTAATTTTAAATTCTGTGTATTGCCCAGAATCACTTTTTCTGTTTTATTATATCTTACGACAGTTTATTTCTTATTGTGTTACTGTTTTAAGTGTATGCTGCCCTGTGTCATATGTTAAGAGGGTGGCTATATAAATTGATTAAATGAACACATACATACTGTATATACAAATTGCTGTGCAGGAGATGCCAGCAATTTCATGACCCACTATCAGGGGGTGGTTAGGATCCAGATGGGATGAAGAGAGTGAGGCTGAATCCTCGTGAGATGGAATTACTTCAGGATTCTCAAACAGCCCCAATGATGGGATGGCGTTGCCCCTGAAAAAACGGAACGTGATTTGGGGATCCTCCTGGATGTGTGGTTACTGCTTTATGGACAAGTGGAAAGTGCGGGGGAAGCCCTACATGGAATGGGAGTATCACACAACAGTGATTTAATTCCTTGTCTCGACTTCATTGCACTATTGCAATGTGCTCTACATGGGGCTGCCCTTGAAGACCACTTGGAAGCTTCAGCTAGTCCAGAATTCGGCAGACCGGTTGCTGGTCAGCCTTTACTGCTGTGAGCATATACTGCTCTCCCACTTTTGTGTGGGGCTGAGACTGAGAGGCACCATTTTTCACTCACTATGCCTATGTTATAGCATTTCCTGGAAATCAGACTTGGACCCACACTATTAGTCCTCCAAAAGCTATAAAAAATGGAGTTTTTTTCAGAGGGTTTATAGAAAGTGATACGGTACTCCCAACTGTGTGATAATTTTTATTTTTATTCTTGTGATTGTAAGAGTTCCTAATTTTATTTTTACTGTGGATATTTCAGAGTATGTTTGCTGATGCTGTTTATCTTCTTATGTGTGGTAAACTGTTGATCTAAACTTCTTCACTATAGGTGGTCCTCGCTTAACGACCATTCATTTAGTGATGGTTTGGACTTATGACAGTGCTTAAAAACTGACTTGCAACTGGTCCTTGCACTTACAACTGTTGCAGCGTCCCGCAGTCACGTGATCGCCATTTTCTACCTTCCCAGCTGGCTTCTGATAAGCAAAATCAATAGAGAACGTGATTCACTTAATGACCACATGGTTTGCTTAATAACCATGTGATTTGCTTAATGACTGCCGCAAAAATGGTCGTAAAATCGCATTGGATTCACTTAATGACCGCTTCACTTAGTGACCAAAATTCCAGTCCCAGTTGTGGTCATTAAGCAAGGACTACCTGTAGTACTGTGCCCTGGAACAATGTATGAAAGCTGTAACATATTTTGTGTCATTGACATTCAGATAATGACATTGAAAGAACTGGGACAGTGCTGGAACTTTACTGTACATAAAGTGTGATTCTGTGGCCATCTCTTCAGTAAGAAGCCAGTGAGTTTCATGGGACTCCCCACCCCCAGATAAGTGAGTGAGTAAGTGAGTGAGTGAGTGAGTGTGTGTGTGTGTTTGTGTGTGTGTATATATATATATACGCGCAATATTATTCCATCTACAAAGTGGCAAGGTCCGAAATTAGGCCATTCAGATTTAAAATATGGCACTAAGAGGTAGTGTCCAGAACGCTTGTTGCAAGGTGCTCAGTGCCATTGTGTTCTCTCTTTCCCTCTTGTTGACTCGGGAATCTTTAAAGAGCAGGAGCCATTTAAAGAAGAGCTCCGTACTAAAAACAGGGCTGCTCTGCAGAGATTTAACTGGTTGCCAATCTCTGGAGTAAGATAATGCAAAGGAAGCAGCTAAATACTTTTAAATAGTATCTGTTGTGCAATAAAAGTATTTGCAGCTTAATGCGTGCAAATTTGGCATGGATTACTGACGCTGCCAGCTTGCATTTTAATTATGTTCAAAGGCTGAGGATGCAACGGCTATGAAACAATAGGCCATCTCCTCGCAGCAAAGCTCTTTGTAATTTTGCGTTGCTTATAGGATTCCTACCGTTCTGTATAGGATTGTTTAATTTTCCTCAGCCCAACTTGACAGTACTGTACTTGCGTTTGAAAAAGTGCGGTAAGTGTAGTTTTTTGTCCAAATGGAAGGCAGAATCAGAAAAGGCACATAAATGTTTGGAGGGTTGGGGGAATATTGGAAAGTTTTTTCTTAGTGTCCCTTTAAGGCTGCAGCGTGGTCTTCCCATTTCTAAATCACCTAGTTTATATATTTTTTAAGTTTGTGCACCCCAAGAGAGGCTTTTTACAACAAGAAGAGGCGAAATCTCTTGGTGCTTATCGTTATTTCTTGATTACTTTTAAAACTTTTTTTTAATCTTTGGCTTATTTCCCATCTAGATATTAAGGAGGACTGAGAATAATTATCTCCAGTTACTATTTTTGTATTTAATTTGAAGGATTTAACGTTTTCCTACATGTTGAATCTGCCGTTTTGAGTGTTCAGTTTTCTGCTCACTTTCCTTGAGTGCTGCAGTTGCTGGTTTGCATACTTTCCCTTTTGTCAATATCACTCAACAACTTTTAGAAGCCTTTCATTAACCCATTAGCTCTTATCTGCACTAGCCAAATATCCAGGGGGCGTTATAATCTACTGCCTGAAACATGGACAACTTTAAGGAAATTTTCTCAGAGCTTCGTTCTGAGCTTCGTTGTAATTTCAAACAGATTTTCCATGATACCCGTCAAGCTATTCTGCAAGATATTTGGGATATTGTAGAAAATATTAGCTCTAAAATGTGACAACTGGTTGAGGACGTTCTGCTGGGAGAGGAAGATTTTATCAAGAGGGAGATATTTTTCCCGACAGTGAGAATGGATTGTCTGAAGAAATACCAGGTGATGAACACACTTTGGTGATGAAGGGGTTACAGTTTGACTTGCACGATACTGACGAGGTTGTTTTTCTGAGGGATTGTTTTGGGAATGAAATGGCTCTGTTCTGTGGGAGGTTTTCTGCCAAGAAGTTTGACTTTTTAAGGGGGACAGCTGGGCTGTTTGATTTCTTTATGAAAAATGCCTTATGTGTAAAATGGAGAGAAGTAAATGTTCTGATATATTTTGATGCAGGATAAAAAAATTAAGGATATGTACTTTCATTTTTCTTTAATGATTTGACTGGACTTTTTAAAGGTTTGTTTGATTTATAAGATTTATAAGGTTTCTATAAGGTATAATAATAATTGATTTTTAGGTTTAATGGGGTTAAGATTGCTGTGGTATTATTAATTATAATAGTTTTTATAATTTGATTTTTGTTATAGTGAAAAGAAATATACAGAAAAGTGGTAGGAAGGAAATAATTAAATAAATGTTGTTTTTTGGGGGGGAGGGAAATTGATTTAGACATTTATATAATTTTTTTTGTCTTTTTCATAACAGGAAGGAGCAATTGCATTAGTGATTTGTATATGTGCTAATGGAGAGATTTATAGAAATAATGTGATCTTGGTTTGATATAGAGTAAAGGTTTGAATATGGAAATTGCTGTATATTCTCGTTGTGGAAAGTCACTTTATGTAATCCTCAAAATTCTTTTTTCTTGTGTTTCGTACTCTTTTTAGTTTTTCTTTTTTTTTCTTTTTGTAGTTTTTTGTAGTTTTTATCTTTTTTTCAAACTTAATAAAATTCTTTTTAAAAAAAGTTGTTTCTTTTCCACCTAGCTGCCAAGACTGAGGTGGATGAGCAACAAGCTGATCTGCAGTCTGTCCAATGAAATGTTAATTTAAAGAGTCAGATGTATTCTTGATTCAAATTCAGACTTCAACTAGGGTGGCCATATAGCTGATTTGCAGTGGTTCTTCAAAATGTTAATTAAGACTCCAGTATCACTGAAGAGTAGAGGCTTTATTGCTTCCCTTGGCGGCAGTGATGTAGTGCAAGGAAGAAAAAATGGAAGTGCAAACAAAATGTGATCTTTGCAAAATTTTAAACAAGATATTTTAATTTGAAGGAGATGCTGCTAGATAGCACCTAGCAGTTGTGAATCAATTTATGGGCGTCTTTTCTTGTAAGCACATTCCAAAGTCCAGAATGCATGCATGTGCTGCTGTTTAATTAAACTGGTTATCTCTTACAGGAAGGAAGGAAGGAAGGAAGGAAGGAAGGAAGGAAGGAAGGAAGGAAGGAAGGAAGGAAGGAAGGAAGGAAGGAAGGACCTATTTTTTCTTCTCAATATATAATTTTTTAATGAATACAATTTTTTTAATGAATTTACCGAAGGGAAGGAGCAAATCTTCCATTTAAAGACACTTGATTAAGCAGGAATTATGAGGAACTTTCAGAGATGGGCAGTGGGGTACCATCCACCTGTTTTGAAAGACCCTATGTTTGTGTGAACATGGTTGCCCTTAGATGCCTAGAATGTGTGTCAAGGACAGAGGCAAGAATTTACAGACACAATTTGTTATCCCTTCACATCTTCCTTCCCTAACATAATACCCTAGAGAAGTATTGCTTAACAGCTTCTACTAATAAAAAGCAACAAGTCTTTGTGACATGCAAGTCAGATGTAATGAGAGTCACAGTTTAACACTCTGGAGGATATCAAGTTGAAGAAGGCTAGTTCAAATCTGGAATTACACTGTGTGATGTACCATGTGTGTTGTGTTCACCAGATTTCATATGTCAGTACAGCTGGCCAACATATCTTGGACCATCACTTCTCTACTCGTTGAAATTAATATTACGTTCATCCTTATGAGCTGTTGAGCAGAGGTTTCTTTTCTATAACATGGATTGTAAGCAGTGAACAAGTACATGGGCAGGAGAACAATAATATGCACACATATGCAGATATACATACACGTAGATTTTATTTCATAGCCTGTGAAGATGCAGACCTTCAAAAGTGTAAACATTATTTAGTTGAGACCCAAGCCCTGTTGTTTAATTCATGCAAATGCTCCTAGTGACTATGGATGTGATATAGTTTTGCAATCTTGCAAAGGAGAAAGTGATAAGATTTAGCACCTGAATGAACTGGCAGTGGAGAGAATGGGGGGGGGGAGAAGAAGCAAAAGCAATGTGCCAGAGCAACAGGAGAGTGAAATTAAACATACTGAGAACAGAATAAACTATTGGAGCCAAAGTATCAGAAACATTTGGGGATGTTGGGCTGGATGGAAGGAAAAGGTCTGAAATAGAAAGGAAGAGCTGAGTATCAATAGCAAGTAAATGCTAACTGGGGCAGGGGTGAGGTGCAGGGGGGATATGACTTGTGGTTTTGTAATAGCCAGATCAAATTTCTAATCACAATTAATAGTTTTACCAGGATTCTCCAATCATAGTACTTTCTGTGGAGTCCTTGGTGCTCTCTGAGCCTTGTTGTTTTCTTACAGACGTTTCATTCCCAGGCTAGACAACATCTTCAGTGCGAAAAGGGAGTGGGACTTGCTCTCTATTTATATACCATGGCTTGTCCTGCTTGTGTTGGGGGGGGGGGGGTGTTGTTCTCTCCTTGGTAGTTCCTTCATTGGGCTGTTGTTTGCTGCTTGGTTGATTGACTGAGTTAATAGTTCCTTGATTAGGGTATATTGTGCTGTTTGATTGTTCCTCTGGTGCTAATCCTGGTGTTAATCTTTGCATATCTGGGTGTTGATTGCTGGCAAGGAGGTGTTCTGCTCCTTCCCCTTATATTAAAAGAGAAAAAGAAAAAAATATAAACCTCCAAATCACCTTCCCCCCAAAAAACATTTATTTAATTATTTCCTTCCTACCACTATTCTATATATTTCTGTCCACTATAATAAAAAATATTATAAAAACATGTAAATTATCTACTTTTATAATTAATAATACTATAACAATCTTAACCCTATTAAACCTAAAACCAAGCAATTATTATACCTTATAGATCTTAAAAATCAAACAAATCTTAAAAACAATCCAGTAAAACTTAATCCAAATCATTAAAGAAAAATGGAATCATACAAGCCTTAATATCAATCCAGATAAACATTCTCAAATCTTTAACCCACTTCAAAATATACTAAAACATTCACATATCTCCATATTACACACAGGGCATTTTTCATACAGAAATTAAACAGCCCAACTGCCCCCCTTAGAGACTCAGACTTCTCAGTAAAAAACCTCCCACAGAACAGAACCTCTTCTTTCCCACAACATTCCATCAGAAAAACAACTCCATTTGTAATTTGCAACTCAGACTGTAACCCCTTCAACACCAGAATGTAATCGTTGCCTGGAATTTCAGCAAAAGCTTCAGTCTCGCTGTCCATAGATACATCTCTATCTTTGTTAAAATCTTCAGCTTCTTCCACAATGTCCTCATCCAGATGACACATTTTAAAATTAGTATTTTCCACAATGTCCCAAATATCTTGCAAAAAAGCTTGGCAGAAGTCAGAAAAGATCTGTTTAATGGACTTTTCAAGCTCAGAACGAAACTCTCCTTAAACTCCTCCATGTTTCAAGCAGTAGATTAAGGCACCCCCTAGATACTTGACTGGTGAACGTAAGAGTTAATGAGTAATGAATAAAGTTATGAATAAAGTTAAAGTAAATGAATAAAGTTAATGAATAAAGATCTCCGAAAGTTGTTGACATAAGAGAAAGTATGTTAACAAGCAGCTTCCAGGGAAAGTGAACAGAAAACTGAAGATTCGAAATAGCAAATTCAACACATAGGAAAATATTAAATCCTTCAAATTCAATACAAAAATAATAGCATGGAGGCAATTATTTATTCTCAGTCATCCTTAGTATTTAAATGTGCCCGCTCTTTGGAATAAGCTACCCCCAGATGTAAAAGGGGCGTGGTGGCTCAGCGGGTAAGACGCCAGGCTTGTTGATCAGAAGATTGCAAGTTCGGAGGTTCGAATCCCTAGCCCTGCGTGCAGAGTGAGCTCCTGCACTAGCTCCAGCTCTTGCCAACCTAGCAATTCGAAAGCATGCAAATGCAAGTAGATGAATAGGTACCACTTCGGTGGGTAGGTAACAGCGTTCCGCGCGTGTCATGCGGCCACATGACCGTGGAAGCGTCTTCGGACAACGCTGACTCTTTGGCTAACAAACGGAGATGAGCACCGGCCCCTAGAGTCGGACACGACTGCACAAATGTGTGGGGGGTACCTTTACCTTTTTTTTTACCCCCAGATGTAAGACAGGCCCCCACACTCCTGGCCTTCAGGAAGGGAGTTAAAACCTGGCTATGCCACCTGGCTTGGGGTGGGAGGGGTGATAGCCATGCATGGAGGTGGTTGGCTCCATGATAGTGCCAACAGTAAGATCTCGATACATCTAAATACAATCTGGTATTTATACATCATATTTGTATTTTTATATATATATTATTTATATATATTAATATTTATATGTATTTTGTATTTTAATGATATGTAGTTTTTATTGTTATGAACCGCCCAAAGTCGTCATGTACGAGTTGGGCAGTCAAGAAGTCAATAAATAAATAAATAAATAAATAAATAAATAAATAAAGGAAAACAAGCCAAAGCTTAAACATTTTTTAAACTAATCCAGAAATAACGATAGGCACCAAGAGAGATAACTTCTCTCTTGAGAGAAGTTCCTCATGGGGGTGGTTAATCCTGTAATTTTATAATGCCCTTCTTTTATTAATACTATCTCCCACTTGGATTTTTATATCTATTTATTATATTAATTGTATAAATTGTTGGTTTATATATTTTATATTTCATGCTTTTATCTAATTTTATTTTGTTGTAAACCGCCCAGAGTTCCCCGTTGGGGGAGATGGGCGGTTATATAAATAAAATAAATAATAATAATAATAATAATAATAATAACAACAATAATAATAACAACAACAACAACAACAACAACAATAATAATAATAATAATAATAATAACTTCTTGCTGTAGAAAGCCTTTCTTGGGGTACATAACTTAAAAAATTATATAAATTGGGTGATTTAGAAATGGAGTGGCTCGACTTAGTGTCTCTTTAAGGCTACAGCACGGCTTGGAAATGGTGACATTCCGGTCTCCCAGCAGCTCTTACCCGATCGGCGCGAACACTGTTTGCGATTCTTGGGCTGCAAGTCACCATTCTGGAGATCAGATGGGATGATTCTGAGTGGTTTCTTTGCCGTGAAAGCGCTCCAGGGCTTCAGGAAAAAACCTGCCTGAGCCCAAAAAATTGCCGCGTTGTCAGTTCTGTCCACAGAACTCGTGGGCACAGCTCCTCAGTCGGCCATATTCCCCACCAGAAGTCCAGGAAAGATGTTGATGTAGTAAGTCACAGGCCTGATAGGATTGGGGTTCTTTGCTTATTTTATTTACTTATTTATCAAATTTATATAGCCGTCCATCTCACTAATGCCAGTTTGGTCTAGTAGTTAAGGCAACAGGCTAGAATCCAGGAGACTGAGGGTTCTAGTCCTGCCTTAGGCATGAAAGCCAGCTGGGTGACCTCATTTATTTATTTATTTATTTATTTATTAAATTTCTATGACCGCCCATCTCCCCCTCAAGGAGGGACTCTGGGCGGTTCACAACCTTGGGCCAGTCCCTCTCTCTCTAAGCCCAACTCGCCTCACAGGGTTGTTGTTGTGGGGAAAATAGGAGGAGGAAGGAGTAGTAGGTATGTTCGCCGCCTTGAGTTATTTATAAAAATAATAAAGGCGGGATAGAAAATAATTAAATAAATAAATAAAGTGACTCTGGGTGGCGTACAATAAAACTTATCAATCAGGAGAATGTAGGGATGCTGGCTTGAGAAAAGTTCAAGATTTGAGCCTCTGCCACTTCTAGTTTTACATCCATCACTCATCACTGTCCTATTGCCATTTCTTAAAACCAGTTCCAAAACAGCAGAATGCAAAAAACAGCAATAAACAAAACAAAAACAACAAAAAATCCTTAAAGAATGTTTACCACAGCTCCTTAGCTACTCCTTCAGTAATCTTTCTGACTTTGTTTACTTTTTATAATATATGCTACTGTCATAGAAATTGGTAAAAATACTAATTTTCTCTTTCCCCCACCCCCCTCCCACACCTCTGGAATACAGCCTAAAAACATTGCATTGATCTTCTGAATTTTCTGGATCCTCTGCTATGTTACTTGCCATTTTCACCAAAACTGTCCAAGAGGAACATGGGAAAATAAATGGGCCCTTTCTTGAATCTCTGAGCTGGTTCAAATACTGCTCTTGTACTGTAACCCTGAACCCATTCTTATCAATCTTAGCAAGTTTATATTAAAAGATACTAGCAAATATTTATAACTATAAATATTATTTATGTTGAACTGTCCCTAGCAAACTTCACTGTTACTAGCAAAATAAGCACTGAGCCTACTTATCTGAAGTGTGACACATATAATTTATTCTTAAGGAATTACTATTCCCAAAACTTTTGCTGCATGTTGTCAGGCAGGAAAAAAAAAGTAATTTCCATTTGTTGGTGTGTGTTGATAGTCAAGGGAAGATAAGGAGATTTAGGTCCTGAGTTGAGTCATGACAAGTCAACCAGTCAAAACAGAAAGATGTACTAAATCAACATTACTATTCTATGCTTGATTAATACGTCCTGAAAAATACATGTATCAATTATCTTAACTTAAAAGATAGACTGATTCCAATATATTCAGATAATAACAAAAATGAAAACTTACCAGCATCTAAAAAGTCAAAAGATGTTATTGACTTTTGTCTAAATGTCCTGATAAGTATGTTCCCCTAACATTTTTTACAGCAAAATTACAAATAATCCACAATTTATTATTATATTAGTTGTTTTTTTCTGCATGATGTTATAATTGTAATTTACATTTGATTAGCAATCCACAGTAGAAACCATATTTTGTCAGATTGGGAATTGTCTTGAAATTGACATTGACGTTCATGTCTTTTTATAATCCCCTCATGTTCCAATGATGTAGAACAGGGCTTTCCAAAGTGCGGCGGCGGCACGGCGGCAGCGCGGGGGCGCGTGCGTGCGGCGGCAACACAGGGGGGCGTGCGGTGGCTCATGCGCGCACGGCGGTGGCGCGGGGGGGCGTGCGGCAGCGCAGGGGGACATGCGGCGGCGTGTGTGTGTATGGTGGTGGCGGCAGCGGCTGCCGCTGCCACTGTGCACGCGTGCGCCGCCGCTTCTGGGTGGTGTGGCGACACACCACGCTGTGTGTGGTGACACACTTTTGTGTCGCGACACACAGTTTGGAAAGCTCTGATGTAGAAAATCCTCCCTTGTTCAAAAGGACATTTTATTTTTGCAGAACCTTTAGTGTTTTAGATTATATTATTTCAATATATCCTGACCAAGAGAAAATGTCCATTGTGCCAAGTAGAGGAAAACACAATAGAAACCTTGAGGATGGCAACATGTGGTTTGGATAATGAATGCTATGCCAACAGAAAATTCTACTATGAATTATACAAGTTTCAAATAAAAAATATTTATTTGAGGACTTCCGGTGAGGAACATGGCCAACTGACCAGCTGTGTCTCTGAACTCCGCGGGCAGATCTGACAACGTGGCTTTTTTGGGGGGTGCAGGCAGGCTTTTCCTGCAGCCCTAGAACATTTTCAAGGACAGAAAACACTTGGAATCAGCCCATTTGTACTCCAAAATGCTGTCTTGTAGCCAGAGAATCACAAACAGTGTCTGCCACCACCTGGTAAGACATGACAGGAGATGGGGACGCCATCATTTCCATGCTGTGCTGTAGCCTTAAAGGGACAGTAGGTCGAGCCACCCCATTTCTAAATCACTCAATTTATATATTTTTTAAAAGTTTTTATTTATATATTTATTAAATTTCTATGACTGCCAATCTCCCCCTCAAGGAGGGACTCTGGGAGGTTCACAACACAACATCATTAAAATACAATAAAAACAACAATAAAAATATAAAAAGTTTTGTACCCTAAGAGAGGCTTTTTACAATAAGAAGAAGCGGACTCTCTTGGTGCTTATTGTTATTTCTGGATTAAATTAAAATTCTTTTAAAGTTTTGGCTTGTTTTCCCATTTAAGGACTAAGGAGAATTGAGAATAAACAATTGTCTACCTGCTATTATTTTTGTACCAAATTTGAAGGATTTAATATTTTCCTACACACTGAAATTGCTGTTTTGAAGTTCTAGTTCTCTGTTCACTTTCTTTGAGAGCTGCTTGTTAATGTACTTTCTCTTGTTTCAATTTCACTCAGAAGTTTTTTTATTAGTAATAAAGTTTTTTTTATTATTTTTAAAGACAAAGATAAAAAACTACAAAAAAACAAAAACTACATACAAAAAAAGAAAACAAACACTAAAAGTTTTTTTAAAACCTGGGAATACTTCAATCTCCCTCACAGCAGTAAAATTGCCATCTTTTCCAGCTTCTTCTTCCATCACAATATTTTCATATAGTTGACCCATTTTAGCCAGAATCTCATCTCGAATGTCCCAAACAATCTGCAAAATAACTTGACAACCCTTTGAAAAAATCTCTTTTTGCTGACAACGAAATTCTATGAATTCTCCTTTAAAATCTTCCATAGTTCAAACTGTAAATTATGGCACCCCCTAAAGAGTTAACTCACAAAAATAGAGGTTAGTGAATTAATCCAAAACTAACAAAGGAAAATATACTAGCAGACAACCCAAAGAAAGTAAACAGAAAGCCAAGAGTTTAAAATAAGAAATCAAAAGCAACGTGTAGGAAAACACTCCGTCCTTCAAATTCAGCACCAAAGATAGCAACGGAAAGGCAATCTTACAGTTTCAGCCCTCAGTACAATCCAGATGGGAAAACAAGCCAGAACTTTTTTTTATAGTTAAAAATCTCCAGAAATAACTATATTCACCAAGAGATTCCGCTTTTTCTTACTATAAAAAGCTTCTCTTAGGGTAAGGTAAGGGTTCCCCCCGCACATTTGTGCAGTTGTGTCCGACTCTAGGGGAAAAAACTGCCATGCTGCCAACTCTGCCCACAGAGCTCGCAGGCAAGGTTGTTCAGTCCGCCATTTCCCACCAGAAGTCAGAACCATCACTCAGAAGTTTTTTTTATTAACTCATTATCTCCTATCTGCATGAGTCAAGTATCTAGGGGGCACCATAATCTACTGCCTGAAGTATGGAAGATTTCCAGGAGACTCAAAGTTCCGTGGTGAGATTTGCTCTGACTTTAAACAGATCTTTAGACAGTTTTTTGAGGATGCCTGTCAAGCTATTCTGCAGACTATTCGGGACATTGGGGAAGATGTTATTTTTAAAGTGTGTCATCTGGCTGAAGGTGTTATGGGGGAAGATGAAGATTTTGACGTGGATGGAGATTTTTCTATTGACAGCGAGTTTGAAGTAATGCCAGACAAAGATTACATGTTGGTGTTGAAGGGGTTACAGTGACAGCATGAGCTGCAGATAACAAGGAGAGTTGTTTTTCTGTGGGAATATTATGGTTTTCTGAGGAAATGGTTTGGGAGAGAAGAAAATCTGCTTTGTGGGAGATTTTTGGTGAGAAGTCTGAGTTTTTAAGGGGGGCATTTGGGCTGTTTGATTTTTCTAAGAAAAATGCCTTGTGGGTAATTGTGAGATATGTAAATGTTTTGGTTTGTGTCAGGGGAAGCAGAGAGGAGGGCGGAGCACTGGATAAGAAGCGAGCACGCAGCTCAGAGAGCCTAGCCTATTTCCCCAAACGTCAGAAGAAAGCTCCGCCCTAGGTTGAGCTGATATACTTGGGAATCTTCAGGCACTGTTAGTTTAGCAGGATTTCTGCTTGTAGGTATGCAATAAACACTAGAGACTAGATTCCTGGCCTCGGCGTGTTATTTCTGCATCTACACACGACATCAATCCTGCTAAACCAAAACTCCCATCGAAAGAGGGAGGAACACATAAACCAGAAGAATGGCTTCTCAGACGCAGGAATTGCAGCAGGCCATAATCCAGCTAGCAGCGGCCTTGACACAACACCAGCAACAAGTCGACGACCAGATTAATAACTTACAGGTGGCGATGCTTCAGCAGATGCAACAACCAGCGCCAGGGGCACAGCAGCCAGCACCAGTGGCACCACCCCCACCAGTCGTTCTGCGATCCCCAGGGTGTTTACCAGAGAAATTTGGGGGAGAGACGGCACAGCTCAGGACCTTCGTCGCCCAGTGCACCATGTTTTTCGACAGCAGACCAGCCGAGTTCCCGACTGAGAGGTCCAGAGTCACGTTCATTTTAAGTTTGCTGAAAGGCTCAGCCGCAAGATGGTCCATCCCCATGGTGGAAGCTAACGACCCAATTCTGGACAACTACCAGAACTTTATGGCCCGTTTCAGAGCCCATTTTGATGATCCAATCAGAGAGGTCACTGCCAGCAGAGAGATCCGGCTGCTCCGACAGGGGAACAGGAGAGTAGGAGCGTACATCGCAGATTTCAAACTGCTGGCAGGAGATTTGGGCTGGAATGAGGTGGCATTGAAGGATCAGTTTAAACAAGGACTGGACGAAGAGATTAAGATGGAGTTAGTGCGGCAGGGCACTCCAGCGACATTGGAAGACCTATACCAGTTAACAGTCGTCATAGATGCTCGATTGGAGGAGTTAAAGCAGCTTCGGCCAGGGAGAAACAGGGCAGGAACCCGACCAGCTTTTCCAGGTTTTGCTACCCCCTCTAACACGTTTGTTCCCCTGAGCGCGGAAGAACCCATGCAGATAGGGGCCATAAGAAGGGGGCTCTCTGAAGCCACGAGGCAAAGGAGAAGGGACAGTGCACTTTGTTTTTATTGCGGGGGGCCAGGGCACATTGCAAGGGTGTGCCCGACCAGACGCCAGGCAGCCCCGGTAAGATTTACAACCCAAGGCACGGAGCAGGCCCACATTCCAGCCGCTTCTTCTCAGCAGTTAAACTCCAACAGCCCCCCTCATCAGAGCCCCGCAGGGCGGCCATCCAGCAATTAAGAAGGGCTCAGACGGCAGATCACAACCAAGATTTTTATATTGTTCCAGCCACGCTGACTACAGATTCCAAGCAACTGTTACCGGTAAATGTTATGATTGATTCCGGGGCGACAACCAATTTTATAGATGGGGAAGTAGTGGTAAAGTTTCACATTTCAACTATTGCACTACCAAGCCCCATGCAGGTTGAAACCATCGACGGGCAACCTCTCAAGGCCGGCGCGATCGAACGTTGCACCCTGCCGATTCAGCTAAACATCGCAGATCACTCGGAGTGGATCCAACTGTACGTTACTGCCTCCTTGCAAGTCCCAGTCATTCTCGGGGCACCTTGGTTGAGACTTCACAACCCCAATTTGGACTGGATGACCGGAGCAGTTTCCTTTCCCTCTCAAGACTGTCGGCACCACAAATTGCAGGGCTTTACCCAAGCCCAGCTGGCAGCTGCAAGCCGGGAAGCAGGGAAGGCTCCACTACCAACAAAGTATGGAGATTTTGCAGACATCTTCGGAGAGCAAGAGGCCACAGTGTTGCCCCCCAATAGATCTTTCAACTGCACCATAGATTTGAAGCCTGGGGCCAAGATCCCAGCGGCACGGCATTACACAATGTCCCCAGAGGAGCTAGCTATACTGAAGGAATATTTGGATACCAACCTAAAAAAGGGTTTCATTCGGCCATCGACATCACCGGCATCCGCCCCTACCTTCTTCGTGCCTAAAAAGCCCGATCCTTTCGCCCCGGCGGCACAGGCTGGCGATAAGGGACCCCCCATGCGCACGGTGCATGACTACAGCGCACTCAACGCAGTCACCGTTAGAGACCACTACCCTCTTCCAGTGATATCGGAGTTGCTAGATCGCCTGCAAAAGGCTCGCATTTTTACCAAGCTAGACCTCAGGAATGCCTACAATTTGATCAGAATAAAGCCAGGCCATGAATACTTAACGGCTTTTAACACCAGATGTGGTAAGTTTGAGTATTTAGTCATGCCTTTTGGACTAAGTAATTGTGGGGCAGTATTTTCCAGGTTCATGAACCACATTTTCTCAGACTTGTTAGATAAATATGTCATTGTGTATCTGGATGACATTCTGATTTATTCTGAGGACCCCACCTCCCACATTACCCATGTGCGTAATGTTCTGCAGAGATTAAGAGAGAACAAGCTGTTTGCGAAATTAGAAAAGTGCGCTTTTGACTTAACGCAATTAGACTATCTGGGATACAGGATTTCCACAGAAGGCGTAGCCGTGGATCCTGCAAAGGTCCAAGCAATTATGTCATGGAAGCCTCCCCGTAACGTCAAGGAGCTCCAACAATTTCTGGGGTATGCAAATTTTCTTCACAGGTTTATTGCCTCATATGCGGAGAAAGCGCGTCCCCTTACTCAGCTGTTAAAGAAAAACAGACGTTTTTGCTGGGGGGAACAGCAGCAAGCGGCCTTTCAATAATTTAAACAGCTGTTTACCTCCCCACCACTCCTGAGGCACCCGAACCCTTCAAAACAGTTCCACATCCAGTGCGACGCCTCTAACTTTGCCGTCGCCGCCATTTTACTCCAAGCGGCGGACGAAAGGGGGGAAGATTTATTACCCTGTGCCTATTTCTCTCGCACGCTGTCACCAGCAGAGAGGAATTACGATGTTTTTAACAAGGAACTGCTTGCCATAAAATCAGCCTTTCAAGAATGGAGGCATTGGTTAGAGGGAGCAGCTTTGCCAATCAAGGTTTACACAGACCATAAAAACTTAGCACTGTTGCAGAGCTCGGGTTCCCTCAACCCCCGTCAGGTCAGATGGAGTCAATTTTTTTCACGCTTCGATTTCGTCATCTCGTATTTGCCAGGCAAACAAAACAAGCTGGCTGACGCGTTGTCTAGGCAGCCGCAGGACATTGCAGAACCTGACCAAGCCACCCAAGCCACGATCTTGCACCCTCAAAATTTTGAGAAGCCTCCCGAAGGGGTCCAAGTAGAGAACTTGGCAGCAGTCAGACTAGTAGACGATCTCCTTGTAAGAATCAAGGCGCAGCAGCAACAAGACCCCTACGCACGGGCTAGGCTGGATGACCTCCAGGGGGCCCAGCATGGTACACCGTCCCCTTTCACAGCGGAGGCAGGGACACTTTGGCATAGTGGGTGGCTTTATGTTCCCAAGACCCTGAGGGAAGAAGTATTATAGCTCTGTCATGATAGCCCTACGGCAGGACACGGGGGGGGTGTTCAAAATGCTGCACAGAACACTCAGAGACTACTGGTGGCCCAAGATGGCAGCACACATCAAGACTTACGTGGCCTCTTGCCACGTGTGTAGACGCGCTAAAACGGTTGCAGGGAAACCAGCAGGCCTTTTGCAGCCCCTGCCCACACACCCCCAACCTTGGGACACTGTCTCCATGGATTTTATCACTGACTTGCCACAGGCACAGGGTTTCACTTCCATCCTGGTGGTGGTAGACTGCTTTACGAAAATAGCGCACTTCATTCCCTGCAAGGGCCTACCAACAGCACAAGTTACAGCACAGCTCTTTTTGGACAATGTCTTCCGATATAGAGGTATGGTTAACCACTTAATCTCAGATCGCGGTTCGCAATTTACTTCCAGGTTCTGGGGGGCGCTTTTCCAGACATTGGGGGTCAAAATACACTTGTCCTCTGCGAATCATCCTTCCAGTAATGGCGAAGCAGAGAAAACTAACCAGTTATTGCAGCAATATCTCAGATGTTACATTAACTACCGGCAGGACAATTGGCCAGAACTTCTCCCCATGGCAGAGTTCGCTTACAACAATGCAGTACATTCCTCAACCAAGATGTCCCCTTTCCAGGCTCTCTATGGCACAAACCCGAGAGTGTTGCCCCTTTCCTCACAACAAACAGCTGTGCCTGCAGCCACGGATTTCCTGGCAGAAAGACAGGCGGCCCATCACCTGTTAGCAGAGCAGCTAGAGGTGGCAAAGGCAGCCTATAAACGGAACGCAGATGAACGCAGACAGGAAGGACCCCCCCATATCACCAGGAGACAAGGTCTGGCTCTCTACAAAGTTTCTGCCCACTAACAGACCTTGCAAGAAGCTGGACTCTAAGTTTATTGGCCCTTTTCAAGTGATACAGCAAATAAACCCTGTGGCTTATCGTTTACAGCTTCCAAATTCAATGAGGATTCACCCGGTGTTTCACAAGTCCTTGTTAGTCAAAGATTCCCCTCCAAGTGCCTTGCGGTCGCATACCCCCCCCCACCTCCAGTACTGGTCCAAGGGGAACCGGAGTACGAAGTGCAAGAGATTTTGGACTCCAGAAGGAGGGGCAGGGGGATTCAGTATTTAATACACTGGAAGGGGTATTCTCAGACAGAGCGCTCCTGGGAAAATGCCAAAGATGTCCATGCACCCTTCCTAGTGCATAGGTTTCATCAGATTTTCCCTCACAAGCCACGGCCAGCGCGACTCCCAGAGCTACAGCCCCCGGCTGAAGACGAGGAAGCCGACCAGCCGGAGGATTTCGTGAGTTGCCAGCAACCATTCCTGCTCCCTCCGTCAGACCCAGCGAGGGGGGAGGAGGAGGATTCGCATCCTTCCACCTCTGGTTGCCAGCTCCCAGGAGGGGGGAGGGAGAACCTTTCTAACGATTTAGCTGTTTTTCAGGAGACACCAGCTGCACCCGGACTATCAGATCAAACAGAGAGACGCGAGCCTTCCCCCGACATTCCTTTCCTGGATGACCTCCCTTCACTGCCCAGCTCCCAGGAAGAAGAGCAGATAGACACTTTTTCACACGGGATCCTGCCCGGCACCAAGGACGAACGGGGGGAGGGAGTTGCTATGGAGTTTTTGGATGGGGAGGGGGGTGGTGTCAGGGGAAGCAGAGAGGAGGGCGGAGCACTGGATAAGAAGCGAGCACGCAGCTCAGAGAGCCTAGCCTATTTCCCCAAACGTCAGAAGAAAACTCCACCCTAGGTTGAGCTGATATACTTGGGAATCTTCAGGCACTGTTAGTTTAGCAGGATTTCTGCTTGTAGGTATGCAATAAACACTAGAGACTAGATTCCTGGCCTCGGCGTGTTATTTCTGCATCTACACACGACAGTTTATTTCGAAGTGGGGTAAAAAAAATAAGAATGTTTAATTGGATTGATAATGAGGTTTTTATGATTTCACTTCTCTTTAATGATCTGGACTAAGATTTATTCAATTTTTTTAAAGGTTTGTTTGATTTTTAAGATTTATAAGGTACCTATAAGGTATAATAATTATTGTTTGGTTTTTAGGTTTAATAGGGTTAAGATTGTTGTAGTACTATTAACTATAAAAGTAGGCAATTTATATGTTTTTATAATTGGATTTTTAAGATAGTGGATAAAATATATGAAAGTTTAATTGAATTGACAATGAGGCTATTATATTTCATTTTTTAATGATTTGGATTAATTGCTTTAGTATTATTATAAAAGTAGACAATTTATATGTTTTTATAACATGATTTTTATTATAGTGGACAGAAATATATAGAATAGTGCTAGGAAGGAAATAATTAAATAAATGTTGCTTTATGGGGGAGGGAAGCTAACTTAGAAATATATATATATATATATATATATATATATATATATATATATATATAAGCAATTGCATTAGTGATTTGTATATGTGCTAATGGAAGGAGTTATAGAAATAATGTGATCTTGGTTTTTTTTATTCTTGCTGTTGAAAGTTGGAAGTCACTTCTATATGTAATTTTCAAAATTCCTTTTTCTTGTGTTTCACACCTTTTTTAGTTTTTCTTTTTTCTTTTTGTAGTTTTTTTGCTTTTTTGTACTTTTTATCTTTCTTTTAAACTGAATAAAATTGTAGACTTTAGTTCAACTAGAGAATGGTACAGTGCAGGGTTGGACAGGAAGATTCATTCAAAACAAGGCACTGCCAGCCTATCCTGAAGCCTTGGCCTTTGAGTGAGTATTAGAATGTAGAACAGGAAGAAAACTTAGCAGCCCTAGCTATAGCAATGGTGGTGATCTCCTCTGCCCAATTCTGATCAAATGGTGCCCTAGGCCAGTCATTAGTTCTACTGAATCACTTCTTCACACAGTTTCCTTCCGTGTGAACATAAAGCCCTTTGGGTCAGTAGGAAAACTTACTGTATAGGAGGAATACACATCTTTAAATCACAACTTCTTTCTTGAATCTTTAATGATTGCTTGGTATATGGCAATAATCCCATGGTAAAAGTATAATGAAATGAATAATACTAGCCTGTTCTCTCCCCGCTTCCTCCTGTATTACTAACATGCATTATGACCACGAACATAGTCACCTTACATATGCAAGAAAATTAGAAGTGCCACTGAATGAGGAAGAAGAATTAGGAGGTTGATCTGGAAGAATAAATATGACACTTTGTTATGCATACTCATGGAAATAACAAAAAAGGCAAATACCAATAATGCATTCATTAACTCTCCTGCATTAAACAGGATAATCTGAACATGGCAATAAAATGCTGATCAATCCATAATTATATTTCATTCATTGAAAAAATATACACAGTGTTATTTCACTTAGGTGCAGTAAAAGAAAGCTGCCAGAAAAAAATTAACTTACAAAGGAGACAGGAACTAGACTACGTTGGCCCAATCTGAATACTCAGTCCAAAACAGGGTGTATATGAACAGCATTGCCCACAGAATGGCTCCCAAGTGTACAGAAAGGAAACAAAATGGTGAATTACTAGAGGCCTGTGCCAGAAAATAGGAACTCTCCGTGGAGACAGAGACAGCTGGAGCGCTTCAGAGGAGACCTAAGCATTGATGCTGTCAATGCTTGGCCACTTTCAAAGCACTGCCAACTTGCACTAGTCAGTTTGGGGGTGGGGTGGGGGGTCAATAGAACATTTGCTTGTGCCTCAAAGTGGAGTGGATGGGCCTTGGCTACTCAAACCTGGCCTAAGGTCATATTATTAGATAAGACATTGCCAAATTGTATGTATGTATGTATGTATGTATGTATGTATGTATGTACGTACTGTATGTATGTATGTACGTACGTACGTACGTACTGTATGTATGTATGTATGTATTTATTTATTTAATTTATATGACCGCCCATCTCCCTGCAAAACATAACTCAAATGGTCAGGATAATATGTCCATTATGCTTTGGTTGAATTTCCTTCAAGCATCATAAATTCCACCAACCATTGTGGTTAGGATAGCTCTCCATCTTCTTAACAACCATGGTTTGCAGTAGTCACATAGTAAATACAATGGTGCTTAAAAGTTTGTGAGCCTTTTTGAATTTTCAATATTTCTGCATAAATATGACCTAAAACATTATCTGTTCTCCACACAAGTCCTAAAACTAGATAAAGAGAACCCAGTTAAACAAATGATCAAAAACATCATACTTGTTCATTACTTTATTGAGGAAAATGATCCAAAGCTACATACTGTATTTGTGTGTGGTAAAAGTAGGTGAACCTCTAGGATTGTCAGCTCATTTGAAGGGGAAATTAGAGTCAGGTGTTTCAATCAATGGGATTATAATCAGGTATGACTATGGGAGGTCCTGCCTTATTTAAAGAACAGAATTCTGGGTATTTACTATCACAGTCTGATCTTCACAACAAAGGTATATAGAAGTGTGTCATGGCTTGAAAAAAGGAGATTTTTGAGGACCTCCGAAAAACAGTTGTTGATGCTCATCAGGCTGAAAAAGGTTGCAAAACTATTTCCAAAGATTTTGAACTCCACCAGTCCACTGTCAGGCAGACTGTACAAATGGAGGCAATTTAACACCATTGTTACCCTCCCCAGGGGTGGTCGACCAACCAAGATCACAGCAAGATCAAGGCGTGTAATACTCCAGGAGGTGTCAAAGAACCCCAGGGTAATGTCTAAGGAACTAAAGGCCTCTCTTGCATTGGCGAATGTCAGTGTTCATGAGACCACCATCAGGAGAACACTGAACAACAATGGTGTGTATGGCAGGGTTGCAAAGAGAAAGCCACTACTCTCCAAAAAGAACATTGCTGCCTATCTACAGTTTGTGAAAGACCACATGGATAAGCCAGAAGGCTATTGGAAGAATGTACTGTGGAGGGATGAGATCAAAATAGAATTTTTTAAGCTTGAATGAAAAGCATTATGTTTGGTGACACTGCCTTCCAGCATAAGAACCTTGTCCCATCTGTGAAAAATGGTAATGGCAGTATCATGGTTTGGGCCTGCTTTTCTGCCTCTGGACCAGAACATCTTGCCATCATTGATGGAACTATGAATTCTGAATTGTACCAGCAATTCTGTCAGATGGAGAATAAAATCAATGTAATGTAATTTCCAATTGCATCTAGTCAGGGTAGCTGTCTGTGAACTGAAGCTCAAGAGAAAGTGAGTCATGCAGCAAGACAACAACCTAAAACACACAAGTACAACCAAAGAATGGTTAGAGCAGAAGGAAAATAATGTTTTGGAATGGCCAAGTCAAAGTCCTGACCGTAATCCTATAGAAATGTTGTGGAAGGACCTGAAGCTGGCAGTTCATGCAAGGAAGCCCATCAACATCCCTGAGTTGAAGCTGTTCTATAAGGAGGGGTGGGCTAAAATTCCTCCAAGCCGATGTGCAGGACTGATCAACAGTTATTGGAAATTTTTAGTTGCAGTTATTGCTGCCCAAGGGGAACATGCCAGTTACTGAAAGCAAAGGTTCACTTTTGCAACACACAAATATGTAGCTTTGGATCATTTTCCTCAATAAATCAATTAACAGGTATAATGTTTTTGACCTATTTGTTTAATTGGGTTCTCTTTATCTAGTTTTAGGACTTGTGTAGAGAACTGTTATGAAAATCCCATTGTTTCCCTTTAATTAATGAAATCTTTTTCGTATATATGAAATCCTAAGCATTCAGTGCAAAGTTGCTGACTAGATGCAATTGGGAATTACATTACATTGATTTAATTCTCCATCTGACTAAATACCTCAGTATGAAAAGTAACATTAATAAAAAGTTTTGCTTTAACACACACTGAAAATGAATTGCTAGAGGTCCAGTCCTACAATGCCCTTAATGTGACTGCAGTTGGCTTAAAGAAAGAAAAATACTATGTATCCCATTAGATTATTATTGGCTGTTGTGGGTCTTCTGGGCTGTGTGGCCGTGTTCTGGAAGTTGTGGTTCCTAACGTTTCGCCAGCATCTGTGGCCAGCATCTTCAGAGGGCAGGAGCACAGATAGAAGCAGAATCTCTGTGCCCGGGCACAGAGATTTTGCTTCTATCTGTGCTCCTGCCCTCTGAAGATGCTGGCCACAGATGCTGGCGAAACGTTAGGAACCACAACTTCCAGAACACGGCCACACAGCCCGGAAGACCCACAACAGCCATTGAACTCCGGCCGTGAAAGCCTTCGACAATACTTAGATTATTATTATTTTCCAATTTCTATATCCATTCCTGTGGCCCTGGGTTTGCAGCTCACAACATTTACAAATGAATAATTATGAGAGAGGGGGCGTAATGGCTCAGCGGGTAAGACGCCAGGCTTGTCAGTTGGAAAATAGCAAGTTCGGAGGTTCGAATCCCTAGCCCCGCATGACGGAGTGAGCTCCCGCACTCGCCCCAGCTCTTGCCAACCTAGCAATTCGAAAGCATGCAAATGCAAGTAGATTAATAGGTACCACTTCGGTGGGTAGGTAACAGTGTTCCACGCACGTCATGCCAGCCACATGACCGCGGAAGAGTCTTCAGACAACGCTGGCTCTTCGGCTAACAAACGGAGATGAGCACCGGCCCCTAGAGTCGGACACGACTGTGCAGGGGAAACCTTTACCTTTAATTATGAGAGATTCATCTAAAGCAATCCAATGTCTGTGCTCCACCATTCGCTGGACTCTGCATGGATTCATTCAGGACAAATTTACAACCTTCTGAGTTGATCATGGGAATTATAGAAATGCATAATTTCAATGCTGTATTGAGGGCCCCGTAAATCCATAAGGAAAACTAGTACATAGAGAAAGGCTGTTGTTTAATATAAAACTCTTTTTAATGCTTAAAATGCTGACATGCTAACAAAACAATAATGAGATGCATGTGGTTAAGTTTCAAGAGGATGTAAGTTGAGCACGTGACTGACAGCAGGAAGGTGTGGTAAGGTGTTTAGGTAGAAGACCTGCTTTACTCAGAAGACAGGAACATGAGTTTCTAGGTATTCAGAAACCACCAGTCACCATAGTTATGAGACCACCAAGGTAACCTGTTGTAACCTCGGAGCTAATTAACATGCTAAAAATCACACCCCAATGGCGAGGCCTAAGATGTAAATGAGAATGAAACATCAGAGATGACCTAAGGGGAGGCATGGACAATGTGTGTTATCCATATTTAGGTATAAGTTACACGTGAGTAACTACTGTGCATGTGAATATGGTTGACTGTTCCTGAATGATATGTATAAAAACCCACTGCGTTCCTGGGCTCGGGGCTCTTGCATCTTGCAAGAGACCTCTTTGTATCTGTGCACAGAAATAAAAGAGAACAAAGGAACTTCCTGCCTCAGTGTGGTAATTGGGTGACATCGCGCCGAGTCACGGGCCTTCTTGGCCAACAGTATGTTTTGTCTTTTTATTTTAATATCATGCCTAATAATTACAATAGCAAGTACATAACTTCCAGCTATTCCATTGGTTTTAATAAATGATTAGAAACACAGAGAGATGGTTTTGTGACAGGCATGGTGACAGCATAGTAAAGATTGGATGGTGACTTTCCTGCCTGGTGCAAAGGTTGCAGATGAAGTGTGCCATCTAGGTAAGCTGCTAGATAATGCTGGGAAACAGGTAGTAGTCATGATCCATATTGGAATCAATGAAATTGGAATATATCACCAGCCAGGCCTAGAAGCTGCAGACCATCAAAATAGTGTTCTCAGGAATGCTAGACAGGGCCACACACAAGGCCAGCTAGACAGGAACAGCTCAGGGGTCTCAGAGCATGGCAGAGATGATGAGGCCAGGAAGGGGGACTGAGATTTGTCAGGCACTGGGGAACATTTGGGGACAAGCCAAACCAGTATAAGAGAGATGGTTGAACCAAAAGGGGTCAAGGCCACTGGTGCATAAAATCAAATAGATCAAATAAAAACATTTACAGTACAAGCATGCAAGCAGACTCAATCTGTCTGAGTGCTAGATGGCTGGAAGGCAGCCAAATGATACCAACTTTTAATAAAAGACCCAGGGAAGGTCTAGGAAATTATAGGCCAGTGAGTTTATCATCTTAGTATCAAATTTTTCACAAGGTGTGTGTGTATCAGGTCCATCATCCTTTGACACTTCATCTTCTGTCATCCCGAAGGGCATCTTTTCCCATTGGCATTAACCAGGACACTGGGAAAGTGATTGTCCCCAGATTGGGAACTCTGTGAGCATTCTGGGGGTTGTGTCCTGTTCTGACTAAGACTGACACGGAAGTGTTATTGAAACTACTTTATTTACAAGATACACAAGCCGCCCAGTTTACACAGTCCTCTTCTTCTTCTTCTACAGGCTGGATAGCAATGAGATCGGGCAATACTCCTGGCCAGGCAGGAAGGAGCCGAGAGGGGACGGGCCCTATAGCAGAGTCTGCAACTGGCGCCGAAACAGAGGTGACAGGCAAGGTGTCCGCGGGCGTGGAGTTGGCTGTGCTGGTGGTAGTCTGGGTAGACCGGGGCCTGACGAAGGCGACCCACTGGTGGCCGGCGTCAGCTAGGCTTGACTGCTGATCAGGGCTGTTGGGAGTCAGGGTAGACCGGGGCCTGACAAAGGCCACCCACTGGTGGCCAGCATCTGCTGGTTTTGGAGCGGTAAGCAACGGAGAGTCGGTAGCTCAGGCAGTCAGGAGGGAAGCAGGCAGGGTGGTGGTGCTTATCCCAACGCTGGTTTCTTCCACGGGTAACAAGGACGGAGGCGCGGCAAGCGGACAAGGTTCGGGTCCGAGGCTTGGCACAGAAGCAATGTAAGGCTTGGGTCCGAGGCTTGGCGCAAGGCGTGGAATCCATGTCCGGCGCGGTAACAAGGCTAGGCTCGTTCACGGGTTCCGGGACTGTGGTAAGGCAGGGCTCTAGAGTGAGGTTTGGGGCGGCCGTGAGGCGAGGCGAGGCTCGGTAGCAGGGTCCGGCGCGGAGTTTAGAGCCTTCAGCGCAGAACTGTTAGAGCGGTTAGAACGGTTGTCTCCGGCACCTGAGGTAAGTCACGCCAGCTTTTTATTCCATTTTTCGCGCCTTGGGAGAGCAGGGGCCAATTGGGCTTCACGTTGCTCAGCCCGCCTTTCTGCTCTCCTTTGGCGTGATTGGCGGAGACGTATTTCTTTCAGAGCCTCGGCCAATCAGCGTTTCCGGGTCCCCAGTCAATTCCGCGCCAAGACTGCTGCATCCTGTGATTGGCTCCTCTTCCGGTTCGGAGTCCGGCATGTCGGCTGGTTGCCAGGTAAGTGAACGAAATCTCACACTATCCCCCCCCCGCAGGACCTTCCTCCCCCTGGCTTTGTGGTCTGGGTTTCTCTGGGTATTGGCGATGGAATTGTTGTACCCGTAACAGTGCGTGGATGTCTGCAGCATCTTCCCAGGAGTACTCATCTGGCCCGTACCCCGTCCAGTCTATTAGATACTGGAGGCGGCCGCGATGTTTGCGCGAGTCCAGGATGCGAGCAACTTCGTATTCGGTGTCTCCTTGGATGATGACAGGAGGAGGTGGTGTCTTCCTGGTTCTGAGCGGGCTGTCAGCTGAAGCAGGGACCAGCAAGGATCTGTGGAACACAGGGTGTATGCGCATGTGTCCCGGAAGGGTCAATCAGAAAGCGACTGGATTGACTACCGCTTCCACTGGAAATGGTCCCAGGAACCGGTGGTCCAGCTTCCGAGATGGTCGTGCAGAGGATAGGTGTCTTGTTGACAACCACACCATATCACCAACCTTTAGTGGGGGTCCCGTCCTCCGGTGGCGGTCGGAGAAGCATTTGTAGTCCTCCTTAGCCCTTTCCAACTGGTTTTTAAGGACTTGGTGGCTGGCCTGTTGTTCTTGGAGGAACTGATTTGCAGCTGGCACTGCTGAGTCCGGCGCGGTGAGAGGGAACGATCGCGGGTGGAACCCATAATTTGCAGCGAAGGGGGCCATCTGGGTCGAAGAGTGTTGTGCATTGTACGTGAACTCCACCAAGGCTAGGAGGTCTGCCCAATTGCCCTGTTGGTAGTTCACGTAACAGCGCAGGTACTGCTCCAGGATGGCATTCACCCGTTCCATTCCTCCATCCGATTGTGGATGAAATGCGGTGAATAAGTGTCTCTGGATTCCCAGATTTTGGAGGAGTGCCTTCCAGAAACGGGCAGTGAACTGCGAGCCACGGTCTGACACCACACTCTTCGCTATGCCATGTAGTTTGAAAATGTTTTTGATATAGAGGCGTGCCGTCTCTTGGGCCATGGGCAAGCCCTTACACGCGATGAAGTGGGCCATCTTCATCATGGAGTCTACCACTACCAGGATAGTAGTGGCGTCTTGAGACTTGGGAAGGTCTGTAATGAAGTCCATAGAAATAGCCTCCCATGATTGTTCAGGAGTGGGTAGGGGCATTAGGAGACTAGCAGGCTTGTCCGTTTGATTTTTTGCCCTGCGACAGTCTGGGCAAGAGAATACATATTGTTTCACATCATCCTGTATGCGCGGCCACCAAAACTCCTGGGAGACCAGGTTCAGCGTTTTAAAGAACCCAAAATGGCTGGCGGCCGGGTTGTCATGGCATAGTTGCAGGATCAGTTGGCGGAGATCCCCTGGGGGTACATAGTAGCGGCCTCGGAAGCAGAGCGTCTCATGATTGCATGTCCATTGATTGGTCTGACCAACGGGAAGGTGCACCAGCTCTTCTCTTTTTTTCCTTGCCCAGGTGTCGGCTCTTTGTTGTTCTCGAATCCGTTGGCTTAGGTCACCCTGTACAGTGATGGCAGCAAACCGCTCTGGAGGGATGACAGGTTGAGGCGTTGCTGGAGCTTCTAAGCGATCATATTCAGGTTTTCTTGAAAGTGCGTCTGCCCGTTGGTTCTGGCCTCTCGGAATGTAAGTAACCCTGAAGTCGAACCAGGAGAATAGGGACCATCGTATTTGCCGGTGGTTCAAGGTCCTGGTGGTCTTTAGATGTTCCAGGTTGCGGTGATCGGTTCTTACTTCCATGGGGTGTCGCGCCCCTTCCAAATGGTGCCTCCATGTCTCGAATGCCACCTTAATGGCCAGGAGCTCCTTGTCCCAGATGGTATAAGCCTTCTCTGCTGGGGCGAGCTTCCGGGAATGGTAAGCACAAGGGCAAAGGGTGCCAGTTTGGGTGTCGGCCTGGAGTAAGATGGCCCCGACGGCTACATCAGATGCGTCTGTTTCTACAACAAATGGCCGGAACGGGTCTGGGTGCCTGAGTATAGGCTCCGTGGTAAAAGCTAGTTTGAGCCTATCGAAAGCGCATTGTTCCGTGTCTCCCCAATGAAACTTGGTCTTTTTCTGGAGCAGGTTTGATAAGGGTGTGGTCAGTCCTGTGAATTGAGGAATGAAGTCCCAATAGTAATTTGCAAACCCGAGCAGTTGTTGGACATCCTTGGCCTGACGTGGAGGCTGCCAAGTTTGCAATGCTGCTACCTTGCCTGGTTCCATGGCTATGCCGGTGGCAGAGATTCGATGTCCCAGGAACTCTACGGTTTCACAGGCAAATTGGCACTTCTCCAGCTTGGCATATAGATGGTGCTCTCGCAGCCGTTGCAGTACTGTTCTGACCTGCCGTTCATGGTCGCTCAAAGAGGAAGAAAAGATTAGAATGTCATCTAGGTAGATTATCAGGTACTGGTCCAGGAGATCCTTGAATATGTCATTCATGAAATGCATGAAGACAGCAAGGGCGTTTGATAGTCCAAATGGAACGACCGTAAACTCGTAATGGCCGTAACGAGTGCGGAATGCGGTCTTCCACTCGTTGCCCTGTCGGATACAGACCAGGTTATAGGCCCCCCCTCAGGTCCAACTTTGTGAATAGGCGAGCATTGCGGAGTCACTCCAGGAGCTCTGGTATCAGTGGCAAGGGGTACCGATTCTTGACTGTGATCTCATTCAACTTCCGGTAGTCACAACACATCCTGAGCTCACCTGATTTCTTTTTGACAAATAACACGGGGGCAGCCATCGGAGAGGTAGAGGGTCGGATGAATCGCCTCCTAAGGTTGATGTCAATAAAGTCCTTAAGGGCTGCTCGCTCCGGTTCTGATAGGGAGTATATCCAGCCTACTGGGAGCCTTGCGCCTGGAATCAGGTTGATGGAGCAGTCGTAAGGCCGGTGTGGAGGAAGTTGGTCTGCCTCCTTTTCATCAAACACGTCCGCGTAGTCCCAGAATTGTGCGGGAAGCTGGAGTCTTGGGGTCATCAGTTGTAACGCGACAAGAGTTTTGCTGACGTGGGTGACGCAACTAGGGTGAGAGAATACGACCTCCCCCGTGGTCCAGGTGATTTGTGGTTCGTGCGTCTGGAGCCACACTAATTCCAGTATGAGGGGGCAGTGGGGAGAAGTGACCACGTAAAACTCTAGCCACTCCTGGTGGTTCCCCACACACATTAGTATACACTGGGTGGCGGTAGTTACCGGACCGGAACGGAGCGTGCGGCCGTCGATGGTCTTGACCACCAGCAGAGGATGCACCTCGTGTTGGGGAATTCCCCACTTCTTGGCGAACCCAACGTCCATGAAGTTAAAAGTAGCCCCCGAGTCTATCATGGCCTGGGCCCTCAGTGTAGGGTCCGTCGGCACCTGGAGTGTGATGGTGATGGAGAGGTGCTTGGGAGGAGCTGGAATGGGCAATGGTGACTGGCTTGACGCCAGCTCGGCCCAACCTAACTGCCCATTTAGGCTGAGCCGAGTCCGTTTCCCGACAAGGGTGCTACTGAAGATTTGGCGGGGCAATTTGCAGCACGGTGACCCGCTCCCCCGCAATACAGGCATAAGCCCTCCTGGTGACGATGGTCCTTCTCGGTAGGCGTGAGGCAGGGTCTGGTGCCCCCCAACTGCATCAGCTCCTCGCTGGCTCGGAAACGGGGAAAGAAGGGTGGAGGCTGGGCGAAGCGCCTCCTTGACCTCCGTTGCTGTAACCGTCCATCGATCTGCAGGCACAGATGGGTCAGGTCTGGGAGGTTTCTGGGGCACTCGGTCCTGGCTAGTTCGTCAAGTAGCTCCGATGATAGTCCCTCCTGGAAATGGTCTACCAGGGCTGGTTCGTTCCAATCCAGGTCTTGCGCTAGCAGCCTGAAGTCACTGATGTATTCAGCTACCAGCCTGGCCCCTTGTCGCAATCCCTTTATCTGCCTGACGGCAGTCTGGACTTTGACCAGGTCCACATACATTGCCATAAGTTGATTGCAAAACCTGCCATAGTTCTCTAGGAGCGGGTCTTGTTGGATTATCAGCAGAGAGACCCACCTTGCAGCGGAACCCGATAGTAGGCTGGCCACAAAGCCCACCTTGTGACGGTCTGTTGGAAACTCCTCTGGGCGGAGGCTCTGATAGAGCTGACATTGGGCCAGGAAGGCCGGAAACTTGGCTAGGGTACCATCAAACTTCTCCGGTACTTGCACCGGGCATTTGTTTCTCTGGCTGACGAACGGTGCGACAGCCGCCTGTTGTCCTTGCAGCTGGGCCACTTGCATACTCAAGTGGGCGATCATTTGACTCAGTTGTTCTGGTCGCTGAGTTGGGCGACCTGCTGGGATAGCTGTGCGTTTTCCATTGACAGCTGTTCATCCATGGCTTCTTAGGTGTCAGGCGACAGGTAACACCAGGCAATAACGCTTCCTTCCTTCCCCGTGGAAGTCTGGCCGGAGACAATCTGTCCTGTTCCGACTAAGACTGACAACGGAAGCGTTATTGAAACAACTTTATTTACAAGATACACAAGCCGCCCAGTTTACACAGTCCTCTTCTTCTTCTTCTACAGGCTGGATAGCAACGAGATCGGGCAATACTCCTGGCCAGGCAGGAAGGAGCCGAGAGGGGACGGGCCCTATAGCAGAGTCTGCAATCGGCGGTGAAACAGAGGTGACAGGCAAGGTGTCCACGGGCGTGGAGTTGGCTGTGCTGGTGGTAGTCTGGGTAGACCGGGGCCTGACGAAGGCGACCCACTGGTGGCCGGCGTCAGCTAGGCTTGACTGCTGATCGGGGCTGTCGGGAGTCTGGGTAGACCGTGGCCTGACAAAGGCCGCCCACTGGTGGCCAGCGTCTGCTGGTTTTGGAGCGGTAAGCAACTGAGAGTTGGTAGCTCGGGCAGTCAGGAGGGAAGCAGGCAAGGTGGTGCTGCTTACCCCAATGCTGGTTTCTTCCACAGGTAACAAGGATGGAGGCGCGGCAAGCGGACAAGGTTTGGGTCCGAGGCTTGGCACAGAAGCAAGGCAAGGCTTGGGTCCAAGGCTTGGTGCGGTGGCGGGGCAAGGCATGGAATCCGGGTCCGGCGCGGTAACAAGGCTAGGCTCATTCACGGGTTCCGGAACTGTGGTAAGGCAGGGCTCTAGAGTGAGGTTCGGGGCGGCCGTGAGGCGAGGCGAGGCGAGGCTTGGTAGCAGGGTCCGGCGCGGAGTTTAGAGCCTTCAGCGCAGAACTGTTAGAGCGGTTAGAACGGTTGTCTCCGGCACCTGAGGTAAGTCGTGCCGGCTTTTTATTCCGTTTTTCGCGCCTTGGGAGAGCAGGGGCCAATTGGGCTTCATGTTGCTCAGCCCGCCTTTTTGCTCTCCTTTGGCGTGTGCTGATTGGTGGAGGCATATTTCTTTCAGAGCCTCGGCCAATCAGCGTTTCCAGGTCCCCAGTCAATTTCGCGCCGAGACTGCTGCCTCCTGTGATTGGCTCCTCTTCCGGTTCTGAGTCTGGCATGTCGGCTGGTTGCCAGGTAAGTGAACGAAACCTCACAGGTTGAGAAATCCACAGGAGCAACACAGACTCATAGCTGCTAGTGAGATGCATCCACTGATCTCAAAGGAAAGTAGTCCTGAACTTTTTGGTTAGGACATCTGGGCCCCCAATTCTGCTAGACATGAGGGTGTGCCTTTCCCTGTGGACTGGTCTGGTCCTTTGGCCTGTGTCTTTGGCCAGAATGTTCCTTTGTTGATGGACATTGGTGCAACTTGTTCTGTTTTAAAAACTTTTTCCCAATCTCCCTACTTTGCTTTTCACTGATTTCTCTCATTTCATAAGTGCATTGGTCGCACTTATGGATGATCTCTGGCGGGAGCGGGATGGGGACAGTGCATCCATCCTGGCTCTCCTTGACCTCTCAGCAGCTTTCGATACCATTGAGCATGGTATCCTTTTGGGACAACTCAGGGAGTTGGGGGTGGGTGGCATGGTTCTGTGCTGGTTCACCTCCTTCCTCCAGGGCTGGTCCCAATCGGTGTTGATAGGGGAGGAGAGATCAGGTCCACGGCCCCTCCTTTGTGGGGTGCCACAGAGCTCAGTGCTCTCTCCTCTCCTATTTAACATCTACATGAATCCACTGGGCGAGATCATCTGTCTCCACAGGATGAGGTATCATCAATATGCTGATGATACTCAGTTATACATCTCCATCCCGGGGGAAGTAAGTGATGCTGTGATTGCCCTGTCCAAATACCTGGGGGCTGTGGGGGTCTGGATGGGGAACAGGCTTCAGCTGAACCCTGGTAAGACGGAGTGGCTGTGGATTAATGGCCCTTCGGTGTCCAGGAATTTACCATCCTTAGTTCTGGATGGGGTTGCACTGCCCCAGACAGAACCAGTGCATAACTTGGGGGTCCTCTTGGACTCACGACTCCTGCTCAAAGAGCAGGTGGCAGTCGTGGCCAGAAGGGCCTTTGAACAACTTCGTGTTGTGCGCCAGTTATGCCCTTTCCTGGAGCGAGAGACCCTTCGAATGGTCACTCATGCCCTGGTCATCCCCCATATAGATTATTGTAATGTGCTGTACATGGGGCTACCCTTGAAGAGCGTCTGTAAGAGAATTCCATCTGGCAGGGTCCAGGAGGTGGGCCTTCTCTGCAGTAGCCCCCGCCCTCTGGAATATTCTTCCCCCTGAAATAAGATCGGCCCCCTCTCTCCTGGACTTTAGAAAAAATCTAAAGACCTGGTTTTGCCACCATGCTTGGGGAAGGGAGGGGAATAGCCAGTTTTGGGATTGGCTGGTCTCTGATCTGCCTTGACCAACCTTACCGGCCCATGGGATAAATAAGATCTACCATTGCTTGGATTGGATTGTAATTAGGTATTTTTTACTGATTATTAGTGTTATTTATGGTTTTTTATTGATTTTAAACTTTTATTGTGAACCGCCCAGGGTCCGTCCTTGTGAGGGAGATGGGTGGGATATAAATATAATAAATAAATAAATAAATTTCTAAACCCGTGAGGGTACAACTGGGCCTCTTACTGCTGAACATCCTTAGTGATCGCACTCTTGTAAATTATATCTTCCTCTGATGCGATGACTTGATTTTTTTTCTTGGTTCCTGTAGTTTTTGCTTAGTAATTGGGGTGTTTTTTTCTGATTGGTGGACAGATGTTTTCCTTTTTTTGATTGGTGATGGGTTGTCTGCTATATTTAACACTTTTCTCTGACACAATTCTTTTCTTTTAATCAATTTCAACTCTTACTTTATGTATTTGCTTGGTAGTGTTTAGCCTTCTGTTACTTTGTTTTGATCATTTGGTGTAGATTTGGAGGTGGTATAGTTTTTTGGTTTTTCTCTTCTTTTTCCAGAAAGGTATGAGGCTTTGATTGGTGGTTATAGCTGCAGTAAATGTTTTTGCAGTGCTGATAAGATGAAATTTATATAGAATTGTTGTTATTTTTGTTCTTCTTTGTTTATTCTTGTTTGAGTCTTAGAAATAATTTTGGCATTTGTTTGCTTAATGAAATTAGGGAAGGGGGGAGCAGGGTCTTGTATGGAAGTCATATTTTGTTCTTGTCTCATGTTCTTTATGTATGTTTTACTTTTGTGTTTTTTATACTGAGTCATTTTCTTATTCACCTACGTATGTCAGTTAGAATGGTTAGAATTTTTATATCTATGGATGTTACATATCTTGCCATTAAGGGAAGCTGTCAGTACAGTTTATATTTCTTAAACTTATCTTTATTACACTTTAATGCTTAGGTTGTTAAGCTGGAATGTTAAAAGCATGCATAACATTGCTAGGCATAGAAATTGGTTTCAAAAATTATATAGGAACAATGCTGATGTCATATTTTTACTGAAGACTCATATTTTCCATGATGAAAATTGGTTGGTTGGGTTTATCCATAAATATAGCTATAGTTCAGTAACATTGGGATAATGAACTATATTTTATTATTCTTTGAAGACATTTTTCATATTGTTATGGTAAACTTTTATCACCCTAAAAATAATCCAGAAGCATTTCATTGATGTTTCTCAAAATTGCTTACTGTGGGGTTGCTGTTTTTTTGATGGTTTAATTGTTGCTGGAGATCTAAGTTTTGTTATGGATTCTCAATTGGTTAGAAATATTCTTCTTCAAAATGTATTTGTAACCAAATTGGAAGGTGATGCAAACTTATACGTAAGAATTTAATTTGAAGGATATTTGGTGCTTACATCACCCAACAAAAAAAGAATATACCTCTATTTCCTAGGCTCACAGAAATTGTTTTAGATTGCATTATTTTTTAATGTCTTCTTTTTTACTTGATAACCTTTGGGATTCAAGAACTAACCCTATCATGATCTCAGATCATGTAACATTTCATTTAAAAAATGTTCAGTTAGTTAATGGTAGGTAGTATTTTAATACTTCTTAAAATGGGATGATAATTTACTAATTTACTAATTCTCTGCCAACCCAGCGATTCGAAAGCTAAATAAGCAAGTAGATAAATGGGTACCACTCTCGTGGGGCAATATGCTGGCATCCTGTCGGGGAGTCGCCTCGTAGCCGAAGACGGAGACGGAGATCTGGAGAAGCCGGAATGGCGGCTGAGGACGGCGGCAGAGGACGACGGATCCCAGCTCAACTTCCGGGATGTCAGCAGCCGGCTCCGAAAGTGAAGAATTCTGGGACCTGTAGTTCCGATGCCTGGAAAGAAGAGCCGGTTCCCTCACCCCCTCCCTAATCGCGCGGGTATAATATGATTGTATAAATGAAAGTACATGATTGTAAGCCGCCTAGAGCCCTCCATTAGGGAGGGGATAGGCGGGGTATAAATAAGATAAATAATAAATAATAATAATAATAATTATATTAAATAGCAAACACAATTTTTTTTTAAAAAAATAATCAAAATTCGATCAGTATACAGGTTGAATGAGATCTATATCTGGTTTGAGTATGTGGTATGTTATTGCTTAAGCTTCTGCAAAAAAGAAAAGTAGAACTCCTAGGAACAAAGACATAGAAAATATAGTTAAAGAAAGAAAGTTTACTGGTGGATGTCCATTCTCCCCCTTACTATTTGTAATCACTTTGGAAGTACTAGCAAACAAGATCTGAAAAGATAAACAAATAACTTGTATTAAAATGTATTAAAATGAGAGCCAGTTTGGCCAGTCCCTGTCTCTCAGCCCTAGGAAGGAGCCAATGGCAAATGAGGAGACTGAGAGTTCTAGTCCTGCCTTAGGCATGAAAGCCAGCTGGGTGACCTTGGGCCAGTCACTCTCTCTCAGCCCAACGCACCTCACAGAGTTGTTGTTGTGGGACAAATAGGAGGAGGAAGGAGTATTAGGTATGTTCGCCACCTTGAGTTATTTATAAAAAATAATAAAGGCAGGATAAAAATTGAATGAATGAATGAATGAATGAATGAATGAATGAATAAATAAAATTCAAGAAGAAGATACGGTGAGATTGACGAGAGGTCTTTGTGGCGGGCTGCATGTGAAACGTTTAACTATGGTGCCAGAAGATTTGAGGTTTTAATATTTTTTTATTGTACACAGATGTTAGTTTAACTGTTGGTTCTGAGCCGTCCAGAGTTCGGTACAAGATGGGCAGCTATATAAATGTTTTAGATAATTTTAAATTTTAAATAAGAAGATAAGATTAAGGGTTATGCAGATGATATAGTATTAACCATCACACAACTGCAAAGCCCTACATGACAGCTAATATAAATAATCAAAGACTTTGGTTGCATTTCTGGATACAAAATAAATGTAAAGAAAACTAAGATAATAACAAGGCACTTAACTGATGAAGAAAATTTCATGAAAAAACAGATCAGTTGTGAGACAACAAAAGACTCAGTAAAATACCTAGGATGCCATCTGATAGGAAGTAATAGATACATTTCAAAACAATTACAACAAATTATAGAAAGAAATAAAAGAAGAACTTGAAAGATGGAGAAGTCTGAAACTCTCCTGGCTAGAACTTAATGCAATCATAAAAATGAATATACTACTTAAAAAGAACATTCAGTTCCAATTGGTATCAATACCAATTTCAGACAAAACCTGCAGAATTGGCAAAGAACAATCAACTTATTTATATGAAGCAGGAAAAAACCAAGAGTAAGATTTAGAATCCTACAATATTCAAAGGAAAGAGGTCAATTACCTAATTTAAGATTGTACTAAAGAGCAAACTGCCTATCATAGATAACAGAATGGATAAGATCTCAAAATAGAAGAATATCAATAATTGAAGGAGCAGGTCTATCTATGGTACAAAGAAACAAAAGAAGAGAATAATTTGAAAGGACGTACAGTATAATAAGGCAAAGCTTGCTAAAAAAAATCTGGCCTATTTTAAAATTAAGAATAAGTCTGGTAATTTCACATTAGCTTCACATCAAATGCTTATTATTCTAAGGATTATTATAATAAAAAAGATTTAATGACATACGCCAACATAATATATCTGGATTCAGAAAATAGATTAACAGGAACTGTAGAATGTTGGAAGGAATTTACCATGGTTAATTTATTTACAAATAACTGGAAAAAATAAAAAGCAATCTCGAAAAAGGAGAGACTTTGAGAAAGATGACAGAATTTGAAACGCTTATACAAAACCAACATCATTTACTAGGACATATTTATAAATTGTTGCTGAAATATGACACAGAAACAGAACAAATTGAAAACTGCATTATAAAACGGATGCAAAATTTGAGAGAAGTAATTACAGTGGACCAATGGGAAGAGCTATGGAAAAAATCAATTAAATTTACTCCAAGCTACAATTTAAGGGAAAACTAGTAGAAAATGTTCTGCAGATGGTATGTGAGACTCCGATCCTTCTACTAATAAATGAAAGCTCCAACACACGCCATGTAGGATATGTAAAAGCTTTATTTACAGCAATGGAAAGCGCCGGCTGGCACAGAGCAATGTAATTGTCTGGCGGTTTGCTACTGAGTTCCTTCCCACTGAAAGCTTCGACGCCTTGGCTGGGTGATATGCTTAGGCAACCTGCTTTACCATGTCAGGGTGGCATGGGTGCCATCATGACATGGTACAGTATATAAGTACATCATTAAGTCTATCCACGATCACCAACATTGATAAAGCATAACAACAAATGTTGGAAATGCCATAATAAAGAAGAAACATTTTACCACATGTGGTGGTCATGGAAAAAAACCTCAAATGTATTGGAAAGAAATACTTTAAAAAAACACCCAACAACCTTGAACTGAAACCATAGATGTTTCTACTAAGCAAAATCCCATAAAACCTACATGAAAAATATTACAATTTACTAAGACACATGTTGACTGCAGCAAGAATAAACTTAGCACAATACTGGAAGAGAGATATCGTGCCTATGATATCAGACCGGGAGATTAAAATTGGAGAATATGCAGCAATGGCAAAATTTATGCTATATATTCATAATCGAAGTTTAACTAAGTTCAAGCAAGAATGGCTCCCTTACATACAGTACATCACAGAGCAAGGCAGTTTTAGATATCTGGAATGTAGTTTTTAGGACTTAAACAGAAACTTACAACAATTATTAATGTTTGATATAAAATTTAAATATCTAAATGATGGCCCATATTTGGGGATACAAATGGAAGAGAAGGGGAGAATATAATCTACTTTTTCTTTTTCCACTATGGTTTTCTTTTTTTAATTTAAATGTAGTAGTCTTTTTGTATCACTGTGGTTTTTTTCTTCTTTCTTTGCATTCCAATATTTGTCTTTTTACTACTCTTTGTATTTCAATGCTTTAATGATAAATACATTTTTTTAAAAAAGTATATTTACTGGCATATGCAAGGAATCTCATCAAAAGACTATTAGTGGATTATATCTATGTTACAGATGGGTAACTTTTATGCTGATCATGTTGAATTAAAGTTAAAATATCAGGAATCTGATAAATAAGTAGCACATAGTTTAAAACAAATGAAACAACAAAATATAAAAGCTGAAATTTTAACAACTGAGAATTATAGTTACTGAATCTTTTAATTTACATTTTTTCAGTTCTATAAAGAATTGTATAAACTTGATATGGTAATCAACAGCAAATGGGTAATTTTTTGACTGAGATTGATGTTCCACCACTATTACAGGATTGTGCAGGTACTTTGGAAGCATCTTTGAAATTATAAGAAATATTAGAGACAATTCAATTGATGAAAAATGAGAAAGCCATTGGCCCAGATAACTTTCTTGTTGAATGGTATAAATCTTTTATAATTTTTTTGGCCCTAATATTGTTAGCGGTCTACAATGGATCCTTTTAAATCTGGTCACCTTTATCTTTTTTGAGGCTTATATAACTCTGATTTTAAAACCAGGTAAAGATTATAAATTCTGTGCATGTTATAAATCTATTTTGCTAATTAATGTAGATACTAAAATATTGATTGATTGATTGATTGATTGATTGATTTTCTATCCCGCCTTTATTATTTTTATAAATAATTCAAGGCGGCGAACATAACCTAATCCTCCTGTCTCCTATTTTCCCCACAACAACCCTGTGAGGTGAGTTGGGCTGAGCCCAGCACCTTAACTACTAGACCAAACTGGCTCTATGGTTTTAATTTACCAGACTTCCAAAAATATAATAGAATTTTCTTTCCCTAATATACCACAGTGGCAATATAATCAATTCAAGAATGTTTTGATCACTTGGTACCACCAGTTTCATAGAGAAAGTCTATCTATGTGGTTGCTAAGAGTCAACAATGACTTGATGGCATGTAATCAATCAGTCACCACCAGTTGCCTTTGAAAGAAGCCTGAGATGCTCTCATTTTTTTATGGAGTCTGCTTTTGAAATGAAATAAACCTTTTATTTATATCAGAAATTTAAAAGTATCTTTAAAGTTTAAATTACTGACATTTATGACTTATAGAATAAAGAGCTGGAATATCCAGAAATGGAACATCAATGGATGCAAGTCTTAAAAATATTGTTTGTTAATTCCGCATAATTCATCAAGTTTTTATTCTGAGTTTATTGGATGCCTCAAAGAATGCATCAAAAAGAATGGACTGTAGATTTTCTCCACTGGCACTATAAGAAATTTGGGAATATATTTATTTATTAGATTTGGTTATGTCAGTTGTTTCTTTTTGGAATAATATTGTAACATACATAAGTACTGTATATATTCACAGATAAGCCTAGAATATTAGTTTCCAAAATATACCCCAGAAACTGGATTTGGTTTATCCGTGAGTATATACAGTAGATTTATGGGTAAATGGTTTCATGTTAAAGATGTGAATGCTACAGCATTCTAATGCTGCAGTAGCAACAGCAACAACTAGGCAGATAGAAGAACAAACCTTGCTAGAAGAAAATCAGCATGAATTCTGCCAGAGTAAATCCTGCCTCTCCAACCTTCTAGAATGTTCTGAGAGTGCCAATAAGCACAGGGACAGAGGTGACCCAGTCAGTGCTATATACCTGGGTTTTAAAAAAAATTAAATAAGTTCCTCATGAAATACACACATACACTCACATACACACACACAATTTCTATCTGTCTCTGGAATTGAGGGTGGGGGTCTCTTTGCATAGGGGGTATAGGAGAGAAAGCCAGTAAACATTCAGGCCAGACTTGGTCTGTAAAACCAGCTGTCTTCAAGTTCTTTTACTCTAAGATTCGAATAGCTGCATAATGCCCTGTGCTATAATCAGTGTGTTTCATTCTCTTTCTTCTTGGCACTCCTTCCTTGCTTGCTGATTCTCCTGTAATTTACCACTGGGGTTTCTCTTAATGACTCCTACATTTCATATTTTAATTTTCAAAATGGCTGCCTCGTGAGTCAGATGCTTGAGGTTTCATTGGTGTGATCTCATTCTGCTTCTTTTCTGAAAGAGGTTGGCACCAATGGAGAGGATAGTCACTACCTGAGTCAAATCATAACAAGTTCCTAGTTTCTAAAAGAAATTTCCTAGTTTCTCAGAGTAGAACTGCTATCTACAAAGATAGCCGTTGTTTTCATGCAGGTTGAACAAATGCCTTTTTGAATGGGTGTTAATTTGGGGGGTTGGTGGCTCTTGCTTATGATAGTAAACCGCCCAGAGTTCCCTTGTGGGGGGAGATGGGCGGTGATATAAGTTAGAAATAATAAATAAATAAATAAATAAATAAATAAATAAATAAATAGATAATGCACTGTATTGACCAATATTTACAAAAGCAACACAGATGAAATGAGTAGCTGGTCCTTCTTTACTTTTGCTTTTTGTTTTTATTTTCTTTTCTTCAACACAAGCAAATTCTTCTGTTTATTTCCTCGGGCATTACAATCTATTACTTCTGATTATCTTTCTTAAATGGTGGTAAATATTCCATGCTTTCCCTTTTGCTTTTCCTGCCACACTGAAGTCAATTTATTGCTTTGTGCATTTATGCCAGAAAATAAAAGGCACGTCTAATTGTACATGTGGAAAAGTGAATAGTCTGAAAGGAAAGTGAACCCAAACAATTAGCTGAGCCTTACAAATGAAGGCTATTTTCTTTTGTTCTTGAAAATGTTAATTATTCCTTGCAGCTATGCTTTCACGAGTGGGAGTTGATTTGTTTGGCATCCATTGTATTTTTCCCCCTTTATCCCTCTCAAATTAGCACTGGCTCTGTTTATCATAATCAACCTCAATTAATGTAATCTTAACTTACACATGTACTTGCTTATTCATGTTCAAAGATGTTATAATGATAACGATCATTAAAAAAAATATGCACACTCTGAAACATGTTGAGTCACGATGCTAAAGTTATAAATTTTCTATGTAGGTTGTGCATCTACACTGATTCTATTTGAGAACCGCAGCACTGGATAGGATAATTGTTATTGATTTGATGACTAATAGCTTGAGTTGTGTTAACTAGGAGCTGAGCCAAATATTTATGCACACTTTCTCATACTGCTTCAATGAAAAATGGCTTTGAGGGCCATCCCTCAGGAAGGAAAGAGCAAGAGGATGGAAAGGGTGCTTAACCTTGCCCTCCTCTCACCATTTTTCCTCTCAAAATTGCCCCCCTGCTTCAACTTCCACAAGGAAAAAAAAATACAGGGTCTGGTTGCTCTATTCTCATGTTCTTTTTCCAGAATGGCAAATGAGACAGAAATAGCACATGCATTGTAATGACATCTCAATTGGCCCGAGGAATTCCCCAGTCTTAGCTAGGAAAGATTAAGAGCATGCAAAAAGTAAAGGTAAAAGGTAAAGTTTCCCCCACACAGTCGTGTCTGACTCTAGGGGCCGGTGCTCATCTCCGTTTCTTAGCTGAAGAGCCAGTGCTATCCGAAGACACTTCTGCAGTCATGTGGCCAGCATGACAAGCACGGAATGCTGTTATCATCCCACTGAAGTGGTACCTATTTATCTACTTGCATTTTGCATGCTTTCGAATTGCTAGGTGGCAAGAGCTGGGGTGAGTGCGGGAGCTCACTCTGTCACGCAGCACTCGGATCTTGAACCGACGAAGTTGTGACCTTCCGATTGACAAGCCTGGCATCTTAACCGCTGAGCCACCGTTCCCCCCCATGCAAAAAGTATTCATCAATATTATTCCAATTTTCATAAAGGACAAGAAATTTCCCTGGAGAAAATAGATGAATATTTAAAGAAAGAAAATTTACCAAAGATTACAGAGAAACAGAAACATGATGAATGGACCCATAACAATAAGGGAAGTTTGCAAAGCTATAGAAAAAACTAAAACAGGAAAGGTGCCTGGACCAGATGGGTTACTGGCTTCCTAGTATAAAGCTTTGAGGATGAACTTTTACAATCTTTACAAAATATGATGAATTCTATTTTACAGAGTGGAAAGATGCCACAGAGTTGAAAAGGGGCTAATATCATTGGCGATCACTCGTAGCCAAGTAAGATTGTCTTCCAAAGGTAAAATTTTAATAGTGGATCCGTAAGTGGCTATAAAGGCCAATTCTGGATCCGCACAACCTCCCACAATGAGGGCATAGGTTTCCGGGTGGGAGACGATCATGATGAGGGTTTGCCTGACGTGCCTTCCTTTTAGCTCTTTTCTCCCTTTCGCCCTGTACTCGTGCTTCTTCAAAGTCCATAGCGCCATTAATAAAGGATGACCTCCAATTGAAACGCTCATGAGTTAGGGCTTCCCAGTTCTCAATGCTGATATTACATTTTTTTTAAATTAGCTTTGAGAGTATCTTTGAATCTCTTTTGCTGTCCACCAATATTCCGTTTTCCATTCTTAAGTTGGGAGTAAAGTAGCTGCTTTGGAAGACGATGGTCAGGCATTCGAACAACATGACCGGTCCAGCGAAGTTGATGTTGGATGATCATTGTTTCAATGCTGGTGGTTTTCGCTTCTTCTAATACGCTAACATTAGTCCGCCTATCTTCCCAAGTAATTTGCAGAATTTTTCGGAGGCAGCGTTGATGGAATCTTTCAAGAAGTTGGAGGTGGCGTTTGTAGAGGGTCCATGTTTCACAGGCGTACAGAAGGGTTGGTAGTACAATGGCTTTGTAAACAAGCATTTTGGTCTCCCTGCGAATGTCCCGATCCTCAAACACTCTATGCTTCATTCGGGAGAAAGCTACGCTCGCAGAGCTCAGGCGATGCTGAATTTCAGCGTCAATGTTGGCTTTTGTAGATAGATGGCTGCCGAGATAAGAAAAGTGGTCGATATTTTCTAGTGACACACCTTTAAGCTGGATTGATGGTGCTGCGGAGGGATTGGTTCGAACTTGCTGGTAAAGCACTTTGGTTTTTTTAATGTTAATCGAGAGGCCGAGCTTTTCATATGCTTCTGCAAAGATGTTTAGGATAGTTTGAAGATCTTCCTTGGAGTGTGCACAGACTACGTTATCATCAGCATATTGAAGTTCTATAACAGAAGTTGTAGTTACCTTATTTTTTGCTTTCAGCCTACTAAGATTAAAAAGCTTTCCATCTGTTCGATATACACTGCTCAAAAAAATAAAGGGAACACTGAAACAACACAATGTAAGTCCAAGTCAATCACACTTCTGTGAAATCAAACTGTCCACTTAGGTAGAAACACTGATTGACAATCAATTTCACATGCTATTGTGCACATGGAATAGACAACAGGCGGAAAGCATAGGCAGTTAGCAAGACATCCCCAATAAAGGAGTGGATCTGCAGGTGGTGACCACAGACCACTTCTCAGTTCCTATGCTTTCTGGCTGATCGTTTGGTCACTTTTGAATGCTGGCGGTGCTTCCACTCTAGTGGTAGCATGAGACGGAGTCTACAACCCACACAAGTGGCTCAGGTAGTGCAGCTCATCCAGGATGGCACATCAATGCGAGCTGTGGCAAGAAGGTTTGCTGTGTCTGTCAGCGTAGTGTCCAGAGCATGGAGGCGCTACCAGGAGACAGGTCAGTACATCAGGAGACGTGGAGCAGGCCGTAGGAGGGCAACAACCCAGCAGCAGGACCGCTACCTCCACCTTTGTGCAAGGAGGGACAGGAGGAGCACTGCCAGAGCCATGCAAAATGACCTCCAGTGGGCCACAAATGTGCGTGTGGCTGCTCAAACGGTCAGAAACAGACTCCATGAGGGTGGTATGAGGGCCCGACGTCCACAGGTGGGGGTTGTGCTTACAGCCCAACACCGTGCAGGATGTTTGGCATTTGCCAGAGAACACCAAGATTGGCAACTTTGCCACTGGCGCCCTGTGCTCTTCACAGATGAAAGCAGGTTCACACTGAGCACATGTGACAGACGTGACAGGGTCTGGAGACGCCGTGGAGAACGTTCTGCTGCCTGCAACATCCTCCAGCATGACCGGTTTGGCAGTGGGTCAGTAATGGTGTGGGGTGGCATTTCTTTAGGGGGCCGCACAGCCCTCCATGCGCTCACCAGAGGTAGCCTGACTGCCATTAGGTACCGAGATGAGATCCTCAGACCCCTTGTGAGACCATATGCTGGTGCGGTTGGCCCTGGGTTCCTCCTAATGCAAGACAGTGCTAGACCTCATGTGGCTGGAGTGTGCCAGCAGTTCCTGCAAGATGAAGGCATTGATGCTATGGACTGGCCCGCCCGTTCCCCAGGCCTGAATCCAATTGAGCACATCTGGGACATCATGTCTCGCTCCATCCACCAACGCCACGTTGCACCACAGACTGTCCAGGAGTTGGGGGATGCTTTAGTCCAAGTGTGGGAGGAGATCCCTCAGGAGACCATCCGCCACCTCATCAGGAGCATGCCCAGGCATTGTAGGGAGGTCATACAGGCACGTGGAGGCCACACACACTACTGAGCCTCATTTTGACTTGTTTTAAGGACATTACATCAACGTTGGATCAGCCTGTAGTGTTCTTTTCCACTTTAATTTTTGAGTGTAACTCCACATCCAGACCTCCAGGGGTTGCTTACATTTGATTTCCATTGCTTTTTGTGTGATTTTGTTGTCAGCACATTCAACTATGTAATGAACAAAGTAATTAATATGAATATTTCATTCATTCAGATCTAGGATGTCTTATTTCAGTGTTCCCTTTATTTTTTTGAGCAGCATATAATTTCTACACCAGTAGGAAGTTTCTCTTCAACAAGGTGTATAATCATAGCGATGAAGATAGCGAATAAGGTTGGAGCAATAACACATCCCTGTTTAACGCAGGATTCCACTTTAAATGGATTGCTTTGAGAGCCATTGTTATTCAGGATTGTTGCCATCATGTCATCATGGAGTAGCCGCAAGATGTTCACAAATTTATCAGGGCATCCGATTTTCAGAAGGATGGTCCAGAGAGCAGTACGATTTACAGTATCAAAAGCTTTAGTCAGATCAATAAACGCCATGTACAGAGGGCGGTTTTGCTCCTTGCATTTTTCTTGAAGCTGTTGTGCAGTGAAGATCATATCCACTGTTCCCCTGGAAGGGTGGAAGCCATTTTGCGTTTCAGGGAGGATGTCTTCTGATACAGATAGGAGACGGTTTGCGATGATCTTTGCCAGGATTTTGCCTGCTGTGGCTAGAAGGGAGATGCCTCGATAGTTTCCACAGTCTGTTCTATCACCCTTTTTAAAGAGAGTGATAATTATGCATCCCTAAAGTCTGCTGGAATCTCCTCCCTCATCCAGATTTTTTCGATGAGCTTATGAAGTTGTTGTGTAAGTCCAGGCCCGCCTTCTTTAAAGACTTCAGCAGGAATCCCATCAGGTCCACTAGCTTTGTTATTTTTCATTTGTTTAGTGGCTTTACTGACTTCCTCCAAACTAGGGGGTACTGCAAGCTCATCTCTTATTTGTTTTTGCGGGATTTGCAAGAAGACTTCATCAGCCACAGTAGAGTGATGATTAAGGAGATTGTAGTAATGCTCTTTCCAGCGCAGTGCAATAGACTCTTTGTCCTTTAGAAGTTTAGCACCATCTACTGAGCGTAAGGGATTTGTACCATGGTTTGTTGGTCCATAGATGGCCTTTATGTCATTAAAAAAGCCCCGTGCATCATGAGCATCTGCAAAATGTTGGGTTTCTTGGGCTTTTTTTATCCACCATATGTTCTTAAGTTCTCTAGTTCTTCTTTGGACTTCTGCCTTTGCACTGGCGTAGATTTTTTTCTTAACGGCACAGTTAATATCTTTTTGCCATATCCAGAAGGCTTTCCTTTTCTTGTCAATAATATGTTCAATCTCACTATCGTTCTCATCAAACCAGTCCTGATGTCTCTTAGTTTGGTATCCGATAGTTTGTTCACAGGCTGAAATAATAGAAGTCTTCAATTTAACCCAGTGTTCCTCAACATTTTCAGGAAGTTCCATAGGCAGATGTTCCTTGAGAGTTGATTGAAAGCAAGCTCATTTAATAGAATCTTGAAGGGCCAGTGTATTCATTTTACGCCTTGGTTTTCTTCCTTGGAGCCTACGATGAGGGACAATCTTTATGGCCATCGTGGATCGAATTAATCGATGGTCTGTCCAGCAGTCATTGGCGCTTGTCATGGCTCTGGTGAGAAGTACATCACGGCGATCTCTAGCACGGACAATTACATAATCTAAAAGATGCCAGTGCTTCGACTGTGGGTGCTTCCAAGATGTTTTAAATTTATTTTTCTGGCGAAAGAGTGTGTTAGTAATGACAAGGTTATGCTCTGCACATTTAGTCAGAAGTAAGATTCCATTCATGTTGCTGTTGTCAACTCCTTCTTTCCCAGTGATCCCTGGCCACGAATCAAAATCACGCCCAACTCTTGCATTGCAATCGCCCAGGAGGATAATTTTATCCTCCTTTGGTATCTCTGATAAGATGGTGTCCAGCTGGGTATAAAATTTTTCCTTGATATCCTCATCTGCATCTAGTGTTGGTGCGTAAGCACTTAGGATAGTTGCCTGTTGGTTTTTGGCGAGTTTTATTCAGAGAGTTGAGAGTCGTTCGTTAATCCCAGTGGGAACTTCTGACAAGAGCTTCACAAGGTCGTTTTTGATAGCAAAGCCTACCCCGTGTATTCGTTGTTCTTGTTCAGGCAGTCCTTTCCAAAAGAAGGTATAACCTCCTTTTTCTTCCTTCAACTGTCCTTCTCCTGCTCTTCGAGTTTCTTGGAGTGCTGCTATATCGATATTAAAACGTCTCAGCTCCCTTGCAATACTGGCAGTCCTACGTTCAGGTCGTTCACTATCCATATTGTCTTGCACTGTCCGTATATTCCATGTTCCAAAATTCATGTGTGTTTTACGACCGCTAGACGGTGACCCCACTGGTCGCGGTAATCCAGTCAGGGAGAAAATGAGGCAGACTATGTTTAGGGCACCTTTTCTAGTCCCCTCCCCATATGGGGTGAGCAGAGTGGATCCTAAATAGGGCTGCTCAGTCGTGGATACAGCTGCCGAACTACTCAACTGCCTCGATCCTTGAGTCAGGGCGGCTGAATCCATATCCACCGCCCATGTGCTGATCCATGACTAGGAGCTTCCGGATTTCACAGTCCTGTCCCCGTTGCCATTCGTCAATCGCCATGGGACTTTTGGTTGCTTTGGGTTTGGTGTGGTTAGAAGACGCCTGTGCGTAAATTTGTTTTATGTGTGGAGATCGGTGCACAACGATCAGCACACAACCTTCACAGAAAAAGGCTCTAATCCAATGGCATGGATACCATGACGATTGGTGACCTTTTGTCTGCTGCAGCCTTCATCCGCCTTCGCAGCCGTTGTAACAATACACCTTGTTATCTTCCGCCTGTTCTGCCGTTGAGGACTTTCTTGGATCGTTCTTTGTCTGGTTCCTCCCCCTGGACCTTACTGCCATGGGTGACCCTACCAGGAGTACATGACTCCCGACGGCTTCGCTCACAGGGTTCATTGAGAACACACAAGCCCACTCACCACAACAAGGTGACGATCCAGCGAGTGAGAGGGGCTAATATAGCATTAATACATAAGGAGGGACAAGATTTAACAGGAAACTATTAGCTGATACCATTATTGAACAATGACTATAAGTTGTTTACAATGATTTTGGCTGAGAGGTTGAAAATAATTTTGCATGAATTTATTCATGAGGATCAATGTGGGTTTTTATCTAAAAGACAGTTAAAGGATAATATAAGAAATGTGTTAGACATTTTGGAATACTTGGAGCAACATCATGAAAAACAAGCCTCATTGATTTTCTTAGATGCAGAGAAGGCCTTTGACAATTCGAACTGAGCCTTCCTATTTAATGTTTTGGAAGATATGGGACTTCTAGAGAAGAAATGGTGAACTGAAGTTGGCTCCACTGAGAGCGGGACTGACGACCGCGGCAGAATGAAGAGTCGGCAAGTGGACCAGCTCTTCGGGTTTCCTCTCCAGACAAGGAGAGGACTTGAGATCACCCACAAATGCTCCAGACAATTGCTTCTCGCAAGGAGACCACAAGACAGTGGTCTCCAGTGGGTTTAGAGCTCTGGGAGACGAGGGAACACCATCTTCACCCAAACTGCAATCGGCGACTTTATGGACACAGGGTTCGCATACTTCCTTTTCTAATCACTTTTGGAAATTGCTTATTAACTGCTTTTCAGCTATTAGGAAACTTTGGAATGACAGGTTTTACAGCACCAGGTAAGTCTCCTGGTGATTTATGGTTTGATGATTAGATAGGATAGATTATAGAAAGAAGAGAGTCACGATGTAACTTTAGAGAGGGAGGTCAATTTATAATTGTACTTATAACTGCTGTAAAGAAGATTGGAAGCCACTTCTTTATATCTTTTTTATTTTTTATTTTTCTACTACTCTTTTTCTTTTTGTACCTTTTTTCTTTTCTTTGCTTTTTTTCCTTTTTTGCTCTCTTTTAGTTTATATTAGTCTTATTCTTGTGTTTAAAATTTTCAATAAAATTAGATAAAAAAAGAGAGAAAAGAACACTATTCCTGGCAAAATGTAGGTGGTTAAGGTATTCACTGTTGATCTTTATCTTTAATTTGGACAAGTTGAGTCATTTTAATAACTCTTCTATGATTGCTGAGAATAGTTTTGGTGAAATTGGGTCACCTTGTCAAACTCCTTTTTGTATATTGAGGGTGTCTTTCCATTTGTGTGGATGGTAGCTGTGGTTTTTCTATACAGTATATTGATTTCAGGAGGTGAGTGTAAGGTGGGTTCTTCCCCACCTTGTCTCTGTATAGCTTTGAATATAACACTCAGTTTAACAGTGGCAATTTTTTTTTCAAAGTCAATGAAGGCTCGGCAAAGAGATATCTGGTATTCATTTCAGCATTCAACTATTTGGTGAACCACTTGTATAAAGATCTGTAGTGCTAAGTCCGCTCTTGAAACCAGCTTGTTCTCTTACTTGGGCAAAGTCCAGTGTTGCTGTGATCCATTTTGAAACAATTCATGTGAGAAATTTGTATAGGACCAAAATAAAGCTTATTATTCTGTAGTTTTTTTTTAAATTAACTTTTAGTATGATGATAACTGTGGCGTCTTTCCTTGATGGTAGGTTGTTTTCTTTTTATTATAAGAAGCAGGTAAATAATGTTGCCAATGTTTTGCCTATTTCATTACTACACAATCAGGAAGTATCTCTGGTGATTCCATCCTGATCAGTTTTTTTTTTTGCCACATTTAAAGTTCTGAATAGCATTTTCTACTTCTGCTGGAATTATGTCAGGAATAGTTGGTGGTGTTTGGCTCTACATTGTCAGTGTAGGAGAAATTTCTCTCACAGATTTCACCAAGAGTTTGTTTTAAACCAGAAACCAGAACACACAATTCCACTGAAGATAGTTTGTTTATTATGGTACCGAAGCAAACCTTAAAAAAGACAGGGATGCAATGCCTCTAGGTAGAGTTATGCAAATTAGATTAATACAGTAGCAAAATATTTGATTGGATATAGCAGCGCATCATGCATTTAGTGCGGTCAGTTATGGGATGGGTTCTATGAGGTAATGAGCGCGGCACTGCAAAGCCAATGTTATACTTGAGAGAGCAAAAAGGCAGTATTTCATGAACATCAATTCTTTCTGGGAGAGTTACTTTTATAGGTTTATCTCATACTGGCCTTGCTTCCTAGAGCCTATGCTTGCCTCCTAGTGCCTTCTCCCACTTTATTAACATTCCTAAAAGTTTTATGACTGAGCTCAGAGTTTATTTTCCCCGGAAAAGTGATTTGGGGAGGAGGTGATTTATTTGCCTTAACCAACACCATCTTTTCTACTACATGAGCATAAAATTTAGAATAAATGCATTCTAAGATTTGTTGCTGATTGGTTGTGATTGAGTTCTGTGATTTCTTGATCTTGAAGTCATTTCCACCCAGCTATTAGATTGTTGTTGTTGTTGTTTTGTCTTCTTTAGGCTTATGGTCTCTTCAATGATTGTCTGTATAAGCTGACAGTTGTACTGTCTAGTATCTTCTTTCAATTGCTTTCAGATGATCTTATTTAGTTCAATAATAATGTTCCTGGTTGACTGTTCATACTTCCATTGTCATCATTTCTGCATCATTTGTTTATTTTGATATTTTACTTTTTTTTACTGTGTTTCTTGTTATCATCAATTTCACTGGTTGTTGATAACAGAGTTTCAGTTATGTAGTAGGTGGCTTCAGCTAAATTCTCATTCAGCTTGTTAAGTGCCCTGGAATGATTTGATAATTTCAGCTGGACCACATCCTTCTAATTCTTGAGCATTTGATAGTGAAGGGAAGCTGCAGCATTTTACAGTATTTTTCTCCTCTCTTGTTTTATGTTAATTTTTAATGTTATATATACTAGTTAATGCCAATATTGAATCTGTTGAGAACTGATCAGTCCATAAAAAGGGACTGATTATTGGACAAAACATTATTTATTTCACTGGTATTGCCATTTGCCTTTTCCAAGTCCATTCTTTGGGCTGTACTCTTGAAATATGAATTTATGATGAAAAGATGTTGTTTTTCTGTGAATTCTAGTAGTCTGGATCCACATTCATCTCTGTTGCCAAATTCAAAATTTCTAGGGATTCTGTAGTATTGATGTTCTCCTTCTATTCTTACATTAATATTACCCATAATAATTTTGAAGTGGTGATTCTTCTAGCTCCATTGATCCATAATCATTTCATAGATTTTTAAAATTTCTTTATCACTGTGACTGTTTGGTGGTGCATACAACTCCATTGGTTGAAAGCAGTAGCTTTGAGACAACTTAAAAGTAGGCTACCTGGTTTGAAAGGCAGTTGAATTCAATGATGCTTTCCTTTAGCTTTTTATTGATAATGAATCCAACACTGCTTATTCTACCATCTATTGCTTGGTAATATAACAGATGGACATACTTGGTGTTGAGCAGCCCCTCATTTTTATGTCTAATTTCACATAATTGAATTATATCCCATTTGGTTTGTTCCAGCTCACACACTAGTACTTCCCATGTTGACTTTTCTTAAAGGGGTCTAACTTTTAGCTTTCTTAAAGTCAGAAGACAGCCTGATTGAACCCAGTGATTCTTAGCTCCCCCTGCCTTCCAGTTGATTGTCCCACTGCATAGGAAATGGTTATCTGTGAATGAGTGCTGTGTTTTGCACTTCTGAGGCATGGAAGTTGTAGACCACAATCTACCACGCTAGTCCAATGCAGGCTAGTAGATTTCTACCACTGGTCCATGGTTCATTTTTCACCACATTAATGTGTTTATTCTGACCTACCGAATGGCCATAGTAGCAGTATAAGCTCTCTGGTATGAGAGATTCCTTCATCCACTATCTGGAGGACACACCACTCAGCTCTGCTCTGATGAACCAACTGGAAGACACACACACACACACACACACACACACACTTCTCTTGAGTTAATTGATGAGAAACCTATTAATTCAACATGGAAGATTCATTACATAAACATTATACTATCATCATACACTACCTTTACTATGGAAATCAGATTTGTAGGTGTACATTGGGAAGAAGGTCGAAAGTAAAAAATCTTCATTCTGTGAAATGAAGAGTACATTGCAAAAATAGAACATTATGGAACACTAGTCCTTTTTTACATAGTGTAAGGTTGAAGTGGAGGTAAATAAGGAATGCTATTTATTATATAACTGTAGGCATATGGTAGACCTAAACTGTAATCCCAATAGATCCTTACAATAGAGGTGCACTGGCTGATCTACAGCTGGTACTCTGGAAGGACATGAGTTTTACTCAGTACCAGATATTTAGAATAAAACAAAAGTAGAATTAGTACTTCCTTTTGGATCATATGCCACCTAGTACTTGGTTGCATGCAAATAAATGCTTAATTCTTTTGTGTAACAAATGAGTTCTATAATGCTTCTGTGACCATACTGAATAGGGATATTATCTATGAAGAACATATTAACTACCAAACAGTGAAGTAAATGTCAGAAATCCTTCTCAGTTACATTGTCAGAGAATCTACAGTTCATGTCATTCATGTTGGCTCAGCCAATTTAACACCAAAGCAAAATATAATCCACAAAAACTTCTGACTCCATCCATCAGTTGTTTTTCGTAGCTGCACAGGATCAGGCAAAAAAAAAAGAAAAATGAAATATGATTGAACAGTTCCAGTGTGTATTCTCTTTTTAAAAGCGCTATCTTGACTATTTTGGCTGACTACTTTGACTACAGGGTGAGGTCCTGTTTTCAAATGTACATTGTGCTTTTCACAGTTCTTCAATTCTAGCATAGCAGTTCAACACATCTGGGAAGTCTGTTACAATGTCTTTTTCTATTGTCTTTTACTGAATTCTTGAAAATTAGTCCAGATTTAAAGCAAAATCTACTCTAGATAATACACTGGACTTTGAAACTCCATTTCTATCAAAATGTTAATTTTTGCCTAAGACTGAGCTTTTAAATTCAGCTCAGATCATATTTTGGGCAGTACAGAGTTCCAAGCCAAAGGTATGTAATTCTCACTGTCCAATAATGTTTATTCTCCTTTTATGAAAGCTCCCTGGATGTCTGAATTGTAAGTAACTCTGCTGTGCCTATAAGTATTTCCAAGAGGTAAGTCCCACTGGATTATGGGCTACTTCTGAGTAGATGTGTATGAGATTACACTGCAATCAGACATGTTTAGGTTTTCATTATTTCATTCTGGTCCACAATGAGCATCTCATACCCACCACATGCAGGTACACACATAACTTGTGCTAGGGACAAATGGCTCCATGTAGATCTGGCCCATTTCAGCCTTGCTTCCTATTCGGTCACAAAATACATTTGATGATATTTCTGCATCATTTTGCAGAAATACACATACACAATTTCTCCCCCCTCTCTCTCTATGTGTGTGTATGTTTTAGTATGTGTGTTTCTCTTTCCTTAATATATGTTTTTGTGTGTGTAAGGCTTAAAGACCTGGTTCTGCCATCTTGCCTGGGAGGGAAATGCCAACAGTTCCTCTTGGGGATGGCTGGTCCCATGAAGCCTCCCAGTATTCCATTTTTAACATCTTTTATACTTGGATTCTATATTATTTATTTATTGTGATTTTATATTTATCTTTTTAAACTATGTTTTATTGTGAACTGCCCAGGGTCCCCGATAGGGGAGATGGGCGGTAATATAAATTTAATAAAATAAATAAATAAAATAAATAAATATCTATTTCCATGTTATATGAAACAATCTTTACTATGCACATTTCAGCCAAGGTTATCAGGGAAACAGGATTGGAAAAGAACCACTTTTTGAACAATGTTCAACTGAAAGGTACTACTCCAGACTTGGCCATTTATTTATTTATTGGACACATACACAATATAACACGTAAGAGAAAGCATCCAGATTTCTCTTGCAGAAATTAACAAAACTCAGTAGGGTTTATTCAAATAATGTCAGACAATATTCAATTCCAGTTTGGTCTAGTAGTTAAGGAAATGGGCTAGAAACCAGGAGACTGTGAGTTCTAGTCCTGCTTTAGGCATGAAAGCCGGCTGGGTGACCTTGGGCCAGTCCCCGTCTCTCAGTCCTAGGAAGGAGCCAATAGCAAACCAGGAGACTGAGAGTTCTAGTCCGGCCTTAGGCATGAAAGCTGGCTGGGTGACCTTGGTCCAGTCACTCTCTCTCAGCCCAACTCACCTCACAGGGTTGTTGTTGTGGGGAAAATAGGAGGAGGAAGGAGTATTAGGTATGTTCGCCACCTTGAATTATTTATAAAAATAATAAAGGCGGGAAATAAATAAATAAATAAATAAATAAGGCTACTTATACAGCTCATTTTCATTTTGTGAGGGGTTTATTATTTCCATCAGCTCATTTTTCAAAAATATATCTTAAGATCCTACCAAGGCATTATTAATCTTCCTTCAAAGTCTTGTTGATTTTGTTAAGTAACTACAGCTTTCATATGTCTACACCATTTTAGCAATCGGCACATAAATTTTAAAAAATCAGTTATTACAAAACTTTGACAGATGCATATTTAGCATATGGAATCTAATAGAACATTGGACAGTGAAAAAAAGAATGCATTTAATTTTAGCACTACAAATGTGATCTGCAACCAACACACATTTTCAGTAGCGGCTTTTGATGTTTATATGCAAATGTGTCAAGAATATGGGAATATAATGCCTATTATAAAGAACAGAATTTCTTTATGAAGAAATTTCAACTGGCGGGGTCGAGGAGGAGAGCCTTTTCTGCCATTGCCCCTGCCCTGTGGAACATCTTGCCCCCTGAGGTGAGGTTGACCCCGACTCTTCTGGCCTTCAGGAAGAGCGTCAAGACCTGGCTCTGCCAACTAGCTTGGGGGTCCAAGAGTGATCGGCAGCCCCAGGGGTGGTTGGGGGGTTTGAGGACATTCTCTGTGCTTTTTAGTTTTCCTCTTTTACCTGCTTCTATCTTTTGTATTTTTTATTTTATGACTTTTTTATTTGTAAACCGCCCAGAGCCACTTTTATAGTGAGATGGGTGGCGTATAAATTTAATAAATAAAATAAATAAATATTATTGTTACTGTTGCTGCTTTGTTAAAACTGAAGGTTTGTCTTCTATTCTGTACAGCGATGTGCTTTGCAGAAACCAGAATTCCAGAAAAAACAGATTGAGATTGGAACTTTGTGGAGGCTCCCAAACTGAATGGAATGTGTTCAGTGCTTCATTTAGCTCATTAAATACTAATTACAGCAAGGCCAACTCACTGCATGGAAATCAAGTGTAGCAGAAATCAATATTGTCTTATCAGTGCATTTTAGGGACGCTGCTCACAGTGGGCAAATATATTTCATGGGGCAAATCTCCATCTTCCCCAAGACGTATGACTTTCAGCGTGTGCTCTGAGGAGATATCAGAGGAGTTCTGAGGCAGCACAGCCCATAAAATAAATCTTAAAAAAGCAAAGTCTCCCTCAAGTTGAGTTTGACATGACAACTCCATGGACATGTCTATGCAATTTTCTTGGCTACAAACAATGTTCTATAAAAATACTTTACCACTGCCTTCTTCCAAGATGTTTTTCGACTTCTCAGCCTACAACCCCAAGATTTTCTACAGGTCTCCCATCCAAGTATTAACTACAGGCAATCTACTTTCGCAAGAATGAACCTTTAGAACAGGGCTTTCCAAAGTTTTTCCCGCGGCGACACACCAACCGGTGTTGGTATGTCGCCGCGGGAAAACCTGGAAGTGCCGCGATTGTGGCAGCACGCAAAAACCCGGAAGCGCTGCTGCCGCTTTCGGTTTTTTGCGCGCCGCCGTTGGTGTGTCGCCGCGGGAAAACCCGGAAGCGCTGATGATGATCAGCGCTTCCGGGTTGTGTGGCGACACACTTTTGTGTCGCGACACACAGTTTGGAAAGCTCTGCTTTAGAATCATCGTTCAGTAAAAAGGGTGCTCATCCATAAGTGATATGCTAATCTTTCTTCCCATATTGCCCAATACCGTAACCAAACATTTTAGAAATGGTGCCACCTTTCTATATTCCCTTAAAATCCTTATTTAGATAAATGAATGTAAGATGAAAAAGAAATTAAGCTACAGCTTTGTGTAGGATCAGATATATTCAATTGGTAGTCTACACTTTCTAGGTAATATTATTAGAGAGATGCATTTTCATAAGCAATTTTCCCAAAGAAACACAATGCATTTGCAAATTTTCCAAATGCACAATTTTATACACAGATCTTGAGATGAAATATCTTTTGGAATGGATGCCTAATCTTATTAATCTCAAGCAAATGTAGGGCTTTTAATTATACAGAAATCTCCATAATAAACTTCTAATGGTCTTTATTAGAAGTGCTTGAAGCTTCACCTAAAATGAAGGCTGTTCCTTAAGAAGGAGTGAGAAAATAATCTCTTTGTGCAACTAGAAATCACTTTCCCAGCATAACCTTATTCCTTTGTGACTCTTCTGCCATCCAAACTTTTCAGCATGTCCTTTGCTTCTGGAGGCAAACACTTTCCTAACAAAGTGGAGCTTCAAGATGTTCCCATGTTCTACTTCTGATGCTATGAAAAGGCCAGTTCAGAAGAGGATTTCCTGAAATAAAGTCAGACTCTGACTTTAATCTCTAGTTAAAAACTAACCAGGAAGTCTGGTCATGTTTTAAACCGTTCTGTTTGTAGAGTTCTGTATTTGAATTGCTTTGTTTTTAGTTTGTTGTAATTTGTTTCTAATTGTTCCCCACTTTGGGATTATTTTTTAATATTAAAAAAAGGGATTTGAATTTTTAAAAAAGAATCAACCAATCAAATCCTGTAAAGAGGCCAGCAATGGTACCCAGAAGAGTAAAATTTTCTTTTTCTTTCTTTTTGCTAGAAGAGATGACCAAATTCATCATCACATTTAAAGACTCTGAACAGATTTTCCCCACATCTTAAAATGTGCCTGGCAACCAGAGTGTCTCCTCCATTATGCCTTGATTTTGAACTGACTACATTTTTTTTACCACAATTGCTTTTCACTTTAGGATATAGGTCTCCAAGTGAGACAGAAGGCACAGATCTCATTAACTCAAGCTTGAGTGGGCTAAGCAGACCCACGTAAAGAGGCCACTCCAACAAGAAGAATCTGCACCAATCTGTTCTTTTTACTGGGGGAGGGTGTGGGTGACCTTGCTTATTTTCCCTGCAAGTTTTCACACAGATCAATTCCATATAAAATATGGAAAACTTTGATTCCATGTGTGTTGATAAAGGTATAACAAATATCTAACTAATACATACCAGAAAAATTGTTTAGAACTAAAGGAGGATAGCAAAGAGCCATCAAATCACTTCTTCCAAGAAATCAGAATTGTAGCTTAAAGCCGAGGCAGTGATGCCATTAGATAATATTAAGAAAAAATAGAACTCATTTCCATAGCAAGGTGAACATGTGAAAAAGTAGCATAATGATCAGTTCTTCAAGTAACCACATGGCTTGGCAGCAAGGTGGTGTGTATCTTGCCTGTCCTGTTTGTGGTTCCACCTATGGAACAGAACTGAAAGTGGAAATTTCATCTCAGGTTTTGCCTCTACATGCTGTACCAAGTTGTGCTTTGTATCAAGCAAATTCTACTGTTTTTATTGGAATGGTATAGGATTTCAAGTCCCTTATCCCTCCAGCTTCAGAAATATATGCCACTCTATATCAACCCTCCTCGCTTTTACTTTTTTTTTTTTTTTTTTGCATCTTCCTCTCCACCCATTTTCTTTTTGCTGCATACTGCTTCAGGTCATGCTCACCCCAATGATCCAAAGATAAAAGTCATGTTCTGAGTAAGACTGTGGTGTGCAGAATGCTACACTCACTGCTATCTCATGTTTCAATAGCTTCAATGGCTGTTCTGCTTGAAGTGCACTGGATTTCCCACTGGCAGAATGGTGTGATTTTTCCAACTGTAGGAGAACTAAAACTAACTCTTTACTGGCTTCATTCAAATGCATTTTGGACCCTGAACAGTTGAATGTCAATGTACCAGCACAATGAAGTCTGTATACACATTCCCAAAGTGTTTGTAAGTTTGTTCTCTATTATAGGTCTCACTGGTTTTATTTATTCATTCATCTGAGCATGCTAGCATAAGTTACAATTCTACCTATTTAATGTCCAGGTATATTCTCACTATGGGTAATAATGTCAATATACTGAATTTGTAATCTGTTACCAGAGTTTATTTGTAAGCTGAGAGTCTTGACGAAATATGTTAATGTGTATGACATTTGAACAAATGGGAGAACATATAGATAAATGCATGAGTTAGGAGTCAGTGGTTTCAGATTCTACTTACATTTTAGTAACTAGAGGAGATATTTTTGACATTCTGAAGACTGCACCAGAGTGGTCACTCCTGAAGACTGCACCAGAGTGTTGAGGGCACCATCTGAAATAGCATAGAACATAGTGTGGAGGGGAATAATCACTGAGCAATAAGCCACTTCTTCTTCCAACAGAAGTCTCTGGTGACCAGAATATTTCCATTTACAGAAAGACAATTTAGGATCCAAGCTTTGTTTCTAAACGTTGACAACCAGATTCCATATGAATGGCTAGCTCACTGGTATTCAGAGTAACAGAGGACATCTAATACATCTTTTCAAAGATTAAATAAAGAGTACAGTTCACAGAGCTGCTCTAAAGATATACAGTATACTGTATATTAAAAAATACTGGCTAAAATGCAGAAAGACTAAAGCCCAGACCATTTGTTATCCACAGCACTTTCACACAAACAAGGGAAACCAAGATCATGATGTAAGCCTTATCCCGAACATGGTTGCCTCCTTGATGCTTCCTCTGAGATCCATATATTAATTTATAAACAACTGCCAAGGTTCTTTATGGAGCTGATTGGGTGTTTGGGCTCTACACCAGTGGGATGCCTAATCACGGAGGGACCTATCCTCTTGGGGCTGTGGCTCCCTTGGTACAGACAGACAAGTCTCAGAAGAAAGATGGTTGATTTCTCTCTCTCATGTGGACCTAATCCTTCCTGTGGAGACTTTCCATCCCATTCATCAATACTTTCTGTCTCTCCCTTGTCTCATATCTTTTCTCCAACCCTGTTTCACTGACTCACCCTCCAACACTGAAGATAGGAATACTTGGTTTCTAAGCATTACCATTAGGGCATTTTTAACCATTGAGCAGACTCCTTTGAATCCCTGACTTTCTGAATGGATAAAGGCGGAGTGGGGAATGGCAAGAGATTTAATGGGAAGGAAAAGGCCCCACCTCCCCAAAGTTTTATCCCCTAATATTACATGGCCTACTTTTCGTGACTTGGCCTCCTTCCTTTCTTTCCATCTAAGGTTACCTTTGGTGTAGAGTTAATTGTGATTAACCTCCTCTTGATTTCAGTGGAATATAATGGTGGACTTGACTGATTCAACTAAAAGAAATATCTCCCTGGGGATATTCATAAACAGAGTGTCCTAATCTATCTTCTCTGTTTATGGAGGAAATCTGTCATATGGCAACATTCGTGTCTGGCTAATTGTAGTTCCAACTGTTCATGAGATTGGGAATCTGGTCCAATCTGGATTCCTTGTGCTGTAAAAGGTTGTAACCTACTTTATCCAGAAATACAGTAAGGTTTGTTAGAAGGGGCACAATCCAATCCTATCCCCATATCCCTGAATTCTTTGTACTGATGCTTGAAGAAGGCCATGCCCCCACATGCATCTAACTACCACACAAACATTTCCTTACATGGGTATAATATATTCATCCTTCTTGGGAAGGTAGATAGGTATTGAATAAATAAATTCTGGGTCCATTCATACTTGATTAACTCATTCATTTACAGTACACCAGAATAAGATGAAGAATACAATTTGTTTACTCCCACTTATCCAGTGTGCTAAGTTATTTAGAAGGAACAAATAAGAGAAAAAGTTATATTCCACCATTATAAATAATGTATGATTATTTAAAGAAAAATAAATCAGAATTGGCAAAACTTCTGACAGAGACAAAATAGAGGATTACAGATGGTAGCAATAATCAGGAGATTACACAGGTCAAGGATAACTGACCTGCACTTCAATCTTAATTTATCATTCAGTGCCCAAGTAAGTTTTAAAATGTCATAATGTGGTTTGAATCGAAAAATTATACCCTTTGTGTTTAATCAGAAAAAATGTCTATATTATTTAACTTACCCTGATAAGACTACGCATTCTGAACAGCTGCATAATAATAGCACGGACACACAAAGGCCATGTCCCCATGTGCATCTAACCGCAGCAGAAATATGCACTGGCAACTTCTTTTTCTCTCGTGTTCCCACAATGTCATATTCATTACATCCTCAGCTCATGTTGTATTGTAAACCGCCCAGAGTCCCCCTTGGGGGAGATGGTGCAGTAATACAAGTTGACATATAAATAAATAAATACATAAATGAGTGAGATAAGTTTAAATAGTCTTTAGCTATACCAATGTTAATGTTTTTCTCCTTACTCCAATGCTGTTCAAGAGCAGCCTCTGGGTCTATAAAATGATATAGGCTTTGTCTCCCATTTGCTTGGAGAACGTCAGGTGAAAGGGAATAGAGGCAGGATAGGGATAGGTAATTGGGACAGCCAATTTCATGCTGATAAAATTTTCTGCCAGCTTAAGGATGTATGAAGAGAACTTGAATTTATGAAGAGAACTTGAATTCAGCAATAGGGAAAGATATTTCCAATAGGAAAAATATACTAGTTTTCTGTAGAGAAACTTGAAGATTCTACGTATCTTTGGTAAACCAAGTATCAGCTGACTTGATCCACACCCTTTGAACTAATATGCATTTCAGAACTTAGTTATCTACCAACTCTTGTACTATCCAAGTACTGTATGTCTATGCAACAATATCCATTTAAAATACATATATTGGAAAAAATAATTAAAATATCTATTTTTATTTTATTTATACATGTTCTATTTCACCCATGCACGTTTAATTAAATGTAAATTTGCATGTATTTTTAAACATCATAGATTAATTTGTAAATGGGACAGAATGGACATAAGGGAATATATGACCAGTTATATGAATTACCAAAGTATATGGTACTTCCATCTTTTAGTACTACAGTAATCAGCAAGTATTCCAGTTTTGAACTAAACTAGAGAGAAACAGGAATTAATTTGCAAGAACAACCTAATGGACTTCAAATACTGATCATAGTATCAAAACTGTTTGCAGCCAGGGTGAAGATAGCCACCATTTGAAGTTTGCTATCATCATCTGACAATCAAAAACCTATGCTCCCTAAATGTGAAGATTCCATTTTCATTGCAATTATATCGATATATCCTCCTTCATAATTCATTTTTAAATCCATGTAAATTGTAGATTTTCAAAGTCTGTTTCCACAACACAGAGCTACACCTGCATTTCCTTCTCATGGTGTCCAGGACCTTCTTTTCTTGCTTTCTGAGATATTTCTAGTGTTTTTAACTAGGCAAGCAGCATCACTTTTCTATACAGCAGGGGTCGGCAACCTGTGGTTTGTGGCCCACCGTGGGCCGCGGGCCATTAGGAAATGGGCTGTAGGGTGAGCCAGAAACACCTCCACCTATCAGCATGTGGCAAAGAAGGGTGGAGGCGGGCCTCCCCTCGTGGCAGCGTGTGCGTGCACCTTTTTGCCTCCCTTCCAGAACCGAGGGCACAAGCTCCGGGGACCCTGTAACTGCTCCAGGAACCGAGGGCATTTTCAGGGTCCCCAGAGCCTGCCCCTTTGAAGGGGCAAGCTCCGGGGACCCTGAAAATGCCCTCAGTTCCGACAGGGAGGCAAAAGCCTCGCCGTGTGCAGGCTACCGGCCACTTCCCCGCTGCACAGCTGACCGGTGTGGGAGGAGGCGGGGTGGAAAATCTCCGCACCGCAGGGAAGCGGCCCTGCAGCATGCGCGCACACGGCGAGGCTTTTGCCTCCCTGCCAGAACTGAGGGCATTTTCAGGGTCCCCGGAGCTTGCCCCTTCAAAGGGGCAGGCTCTGGGGACCCTGAAAATGCCCTCGGTTCCCAGAGCAGTAGGCCTGGAAACCCTGCCCCCATCTGTCCGATTGGCTGCCGCCCGCAAACCCTGCCCTCCCATCCGGCTGATTGGCTGCCGCCCACAAACCCTGCCCCCGTCTGTCCGATTGGCTGCCACCCACAAACCCCACCCCCCGGTCCTTGAAAATTTTTTTCCGATGGGGGTGGTCCGTGATGGAAAAAAGGTTGCCGACCCCTGCTATACAGAACAAAGGGGGAAATGGGTATGGCCTATTCTACTCCAGATAGGAATACTGGAAGTAAGTTAGTACATCAATAAATCTAGGAACACTCCTAGCTACCTAATACAATTATATCACATGGAAAAATGGCTTTGGACACTATGGATGTTTTATCAAAGAATAAAGCAAGAATCACAAATCTTGAAACTAAAAGGATCTCTGAGTCAATCCTGCACCTAGGAAAGAGAATCTAGGCAAGGCAGCAAATAGATAAATAGGTCTAGGCCAAGCACCACCACCATTAGCACCTTGACTCAATAAGAGTTATAATTTTGAACAAAGACTACAAAGCACTGAATGCTCTTGGACTGCAGTGACAAACAAAACCACAAGGTTGGGATGCCTTTAGGTCTGATTATGAAAGTCAGACTCTTAGAATTGAAGGGGTCTAGTATAACCAAACTGTGTTTTGTATTGAACTGTATTTTGTATTTCTGATGTATGAACCTTTTTAGAATTGTACTGTTGTATTGATTGATTTATACGCTGTATTAACAGAACCTGTTCATGCTCACAAAACCTGTTCTTGCTTGGCATAACCCGCGCCATCTTTGCTTCTGTATCACGCTTGTGCTAGAAACTACCATTTCACCAGACACATCCAGACACGTATCAGGAACTAGGAGGCAGAGATGTGGTGGGAACATTAACAGTTAGCACAGAGATAATTGCCTACTATTCAGTAAAGAATGTAGCACGTTCCAGTGAGAAAAGTATCAAAGGGAAGGAACAGGGAAGATAGTGGGGGCCATAAGCAATGCCCAAGTGCTGGAAGGAGACTGAAAGACGCCTTTGTCCTTTTTGCTTATGTGACTATTTATGACCTTGCTATGGTTGAAAGTATAAATGCTTGTGGAACCTTTTTGTGGGTATGGTTTCCCTACATGAGCGTTCGCCTGTCACAACGCCCGTCTGGGATTCCATCCAGCTCTATTTGATCAAGTAAACCTGTTTTTATTTCTTTACTATAACCAAGCCTCGCTCAAGTTTCTTCTTTGGTAACTTGGTAACTTGGGAAATGTTGTAAGCAAGGGAACCTTTCATTTTGGCACCCAACGTGGGGCAGGCGGCTTCGTTCCCTCGGGTCAGCCGCCCACGGCTCCCTGCAGTGTGACTCCCCTTGTGAGTCATTGCCTTCATGACGGCAGACATAGAAAACCGGCATAGACCTCTCTTCAACGTCGAGAGCGCTCCCGGTGATTTCACTGGCGGCCTTGATCTGGATCCTAGACGGCAGACTCTGTTCCAGCCGAACTTGAACGCCCAGTGTTAGAGGCTTCATGACATTTTTGTCTGGCGCCCTAGGAAACTGGAAGGAAATTGGAAATTGGTATAGTGCACTAGAAAGACTGGTGAGTATAAGTCTTTCCCTGGCGGTGTGTGTGTGTGCGAGAGTGAGATGCAGAAATTTCCACTAGGGATTTGCTGTGAAGCGAGTGTTTCTGAGACCGGAACTGCATTTCCATCCCTCCACATGGAGGTTGGCCAGCGAAGGTTGTGCGAAAGAGAGGAGTGTGTGTTGAAATATTGGAATATTGGTATATATTCCCCTGGTAGGTTGGGTGGTTCCTGCGTATGGGAGGGTGGTGATTGATCACTGCCTCGAGGTGAAGGAAAGCCCCGAGAAATCCCTATGGAACCACAATGGGCAACAGAAACAGTCAGCAACTGGGTAAAGCTGGCAAAGCTTACAAGCCATGCACTCCCTTAGAATGTATTTTTATGCATTGGGAGGCACTGAAACCTCAAGTGACAGGAAAAATTTCATTTAAAAAGGAAAAATTAAAGACCCTCTGCAGCACTATTTGGCTGACCTATTTTATTGGCTCAGAAATAGGATCTTGGCCGCCGGAGGGCATAGTCAATGGTGCTTTCATTAACACCTTCACGAACTTCCTAGCTGCAACAGGCAGAACAGGAGGAGGTAGTTTTGCCCTCAGCTTCAGGATGTGGTGAAGGGGAAGAAAACAGTTTAGATCAGGGCTTTCCAAAGTGCTGCCGCTAGCGACACACCGCCGGCGGCGCGCACGGCGGCGCGCGCGCACGGCGGTGGTGCGGGGGGCGTGCGGCGGCGCGCACATGCATGGCGGCCACCGTGCACGTGCACGCCGCCGCTTCCAGGTGGTGTGGCGACACACCACACTGTGTGTGGCGACACACTTTTGTGTCGCGACACAGAGTTTGGAAAGCTCTGGTTTAGATGCTTTCCTAGACTTATACATTGACAGGGAGATATCTGATGAGGCTCTGGAAGCGCAGGTGATCCGTTCCTTTGGAGAGCTTCCAGGTAGTGAACAAGATAAGATATTGAACAAGCTAGACAATTTACAGCAGGCACTGTTAGCAAAACACATAACAACAGAGCCTCTGCCTGCTCGTGGGGCCACTAATCCTAGATTGGGTGAGCTTTTAGAGCCGGGGCCAGAATGGGACCCCCCAAGAATTCAGGGCATGTACAGGTTTCATTATGCCTTGGGACCATCAGGAAACAGGAGAAATATTAAAGTAACCATCCAAAATCCTCAACAGCTGGAGGGATGAGGAACAAGGGAACCTTTCAGAATGAAAAGGGGAATCATGGTATTCAATAAGCGTAGAGGTCTTCAGTCAGTTTCTGCCAGCTCCATGGGAATGCCCCCTCATCTAGTCCAGGGATTCAAAAAGCATGGCCTACCAACATTACTGTTGTTATCCCCCAAAGCATTTTCAGGGTGGGTGGAATCAAAATTCTGCATTTTGTTTGTGTGTCCAGGTTGAAAAGCAAAATGAGTGCCTTAGGCCTTGCAGATGCATCTCTTCATCAACTGACAAGAGTTGAGTATTCATGTTCCAATTAATAGTGGAGCACCTAGCTCTCTCTAACTCAATCAGCAATGGGAACATCTGAATATACTGTAATATTCAAGTAGTCCTTATTTTAAGCACTTTCAGCAGCAGTTTAACTTGGCTGCCTTTTCTATAATAAAATGGAATCTTTGAATCAAGATGGTTGGGCAATGTTTAAAGAAAATGAAAAATATCACACACACAGACAAGTCAGTACAGCATTAACAAGCTGCCTTCTCTGCACACAAACCTTTCACAGACTGAGTTATTAATCCACCTGATTACCAACTGTAAGTCCCTCCCAAAGGCAATACATTCTTCCACTTATAATGAAAGCAAAATGAAAGTTTAGCAGAGGCAAGAAAGAAACAATTGAACAAAAAATTATTTCATCTATAGTAAGCAACTGAAGTTAATGCCATATGAACATTTCATACCCTTTAGGCCAGCATTATTCAACCTTGGCAACTTTAAGATGTGTGGACTTCAACATCCAGAACTCCCACTGATTTAGGCAAAACAAATCCAAATCTGGTCCTTCAGCATTCATTAAAATATAGACTCCATCCAACTGAGATCAACTTCTGATGGCAACCTGGATGCCATTGATGCAATTTTCTTAGCAAGTGATTTGCCATTGCCTTCTTCTAAAATGCTTTTTCATCTTCCTGTCTGGCTTTCAGCCTGGGATTTTTTGGTGTCTACTATCCTAAGGCTGTACAAAACTTTTAAAAGATGCTTCTCTTTGAGGATGATTTGAAAGAAGCACCTCTTTCAGGCTGTTTCATAAAGCAATACTCCCTTTTAAATGTTGGAGATCCGGGCAAATCCAGCATGCCTCATCAGCATATGGATGGCTGCTCTAGGATACAAGCTCTCCATGCTTTTGAGGAAGCTGTTTGTGGCCACTCCCACTTCCTCTTTCTCTCTCTCTCCTCCTTGGACCGGGAGCAAGCACATGGCTGTGTGCTGCTCCAACCTAGGCCATGGATGGGCCTAGGAGATTTTTCCCCCTTTCTACACACATCTCTTGCAGCAATCAGGGCAAGAGATATTAAGTTTAGGGAAACAAAGAAGAAATGGAACATCATTTATCTACCAAAAATGCTGTACCTGCAATGAATAAATGTAAGGACTCTTTTGTACTTACTTTTCATACCTGCCATGTCTAAGCGCGTGTTTCTTTATGCTTGGGTGGGCTAAAGGTGTAAGACTAACCTGGATCTCTCTAATATGCTCATGAGCTCTGTTTTTAAACAATATTCTTTTTCTGTACACGAGTTTAGCAGCTCTGCTCCATTTCAGTAGTTCTAACAGACTGCTGAATGGGCTTCACTAGACAGGGTAGATACTGTTGGTAACAGGAGAGGCTCCAGGAGCAAAACAAAGTACCTTAACAAAAATCACATCATCTCCATGGTGTGAAATGTCTCATGGAGTTGAAGTGAGCCTATCCTACACAAACCAAGTATTTATATTACCAGTGTGCTTCAACTAGCAGGTAAGATCCCAAGACAATTCCAACAGATAATAACACTGAATCCTTGCTACAAGGTCATGATGACAAATATTAGCTTCCACAATACATTTATTCTGTCTGTAAGTGCACACAAATGCTGTAATTACAAGTATGGTTTGACTGCAGTAGCTACAATAGCAGAGAAATAATGTTGAAAGAAACGGAGACCCCAGGAAGCTGACGGCTATTGAAAAAGTCTCTCTGTTTTGGGGCCAAATTGGAGATCAGCAGGAGGTGGCTAACTGCTGAAAATGGGTAAACTCAGCCCCACATTTCACCACTATTGACGTGGCTCACTTGCATCCCATTGTTGCCAAGCAACTGGGGCGGCAGCTCAGCCAGGATGGAATTTTGAAGAAGGTTCTGGACTGCGCTTCAGTGATTAAGCTCTTCCAATTTTCTACCTGAGTAACTTTTCCAGCAGCAAGTGGAAATGGGATCTGCTGACAATGGCAAATGCAGAGTTGTTGCTTAGGCAGAGTCATCAACTTGCTCGCTATATGAACTACTAGAAGTGGGCAACCAGTAGCCCACAGCACCTCATTTTTTCCCCAAAGCCACCCCCTGCCAGAGTTAATGGAGCTACAATTACAGAGTCTTAAAGCATCCACTGCATCTTTTTAGGAGGGAGGGAGGGGAGGACATGCCCTTGCCCATTCCAGTGATTTCAAAACTTTACTGGCCATGTCCCCCACAGACCTCATGGAGGACAGAAAGCCATAATCCAGCCCACAGGCCCCACCCCTGTTGTATAGGCATGCAGATCCTTTTCATCTCTTTCCTTTTGTCTACAATTTTAGGGGAATATTTTTTTTAATGAACATGTTTCTGACAAAAGCCTGTCAAGAAAAAATTGCATCTCCTTTCTTTCTGAATGCTCCCTAACATATGGAGCTTTTCTCTGCAAAGCTAAAGTATGTCATTCCGAAAATCAATTCACCCTCAAAAACTTTTCAGATATAACTTTCTTTAGAAGAGTGTTTTCGAATACATGTTGATGCTGTTTTTGACCTTACTTTAATTGTTCCCATGTTGTGGAGAGTCCTGCTATTTCATTTCTATTATACCTTCTTTATCACTTTGAAGTCTCCCTGACCAACAATGGGGTCTTCTTTTAGCTTAATAGAAGCACAAGAATCCAAGCAGGTTGCAGAACCATTAAAGAGAAGATTGTATAGTGAAAGACAGGACATTCCCACATTTGTTGGTCTCCTTATAAATAAGGAGAGTGCTTACAAATGGAAATTCCAGAAGTGTACACCCTATTCTTGAGACTTGTTTTCTCATATAGAAAAAAGAATCATTGTCAAATTCTTTCCCATGAAATTGAGAAAGACAAAAAAAACAAAAAATGCAAAATCATTGCTCGAGATTGCTTGGTAACACATTATTCCTTGCTGTGTAGCCCTATACTTAACCTTTCAAAATGTACTAGCAAGAGATTTTCCTCTCTTTCAGGTATAAAATCTTTGTCTTCAAGTGGCAAATAATCCAGGCTGTGGGTAGGTTGTTTTTCTCTCCTCTGATGCTAAATCAGGAGAAAAAATGCTTGTAACAACAATCTAGAAGACCTATTAGGGAGGGAAAGGAGAAATATCATGTTCTCATGCTTATTGCCAACAAAGGCTACGATAACAATTTATTTTGACCTTTGGAAGAAATGCCAGCACTGAAATATTACTAAGAAGGTCCGTTTCACAGTGCTTGTTTTGTAACTTCTTTGAGGGATCAGGACATAAAATACAAAGTTGGCCACGTTAGACACGTCAACATAATAAAGGCATCAACACCTCTCCTTTTAAAAAAGAAACAAAACAAAAAGAAATAGCTTCAGATTTTTGTAATCTTTCAAATTGTATTATACAGTGTGAAATTTTAAAAATCTAAAATTCATCAAATATTGTACCATCATCAGTGTATCATGATGATGCACCAATACAAACATAGGTGTAGATGGACGAATGAGTTTAGAAGCCAGGATGGAATTGGGTAGGACATTTCATTGGGCAAGATTAGTGGTTTCCCAAAGAACAGTCATGAGCATCTTTCAGAGCTGCTCTGCATCTGCATCTGCTCTGCTGAACATACATTAATGGGAAGGGCTATTTGGATACAATGTTTACAAGTCAATCCTATATACATTCACTTGGAAGTGAATTCTGACTTCTGAGCAGTATAATATAGTAATCCTATCTTTGTTTATTCAGATGTATGTCCTAAGGTATTCAGTGAGAATTACTTCCAGAATAGGTTACATAAAATTGCAAATTAGGGAAACATTAATAGATATGTGCCACTTTGTTTAAGATATGCATAATAAGGAAAGAGGTCACTAAAGCTAGACTTTGGTCAAAATTCTCATCCGATTTCGGAATTACACATCTTACTGGATAGGAAAATATGTATGACCAAAACACTGTTGTTCAATTTTTTAGACATTTCTGAATTCCATACAGAGCTGGATTTTTGTTATCAGAACAAAAACCAATGCAGTCTAGCTTTCCATTTCTAACCACAGTTAGTCCAATGACTCTGAAAAAGCTCATAACCAGGACAGAAGGACATGGTCCTCCATCACTGCTATTCCCATATTCCACAGCTACTTGTATCCAAAACTGTTCCTTTCCTTCTTCCTTCCTTCTGAGAATGACTTGCAATCCTGGTAGGACTATCCATATAATTATTACAAGTCTTGTGTGTGGGAAGGTGTGTCTTATTAATTTTGCTCTCCAAAACGCTGTTATTAGCTGTGCACATGCGACTTAAATGACTTCCCAAGGAAGCACATTAAGCATTAAGTTTTCTCTAATTCCACTTCCCTGGCTGTTGCCCTTTGCCTCTACACCAGTCCATCTATTCCCTCTAGAAACGTCTCCATTTTCCTAAGAAACAAACATGCCAATTCATCTTGAATTTCTGCCAGCTCCCTATATCAGTAGCAAACTTACTCGTTTTCTTTTTTACTCTTTCTTCATGCATTTGCTGCAAGTATATACAGCAAGTCCATATTTATCTTGCAATGTTCTTGGAGGATACATCAAATACATACCATACATTACGGTAACATAGCAGAGTATCTCTCTGTCACTGTGGAGAAGATTTATTTAGAATGAGGAGCCACACATCCCATGTGTATGTTTTCTTTTTCTCAATAAAAAACAAGGAGATGAAGAGAGCAAACATGAACATCCTGTTAAGTACTTTTCAACAAGCTTAAAGTCTACATGCAAAGAAGAACTCTTTCGATGGCTGTTGTGGGTCTTCCGGGCTGTGTGGCCGTGTTCTGGAAGTTGTGGTTCCTAACGTTTCGCCAGCATAGGAACCACAACTTCCAGAACACGGCCACACAGCCCAGAAGACCCACAACAGCCATTGAACTCCGGCCGTGAAAGCCTTCGACAATACAAAGAACTCTTTCCCCTGAAAAACAGCTCCCCCGTCTTTGGAGACTACCCAGAAACGGCAATTGGTTCAAAATGCTGCAGCCTGCCTGATAGCAAATGGGAGTCACCATAATTATATTACACTTGTATTGCAGGCACTTGTATTGGGTGCCACTAGGTTTTGTGTGCAAGTCAAAGTGCTGGTTTTAATCTATAAAGCCCTATGGCTTGGCTCTTAGCTACTTGCAGGACCTTTTCCACATAGAAGTGACCTGTCTGAGCCATTCAGTCCATGCACTCCAACAAAATCTTTTAATAGTTTCATGAGATAAGGGGGCAGGGGGCACAGAGACTGTTTTTTAGTTGCAGCCCTGTACTTTGTAATAGCATCCCTCTCAAGGTCAGCTTAGTGCTCTCACTATTGGCCTTCCAGAAGACAGTAACAATGGAATTATTCCAGAGCATATTTGGGGATTGAGGAATTTGGGTATTTACTACTTTTCTGTATTCTTTTCGTTTTCATTTCTTTTGTTTTTGCTCTCTGTAATTTTGGTTTGTATTTATGGTACGGTAAGTGTTTCACGTGGTTTTATGGATTTAAACCGTACATGTAGATTATGATATATCATAATATATCCTTTCTTCTATATCTATATAGAATGTATAGGATATATTCTATATCCTAGCAGGAAAAACTGTAGGAAGAAGAAACAAAAATGTAGATTATGATATACGTATATTTGAAGTAAAGCAAAGTAAATTAGTAACAATAAGAGCCAGGGGAAGGGCAGGGGAGTCATACAAAGGATGCAGTTCCAGTGGTAATTCATTATGGCTGCTGACCAACCATTTGAAAGTGAACATATGATGCTTCTCATGAGGAGCCAAAAAATTTAACTGATTTGTTCATAAGACTGAACCAGCTAAATCACACCTCTGGAGTGTTGGAGGTTCCAGCAAATCAGCATGCCTCGTTAGCATATGGGTGATTGCTCTAGGAGGCAAATTCTCTATGTACTTCTCCCTGAGGAAGCTGTTTGTTGCTCCTCCCACTTCCTCTTTCTCTCTCTCTGCCTTTTCCACCATTAGAGGAGGAAGCATGTTGCTGAGCTCCTTTACATCGAGAGGCCATGCCTAGGCTTCAACTCCAGAAGCTTTCCCCTTTCTCCACACAGCTCTTGGCAGCAATGAGGGCCAAGAGCACTTTTACAATTCCAAAGTTCTGCTGGATAAACCCAGGCAGGCAGGCTCCTGCAAAAGTTGAGGGGAGCCGACTGTTCTGCTATCAGCTTTCCCCCTCCAAGTTGGGTGCTTTCCCTCCCCAGTCAAAGAGATGGGCCTCGGTCATTCTATGTATGCTGTTCAAGAGCCAAGAGTATTGGGATCAAATTACATTCAGTGGCTAAAAGCTTACAATGGGAGAGGTCTGGAAATGCAGGCTTTGACACTTTTGTTCCTAATGAGATATGCAATGTACAGAAAACCTGCTGAATAGGGCTCTGAAGAATCAACTATTAAATCAAAACTCTGTCCTGCTGTTACAATGATGCATTCTAATTTCTTCGTTTTGCTCTTCTTCTCCTCTTAGCCAAGATATTTAATCCCCTGCTCTATCGAGATTCACAATTTGCTGTTCTGCAAGGCGTTTATTTGAAACTAAATGGCCAAGGATTAAAACATATTTGCACAGCTGGCAAATATCCTACTCATGAGAGTATAATAAAAAAGAATATTGTGAGTCAAAGACCAGATGTGTCAGGTTAGATTTCATTAAGCCTGTGTGCTATAAAAGGCCACTTTCTATTGGTAAGGTTATTCTGTCCCCTCCCCTTAGCTTTGTGGAGGATTTATTTCATTGATGGGAGATATACTGTATACACATACATACATACACACACAATGGAAGAAGCCATATAAGAAACACTGATTCTTGCCTTGCTTTGACATAATTTTGCAAAAGTATATAGGATCCCTGACCTATCCTGCCTTCTTCCATGCCTTCTTTAGGTTTTTTTTTTTGCAGGCTACTAATTAACCACAACATGGTAAAGCAGGAACCAAATAGCTGACCACAACAGTCACCAGAACAGATGCTTATGCACATGGAGAAGGATGGAGTTTTGAAAGAAGATGACAAAAGGTCCCTTCATATACTGTATAGAGAAGTGGGGTAGAGAACAAATGACGGGAGGGTTTGAAATGTAGCATGGCACACCAAGGTTAAAAAGGGAATGATGCCTAGGGAGGAAGTTGACACCTGCCTCCCAGGAAGGACAACCCATTGCTTCCTGTTTTATCCAGCACTCTCTGCAATGGGTGGTGAAAACTTAACATCAGCCTGCAGTCTGTATCTCTTAGAAAGATCTTGAAGGACTCCCTGTCCTGCTCCCTTCCCCCTTTTGCCCCTCCCTTCCCCCTTCCTGGATTAGGACACAGAATTTTGTCATCACTTATCAAACTTGGAAAGCTCAGTTTTATAATCTATTATTTTACATCCCTGAATAAGATTGAACAAGCCTGGTTTAATTCTTAAGCCATATGCACACAATTTACTTAAAGAACATAATCAGTATAGTTCTGATGGCAGCCATGTTGAGGTATCATTTGTATAAATCATTTTTAAAGTCCTCTGTTTCTTTTTTTTATTATTATGAATTTTATTAAGTTTAAAGAGAAAGATAAAAGCTCCGAAAAAACAAAAAACTACAAAAAAAGAAGAAAAACTAAAAAGGTGTGAAAACACAAAAGAAAATATTTTTACAACATTACAGAAAGAAGTGACTTCTGACTTTTAACAGCAAGGATATAAATTTTTTTCCATAATCAATCTCTTACACTATATTAAACCAAAATCACATTATTTCTATAAATCATTCCCCTTTAGCACTTTATAAAAATAACTAAGTACAGTTACTCCTTCCCGTTATATTAAAATAAAGGGAAAAAAATCATATAAACCTCCTAAACAACTTCCCCCCCCAAAAAATAACACTTATTTAATTATTCCCGTCCTACTACTATTCTATACATTTCTGTCTACTATAATAAAAGTCAAACTAAAGAGCACATAAATTGTCTGCCATTATACTAAATAATACAACAGTTTTAATCATCTTAATTTTAATAAACCCAAAAAAGAAAAGCAATTCGAAACAATGACCATAAATCAAATTCTTAAAACCATCCAAATAAACATTTTAATACCCTAATAATCTTAATCCATATCCTTAAAAACAAATAACATCAGTCAAACCCTAAAAGCGATCCAGATAAACATTCTTTAACCCTTATCCCACTTCAAAATAAACCAAAGCATTTACATATCCCCACAATGTGCACAGAACTTTTCTCTTGAAAAAACCCTCAAAAATTCCAACTTCTCTTCAGAAAACCTCCCATACACAATGACCCCTTCTTTTTCATAACATTTCACCAAAAAGTCAATTTTACCTATTGCTTGCAGATCCCTCTCTCTGTTGAATTTCTCCAACTCCACTTCATCCAGCATCTCAACAGAAATCCCAATCTCATTCTTAGAAGAAACATGTTGAATTCCTCAATTTCATCCACTACATCCCCAACCAGATGACACATTTTAGAGCTCATATTTTCCATGATGTCCTGAATGTCTTGTATAAAAAATTGATAGGAGTCAGAAAAGATCTGTTTAAAATCTTGATGGAAGTCAGAAAAAATCTGTTTAAAATCCTCTATGTCTCACGCAGTAGATTATGGCGCCCCCTAGGGGCTTAACCAGCGAAAGTCAAAGATATGAAAAAGTTCCGAAGTATGATTAAACAAAGTAAAAGTGAGATAAACAGACAGTTCCCAAGGGGAAGTAGAAAGAGAATGCTGAAGGTTTAAATCAGCCGATTCAATGTGTAGGAAAATGCTAATAACTTCAAATTTAATACCAAATTAATAACAGGAAGACAATTGTTTACTCTCAATCCTCCTTTATACAATATTTGGAAAGAAAACAAATTCCAAAACTTAAAAAAGAATTTTTTGAAAAGTAATCCCAAAAATAATGATAAGCACCAAGAAAGCCAGCTTCTCCTTGCTGTAGAAAGCCTCTCTTAGGGTATGCATACTTAATATACGTACGTACGTACGTATGTACGTACGTACGTGTGTGTGTGTGTGTGTGTTTGGTGATTTAGAAATGGGGTGGCCGGTCTTTAAGGCTACTGCGTGGCTTGGAAAATGATGATGTCCCAGCCTCCCAGCTAGCTCTTACCAGTTGAACGCAAAACGCTGTTTGCGATCTTCTGGCTGTAAGCAGCTGTCCAGAAGGCAGATGGGGTGATTCCAGGTGTTTTCCTTCATCCAGAGAACACTCCTGGGCTTCAGGAAAACCTGCCTGAGCCTTAAAAAATTTGCCGTGTTGTCAGTTCCACCAGCTAAGCCTGCGGGCACAGCTGCTCAGTCCGCCATGTCCCCACCAGAAGTCTAAAGTCCTCTGTTTCTAAAGAATCCTTATTCACTACCTTTTCTACCTCAGAACAAATAGCAGAAGCCAATGACACAAATAGGAAGGGACTCTCCCATTTACAACCACACAGGAGCCAGGCTAAGAGGAAACAGACATGCTTCTTATCGCAACATATTCAGTATCACTAAACCTAAGGGACTAGTTCCCAATATTCTTTTTTTTAATGTGGATTCTACATATTTATCAAAAACTTTTACAGGCCACCATGTAAGCCATCTGCAAGCATCCTAATTTATAAGATTTTTCCAGATGGCAGTGTTAAGATAAACAGCTGTTTCCCAAGCCTTCATATCACTATAACTCATTAGTGGGAACTGACATTTCTTCATACATTGATCCTTAAGAAAATAAATGTATTTTATTTTCAAGTTTATCAGCCACACAGCACATTCTTGGCCCAATTTAAGAAAGTTAAGTTAAAAGAAAGGGTGATAAAGGCTGTGGCTGGGAATGGTAGTTTGTTGAGTGATGAAATCTCTCTGGCTTTGGAGTGTAGCAGAGGACTAGGAACTGGACTCAGCAAATTCATATCCATTCTCATTCCCTTCCTTTTGAAGCCCATTCAGCATTCTGTTAGAACTACTGAAATGGAGCAGAGCTGCAAAGTTCGTGTACAGAAAAAGAATATTGTTTAAAAACAGAGCCCATGAGCATATTAGAGAGATCCAGGTTAATCTTACACCCTTAGCCCACCCAAGCATAAAGAAACAAGCAGGTATGAAAAGTAAGTACAAAAGAGTCCTTACGTTTATTCATTGCAGGTACAGCATTTTTGGTAGATAAATGATGTTCCATTTCTTCTTCCTGTTCCCTAAAGTTTATACCTCTTGCCCTGCTTGCTGCAAGAGATGCATGTAGAACGGGGGGAAAATCTCCTAGGCCCATCCATGGCCTAGGTTGGAGCAGCACACAGCCATGTGCTTGCTCCCGGTCCAAGGAGGAGTGAGAGAAGAGAGAGGAAGAGGAAGTGGGAGTGGCCACAAACAGCTTCCTCAAAAAGCATGGAGAGCTTGCATCCTAGAGCAGCCATCCATATGCTGATGAGGCATGCTGGATTTGCCAGAACCTCCAACACCTTTTAGCTATTCCAGAATTTGCCAACTTTGGAACAAGTTAGATTCAGATAGCACTGAGGATGTAGGAGTGGGAATTCCATGCAGATTTGTTCATATGAGATCATGTATGCTTGGTGAACCATAAGGGAAATTCAACTAAACCTAAGGTATTAAAAACTTCAGGGAAGGAAACTTGACATTAGATTCCCCTTCAATCTTTCCTGACAGTCTGCGAAAATGGCTCTTTCCAATGTTAGCAAATTCTGGAAAGATAAGAGGAAAAAAGGAAAGCTAAGAGACTGTGATCTGCTAGAAGACAGCATTTGCCATATCCCCATATCATGCTTGCAAATGTTGGAGGTCCCAGCAAACTCTTTTGAAACTACTTTGTCTAAGCATGTAATTCTTTATGCTTGGGTGGGCTAAGTGCTTAAGATCAATAACCTATATCTCTCTAGTGTGCTCATTAATGCTATTTTGAATAAAACTCCTTTCCGTGTGTGCTTTTTGCTCCGCTGCACTAGATCTGCTCCATTCAGTGGTCCTAGCAGTCCACTATTGGCAATCAGCAAAGAGAAGAGAGTATTTTTTTAAAAGAAGAAATGCCTCCAGCAAGGAAGATGGAAGCAGCTCTTCACTTTCCATGGTGCCCAGATAGTCTGCTATGTTAGAGTGTGGGAAATATTAAAAATATATGGTAGAAATCTCTGAAATAAGGCATTTGATTATTCAGCTCATAATCACAGGGAAATAAATACCTAATTAATACATTTTAGGGATATGAGATAAATTGGTTTGATTCATATTTGAGAATCAAACAAATCATTCTTGAACCAAAACTTGTCTTAGAATTTTTAATGTAGTTCTCCAGTGAATACATACAAAACCAATAAAGAAACCTGTATACAAATAGACACTGTAGAAAAAAAATGCAAACTTGGTATTATATTGGTATGTGTATTATTGGAAGAAACTCCAACATAAATCTGAATTTTAATGTTGACTTTTTGACCAAAATTTTAGCAACTTTAAAGAGAAACAGGACGGAACAAGCTTGTAGTTCAAACAAGCAGAAGTTATAGTACATGAAATAGTTTTGTCCTCTAAATATTCTTCCAACGAAAGGATTATTTTTTTAAAAAAATCCAAATACTGCTTCTTCACTGCCAATAATAAATGCCTTTTATCTTCTTACTAGATAAGGTTATGTAAAGGTTCCCCCCGCACATTTGTGCAGTCGTGTCCAACTCTAGGGGCCGGTGCTCATCTCCTTTTGTTAGCTAAAGAACCAGCATTGTCCGAAGACGCTTCCACGGTCATGTGGCCGGCATGACACGTGCGGAACGCTGTTACCTACCCACCGAAGTGGTACCTATTCATCTACTTGCATTTGCATGCTTTCGAATTGCTAGGTTGGCAAGAGCTGGGGCGAGTGCGGGAGCTCACTCCGTCACGTGGGGCTAGGGATTCGAACCTCCGAACTTGCGATCTTCCGATTGACAAGCCTGGCGTCTTTCCCGCTGAGCCACCACGCCCCCTCTTACTAGATACAAGTCTGATTTACATTGTATTTTTAATATTCTAAAATCAAGAGCTTATTCTCACTGAAACACTGGCTTTCTAAGTTCATGCAAACTACTACCAGTGTTAGGATGCAGAAAGCAAGGACGTTAGAGCAGCTACTGCTGACATCGACTTATCTATACGACAGGAATATGGCTGATGTCCTCCATCTGCAATTTGGAATTATACAGCTTGGAAATGTTTACTACCTCCATGAGAAAAAGGCCCAAATTTGTGTCCCTTTCTCTTCTGCCAAATTCCTGCATGTTAAAAAACATCCATATTTATTTATTTGCAGGAGATAATCATATGGGAATATGGGATTTTCTAAACATTGGTGAGGCTCGAAGAATTTTGAATCTTCTTCCCTGAACCTAGGAGGCTTCAGACATGTTTTTCTCAAAAAAAAAAACCAGTTTTGTTATAAGAGCAGTGTCAAGGAAAGGTCTGTCATGTAAAGAAACAAACAGGTATAGACACACACAGACACATATTTGATGAAGCTAGTACAACTATCCTCATGGGTCTAACCAGTCCTCAACAGCTGGTACCATGTTGCATAATGGCCATGTAAAATGGGTCACAGGTTGGTGGAAAAAACTCAAGTGCTATGGCTTACTATGTTATCTGAGGGTGCTTGTTTTAAAAAAAAATACACATTTTTTTCTATGCCTACTGTAATCCTTTAAAAATTAGAAATATTGTCCATGTCATCTAAGCAAATGGGAAGGAAATGAATGGGCCAAAAATAAAATCATCAAAAGGGAAAGACTTCCCATTATCAGCAGTTTATGCTTCAGGGATAAAGCACTTCAGTAATAGTTTTCTACAAAGACATATTCTTTGGTCCAGTGAACTTACAGATTCTAAATCACAGATCTGAAAATGAAAGAATCAGGTTTCTTGTTTCTTGTCACCGACAAATGCTTGAATAGGGACTGGGGGAGGGGGTGTAATCCCTGTGCCCATCACAAATGTTGACTTCATTTGCAATTGATTTCTCTCTTATATAAAGATGATACATCAGCAAAAAACAAATAAACTACTTCCTGTAACCAAGTATGCAAGAGCAGCAGCCTAAAAAAATTAAAGCCCCCTCTTCCAATGCAACTGTCGTCTTCCACCTAATTTAACCTATATTGGGTTATAAACAGGATGCAAAAACCAGTTCTCTCTTGTTTAATGAATGCAATTGCTCAAAATAATTGCACTGGAATCGAGAGTGATTCAGACAATAACCACTAGATCACCTTTTTCCCCCCAAATTGGAGATTCAAGATTTGAAGACAGCATGATTCATATGAGTTTGTGATTTGAGGGCAAATTGATTCAATTCCAGCTACTTCAAGATCCTATTAAAAGAAATCACCTATAGACCATAAAGCGGAAGCATCATAATGCCTTCATTCTTTTGAAGGATAAAATCAGCATACTAAAGCATATAGAGAACATTAACCCTACTAAATTTCAGCTGCATACCTTTAAGGATTTTATCACAATATTTTCCTTTTAAATGTTCTGTGTTGCAAAATCTAAGCTTCTTCCCAGACATTATAGGAGGCATACCAGGCAAGTCATTGAGAATGTGGTTAAAGTTCTTGTCCCAAAGCCCCACTCTGACAAAGTCTATGCAAATTGACTTTGATTCAACCAGAATTAAGATCTGAGATGGAATTAGGCATGTTTCTATTTGAGTTTGCAATTGGAGATCCTCATAGTCTCCATTAGTTCTAATGGAGTATCATCAAAACACTAGTACTTGTTTCAGTGTACGGCAGAATGGGATGAAAATGTCAGCCACATCCCCTATTCCTAGGTATACATCAAACATTTAGAGGCTGACCTTACATTAGCCATGGCCTGGTGTTTGCTGTACGCATTAAACAATTGTTACCATCTTCTCAGTCAAAGACTTTTTGGAACAAAACTGATCTCACCATCCTCCCCCTACCCCATATCCACAGGAGATGGAAGAGGTCCTCATTTGCATATAGAGGAAACTAAAGCTACCACTTTTCTCACAGAACCCTATCCTAACACTTTCCCAGCCCTTCTTTCAGGCCATAGTAATCTAGAACAAGGGTCGGAAATGGCGGCTCGCGAGCCAGATCTGGCTCTTTGGCCCCTCGGCTCTGGCTCTCTCTGTCTGCCACCCGACATCCGGAAAGCTGGTCTCCGGAAGCAGCGCGAACCCTGGGGAAGAAACAGACGCTGATTGGTGGAGGCTCAGAAGGAAGGACGCCTCCACCAATCAGCGTGCGCCAAAGGGGAGCAGAGAGGCGGGCTGAGCAAGGTGAAGCCCGATTGGCCCTGCTTCCTAGAGGCACAGAAAAAAAGACCGGCGCGGGGCCTCACTCAGCTGCACGAGGAAGCGCTCCAAAAAGACCGGCGCGGGGCCTCGCTCAGCTGCGCTGGGCTGTTGCCCCGCTCCAGTTCTCGGCCCTGACCACCCGCCTGGGGCTGCTGGGAGATGTGGTTCAGCCGCTTCCGGAGAGCTGCGGCTTCGCCAACTGCGCCCTCTGGCACGCCCGGCAGGTGGCTGCCCACCATTTGCTAAAATGCCTCCAGCGAAGACGACCTCCCCCCGCGCGCCTGCAGCAACGCGGGCAAAAGGGGAGCGGGCATGTGTGCGTGTGCAAAAGGGTTGAGGAGGTGTAGAGGTGTGCGTGCGCGTACAAAAGGGCTGAGAAGGGCTCCCCTCTCCCCGCCACGCTTGCAAGGTCTCGCCTACCGCTTCTTCCCGGGGTGTCTGCAAAGGGGCGCGCCACTCGCCCCACGCCCATCGCTGCAAAGGGCATCTCCCCCACCATTTACCCGGACGTTCAGGCGCCACAGCAAGAGCGGTGGGGGGGCTCTGCATCCGGAGGCCCGGCTGCACGCTCCCCACCGGAGAGGGAGAGGAAACGCGGCCCCTTTTTGGAGTGCTTCCGCGCGCAGCTGAGCGCTGGGCTGTGGAAATGCGCTGGCGCTGGTAAGCGGAGGAGCAATATCAACTTCTGCTCTTGCTCCATCGGCCGCAAGCCTGGTTCATTCTGCGGCTTGGGGCCAAGAGATGCCTGGGGGTGACCACCTCCCCGGTGAGAGATTTCTGCCTGCCGCTCTTTCTTCCTGGCGGAGGCAGTGAGGCTTAAGCTGACCGAGATCCGCTTCCCAGAAGGGAGGAGAGAAACCATTGGAAGAGGGCGCGCGCCTGTCACTGGGGAGGGGCCGCGTTTCCTCTCCCTCTTCGGTGGGGAGCGTGCAGCCGGGCCTCCGGAAAACGCTGGAACGCCGGAAAATGCTGGAGGCGTTTTAGCAAATGGTGGGCAGCCACCTGCCGGGCGCGCCGGAGGGCGCGGTTGGCGAAGCCGCAGCTCTCCGGAAGCGGCTGAACCACATCTCCCAGCAGCCCCAGGCGGGTGGTCAGGGCCGAGAACTGGAGCGGGGCAACAGCCCAGCGCAGCTGAGCGAGGCCCCGCACCAGTCTTTTTGGAGCGCTTCCTTGCGCAGCTGAGCGAGGCCCCGCGCCGGTCTTTTTCTCGCGCCTCTGGGAAGCGCTCCAAAAAGACCGGCGCGGGGCCTCGCTCAGCTGAGCGCGGAAGCGCTCCAAAAAGACCAGCGCGGGGCCTCGCTCAGCTGCGCTGGGCTGTGAAGCTGGACAAGCCGCCGGACCTGGAGCGCTTCCGCGCGCAGCTGAGCGAGGCCCTGCGCCGGTCTTTTTGGAGCGCATTTCCACAGCCCAGCGCTCAGCTGCACATGGAAGCGCTCTAAAAAGACCGGCGCGAGGCCTCGCTCAGCTGTGTGCAGAAACGCTCCAAAAAGATAGGCGCGGGGCCTCGCTCAGCTGCGCGCAGAAGCCTGGGCCTCGCGGAGGGAGGCAAGCAGGCAGGCAAGCGGGCGGGGCGGGCGGGCGGCCCGGGCCTCCTCCTCCTCCTCCGCCGGCGGGAGTGGAGGAGCGGCTGCCCGCCTGCCTCCGCCCGCCCTGAGGGGACCCACCCGGCGGCGGCGGCGGCTCCCCTGAGGTGCGCCGCTTGTCGTCGCCGCCCATCTCGTTTCCCCCCCCACGGCCGCTCTTCGCCACAGATCCCGCCGGAGCTGATCTCCCTGGACCCCGGGCAGCTGGGCCGGGTGGACGCCGTCTCCCTGCAGCGGAAGGAGCGTGCAGAGAGGTTGGTACCTGCCCGAGCAGGTGGGCGCCGGTGGCGCTCCACTGGCCACTCTGGGAGGGCGGGGCGGGGCAAGACGCAGCTCTGCCGGGCTCCGGGCGTGCGGGCGCTGAGTCCCTGCCCCCCTCCCCCCAGTGGGGGCTGAAGGGCCGGGACTCGGCGGGCGGGTGGCTGAAGCGGAGGAGGAAGGTGGCAGCCGAGCCGCAGCGGGTGAGTCCCCTGGCGCTCCCCGTTCCTCCCCTGCCCCGGCTCCGCCCTGGCTCCTTGGTTCGGAACAGCTTGGCTGCCGAGGCAGAGGCGCAGCCGGCGCCCTCCGAATCTGGAGCCCCCGCAGCCCGCAGATCGGCGCTGGATCACTTCCGGAAATAGCGGGGGGAGAAGGCCGGCCGCCTTCTGCAGGCAAGGAGGGAGGGGCGGGAAGCCGGTGGGGGGGGAAAACTGCTACATGGGCCCTCCCACCCGCCCCAATAAGCCACGTGATTGGCTCCCGCCCGCAAACCCCGCCCCCTTCCACGTGATTGGCCCCCGCCCACAAACCCCGCCCCCTGGCTCTCGAGCATTTCAAAATGTGCACGAGCATGTCAAAATGGCTCCCGGCATAAAAAGTTTGCCGACCCCTGATCTAGAATATTGCAGAGAAGCTAATTCTCTCCCAACTTCCCTCTCTACCAATTTTTTTCAACAGCCCTTATTCCTTTAAGAAATGGAATAAACTAATAACTTACATACAGAGGAAAACAGAAATATCTTGCTTGTAAAGTCATGCCTTGACCCTTTCCACACCTCCTTTCAGGCAACAGGGACCTCTTTCCTGGCACTTTCCCAGCACTTCTTCTGGCAAGACCCAAGTTGTCTTCCCAGCCATCTCTACAGATATCTCATTTGCATAATCCCCCCCCCCCCAGAACCGGCCAGTCAGGTTTTAGTAGAACGTGATGAATATTGAAGCAGTTGAACTGGTAGAACATTATCTAACATTAACTATGAGACCCTATTTTTCAGAGGTATAAAAAGGTCACAGCAGCCAATAGTAACTAGAAGCAATGTTTCCACATATACACAAAATCAACAAGCCTAGCCTACACAGTGTCCTGCTAAACTTCAAAGGAAAGAAGAAAGCTGTAAGTATCACCCAACCTTTCCTATGAACCCTCACTTGCACAACAAAGTGACCCTTCTTCCAAGTAATCTTTCACAGAACAACCACAAACTCCCCTTTTTAAAGCACATTGCCCCAGAATAAATTACTCTTCTGCAGGTACATGTGCACCTAACTAATTTTCTGCTTCCTAAACCCCACTTTCCCAGACATTCTTTCAAGCCACGGCGACCCCAGCATCCTTGGAGATATCTTCAGGGGTTGCAGGACTTTTGCATAGGGAATAAGGAAAGTAATGTACATATTTAGCAAAAAAATGACTACGAATTTTCTTCCAAAGCTTTCATGCTAATGCTTTCCCGTTTTCTTTCTGGCAAGACATGTGCATCTTCCCAGACATCTCTGCAGGAGGCAGAACATGCTGGTCATTTGCATATGGAAGAAGGAAGTGGGTCACCTGTTTCTCCCAAGGCCCCCTTTGGTAAGGCCAGTGAAAACCAGCCTTGAGTGAATTTGAGCTGAAGGTTTGAGACTGAGGATAGCAGGTCTCCATCTGACTTTGTGATCTGATGGCAAACCAATTTGTCTCAATCGGCTTTCAGATTTCTGAAAGCAACAAGAATAAAAATAATTGTCCATAGGCAATGAAGGTGAATCACTCAAACACCTGGGAAACCAGATTCACAGCAGGAGTCAGTCCAGGAAACAGGGCAGCAGCTGCAACTGTGCCATCAAAATCCACCCTTTTTTGTGTGCATCAATTTTTCATGCATGTATAAAGGGGCGGGATTTTGACCCAGTTGTGACCACCATCTTGACTTTTTTGACACTTCCCCCCTTCGGATTTTGGCAGAATGGGATGAACATGTTATCCATGCCCTGTTCTCCCCAGAAGAAATATATCAAACGTTTGGGACCCGAATTTATCTTAACTGTAGCCTGGTATTATACCGATGGCGATTTTGGCAGCTGCTCCTGTAAGTGATAGTCCTTCAGGTAACAATCACTCAAGAGCCTCTAGGACAGTGTTTCTCAACCTTGGCCACTTTCAGATGTGTGGACTTCAACTCCCAGAATTCCCCAGCCAGCAAGGGGGAAGGGGAAGAGGAAGGGGCAAGGAGAACAGGCAAGGCTGGCTGGGGAATTCTGGGAGTTGAAGTCCACACATCCGAAAGTGGCCAAGGTTGAGAAACACTGCTCTAGGAGAATGAAACAGGGCTGACAGTTCCTTCTTTGAGAAAGGCCTCCATTACAGCCAACATTAGACTACAGAGATAATTGCAATCCCATTCCCAGATAAAGTAAAGCAAAGTTTTCAGATTTGCCTAATATTACGCATACCCTACCACTTCTTCAAATAGTGAAGTAATAAATGCAAACGTTCTAATTTTAATGCTACAGTTAAAAAGACTTGAAATAAATTGATATTGAGCCCTCATTAAACTAAATGCACAGCCAAAGTCCATGTATGTGCATCAAATCCACAAAGGCACTTTGCCAGCCTCACTTTCAGCCACAGGGACTTCAGCAACCTTCCCAGATATTTGCAGAAGATGCAGCAAGGCCTTTGCTCAATCTCCCCCCTGACACCTCCAAGCAGCAGGGAGGCGGTTCCCTCCCAGCCATCTCAGCTCTGCCGGCGGCGGAACCAGCAGGGCCTCTGCGTACAGAAGGCGGAACTGCGATCCTTCTAAAGCCCTGCTTGGCAACGCTTATGCCAACCAGCCACGCTGCAGCTTCTAGTGAAGATCTGAGGCTGACTCGGGCATATTTATAATGCAGCTTGTGCTTTGAGAGCAAAGCAATTCAATTCAAGCATCTCTGAGATTCAATTGTACAGTAAAGAAGTTGGACCATGACATATAATACAGAAACATCAAAATGCCTTGCAGCTGCTTCATGTTTTGGTAGAATGTACTGAAAACTTTAGCCTTGCGCTCTTCTCCCCCCAAGGGGAAAGTAAACTGTGTGCTGTGGCCTCAGATTAGCAGTGGCCCCACTTGAGGGAAGGACTGCAATAGTCCTGCAGGCCACAACTGCTGTTGACAGAAGAAACAGAAATTGGTGGAAGGCTGTCTAAAAATTGAGGGAATAGGAAAACTCCATGGGGCCTGGCCTCATGACAGCCAGACTCCATATTTGCACAAAGTATAAAACAATTTAACAAGCTTAGCTTAACATGATCCATACTTTATCAGCTACTAGAAAATATACCTAAGAGGCACCCAAACCTTCTTTAGAAGCTGTAACTTACACATAAAAGCCTCAACTACATCTACTTTTGCCAAACAATCCTTTCCTGCAAGAATGATATACAAGATTTTTAGCTAGCTTCCATGACATTATAGATACTACCCACTTTTCTATATATAATGTTCCAATCCCAAAGTCATACCTTGACACTTTTTCAGCCTCTCTTTCAAGCCACAGTGACCCCAACACCGGCACAAACATCTTTAGGGGATGCAGGATATTTGCATATGGAAAAGAAACAGCCAATGAAAATTTAGCAAGAAAATGATTACAAATCCTCCAAACCTCAACTGATAGTTTCCCAGCACACTTTGCCGGAGACTCAATTTGCCTTCCCAGCCACCTCTGCAGGAGGCGTAACAAGACGGTCATTTTGTCTATGAAGGTTCTCAGTCATCCAGGTGGAATTGTCTGTAGCTTGAATCATGTCAACTAGATTTCTATTTTCTCAGTGGAAACGTTTCACTCCTTATCCAAGGAGCTTCTTCAGTCTGAGCAAAGTTGGTAAGGGAATCCTAAATATGTTTCTAGGTAGCTGTGTGACCTTACACCTGGGGTCATGGTTATATTGAGATGTATTTTAAGTCCTTTTATTATCTAAAGGAGGATCGTTAACAGCAGCATGGTGATCTTAACGATCCTCCTTTAGATAATAAAAGGACTTAAAATACATCTCAATATAACCATGACCCCAGGTGTAAGGTCACACAGCTACCTAGAAACATATTTAGGATTCCCTTACCAACTTTGCTCAGACTGAAGAAGCTCCTTGGATAAGGAGCGAAACGTTTCCACTGAGAAAATATCTGTAGCTTGAATCATGTCAACTGGATTTCTATTTTCTTAGTGGAAACGTTTCGCTCCTTATCCAAGGAGCTTCTTCAGTCTGAGCAAAGTTGGTAAGGGAATCCTAAATATGTTCCTAGGTAGCTGTGTGACCTTACACCTGGGGCTAGGTCATGGTTATATTGAGATGTAATTTTTAAGTCCTTTTATCATCTAATGGAGGGTCGTTAAAATCACCATGCTGCTGTTGAGCTTCTGAAATGGTCTTAATCTTCCTAGGCACAGAAGACAACACGGGGAGGAAGATGGGGGAGAGTTTGTGCCTGAGGCCCCCACCTCTATTCAAGGAAGGATTTTCCAAGTTGGCATAAATGGATTCCTTGACCCCTCTCTCAAACCACCTATCTTCTCTGTCTAAAATGTGAACATTAATGTCCTCAAATGAGTGTCCTTTTTCTTTTAGATGAAGATAAACTGCTGACTCTGGTCCTGTGGTGTTATTTCTCCTGTGTTGGGCCATCCTCCTGTACATAGGTTGTTTGGTTTCTCCAATGTAGAGTTCAGAGCACTCCTCACTGCACTGGATTGCATAAACTACATTGCTTTTCTTGTGTTTTGGAGTTTGATCTTTGGGGTGTACAAGCCTCTGTCTCAGTGTGTTGGTGGGTTTGAAATATACAGGTATGTGGTGTTTGCCAAATATCCGTTTTATCTTTTCAGACACGCCAGCCATGTAGGGAATGACCAGGTTCTTTCGTTTACTCTGAGTCTCAGCCCTATCTGTCGCTGTTTTAGGTCTGGTAGATTTAGATAAAACGGATATTTGGCAAACACCACATACCTGTATATTTCAAACCCACCAACACACTGAGACAGAGGCTTGTACACCCCAAAGATCAAACTCCAAAACATAAGAAAAGCAATGTAGTTTATACAATCCAGTGCAGTGAGGAGTGCTCTGAACTCTACATTGGAGAAACCAAACAACCTATGTACAGGAGGATGGCCCAACACAGGAGAAATAACACCACAGGACCAGAGTCAGCAGTTTATCTTCATCTAAAAGAAAAAGGACACTCATTTGAGGACATTAATGTTCACATTTTAGACAGAGAAGATAGGTGGTTTGAGAGAGGGGTCAAGGAATCCATTTATGCCAACTTGGAAAATCCTTCCTTGAATAGAGGTGGGGGCCTCAGGCACAAACTCTCCCCCATCTTCCTCCCCGTGTTGTCTTCTGTGCCTAGGAAGATTAAGACCATTTCAGAAGCTCAACAGCAGCATGGTGATTTTAACGACCCTCCATTAGATGATAAAAGGACTTAAAAATTACATCTCAATATAACCATGACCTAGCCCCAGGTGTAAGGTCACACAGCTACCTAGGAACATATTTAGGATTCCCTTACCAACTTTGCTCAGACTGAAGAAGCTCCTTGGATAAGGAGCGAAACGTTTCCACTAAGAAAATAGAAATCCAGTTGACATGATTCAAGCTACAGACAATTCCACCTGGATGACTGAGAACCTTCATAGACACACTGAGAAAATAGAAATCCAGTTGACATGATTCAAGCTACAGACAAGACGGTCATTTGCATATGGACAAAGGAAGTGATTAACATTCTCCTCCCAAAGTCCCATTTGGCAAGGCCAAATCTAGCCTTAGGTCAATTTGAACTGAAGATCTGGGGCAGAAGAGGGCATGTTTCCATTTTACTTTGGGATTTGGGGGGTGGGGTGGGGGGTTTATTGGTTTTTTGTATCAGGGGCTTTTAATTCTGTAAGCCACCTGGAGTCACTGTGTGTTTCTTGGGCGGCTATATAAATATATTTAATAAATAATAAATAAATAAGTTTGATGGTTAACCAACATTATTAAATCTGCTGTGAGATTTACTTTAAAAAATTATCTTTGAGCCGTAACTGAGATCACTAAAACACCTGGATCTCTTTCAAATTTTGGCAGAATGGGATGAAAACAAGCCATGCCCCCTTTTCCCAAAAGCAACTAGATGCCAACCTCTTTGAAATTCAATTGTCAAGAAAGATTAGTCCACAGCTTGTAATACAAAAATGTCAAAATGTCTCGCAGCGGCACGTTTTGTGGAATGGGATGAATATTTTAGCCGTGCCCGCTATTTCCAAAGCTGGAAAAGTGAATATTTGTCTCACTTTGGCAATGGGCCTTCTGCACAGCAGCACTAAAGTGCCTCGTGGGCTTAACCTTGTGTGAACCATGGCTTGCTGTCCCTAGAAAGTGTTTTTTTAAAAACAGTTGTGTGGAACCAATGCTGTAAGTCACCTTCCCCAAGTTAAAAACTCTTTAAAACATACGCTTTTGATTTTCCTTTTTTTTTTTCTTTCCTTTTTTTTCTGGAATGCCAGACTTCAAATGACACTGACAAGTGAGTGCTGACTTTCCTTTGTGTGGTGGTATCCTATTTTGGCCCCAATTGCTAATTTTTCTACAAAGGCAGGTGTGCTGGCATAAGTAGTTGGCAAAGATGGCCCCTTCTGGGTAGGAACTCCTCATAAGGGCAAAACTTACTAATAATACTCTATATTAGTTAACTGGCAGAGGCCGGCTCAGTGTGGTACGATGCCACAGAGAGGCCGGCCATAAAAAGTAGCTGGCACTGAATGAGTAACACTCATATCCTTGCCACTCTCTTTCTAAAAAACAGTAAATTTGTAGGCTACTTCCTGTGTTGGCAAACCAGATATTCATCTTCCAAAGACGTGCATCTGCCCCAGTCTGCAGGATTTAAAAATAAGTCTGACTTTGACTTAAGAGTAGGCAGTGGGCTCATCAGCCTTGCACCCATTTACAGTACACTGACTGATGAACGGAATTCCCACTTGTGCTGGCAGGATGTGTATATTTCTATTAACACCACAGAAAGCAAAGAATTTCAGGCTTGTGGCCAGATTAAAGAAACTGAGAGCACAGAAAGCGAATGAAGGGCAAGAAGAAAGGAGCAGCCAGGCTGTGTATTGAATGGCAGCTGCCACATTTGTGCATGGAAAACTTGAGGTTGCAATGTTTGCACATGTGCCAGATCACAATCACTACATTTGCACATGCCTGCAGCGGGCCATCAGACATGCACAAAAATAAATTTGTTCACAATTGTGTGCGTAACCTGGAGACTGCCTATATATAAATAAATGCTTTAAAAATTGAGGAAATTACTAAGAACCTATTGAAGGAAGGGGGAAAATTGTTTTTGTTAACATAAAACATGAATAATTTTTTAATTCCATCCTGGAATTAGGTAATAATACTTTCATTTGATTAGGCAAAACAGCATGGAACTTGCTTATGTTAAGGTGTCTGTAAAATAAAACACCACTAGAATCCAAATTTGGGGCAATACACTTCTGCTGTTAAATTGCTTGCTAACTTTCCTTTTGCCAAGTTTCAGAGCTTTCAGTGACATTCTTCTAAAGTACTTGCAAACTGGTGCTTAAATTAATGCAGTTTGTTATGTGATATTTTGTACTGAAGCTCTGTATTATGTGTAGGATAAGAGCCAAATGTATTATAAACATCACAGATAGAAAGCGATTTAACTGTCAAGTTGGTGAAATGGCAAGTAACATATTCTTGAGGAGTGTCATTATCAGAATGACAATATTGTATGTGTGAGAAGAAGCCAGGAGAGGAAATTCTCATTAATGACAAGAATAGACGTAGAATTCTTGATAGGCATTAACTGATTTAGTAGGAACTGAGAGAATCTGACTAAATGAATACTGGAACAACCGTCTAACACAGATATGAAACATAATAGGGAGATAATAAGATGTCCAAGCTGTAATTTACGTGCATACAAAATCAATAGCTGCCAAATTTCACAAAAGGTAGAATTTTAGACCACAATATTACATTTAGTCATAGTTGAATGAAGTCCCAAAATGTTGTACTATTTTATCAAAATATGCAATGTTTTCCTATACACCCAGGAAGTGTATTGCCACAATATTTTATGAACTTGTGTGCTACTACTTGTTTTCTTTTATATCACTAATGTATATCTTTCATCACAAAAGAGCTTAAAATAATCAAGCATATATACATACCCAACATCTCCATTAGGTTGCAGCTTTAAAAGTGAAACCCCAAAAATTCAAACTAATAACCACATAACAGACATCAGAAAGTTTTAAAGTGATTAGAACTCTAATTCTTAACCCTTTTTCAAGCACCCATAGCAATGGAGTAACTTAGTCACTATGGATGTTGTTTTTCTATAGAACTTTATCTTTCCCAGATGTTAGTGACTTTCCTGATCTTTGCCCAGTATAGTTACAACTCCAGTATTTCTTTCATCTGAAAATCATATCTGTTTCTGCCTAGATACTAAGAAAAGAACTTGAGTTGATATGGTTCTAAATACTAATGTTCATATATACTGAGTTAGTAAGGCTTGTAATGTTTCAGAATGAGATGTTTTAACTAAATGTGCAACCAACTGATAACTGAAAAATACACTAGAAATGCAATGTGTGCGTATATGTGAATCCATCAATCCCTCCATCCATCTGAATTGGCAATAATTCCAGAGGGTGGAAGAAGAGGCATATGGATTCTTCCTATACCTTATGCCCCTTTCTTACAGCTTTCTACAAATGGGTTCAGTTAGTGCCAAACTGCTAAAGCCCTCTACAAATACCACCCAGCTATTTATGGCGCTATAGTTTAAGAGTAAAGAACAGAACATGTGATTCCACTGAGGTCTTCAGTGCTTAACTGGTGACAAACTGAAGAGACTGTGGTGCCTGGGTCTAGCTAATACTTCATTGATTTATTTCTATTGTCTGTATCCACTCATTCATATAAGGATGGCTTACAAGGGTTAAAAGCAACAATATAAACAAATTAAAGCAAGAGTAGAAATGGTCATGCAATTAACAACAGACAATTCAAACTTAGTTACAGCTTCACATAACATCTTGGCCCGTTGCCTGTGGAAACAGCCAGGTCTTCAAGGTTGCCTCAAAGGATAGCAAGGTCAGGTCTGTACAGATCTTAGGAGGAATGTTGTTACAGAGGGCAGGTGCAGTAACAGAGAAAACACACCTCATGAGTCCCACAGGATGACATTGTTTATTGGTTTATTGGACGGGATCCGAAGCATGCCAACCCTGTTGGGTCTTATTGGGTGGGCAGACGTGATTGTTGTGTATCTGGTAATCCAAGGTATTTTAGCACAATTTCTGATATTGAGGGCTTCCTAGCTCATGTCAGCAGAGATGCCCAGCATAGTCATAAGGCCCTTTGGTTGCTCCACAACCAGCTTCAGTGCTATTTCGATCGCTAACGCTCTGTGTTTTGACATTTTTTTCTGGAGGTTCTTTTTATAATCTCCAAAACTTCATATAGTAGCTTTATCATTAACTGCTTAATATTGTCAGCCAACCAGAGTCACATATGTGAGATGGATGGCTATATAAATGGAATGATTGGAATGAAAGAATGAATAAATAAATGAATAAATAAAATGCTTCTGTTTCCTACTAATGATACAAGGCCTTTTTTGCCTGAATTACCTGATACAATTAATTTAAAAATGTAGAACTCTGAATAATTTAACTCACCAAAACAAGACCAGGACACCAATGGCCATAGAATGCAATAGCTCTACTTAAACCTAGAAGAAGAAAATGCCAAAGAAGGCATTTATAAAGCAATGGATAAAGTGGCTTCATTTGCAAAATGAACAAAGGAGCAGTGAAGGAAACATGATGGAGATCCTGAAGGCAGAGGATAAGTAATATGTTCAAATGTCAGTCCTTTGTAATGACATTCAAGGAACCAGTGGGTCTGGTGGACCCTAAATGCCGCTATTTACATTTGTTTCTAAGCCTTACATCTAAAGCTGCTGAGGGGATATTCTCAAAAACTAAAATCAGTAGCATTTTTGGCTTGTTATCTAATGGTGTGCCAGACGCTCTGAGGATCACAAATGTATTCAGGACAGATAGTTTAGTTTGAGCCAATGCAATGATTCAAGTGTAGGATACCTACATATGTAGGATACCTACATATTCTAATATGTACACTTTTCTTCTGAACTAAATTAAAGAGCCTAATGCTTTAATCCAGGTAAATACCCATTTACGCTTTCATTTCTCTTCTTCATATCTCCTTTGGCATTAGGATATCCATTTCTGATATGGGATGGCTGAAATTTGCAATAGGAATTCAGCTTTACTACAGAATTTCCTTACATATTTGCCCGTGTATTTTCAGTTCCTTCTCTAATAATCCATAGCTTGGAATTTGCATTCTTCACTGCTGCTGTGAACTGGGAGTAATTATTTATAGATTTACTTCCGGAATCTCTTTCCTGGGAACTCCAAACCAATTCAAACACGATCAAGTTAGGAGATATATATGTATATATGTACATACTGTATATATGTATATACTGTGTGTGTGTGTGTATAAAAAACATCCAAAAAATTCCCTTCTCACCCCTATGGGTGGTATGTGTCTTCCTCAACCTCAGGTCCTCTACCAGAGGCCTGGGAGTTTGTGGGTTCTGCGCAGTATCTTAGCTGTTCCTAGTACTGCACTCTTCTGGACAGAGAGCTCTGATGTTGCTTCTGGGATCTGTTGGAGCCACTCTCCCAGCTTAGGAGTCACAGCCCCGAGTGCTCCTACCACCACTGGGAACACTTTGGCCTTCACTTTCCACATCCTCTCTAGTTCCTCCTTCAGGTGCTGGTACTTCTCCAGCTTTTCATACTCCTTCTTCCTGATGTTGCTGTTGCTTGGCACCGCTACATCTATCACCACCAATGTCTTCTGGTCCTTGTCTACTACCACAATGTCTGGTTGATTGGCCAGTACCTGCCTGTCTGTCTGGATCTGGAAGTCCCACAGGATCTTAGCCCTGTCATTCTCCACAACCTTCTGTGGAATCTCCTATCTGGACTTTGGAGGGTCTAGCCCATACGCTGTGCAGATGTTCCTGTACACAATGCCAGCTACTTGGTTGTGCTGTTCAGTGTATGCTGTTCCTGCCTGCATCTTACACCCTGCCACTATGTGTTGGACTGTCCCTGAGGCCTCTTTGCACAGTCTGCACCTTGAGTCCTGTCTAGCGTGGTAGACCCCTTCTTCTATGGATCGGGTGCTTAGTGCCAGTTCTCGTGCTGCTATGATCAGTGCCTCAGTGCTGTCTTTTAGTCCAGCCCTTTCCAGCCACTGGTAGGATTTTCCAAGGTCAGCCACCTCATCTATCTGTCGATAGTACATCCCATGCAGGGTCTTGTCTTGCCATGGCACTTCCTCTGTCTGATCTTTCTTCCATGTCTGCTGCTGCTTCAGGCATTCTCTCAGCAGCTCATCTTTAGGTGCCATCTTACTGATGTACTCCTGGATGCTCTGGGTCTCATCCAGGACAGTGGCTTTGACACTCACCAGACCCTGCCCACCCTCCTTCCGGCTGCTGTACAGTCTCTTGGTGTTGGACTTGGGGTGGAAACCTCCGTACATTTTGAGGAGCTTCTGGGTCTTCACACCAGCAGCCTCCATGTCTTCCTTTGTCCAGCTCACTATACCGGCATGGTATCTGATGACTGGCAGGGCATACATGTTGATGGTGTGGATCTTGTTCCTCCCATTGAGCTGGCTCTTCAGGACCTGTCTTATCCTTTGGTGGTACTTGGATGTTGCTGTCTTCCTTGCCTCCTCATCGTGGTTCCCATGTGACTGCAGGATACCAAGGTACTTGTAACTGGTCTGTATGTCTGCTATGTGGCCTACTGGTAGTTCCACCCCATCAGTCTTAACTACCTTCCCTCTCTTTACTACCATCCGGCCATGCTTCTCTAGTCCGAATGACATCCCAATGTCCTCACTGTAGATCCGTGTCAGCTGGATCAGTGAGTCGATGTCTCGTTCACTCTTAGCATACAGCTTGATGTCATCCATGTAGAGGAGGGGGTTGGCTGAGGGGGTTCAAGCCCATGCAGAACAGCAGTGGGGACAGTGCATCACCTTGGTATATGCCACACTTGATGGCCACTTGTGCAAGCTGTCTTGAGTTGACTTCCAGCGTTGTCTTCCACAGTCCCATTGAGTTCTTGAGGAAGGTCCTTAGTGTCTTGTTGACTTTGTATAGTGCCAGGCATTCACAGATCCATGTGTCTGGCATTGAGTCATAGGCTTTCCTGTAGTCAATCCAGGCTGTGCTCAGATTGGTCTGTCTAGACCTTGAGTCTCGGGTGACTGCTCTATCTATGAGCAACTGGTGTTTGGAGCCTCTGGAGTTGTTCCCAATGCCCTTCTGAGCTGTGCTCATGCACTGGCCCATATGGTCCTGCAGCTTGGCGGCAATGATGCCTGATAGGACTTTCCATGTTGTGGGGAGGCAGGTTATTGGCCGGTAGTTGGATGGTGTTGTTGTTGAAAGACCCCCCTTGTTGGGGTCTTTCATGATCAGCACTGTCCTACCTTGTGTTAGCCAGTCTGGGTGGGAGCCTTCTGCTAGCAGCTGGTTAATCTGTGCTGCTAGGCATTCATACACTGCTGTTAGTTTCTTTAGCCAGTAGGTGTGGATCATGTTTGGGCCAGGTGCTGTCCAGCTCTTCATGTTCTTGACACGCTGTTGAATACCTGCTACTGTGATGATGACTGGTTTCTGCTCTGGAAGATTTCTGTGGTCTGCTCTCAGGTCCCGCAGCCACTTTGCACTCGTGTTATGTGTCTTCTCTTTCTCCCATATATATATCTCATATATCTCATATATCTCATATATCTCATATATCTCATATATCTCTATCTCTATCTCTATCTCTATCTCTATCTCTATCTCTATCTCTATCTCTATCTCTATCTCTATCACCTCTATCACCTCTATCTCTATCTCTATCTCTATCTCTATCTCTATCTCTATCTCTATCTCTATCTCTATCTATCTCTATCTCTATCTCTATCTCTATCTCTATCTCTATCTCTATCTCTATCTCTATCTCTATCTCTATCATCTCTATCATCTCTATATATGCCTATTAACATGCCTTTTGCATATTAATCCAGGAAAACAATTCATATTCTTAAATTGGCTGAAGCACCACAGAGAAAAAGTATTGCTTGTAAGAGACTCCTATACAGTATTGCAATACCTTTGGAATCTGGAAAGATAAAATGATGAGTAAACATGGACCCACAGGCTTCCACATGACAGGGTCAGCTCTGCCATATATCAGAGTGAAAGTGACTTTCTTGTGTGCTGTTCATGGGCTATGGAAAAGATACATAAAGGCAGGAACTGGTATTTGTCTGAAAAAGGTATTTTTAAAAAATGCTGGCCCTTGCTAAAGTGGATTGTAACAAGCTACACATCTGATTGCAATATGTCTTAGGCTGACACTGCCTAGAAATCTTTTGCAAATAGCTCACCTCAGGATAAATGCTCCTAAGCAGAAACTGGCAGGCATGACCTAGATTGAACTGGCTATTTTGAGTCATAGCTCTTGATCTTTAAAATTCAGCTCTGCATTCCTCCATCAAAGCAGCCATGTTGCCTTCTGAAAAGATAATACAGAAATTGATGTTACTTTAAATGTCAAAGACACTTCTCTTTTTCTCCCAAACCTTAAAAAGCAAGTCTGTCAAAACCACTTCATCACTTGCATGTACAGGCAGTCCTTCTTTAGCAACTGCCTCAGATAGCAGTTCACAAATACATTGGTAATAAATGGTAATAAAAAATCATTTTCTGACCAATGCCCACATTTAGGACAACAAAAGCCTTCAGTTTGAAACTGATTAAAGTCTGGTCAGTTTCAGGCAGCAGCTGCCAGCCATCTGGAGGGTTCTAATTAACCCTCAAAGACCTGAGCTGTGCTGTTGTGAAAAGCAGTGCAAGAAGGGATAGCTTGTTTAAACAATCTCTCTGCCCTGTGAGGGGGCAAAAAAAAAGTGGGGGGAAGAGTCAGGCACAGGACACTGTACAAGATAACTTTATCTGAATGAGCAGGCAGCAACCAATGATCTTTGCAGCATCTCTCTCTCTCTCTCTCCCTCTCCCTCTCTCTCTCTCTCTCTTAGTCACATGGTTTGCTTAGCAACCATTTCGCCAGAACCAATTGCAGTCACTAAATGAAGACTACCTGTACTACAAAAAAGTACCTGTGTCATAGCAGCAGTATCTAAAACAGCAACATAGATTCTGAGGAGTTTGCTTGAACTTTTTAAAAAAAGGGTAAAATAGGATTTTTAGTTATCCACAATGGAAATGCCCACTTATCAATATCTATGCTATCAGTATGTATAAGCAGAGATGAAGATAATTGCATGTTTACAGGCAATCATCTGACCCACTGGTTATCCTGTTTACCATGTTGATTAATGGGATTTACACAAACAGGGTGGTAAACAGCAGCTTCCTATAAATCCTATTCCAGTGCTTGTCACTAAGTAAGCACTGAAATAAATGACTGAAGATGATTCAGATAGAAGGTAGATGATCAAAGGAACCTAGAGAAGGAGGGAATCTTCCACATGCATTCCCACACCATTTTACAAGATAAGAAGGTATTATCTACTCTCAGATTTTAGCTTCTGGCATGTACAGATAGTTTAGTTTGAGCCAATGCAATGATTCAAGTGGTATCCTACTTATTCTAATATGTACATAGCTTGAATCATGTCAACTGGATTTCTATTTTCTTAGTGGAAACGTTTCACTCCTTATCCAAGGAGCTTCTTCAGTCTGAGTAAAGTTAGTAAGGGAATCCTTAAATATGTTTCTAGGCTGGCTGTGTGACCTTGCACCTGGGGCTAGGTCATGGTTATTTTGAGATGTTTGTTTCTAAGTCCCTTTATCATCTAAAGGAGGATCGTTAAGATTACCCTGCTGCTGTTGAGCTTGTGAAATGGTCTTAATCTTCCTAGGCACAGAAGACAAAGCAGGAAGGAAGATAGGGGAAAGGTTATGCCTGAGGCCCCCACCTCTATTCAAGGAAGGATTTTCCAAGTTGGCATGAATGGATTCCTTGACCCCTCTCTCAAACCACCTATCTTCTCTGTCTAAAATGTGAACATTAATGTCCTCAAATGAGTGTCCTTTTTCCTTTAGATGAAGATAAACTGCTGACTCTGGTCCTGTGGTGTTACTTCTCCTGTGTTGGGCCATCCTCCTGTACAAAGGTTGTTTGGTTTCTCCAATGTAGAGTTCAGAGCACTCCTCACTGCACTGGATTGCATACACTACATTGCTTTCCTTGTGTTTTGGAGTTTGATCTTTGGGGTGTACAAGCCTCTGTCTCAGTGTGTTGGTGGGTTTGAAATATACAGGTATGTGGTGTTTGCCAAATATCCGTTTTATCTTTTCAGACACGCCAGCCATGTAAGGAATGACCAGGTTCTTCCGTTTACTCTGAGTCTCAGCCCTATCTGTCGCTGTTTTAGGTCTGGTAGACTTAGATTTAGTGAAGGCCCAATTTGGATATCCACAGGCCTGCAGAGCTGTTCTCAGATGCTGCTTTTCATTCTTTTTGGAATCCATGGAGGTGGGGATGGTTTCTGCTCTGTGTGACAATGTCCTGATGACTCCTAGTTTGTGCTGCAGTGGATGGTGGGAGTCAAACATCAGGTATTGATCTGTGTGTGTGGGTTTCCTGTAGATCCCTATTTCTAGCTTGCCACCGGTCCCAATGAGGACTTCACAGTCTAGGAATGCCAGTCTGTTGTCCTTGGTGTCTTCTCTGGTGAAGCTAATGTTGGCATCTATAGTGTTTATATGGTCCGTGAAGGCCTGTACTTCCTGGGCCTTGATTTTGACCCAGGTGTCATCCACATACCTAAACCAGTGGGTGGGCACCGTTCCCTGGAATGTGTTGAGTGCTTTCTTCTCCACTTCTTCCATGTATAAATTGGCCACAATGGGTGACACAGGAGAACCCATGGCACAGCCGTGTTTTTGTCTGTAAAAGTCACCTCTGTATGTGAAATAAGTGGTGTTAAGACACAGGTCCAGAAGATGGCAGATCTGGTTTGGGTTGAGATGGCTTCTCCTTTCCAGGGTGCTGTCCTCATTCATTTAAGTAGGAAACATTTAGGAATGTTCATTTGGAACCTAATTAGTTAACAATTAACAAGAAATACAGGATATTTGGGGTAATAGGCTTCTAAATATATGGACATGTATACATTTTAAAGGAGGGAAGGGAGAAAAGGCTTTTGAAAGAAACAATTGATTTTAGTAGTAGAGTTACAAATATGCTTCAGACTTTTCTACTGAATCAATAAAATTCCAACTGCTTAATTTGGTCTAGACCATAACCTACCAGCAAAGTGCTTATACATGTGAATATGGGCATAATCAAGTCTTTTCAAGATATAGTGAAATCTATTTAAAAGCCAAGTAATGATTGCCAGAATGAAGCCAAGGACAGGAGATCCAAGAAAGCTGAAACAAACTGGCACAGAAGTTGGTGGGAGCACTGGACACTGGGGTAATATTGGTGTCGAGATTGTGAAAAGCACTAATGTTTCAGAAGTTGGTTCCATATACATGAACCCATCAGAAAATACTGTAGAAAGACAATGAACTATGCATAGAAAGAGACACCCTATGCTGAAGAGAGAGAGAGAGAGGGGGGAGGGAGGAAGGGAGGGAGAGACTTATTTGAGACTTACCTGTCTGATCCTGCAACTGAGGGTCTAAATCAGGGTTTTTCAACCTTGGCCACTTTAAGACGTGTGGACTTTAACCCCCAGAATTCCCCAGCGAGCATATGCTGGCTGGGGAATTCTGGGAATTGAAGTCCACACATCTTAAAGTGGCCAAGGTTGAGAAACACTGGTCTAAATAAAATGTCAACAGCTGAAATTCTAGGAATCAGATGTTGGTAAAAAACAGCAAGAGCTGTTCCTCCAACTTTCTTTTTCTGCAAAACAGCAGATGACTCAGGGGTCTGGGCTTTTGAAAGAAAGATGACATCTTTTTCAGGAAGAAATTGGTTGGCTCAGTTAATTGTTAGAATATGCTCCTCAGCCAGCAGCACTGGTTCATTTCCAGTAGTTGTGTGATCTACTGCAGCGTTTCTCAATCTTAGCAACTTTAAGATGTGTGGACTTCAACACCCAGAATCCTGCCTAGAGAATTCAGGGAGCTGAAGTCCATACTTCTTAAAGTTGCTGAGGTAAGTCCTTTCACATACGATTAAGTCTCAAGTGTATTTATGCAATGCTCCACCCAGCCAGAAGTAGGCATCCAGAAACATGCCTCTAAAATACAATAAGGCAAAGTTCCCATCCATTCAAGTTTGCCTCCTGATAGTTTCATGGACACATCTCTATCATTCTCTTGGCAGCAATATGGAAGCAGTTTGCTGCTTTCTGGGATATTTCATTTTTTTCCCTTCCAGTCTAGCCTACAATCCTATTCTCCCACTCCAGTCCTAACTTGGCTTGACTCTGCTTAACTTTAAACCCAGACAAGGTTGTCCAGTGCTGCTGGAATGCTGTCATCAGGGGTTTTCTAAGGAAATAGGAAGATTGTTTGCTCTAGGAATGTGTACAATATAAATATATTAAAGAAGAAGCTTTTGGAAAGCAGGAGTATGGGACAGAAGGAGATACTTTATGTTGTCTTATAGGATATAGCAAGAGAATGAACTCTCCAATATCTTTGTATCTTAAAAATGATATGGGGAATTACAATACATTTTGGAAATGCACAAAGCAGTTATTTTTTTAAAAAAAAATGCTATTAAAGAAAATATTAGGTCAGCAATATTTCATGGTTTCCCCAAAAGAACTGAGCAAGCCATCAGCTCCAATGAGTTGGGGACATAAACACCTTCTTGTATACTGGAGGATATTGAAGCAGAACTAAGATGTTGGAATTTATGCCCAAGTGTGTAATATATTTCCTGAGCAAAAAAGCCTATTGACAGTAGTTAAGGAATAAAGTGGCCTCTTACACCATTTAACAGTGATGGGAGACTAAAAGGAAAAGTTGAGAAACAAGATGGCTCCCTGTAGCAGTTAATACTGAACAATATAAAATCCCCATGGCTGGCTAGGGAATTCTGGGAGTTGAAGTCCACACATCTTAAAGTTGCCAAGGTTGAGAAACACTGGCTTAAAGTAATAGAAAATAAGGCTATTATCCCTATTCATCAATGTTTTGCTGGTGGGAGGGGGGAAGGCACTATGAGCACCTGCACTGTTTCATCCGAAGAACCCGCTGCTCCCAATTTTGAATTTTCCTTAAATTGTACTTCAAAATATAACTGTGAGATCTGAGATAGTTTCTCATTACCAAACTCCGCATGGTATTCAGCTGAAACTCAGGCTGAAAAAGAATGATTTTGATGAATGGAAAATGGGATTTAGTTCTGATCTCATGGAACTCTGAAAAAACAATGGCATGTCTTCAGGTATTGCATACATGATTATGACTGTAAAGCATGACTAGCGAGAAATTCTTTGTGTTGAGAGCTTCCATTCTATCATAAAGCATTGCTTTTATACATGAATATTTTATTCATTTAGCAAACTTCTATCACCGCCCATCTCCCCCTCAAGGAGGGACCCTGGGCGGTTTTCAATAAAAACAAGATTTAAAATTTAAAATTCATACAATCAATAATACAAGATAAAAAATATAACATACAATAAAATCCAGATGGTAATGAGTTCTACTACAGACTGTACGTATATAAAGAGCTGGTCTAGGGCACCAGCCATCCCCAGGAACGACTATTCTCCTCCCCGCCCCAGGCCTGATGGCAAAACCAGGTCTTCAGATTATTTTGAAAGTCCAGAAGAGAGGGGGTTTGCCTCACCTCTGGGGGAAGAATGTTCCAGAGGGCAGGAGCTACTGCAGAGAAGGCCCGCCTCCTGGACCCCGCCAGATGGAATTTTCTTACATTCCATAGCATGCCCTCTCTGCATGACCGGGGGGGGGGGGGGGCAGGTCGATGTAATGGGGATGAGACGGTCCCTCAGGTACCCTGGTCCCATGCCATGTAGGGCTTTAAAGGTGATAACCAACACCTTGAATTGGACCTGGAATCAAACTGGGACCCAGTGCAGCTTGCGCAGCAGAGGTGTTAAATGTGCTGATCTTGGAGCACTGAGAATCGTCTGCGTGGCCGCATTCTGGATCAATTGTAGCTTCTGGATACTCTTCAGGGGTAGCCCCATGTAAAGCGCATTACAGTAGTCTATACGGGAGATGACCAGGGTATGAGTGACTGTTCGAAGGGCCTCTTGATCCAGGAAAGGGCATAACTGGCACGCAACATGAAGCTGAGCAAAGGCCCTCCTGGCCACAACTGCCACCTGCTCTTTGAGCAGGAGTTGTGAGTCCAGGAGGACCCCCAGATTCCGCACCGGGTCTGTCTGGGGCAGTGCAACCCCATCCAGAACTGAAGATGGCAAATTCCTGGATACCGAGGGGCCATTAACCCACAGCTACTCCGTCTTACCAGGGTTCAGCTGAAGCTTGTTGTTCCCCATCCAGTCCCCCACAGCCCCCAGGCACCTAGAAAGCGCAGTCATGGCATCACTTACTTCCCCTGGGATGGAGATGTATAATTGAGTATCATCAGCCTATTGATGATACCTCATCCCAGATGGATGATCTCACCCAGCGGTCTCATGTAGATGTTAAAGAGGAGCGGAGAGAGTACTGAACCCTGCAGCACCCCATACAGGAGGGGCCGTGTGCTTGATCTCTCGCCCCCTATCAATACCAATTGGGATCGACCCTGGAGGAAGGAGGTGAACCAGCGCAAAACCATGCCGCCCACTCCCAACTCCCTGAGTCACCCCAAAAGGATACCATGGTCGATGGTATCGAAAGCCACTGAGAGGTCAAGAAGAGCCAGGATGGATGCACTGCCCCCATCCCGCTCCCACCAGAGATCATCCATAAGTGCGACCAATGCCATTTCTGTCCCATATCTGGGCTTGAAACCTGACTGAAAGGGGTCTAGATAATCCATTTCATCCAGAATCCTTTGGAGCTGCAATGCCACCACTTTCTCAACCACCTTCCCCAAAAACGGGAGGTGGGAGACTGGACGAAAATTGTCCAGAACAGTAGGGTCCAGCAATGGTTTCATGAGAAGGGGGTGCACCAGCGTCTCCTTAAAGGCAGCCGGGAACACCCCCTCTCGCAAGGATGTATTTACCATTGTCTGGACCCAACCACACATCACCTCCTGAGCTGCCTTCATCATCCAGGAGGGACATGGATCTGGTAGGCAAGTAGTGGCATTAACAGTCCAGAGGATTCTATCCACTTCCTTGGGTCCAACAGGATCAAACTGTTCCCAGATAACTGGGTAAGTACATCCCTCAGGCATCTCCTCACACCCTGTGTCACACTTAGAGTCTAACTTGGAGCAAATCCGAGCAGTTTTATCCTGCAGATGCCCAGAAAACTCCTCGGCGTGGCCCTGTAGATGGATTTCTGGACCCCCTTTCCCCAAAAGGGATCAGGTGATCTTGAATAGGGTCAACAGGCAGCATTCTGCAGATGCAATAAGAGTGGAGAAATACTGCCATTTTGCCACTCTTACTGCCATAAGGTAGGCCTTAACCGCGGCTCTAGCTTGTGTTCAGTTGGGTTCAGTCTTTGTCTTCCTCCAGAGGCGCTCTAGACGTCTCTTAATCCTCTTCAGAACTCTTAGCTCCTCTGTAAACCACGGGGAGTATCGGGTTCAATGGGACAAGAGAGGTCGCACAGGTGTGATCCTGTCCAAGGCCCTGGCCATCTCCCTATTCCAGGCAGTAGCCAGGGCCTCTGCTGGACTGTGCAGCAGTTCCTCGGGTTTAAGCCCAAGCTCCCTCTGAAACCCTACTGGGTCCATCAGTCACCTGGGGCGGACCAATCGAATGGGTCCTGTCTCACTGAGGAGGGGGGTGGCATAGGAGAATCTCAAGGTCACCAAGGTGTGATCTGACCATGACAAAGGGGATGGATGTAACTCTCCCCTCAGATCACATTGCCATTGCTCCGACAAGAAAACTAAATCCAGTGTGAGACCACTGTCTTGAGTCAGGTCTCAGATAATCTGAAACAGGCCCATGGCTGCCATGGTGGCCATGAACTCCCGAGCCACCTCCAAGGCACACCCCGGGGATGGCAAGTTGAAGTCCCCCAGAACCATAAGTTTGGGAAATTCCACCGCCAACCCTGAGACGGCCTCCAGCAGCTCAGGCAGGGAGGTTGCTACGCAGCAGGGAGGCTGGTACAGTAGCAACACTCCCAACTGCTCTTGGGCACCCAACTTGAAAAACAGGGTCTCACATCCGGCCACTTGTGGAGCAGTGCCCCTGAAGGCCACTAGAGATTCCCAGATGACAACAGCCAACCCTCCTCCCCTGCCCTGGCATCTCGGCTGGTGCCATACTCAAAGCACGGCCAGGCACATCTCTGAGAGGGGCACCCCTCCTTCTGGGCCCAGCCAGGTTTCGGTAATGCATGCCAGGTCTGCCCCCTCCTTCGTGATCAAATCACATATGAGGGGGGCCTTGTTGTTAACTGACCTGGCATTAAGAGCCAGCAGCCAGACCCCATGAGTCTGCCGTCCAGGACCTAGTTCTGAGCATGGAGGGTCGGAACATGCCATCAGTAATAAACACCGGGGGCGTCTTCCCCCAAAATGGCCCACCCTCCGGCTCCCTTCATAGCATCCCCAGCCTATCACCACCTCTATAACCTGCCCCACCCTACAACCCCCAGAGTTTCTCAGTCTATTTGCCCTTTGTCCATTTTGAATATAGAAAAGTTTCTTAAGAAAGCAACTAAGAGCAGATGGAAACACATTTCAGATTGTGTTCGTATGTATGTATGTATGTATGTATGTATGTATGTATGTATTGTATGTCTGTAGTAGGATTCCACAGAAAACCAAGTTTAGAGAAAGTTCTAAAGAAGTCAATCTGATGTTGGATCTCCAGTCCTTCTCCCCTTTGATCTTTTTGATATTAGGAGCTTGTGAAAGGTAGTATGGTAGTGACTGAGCAGTGGACAACATTAGAAAAGTATTGGAAAGAATCCAAATAGTAAAGAGAATGTGACTACTTTCAGTGCTGATCTGAATTCATTGCCACTCATTATTCAAGCAGCCCAGACTGATCTGCATTAAATTAAAGCCATGCTTTGGACTTACCTTTTTTTAAAAGAGTTAGAGTCAAACAGACTCTATTCTATAGAGTCAAATAGAATGGGGGTGTGATGGCTCAGTAGTTAAGACACCAGGCTTGTCGATCGGAAGGTCGGCGGTTCGAGCCCCAAGCCCCGCGTGGAGTGAGCTCCCGGACTCGCCCCAGCTCTTGCCAACCTAGCAATTTGAAAGCATGCAAATGCAAGTAGATAAATAGGTACCACTTCGGTGGGAAGGTAACAGCGTTCTGCGCGCATCATGCCGGCCACATGACCGCGGAAGCATCTTCAGACAGCACTGGCTCTTTGGATAACAAACGGAGATGAGCACCGCCCCCTAGAGTCGGACACGACTGCACAGGGGAAAACCTTTACCTTTACCTTTAGAGTCAAATAGATTGGATCAAGCAGACTTCTAATCACATGGATGACATGGAATGGAAATAGACTACATTATTACTTCATATGAGATATTAAATACACACAGCATCAATTCAATCAAGTTATTAATAATCCTTGTATCATTTTAAATGTTAGTTGTTTAACTTTATTACCTAAATGTGGTATTTATTAATTCTCTTATTATATATGAATTACTATTTATTAAAAATTAATCATACTATATCCAACCATAATAGTACCACAATTATACGGGTCATTGGATAAGTTCACCCTATTGCAGTGTTCCCCAATCTGGTGCTTTTCAGGTGCCTTGGACTTCAACTCCCAAAATTCTCAACCATGCTGACCAGAGATTCTGGGGGTTGAAATCTGTACAATAGTAGGAATTATACCCCCCCCCCCGGTGTTGGCCCAAATATGCACAATGTGCTAGGGGTGTGTGACTCAACCAAGATCTTCTTTGAATATGAAATTCAAATGTGATGTGATTCAACTGAGAATTATGAGTTGAGATCTGAAGGCAACAATATCTGACTTGAACCAATTCAAGATTTAACATTCGATCTGATAGATCATTTGACCAAAGACTATAAAAGGGAAGCATTTAAACACCTGCAATTGCTTTTTTTTTTTTTTTTGACAAAATAGGATGAAAATAGCAGGGATGGTAGACCCTTTAGAGAACATGTGCCCTGGAAAGTTTCAATTGTATAGCCTCAGAGTTTTACTCCAGTAAATGTTTAGAATATTCTCCGCCCCACTCCAGATACCTTTCAAGACAGAGCTGAGGAAAGAACAGTCTAGCAGCCTCCAAGTTGTCCAGCAAAAGACCTATAGAGAAATGGCGCTGAAACAACGTAGGACATTTCTATTTTAACTTAAGTATCAGCCTAACACATTGGTCGGCAAACTCATTAGTCAACAGAGCCAAATATCAACAGTACAACGATTGAAATTTCTTTTGAGAGCCAATTTTTTTAAACTTAAACTATATAGGTAGGTACATTGTTATTAACTTAATTAGGGTACTCCTAAGCTGGCCTTTGCTAAAAACGTCCTCAATCTGATTGAGGTACATTCACTGAGGTCGACCCCTTCCAACTCTCCCATCCACACTCGTCTTGTATACTTGTTTTGTCTATCTCCTTTCGTTCATCCTCTCTATATGTCCAAACCATCTCAACATACCTTTCTCAATCCTCGACACTACATCTTCTTTCACTCCACAACGCTCCGTAAAATTAACTTAATAAACTTTACTTAAAGTTTTAAGTCTTAGTTAAACTATAGGTGCGTTGAATAAAACTTGATATCATACTTAATAACGATATTATTTATTGATAAAATTAAATTGTAAGGTATCCATAAAATTAAATCATGACAATGACTGACAAACACTAATGTGAACAATGGCCTTGCATCTCCTTGGAAAGTTTGGGTAAGTCAGGTTTCTATGTTGTTGTTTTTAATTTTAGGCACGATTCCAGGTTCTCATCAATAAGACGACTTCTCAATTTACTTTTGATAAGGTTCATGCTTGAAAATGATTGTTCGCATGAATATGTAGACCTGAATAAGGAAAGAACAGCAAACGCTAGTTTTTTCAGCTGATTATATGAGTCAGGAATACTATTCCAGGTGTTAAAAATCAACATATCTTCCTTCTCCAGGTCTTTCAAAGCAGACCACTTGTGCTGTGAACTAAGTTCACATTTGTTTTTCTCCAATATTTCTATATCAGCACAAAGACGTTCAAATTTCGACTCCACAATTCTTTGTTTTTTAAATCCAGCAATTACATTTCAAAGTTGCCAATGTCAATATTAAAGGGAGAAAAATTTAATTCTGTTACAGTAGCATTAAGAGGTTTTTAAACAAAGGCTAACGTCGCTTTGCTGTTTCTGAATTCCTGAAACCTGTTGAGAAAAGCTTCCCTCATATTTAAAAGTGTTGTTTTGAAATAGCAAATGTCAATATCAGAATTATTTTCTTGGCGATGTTTCAACAGGTTTGGAAAGTGAATCAAAGTTTCTCTTTCAAAATCTTGAGCAAAAAGAGATAATTTGTTTCCGAATGAAATAACTTCTTCTAACATCGAAAAAATTGTGTTTCCTTTCCCCTGTAGTTTACGATTAAGCTGATTTAGATGAGACGTAACGTCTACCATGAAATAAAATTTTTGGATCCACTTATCGTTCGTTAGTTCTGGATAGTGAACACCCTTCTCAAGGAGAAATGCTTTAATTTCTGTTAATAAGGAAGCGAAACGTTTCAAAACGTTTCCTCTTGATAACCAACGTACCTTGTTATGCAGCAGAAGATCTGCATACTCACTCTCCATTTCAACTAAAAATTCTTTAAATTGGCTATGATTAAGAGCTTTAGCTATAATGGAGTTGATAATCTTAATCACCAATTCCATAACTTTGCAAATTTCTTCTGGAAATGTCTGCGCACAAAGTGCTTCTTGATGAATGATGCAATGGTAAGTAAGTATCTTGTGATTAATTTTTTCTTTCAAAATAGCAACAAACCCGTTTCTTACGCCGGTCATACTTTTCGCCCCGTCTGTTGAAATTGAGACAATTTTATCGAGTGGAATATGATGTTTTTCAATGCACTCAATTACAGCATTTGCTATATCCTCTCCACGTGTTTGACCTTCGAGTGGCAATAATCCTAAAAGTTCTTCTTTAGGACCTGTAGATGAAATAAATCGTACAAAAAGTGAAACTTGTGCTGTATCATTTATGTCACAAGACTCATCAACTGCTATTGATAAAGCTGAAACCAATTTAAGATCTTCGACTTGCTGGTTGGTTATATTCGAAGACATTTTGACTGCTCTATCTTTCACTGTTTTAGCAGACAATGGTAACTCTTTATTTTTTTTTAGAATATCTGCTTTGTTCTTAAAATCCCGAAATAGCTCTTCGGATGCATTTATAAAACAACTTTTTATGTATTCGCCGCCTGTATATGGTTTCCCTCTCTTAGCAATCTCTTGACTAACCACAAAACTTGCAATATTAACATTGTTGGAAGATTGCATCCAGTAATTAAATACAGAACTTGATTTTTCTTGACTCTTCTGAAGTTCCTCAACTGCTTTCTTCCTTGCATCACCGACAGGATATTTAGTACTAAATGACACATGTTTAGTTGTAAGTGTCTCTCCAAATTTGATTTCTTGTTATGCGCCAATTTTTCCTGACAAATAAGACAGGTCGGAAGGCCATTTAAGTTTTCAATAAACGCAAAAGTCTTGGTCCATTCAACTTTAAATTCATGGTTTTTGTCTTCCATTTTTCTTTGCTTTTTCTTTGTAGCCATGTCAAACAGGGCACCTAAAAAAATGTTTCATTTTATTATAATAAAGCCACCAACACAAAATAATTACAATTCTTAAATTGATGACAAAAATACCTGTAGGATTTGCAGCTGGGTGGAAAAATACAGGTAACTTTATGCTTCGAGTAGGTACTTTACTTTTGTCACCCACGCGTGCCTCCCCCATGGTGCGTATCCCACGGCCCGCCTGCGCCACGTCTCCCGTCGCCCGACCGACCGACACCCCTGCGCGTACAGGCCGATTGAAACTTCGTGGCCCCTAAATGCGCAGAACGGCAGCGAGTGGAGGGGAAAGTGCCGCTGGTGGGGGAAACTTGGAGGGGTTCTTGTCCTGGGGGGGGGCGTCCGTCCCTGAAAGGGCAACTCTGGACCCACTGCACCTCCACAGACTGGATAGCAGCGAGTCCCTTGGGTGACCCTGGCCAGACAGGACAGGCCAGAGAGGGTGCAGGTGATCCGTAAGGTGCGGCAATTGGCAGCAGACTGGAGCTAACAGGTAAGGTGACCGCAGTTGTGGATTGAACTTGGCTGTCGGGGCTGGAAGTAGACCAGGGCTGACAAAAGCAACCCACTGGTGGCCAGCGTCGACTGGACTTGGCAGCTGGTCGGGGCTGGTGGCCGTCTGGCTAGGCTGGGGACTGACTAAAGCTGCCCACTGGTGGCTGGCGTCGGTTGGGCTTGGCGGTTGTTCAGGACTGGTAACCGTCTGGGTAGACCGGGGGCCGACAAAGGCAGCCCAATGGCAGCCGGTGTTGGTCAGGCTGGGCTGCTGCTCTGGGCTGGTGGAAACTGGGGTAAACGGGCAAGGAGCAGGCAAGGTAGCAGCACTTACCCCGATGCTGGTTTCTTCCGTAGGGAGCAAGGACGGAGACGCAGCGACTGGCAGCGGTTCGGGCACGAGGCTTGGCACAGCAGCAAGGTAAGGCTTGGATTCTAGGCTTGGCGTGGCGGCAGGAGAAAGCATGGAGTCAGGGTCTGGCGTGGCAGCAAGGCAGGGCTCTAGAGCGAGGTCCGGTGCGATAGCAAGGCGAGGCCCGGAAACAGGATCCGGCGCGGAATCTAGAGGCTTCTGTGCAGAACGGGTAGAACGGTTGTCTCCGGCAATGGAGGTAAGTCGTGCCGGTCTTTTATTTCGTTTTTCGCGCCTTTGGGAAGCAGGGCCAATCGGGCTTCACATTGTTCAGCCCGCCTCTCTGCTCTCCTTTGGCGCGCGTTGATTGGTGGAGGTGTCCCTCCTTCTGAGCCTCCGCCAATCAGCGTCTCTGTTTCTTCCCCAGGGTTCGCGCCAAGCCTGCTGCTTCCGGAGACCGGCTCCTCTTCCGGATCGGACTCCAACGTGTTGGACGGCAGACAGGTCCGACTCTCACACTCAGAGTTGTTTTGGAAGAGCCACACTCAAGGGGCCAAAGAGCCGCATGTGGCTTGCAAGCCGCGGTTTGCTGACCACTGGCCTAACATGTTCGTCTGCTTCTTTTGATAAGGCTGCTTAGGCGCGAAAACCGTTATTCGAGGCTTCGTCTGGCCTGAAGTGTACTAATCCTGAATAAATGAATCCTTTAGAGTAACTGCCTGAGGGATTTCTTGATTGGGAATTCTGACACTGAGGGTTATCACATTAAGAGAAAAACATTCAGAGACTGTTTCAAAGTAAGACCTTACTGAAGATTGAAGTCTACACTCCCTGACTACCTGTTATTCTGAGCTGAAACTCTTCTTGACATTGCTCATGTGTAAGGTTAGCTCTGTTTGCAAATGAAATGTCATGTGCTGCTTGTGCAACTTTTAAAAACAGGTCGGAGAAATGTGCTTCATTACTACTGCATATATGGTATATTATGATATAATGAAACAGCCTGTATTATATATGTCATAAACTAATAGCAAATATTTCAGATCAATGTAGATAATGAAGAAAACACAATCACTCAATATAAGACAAAACAAACAAAAAAGTAGCAGAAATGGAATGTTCTTCTCATACAAATAACATTTACTTTGCTCCAGCTGGAAGATAAAATGTTCTAAACATACACACACACACACACGCACACACACACACACACACATTTCATCACTATAATTCATTTCCTTGCATTATGAAGTTAGAAATAAACTGTCAAGAAAACTGTGTATAAGAATCCCACAGGCTATTAAAACCATCCAACAGGATAATAATTTAACAACTGAACAGCTATAATGTTCCTTTATTTATTAATTAGATTGCGCTGATGAATGAGATTCCCCTTCTCTGAAAATTTGCTCCTAGAGCAGGGATCCTTGGAAATGAATGGAATGGAACAATGATGGAAGAGCAGTTTTAGGCCCAAGCTAATAAGACTTGTTTCAGAGTGGGCATCTATTGAGTTATGCTAACAGTGTGCTATATGGTAGCAAAAGGATATTGCAGTTACTGATTGGTTTACATGCAAGCCATATGGTAGAACTTGATCTAGTGTGTCATGTACATTTCTTCTAGCAGGAATATTTTCAGGAAGCAGTCAGAATCAGCAAAATAAATTCCAGGGGGTTCATCCCTTGCCAACTGAGTACTGCAATCTGAACCTCATATTAAAGTTGAAGTACTATGAATCATGATATTAAAAGTAAGCAATTCACAAGTGGTATGACACTCCCCAGAGACCTGCGTAGTACATTTTGAAAAGACTAACCTTAGCACATGTCAGCCTCGTGAGGTAGTCCAGAGAAGAAGCACACACAGGAGTACTAGCTCTATCTTTATTGTAAGGTTACATTAACAGAATCTTGCAAGTCTGAAAGTACGTCTCTCCCCCTTAGTCTTTACAGTCAAGGAAACTAGGGAAGGTCCCTTCTGAGACATTTGCCCAGCCCCCATTGCTTCTGTGGGCTCAGCTGCCTCTTATCTGACCATTCTCTGCTGCTCTTCCTCCTGTCTCCCAAGGTCATTCCCACCTACCATTACAGAGCATTAAACCATTCAGTTCAGGTTGTAATGATTGTTTTAAGGGAGACAGTGGAAAACAGAGAAACAAACAAGTATAGAAGAGGTCATTACTGTAAGTTATTAGCTGAACAAAGTGAGTAAAATTTGCTTCAACCGAAATAATTTGGGCCATGGCAGCTACTTATTTCAATGAAGGAAAGAGTCATCTTGATAAAGTGCCAGCACTGCAAGAAAAAGTGTGACCTAAACCTGCCCAGCCTGGAAGATCTTCTACATGTGGGAGGGGACAACAGCTTAAGCAGATTTGGCCTTATGAATTTGATTAGTAAAATTAATAAATAAAGGCACAACAGGGGTCTCTGCAGAGTGTGATAAAAAAAAAGTCAATATGGTGGTCACAACAGGGAGATCAAAGTTCTGCCAGGTTTTTATGTGCCTCCTACACACGACACACGTAAAAACCAAACAAACTTTGATTGCAGCGTTGTGGCCACCATCTTGACCACACTCTGGGGACACCCCTGGTACACACTGAAGGCAACCCCACAGCATTCCCTGAAGTCACTGAGCCTGGAAGCAGTTCAGCCAGCAGGTGCTGGGGAAGCAGATGGGCAATGGGCAAAGTAGTGCTATTATCTCATCTCTCCCTGGGATGTAGTGGACAGCAGCCTGCCTATCGCTCTTCTGACCTAAGGGCAGGAGGAATGCACATTAGCAAGGTCATGAGAAAAGCCCATAATGTCTTCTAGAGTCATCCGACTCTCATTGTGCCAAAATGGCTGTAATTAGATATAAGGCTTTATATCACTTCAGTGGTGCCCGGGTGATGCAATGAAGATGCTTGAAGTCACTAGTGGGGAAGTGGGCATATTCAACCAAATGCAGAAGACATCCTCAATATCAAGAAGACTGAGTATCTACAGACTAGGCCAAGCACCTCCACCATCCAGGTCAGTGGCAAAGATCTAGTGAAGACAAACTCCTTTCGTTATTTAGGATCCCATCTGCAAAGTGACAGTAGCATTAATGAGGAAGTGTGCATGAGGGTGAATGCAACATGTTTGCGGTGGAAGGAGATCGTTGGAGTACTCTGCAATAGGTGCATGCCAATTCACCTAAAATCGAAAGTGTATAGAATGATGGTCCACCACATGAGCAGCACCCCACACCATTGCCTGCACCACCTACTACTTTAACACCAGTGGCAAACACCTGTGAGGAAGACCAAAGTAAAGGTGGGAGGACACAATTAACATGGACATGAAAATCATTCAGTTGGACCTGGTTGCTGCTTTTGATCCCGTGAAATGGCGTTCGTTGATCCGAAAAGCGAACCCTGCACCTGTGGGAAAATGCTAGGATGAATAAGAAGTCCTTTTTCTCTCAAGAAAATGCATGACAGATTTCTTTTGCACATATTATATTGCAAGAAAGCACAAGTGAATGATTGCAATAATAATCAACACCTTGAGAATAGATGAGCTGTGAAGTCCAGCATTATAAAGGCCATCATCAAGTAAATTGTGACATCAACTTTTTTTGCTGGAGGATGCATTTCATTTTACTTTAATTTTATTTGGCTGTCAGGGTCTGTGGGAGGCATTATGCTGATACAGTGATACCATCAGAAGTGATAAGGCTGAAAATGTCAGCCTGTTTTAGGGTATTTTAAAGGAGCACAAAGCCTGTGGGAACCTTAACTCACCAACTTAGAGGCTTATTTCATTTTTTAAAAAGAAAAAAATGGTGGCTGGATTTCAAAAGGACAATTTGGGACGGGGGTGTCTCATGACTTAAAAAAAGGGGGCTGCCTATAGCGTTTGGCTGCAAGTTGGCCAACCCACAAATATATATTCAGTGTGAATAACATATGTACATTACATTTGCTTTTGTTTTGAATGATTTTATACAGAATCTAAAGATACTATGCTCATAAGCAATTGAAATTAGCCTACAGATGGGTAGTGGTGGTGGTGTAAGATATACAAAAACAGTGCCAGGATGATGTAGTAGTTAAGGGGCTTAACTGGGACTAGAAAGACCTGCCGGTGAATCAAGCGCGGTGGGCGGGAAGAGGCGCCTCTGCAGAAGTGCTCAGCTCGGCTGCCAGGGCGCGTCTGCGCAGAAGCAGGCTGGGATTGAGGGCGGTGCTTGGCAGACACGGATTGGCTGCAGCCTTGGCCAATGGCGAGCGTGTGTGAGAGCCGCTCAGCCTCCTCGGGGCAGGGGGTGGGCCGGCCAGCCTGTCTCCATGCTGCCCCGCAGCCAATCACTACTGGCGGGGGCGGTCCCCCGTTGTTGCATGCTGCGCCCGATCGGCGATCGTGCCAGGAAACAGTTGGTATACAAATACTATTTTGTCATTTTGTTGCCCCCTCCAGCGCGGTGCCCGGGGCGCATGCCCTGCTTGCCCCCCCGTAGTTGCGGCCCTGAAGACAGTTGTTCCATGTCTGAACACAGCGCTGCAGTTCTTCCCTAGTGGTAGCTGTGAGTAGGACATTGTGGGTGTAGAGCAAGGCCCAGGGGGCACTGTGATGTCTCCCATGATGGTATCCACAACGAGAATGAACAGCAATGGCAATAATGCTGAGCCTTGGTGCACGCCAACTTTCACAGGAAAGCTGTCGGAAAGGCTGGAGGCCCATCTTACTCGGCTGCTGGTATTAATGTGAGAGAAAAAGGACATGATCTTCCAAAATGGAGTTTGTCAGACACAAATGATTGGTACTGAACAGATTCTAATAACATCTTTATTGACACTCCAAATCTGTGTAAATACAATATCCATTTTGGAAAGATGCATAGTATTTTTTTAAAAAACCCAGCATATATCTGGTGAAGTTGCCTATAATAATAATTGCATTTTTTAACAACAGGGTAATAAAAAATAAAAAAAGGGGCGTGGTGGCTCAGTGGGTAAGACGCCAGGCTTGTCGATCGGAAGATTGCAAGTTCGGAGGTTCGAATCCCTAGCCCTGCGTGCGGAGTGAGCTCCCGCACTAGCTCCAGTTCTTGCCAACCCAGCAATTCAAAAGCATGCAAATGCAAGTAGATGAATAGGTACCACTTCGATGGGTAGGTAACAGCGTTCTGCACATGTCATGCGGCCACATGACCGTGGAAGCGTCTTCGGACAACGCTGGCTCTTTGGCTAACAAACGGAGATGAGCACCGGCCCCTAGAGTCGGACACGACTGCACAAATGTGCGGGGGGTACCTTTACCTTTTTTTTTAATAAAAAAAATGCATTTTTTAACAACAGGGTATTAAAAATAGGTGTTTCCATCCCCAAATCCCTTCAGAGCAGTCTGAAATCAACTTGCAAATTTACTTCTCCCCGCCTCAAAATGCAGAAAGTATGCAGAAAACACCTTGAACTCCTCCAGTTGACCAGTAGGAAATTTCATAGAACATCATTTACTCAGTGCTTCACCCCAAGGTGCTACTGATCCTGGAGTAGCAAAAAAACTCTCACCCCCCACACCATACAAAAATGAAATTTAAAAATTTGCAAGAGCCCCCACCTTCATGTTCTAGCTCATGCTGGGCATATTTGTCTGATCATTTGCAAAAAGCAAAACAAACCTGTACAGTTGCTAAAAGAGGAAACATTCTGGATGCAGAGTTGCCTTTTGTCTTGCATTTAAAAGCCTCTTGCAAGCTTTGGTAGTGAAATAATAACAACCAGGCTTTTTTACAATGAATGAAACCATGGTTGCATGTATCTGTAGTGGCTAGAATCGGAGAAAGAGGAGATACACTCCAACAACCCAGGAACAGGACAGAGAAGTTACATGGTAAAGATAATAGAGAAGCTAGTAATGATTTTGAGCTGTAATGGTAAAAAGGTAGAATACTGGCAGTTTTTCTATCAGATGCTGCAATGGCTAAAATGGGAAAGTTCCCTCGGTGGGAAAACAGGACAACTACAAGCTTCACAGAACCACAACATTGCAAAGAAAACACCAGCTTTGCTTCAGTTTCAGGAGCCAGAGAAAACAAACTCAGCTCAGAAAAATCCACTGACACTGAGCAATCACAGAGGAGTAGATTTATATCTAAACCAACATGAAATCCTCAGGTGAAGATGCCCTGGAATCCAAGACATTATTTTGAATGGTGACTAACTAGATCTCAGGCTTCATCATCTCTCTGCAATGATATATTGATTGACCCTCCCTGTACCATAGGATTGTTGTTTTCAGCTTTATGTTGCTCTTCCAGGAATCCATCTTTTAAAGAATGCATTATGGTGTCATTTTTGCAATATACAGATAAGTTATTTGCATTGTTCCCACTCTAAATCAGATCAACTGTAAATGCCAAGGAATAACTCAGCTCTGCTACAGAAGCCACTTTCATGTTCACTTTAGCAGCATATTTGAAAGGTGACAATGTTCTCATGCATCTATTAGCTCAATGAAATGAGATGGTATGTCAATGTTGTTTTTCTGCCTCAGCACAAACTACATCCAGGCATCAGCAATGAAGTAGATACTTATTGTCTTGTGTTTTTTTGTCATGCTCTACACCATGTTCTACCATGTTAATTGTCATGTTCTACCATGAACTCTATCAGCTGGCATGATCAGGCTGTGTGAAACTCAGGTTCAGACAAACTACTGCTTCTAAGCTGCTTTTCAAAGCAGTATGATCTTCTTCCTTCTAAGAGAGAAGAGAAATGACCACATTGCTTCTCCTTAGTCTTCTTCAGGATCACTTTAAGCCTTCTTCTGCAGAGTTCACTAGCTGAAGTTTATCCAGATTTGGTATCATTGGCAAATGGAATGGGATTGCTCACCATCGTGTGCTGAAGGTGGTCAGCCTGGCATGGCACACCCCAAAGGTATTCCAGGCTGTGGGCCTTAATAAACGTGAGCCTCATTCAAACAGATCACTTCCTCTTTGGCAAGTGCTACCTTAGAGACCCCTTCGGACTGCTTGCCAAAAGCTTTGGGTATTGAAGGTCTTTCAGGTTGGGTGGCTTTAGCATGCATTGCAGGCCACCCCAAAGACTGCTAGTCTCAAAAAGATTCTCTTTCTGCTTTGTATTCTCTTTGCAATTAAAGCTGAACCTTCATGTCAATACTCCAGCTACCTTTGCTAATAAGATTTCAAAATGAAATTTCTTATCCTGATTCATCCTCGAGTGATTAAGCTTTAAGTTTTCTGTATGCTAAAAGATTCAAGGATGTCGGGACAGTCTGTCCAATTCATTTGGGATAATGATCTTTCTATTGCAAATAGTTTGCTTTATTCATAAGGAAGGTATTTTGTAAGTCTTAGGAGAATTCTGCACTGCAGCCTAAGCTACTCCCATTCTGCTCCTGTCATTAAGGCAACTTCAGAAATTCCAGTCTGGATTGCGCTGGGTTGGCGATGGGACTGAGCTGCTGCTCCGTCCAGACTACAGCCACTTCAAGGGCTGATCAGTCATACTCCCGCTTCCTGTCCTTCCCATCCATGCAGGGAAGGCAAGCCTCACTAGCTGGCCCCTGTGTGGGTGGGTCTACTCACCTGACTGATCTTTTTAGGCATTGTTTCCTCTTCATTCATCCATGTTCTTTGCTTTGCTCTCCCAGATGTTTGCATACATGGAAGCTTCATCCTTTCTTCCCATGTTATCCCCAGGCCCTGTAGCCAATCAGAGCTGGGGCTGCTTCTAGAATGGAACGAAGCACTGGAGTCCATCTGCTGTGAAGGGCTCAGGTCAGAAAACGGTAGTTTGAGTCACAGCTGGGAAACACAGTCGCACCATGCATTTGCAATGGGATGGGAGTGGGAGAAAGAGGTCATCCATTTCTGCACCCAGGAAGTGGTGGGTGATGGGTCAAGCAGGAAGTATGGCTCTGCCTTTAGAGCATTGGACTGCTAACAACTTCTAGCCAGCTGAGCTCTTGCTAAAACTTTTCTTTCAAAAGTCAATCAAAATACATTTGAAGATTCGGTGATTCTCTTTTAATTCATTTTTAATGACTTTTATCAGCGCTAACAGCAATTTTAGGTTGCCATTTTAACTTTCTTTTATTTAATCCTGAAGATAGGTTCTGTTTTCCGGAACAAATCTAATTGGCTAGTTTACCTCTGAGCTTCACAAAATCGTAACCAAACACCAAGTCATAAAAAGAAGTCCAAATATCTGCATCCTTCAAGTATACTGTATGTTGGGATAAATTGCAGATTCCAAAGTGACTGAAGAGAAAAAGGAAAAGAGATCAGTGAATTCCCTGGTGTGAATTTTCAGGGGCTCCTTTCCACCATCATGATGGCTTTGGATTTTGTGTAGCAATTATTATGGCCTCGTCTAATTCCTGAGAAAAATACTCCCGCAGAAAAATGTGATGTCCTAGTTTATTTTCATACTGGGATTTAGTCTTATTCATGGCCATAAGAAGACATTTAGGGGATTCTTAGTTCATCTAATCCATTTAAATTTACTATTGATAAAAGGGAAGAAGGCAGTTTTGCCCTTCCAGCTTTAACATTTATCCCCCATACTGTTCCACAAGGACCCACACCCCTTTGGACTAGATTTACTATTTTTTTTGGGGGGGGGGGACACAGAAAGCATAGAGATAAGAAAGAATGAGTTTAAATCACTTTCTCCCTTCCTTGACTAGGAGCATCCAGAAAGCTTACAAGAATTTATGGCCCAAGCAGTGACTTTAACATTCACTCTACGCTCACCACCATCTAAATGACCTTAGAGGCAAACTGTTCATACTATTTTATATATATACACTGTTGCTGTGTAATACATAGACGTTGTCTTCGGCTTACAGCCACAATTGGGACTGGAACATCTGTTGCTAAGCGAGGCGGTCATTAAGAGAATCACTCCTGATTTTACAACCTGTTTTGCCATGGTCATTAAGCGAATCACTACGGTTGTTAAGTGAATCATGTGGTTGTTAAGCGAATCTGGCTTCCATTGACTTTGCTTGTCAGAAGTCAGTTAGGAAGGTTGGAAATGGTGATCGCATGACCCCGGGACACTGCAACTGTCATACATAGATGCCATTTGCCAAGTGCCTGAATTTCTATCATATGACCGCAGGGATGCTGTGACGGCTGTAAGTGCGAGGACCGGTCGCAAGTCAGTTTTTTTGCGCCATCATAAGTCTGAACCATCGCTAAATGAATGGTTGTTAAGCTAGGACTACCTATAAAGGTATCATCCAATATGCCAATAATAATACATTTTGTGTAAGTGGAAAAGGTTGTAAAGTAAGGCAAAGACTGAAGAAAAAATCCAGGTTGGAGCCAGCAGTTTGACAGTGAAAACAATAGAGACTTCCAAGCATGCTCAGGTGCCACCATCAAGGCCAGGAATCCTGCCATTGATCATTCTGAATTCATCCAACCTTAGTCTTTTCAATGAGGAAGAGGTAAAATTACAAATTCTAGTTTTTCTGATTGGAAGTGGGAGTCCTCCAACTGTCTTCCAAAGCTTTCCTCTCACAAAGTATGGGATGAACTAGAGAAAGGAGAGATGACAGTTGCAAGGAAGGCTCTTGGCAAAGAGGATTCCAAGCCTGATCCTTCTCTGGAGGATTCAGAGAACAACTCTCACCAAAAAGAAGAAAATAAAGCATTTCCATAGCTTGGGTGATTCCTCCACCAAGCTCAAATTCAGGCCATGACCAAAAACCTAGAGTACCTTTTATCAACTTGGGCCGATTTACCAACAAAATCCCTTCCTGGAAAACTGAGATTCATCTATTTGCATCTCCTCTCAGTTGAGGTGTGTGTGTAAATGTGCTGCAACATTAAGGTGTTTTATTTGAAATATATAAATAGCACACTTTGTTATAGATAACAGGTATGACATTCTGGAGCTGCATTCCCAGTTTTCCTTTAGTATCTGGCATTTACATTGACCACCACTGTGAAATCAAAATGACAGTTAAGGTTTTACAAAGAGTGGGAAATTAAGCCACAACTTTAGTTAGGGAACTGCAAGGCATGAAGGTTTACTAGCGATCTAAACTTGAGATTATCTGGAAAGATGTGCTGTTCTGGATAAATGAGCCTCCTCCTTCTATGAGCTTGCAACTTCTACCACATGACAACTTGTCACATGAGACAACATACCACAAGTCACCCTATCAGACTCCCCTGGCCTGAAAATGCCATATTGCTCAGATCGGATTTCTAGCACCTTCACCTTTACAATTGCACAGATTGTATCTAATGATTGTATCTTCCTTTAGAAGATACTTAGATTCCTTTAGAAGATTGTATCTAAAGGAAGGCAGATGAGCTAAAGTTAACTTCCAATAATACCAGTATGTTCTGCGATTTAACCATGAAATTGAAATGGATCAATGAAAAAAATCCCCCCCAATATTAACTGAGCCCTAAAACAGACTCCAAAGACATCTTTGAGTAGATGAAAAAGTGGACAAGGAGAAGCTATTTTCCCCTTCCCAAAATACTAGAACAAGTGGTCACCCAATTAAATTGATTCTTGGAAGAATCAGGACAGACAAAAAAAATATTTTTTTACACAATGCATAATTAAACGTTGGAATTTGCTACCACAAAGTGTGGTGCTGGCTATCAGCTTGGCTGGCTTCAAAAAGGGGTTGAACCAATTCATGGAAGTCCTGGGGATCCACGGCTGTTGGCCTTGATGACAGTGGGGCTGCCTCTTGCAGGGGTTCTGAAATGCTAGTAACAGAAAATACCACACAGCGTTTATCTAGATTTAGCAGAGTGGAAGTGTGTGCCAGCTTGCACAAAGGCTTATTTTTATAGTTTAGAGAAATAAAGACTCTCTAAACATTTAGTCAGTGTAAAAAGGAAAATAAAGAGTCCTTACATTTTTATTCGTAGATCTTGTTACAAAGCAGTTTCATTGTTGAAACGGTCCCATGCGTGCAAGCGAGTTGTTCTGACCAAACCCGCTTTTAGCGGATTTGCTGGGTGCAAGTATGAGCCACGAGGAGGGAAGAATTCCCCTCATGCCTTGTGCAGGTCCATAGAGAAAAGAGGAAACAGGAAACAGGAAACCAGAATTCAAGCCCCTCCCACACAAAGCAGCAAAGCTAGGTTGCAGCAGAGATGCCTCTCCCTTGTGTTCGTGTGAGACAGGCTTGGTTGAAACCCCATATTTCCAACACCTCTGAGGACCATCTGCTGGGAGACTAGTGGGCCTCCATGGGCAGTTGGTTGGCCTTTGTGAGAACAGACTGCTGGACTAGATGGGCCAGGGGTCCAATCCAGCAGGGATTATGCTTATGTTCTTATGAAAAACAACCTGGAGCAACCTGGAGAGAGGGAGAAAATTGCACTTGGCAGCATCCTCCACCTACAATACACTGCTGAGTTAAGGATAAGAGGGTAGGTGCTGTGGTCTTTGCTCCCTTTCTCTCTTGGTGAAGTATATTTCAGCACATGCCAACTAAGATGCAGGCACCAAAATAGCATCCAAATCACATTCAGGTTGCCCAGGAGGGCTTGAATATGCTTTTCTGTTCTTCGGTGGGGTAGAAGCGAAATGCTGCTCCTGCTGGGAATGGCACTTTCTTTCAAATATAAATACTTGAAATGATTGGTTCCCCTGGGTGTAAAATCATAGATGTCATCTTTCTAAATTTGCTTGACTAGCAAGTCAAGTATAACCTGCTGTTTACTGAAGTGGTAAAAGAAGCAGGTGTTGTTATATTTAAGTAGAATACGTAGATTACCAAGATGGAAATTATACACAGGAGACATAAACAGTAACGAGGGACAGTACTTACTACATTGGCTTTGAACAGCTGACCCTGGGATGAGTCAAATTATGTTTGAAAAATTCAGCACTGCGGATGGCTGATATTTTAATTGTAATTTCCATACAGAGTAATGGAAGCTCACATGAACAGTAATAGTCAAGCAGAAAAGCTCAGCCATGATGAAACTATCATCTTGTATTATTAGGAGAGATTCAGATTTGAACAGTGGCAAACAGACATTAATCAAATCCAACAAGGTGCAAATCATACTCTCTCTGTAAATTAATAATGCAGTTTAAGAGCATTCATTGTAATTTTTGTATATATTTCACAATTAAGGCAATGCTCATAACACTATTTTTAACTCTTCTAGTACATTGATTCACAAACTTTCATATTTTAATTCTCACCACCAAGCACTATGTTGAAGAATATGGGTTATACCATGATAGTAACAAAAGCTCAAGAAGGTAGTTTATTTGTTTGCAGGCATTTCATTATAATTATCCCTTAGAATAAGTAAATATGTCCCATTTTCCCACCTTCTAAGTCCCACCTCTAGTATGCATGCCACCAGTTCAGAACCACTAATCTGTTACATAGAATATGTACTATAATCATGTGTAACAGTAGTCATTAAATCTGGAAAAACTTAATGGGGAATATTATGGAGGACTCCTGCCAACCTAGCAATTCGAAAGCATGCAAATGCAAGTAGATGAATAGGTACCACTTCGGTGGGAAGGTAACAGCGTTCCACGTGCGTCATGCCGGCCACATGACCGCGGAAGCGTCTTCGGACAACGCTGGCTCTTCAGGGAACCTTTACCTTTTTACCTGCAGAAAATGGTATTCTATCTCTCTATGTCCTTTATCCATCAACATATGCAGTTATACAAAAATGACAGCTGTGATATCGTTATACTCAAGAGCTCTCCCAATCCCCAGCTGTTACATCGGAAGTATGCATAGTATACTATCTAGGGCCAAGCTGCCTTGCGTTGTGGAATAAGCAGAAAAGCAGATTATAATTTCAATAATAAGTAAATTCAGTCATTATTATTGCCACAAATGGCTACACCCCTCTGGGGTTTCAGGCAAGAGTTTTTCCGGCCCTGTTGGGATTGGCCCAAGACCGTCTACGTGTAAATCATATCCTCAGTCAATGAACTATAGGAACACAAAATTAAATGACAGTGATAGGCAGAATGAAAGGAATAGCAGCCAGTTTGAGCAGTAATTGCACATCCCCTTCAACCTCTTCTTTCAAGCTCAATGTATAGAATCAGTGAACATTCCAGAGATGCACATACTTCTCAGAAATAATCATGGGTGGCCTTTGGAGCTTCACACGCTGTACAATGGGAACTTTCCAATAGGAGGACTAGAGCAAATCTGGCCTTCCCCTTTTTATATAGTACAAGTACATATGCAGTGAAAGCTAACCAGATCTCCCAAACAGCCAAACGTGATCCTTGGAATATAAGCTCTTGGCTGCCTTTGACAAGGCAGCCAGTGCTGGCCTCTTCGTTGCTGGCTGTCACTTCTGGAATTTGAGTTCTAGTCATCCTGGGTTGTGTTTTTTGTTTCTGGCTCTTAGGACAAGCAGCATCCCCACTGATCCTGTAACCTAACTTTTTGGACGGAGGACCAGACCTTGCTGAACCTTGATAGGAAGTATTTTGTTATGGTGTAATTCTGATATTTACGCCAAAGATGTCCTCTTAACAGAGAAGGCAAATGAGGGTGACTAACTTTTTAATTTTCTATTCTTGGTGGATAGCCAAGGCATATCCTGTATAGACAGTCTACTGGAGTAAATTAATACCATGATTTATTTAATCACAGGGCACTTTGGATCTTCTTTTACAATTACCTGTATGTTGAAATTGAAAGAACTAGCATCTCAGAGGTGAATATACCAATTGCTAAACAGATGCTGGTCTCTTTAGGTGTCCCTGCAGTTGAAAGTCTAGAGTGTAGAGTACCCCAAGAACAAAACAAAAGCTTGGAACCCAAGCCTTGGTTTTGCTGTTCTCTTCTAAAGATCTGCTAGGCACAACTAGGAGAGAGTGTTTCATCTGAGACAACAAAATAATGCACCTCATTCAGATAGAGATGAAAAATCGCCATCACTGTTCTTCCAAATTAAAAACCAAAGCACCTTTGAAGTTGAATTGCAATTCTGGAAATAATTTGCAAAGGAACATAATACCTAAATCAAGTTCTAGGACATTATTTGAAGGGATTAAAGATTAAGATTGTTAAAAGTAAAAGGAAGGGATATAAAGTTGGTTTATTTCATCAAGGTTCCCTAGCTGCCCTTCACCGTCTTCTTGCTTCCACTGCTGATGAGGCGTGCCTGGCCTGGCCCTTCACGAGGCAGCTGCTGGCTGCCCAAGGCTTTCTTCCCAGGTCACACACAGCAGTTTCCTCACAAGACCTGGAGAAGATGGGCTCTCATGGCCAGCAGCTGCCTCACGAAGGGCCAGGGGTGGTACACCTTGTCAGCAGTGGGAGTGCAGGGCAGCAGGAGCCTCGGAGCACAGGGTGGTGAGGACGACTGTGGCTGGGACTGGGCTGGGGTATCTGGGGCTTCCTGGGGCAGCTGCAGCTTCACTCTGCGCTGTGGCTCAGAGCCACGGCATGCCAAGAAGCCCCTGAGCCACAGTGTGGCAAGCAGCCCCAGAGCCATGCAGTTCTGGGGTGGCTTACTGCCCCACAAGACAGGGTGCAGGGTGGCCAAAAGGGCAGAGATGGGGGGGGGAGATAGGCAGGTGAGGGGAGTTGGAGGCAGTCCCTTACCTTACCGAGGCTCGGGGCTGGGAGGGACCAAGCCCGGAATGGCTTGGATTGGGGTGGGTCCTCGACTAATGACCGGTGGAATTCACTTAATGACAGCAACAGGGAGTGCCGGGATTGCTGTCCCTAAGCGATGTGGTCACGTGATGTTGCGCTTTATGACCACATCACTTAGCGATGGAAATTCCAGTCCTAACTGTGGTCGTAGGTCGAGGACTACCTGTATTTGTAAAGGTGCATAACATCTCCTGGCCCCATAGAGGCTAGCTTCTGCATTTAAAAGCCACTTCTATTTATGGAAGCTGTTTGTGCAATTGGAAACCCTGATCTTCCAAAGGTTGCTGTCATAGTACGAACAAAAAGCAACATACAATATCAGCATCTCTCAGTTTTTATAAAACTATATAATTGTTCTCCCCTGTTTTGTACTTATGCTGAGTGAACTTTCAGAATAATGAAGGGAATGAACAGAAAGTTCTCTTTCCTAGTTCTACGCCACCTAAAGAGCAGCATTTGGTTGCTGTAGTATTAAAATCCAATTTGCATAGGCAGATATGCCTCATTGGCTTCCATATTGAATACAGCATTTAAGTGATTGGTATAATCAGTTCCTTAAGTACTATTAAACATGTATTTAGCACCAGTAGAAATGTAATTCCTCCTTCAGTCTTTTGTTTCTCCCCAAGACCAATTCACACAATCATCTTGGTGGGTTAATGCGAGAGTTTGGCACAGAAGCTCTTCGGATTGCTTATTTCTCCAGCCACATTAACTGAGGGCCCAGACTATATTGTTTCCACGAGGCTGTTAACAGCCTCGACTGGAACTTGCCACGGATTGCCTTTTAGCACATGAGTACCTATACAGGCAGGAGATAGAATGGCAAACTAAGGCCCATTCAGAGCAGCCCTGAGGGCATTCCTTCACTCATTTTCTGACAGAAGCCACACCCAAACTCAACTTCTCCTTTTGCTTCGGGAGGCTTGCAGCAGCTCTATAAATATAAATGGCATTTACAAATGAGATACTAAAAAATGTTGGGTCCATAATTGGCAGACTCAGGGTTCCAAATCCTCTTGTTCTCACCTGAAACCAAGATGGGCTGATGATAGAACAGGATCTATTTTTAGACTTCTAGGTAATTTACAGTTGATCAACAAGGATTTTTGAATCAGTTGTTAAACCATGGACTATAACTTGCTTCACATTCTAAATTATTGCTGGTGATTTTTTAAAAATAAAACTTTGAGAGGAAAGGAAATCAGGAGAAGGGTTTTATGTACAGGGCAGAGCTATTAACTAGGTCTACCAGTCTGGCCTTAAAATCTGGGTAACCACTGGGTGGCATCCAAGAATTACAGTTTTCTGTTTCTCTTCGCTCCCATCTAGTGATCATTGGGATTTTGCAGTCTATCAAGCCAGACATCCACCTATTCTTGACATAAAATAAGCTTCCCCTGCTGGAAGAAGCTCCTTCATAGCATGAAGGCTTCCTAAGCAAAAGGAAGACTTTCAACCCAACCTTTCTAATAATTCATCAACATAATTTCCAAGTCCATTTTCAACAGCTGCCAGAATTGAAAATTCTATCACTTGACAATATCCAAGGCTTTATACCTTGTTGATTTGTTTATTTACTATGGTTTATATGCCACTTCAGTTATGACTCTGAACGGCTTATATTCCCTGATACAGTAATTGGGCAAAATGTACAACATTAATTTGATAAGAATAAAACGGAACATAATCAAATTATTCATCATATCATTCTATTTATACAGTTCCGAACTCATCCAGAGAGCCAGTTTGGTGTAGTGGTAGGCTGACCATATTTCCTTGAGGCAAAAACGGGACATTGGGATGGCAAAAACGGGACAGGGTCTTATGTAATATTCCCCCTGCCCCGCGCGATTGGCTCCCGCCTGCAAACCCCGCCCCTTGGTCCACGTGATTGGCTCCCACCTGCAAATCCCGCCCCCCGTTCCACCTGATTGGCTCCCAATCGCAAACCCCGCCCCCGGTCTGTGCAATTGGCTCCCGCCTGCAAACCCCGCCCCCCGGTCTGTGCAATTGGCTCCCGCCTGCAAACCCCGCCCCCCGGTCCACACGATTGGCTCCCGCCTAGCCAATCACCCTCCTCTCCACCTCTCCGCCCTCCTTTGCTGCGTGCTGACAGGCAGGAGGGCTTCGTCTTCCGGGCTGCCTCCAATCGGCAGCTCCGGCTCGGATCCTCCTTCCGCGCCATTCCCGCCGGGTTTAAAAAATGGGACAAAATTGAGATTTTTATCAAAACGACGGGACGGTTGAAAAATGCTAAAAAAAGCGACTGTCCCGTTCAAAATGGGACATATGGTCAGCCTACTTTGTGCCTAAGGCAGGACTAGAACTGACGGCCTCACGATTTCTAGCCCGTTGCTTTAACCACTACACCAAACTGGCTCTCAATATCCCACACACTGTATAACTAATCTATAGTTATATCTATATCTTTATAGAGAAAGGGACACCACTAGCTAAAACAGGATAAGCCAACCAGGGTTTATGGCCTTCTGTAAATCGCAGGCCCTTTTTTCAAGCCCCACCAAGGTCCCATGGCCAAAATTGCACAGCAAACGAAAGAAATTCAGGGGCACATTTGTGCAGGTGTGTGCTGGTTTTCAATGCCCTTCCTCAAAGTGGAATAGGTGCATTAAGAGACCTTATATCCCCTGGAAACTGGAAAAAAAAATAGAATTAAAACCATAGCAGCAAAGAGATTGTCTAGCTTTGCGAGAAGGAATTAATGAAAAAGAGGGATGTTTATTTCCCACTCTAGGGTTAAAATAGTTTTTTCCCCCTCCCTTATTAGGACAAGAGGAATATGGAACGATTGCTAGAGACAAGCAGGAAGTTTGCTCAGCTTTTTTTTTTTTTTTTTTTTGTGAGGCTGGCACACTTCCTACCCAGATCATTTGACGGGGCACTAGCGTTTCTCCTAATCTTTTGCACTTGGTGTCCCACCAAGGATTGCAACTGAAGGATTGCACTGACCCTCGGTGCGCTGGGAGGGACACGCTCCAAAAGGAGGGGATGGGGCCTTGTGGAAAGCTCAGATTGCTTTGATGTACATTTAATGGGTGCCATAGATAATATTACTGCCCAGTCCTGAAGATAATGATTTCCCCCTTCCGTCATGTTGAAAAGGATAATTGGCTAACCCTTTCTGGAGGTCTTTGCAGGGGACCACCAAGGAGGTTGCATGTTATAAACCATGGATCAGTTGCTCTTTGGATTTAAAGGCAAAAAGATACTTCTAAGAGCAGGTTTAGAAGCTTCCTCGTACCTTGTGATCCAAAGAGCTGCACAGCCATAGTGTACTGCTCTCATATCCTTCCTCCCTCCCTCCCTCCTTTCCTCCCTTCCTTCTTTCCCCTCTTCCTCCTTCCCTTCTCCCTCTTCTTCCTTCCTTCCTTCTCTCCCCTTCTTCCTTCCTTCCTCCCGTTTCCTCCCCCTTCCTTCCTTCTGTCCTTCCTTCTCCTCTTCCTCCTTCCCTCCTCCCCCTCTTCTTCCTTCCTTCTCTCCCCTTCCTTCCTTCCTTCCTTCCTTCCTTCCTTCCTTCCTTCCTTCCCTTCTTCTCCTCTTCCTCCTTCCCTCCTCCCTCCCCCCTTCCTTCCTTCCTTCCTCCCTCCCTCCCTCCCTCCCTCCCTCCCTGTATCTACAGCACACTGTTCCTGATCTATAGCGGCTTCCCAAGCCTCCCTCCTTGGGAGTTAAAGCCAATTCTTTCTCCTCGCCTGACATTTCTGCAAGGGATTAAAGACAGGGAAGCAGAAGGCAGCCCGAGCAGCAGTGAGAATAAGTGGGGGATAAAAGCGACGTTTGTACTCCCGCAGTTAATCTCGGCTCCTATACAACTTCCCCAGTCACGTGGTCGGATGCAAAACCTGGACGGCACCGGCATGAAAAGCCCCGCTTGGATAGGCTGACCATATTTCTTTGAGGTAAAAAACGACCCTGGAGAAAGTGGGCGCGCATTCGCGCGCTTTGCCGCAGGAACTTTCAATAATGGGACAAAATGGGTATTTTTATTAAAATGACGGGAAGCTCCAGAATTGTTTAAAAAATGGGACTGTCCCGTTCAAAACGGGACGTATGGTCAGCCTAGTGTGTGTGTGTGTGTGTGTGCACGATTACGCTGAGCAAGTAATCTGCGCGCACACACACACACACACACACACGCACCCTCTTCCCACAACCTTCCCGTGCCTGCTTTCCCTGGCCTCACCACTGCTGGGCAGACAATCTCAGGATCAGGTAAGGAGGCAGGAACCTGGACTGTGGTGCTGCTTCTGCTGCTGGGATCGCACGTGGCAACTGGGCTTCCAGTTGCCGCGCTGATAGGGCCTCTTCCGGGCTGCCTCCAATGGCAAGTCCGGCTCCAGTCCTCCTTCCTGTCTTCCTGTCCTCCTTCCCGCTGGGTTTAAAAAAGGGACAAAATGGAGATTTTGATCAAAACGACGGGACGGTTGAAAAATGCTAAAATAACGGGACTGTCCCATTCAAAACGGGACGTATGGTCACCCTATGTAGTGGTTAAGGCCCCAGGCTAAAAACTGGGAGACTGTGAGTTCTAGTCCCGCCTTAAGCATGAAGCCAACTGGGTGACCTTGGGCCAGTCACTCACTGTCAGCCCTAGGAAGCAGGCAAACCATTTAAAAAAACCTTACCAGGAAAACTGCAGGGAGTTGTCCAGGCAGTCGCCAGGAGTCAACACTGACTTGAAGGCACCAAAAAACTCCCCCCTTATCTCGTGTCCTATTTTAGAAGTTCTATTATTGTCCGCCTTAGGAGGTAGACCAGACAGGAAACATGATAAGATGAGCTAATCCTACTTTATTGTAAGGTTACATTAACACAAATCTGCAGGTACTTTTCTCCCCCCATTCCCTTTACAGCCCCAAAACTGGGGAGGGTCTCTTCTGAGCCTCTTGCCCATCCCACATTTCTGCTGCAGGCTAAGCTGCCTTTCATCTGACTGTTCCCTTGGTTGTGCCTCATTGCCCTGTCTCCCAAGGTCATTCCCGCAATATCGCTAAAGATCGTTTGGAGGAGTCAGGTCATGATCTACTTCCAGAACGTTAGCAGGGATGGGGCTTTATCTCTGGGGTATGCTATTCCAAAGGAGGGGCAGACAGAGAAAGCTCACCCTTGGAGTCTTTGATGATGTCATTTCCTAGGGTTCAGGACCCAGAGTAAGCCTTCCTTGCTGGATCTCACCAGATGGGCAGATTTTATTTTAAACATTATTTTCAATAAAAAGCTTTATTTACTTTTTAGAAAGCAAAATAGTTATTGAAATACTGATATGATATGAGAGATCTCTTCCTTCAGAATATACAGAAGGGATTTACACACACACACACCCCATAAAATTATGTGATACAAAACTGAGCCGTGGGCTGATACCATGCCGACAAACTCTCAGCAGCATGAGTTTCATATAAACAATTTCAAATATATTGTCAGAATTTTTGACCTTGGGTTGCTATCATTTTTTAAAACCATGCAAATGAAGAAGATATCAGCTGAAACCTGGAAATTGTGTTCATAAGAATGTTGCTTCTAATATTCTTATTGATTGAACCTGAATAAATGAAAATTATGATATGCTAATTCTGCAACCTAATCCGACTCAACTTGAAAACATAGTTTGCCCATCAAATGGGATTGTACTTAAGATTCAGTCATCCCTGTTGACTGGCAAGAGAATAGAAGAGTTAGAATCTGGCTTTCTCCCAATATTTACAGCCATTTGCCTCAATAAAATGGACTGCATTGCGATGTTACATAAAGCCAAGTCTCCATTGAAGATTTCAGTGCTGTCATATTTTAAAAGCAAGCATCCTGGTAGTGCTAAATATTTCAAAGTTCTGACATAAGTAAATACTCAGCAACCAGACCTTGAGATCCTTACAGGTTTATTGATAACCTGTCAGCTTGTACATTTTTTAAGATTCCTGAGTGTTTCTTACTTAGTTTTCTGCAATAGATTTTCTGTAGGATAATTTAATTTAAGAATCCTTGCACTTTTTACTCATGTAATATTTGTTTTGTTCTGTTATCTATGCCCATACTCTTCAGTATTAATTCCTCTCTTGAAACCACAATGGCAGCTCTTATATTCCATGGAAACTCAACAGCTAGAATAGAAAGAGCTTGATGGTGCCAGGTTGTGCCCTCTGGTTACTGTCTCCTTTACAGTGAATGAACTCTGAAGTTTCTGACTTCATTACTTCCCCATTTATGTAGCTCAGTGTTTCTCAACCTTGGCAACTTTAAGATGTGTGGACTTCAACTCCTAGAATTCCCCAGCCAGCCATGCTGGCTGGGGAATTCTGGGAGTCGAAGTCTACTCATGTAGCTTGTCAGATAGCAACACAGGACCAAATCTTACTAGAGACCAGGGCTGCAGCTTCTAGAATAGTCTTACTTTATTCTTTAAAGTCAACAGGGTGGACCAGGAATGAAAGGCAGGCAGGAATGGGAAACATAGGAATAGATGCTTCAGATTCATTCTAGTTCAAATAGAAGTGTTCCAGAAGGCTAATCAACAGCATTTAATGTTAAGTATTGGTAATCTGGATCTTCCTTATGAGGCAGAAAGTGGAAAAGACTGCCTCCTAACCTCTGCTTGAGATAATGCAAACATTGTTTTACAAAGATTGATTTATCAATAGTCGGTATGTACAAAATAATCATGAAATGTTCTAAGCTCCAAAACATCTGCTCTGAGCATTCTAGGTATGAAGCAAAATTTATGTTTTGAGAGGTTTGTTTCAAGCATGAAAACAAAATGCAGTTTCATTCCAAACATGAAATAAAATCTGACTACTTTGAGAAGCATAATTTTGAGTAGGGATGTGCAAAAGTGCAGTGGACAAAGAATTCTGAGTTGTCAAATATCAGTGGTAATTTTCACTCCACTTTGAGTGTTCCTTCCATTTTTGGCCCTTGCAAATGATTTGGTGATTGACTATTTATTTATTGATAGGGTGCTAAGTGGGTGTCATGACAACATTATACTTATATGGGATTCTGGAGGAGCTGGAAGCCAAGAATGACATACCTGGGGTGGGAGTTGGAAACTAAACCATACATGATCCACCACTTCCAAAACTCAGCCACCTCATCCCAGCCATAGCAGGAAATGACATTGCTTCCCCCACTCCATGAATGCTTGTTGATTTTTCATATTGATTTTTCATATTGATTTTATTTATTTGAATTTGTTAGAGCTGCCCAACTCTGATGGACTCTGGGTGGGGTACAAAACCAAAAAGAAATCCATAAAAACAGATAAAACATAAAACCACACAGACAGCCTGGCCTAAAACAATTCCAAAGCAACACAAAACAAACAAAACAAAACACCCACCCAAATACAATAATACATATACAATATTCCTCACTCCTGGTTCCCATAAAGAGAAAACTGGCTATATCATCTTTGAACTGGTAGAGCCAAGGAACTTGAGTCTAGTGTTCCTTTAGGTTAGAGGGTGTTTAATCTTTCTCCTACCTTTTTCCAGGACTGCCTCGGAAGACCCATCCCTAGTGGAAATTGCTCCAGATAACAGAGGTATCAGTTATCAACAGACTGAAGCTAGGAGGGCTGCAGGGAGAGACTTCTGAATGGTGCTGCTCCTAGAAGGTCCATTTTTAAATTCCTGCACCATGATGGGATGGTTCCTCTCCATTCCTGAGATGTATTTTTTCTTCTTCTTTGCAATCTATCCAAAGAATTTTAGTAGTAGGTAGGTTTTCAAAAACTGAAATCAAACTAAATCAAATTATCCAAGGTGGATCTAACTTGTGAAGCATCACTGACATTGGTTTGGGAACTGAAATATCTTCAAAATTCCAGAGACAAAATCTCAGTACATTTTTTTTCATTTGAATAGTATCAAGCCTACACACTGTATAATTGGCTTTAATGGTGCATCCATTTTTCTTTCTTTCTTTCTGTTTATGTTACATTTGGCAACCTGTCTCTTTCCATATGATCTCTTACTATTAGCCTAAGGTTGCCAAATCTATGAAGCTTTTGGTTTGTGCATAGCTCCAGTTCTGACCTACTGGTGGTGGAATTCTAATTTCTGATAAAATGGACTACTTTGCTTATGCTGTGCTTCATAGGCTCACACTGTTGAGTGGTTTTTCTGAACTTGATGAGGCATGTCATGACAGAAATTAAGCACACAAGTTTAATTAAGGCAATAGATTAAGAATGTCCCCCTTCAAATTCCATTGCTCAAAAATCCTTTTTGCTCAAATGTAAAGGTGACTTACATTTCCTAATCAAAGTCAAACACTTCTAAGTTCCCTTGATTTCAAAAGGAGTGTAATTGCATTTGGAAACTCAATGAGATTTTGATGTAGTCTAAACAGTTTCACTAATCATAGATATATGTTCAATTTCAAGTGGAATCTGGACACAGGGGGTGTTTCTCAGCCTGATTTATTACAGGTAGCTCCTCTCTTTGCACTACGTAATAAAACATATTCCATGATGCATGGGAAGCACTATATCCTTTTCCCACAACGATTATCATGAAAAAAATCTGTTTACAAAAACAAACAGGCTTGAAGAACATTCTGTCAATACTTGGACAATCGGTCACCATAATCAAAATTTAAATTATCTCAGCAAGACTTTCCTGTGAAACAAACCAGACTAATGGGCAACATCTTCCCAAGCCACATCCCTTGTGAATTTAATGTTTACAGCATAAGGCAAATAAAACAGGGTAGCAGACAAGTTTTTTAGGGTACAGAAATGGATAGAAGGGGACTTCACTATGGCTGGTCCAAAACAATAACCTTTTAAAACAACACTCTGGATTCTCAGAGCAGCACAGGATGATCAACAGGGCTTTGCATAAGTTGCATTGCCTGGCATGCACTGGAGGTGAAACATTACAGGGAATACAGCTTGGGGAAGCTGGCAAGCTGCCCATGCCTAAGTTAGTTGTGCTGTTCTTAAAATGTATTTTTTAAAATAGGAAAACATAGAAAATGTTCCATTTGTTAGGTTTAACAGTTTTTCAGCTCAGCACATCTCACAAGAACATGAAGGAGGGGCTTCTCTGTTAAGCCTAACTCTACTGTACTTGTGTGGGAGGTGTCTGAGTCACTTGACTTCCTGTATACTCCTCCTCTCTCTCCACGAGGCCGAGGGTGACCAGTTTGCCATTTCTCCTCCATGGGGATAGACCGCATGCATCGGACCTTTTCTACAATGAAACTGCTTGTAACAAGATCTACAAATAAACTGTAAGCAATCTTTATTTTCCTTTTTACACTGACTAATGTGTGAAGACTGTTTATTTCTCTGAACTAAAATTAAGCCTTCTGTGCAAGTTTATTGCTGGACGCTTCTACTCTGCTAAACTTGATAAAAACGCTGCTTGGGTTTCTGTTACTAACATTTCAGAACCTAACACCATTATCATGCAAGCTTATGTAAAGTAAGGTGCAGAACTTTTCCATCCCACCACCCAAAGGTTTTTTTCCCCCAAATGGAAAATTCCCATACATTTGCAGGTAATGGAAATTTTAATCCAGTCCAGTCTTGATCTGGTTAGTATTTGGATGGGAGATGACAAAGAAATCTCAGCGTTGTAATAAATTGAAATTGAAATCCCTGGGTTGTAGCTAAATTGGGTTTAAAAAAAATAATCCTAGAAGAAGACAATGCAAACTATTGATATATTGTTGTCAAGAAAACAACGTGGATGTATCCATGTAGTTACTAGCTGACAGGATATGTGAGCCATAAAAGGTAAAGGTTCCCCCCGCACATTTGTGCAGTCATGTCTGACTCTAGGGGCCGGTGCTCATCTCCGTTTGTTAGCCGAAGAGCCAGCGTTGTCCGAAGATGCTTCCACGGTCAATTGGCCAGCATGACGCATGCAGAACGCTGTTACCTTCCCACCGAAGTGATACCTATTCATCTACTTGCATTTGCATGCTTTCGAATTGCTAGGTTGGCAAGAGCTGGAGCTAGTGCGGGAGCTCACTCCGCATGCAGGGCTAGGGATTTGAACCTCTGATCTTGCGATATTCCGATCGACAAGCCTGGCATCTTACCCGCTGAGCCACCACACCCCTTTTATGTGAGCCATGGGAGAGGGGAATTTTAGGCATGCCATTGTATAGACTAAAAAGGCACACCTTCCGGCCCCAGATTCACAGAAGCCCCTTCCAAAATTTAACTGTAGTCAGTCCCCAGAAGTGTATTTTTTTTAAAAAAAATGTGACAGATGGGAGAAAAATACCAAATGCTTTTGGCTTGAATTTTTAAAATGTTTGTTTTAACCCCACCCATTTTTTAATGTTTAACATGGATCCTTATGCAAAGGCCAAATGCAGCTTTCAGCTTAAGAATGTTGTGTGACCTACGTATCTGTCTCTCAGGCCAAGCTGAAATTTAGATTGTATCACACTGCCACTGCCTCAGAGGAGAACCTTCCCTCACTCCACCCCATCTCTAATAAGAGAGGGTGTTATGAACTTGAAAAAGCAAATTATCATCAGGTGATGCTTAGTCCTACTTTACTCCTGAGTAAGCATACATATATAAATAGGTTTGCACACACTTAACATTGAAGTCAATGGGACTTTGTTTCATTTGGCTTCTTCATTATTTCCAATGTTTCTAATGGAAAGAAAGAAAGAAAGAAAGAAAGAAAGAAAGAAAGAAAGAAAGAAAGAAAGAAAGAAAGAAAGAAAGAAAGAAAGAAAGAAGAAAGAAAGAAAGAAAGAAAGAAAGAAAGAAAGAAAGAAAGAAAGAAAGAAAGAAAGAAAAAGAGAGAGAGAGAGAGAATGAGAATGAATATTGGGACATAAGGATGCCTATGGAAAGGATAAAATAGTTGAATCAGATGGAAAGGAATTGGATCTACTCCAAATCCCAAGATGCCTTTCCTAAGAGTTATTTCATTGCCACCAACACTAATGAAATGAATGTGCTTTGCTCAGCAAGATACTTAAAAATTACCTGTTGGAGATTTGAGAATTTTGGAGAATGTAATACAAAACATAATTCTGTTAAAGATTTCAAATATTCAGTGATGTTTCTGTCAGAGAAAAGTGATGCGCTGATCCAGTCATTATTCTGACATAGATAAATTAGCTAAATATGTACATATTTCATGTTCGTTATTTCAAAGAGGCAAGCCAAGATTTCCTTTCTCTAACACTGATGTGGCTTTGAAGTATTTCAAAAGTTTAATCATGTTTGAAATTACTCTTCTAACAGAGCTCTCAAAGGTTTCATAGAGTCATCAAAACTGGCAAACTTAGAGTGTTTTATTAATGAGATTCTTCAGGTTAAATTATGTTTCGTATTACATTCTCCAAAATTCTCAAATCTCCAGCAGGTAATTTAATATATCGGTAAGACATATCTGCAAGCACTACAAAAATCCCTTTGTTAAATTTGCATATTTTAATTTAATACAAAGTTGTACAGTTCAGTGTGTGGGGCAGAATGTCAAATACCATACCACTTCATAAAGCAAATACAAACTGGTATTACCATATTAAATACACTCATAGAGTTCAACAGAGTAGTTATTCGCAGAGCAATCAGCTGCAGACTTGGATGCACTCGCTCATCAGTAAAGCCCATCCAATGGGAAAGAACAAAGAACTAAGGATACAAGCATAGGGTCATATTGCATGACGTATGGACAAGCTGTATCAATGCCCAATTCAAATTCTATGCACAATTCAAAACTAGAATCTTTGGCCAAATCACTCATTGCCCTAAACCACTGCCACTCAAATGTATTCAATAAACCACAATTAAGTAAATTATCGCTTAACTTGATGCATGAACCAGATCTACATTTTAGATCATAAAATACATGTTCCCCGGTGGAATAAATATTGTAATTTTATGCCTGTTGTAGAGCTATGCTCCACAGGAAAATTCATCTTTTTCTGTTTGGGAAGGGTTTTCCAGTAGGAAAACAATTAGGGTTTAAGCCGATTTCACATCATACTACATTTCCAAGTATGTATGAGACATCAGCAGAGGTTTCTCATCCCCAGAACATCGACCCGCCCCACCCGGTCATGCAGAGAGGGCATGCTACGGACCCCATCGATCAAAGAATTCCACCTAGCGGGGTCCAGAAGGCGAGCCTTCTCTGCAACAGCGCCCGCCCTTTGGAACATCCTGCCCCTGGAGCTAAGGCAGGTCTCCTCACTCCAGACCTTCCGGAAAAATTTAAAGACCTGGTTCTGCCGCCTTGCATGGGAGGCGAATGCTAACAGTTCCTCCTGGGGCTGGTTGATCCCATGAAACCCTTTTTAGTATTAACATCTTTGCACTTGGATTTTACATTTATTTATTGATGTTCTGACTATTATTGTGTTTTATCATGGTTTTTATTGTGAACTGCCCAGAGTCCTCCATTTGAGGAGATGGGCGGTAATATAAATCTAAATAATAAATAAATAAATAAATAAATAAATAAATAAATAAATAAATAAATAAATAAATAAATAAATCAGCCAGCAGAGGTATATATGTTTGTTGTTTATTCGTTCAGTCGCTTCCGACTCTTCGTGACTTCATGGACCAGCCCACGCCAGAGCTTCCTGTCGGCCGTCGCCACCCCCAGATCCCCCAAGATTAAGTCCGTCACCTCCAGAATATCATCCATCCATCTTGCCCTTGGTTGGCCCCTCTTCCTTTTGCCTTCCACTTTCCCTAGCATCAGCATCTTCTCCAGGGTATCCTGTCTTCTCATTATGTGGCCAAAGTACTTCAGTTTTGCCTTTAATATCATTCCCTCAAGTGAGCAGTCTGGCTTTATTTCCTGGAGTATGGACTGGTTTGATCTTCTTGCAGTCCAAGGCAGTCCAAGGTATATATGTAAGCCTGTACAAAGTTTCAAAGGGATGCTTCCCAAACAATGCTTGGAGCAAACCATCCCCTGAGGCTGCTTTTCAAAGCCAGCTGATCCCCACCCCCACCCCCACCCCCACCTCAACCCACTGCTTCTAAAGTGAAATTCCTGGAAGCTGCTAGGAGAGGCTTCAAAGCTTATGTAGAAGCCTCTTCTAACTAATAAACTTGCCAGAGGTTTCAAGATGATGCAAAATGAGAAAAATCAAAGCACAATGAAGCTTCAAGGTGAATTGCTCCACCTCTATAGTGCTAAATCCCCCATTGAGACAAAGTGCAGTCACCTTGCGCATCCCTAATACAGTGCTCAGAGATGTACTTGAAAGGGAGAAAACAAGACAGCTCTAAGCTAATGCCTAGTAAAAGGTAAAGGTTCCCCCCGCACATTTGTGCAGTCGTGTCCGACTCTAGGGGCCGGTGCTCATCTCCGTTTGTTAGCCAAAGAGCCAGCGTTGTCCGAAGACGCTTCCACGGTCATGTGGCTGCATGACGCGCGCGGAACGCTGTTACCTTCCCACCGAAGTGGTACCTATTCATCTACTTGCATTTGCATGCTTTCGAATTGCTAGGTTGGCAAGAGCTGGGACGAGTGCGGGAGCTCACTCCGCACACAGGGCTAGGGATTTGAACCTCTGAACTTGCGATCTTCCGATCGACAAGCCTGGCATCTTACCCACTGAGCCACCACACCCCCCAAGCTAATGCCTACATTGCCTATTAATAAACATCAAAATATGCATCCAAGATAGCTACTCAGAACGGCATGAACATTCAAACCATTGGATTGACATCCAGTATCTACTGAGGCTGACAAATCGAAAAACAGAAATTTGTATGGAAAAATCTGACACTGCACCCCTGAGCATTAATCTTACATCATAGAATATAATGCACTATCTACTATCCATGTAAGAGAAATGTTTAAGGAGCTTGGTTTAGGAATTAGCAAACAGGCCCTGCAATATCATTTAAAGTTCAAATAACAAAACTGTAATTTGTTGTTGCATAATTTACACATGCATTATTTTGTAGGCTTAGCACATAAAATAGGGGTGACAACTTAAAATTTGCTAGGGACATCTATTCATTCTCTGATACCCTTTCTCTCCCTATCAGCAGGCTGCAGAAAAAGGACAGATGGCTTTTACAAGACGTATGAACTTACTTTTTGCACAGGGAGGCATTTTCCATATATTATACTACTGAGTTTTAACACACTTCCAGTGTCACATAGTGCCTCTGATCAAAATATTCTTTAGAGCCACCACCCCACATATGTGTCTCACCCTCGAGCCCATTCATTCCACTATAATTCAATGCACCCAGCTCTGGAAAACACATGAAAAAAGTTCAATTCTCCCTTGTTGTTGTTCAGTCGTTTAGTCATGTCCGACTCTTCGTGACCTCATGGACCATAGCACACCAGGCCTTCCTGTCCTCCACTGTCACCCGGAGTTTACTCAAATTCATGTTCATTACATCGGTGATGCTATCTAACCACCTCATCCTCTGCCGTCCCCTTCTCCTTTTGCCTTCAGTCTTTCCCGGCATCAGGGTCTTTTTAATATGCTGTCTAGGTTTGCCATAGCTTTCCTCCCAAGGAGCAAGCGTCTTTTAATTTCATGGCTGCAGTCACCGTCTGCGGTGATCTTGGAGCCCAAGAAAATAAAATCTGTCACTGCTTCCATTTCTTCCCCTTCTATTTGCCAGGAAGTGATGGGACCAGATGCCATGATCTGGGTTTTTTTAATGTTGAGTTTCAAGCCAGCTTTTGCACTCTCCTCTTTCACCCTCATCAAGAGGCTCTTTAGTTCCTCTTCACTTTCTGCCATTAGGGTGGTATCGTCTGCATATCTGAGGTTGTTGATATTTCTCCCAGCAATCTTAACTCCTGCTTGTGATTCATCCAGCCCGGCATTTCTCATGATGTATTCTGCATATAAGTTAAATAAGCAGGGTGATAATATACAGCCTTGTCGTACTCCTTTCCCAATTTTGAACCAGTCGGTTGTTCCATGTCCGGTTCTAACTGTTGCTTCTTGACCCGCATACAGGTTTCTCAGGAGACAGGTAAGGTGGTCTGGTACTCCCATCTCTTTAAGAATTTGCCACAGTTTGTTGTGATCCACACAATCAAAGGCTTTAGCGTAGTCAATGAAGCAGAAGTAGATGTTTTTCTGGAACTCTCTTGCTTTTTCCATGATCCAGCGAATGTTGGCAATCTGATCTCTAGTTCCTCTGCCTCTTCGAAACCCAGCTTGCACTTCTGGTAGTTCTTGGTTCACATACTGCTGAAGCCTAGCTTGTAGGATTTTGTGCATAACCTTGCTAGCATGTGAAATGAGCGCAATTGTACAGTAGTTTGAACATTCTTTGGCATTGCCCTTCTTTGGAATTGGAACGTAAACTGACCTTTTCCAATCCTGTGGCCACTGTTGAGTTTTCCAAATTTGTTGGCATATTGAGTGCAGCACTTTAAAAGCATCATCTTTTAGGATTTTAAATAGCTCAGCTGGGATACTGTCTTCTCCGCTAGCTTTGTTGTTAGTAATGGTTCCTAAGGCCCACTTGACTTCACTCTCTAGGATGTCCGGCTCAAGTTCAGTGACCACACCATCGTATTTATCAGGGATATTAAGATCTTTCTTGTATAATTCTCTCTACTTTATTACTTTGAATGTTCATGGTGCATCTGAAAATTCAAAGCAAACATTTGAGTGATGCTTATAGAGAAACCTGGATTGCATCAAACAGCTGGTGTTGAAAAATCTTCATGAACAAGGAGTGTCAATTGCTTTTCATTGAAGAAAGAAAACAAACAAGGGAAACAAACCCCTTAAGTTATGATTCACTTTAATGTATGACCATCTTTTGTACATTGCCCATAGCACACCTGGAGCTGTCAATCATCTCCCACCCAGATGGAAAATAAATGACCTGATGGACATGACCTAATTCATTGCCCTCTGCTCACATAACATTGTCAATGTTGTTACCATACTTTCTTTTTATTAGATTCTCATTTGTAAAGAGTACTCCCTCCTCCTTCTCGCAAGGGTTAAAGGGTCAACAAGAAAGAGTTAGCAGCAGGAGAATAAAATAACAATTAGTCATTTCCATTGGATGAAAACAGCAACTTACTTCAAAGAGACATATAAACAGGCATGATTATATACAGATCCTGAGGTTTTTTTCCTGCAAAAGGAAAGTGGGAAGAGGGGGAAGAAGTGACAAAGGCTCCTAATCTCCTAGAATTTGACATTTTTTGCCATGTGAAGAAGAAGAAGAAAAATCTCTTACAGGTAGTCCTCACTTAACAACCATTCATTTAGTGATGATTTGGACTTATGACAGTGCTGAAAAAATTGACTTACAACCGGTCCTCACACTTATGACCACCACAGTGTCCCCACAGCCATGTGATTACAATTCGGCCACTTGGCAACCGATTTGCATTTATGACCATCACAGCATTTTGTGGTCACATGACCGCCATTTTTTATGTTCTAGCTGGCTTTTGGCAAGCAAAATCAATAGGGAACCGTGTGATTCACTTATCAACCATGTGGTTTGCTTAACACCCACAGTGATTCGCTTAATAACTGCCGCAAAAAAGGTTGTAAAATCGGGTTGGATTTGCTTAATGACCACTTCGCTTAGCAACTGAAATTCCAGTCCCAATTCTGGTCATTAAGTGAGGACTACCTGTCTTCAAATTTGGAATGTGAAAAAAATATTAAGTGCTTTATAAATGGTAGCTAGTTGGGGTTTGTGTACTTCAACACTCAGCTGGAAGAAGTGCTTCGGAGGTACCTCCCTGCTACTCATTAAAGGACCCCCACTTTGTACCATGCTCCAAGTCCCATTAAGGTTGAACTGATACCTGCAAGCAGCCACACCTTTTTTCAGGCTTGGGCAGAAGCCTGAACAAAGAGGGCCTGCTGTAATGAATATCAGGGAGGTGCTGTGCTCAGCAAGGTCCGATGCAGTTCTTGCTGTTCCTTATCTGGTCCTAGTACCTTTATTTGCCTGCTGTCCCCGGGAGCTATATCCCAATTGTCTACATGTGTCAACAGACTGGCTCAATTTCAACAATAACTGCAGGAAAGACCCAGGAGAGTCACATACCTAGAAGAATGGAGACATATTAAATATCGACAGATCTGACATTTTAAAAAACCCATAAGAATCTTCTTGAAAGAATGTTTTCACATGACATTCCCTTCCCCACCCCCTTGTAATTGGCGTGCTGGACTCTGTTGGACTAGAACGGAGAGTTCCATAGAAATTTTAGTGTGGAGTCGCCATAAAGATCATACTGTATACCCATTTTTTGAAGGAAACCCGCCCCCAGCGTGTTTTTCTAATTATTTTGAGAAAAAAACCTGCAGAAACATAAAGCACAATTGACACTTGAGAAGATACTGAAGCCTGAAGAGTTTGCATAGAAGAAAAAAACTGTCATGTAAGGTCAGTACTGAGAATTCTACCTCCAGAAGAGTGAAAAGGAAGAAGGGACTTTTTATCATGCATGGTGGACTTCTGAAAAAGCAAAATAATTTCGGGCACAAAGCCATACAATGATGAAAACGATATTGCAGACTGGGGAGGAACAGAGGATATGTTCAACTAGCCCCAGATCTGTATATCATGTAAGATATATGAGCCAGGGCAAATTGGATGTGGTTATTGGTGAGATGGCAAGATTAAATATAGACATTTTGGGTGTCAGTGAACTGAAATGGACTGGAATGGGCCACTTCACATCAGACGACCACCAGATCTACTACTGTGGACAAGAGGACCACATACGAAATGGAGTAGCCTTCATAATTAATAATAAAGTGCCTAAAGCAGTGACTGGATACAATCCAAAAAACGATAGAATGATCTCAATTCGAATTCAGGGTAAGCCATTTAACATCACAGTGATCCAAATATATGCCCCAACCACAGATGCTGAAGAAGCAGAAGTAGATCAGTTCTATGAGCATCTGCAGCACTACTTTCGACACTGAAATCAGATTGACTACATCCTTTGCAGTAGTTGTTGGCTGTAGTTCAGATCACGAACTTATTGCACAATTTAGACTCAGACTAAAGAGAATAGGGAAGACCTACAGATCAGTTAGATATGAGCTCACTAATATTCCTAATGAATATGCAGTGGAGGTGAAGAATAGATTTAAGGGACTAGATTTAGTAGATAGGGTCGTAGAAGAACTATGGACAGAAGTTTGCAACATTGTTCAGGAGGCGGCAACAAAAAATGTCCCAAAGAAAAAGAAAACTAAGAAGGCAAGATGGATATTACTTTATTGCTTTTGACGGCAAGTTAGAGCCAGACATCCTGAAGAGTGAGGTTGAATGGGCCTTAAGAAGCATTGCTAATAACAAGGCAGGAGGAGATGACAGTTTCCCTGTCAAATTGTTTCAAATCTTGCAAGATGATGCTGTCAAGGTGATGCATGCCATATGCCAGCAAATTTGGAAAACACAGGAATGGCCATCAGATTGGAAAAAAATCAATTTATATCCCCATGCCAAAAAAGGGAAACACTAAAGAATGTTCAAAGTATCGAACAGTGGCACTTATTTCACATGCCAGTAAGGTAATGCTCAAGATCCTGCAAGGTAGACTCCAGCAATTCATGGAGCGAGAATTGCCAGATGTACAAGCTGGGTTTAGAAAAGGGAGAGGAACTAGAGACCAAATTGCCAATATCTGCTGGATAATGGAGAAAGCCAGGGAGTTTCAGAAAAACATCTATTTCTGTTTTATTGACTATTCTAAAGCCTTTGGCTGTGTGGATCATAACAAATTGTGGCAAATTCTTGGTGGTATGGGGATACCAAGTCATCTTGTCTGCGTCCTGAGGAATCTGTATAACAACCAAGTAGCAATGGTAAGAACAGACCATGGAACAACGGACTGGTTTAAGATTGGGAAACGAGTATGGCAGGGCTGTATACTCTTACCCTACCTATTTAACTTGTACGCAGAACACATCATGCGATGTGCTGGGCTTGATGAATCCAAGGCTGGAGTTAAAATCGCTGGAAGAAACATTAACAATCTCAGATATGCAGATGATACCACTTTGATGGCTGAACGCGAGGAGGAGCTGAGGAGCCTTCTGACGAAGGTGAAAGAAGAAAGTGCAAAAGCTGGGTTGCAGTTAAACCTCAAAAAAACCAGGATTATGGCAACCAGCTTGATTGATAACTGGCAAGTAGAGGGAGAAAACGTGGAGGCAGTGACAGACTTTGTATTTCTAGGCGCAAAGATTACTGCAGACGCTGACTGCAGCCAGGAAATCAGAAGATGTTTACTTCTTGGGAGGAGAGCAATGACAAATCTTGATAAAATAATTAAGAACAGAGACATCACACTGACAACATAGGTCCACATAGTTAAAGCAATGGTATTCCCTGTAGTAACGTATGGCTGCGAGAGCTGGACCATAAGGAAGGCTGAGCGAAGGAAGATAGATGCTTTTGAACTGTGGTGTTGGAGGAAAATTCTGAGAGTGCCTTGGACTGCAAGAAGATCAAACCAGTCCATACTCCAGGAAATAAAGCCAGACTGCTCACTTGAGGGAATGATATTAAAGGCAAAACTGAAGTACTTTGGCCACATAATGAGAAGACAGGATACCCTGGAGAAGATGCTGATGCTAGGGAAAATGGAAGGCAAGAGGAAGAGGGGCCGACCAAGGGCAAGATGGTTGGATGATATTCTGGAGGTGACAGACTCAACCTTGGGGGAGCTGGGGATGGTGACAGCTGACAGGAAGCTCTGGCATGGGCTTGTCCATGAAGTCATGAAGAGTCAGAGGCGACTGAACGAATAAACAAGAACAACAGCAATTTCTTTCTGGTCCTTTTACATATCCACCACATATGGTAAAATGTTCCTTCTTTCTCAGGGTATTTCCAGTATTTATTACTATATAACTTGCCTATCTTGGCAATTATTGACGGAGTTGTGTACCATCTATAAAACATTTTATATAGTTTTCTCTTAAGTTGTAAATTGGGGTAAATTTTATAGATTTGTTCCATAATTCTTTCCATTGCTGTGTTGGGACTGTTCTTTTGAAGTTTTGCAACCATTTTATCATACATCTTTTAATCTGTTCTGTCTCATATGTGTCATATCTAAGTAACAGTCTGTATATACACTGTAGTAGGTGGTCATCCTTCTCTATGAGTATCTCAAATTCTGTCATTTTTCTTAGAAGCCCTCCCTCATTTTTGAATATGTGCACATGTATAAGAGGAAAGGAAAAGTTTCCAGGATTTGTTTCAGCTGAAGATGGCAACCTACGTTGACCCAAAGGGAAGATGAGCATTGCACAGAATGTTTGTCTATATTTAAATATATATATATGTATATTTTCTGTTTATGCTTACTTTGGTGAGGGTCCTCTAAAACTCAAAAGTGTTTTCAAGTAAATAGAGGAATTCCATTATTTTACATCCTGGACCCTGCAACAATCATGAACAAATCTTCTTCTTCTTCTGTGTGATAAATCTTTACATACTTGAAAAGTGATTTTGTATCACAGCTCAATCATCTTTTTTTTTCTTTTTTCAAGAATAAACATACTCAGTTCCCTTATTTTATCCTGCTAAGTTTCCAATCCCCTGATTGTCCTATTTGCCCTTCTTTGCACCTGGTCCTGGGTTCTCCATTTCTTAGTTTGTCATCCTGAACTGGGCACACTAGAGCTGTGCAAGGTATTCAAAAGAGGAATTTCATAAAATGTGTTGGGTGTGAGTGAAGCCCCACTCTTCACAGCATTAAAGTAGCCGTGTCTTCCAGAAGTTTGGTGCAGTTGCTTCCTATGCTTTTCCTGGCTGTCTGCAAATATATAGAATCTTTTGGTAATCAGATGCTTTTTAAAAAATCGTCTTGCATTTTCTTTTCATCTTCTCCAGAATACATCCATTTAAACCAATGGTCGCCTAACCAAAATTGCATGGATTTGGGATGCCATAGCACATCTTCTGTATAATGCTTTCCTGTTGTAAAAGTAAATGTTTTCCCCTGCAAAGTCGTGTCCGACTCTAGGGGCCGGTGCTCATCTCTGTTTCTTAGCCGAAGAGCCAGCGCTGTCCGAAGACGCTTCTGTGGTCATGTGGCTGGCACGACGTGTGCGGAACGCTGTTACCTTCCCACCAAAGTGGTACCTATTTATCTACTTGCATTTGTATGCTTTCAAATTGCTAGCTTGGCAAGAGCTGGGGCGAGTGCGGGTGCTCACTCCATCACGTGGTGCTCGGGTCTCGAACCGGTGACTTTCCGATCGACAAACCTGGCGTCTTAACCACTGAGCCATCGCACACCCCTTTCCTGTTGTAGGTACTGTTATTAAATGGAATAATATTGCAAGCATTTCAAAATCTTCCATTCCATGATTTGGGGGGTGGGAGTAAATTTTGTTGTACAAATATTTTATCAATATTATGAAGTATACCTGCTCAGGAATTAATCATCCAATAATAGTTTCCCACCACCATCAGTGCTGTTGGTTTAACTGTCCTCTTTCAATACACTTGCAGGCCTCTTGAACAACTCCTTTGTTCATCTAAGTTCCGAATGAGGGCTCTGCCTTTGGAGAGACAAATCAAGGTTGGAGCCTTCCCTCTGTCTCTCTCATCAAACTCTGAAGCTGGTTTGTTCAATATTTAAAACATTAACATCAAGAAGACTTCAAAGCAAACAAGGCATGGGCAAGTACATTTTATTTAAAATATATTCTTCCCATTGTTAGCAGTCCCTACTTGTATTCATTATTTAAGCATCAGGGGCCAGTACTAAATTACTAAGGATATGGGGAATTTCTATAGATAAATTTAAAATCCTAAATTTGTATAAGTACAGTTACACTTTTAAATATAGAATTCTAATGGATTAATAGTCCTAGGTTGTGGACTTCCACAGGAGGCATGGCGAACTGAAGACATCTCCATGAAAGCTGTGAGTAGACTGTGAGTAAACCGGTTCTTCAGAACCTCTCCAGATAAAAAGAGGATGGGAGATCATCTACATGTGCTCCGGATGACTGCTCCTCACAAGGATATTGCAGGACAGCAGTCTTCCACGGGTTTGAGCACCAGGAGATGAAGGGATTAGCCATCTTGCTCGCTACTGTGGTGGAGCCTTTTAAAGGACACTAAGTTTGCAAGTCTTACTTTCTAATCACTTTCAAAAATTGCCTATTAACCATCTTAAAGCTATTAGAGACCTCCGGAATGACAAGTTTGAAATGTTGCCGGGTGAGTTTAGCTTTAACTCTGAACAAAAGAAAAATTAATTGCAAGCTTAAGAACTTAAAGAATTTGAAATAAACAGCAAAATCTAAATTAGATTTTTATCTAAGAAAGTTATAAGTAGATTAAGGGTCCAGTTAAATTTGGAATATTGACTTTTACTATAAGATTTTGGAATTAACTATAAAAAATAAATAGCTTCTCGTGGGAACCAGAATTATTTTGGCTATCTTGACTCATAACCAAGATAAGCAACTTTATGATTTTAGAAACTGGACACTAGAGGGGACTGAAGATTGTTTTGTTATTCGTTCAGTCGCTTCCGACTCTTCATGACTTCATGGACCAGCCCACTCCAGAGCTTCCTGTCCGCCGTCACCATCCCCAGCTCCCCCACGGTCGAGTCCGTCACCTCCAGAATATCATCCATCCATCTTGCCCTTGGTTGGCCCCTCTTCCTTTTGCCTTCCACTTTCCCTAGCATCAGCGTCTTCTCCAGGGTAATGAAGATTGTAAGTAGAAAGAAAAAAATATACAAACCTGCTCTTGATGTTGGTTAACTGGGACTTACAAAATGACATATAACATCATAACACTGGAAATATTAAAGGAGATCTTTGAAGAATGGAGCCAGAAATTAGTAGCCACAATATCAGCAGTGTCAGTCATGATGTCTGATTCTATGGATAGATTATATCCAAAAGATGTTAATGAGGGAATGGCAGATGTGGAGCAAATTTTGTCTGATAAGAGAAAGTACCAAAAGTGGAACTATGAATGACAGGCCAAAAGAATGATTTGGAAAAGGATGCATTATTGGATATACAAAAGAAACTGGTTAGTTTTAAAAATTAAAGGGGAAATACAAATGACAAACCAAGAGAATGAACTAGAAAATGTTTTCTTATTGGATCTACAAAAGAGGCTTGTTAAAGAAAGAAGTTGAATAAGTCTGTGCAGATAAAGAAGAATTGAAGAGAAATCAAATCCTATGACAATATTTGAATGAACTAAAGATTAAGACTGTTAGAAGGAAGGAATATAAAGTTGGTTTATTTGACCAAGGTTAAAATAAGACTTTTTTTTTTGCAAAGTTCTGGCAAAAAACGGACTTTTTGCTGATACCAGGATTGAAAAGTTGATGTTTTATAGATTTGCTTATAGATAAGGAATGGGATATGGGATGAACAGATATCTGTTTGTAACCTTATAAGGGATGAAGAGTTACTAAATGTGTCTACACTTGTAATAAAGGTTGGAAGCCACTTCTTTATATATTTGTTTTCTTCTTCTATATCATAGTCTTTCTTTTCTCTTTTCTCTTTTTTCTTTCTTCTTTCCTTCTTTTTCTTTTTTCTTGCACTTTTCTATTTTATTCTCTATTCTTTCTTTAAGTTTAGTTTGTATTAGTTTTTACTATTGTAATCAAAATCCTTAATAAAATTACGGTATATACAAAAAATAGTCCTAGGTTGCAATCATTTCCCTATTATATATACAAGAGATTGTTAGTAAGTTACTATTAAAAAACTCCTTTATTTTATTGAGAAATAAGCCCCAGTGATTTTAATGAGGCATATTCCAGGTAAGCACAGGTAGAACTACAGTTCCCAAAGGCACATTTATGATAATTTCATTCAATCAAACATTTTTTTCAGCAGAGTAATCATTGCACAGATTTCTGTCAAGCTGGTTCAGAGCAATTATACAAATTGGCACCTTGTTGTTATAACTGTTACTCCAATCCCATGTTTATAATATTGAATTTACAGTTATATAAAAATAATATAATCTATCTTTTTTTTAAAAAAATCTTCCTTAGGCTGCAGTTTCCCAGTTAGAATTTTGAGAAAGTATCATTTACATTAGGCTGACATGTAATTTATGTCTTTTATAAACGTGATCCTAAAAATGTGCAAAGTGCAAAACTATATGGATCTACCCCCCACCCCCAACCCAAGTTCTACCTTCATGACACCAAGTCTAAAAATCTTAATGATAGCTCTTCCAATAGACAGTGTCTATATAGTCACCTCCACAAGATTCTTGTCTTGCTAGTATATCTTCTTTCCATTTGGCAGGAAGGTTATCTATATTTGCCAATGACATGTTACCTCTGATTTACTGCTTCCAGTTAGTACTTGGTATGTAAAAAGAGTACAAAAAGCTGTCACATTTGATGGTTTCAGTTTATTAGTACAAAGTGATGCACCAAAATAATTAAGATTGGGTGAAGTCATGCAGCAAGGTGAAAAATTTTGCTTATGATGTCAATGAGAGGGGGAAGGATTCATGAAAGCAACAATTATGATCTGAATGATGCAGCATTTCTCCCTCTATGTTAGTTTTGTTTATGAGATATAAATAAAGCTGATCATCACTGCTTTTGGTCCAAATAACAGCTACAGTTTGGGGCACAGCTGACCAGAAGCGGTTTTCTGTCTACTGCACCACTAGAACACTTTATTGCTTTTGACGGCATGAAAAAATAGATGCGTGTTCTTGACTCAGTCTATCCCTAAAAAATTAAAAAAGGGAAAAGAAGGCTGTAGGATTAGTCCTGCATTTCTTCTGAGCTTTGTGAGACTTTTACGAATTTACAGTATAAAGTCTATGTGGACACTTTTGACAAAAGCTTTGAAATGTTTTTCCTATAAATGTTCAGCTATTATTATTGTTTGAACTACTAGCTGATGACTTTGTGCTCTGCTGGTACAGAGAAGGGCATAAGCCACTAAAGAAGGAGAAGGGGAAGGAGGAGGAGGAGGAGGAGGAGGAGGAGGAGGAGGAGGAGGAGGAGGAGGAGGAGGAGGAGGAGGAGGAGAAGGGGGAGGAGGAGGAGGAGGAGGAGGAGGAGAAGGAGAAGGAGAAGGAGAAGGAGAAGGAGAAGGAGAAGGAGAAGGAGAAGGAGAAGGAGAAGGAGAAGGAGACTCTTGTGCAAGAAACTGAATTGTACAAAGATTAATAGGACTGTTCTATAGGGACATTCCAGCAGGGACCAGCATGCAAACAAGGTCTTTTAACTAAAGCACATTTTTAAAAATAAGCATTCTGCAGCAAATATGGACCTCAGAAATGATGACCATCTCAGAGAAAAGGGTTGGGTTTTATCCATGAACCACACAAAGAAACCACGCAATGGGAAATAGCAATGAAGGGGGAAGTAGCAATCACTGGAGAAATAGTGCCTGATGGGGAAAGAAGAGGGAAGAGCCATGAACGATCCCTGGAGGCTAATGATGGAGCATCATGAACACTGCAGTTTTTAGGGAAGAGGGCGAGTCTGGCATCTGCTCTCTCCAGGCCTTTTTCTTGGCCTCAGAGACAGGTTTTGGCAGGCAGGAGAGAGGCATGCTGGTGTCCAAGCCAAAGCTTTGGCAGTCAGGAGTTCAGCAGGAGAAGGAGGCCTGAAAAAGGAAAAGGGGGACTGAAAAGTCAGGCTATAGGTAAGAGAAAAAAGAAAAGAGGAGGAGGAGGCTGAAAAGCTATGTAGATAATGGGGGGGGGGGAGGAAGGAGGACTGAAGCATCATTTGGTGGCACCATCTTACTCCCCAAGGTCTTGAGAAGTGGTGGTAGATAGAACCTCCAGCAGCTCACTGAAGGATGGGAAGGAAGGTAGGGGGTGCCTATCAAACTTGCTCGGTTGTGTTGACTGGGATTCAGGAGAAGGGAGCTCTTTCTGACCTCCAATTGCTAAGAGAGGGAAATCAGCACTACGTACTCCTGCTTTTGCTGGCCAGTAGCAGACATTTCCTCATCCACAATATCAGGTAATGACACCAGTTCTGTCAGAGAAGAAAGCATCTTAGCTGCAATGGAGTCTAGACATTTCACCAAGCAAGCAGCAAGTGACAGTTCTTGGAACAACACCAAGTTTTGTCCTGAAGATGAGACAAAACTAGGATAATTTTCTATGGAGCATGATAGATGGCGTTTTGTTTTGGGCTCAGTACAACTGCTTTGAGCTCACACCATTTTGCTCACCCTTATGCAGTACTCAGAACATGAATAAATAAAAGTACCTCCCCAGCTGCCAAAAAAATTACTTGCCTGGGCGTAACATGGTGTGTAGGCTGATGTTACATGTATTTGCTATATATTTTCTTTAGACAAGATTATTTGCACTTTACAGAATCTTGCTTTTTTCTCTTTTTTTTGCATTTTAAAAGAAACAATATATTTTCTGTGATTCATAGTCTCCATGCCAGATGGAAAGAAAAAGGGGAAAAAAAAGAACATAGAAAGAAGTCAAAGCAGGTTGCTACCTGGAGCCGAACCTTCGGAATCCACAGCTTTTCCAGCCCATGTGAAATAGAAATAAATGGCCCCATTTGCTGCTGTAGCTTCAGCTCACAAGCCTTTTCTCATAAGCCTGTCAATGTAAGTTATTTGGTAGAACAATTTATCTGAACGGAAAACAGGCTTACCTGCCAGCAGAAAACAACATTTCTTTTCCAATCTATTTATCCAAATTAAACTTTGATTCTAAGACTGTCATGGTAAGCTGATAACTGCAGGCTGATGCATTTTGTGTACCTTTCCATAATGGTGTCTCTTTGTTTGATGTCTGCTTTGGAGCAGAATAACAGCATTTCTGTGTATTTTCTTTTTTCAGCTGGTTTATTTGTGACAATTTTCTCTCCACCCCCAAAATGCACACAGGCAGACCATTAATCCTTTCTTTTACGCAGACCTGTGGCTCATTCTTAAGTAGAAGTATTTCAATAATATAATTTAATGACTTAATTATAAGTTGAGAGATAAAAGCAAGGTTTTGACAGGCTGTTATGTAGCTGCGTGAAGAAGTTAAGAAAAAAAGATGGCTACCATCAGGGCACAAAGCTCATTGTTTCAGCATGCCCAAACCAGGTATATTCTACATGAAAAAGAAGGATCAGTTCCGGTAAGAGTTGCTTATTTCCAATTATTACCCTGCCTTGCCTTATCTTGTTAACTATCTGTAGTCAGAGGATTGATTCCCCCTCTCCCCACAACCCACTCCATCTTTCTAGGCAATCACTATAGCAATAAATAAGTAGATAACCTGAATTTAAAAGGGCTAAGCTAACATTACAACTAAAATGTTGAATGGTGCTGTTTTCAAAAGAACCCCATAATCCCACTTCTACTTCAAATAAAATAATTTTCAAGTCACTGAAACCTCCTAAGAGCACATCTCATGAGATCTCACGATCAAAGGCTGATCCCTTGTGAAATCTTACTGGAATATCCCCAGACTTTGAGGGCTTGGACTTTGGGGCTTCTCGGTTCTTGCACAAGGCAACTCCTGAGGCTCAGAAAAAGTTGCGGACCCCCACTGGGTGAGAATTGTTGGGAGTTGGGACTGAAACACCTCTGAGGAACACTGGTGGGCTAAGTCTTCTCAACACAGATTGAAAATACACTATCTGCAGTGGAGTGGAGTGATACAAACACAAGGATATTATTATTATTATTATTATTATTATTATTATTATTATTATTATTCATAATATGTTGTTGCTAGTTCATTTTCCTTGTTAGAGGCTGTAGAAGAGGAAGGGAGATGTTTCAAATTCTTCATTCTCCTTTCTCCTCAATGCTCAATGCTGTTCCTCTTACCGAGGGAAATGTCCTCTGTAGTCAATGTTGCAGGTGTATAAAGAATGTGTTGGAAGCTTTGTCTGCTGCTTTGAAGTTGCAATCCACACTTTCTTAAAAACATTTTTTTTTTTGCTGTCTGAAAATTAAAACAAAAGCCCTTGAATGTGTTCTTCAGAGGCTCAGCCTGGTCACCTACCGGTACCTTTTCCCTTTCTTTGTAGCTTGTTGTTTTTTGTTAATATAGTTCTAAATAATCTTGAGGGAAAGCCACTAACCCTGAATGTTCAATGAGAACCTAGTTCTTTTACTTCAGAGTGTTTTTACTTAGCAGCTGGTCACTAGAGCTTTATATAAAATCTCTCTCTCTCTCTCTTCAGGAGATCTGTCTATATAAAGACAGATCTCCTGGAGTGATTAAGAATACCACACTTTTAAAAAACATTCCACATTTGCTTGTTTATGAAAAGTTGCATCAAACTAAATGACAGGTTGATGCCAGTTTAGTTGTCTGATCCTGGAGGCAAGCAGGTATTAAAAGGTAGAAATAATCCAGGCATGTAAAATGGGGAAGACATGTTTGGGAAGAAGCTCAGGCTGTCTATAATAATTAATGCATGTAATGTGCCCTTCAAACCAATGTAAATAATATCACTGGGTGGTGGAAGAGACTCACAGTGGTCATGATGTAAGCATAATTGAGGAGGGGGGATTTTTACTCTTTTCATTTGCAATTTTCATTAGTCGTATTTGCACAATGCACTCAGACATGGTGAACTCCATCAGGGCTTACACAAGAAAATTATCTGGGTTTTCAGTATATGAAAATGTGGTTTGGCTATCTTGTGATTCAGTGTCTTATATGAGCCCAGCCACTGACTATATAAAACATCCAATGAAAATGGAATTCCTCCAGCTAGTAGCTACTATTCCTGAAGTCATCAAAAGAGAAACAGCAATTCAATCCAGTTACATAATTACCAAACTTTGGAATCTAGTGCCATTGTTTTCCCTTTCCTTCCTCCAAATCCTATTTCCTTTTGAGACATTTTTGCAGATTGTAATTGTTCTTCCTTATAATGTATAGTCGAAGGCTTTCACGGCTGGAATCCGATGGTTGTTGTGGGTTTTCCGGGCTGTGTGGCCGTGTTCTGGCAGATTTGGTTCCTGGCTGCCAGTCCGGAAAAACACAGCTTGCAAAAGGTCAACAAACTCTACTCAACCACAGAAATATACAAACAACTCACACTGTGCTAATCCCACACAGGACAGCACCACACCCCCTAATCACCACAAAGAACCCTCTCCTAATCTCTTGTAAATGTCCCACAGAAGACACACACCCTCTCAGCAGCTATAAACACCAGCAGGAACACACACTCTCCACTTGGGCACAGAAAGAGTTCTTCCTTATGTTCGAGCTCTGTAAGCTGCTCCTGCAGCCTCTTTATCTGAAGAGCAGATAAAGTAAAAATGTGTTAAAAGAACAAACAATTCTTCAGCATGCATTATTTTTTAAATTAGATACCAAAGGACATTTTTATTTTTTGCCATTAGGACTCTTCTCTGTGGCTTTCCTGAAAGAAATATTTTCTGCTACCTGTGTAATCATGAATTGAATCACTTACAATAACTCTGGGTAAGAGTTCAATTCTCTGCACATTTGCTCAGAAACAACTTGCAATCTGTCAATTGTAGCTGTTAAAGAAATTTTATATTCCTACATCGTTTCTCCGCTTGTATTTTGTAACATTTTTTTACTCATGGTCGTATTAGATTTTAGAAAAGAGAATACCTCCATATTTTCTCCCATTTTGTTCTTCTACTCTTGGATCCTCAGATATTTTCCCTACTGCTAAAGCAGAGCTTTCCAAACTTTTCATGTTGGTGACACACTTTTTAGACATGCATCATTTTGCGACACACTCTTACATCAGGGCACAAGGCAGGCACTAGGACCTGCACGGAGTCCTGGCAGGGCAGGTTTGCAGGCAGCAAGGCACAAGGCAGGCACTAGGACCTGCACGGAATCACAGCAGGTTTGCAGGCAGCAAGGCACAAGGCAGGCACTAGGACCTGCACGGAATCCTGGCAGGGCTCGGAGGCAACAGCAGCCACGACACACCCAGACACTGCAGCCAACACACTAACGTGTCCCGACACACAGTTTGGAAAGCTCTGCACTAAAGACATTAAATTTCTCAGAGGGTACTCAGCTTAGATCACAAACATACATAGACCACCAGAAGGCAGCATGGGACCAGTTTCATCCTATTTGGGACTCATCAGACATGTACAGCCACAGATCTTTCTATGGGGTTCAAACCCACTTCCTGGAATTAAACTCATGGGCCATTGATCTTTAGATGACTATATATAGGAAATTGGCTTTAGGAGCTATAGCTCAGCACTGTGTCAAGAAGGGATATATAGAATCTATCTTTAGAAGGGTATATATATAGTCCACCTTCCTTTTCTTAAGGCTTCAGATCAAAGAGATATATGGCTGTTACATTATGTTATGCCTTCGTTCTCTAAGAGGCATAACTTTGTGCATAAGGGCATGACATAATATTACATCTGTCTGGTTTGAGAGCTTAAGAAAAGGAAGGTGGACTGTATATACTGTTCTAAAGATGTGTGTGTGTGTCTGTGTACCTCCCAGTCAGTGTTGACTCCTGGTGACTGCCCGGATAAGTCCCTGCAGTTTTATTGGCAAGGTTTCAGAAGTGGTTTGCCATTGCCTCCTTCGTAAGGCTGAGAGGGAGTGACTGGCCCAAGGTTACCCAGCTGGCTTCGTGGCTAAGAAAAGGACTAGAACTCACAGTCTCCCAATATCTAGCCTGGCACCTTAATCATTACACCAAACTGGCTCTCCATTCTAAAGATAATAATTGTTTAAAATTTTTCTGTTTACTTTCTTCAAGACTTTTGTTAAGTGCCTTTGACTCTGTAAGGACAGTGAATTCTTGCATCTAGCACTGTTCTTAATACCTGTTAATAGCTTAACCTCTTGACCATTAAAGCTCATTAGGATGTTCCCTCTGCCATTGTTTCTATAATTTCCTTTGTCTGCATTGTCATAATGACTTTAAGCATACCTAAATACAAGAAAATGTATAAAAGCCTGTGCCAAAATGCTATAAATAGTGAGGGTGTAGCAAGGTAAAGAGAGAGATGCCTGCACTACGGTTCTCCCAATTGCAGGATTTAAAATAAAACATCATTGCCTTCCACCCTAATCTACTTAACAAAGCTAACTCCCTAGTAGATTTATTTAGGATGATAGCCAACTTCTGTTCAAATTAATGAAAAAATAAAATTAGAGCTGAAGCCTCTGCGTTTTTCCACATCTATGATTGACTCTCATAGCTTTGTTTGCCAATAGTTATTTAAAGCAGTTACTTAACATCAATATAAGATACTCTGCTTTTTATTAAACATTATTCTTCAATATTGCTTGTTTTTATGTTTATGTATAACTCATTTCCTACTTCATTGTTTATAATACTTTCTTTCTGATACCACTTATTAGGAAAAATGTCATCTGCATTTCTAAACTCAATGATTTAGAAATCATTAACATGCATAAACAAGTTTAATAGTTTGCCATAAATAATTTATTCCAACAAATAAACTTTTTTTCCAACTGAAAGAACTTTTGTGACTGGATTGTAATTCTGTCTGTTTCATTTGTTATTTCAAATCTTTTCAATTAAACGGGGGTAGATGTGAGAGAGATATTTTTAACTCATTATACCAATGTTCCTGAGTGGGAACTTCAAGCTTTTTGGTGTTTTGACTCCCAAAATCTTTCATCTAGCACAATATATACCATGTTGGATGGGGATTATCTGCAAAAAATTCAACCCAAATGAGTGTTTGCCATTTGAGCAATACTGCTGTAATAATAGGGGTGGAACCATATGGGAAATGTGGGGAAGCAAATACCAGGAAGGATGGCTCAGTGGCACAACATGAAGGGAAATTAGGTAACTGGAAGTGACTACTTAACACAAGGGCACACAGGTAGAGCAGGGGAGGCTATTCCAAGTAAAGGACGTCCATTTTATAAAACTTCTGCCTGATTCTTAAAAGGTTGCAAATATCATTTCAAACAGCAGCAGCTAATGTAAAAATAAATTGTCCACTGGAGGTGGGTGGCTATAACAAATTTGAATAAATAAATAAATGAAGCTCTGCCTGTAAACCAGTGCTTTCCAAACTGCCGCTGTTGGTGACACACCAACGGCGGTGGTGGTGCGGGCATGCATGGCGGCGGTGGGGGGTGCCTCGTGTTTTCCGCTAAAACACGGAAGCACTGATGGCGTGCCCCCGCCATCGTTGCTGCCGCCGCCGTGCACACCACCCCCATGCCGCCGCCGTGCACGTCCACTTGCGGGTTGTGTCTCGACACACTAAACTCTGTGTTACGACACACTAAAGTGTCACGACACACAGCTTGGAAAGCTCTGCTGTAAACATTCATGTTTGCTCTATCCTGTGCCTGCATATCCTTCTCATTAATCGCTCCATCAACAAATAAAACAAATCTGTCCTGCCATAAAAAGGGACACGTGGAACACCAAACATCAAAGATTTCACTGTTTCTAATATACACTATGTAAAGTTTTACTTGCTTGCCCCTTTTTGTAATTTTGTAATTAATTTATTACTGGATGCAGTAGATTTCATCAAAATGAGCCATGAGTGGTGAAATAAAGTAATAAGGGAATACATAATAGAGGACTGCTGCAGTTTTTTCTAATTATGTGTCAGAAATTATACAGAGACACTTAAAATATCAAGTTTGCACAGGGAGAGAAGCATTTTCTGTGCCAACTCCTTGTTTTAAAAATTAGTTTTTTAGCACTTTTACGTCATTAGAAAAATGTCCCCAGAGGTTTATTTTTTTAAAAAAAAATAATTCTAGTTTGAAGTTGTAATTAGGACATACACAGAGATTGTATTAGAATCATAATAGCCCTGGATTTTTCATCAGTTGACAATAAAACATAATATCCCTAGAGAGAGAACATCAGTTTTTCATGAGCTCATTCATATGACCATTTTATTATATTTCCCCTTAATCTGTATTTCTATTTAATAATCTGCATGAAAAAATATGCATTTATACATATTTATTGTAATATAAGAACAGAAAAAGAGCCCAGCTTCCACAGTGATCAACCAGATGCATCCAGGAGGTTCACAGGCAGAACTAAAGGACAATAATCTTTTTCCATTGTTGCTCCCTTGGAGTTGTATTTAAAGTATCTCTCTTCCTGCTAATGCATATGGAGACAAATGATACTGCCGAGAGCAGCTAAAACTGTTACCACCATTGACTTTGAAGATTTACAAAGGAAACTCAAAACTTGGGGATTCAGATATGGTTAAAACAGGATTGGGAAGGGAAAGACAAATGCTACAGGTGAATGCAAACAGTATCAACAGAATAGATCCGGCTTCTAGGACAATGGTTTGAGTTATTTGGATGATGCACTTCTGGCGTGAGATGGCTTGCACCTTAGAAGGACTGGTGAAAATACCTGTTGAGATTGCTCAGGAGGGCTTTAAACAATCCTGTGAATGCAGACAAAGTAAAGACCTGAGTTAAGAACTTATGTACTGTAGAAAGGAGTGTTGCTTTAATGGGAACTATGAAACCACTCAGTGGAAAACATTGAGAAAACAAAAGAACATTGGCTCACAAAGTTAATGGTCTTCATTGCATAGGCATTAAAACTCAGAATATGGGAAATAAATGGGTTGGGCTTGACCTCTCAATATAGAAGGGAAAATAATGATTTAATAGATACCATAAGGATGAGTCCCATGAACAGACTGCATTGCAGTGGAAGGGTACAATATGTTACAAAATAATGAAAGCAATTGAAATGGAGGAGTTGCAGTTTTATGTTAAAAGTATCCACACATGTTCAGAATTTGAAAGGGATGGACTTGTCATAATTGTAGAGAAGATCTACGTTAAAGTGAGTGAATGAATGAATAAAATCCTGTTGTTTTACCTACTATTTCTCAGCCAACCAAGGGGAAGATGCAGAAGAAGCTTTCCAAAAGCAGATTGCAAATCTTTTGAAGAGGCAGGAGGTAGCATTGGGTGTGTCCGTGTCCAACTGCCCTGTCATCTGTAGGACTACACATTTTTTTCAAGCATGGTCCTCCCAGAAAATTCCTGACGTGCCTTGTTAACGAATTTCTCCTTTAGAGGTTAGACAAAAACACAAGACTGTCAGATACTTGATACTAACCAATATGGAAGAATTAGGAAGTCAAAGAAGCATAGCAGAAAAGCTGTGGGAAAATGACCATTTAATGTTGGAATTCCTGATTTAAGGGAAACCAAAGCTCAGCGTAGTTAAATGTATATCTTGGATTTCAGAACAGCAGATTTACATAAACTCAGGAGAAGTTAATGGGAAAAGGAGTTCAACATGAGTGTGAGTTCCTAAAAAACAGTGACTGCACAATTTATTACAAATTGAGTACGGAGCTGGGAAAAAGGAAAATCTAATTTTAAGCTGAGCCAATAATTTCCAGACCTTGAGTACTGTGTCTAGTTCTGAGCACCCCGCTGTGGGAAGAGTTCAGACATGCTGAAATAAGTTCAGAGAAGAGTAATGAGGATGATCAAGGGACTAGAAACTATGTCCTAGGACAGGGGTGGGCAATGTCAGGCCCGCGGGCCATATAAGCCCCACGGGGCTCCCGCCTAAGGCCTGCAGGGCTCCCACCTGCAATCTCCGCCCCTTCTACATGATTGGCTCCTGCCCACAAACCCCGCCCCCAGTGCTTGTGATTGGCTCCCGCTCGCAAACTCCGGCCCCCGGTCTGCAGAAATCCCAGAAACCCCGCCCCCCCCCCACCCCGGTCCCCGGTTATAAATATCCAAATGGCCCTACCCCTGTCCTAGGAAGAGAGATTGAAAGAACTAGGAATATTCAGCCTTGAGAAGAAAGACTAAGGGGGAGTGGTTAAATAACACTCTTTAAATACCTGAAAGGATATCCTACTGATTAAGGTCAAGACATTCTCAAACATTTTAGAATTCAGATAATAGAGTTAAGTTACAGATTCCAGCTGAACCTTAGAGGGGGAAAAGCCCTTTGTAACAGTAAGAACAGTTTGAAAGTAGAACCAATTACTGAGGGAGACAATGATCTCCCTTTACCAGATGAGTTCATGCAGAGGTTGGGCAGCCAGCTGTTGGAAATGCTTTAATTTGGAGCAGGAGGTTGGACTCAATGACTTAATTAGCTCCTCCAGTTAAATGTTTTTGTGAGTAAGACCTTTGGGTGAATCATTAATAGAGGTGGGACTATTCTCTCATCATTAAATTGCTATGCTTACTTAAGAGAATACTATTATAAATCATGAACTGCATGTTAGCACTGATTCATTTGAAGGAACAATGTCCATATTGAAGAGTTAAGAGGTGCCAATCATTCTAAGTCCAAACTGTTTTACAAGAGTGGGATAGGAGGGTTGGAAGAGCATCCTGGTACACCGTTTTCTTTTCTTTTTTATGGACTTTTAAAGAAATGACTTGATTACCAAATCTGCATCTATTTTCATTTGCAAATTTCTCTAACATAAAGAGCTTTTATACACTACTTCCCCAATATGCATTGAATTAATACATACTGTATATTTTGGGAAACGTTTTTCAAAATTCTCTGGCATCTTTCTTTTTTAAATAAATTTCTCTGATGTGAGCTACTAAAACATGAATTTCAACAATATAAGCTGTCTTTAAAACATAGGTACCCTTTTATATCCAACTCTCTCTCTTTCAAAAAATGTTATTTTGTGCTGCTTTTTAAATTGAGAAAGTGGACCCTTATGGACTCTATTCAATGCTGCCATCCCTACCATGACAAAATCTACTTGGCAGCTGTCCCAAATCTGTATGAAAAGATAGCAGCATCTTTCCTGCTTTGGCTGATCTAAGAAGCTAAGCAGTGGCAGTCCTAGTACACAGCACAGTGTACAGGCAGTACACAGTTAATACACATATGCAATTCCAGGGCTGTTGGCTAGGTTGTGTGTGTGTGTGTGTGTGTGTGTGTGTGTGTGTGTTCGAGTCAGTGTTGACTCCTGGTGACTGTCTGGACTAGTCTCTGCAGTTTTCATGGCAAGATTTCAGAAGTGGTTTGCCATGGCCTCCTTCCCAGGGCTGACAGGGAGTGACTGGCCAAAGGTCACCCAGCCAGCTTCATGCCCAAGACAGGACTAGAATTCATGGCCTCCCAGTTTCTAGCCTGGTGCCTTAACCACTGCACCAAACTGGCTTAGATAGATAGATAGATAGATAGATAGATAGATAGATAGATAGATAGATAGATGATAGATAGATAGATAGATAGATAGATAGATAGATAGATAGATAATGTCAGAAGGCAGCACTGGCATACAACTGCTATAACATTGCCAAGAAAAAATCAGGGATACAGGCATTAAGAGCCAAGCTTGACTTAAGGGCATGTATACATTTGTTAAATAAATAAATTTACCTTTACATTTTCACAGATATATCCCATAGAAATTAATGGCAGATTTTCATCCCATTCCTATTGCAAAGGAAAGTTCAGATTGCAAGACTGAATCCAATATCTGGAATTGCAAGAAAGCATATTTCAGTTAAGTCTTCAGGAAGACTATCTTACAATAAGAATTGTCCAGTATCTGTTGGAGATACTGTAGCAGTGCTCTGCAAGAACAAAGAGCTGGACTACATAGTCATTACATTCCTTTTCAATTCTATAATTATGATTTTATGTAAAGGGCTATGATAGAATAGCCCTGCATTTGAAGACATCCTCTCTCTGAAAAGGTACATCTTGATTAAAGATAATCAGAAAAGAAAGCAGGAGTGTTGAAGTTATCCATCAGTAGTACCTGAAAAGCAAAATAAGCAGGTACATAGCTCACCTGATCATTTCCTCACAATGAGAAATTAATTTTATTGCTATTCCTATGTATATCTATGAGGTAGCTTATCTGTATCCTCTTTTGTCCTTTCTGTAGTAGGGAGATTGAAGTATTTTCTATTTGGGGCAATGCATAAGTTACACCTTTAAGTATCCCCTTTCCCTCAGAGCCAAAATTGCTCAAATTTCTCCTCCCATAATTTTCATTCCAAATCTGAGCATCAGATTTAGAATGAAAAGCTACCGAAGCCCTTTAAATTTAATAATGATATTTTAGAAAAGGAACAGGAATGATGTTATTCATGCCACAATGTATCGATCCCAGCTTTTAGACATAAACTATAATAGTATTTATTAAAGGCTGAATAAGCAGTAGATAGATTTATGCCTACATACAACAGGGAAATGAGAGTTCATTGATAGGGCTAAATAAGTAATTAGACTTCTAGCTAATGTTCTGAATACAATTGAGCCCTTCAACAGCTTCTGGGATTTGATAGGCTGTGAAGAGCATATGAAAACTGTGAGCCCAGAAATAGATTTTTAGTATTTATAATTGTGGCAACGTTTTTAATGGCAGCAAATCCCAACAGGTGATCATTATTATACTAAGGCAGCTAGATGATTGTCACTGAAAAACTGTCAAGTAGAGACTATAACTAATTATCTATAGCAGTGTTTCTCAACCTTGGCACCTTTAAGATGTGTGGATGCTGGCTGGGGAATTCTGGGAGTTGATGTCCACTCATCTTAAAGTTGCCAAGGTTGAGAAACACTGATCTATAGCTTTCAAAGTTCACCTTAGGTGAGCAGGAATGATACCAGGGTTGGAGGAGTCCTAGGTCCTATGCCACCTGACACTTTTTGTGATATTTTATGATGCTTAAAGGGTGGATGGGCAATGGGTATAGTGGGGAGGGATAGTGGCACTGAGAACAGTAGAACTGTGGCTTCCCCATATTCCCTAGGTTGAATGAGATCCTGCTTATTTATTTATTTATTATTTATTTATTATTTGGATTTATCCCCGCCCATCTCTACCGTGGTAGACTCTGGGCTTATACCAACATCTTCCTTCTTCTTTATATATATGGGCATCACCCCCAAAGTGGTGGTGATTACACTAAGTGGTAAAATGTGAGGATATCTAGAAATACAGAAATTTTGCTGACTTGCCTTTTAAATTCTTGTCCTAGAACCTAAGCAAAAATATCCAGCCGTAGAATGAATTTCAGTTAGGCGTTTTTTAAAATTAGGATTACTAACTCTATTTTCTCTTGTCCATGGTTATGTTTACCAATTGGCTTGACTTTGTTATCAAATCTTTTTGATCATTTTGAAAAGCTGCATTTCATTATTATATTATTATATTATTATATTATTATATTATTATATTATTATATTATTATATTATTATATTATTATATTATTATATTATTATATTATTATATTATTATTATATTGTTATGTTATGTTATGTTATGTTATGTTATGTTATGTTATGTTATGTTATGTTATGTTATAATATTTCACTAACTGGGTGAGCCAATTTGGCAACAACACACTTTATTTTAAATTTCCAGATATATTCTTAATGGTGTAAACACAGTGACAATTCAATAGGTTGCCTGTTTTTCCATTGCTGGGAGAGGCTTTTGTGGAATGTAATAAATATACTTAACACTCAACAACAGTGATAAAGAAAAGAATGAACTGATGATCTTGAGAGATGTTTGAACTTACGAATATCATCTCCCTTCTATTATTTTCCCCACTAAATTTCATATCCTATCCTGGTGAATGGACACTGCAGATAATTATATTGCATCTTCCCCCCCAGACTCATTTTTAGCCATGCCTCTGGAGCAACAGCTGACATTTGAACCCCAAATCCTCTTGCTCTGATCCAAGGAAGATGTGCTCATTCCACCACTGATATGGCTACAGTTCTGCATGGTTCTAACCTGCCGCTGTTTGTTGGTGTGAACATTCAACACATGGATTTAGGCCTGGATAATCTCCACTCACCTATGCTCCACTAACTAATGTCACCAGAAAGAATTCTCTGTCATCTGTATGATTTGAGAGTCCCTAGATGTGAGAAGAGGCACTGTTCAGCCACAGACAGTGAAGTCATCTCTAAGTTGATCTTGACTGTTGGTGACTTAAGTGGATATGCCTAAGAAGTATGCCTGGCAACAATATGGACATGGTTTGCCACAACCTTATGGTTGTTGTGTGTTGTACTTCTAATACTTGTCTTTATTCCTGGTATTCCCTGGTGGTCTCTTATCCACGTACCCATAGGGTCTCTCTTTAGATTTAGGAGCCTTCCATATGTACATTAGTATGGGCAGACAGTTCTTTCTGTTGAATGCAGATCAGAGGTTTATATGAAGGATGTTGAATTAGTGAGCTGGGCCACCTCCCACATTCTCATGAAACTCTCCATAACCCCTCTTTTAAGACCTTCTGCCCAATATCTACTCAAGAGTTAGGCACCTTGGACGAAAGGACAGGGTTGTTCTGTCCCTTCCTTATTGTCTACATTTGTGCCTTCTGCTTCTTGACCACTCATACCAAGAGTTCAGTTTCTCCCCCTTGGTCTCTGTTGCTGGGACGCTCACTGCATGCAGGCATCCTAAATGCCAAGCCATCTTCACACCCATTGAAGTGGGGCATTTTGTTCAAGTCACTGAACGTGGGCATTGAGAAAGGTATTCCTACTCATCCCTTGTTCCATTTATTTTTTCAGCACTTCCAGGGGGCCACGCTAGGACTGAAGGAGGATACCTCTATTTTTGCTCCCTTTCAATTTTATATATACCTGTATTCAGTCGCAACAGTTTTCTATCTTCCATCTGCACTTTTTACCATATTTATCCAAAAGAAAGACTGTTCTGACTGTAAGGTGACCCCTCCACAAAAGCAAGAGTGGGCAGAAGAAAAGGACCTATAAACATCTAAAAACTCTCTGCAGTGTCATGCTAGAACTGTGAACTCCATCAGAACTCAGTTCCAGAAATCCTACTCCCTGCCCCATATTTCTATGACCTGAGATAACTCTTTATATGTGGGACTGGGTATCTTTATGCCTGAGTACTGTATGTCTGAAAATAAATAAATAAACGAACAGCACACATATATGTAAGCTGCCAGAAGCTGCACTCTGAAAAGAATAGGATCAGGGCAAAAAATGGATGCATGTGTACTGTACATTAATTTAATTAATAATTAGTGTTTTGCATGCTTAAAAAACAATTTGGAAAATGTGCTTTAGATTGGATGTAAGTGCCATAGCTCTCCAATTCAATAAAGTAGTCTAACTCCTTCCAGACTTCCACAAAAGCCTGAAAAAAAGGAATTTGTTCATTAAAGTGAGACCAATCTTAAAGCAGAGGATTTGGTTTTGCAGAAGCCTGAAAAAAATAGGGCTAGTTTAATAAATGTGAGAAAGTTGTTATGCTTGCATGAGTCCCAAAAATACAATTTTTAAAGTGTGCTCAACCTTGTTAGTTACTAATTACAATTAATTGCTTATAAGGTACTCCATTTATAAAACAAATTGATCCTCATTTCATATATCAACCATTCTCTCTCTCCCCCCTTGCCCCCTGAAATCACTGTCACACAGAGAAACACACTTATGCAGAAACATGTTCCACTTTCCCTCCAGTGGAACAGCAAAAAAGAATGGATAAAAATGGGATAAGGAACAAGGTAGCTGCACTGGAAAGGAAAAGAAGGGGAGAAAAAAGCTGGACGGAAATGATGGCAGGTGGGGGGGAGAAAAAAGATTGGTGAAAAAGAGGAGAGAGATCCCATTTACATGTTACAGAAAGGATTAAATTTTACTTATTTATTTATTTATTTATTTATTTATCAATCATATTTATATCCCGCCCATCTCCCTCACAAGGAGGGACCCTGGGCGGTTAGGATACATTTACTGGGCAAGCAACTCCTCCTGAGCAGGCTTCAAACTAATTTTCAAAGACATCCATCCTTTATGACAAAAGCAGCATCATGCTGTTGCAGCACAAATTCTGGGCATTTTGTATGTGCATTGTGACATTGCACTCACATACAAAAGGAGTTCAGCTTGCATTTAGGTCATGCAGTACTAGCTTCAGATCTTGTGGACATTTTGTTTTCTTTTTAGTATGTTCTTGGTGCTTCTCATTACAATAATAATAGTAACAACAACAACAATACATGGTTTTTATTTCCCTCTATGATCAGTGAGCAGCCCCACTCTGTATGATTTATTTATTTATTCTACAGTATTTCTAACCCACTTCAGTCCTAGGCACTCTGGGCAGGGTAGAACAAGGACAAAAGGAACGATAACAAAACAATAATTAATCAATTAAGATAAATCCAAACCAAAAATTACAGGCATCCAAACTAAATTAATAATTTAAGGGCTGAAAGAGTGTAAAAGATTTTGTTTTTTAAAAAATACTGTGAATGTATACGCTTTCTTCAAAGAAGCATATAAAGTGTGAAATGGGTTTCTTTCCACACTGGTGATCTACAAAATAATTTACAAGAACATTTGCCTGGAAGTCGATAACACCCATCTGCCTCAGTTGCATGTCTCAGAATTTGTATAAGGAGGAGTTGGTCTTTAAAGAACCTGTCCTAGCAATGGTTCAAAAAGTACAAATATTTTAGGATATATAAAGTGATTGGGGTAGCAAATAGTCCCATGCATATTCACGGCTTTTTATTCAGCATGTGCATGCCCTGTATGTCGAATTGGGGGTGGGGGGAAGACATTTTTTTTAATCTAATCAGAATTGATACTTCTTTTTCAGATGTTTACTTTTCTGCTGTTTCCTCATATCTCTGGGGCTGGAAGCTTGGAAACATTCTTGAGCTATAATGTGACTCTTTTTGGGCTTCATATATTTCCTACCTTAAATTGGCTGGAAACTATGTTGATATTTTTCAGGAACTGGGAGTACCAAAGACTGCAAAAAACAGGATCTAAAGCCAGACTGAGTAGAGATTTGAACTTGGTTTCAGCCAGTCCTAACCCATCATTCTAAGCACTGTACTGTAACCGGACATAGGAAATCTTGAGACAAGCAGCCTATTATTGTGCACACAGTCTTCTTATGTATAAATCTCTGTTCAGGTTCTTGACTGGGCTAGAGAATGTGTTGGTATAAACAGAAATGCATTTCTATATCTATCAGTTATTATGTGGGCTTAGCTGCATGCAACTGGATCAAGTCCTGTATGCAGGTCTTTCCTTCTATAGCTACAAGAGCATGCTATTTTCTCTGTAGCTAGGAAAGTTTGTGTGTTCAGTATGTAGCTTGAATCATGTCAACTGGATTTCTATTTTCTTAGTGGAAACGTTTCGCTCCTTATCCAAGGAGCTTCTTCAGTCTGAGAAAAGTTGGTAAGGGAATCCTAAATATGTTCCTAGGTAGCTGTGTGACCTTACACCTGGGGCTAGGTCATGGTTATATTGAGATGTAATTTTTAAGTCCTTTTATCATCTAAAGGAGGGTCGTTAAAATCACCATGCTGCTGTTGAGCTTGTGAAATGGTCTTAATCTTCCTAGGCACAGAAGACAAAACGGGGAGGAAGATGGGGGAGAGTTTGTGCCTGAGGCCCCCACCTCTATTCAAGGAAGGATTTTCCAAGTTGGCATAAATGGATTCCTTGACCCCTCTCTCAAACCACCTATCTTCTCTGTCTAAAATGTGAACATTAATGTCCTCAAATGAGTGTCCTTTTTCTTTTAGATGAAGATAAACTGCTGACTCTGGTCCTGTGGTGTTATTTCTCCTGTGTTGGGCCATCCTCCTGTACATAGGTTGTTTGGTTTCTCCAATGTAGAGTTCAGAGCACTCCTCACTGCACTGGATTGCATAAACTACATTGCTTTTCTTGTGTTTTGGAGTTTGATCTTTGGGGTGTACAAGCCTCTGTCTCAGTGTGTTGGTGGGTTTGAAATATACAGGTATGTGGTGTTTGCCAAATATCCGTTTTATCTTTTCAGACACGCCAGCCATGTAGGGAATGACCAGGTTCTTTCGTTTACTCTGAGTCTCAGCCCTATCTGTCGCTGTTTTAGGTCTGGTAGATTTAGATTTGGTGAAGGCCCAATTTGGATATCCACAGGCCTTCAGGGCTGTTCTCAGGTGCTGATTTTCATTCTTTTTGGAATCCATGGAGGTGGGGATGGTTTCTGCTCTGTGTGACAATGTCCTGATGACTCCTAGTTTGTGCTGCAGTGGATGGTGGGAGTCAAACATCAGATATTGATCTGTGTGTGTGGGTTTCCTGTAGATCCCTATTTCTAGCTTGCCACCGGTCCCAATGAGGACTTCACAGTCTAGGAATGCCAGTCTGTTGTCCTTGGTGTCTTCTCTGGTGAAGCTACAGACAATTCCACCTGGATGACTGAGAACCTTCATAGACATGTGTGTTCAGTATTTCCCATTATTAAATGCTTTTGTATTTGCACTGTGATGAATTTAATTAAAAAATCATTATTTAACAATAAATAAATAATCATTTCCTATTACAGCAATTATGTCTTTTGGTGCATGCTTTTCCATGTAGTGACCTTTAAAATACTATATATCTCAAATCATGGCCATATTGCATGCACTTTTTAATCTGAAATACCTTTCCTAGTGTAGGAAATATACAGGCATGTTTAAATTGCTCAGGAGATAGCTGGCCATAAGGATTTTCATTTGATGAAATAGCACCTTTTTAAGTGTAGAATTTCCCAGCTCTGATTATTTTATCACTATTGATGCATACTGATTTTAATAATAAATACTCTTGAAATGTCAGTGCTGGGAAGGAGGATAAAATTACAACAAGAATCAGCAAACTTTTCCAGCCTCCCAACCCCTCAAAATTATTTCAAAATATCAAAGATTGCAAAACTTTACCAGTTTTTTTAAACACTCAAACTAACAGAAAATTCATGAAACATCAAAAAACAGAACAATTATGATAATGCCACCAACAATAAAAAACATTGACAAATATTTAATATCTACAACTTGTCTATCTATCTATCCATGCACCATGACATTTGTAGAGACACATACAATATTTTAGGAACTGTTAAATGGAATCAAAATTGTAATTGACAATCCTAAACTGAGGGATTCTTCAAGACTCTTTGCTACTATGTTTATATTTTAGCCAGTGTTATTTCTCATGTTGTTAAATACCATTGTTCCCAGAAAATAGTACTTAGATTTTCCAGTATTTTTCAATAATAAATCTAGCAGATAGCAGGGGGAAAAATTAATTTTTTGTGTTGCAAGATGTTAATTAATTTAGAAGAATTAATTAATTTAGGGGTATATGAACAGTAAAGTAATTATAATATTACATTGAGTGGCTGTGAGGTTGTTTCATGGGCCAGCAGATGTCCTGTTTTTACAGTTTGCTAAGTTTGCAATCCTGAGGTATTAGGATGCTTTCTCATTAAGTTATATATTCATATGAGTTGCAATAAGGTTTCCATATAAAAACTGTCACTAATCCAAAAGATACAGAAATTTAGTCCTGATCTTGAAAAAAAAAAGCACTAGCTAGAGCAGGGGTACCCAACCTTTTTGGCATGAGGAACCAGTTTTGTGGAAGACAATTTTTCCATGGACTGGGGGGGGGGCGGGGTTTGCAGGCGGGAGCTGATCGCACAGACCAGGGGGACGGGGCTTGCAGGCGGGAGCCAATTGCATGGACTGGGGGGTGGGGTTTGCAGGCGGGAGCCAATTACGCAGACTGGGAGCAGGGTTTGCAGGCGGGAGCCAATTGCGCAGACCGGCGGGTGGGGTTTGCAGGCGGGAGCCAATCACATGGACTGGGGGGTGGGGTTCAGAGACCAGCATGGCAGTCCGTTTCCTAACAGGCCACGGACTGGTACCAGTCCACGGCCCGGGGGTTGGGGACCCCTGAGCTAGATGTTTAATTGCACAGTGGAAACAAATACATTAATGGAAAAGGGCATGATATAATAAAGGCTTAAGTAGCTCAAGCTACTGGAGTGGACTATATTAAATGGCATGAATGAAACATGATGAAAGCCATACAGTATATTGTCTGTTGAAATTTGACTATTGATTCAGGTTTCAAATAAATTCAGCTCCTTTTCATAGCACTTGATATACAGCAGTGTTTCAGTCCAAGAGAGTAAAGATACAGTCTGGAACACAGGATATATTTTGGTGTAGAATTATTCCACTGTGCTTAAAAAATTACCACAACTCCTGGAATGCAGCAAGTATGCCCATTGGTACTGGACAGCTGCATTCCCTCCAGTTCCTCTACTCCAGGGACCTAAAACTATCATTCAACATGCATTCAGGTTTAGTTTGTTTTCCAGTTTTGCATGTCATTAACACATTCCCACAGCACTTCTTATCCACCATATAGAGTTACACTAGCACAGGGGTCGGCAAACTTTTTTTGCCGGGAGCCATTTTGACATGCTCGTGCACATTTTGAAGTGCTCGAGAGCCAGGGGACGGGGTTTGCGGGCGGGGGCCAATCACGTGGAAGGGGGCGGGGTTTGCGGGCAGGAGCCAATCGCGTGGAAGGGGGCGGGTTTTGCGGGCGGGAGCCAATCGCGTGGAAGGGGGCGGGGGAGTTTGGAAGAAGAAGGGAAAGAGAGGCTCGACTGCTTCGGCGGCGGTGCTTCCAGGTTGTCGCTGCGGCGGCAACGGCTGCCCCTTCGAAAGGGCAGGCTCCGGGGACCCCGAAAATGCCCTCAGTTTAGGCAGGGAGGCTGCGCGCAAGCTGCCTCAGCTGTTCTGCGGGGAGAATTTCCACCCCAGGGCAGCGTGTGCATGTGGAGAGGGGAGGTTTGTGCCTCCTGGAGCCTGCCCTTTTGAAGGGGCAGCACTGCAGCTGCTGCTGCCGCTGCCCCTTCGAAAGGGCAGGCTCCGGGGACCCCGAAAATGCCCTCGGTTCCGGCAGGGAGGCAGAAACCTCCCCTCTCCACATGCACACGCTGCCCTGGGGTGGAAATTCTCCCTGCAGCACAGCTGAGGCAGCTTGCGCGCAGCCTCCCTGCCTAAACTGAGGGCATTTTCGGGGTCCCCGGAGCCTGCCCTTTCGAAGGGGCAGCACTGCAGCTGCTGCTGCCGCTGCCCCTTCGAAAGGGCAGGCTCCGGGGACCCCGAAAATGCCCTCGGTTCCGGCAGGGAGGCAGAAACCTCCCCTGTCCACATGCACACGCTGCCCTGCTGCCCCTTCGAAAGGGCAGGCTCCGGGGACCCCGAAAATGCCCTCGGTTCCGGCAGGGAGGCAGAAACCTCCCCTCTCCACATGCACACGCTGCCCTGGGGTGGAAATTCTCCCCGCAGAACAGCTGAGGCAGCTTGCGCGCAGCCTCCCTGCCTAAACTGAGGGCATTTTCGGGGTCCCCGGAGCCTGCCCTTTCGAAGGGGCAGCACTGCTGCTGCTGCTGCCGCTGCCCCTTCGAAAGGGCAGGCTTCGGGGACCCTGAAAATGCCCTCGGTTCCTGCAGGGAGGCAAAAATCGCGCGTGCAGGCTGCCGGGCTTCCCGACGCACAGCTGATTGGCGCGGAGAATTTCCACTCCCTTCAGCGCTTCTGGCTTGTCACGCGACACACAGTTTGGAAAGCCCTGCCCATCGTCAAGATGGCTGCCCGAGACCGCTGCCAGGTTGCCAGGGGTATGCCCACAGCAATGCACACCATGCCCGCTGCCGCGCCTGCCCCGCCACACTCGCTGCCGCGCCACGCCCGCCACGCCTGCCTGCGGAAGAGCCACACTCAAGGGGCCAAAGAGCCGCATTTGGCTCGTGAGCCGCCATTTCCGACCCTTGCACTAGCACATCTTCCTTCTTTATTCTTTCTTTTCACCTGCCACATTAAGTGGGAACAGACTGTTGCCTAGAAACCCAGGCACCCCAAGTTTGGCTTGGAGCTGATAAAAACTTGGTCCCTGAATTTGGGAGAGAGACTAATTTTGCAAAGTGGCTTTTTGCCTACCCGAAAACACGAATCACACAGTAATTCAGGCAGAAGCAAAAGCATTTATTAAGGGGGGGGGGGCGTCAAGTCCTTTTATAGGGTACAGAGACAAATGATACATACATTTGGTAAACATTGATTACAGATAACATTCCACAAGTGGCAAATTTATGGGTTACATCACTCCCTTTCCCAGCTGTGTTTGTATCATCTTAAAACTTGCAAGTGTATTCAAGGACTTTCAGAATATGCTTTTTATTGTTTAGTTGCTGAAAAAGCTAATTTTTGCACGTAAAAGAAAGAAATGATTTGGGTAAAAGGAAAACATGGTTTCCTAAACTTCAAAAGAAGGCATGGATGCCATGCTAAAATGCTAATATCACCTTTATTAAAAAGCTAATATTGAAGCCTAAAAATTCCAGGTAGCAAGACCACCATTTTGCATCTTCTGCAATTACCCAAACCTAGCTTCATTCTAGACCACTGGAGAGAGCGCATCGTCTCCTCCCCCCACCCCCAAAAAGGATATGGTGGAGAGTGTTCCAAGAAAATTTTGTAAGCAGCTTTCTTTTTCAAGCAGGACAGGGAGTAAGAGAAAGGGGGAAAGTAAGTCCTCTGAGAAATACTCTGGATAGCTTATTAAAAAAAACCCAATACAAATATCAAAACAGCATTAGAGTTCTAATACACCGATATATTAAAACAATGAACTTGTACCATTACAATATAAAAGTGTTAAAACCCTGCATAAATAAGTGTATTTTTAGCCCTTGCCTAAACTGTAATGAGGATTAAAGCTCATTTCTAAATAAACACACTGGAGTTTTAGGGGAATGAACTTCAAAGTAATTATAATATTACATTGGGTGGCTATGAGGCTGTTTCATGGGCCAGCAGTTGTTCTGTTTCTACAGTCTTCCTAACCCACTTATTAAATGTCCAATTCCTTGGATAGGGAGGACTTAAATAATACAGGACCCAATGTAACCTATTGTTATAGGCTAGGTTTGACCAATCATAACCCAATCATTCATGGTGTCCTTTCCCTTCCATGATGATTTTCTGCTCTTCTGTATGATTAGTTATTTTTATCTGATTATCATTCCAATCAATTTGCCTGGAATAGATGTTAAGCTGACCAGCCTCTAAACTTCCCAGATCTGTTTACTCCAACAGCCAGAGAAGAAATGGCCATGAAGGATCACCGATGGAGGGAGCAATCCAGCAAGATGTCATTTGCAATGTAGAACTTCGCCTCCATGCAACATATAATGTTTGCATAGGAGGTCTTGTTCCATTTTCCATTGGAACTGCCACTTTCCTGTGAGATCACCTTGATCTGGCTTCAGACTGCCTCAACAGCAGGGCGGCCCCAAGATGGAGACTTTGTTTTCAGGATATGTCCTCAAGAGGCCATTGTGGAGCAGCAGCAAGGAGGCTGTGTGAATGAACCCTTAAATGTTCATTGCCCTATGTTTCTTCTTGCCACACTTGTTGCCATGCCAAGCCTCTAACTCAGAAGCGACCTAGACTATTTCGACCCCTCGCCTCCCCTCCCCTCCGGGCATTTGGACACAGTTTTCTGCCCTCCAGCCACACACAACCAGAAGGAGGAGGTAGAGAAACCTCTGCACTTGGAGGAGGAGGGGAAGGAAAAAATAAAAAAAGCCGATGGTATAAGGGCTGAAGTTAATGAGGCAGGAACGAGCAGTTCTCAAATTAGACTGAACTGCATGTTAAAATTGAATAGTTGTTCCCCAATTATAAGGCTATAAAGAAACCAGCTAAATTTCTGTTGGCTCAAAAAGACAAGAGGAGAAGGTCTAGGATTTAAACCCTGGAGGAGACAGTTATAGGGCTTGATCTCTGTTCTGTTGAACACAAACCTTTTCCTTATCTATGACTTCTATCTTGCCTGCAATAAAGCAACTTATCTAACTAAATTGCCTGTGAGCTTCTGCTGTTAGTAAGTCCCTGTATACAAGTTTAAGTGTCTGGAAAAGAGATTTATTGTTGAGCCTGATGAGAAATCTGACAAGGACTCACTCCTTCAGAGCTACACACTCATTGTATCAAGCACAACCCCACAACTTATGCCTGTCAAGGAAATAGGCATACATTTGGCACTATATGCAGCCAACTGCAAAGTACACCATCTCCTGCTGGTTTCCTACTTTCAACATAATTTCTCCACAGGAGTTGTACGATGTACAGTTCTAGCAGGGCTGTTCCTACCTGTGAGCTGAATGAATGACAGATATTGGGGCGGGGTATCTCTCTCTCTTGGGGGATAGATTGGCAGTATGTGCCATACCTGCACCCCAAAGTAGCTTCAGATCTACTGCCCTCAGGTGTGACAAAAGTTTTTGTTTTGTGTTACTTGTTTTATGTCTATGCACATTTTTTTACTGAATAGGGTATACAAGCTGCTCAGAGTTCTTGGTATATAAGCCAAGTAAAACAAATAAAAGAAAGAAATATACCGCCAATCAAGTCAGTTCTCTGTGGAACAGAGGACTGAGCTCTTCTCTTTACTCAAAAGAGTCCTGGATAGGCTCTGAGTCCCAGTCCCTTGTATAAGAAACAATAGTCTGGTTTTCCATCTTGCTACTGCCACAGCTATTTTTCCACACAACCGGCCTTATGATCCATTTCATTAGACTATAGTTTAATGGGGTATAAAACTTCCACCAAGCTCTTCACTGAAGGCAGAGAATCATGACATTCAAAGTTGCTTTGCCTTCATTACTCAGTTTAAGAACTTACCTTATCCCAGCATATATTTTGCTGGAGCTGGTGGAATGCATGTCCCATTTTAGCATCCATGTTTATTCAGAAACATTTCCCTTTATATCTAGGGAAATTTAAAGTTGGGGACTTAATTCTATGAAGTTTCTTTTAAAGTAAATCCAATGGTGCTTCTTCACTAGGATATTTAGTCAATCCTGGAAGTGCTGCAAAAAAGTTCCACTGCTGTTAGTGTGCAGGTATTTTTATTCATAAACAACAAACAAACAAAAACCCTGAGAAATTAAAAATTAAGCTGAATTTTTATAAGGAAAAGATGGACGCTAGCCAGAATTGCTCACTAATGATCGTCCTGCCATAAATCTGGGAGCAAAATGACCAAATTTAGTCCCAGCAGGACCTATGACCGAAGTCTTTCATACTGTCAGCTTTAAAATATATATAGGTGTTGGCTGGATCATAGCTAATATTTGTGACTTCTTTCATACCTGTCCTCCCCATTAGGAAGAAAGAATTAGGGCCATAGCTGAACATGATACAGCTATAAATGTACTTAAGTGCATGCAAGCAAGAGCCTCAATATTCTTTCACAATGTTTGTGGTTTCAAATATGTTTGTAATACTCATGCTTTACATGCTCAGGTTTACACTAGTTTTAGATATACTACACCATAGCTTTCCAAACTCTGTGTCGCGACAAAACCCGGAAGTGCTGATGGTGCGTCGCCACCACCCCTATGGCAGCGGCGAGCCATCAGTGCTTCCGGGTTTTAGTGCGAAACATGAGGCCATCACCGCCACCGCTCACACCACCACGCAGCCGCCGCTGCCGTTGGTGTATTGCCAACGGCGGGACTTTGGAAAGCACTGTACTGCACACTAATGTGTGAAGAGACATTTGATGGCTGAGATGGCAGGAGGTAATCAGCACACAGCAGCCATATTAAATACACTGTTTAGTACTTCAACAATCTGGATATTTGTATTTTGGCTAGGATGTACTTAAATAGGCAGGTCTTTAATTAGTCAGATTGGCCTTCTAAACAGAGGAGTATTGCTCCCATTGTGGAAAACTGAAAGTAATTAGAAACAATTGAAAAATACACACTTGTTTAAATACTGAGCAAGCAACTCAGGGTAATATATGGAAACTTTAACATATTCATTTGCTCAAAGATATTTGTATGTATTCCAAATTACTTGTGCCATTTTATTATTAAGAGATTGAAAAGAATGGAAAGCTTTGATTGAGTTGATGTGACACATACATTATATTATAATGTGCAAATGATGGTAGAGAAAATGTAGCTTTGATTGCAATTAAAAACTGTTGGCATGGGGGAGATATACTATATATATATATATATATATATATATATATATATATAATCTGTTCAATTGTGTCCAATTCTTAGAGACTGTGTGGAAAAGTCCATGCAGTTTTCTTGGCAAGATTTTCAGAAGTGGTTTGCCATTGCCTTCTTCCTAGGGCTGAGAGAGAGTGACTGGCCCAAGGTCACCCAGCTGGCTTTGTGCCTGAGGCGGGACTAGAACTCACAGTGTCCCAGTTTCTAGCCTGGTGCCTTAACCACTACACCAAACTCAATTCTACACATTGTTGATCTCATTTTGATATCTTTGATAACGTGCATTTAGAATTTTGTTAGCTCACAAAACAATCACAGAGGAGATACTGTAACTATATGTTCACTCCTGGAAAAGCCTACACCAGGGTTCTCCAAAGTGGTCAATATTGACCCACAAGGGGTCAATGGGACTATCCAAGAGGTTGATGTTTTTGTTGTTGTTATTTGTAATAATATTAGTCAAAGTAGTATTTATTAAATTATTTTCATATAATATTAATATAATGCTTGGGAGTCGATGGACAATCTGAAACTTCATGACAGGGTCTATGAGGTGAAGAGTTTGGGGACCCCTTACACATACTGAAGCTTCATATGTGCATTACACCTGGATATGGGTAATGCAGAAAAGGGTAGGTTTTCCTCACCTTGCAACTGAATGTCACACAAAGGGGGAAAAAAACCCCTCAGTTGAATTAGCAGGTCAGGAGATACTTCTGAGGAATTTCAGAGGAAACAAAGACAATTCTCCTAAGAACTGTAAACTTTTTAAAAAGGAATACCACATCTCTAAGATTTTAATCCAAGGTTTCCTTTAACAATATCCATTTTGGCAAAAATGGCAGTGAGACTGAGTTGTCTGAGTAGCATTTATTATAATCTTCCTCCCAGCCATTTTTGTAAATAATGTTTACAAATGTTCTAATGTTCTTCTCTCAAAATGGAAAGCAGCAATCTGATCAAGCAGAGGCAGATGAAGATTCAGAGAGATCTTGGTTATCCTGACTGATAAGACTTCCTTGCAACAATTTATTAAACTTTCCTTTTCATTCCTCATGGTTTATAGATGTTGAAAAGGCATTAATTAAATGCTTACTATTGAACTGTATAACTGTAGTGGCAACCTGCGGAAGACCTTGTATTTCGAGGAGTTAGGTGGCATGTTTTGATTTTCCTTCCCCACACCTAGGAGATTAGAGTTTATTTTGAGTTATACTGATGTTTAACTGGCTTGTTTTTATTTCTGCTTGGCATGGGAGGGGGGAGGGAAGAAGAATATACCCACTCCTCCAACAGCCCTCCAGAACATATCTTTGTTGGAAGTGGGGGGAGAGAAAACCCCCAGCTTGTTAAGTTTAAGTATAAGTTCACTCCTTCAGCCACCCCTCTAGCGGCTTGGAATGGGGGGGGGATGATAGGAAATTGTTTATGCTTAGGCACTGCCTTATCTGATGGCTTCCCAGGCTCTGGGAATGATGTCATGGACAGGTGCCGGGCCCCAGAAGGAATCCCAGTCAAGGTCAGTCTGGGCTTGGTCATGGGGTTTGGGAGCCAGGCTTTGATAAAAACCTTAGGATTGTCTTTGGAGTTTGGGAACTTTGATACAGGCTCAGGATGCTGGGTGCTGTGGGACTCAACACCCATTCCTTTTGGGGTTATTCTCTGCTATCTTAGCCAAGTTCCTGGTAGCAACAAGAGAATAAAGGTATCACCTTGTTTGGTATGTATGTATTTCTTTCTGTATGCTATGCTTGTTATGCTTTGTGTAATCTGTGTAAACTGTGTTTCTGTTTGACTTTGTTTGCTTAAGTTTATAATAAAGCTTTAAGTTTCTTTATCCACTGGTGTGTTATTATCTCTGGATCTAAAAGAACCAATTGTTCGGGCCCCTGATCAAGGCTTGGACACTTGGCAACACAATACCTTTACATTCTTTCTCATTTTCAGAAGTAATTTCATCACTTTGGCACAGTATACCCTAATAGCATCTCCGAGAGCTCTTGCAAGGTAATACACCAATAATGTGCCCACTGGACTCCCTAAGCTCTCATTGACACAATGAACTGCCATTATGAGATTCAAGGATTTGCTGTTATTTATTGGATCACACTGGAGTGAAGCCCAAGAAGTTGCTTATTGCAATGGAAATTGTTTATTGCAATGGAAAATGTGTATTATTACAAACCTTTGACACAGTGGGTAACGAGCTAGATATATATTGATTCTATGTTAATTGATTTACAATTGAGCAATATGTTACAATATGAATGGGTTTGATTTTCCATTGTGTCTGCTTGTACTGCGTACATCAATAACAGAAAATGGCTTTAAATTGTGGTACTATGTATGAAATATACTACATTGTCAGTTATATAGCCTGATTGACCATCAAAACACATAGAACTAAGACTGCAATATAGCATTTCCCTTTGATATTTGAATGTGGATGAATCTATCATATTTGTTTTCATTTTTTATTTCTTGTTTTTCCAAACTAAGATTTGTTCCTTCCCATTTCTTCCTTAGTTTGCTTCTTTTTGTTTTCAAATCAAGACAACAAGTTTTTCCTGGATATTTCTCCTAATAATTTTTTAAAAATATGCTTGCTTGTTTGCTTGCTTGCTTGCTTGCTTGCTTGCTTGCTTGCTTGCTTGCTTGCTTGCTTATTTATTTATTTATTTATTTATTTATTTATTTATTTATTTATTTGATTATTTGATTTATCACCACCCAACTCCTTCAAAGGGACTCTGGGCGATTTACAATCTCACATAAACTCCAATACAATATAAATCAAATCAAATAAACATTAAAATAAGCAATTTAAAAATACAATAAATATAATTAAATCAAGATGGTTATTTATTTATTCGATTTATATATTTTAACAATTTTGCTAACACAATGCCTTTTTTTTGGTAATTTCCCCCATATGCAAATTTTATGTACATTTTTTCATTAATATATGCATTTTATATGCATTTCTCTCTGAAAAACTGCAGAGTAAAATTCGGAATAGTGCAATTTGAAAGAGAATTTCATTACAGTACTTATCCAGTTTCAGGAAGATAAGAACTGAGTGAATGAGGTATCTGTAGAGAAGAAAAATGTAGCACTATCTGCTTCAGTTCACCAGCTTTCACGGCCTCCAGAAGAGTCTCTGGATGTAACATGACATTTCTTTGACATCTTAGGCCATTTAGTATGGAGATGAAATTTAATCATACTCTCCTCCACCCACACATTTTATCATGAGCTGTGCTGTCTTATCCAAAACATCAGAAAGGGCCTACATTTCTACTTCATTCATAGATTGCAAGAACAACATTTTCTTTTCCCCATAAGGGACAATAATGGACTCATAAAAAGACTCCCCTACTTCCCACTGAGACTAGGAAGTGTCATTTTGCACCAATCTCATTAACATCTCTTGATGCTGTCTACCTCATGCTATAGAATGGAAGGCAATGGCAAAACCACGCCAGGAGCCAACCCATTCACCCATCTGAACCTCTTTAGCAGAGTGGTCACTTTTTCCTGAAGATAAGGAAAACATACACAAGTGCAAATGTTTTTTTCTCCCCCCCCCTCACGTAAAAATAACAGTTAAATAGTAAAACCTTCAGAAGCTGAGAATACTACTTTGCCTACATTTGAAATCAGTCCTTTTCCAGATGTGTCTCAAAAAAAAAGGATAATGATACCACAAGGAGGTTATAGAAGGTTTTACTGATAACGGCAGTAATTCAAAACATATCTAAAGGTTACTGAAAGCAAAAAGGATATGATTTAGGAGGATATTTTGCTGAGGTGTCCCTGAAATTGAATTTGTCCTTGTTTCAATAAAATAAGCACCTTTTGGGAAGTTTCATGGAAAGCAATCGATCCTTTCCTCTCTCTCCTTTTTTTTAAAACCGTCTTTGTCTTTGCAATTGATAGAATTCAAGCTATTCAATTTACCTTTTAATAGAATCCATCCACAATACTTGTATTTCTGGTAGGAGCTCAGATCAGATGATTTCACCCAAGCTGTGCTCACATAACACATTTAACCGGGTCAGTTACAAATCTAACAGCTGTATTTCCACAACATGCTGAGAGTTTGGTTAGATTTAGCTCCTCTTCTTCTTCTTCTTCTTCTTCTTCTTCTTCTTCTTCTTCTTCTTCTTCTTCTTCTTCTTCTTCTTCTTCTTCTTCTTCCTCCTCCTCCTCCTCCTCCTCCTCCTCCTCCTCCTCCTCCTCCTCCTCCTCCTCCTCCTCCTCTTCCGCTGCTGCTGCTGCTGCTGCTGCTGCTGCTGCTGCTGCTGCTGCTGCTGTGTGTCTTTATTCATGTAGAGAGATATGCCCCAATTAGGAGTATAACATTTATAAGGAAGTATTTTTGAGGATGGTACATACTTGAAAGAAAAATAAGGTGGTTTTATTTTAAAAAAATATAACATGGTGATAGGAAAGCTTCCATTAAGAGCCTTAGTGTGCTCTCCACCATTATGGAGAGAAAACAAGTCAGATGAGAACCTGAACTGCACAGGTCAGAGTCAGGAGAGAAAAAGACCTGTATGGAGAGAAGTGATGAGAGCCCTGAGATATCGGTCTAACCAATAGGAGACATGTTATGCAAAGTTATGCAAAGTCTTTTAGATAAATAAAGGAGAAAAGAGTGTAGAACCCTTCAGCTAACCATCTCTATATCTATTGCCCCAAGTTGCCAATAGTTTTATCGCTACAGAAGGCTGATGTGTGCAAAATTGAGTTCCAACAGTCTGAATACAGCCCATATGATATAGCGATATGGTATAGGTCTTCTACTCAACATGGGATATGATCAGGCCAAAGCACTCATTAAACAGCGTGTAGCAGAAAGAGTGCCTATTGGATTTAGCCAGGTCCCTAACCTTTATTGCCAGTGAATCCAGCAGGTATTCTGCCTCCCCTATGACATACTTAACTAAACTGGAGGTACCCAAACATCAGAGGGCCTTTACTCTGGCATGATGTCCCCTCCCCTCAGCTGTCCTTGAAGGCCAATACAGGAAGATTCCTTACCCAGAGAGACAATGTCCCTGTGACTCTGTCACATAGAAACAACAGAGCATGTGCTTCTCCAGTGCCTGTATTATAGAGAGATTTGCACTGGCCTCATCTTACCACTATTGTATAAATACCCAGGGTGCTCAGGACAATTTTACACCTCCCTGCTGCTGTCAGATACCAACCCTGCTACAACATAAAATGTTGCCAGGTTCTGCACAGCAGCACTCAAAATTCGTCAGATGATGACCGGTGCCATAAACTAGTTTTAATGAGCATCTAATTCATCACACTAGAGTGTCCTGAACTGATAGACATCGAAGAGAATATTTGTAGCTCAGGGTTGAACTGTGGAGTCCTTGGTGCTCTCTGAGCCTTGTTGTTTTCTTGCAGACGTTTCATTGCTAGACTAGGCAACATCTTCAAACATCAAAATTCACAAGGGAAGAAGAAAACAACAACACACTACCCTTCTCAGACATCCTCATCAGTTGAGGAAATGATGGCATTCTAGAAAAACAAGTCTACCGGAAATCTACCCACACTAACCAAGTGCTCCATTACCAAAGCAACAACCCAACCTCCCACAAGAGAAGCTGTGTAAGAACATTATTCAGATGAGCACTAACGCACTGCAGCAACCCAGAACACCAGAAAAAGGAAACAGATAATCTATACAGCATCTTCCAGCAAAATGGATACCCACGCAACTTTATCAAAAAGTGCCTGACCACCCAACCCACTACAACACAACCAACAGAAGCTATGAAAAGGATAACACTGCCATACATCAGAAACATCTCAGAAACTACCAATAGACTGTTACAACCACATGGCATCACCGTAGCACACAAACCAACCAAAACCCTTCAGAACATCTTAAGTAACCCAAAAGACCCAGTAGCCCAAGAAGAAAAAACGAGTTATCTACAACATACAGTGTAAGGACTGTAGCAGCCACTATGTAGGAGAGACAAGCAGAAGACTAGCAGAGTGCATCCACGAACACCAACTAACAGTCAGAAGACATGATGAAAGCTCCTTAATCTCACAACTCATGGACAGACTCAACCATACTTTCAACTGGGAAACTGTGAGCATCTTAAACCAAGCCAAATCCAAAAATGACAGAATTGCTGGAAGCTTGGCACTCAGACAAAGCAGCCATCAACAGACACAGAGGTAAACAACATTTACATACCATTCATAAGAGACAACAGAAAAGCCAAAAGACCAGAACACCTCCAAAAGCCAAAAGACCAGAACACCCAGATAAGCAAAGATTAACAGCAAGGTTAGCACCAGAGGAACAATCAAACAGCACAATATACCCTATTCAAGGAACTATTAACTCAGTCAATCAACCAAGCAGCAAACAACAGCTCAATCAAGGAACTCCTAAGGAGAGAACAACACCTCCACCAACACAAGCAGGACAAGCCATGGTATATAAATAGAGAGCAAGTCCCACACCTTTTTTGCACTGAAGATGTTGCCTAGTCTGGCAGAAACGTTTGCAAGAAAACAAGGCTCAGAGAGCACCAAGGACTCCACTGATAGACATACTAAACTTTATGCTCCCCCACACCCATCTAGAGGGGGCACGATGGCTCAGCAATTAAGACACGAGCCTTGTCGATCGGAAGGTCACAAGTTCGGAGGTTCAAGACCCTAGTCCCGCATGACAGAGTGAGCTCCCACACTCGCCCCAGCTCTTGCCAACCTAGCAATTCAAAAGCATGCAAATGCAAGTAGATAAATAGATACCATTTTGGTGGGAAGGAAACAGTGTTCCACGCATGTCATGCCGGCCACATGACCGCGGAAGCGTCTTCGGAGAACGCTGGCTCTTCGGCTAACAAACGGAGATGAGCACGAGCCCCTAGAGTCGGACACAACTGTGTGGGGGAACCTTTACCTTTACCTTTACACCCATCTAATGTTCCTACCCATCCTTTTAGATGTTTTCTTTTCGACTTTTGTGCGATAGATAGATATAGATAGATATTGATATAGATAGATATAGATATAGATATAGATATAGATATAGATATAGATATAGATATAGATATAGATATAGATATAGATATAGATATAGATATAGATATAGATATAGATATAGATATAGATATAGATATAGATATAGATATAGATATAGATATAGATATAGATCCCTTCTCACCCCTATGGGTGGTATGTGTCTTCCCCAACCTCCGGTCCTCTACCAGAGGCCTGGGAGTTTGAGGGCTCTGCACAGTATCTTAGCTGTTCCTAGCATTGCACTCTTCTGGACAGAGAGCTCTGATGTTGCTCCTGGGATCTGTTGGAGCCACTCTCCCAACTTAGGAGTCACAGCGCCGAGTGCTCCTACCACCACTGGGACCACTTTGGCCTTCACTTTCCACATCCTTTCTAATTCCTCCTTCAGGTGCTGGTACTTCTCCAGCTTTTCATATTCCTTCCTGATGTTGCTGTCACTTGGCACCACTATATCTATCACCACCACCGTCTTCTGGTCCTTGTCTACTACCACAATGTCTGGTTGATTGGCCAGTACCTGCCTGTCTGTCTGGATCTGGAAGTCCCACAGGATCTTAGCCCTGTCATTCTCCACGACCTTCTGTGGAATCTCCCATCTGGACTTTGGAAGGTCTAGCCCATACGCTGTGCAGATGTTCCTGTACACAATGCCAGCTACTTGGTTGTGCTGTTCAGTGTATCCTGTTCCTACCTGCATCTTACACCCTGCCACTATGTGTTGGACTGTCCCTGAGGCCTCTCTGCACAGTCTGCACCTTGAGTCCTGTCTAGTGTGGTAGACCCCTGCTTTTATGGATGGGGTGCTTAGTGCCAGTTCTTGTGCTGCTATGATCAGTGCCTCAGTACTGTCTTTTAGTCCAGCCCTTTCCAGCCACTGGTAGGATTTTCCAAGGTCAGCCACCTCATCTATCTGTCGATAGTACATCCCATGCAGGGTGTTGTCTTGCCATGGCACTTCCTCTGCCTGATCTTTCTTCCATGTCTGCTGCTGCTTCAGGCATTCTCTCAGCAGCTCATCTTTTTTTTTTTTTTTACATAAATTTTTATTAAATTTTAAGATACATATTAAAATGTAGAACAAGAAATAAAGAAAAAAATACAAAGTAAGAAAAAAGTAAAAGAAAAGTGAAGTTAAGAAAAATAGTATACAAAAGAAGTATAGAAAAGAGATGGCCTCCAATCTGTCTTTGGTCCTTAAGTACAATATTTGCTTTAAATGTTGGTCTTTCATACAATACACAGGAACTTTTCTTTGTCATATACATTTCAATTTATATAGTCCAATCTTCTAATCTTCATGTAGCTTTCATCTTTCTATCAATTCTCCATTAGTCCATCTGTAATTTCCATTCCTTAAGGTAATATCAATTTAAATATTCTTTACTGCATCAAATTCCATTTTTACATCCTTGTTCATATCCTTAATAAAATCCATTATTCTTAGAACATATATATAGCAAGTAAAGGCCTTATTTTATCTCTACGGTAATTTGTATTTTATTCTAATTCTAGTAAAATAAAATATATTCTATTCATACATATCCATAATAACAACCTTAATTAAACTTAATCTATATTTAGATTACAATTATACCATAATCTACATCCTCCTACATATTTACCTATTTAACAAATTTTTATATCTATTTATTCCCCTAATACATAACCTAACAACAGTTCTCAATAGTATTCATACTAGTAATTATAAAAATAAGTCATCTTATAATAATATTAATTCTAATTCAAACTTAACATCCCATCCTTCATATATCTCCCTAAAATTTTTTCTATTTTCCAAGTACTCTATAACAACAATTTATATTTGTATCACTGGTTTTATAACCTTTTATCTATGATTAAAATATCATATTTTTATACATCCATACAGTTTCACATATTAATTTTTAACATTTAATATTCCCAACAGTTATATTACTAATAATTAATACTTTTACAGACTCAATATTCAGTTAAAATCCATGGTTTCAATACCTTTATTATCCCACCTAATGTTAAATCTCTTATTCAAGTTATACCAAAGTCATAATGTGTAACCTTTTTTGTTCTGTATCTCTTATAGTGTGTCAGAACCCATGTTTCACAATATCTATCAAATTGCATATTCAGCCTTTGTCCTAACCACCACTGTCCCAATATGTTTGTGCCAAAGTTATATTGTTTTATTGTCTGTCTCATATCGGGTATAAGAATGATTTTTGGAATCAATATGTTTGAAATTCCCCCTTCTTGCCCTTCTTCTATCTCAAAGTTTTTTTCTTCTGCTTCCGTTTCTATTTTTTGTTCTTTTTGTTCCTGATCTTGCAAAAATAAAATTAAAGTTTCCAGTGATTTTTCAATATCCGAGAGGGCTTCACAAATCTCCACCTTAAATTCTTGAATTGCTTGAGTTACTGCTGCGGTTACTGTTGAGAAACCCATTCTTCTCCACCCCCTCTTGTTTTCAGGCTTCAACAACGGCTGTTCTAGCCAAAACAAATAGATGGTCAGCTGATCTATTCATGGAAAATTACCGGCATAGTCCATTAAGCAAAAAGTTTTTTTTTTAAAAAAGAAATAAAGGAAGACAAAAAGTTTCAATAATCAAAAATAGGCAAGAAGGTAATACCTCAAACAGTTCATAAAAAGAGAAAGAGAAACTAAATTTCTACCATTATAAAAAGAAAAGAAAAAGAAAAAGAAAAATCCAGTTCAAATGTTAATCCAACAAAGTATATTCACAAGCTGTTTAATATCAACTCTTATACTTCCAACTGGGATTGAGTCTTCTGGTAAATTAGAAAGATAAAAAGCAAAAAATAAAAAATGTAAGCATAATTATACTTCAGACATAAAATCCATTATATTTCCATCTTAATTGTTATAGCAAAGAAAGTATAAAATTGCCAACATTTTGTGCAATGTCCAAAGAAAGATCCTAGATGGTAAAGCAGTCCAATTTAAATGAAAAAATAAAATAAAGTGATCTAAAAGCCAGCTTTAGCTCTAACTTACGATTCCCTCTAAGAGCCTGTGTGGTTCTCTCCGGTCGCTTCACTGTCTCCAGTCCCTGCTCTCTCCGTAGCAAAAAACCACAGAAAAAAAGCAGGGGGGGGCAGTTCCGACGACCCCGTGAGTAATCTTCTGCTTCTCCCCTCTCCAGGGAGAACTTCAGTGGTCCTATATTTTCCATAGACCACCGCAAAGCAGGGAAAAGTTAGCCAGGCTTTAAAACCTGACTTGTCGAGCTGGTTCTCAGCAGCTCATCTTTAGGTGACATCTTACTGATGTACTCCTGGATGCTCTGGGTCTCATCCAGGACAGTGGCTTTGACACTCACCAGACCCCGCCCACCCTCCTTCCAGCTGGTGTACAGTCTCTGGGTGTTGGACTTGGGGTGGAAGCCTCCATACATTGTGAGGAGCTTCCAGGTCTTCACATCAGCAGCCTCCATATCCTTCTTTGGCTAGCTCACTATACTGGCAGGGTATCTGATGACTGGCAGGGCATACATGTTAATGGAATGGATCTTGTTCTTCCTATTGAGCTGGCTCCTCATCGTGGTTCCCATGTGACTGTGGGATACCAAGGTACTTGTATGTATGTATGTATGCATGTATGTATGTATATACACACACACACACACACACACACACACACACACACTTTTATATTCTTTTTATATTTTAATGTATTTTCTATGCTTTTAACTGACTGTACCCCATCCTCCTTATGCTGGTCTTTGACTGTAATAAAGATTTGGTGTGGCGTGGGGTGGGGTGGGGTGGTATGGTGTGGTGTGGTATGGTGTGGGGTGTGTAGTGTGTGGTGTGTGGTATGGTGTGGTGTGGTGTGGTGTGGTGTGGTGTGGTGTGGTGTGGTGTGGTATGGTATGGTATGGTATGGTATGGTATGGTATGGTATGGTATGGTATGGTATGGTATGGTTAATTCAGCAACCAGGTTAATCATTTCATGTAAACACAGCCACAGATAAAGTTCAGATGATGTCAGAATTGCTATTTGTATTCAGTTCAGATATACCTTGCTCATTCCCATACATATTAGGGCCAGCCTGAACATTATCTCCACTGTGAATTCACTCCCATTCCTGAAGGGGCAAATTAAAAATGGAGGAAATAAAAAATGGGCATAGCAACATATTCTGACCAGCATTTGAGGACAGGGCACCATACTGCGTCTTTTTTTCCTCTCTTTAAAACCGCTCCGGATTAGGCTTGCCAGCCTAATGGTTTGAACCATTTGTAAAGACCCACTGGGGCAGTTTTAAAAAGGGGAAAAAAATTCTGTCAGGTTTCGAAGATCAGAATCTATCTGACACTCAAATCTTAAAATCGATGGCCGACAGCCACGTGGGCAACCAAAACAGAGATGGCAGGACACCATCAATAAAGATATGCAAATTGATGGGCTACGCCCTGAGGACGTAGTGCTTCAAGATCTGAAAAGCAGACCCTGTGAAAATAGCGGGAAAAAGCTAGGAAGAAGAAGAAGAAGAAGAAGAAGAAGAAGAAGAAGAAGAAGAAGAAGAAGAAGAAGAAGAAGAAGAAGAAGAATCATCTGACACTCACCCGCCCCCTTCCCATTTTTTTCTCCCTACCCTTTTCATGACTTTAGATTTATTTCTTTTTTAACCAGACACAATGTATGTGGGTATTCTAATTAAGAAATTATAATTAAATAATGCCTGGCAAATGGAATAATAAAAAAACAGGTTTACATGAATTAGTGATTTAATTTAGAAGCAAATTAAGCTCTTCCCAACAAAATGCTGTTCATTGGCAAGAAATGCAAGGCTCTGCACTTAGGTGGAAAAAAAAATCCAGAAAATCAAAGACATAAAAATAGATGAAGATGAAATTATGGTGTCATTCGATGTCACTGCACTCTTTACATCCATAGACCAAGCACTAGTGATTGAATCCATGGCAGCAGTTCTACGTAACACATCCGACCTAACAAGATACACCAAGATCAAAATACCCAGAATCATGGACCTCATCAACCTCTGCCTCACCACCTACTTTCAGTTTGATGGACAAATATTCCAACAAATCAAAGGAACACCTATGGGATCACCACTCTCAGGACTCATAGCAGAGATAGTAATGCAACGTCTAGAAAGGATAGCACTCCCACACATACAACCCAAAATATGGATCCGGTATGTAGATGACACCTTCGTCATAATAAAAAAGGATCAACTGGAGGAAACACATGAAGCCATCAACAACATCTTCAAAGGAATAAAATTCACAAGGGAAGAAGAAAACAACAACACACTACCCTTCTTGGACATCCTCATCAGTAGAGGAAATGATGGCATTCTAGAAACACAAGTCTACTGGAAATCTACTCACACTAACCAAGTCCTCCACTATCAAAGCAATAACCCAACCTCCCACAAGAGGAGCTGTGTAAGAACACTATTCAGACGAGCACAAACACACTGCAGCAACCCAGAACACCAGAAAAAGGAAACAGACCACTTATATAGCATCTTCCAGCAAAATGGATATCCACACAACTTTATCAAAAAGTGCCTGACCACTCAACCCACCACAGCAAAACCAACAGAAGCTATGAAAAGGATTACACTGCCATACATCAGAAACATCTCAGAAACTACTAATAGACTGTTACATCCACACGGCATCACCGTAGCACACAAACCAACCAAACCCTTCAGAACATTGTAAGTAAACCAAAAGACCCAGTAGCCCAAGAAGAAAAAACAGGAGTTATCTACAACATACAGTGTAAGGACTGTAGCAGCCACTATGTAGGACAGACTGGCAGAAGACTAGCAGAATGCATCCACGAACACCAACTAGCAGTCAGAAGACATGATGAAAACTCCTTAATCTCACAACACATGGACAGACTTAACCATACTTTCAACTGGGAAACTGTGAGCATATTAGACCAGGCCAAATCCAAAAATGCTAGAGAATTCCTGGAAGCTTGGCACTCAGACAAAGCAGCCATCAACAGACACATAGAGGTTAACAACATTTACATAGCATTCATAAGAGACAATAGAATAGCCAGAAGACCAGAACACCCCTGGGCCAGCAATCAACAACAAGATATGCATAGATTAACAGCAAGATTAGCAGCAGAGGAGCAATCAAACAACACAATAGACCTTAATCAAGGAACTATTAACTCAGTCAATCACCCTAACAGCACACAACAGCCCAATCAAGGAACTACCAAGGAGAGTACAAGACCCCCACCAACACAGGCAGGACAAGCCAGGGTATATAAACAGACAGCAAGTTCCACTCCCTTTTCGCACTGAAGATGTTGCGTAGCCTGGCAATGAAACGTCTGCATGAAAACAACAAGGCTCAGAGAGCACCAAAGACTCCCCAGTTCAACCCTGAGCTACAAATATTCTCTTTGATTAGTGATAGTTCTGTTTTATGCTACACTGGTCAGACTAGACCTACAGTATAATACTGTGTCCAGTTTTGATCACTACAATACAAGAAGGATGCTAAAGAATTGGAAAGAGTGCAGAGAAGAGCAGCGAAGATGGTGAGGGGCTTGGAGGATAATGCCTGTGAAGAATTGTTAAAAGAACTATGTCTATGAAGGTTTATCAGTCATCCAGGTGGAATTGTCTGTAGCTTGAATCATGTCAACTGGATTTCTGTTTTCTCAGTGGAAACGTTTCACTCCTTATCCAAGGAGCTTCTTCAGTCTGAGCAAAGTTGGTAAGGGAATCCTAAATATGTTTCTAGGTAGCTGTGTGACCTTACACATGGGGCTAGGTCATGGTTATATTGAGATGTTATTTTAAGTCCTTTTATCATCTAAAGGAGGATCGTTAAGATCACCATACTGCTGTTGAGCTTGTGAAATGGTCTTAATCTTCGTAGGCACAGAAGACAAAGCAGGGAGGAAGATGGGGAAGAGGTTGTGCCTGAGGCCCCCACCTCTATTCAAGGAAGTATTTTCCAAGTTGGCATAAATGGATTCCTGGGCATCTTTAGTATAAAGAAGAGAAGGCTAAAGGGAGTCATAAGTAGTCTTCCAATATATTGTCGAAGGCTTTCACGGCCGGAGTTCAATGGCTGTTGTGGGTCTTCCGGGCTGTGTGGCCGTGTTCTGGAAGTTGTGGTTCCTAACGTTTTGCCAGCATCTGTGGCCAGCATCTGTGGCCAGCATCTTCAGAGGGCAGGAGCACAGATCTGTGCTCCTGCCCTCTGAAGATGCTGGCCACAGATGCTGGCCACAGATGCTGGCGAAACGTTAGGAACCACAACTTCCAGAACACGGCCACACAGCCCGGAAGACCCACAACAGCCAGTCTTCCAATACTTGAAGGACTTTCACAGGGATGAAAGTATGGATTTATTCTCCATAGTACCTGAGGGTAGGACAAGAATTAATGAGTAGAAGCTTTACAGAAAGAGATCTGAAGTCAAAATAAGGAGGAATTCCCTGACTGTGAGAGGAACAGCCTGCCTCCTGGAGTCATGGGTGTTGCATCAATGGAGCTTTTCCAAGCAAAGGTTGAACAGCCATTTGTCTGGGATGGTCTGAGGATTCTTGCCTGGACAGGAGGTTGAAGAATTCCAAGATGTCTTCCAACATTATGATTCTATGATATTTTATTTGCTAATTCAGGTATTATTGCAAACTGCTAAAAGTGACAAATAAGAAAGTCAGGAAAGAGAAAACAAATGGGTATGTGGAAATCATTCACATCATACTTGATGGTTTAGAGGATCAATTTAATTGAAAGTTATCTAAAATTATGTGTTTGCAAGAACAAAAGTGACTTGTTGCAAGGACACAATCATGTCATTTTTAGTGCTCAGGCAACTCAGCATGTTGATTATTGATTTTTAACTATTATGTACTTTATCAACACTCAGAACATCTTGTAAAACATGACAACAGTCTGATGTGCCTGTTTGATCCCCCCCCCCTTGACTATGTTAGCTGGTGTCTTTATCATTGTGTATTACTCTGAATATTATGTAATTAATTTACATTGTACATATAATTCTGTGTGTTGGTCTGAAAGTGAAATAATTATATAAATATACTCAATCAGTCAACGAAACTGAACTATATTAGTTCATTCATTCATTCATTCATCTTTATTTTCGTTGAACAGCAGCATAAATTATATCACTTTGGTCCCACTTTGGTTAGGTAAATTGTATAGAAGCCACTCTGATCTAAAATAGAATGTAAATTCACAATGAATCTGTCTTAGGTATGTGCAGGAACAAATTTCCCCAACCTGAGATTGTTCTCCTGATATTTGTATACCACAACCCAATAATTCCCAGGTAGCATGATCATTACGGAAGTTGTAATTCCTTACATTCAAAAGTATCTACCTAGAATTTAGAATAGGTTGTCTCATCCATTCAACCAATGTTCAGCATCATTTTCTCACTAAAGATGATCACAGATGGAGTTTTTCTTGCATATCCAGTGAAGTTTTCCCTGTCACTTGCCTAAAAATTAATTCCAGGATGACTGCATGTTTCACTAGTTCTTTGAACAGAGATGTCTATGGGTCATACAGTCATGTCACTTTTTTGTATTTTTCTTCTGTGGAGAAGTTTCAGGGAGCATGAGTGTGATCACTACTATTCTTCCATATTATGTTTCTCACTCAAGGATATGAGCAATAACTCAGTGGTTTCAGTATTGCACAATGGCTTTTGAGCCAATCATTAAATTCTCAGTTTTGGAGATGTAGAGAGGGAGCTGATCAGCAATTTACTTGTGCTCCAGAATATTTGCAGTGTAAAAGAATGCAAGAGATTTTTACTGTGCCTGCTCAGGCAAATGATGTGGCAGAGTCTAATCCAGTAATTTCTCAGTGGAAATGTTCATCAAGCAAGCAACTCGGTGTGACTTATAGGTCTACGTGAAGCTTTAACCTGAAGATTCAGGTTGATGGCATTCACTTGTCAAATTAATTCAGTTAATCCAACAATTTGGGAGATATGTTGTGCCCCCTTTTTAATATTTTTAATCAAATCAATTCAAATCACTGGATTGGATCAACAATCCAGAATGGGTAAGAGACAATCCACATACCTTTAAGGCTTACCTTGTTTTATTATTGTCAGGTATCTCTCTCATTAGGAAATGAGAATATCCCTGGTCAGTAGTTAGTCCTTTCCATGGACTATTGTCAGATTACCAGCTGAGAAACCAATCTTGCAGGCCTTATACATTTCTCCACTATCAGAAACAGGAAGGGATAGATGGCACCTGTGATATTTCTCACATTTTTTTGAGAGAGATTAGTATTGGGCACTTTTCTTTGGAACTTCCCCAAAGCCCTAGCCATTTTGGACAGAAAACATTGATGTTCATGCATCCCAAACTCATAAATAATTCTTGTATGTTATAGAATCCTATATTAGGTCATGGCATATGAAATCTAGTCGAAGATGCACTGATGCACATGCAGCAGTTTGTGACTGTTTTGATATTAGTTTCAGGATATAGAACAATAAATCTGGAATCAAATTAATTTAGGAAAGAATTGACAAGAATCAGAGTACATGCCAGAGATTTGGTGGTATTTGGGCAAAAAATAATAATTCCAGAATGATCCTGATGGGGCTACCATATCTGGCTGCAAAAATCTAAATGACCACAAGATGGCAACAGAGAACTCAGTATCTAGTGCATAGCTTTCCAAACTGTGTGTTGCAACACAATACTGTGTCACCTGCGGGGCCCAGGTGTGTCGCGTCAAAACCCGGAAGCGCTGATGGCACGCCGCCATGCGCAGCCACGCGCATGATGGCGGCGGGCCATCAGCGCTTCTAGGTTTTCGCATGGCACACCAGGACACCACTGCTACCACCGCTGTGGCGTGTGAAAACCCGAAAGCGCCACAGTGGCGGTGCTTCTGGGTTTTTGCGCACCGCCACTACTGCGGCGCTTAAGGGTTTTTGCACACCACCGCTACTGCGGTGCTTCCAGGCTTTTGCGCGCTGCCGCAATGGCGGCGCTTCCGGGTTTTCTCGTGTGCAGCCGTTGGTGTGTCACCACAGGAAAAGTTTTGAAAGCCCTGATCTAGTGGTTGCCTAGATCAGTGTTTCTCAACCTTGGCAACTTTAAGATGTCTGGACTTCAACTTCCAGAATTCCCTAGCCAGCCATGCTGGTTGGGGAATTCTGGGAGTTGAAGTCCAGACACCTTAAAGTTGCCAAGGTTGAGAAACACTGATCTAGGTGATATAAACTGCAATTAGGAGAGCAGCAAGAGAGGAGGTTTACTGCAGGAGTCGACAGTTGTAGGAATGCCTGATTATTATTTACTTGCATACCAAAATTAACAAGCAGGAAGACATTTCCCCCCAAAATGATGATGTTTGAATTGGGGGTGGAATATCATCTAACATTTACTGAAAATATTAGAAGAAGCTGTTGAAAACAAACAAATGGGTGGCAGATGTAAATAACTCCAGACACCATTGCTGAGAAAGAATGGATGTCTTTGAAGATTAGCCAACTTTTGGGAACAGCTGCTTGCCTGCTGAATTAAATCCTAAAAGCACAAATCCTGTAAAATGACTAAAGAGGGCTTATCTATCTTTCACTGTCCAATGGCCTCCTACCCTTACTTCATCTCCAAGGGGTTTGTTCCCCTCCCTTTCTCTTCTCTTCCTTCCCCAGTGCAGATTCCCTTGGACTTACTCCATTTACTTCCTTTTTCCCCCTGTTCTTTTTTTGCTGTTTCTGCTGCAAGGAAGTTGGGGAAGGCATGGTGTGAAAAGGAATGCTAGTTAAATACAGATGGAGAGTCAATTAATTTAATAAAGGGGATGCCTTATTTTTAAGCCAGTTGATTTTAATTAGTAGTTATCCATTCAGTTAATATTCAATTTCTTCTTCTTCTTGAGTTTGTAAACACAAGTTTATCATATATACCCTCTGAGTGGCAGAGGGGAGAATCTCCAGGAGTGGTTTCAGCTTGAGTTGGCAACCTTAACTTGAAAAGGTGGGGAAGCTGGACATTGTTCAGGACTTTTGTCTGCGTTTATAATTTTTTAAAATTCTACTGTTCCTCTGATGGTAGGATCTTCAAGTCAAGGTCACCTTGATTTATTTATTTATTTATTTATTTTATTTATTTAATTTATTCCCCGCCCATCTCCCATACAAGGGATTTCTGTTAAATATGGTGTTTAACAATACCAGCAAATATCACATAGCCACTTTAAGCAGAGCTCTCTTCTGCAAAACAGACTTAGACTATGCACACTTACCTAGACACAGCCCCCCTTTAACCCACTGGGATTTAGGTCTGAGTAAACATGTATAGATTGTGCTGTAAATCTTGCAGTTCTACCCCCACATTTTTCACTGCTCAGAGAATTGGGAAGAGTATAATGGCAAAACCATTTATATTCAACTCCTTTCTTTCTGCTCCTCCCTTTGTGGATTTAGACAGTTTCTTAATGTTTCCCTGCATTAGCTCCCACTTCATAAAAGGGAGATAAAACTAGACTGCCTCATTGTAAAGGATCATTCCAAGATAAGCCTTTAATTCTATATTTGACTGTCATTTCATTATATTGTCCTCGGGTAGCAATACAAAAGGGAAGATAATCCTGGAAATCTCTGTTGTTGTCTGAAATTGAACAGCAGATCAAAATGATCTAGAACAAACTATTTTGAAAGTTTTGCAGATCAGTCAATTTATTGGTCAAATATTCTCCTATTTTCCTATGCATTTTTATAGGAGGCTGTACTGAAATATAGTAGAAATATTTTGTGGGGGAAAATGTAATTGTGAAAAGTTCCTTCTATGCCTGATTTAATCATATAAGAAATCCTAGGGAGCTGTGAACTGTATAGTGAACAGGAGATACTGCAATGCTACATGGCAAAGTCAAATGTGGTGAGAGCAAATTAAGCCAGTTGAGGGTGAGAGTAACATGTTCTGCATTAGAAGTATGGATGTGACCTAGCAGGAGGGATGTTTTGTTTTACACAAACAGATGGAGCAGCCTACTATCAAAGGCAGAACTGGCAAAGAACCTGGGGTATGCTTGGTGGTACCTGCCAGAGGAAGAGGTAAGAAATCCAAAGAAAGAACTAGAGTATGCCAATTGTGATCATGTGACTGAAGCTCTGTCCCCTGTACATGACATCTGTAACAAAGGGTGGGGCTTCAATTGCACAGTCACAACTACCATCTTGACTTTTTGGTTGTTCCTGGATTCACTAAATGCAATAATACAGGAAATAGCTTAATAGAATTTGGCAAAGATAATTCTTAGTTTATTGCTTCTAACAAATAAATGCAGGCATAACATCACTGGTTGAACAGCATGGTAATCAAATCAGTTACCTTGTAGGAAAGAGAAGATGGAGAAATGTAGTCAGTCCTCCATCTTCTGTTTCCTATGATGTGCACTCCAGTCAAACAATTAAGACCCTTTCAAGTGCATTTTGTTAACAGACCAAGAGTTCCAACAGAAGAGAATATCTGTAGCTCAGGGTTGAACTGTGGAGTTCTTGGTGCTCTCTGAGCTTGGTTGTTTGCTTGCTGCCTGTAATATACATATTGTAGTAGCTTGCCCTGCAAGGTTTTGGTGGGGGTGTGGTTTCCTCCTTGGTGGTTCATTGATTAGAGTATTGTTTTCTGCCTGATTGTTTGTCTGCTGTTGATCCCTGCTTATCTGGATGTTGGCTGCTGGGGGGATGTGTTCTAGACTTTTTGTTTCCTTCAAAAGACCCAGTCATCATTGGCGATCACTCGTAGCCGAGTAAGATTGTCTTCCAAAGGTAAAGACCCAGTAGCCCAAGAAGGAAAAACAGAAGTCATCTACAACATCCAATGCAAGGACTATAACAGCCACTGTGTAGGAAAGACAGGCAGAAGACTATATAATATATTACCAACTGTATACTGTTTCTCTTTCCTCTTTAATCCAATAACTTTCATAGGGACTGGATCCAGATTAACATGCATGTAATGGGAGGGATGGAACTCTTCTTGCTCCACTCATTTTTCTAACATTCCTCAATTCTTCAGTCTCCTCCTACTGTATGCTAAAGTCTGAGCAATTCAGTGGAAATTTTTTTTTAATGCTGGAGAGGTGGGGGCAGGGAATTCAACTTCTGCTGGATTTGTTACATATATGGTCTGCTCTGGTTCCAACTCCATGACCCTGTTAATGGAAGTGTGCCTTCTGAAAACAGGGATTCATGTTTCTGCTTATTTGAATATTTATGTTGGGCCTTATATTGGAGACCTAAAGGTAGGATAAAATCACTAAAAACAATACAATAATACAGAACATTAACTCATACTATAATAGTCAGATTAATAAAATCGATCTAGATCAATAAAAGTACAGGATATGCTTCTGGCCCTGGGACCCAAAAGCTTAGATCAGGGGTCCCCAAACTCTTCAGTTCATCGACCCTTTCATGAAGTATCAGATTGTTCATTGACCCCCAAACATTTCTTATATGAAAATAATTTAATAAATACTATTTTAACTAATAGTATTATGAATAAACAACAACAACAACAACAATGGATAGTCCCATCAACCCTTGGGGTCGCTATTGACCACTTTGGGGAACCCTGGCTTAAATGTAGAGCCAGATCTTGAAACTAAAATCCATCTTGAAGTTGACTGACTTCTCTGAGAGAGCAATCCACTATTAGGGATTCCACAGCTGACAAGACCATTTCACATTTTCACATGATACACTGCTCCCATGATGGGGTGCAGAGGAGAGACCTCTCAGTAGATCATAACATTTTACAAAGTGCATAGAGATGTATATCTATTTCTCATAAAGCTACTGCAGTGTTGCTATTCACACTTTTTAGTAGCTAAACAGATTGTGTTCTGTCCTTACAGACTTGTCATATTGCATATAACATTATTGTTGGTGGCTTGAATACATTTTTTGATTATCAACATGATTGTGAAATAACTTGTCATTGTGAAAGCAACCATTTTAGCTTGCATTATCTGGGTGGGTGAAATGGATTATTGATTTTATACTGTATCTCAGCAGCAATTTATTTAACTTTTGTTTTTTATTATTATCTTGTATAAGAAAAAGCTTATTTCCTGCTTGATAATGACCATACAGCCTTCCATCACTGGAGTTTCAAAATAAGACTCTCAATTTTTGTTTCTCTCCTGATTTTGAGGGAGATTTTGATGTAATTTGTTTTTCAAGAGGAAGGACTGAACCTGGTTTCAGGTATTCCATGAAATGAGAGGTTTATTTAACTCACATTAAATATAAACACTGCTGTTCTTTGTAACTTTTGCACCAAAAGACAAATATTTTTAGCTCTTTGCAGCTTACAAACACACAAGTTGGGATAATATTCATAGTGTCTTGGATGATTTAGAAAATGGACAGAAAGCAATCTGTTCAGATATAAGAGGGATGGTAAAGAAAAAGAATTCATGCTTGATTTTCCTCCAGCATGAAATTTGGCCTGCATACAGTAAAGTGTCTTTGTGTGAGCTTTATTCATGGATCAGGTGACTGCACTTCAGTCTGTTTTGAAGGCCAAGCAAGAGAAGAATTTAAAGTAATAGTGGAATCAGAGCAGTGTTTCTCAACCTTGGCAACTTTAAGATGTGTGGACTTCAACTCCCAGAATTCCCCAGCCAGCCATGGGTTGGCTGGATGGCTGGGGAATTCTGGGAGTTGAAGTCCATACATCTTAACGTTGCCAAGGTTGAGGAACCCTGAGCTAGAGGTTCTCTGTCCACAATAGAAATGCACAACCTACCACCACAAAAATGCATTTGGCTGCTAAAGAATTGCATAAAGTTCCTAAAGCTCCTCCAAAAGTTGCCTTATATATTTTTTTCAAATGGCAAAAGGGAAATGGTCTTGAGAATACAGAATATAACCTATTAAGAGTATTTATTTAACGTAGTGTAAATCAAATCAAGCAGATTTTTTGGCCTAGTGATTGGTCCTGACTTTGAAAATCATGGTCCTTATTTTAAACAACCCACAGATTGACATCGGCACAGAGCAGATCCATTTCAACCCCTCCCCAAACCACCCCACAAAAAATAGTTGATGCCCAATTACTGAGCTTCTCTGCAGATATAATTAAGGGAGCTATAGATAAGTAGTTGTCTGATATATATTCAATGGGAAACGGTGCTGGGTATTGTTCAGTAACATCTGGAGGCCTACATCTTCCTTTAGTTTAAGATTCTCTGTGTTCCTAGACTTATATTGGTAAATGAAGTATCTCAAGCAAACAACCAAGCTCAGAGAGCACCAAGGACTCCACAGTTCAACCCTGAGCTACAGATATTCTCTTCTATTGGAATTAGTAGTGTCCTCAATCAGGAAGGCTACTCTGCCAATAAAGGATTGAAGCAGGAAAGCTTTCACCTTCAGACTAATCCTTTTCTATGAGACAGGTTATTTCCTGGTACCAATAAGCTACAGATTGCACTGCCAATCATATCCACCTTAGAAATGGCTGGGCTGATGATTTACAGCATATAACAGGAAAAAAACAAATGGATTGGATTCACGTTCACATACAACATACACGGGGTGTACAGAATAGAACACATTTTCTAACAGAAATCAAATGTTTTCAAGATACTTTATAAAACTGTTCATGTTTTATAAGGTTTTAGCAACCTGCTAATAATGTCTGTCATTGCTTGAAAAAAGGTGAGTAATAGTGTTCAAGACCAGCCACTAAAATACAAACCTTCTGTCAAATTGTAAAACAAGTTCGACCATGTCTTACTGACCAGTAAGGCTAATTGTAACATTTTACTCTTCTTGAGGGGGTGGCAAAAAAGACGGGAAAATTCATTTACTTAGATAATGCTATAAAAAGGGAGAGATGCAGTTGCTCTCATGAAAACACCTTTAAAAAGCTTTCTAGTAGTTACAAGAAAAAGGCCAAATTTAAATCTACACAATAGTAACAACATAACATTCTAGTTACTGGTAGGTTACACAGATTTTCTTTTATTATCATTTGAAAAAGAATGAAAATAATGGTTACTAAAAAAAGTCCTTTCTTTTCCCCAAATTTCACAAAAATACAGCTGGTAAATTAGTAACTCTGTGCATATTGCTAAGATACTTTATTGTCTATAAAAAGATTTAAAAGAATCCTAAAGAAAAAAGAAAAAAATATAAGTAAAAAATGTAAAAAATGTTTTTTCTTTTTTTTTATTTTGTTGCACTTCTTCCACTTTTTTGTAAAGCACTTTTTATGTTTTTTCCCTCTCTATGACAATGTATATATCTCCATCGGTATTATCATTGTGTTCTTTCTTTTTCTTTCTTTTTGTTATTAATTATAAAGCAATAAAAAATAATTTTTAAAAAATGCTCTATTGTCTAAGATACTTTATTTCTTGATAACCAAATACTCCAAGGGGCATTGGAAAGTCTATGAAAGAGAAAACAGTTTATATGAATATAGAATAATTAATTTGTGTTATCTTCCTAAAGAAGCCTATATCTCAAGATGGCCTTTCCTAACCTGAGCATTGGCAGTGCAGGCTGGGTCATATGGGAGAGCATTTGAATGGGGAAGATTGCCTTAAGAAATAGTTTTTCATTGTTGTCTTTTGGACTGAATCCACACTTCATAATGTTCAGAATGTGTGAAATCAGTGAGATGACTCAATGCTCACCTGACCCTAAACCTGACTCCCTTAATATCATTCTACTCTGCCTGTGAAAATCTGGATCTAAACCTTTATTTTTGAATGTTGTAGTTGGCCCAAAGTTTTTGGTTCCTTCAGTTCATTTGTATTGGTTTCCCACCTCAGATTTCCAATTAAAATTTTCATTAGTTTCATTAGTTTTGTTTTTAATGCAGAGAAATCTATAATTCACATCTGAATTTCCTTCCCTCATCACCCTCTCATACATGTGTGCGTGCACACACACACAGGCAGAGCAAGGAAAGTGTGGCGTGGGCCCAGGTTATCCGAGGAACTGTCTTATCCCAATTACATTGACCCATTCCACCTGGTCTGGCAGGAAGGGCATGTTACAGACCCTGTCAGCTAAAGAATTTCAGCTGGCGGGGTCTAGGAGGAGAGCCTTTTCTACTGTTGCCCCCACCCTATGGAACATCTTGAGGTGAGGCTGGCCCCCACTCTTCTGGCCTTCCGGAAGAGCGTCAAGACCTGGCTCTGCCAACTAGCTTGGGGATCCAATAAGTAGGTAATCCTGGGGCTGGTTGGTGGTTTGAAGATGCTCTCTCCACCTTTTTAGTTTTTCTCTTTTAACGTTGTATTTTTTGCACTTTTTATAATGGTTTTTATTATCTTTTATATGTAAACCTCTGATCAAGGACATTAATTTAGCCATCTCTGCAAGTTCCATCATCTTCACCAGCCATTCCTCCATTGTGGGTAGTGCTGAACCTTTCCACTTTTTTTTTTTATACAAATTTTATTAGAGTTTTAAAATATACAAACTTAAAAGTTAGAAATAGAACAGAAAAAGAAATACAAATCAAAGAAAAAGAAAAAGAAAAAGTGTAGAAAAGTAAAAGAAAGATAAAGCATAGAAATTAATCGACTTCCGATCTATCTATGGTCATAGGAATAAAAAATTCTTTCTTACATGCTAGCTTTAAATATAATATTCATATACATTTCTTGTCTAATATGTTTTACTTCTGTATAATCTAGTCATCAAAACCCCATGCAAGCTTTGCTCCACCTGCTTTTTGCAAATAGTCTATTAATGGTTTCCACTCTTTAAGATAATAACAATTTGAGTTTTCTTTTAGTAAACATGTCAATTTATCATTTTCTGCCATATCCATTAGTTTTAACATCCATTCTTGTATCGTCGGTAAAGTTTGGTTTTTCCAATTTTGTGCATAAAGAAGTCTTGCTGCTGTAATCATATATTGTATAATTCTAATAAAATGCTTTTCTATTTGTACATCTAATAATCCAAGTAAAGATAATTCTGGCTTAAATGGAATTCGTATTTGTAATATGTTTTGCATCAGTGAGTGTATTTCAGTCCAAAATTTCTTTGTCACATTACATGTCCACCACATATGGTAAAAAGACCCCTCTTGTTTTTTACATTTCCAACATATGTTGGAAACAGTCCCATATATTTTAGCAAGTTTTTGTGGGGTCACTGAACCTTTCCACTTTTGAGCATATAATAATCTTGCTGCAGTTGTCATATATAAAAACAAAGTTCCATGACTTTTTTCTAGTTGCCTTTTCATTAGTCCCAAAAGAAAAGTATCTGGATTCAGTTGTACTTTAATCTTTAAAATTTTCTGAATTAATGTATGTGTTTGTATCCAATTTTTTTTTTTTTTTTGGTTTTTTACATGTCCACCAAACATGATAAAATGTCCCTTCATGTGGCTCACATTTCCAGCAAAGATTCAAGATGCCTTTATACATTCTAGACAATTTCTCTGGTGACAAATACCAACGGTACAACATTTTATAAAAATTCTCTTTAAGGCTAGAACATAATGTAAATTTCAATCCTTTCAACCACATATTTTCCACATATGATCCATTTGTATATTATAGCCAAAAGATTTAGCCCATTTGATCATATATTCTTTTACTTGTTCTTCTTCTGTCTGATATATTTCAGTAAAAGTTTATACATTTTAACAATAACATGTTCATCATTAATTCTATTTCAAATTCAGTCTTACTTTGTTCAAAACCATAAAATCTTTTATCCACTTTAAACCTTTCTGATAATTGTACATAAGAAAACCATTGACAAGTTATCATTCTGTTGTCAAATCTTCTCTTGATTTCATTTTACAATCCCTTTGAGAGAATTCTAGTATATCACAGTAAGTTAACCATTTATGTTTACTTACCATTTCTTGCTTATAAAATGCTTCTTGCACTGAAAGACACAAAGGTGTTTACTCTAAGAATGGCCTGCCTGACATAAGGGTTTTCGAAATCTACATTAACCTTAGCTTTGTCTTACCATAGATATCCATGCCACCCAAATCTTAAATCATGTCCTTCTAACTCCAATAGCCTTCTATTTCTTAACAACCCCACTCTTTCATCCAAACTAAACAACAGGCAGCATAATATAATTTCAGGTCTGGCAGACCCAATCCTTCTTTTTCCTTTGCATCTTGTAGTACCTTATATTTGACTCGTGGCTTTTTCCCCTACCATACAAATTAACATATATCATTCTGCCATTGTTTAAATGGTACATCAGTTGTCAAAACAGGTATTGTCTGAAAGAAAAATAACATTCTAGGTAAAACATTCATCTTAATCACAGAAATTAAGGAAACACTGATTTTTCCATATATTGCAATTAATTTTAAGGCATCCTCTATTTATTGTTCTATGTGAATTATTTACAGCCTTGTGTGAATTTGCTGAAAAATCTGTCTCAGACTTTATTCATGATTGTACTGGGAATTCTTTTAATGCAGGCTATGATTATGGACATGTCAATTTGTTTGCCATGATGAATAAACACAAACACACACACACACAAACCAATCAAGGCAGACCAAACCCTGCACAAAAACCATCTTGATATGTGTTTGTGTGTGTGTGTGTGAGAGAGAGAGAGAGAGAATGAGAATGTCAATGTTGCAGCAGGAACTCCTGGTGCAACTGACACAACTAAATGTTCCTACAAATTGTATCTGCTCCAGAATCCATTTTAGAAAGTCTTCTCACAGGAATTCAAGAGAAGTACAATATAAAGAAGAATTAATACATTATGAATCAATGATGGAATGGAATGAATAGGGACATCCTTTCAGAGCTTTGGTCTGAATGGAATTTGAATAAACTCAATGCCTTTCTGTCTTTCAGTTCTAATTCAGCATTGGCTTCAAAGAGGTCTTCAGAAATGGATTAATTTTTGCTGCTTCTTGAAACTCTAAATTTACAAGATACAATTGGTATATTGTAACTGATGAAAGAAAATGTGGGAGGGTTTTCAAGCTTCACTCCAGGGTCATCAAATCCTATTTCAGTATATTCTGCATTTTGAAGTGTTTTCCATAACTTTGACCATAGAACAAAAGAAGGAAGGAAACAATTATTCTCCTAATATGAAGTTTCTTGATTTATTAGAACAGACGTGGTATTTGTTATTGTTTTCCTGTTCTTTGTAAATATCTGTTTAAATACTGTTTCTTGACTCAGAAATAAAAACCAGGCACATCATATCTGAAATATTTCTTCTAACCTTTAATCTTTATAAAAATATTTCTGTGGACAGGGTACTGATTTTCTACAACTTTTAAAAGAAATACATTATTATTGCAATATAAAATCTGACCTTTCTTTCTCTGAATTTTTCTACTGAATGTTACCAAAAAGAACAATATACATATTTATTCCATACCAGCAAAATCTTCTGAGTGAAACCCAGGAAAATTTAATATGTGAATCTTGAAAGACTGGATGTTTTTCTCTATCATACTTATCTCAAGCAGGCATGGCAGTACACTTTTATTTTATTTTATTTTATTTTATTTTATTTTATTTATTATTTTATTATTTTATTTTATTATTTTATTTTTTATATTATTTTTTTATTTTATTTTTTTATTTTATTTTATTTTATTATTTTATTTATTTTATTTTATTATTTTATTATTTTATTTTATTTTATTTTATTTTATTTTATTTTATTTTATTATTTTATTTTATTTTATTTTATTTTATCAGAGGCTTAGGTGTGAAATTGACCTGTCTGCTTTCCTTTTGGATGGTCATCCTACTTATTTCTGAATCTTGCCTGAGAAAGAATTAAAAAAGAATCTGAAATGCTGGAAAGCAGTATAATTGACACCCCTATAGTAGAAGATGCCACTGTACATGAGTGGGAAAGAATTCTCAGAGAGTTTTCTGAGAGCCTTTCCCTTCTTCTTTCTTTTCTACAAGTTCTACTGCTATGCCAGCTACACTATATCTCCCTTCATTGCAGCTATAGGTAGTCCTCACTTAAAAACGGTAACTGGGCCGGAATTTCCATCGCTAAGCGATGCAGTCATAAAGCGTGACATCACGTGACCGTGCCACTTAGCGACAGAAATTCCAGCACTTCTGGTTGCTGTTGTTAAGCAAATCACTGTGGGTCATTAAGTAAGTACATCATATGGTCACCACTTGCAACCTCCTGCCAGCTTCCTCATTGACTTTGCTTGTAGGAAGCTGGCAAAGGTTGCAAATGGCGATTACGTGACCGTGGGGATGCTGCAATGGCTGTAAGTATGAGGACCAGTTGTAAATACCACTCATTCAGTGCCATCATAAGTTTGAACAGTTGCTGAATGAGTGGTCGTTAAGCAAGGACCATCTGTATTAGGACCATATTAAGATTAGCTGCCTTCTTCTTCATTGCCAGTATCCTAACCCACTCCCATTCCTCTTACTACACATGAACCATAAGAACACAGAGGAACCACTGAATATCTGTAACTTCATGAAGCATGCTATATATACGGTACAATGACAATACCCCCATGAGCATGGGTAAACACAAAGGAGAAAAAGATCTGTATGATCAGATGTAAAGAGGCCTATTCCTGCCAAAGAAGTAAAAGGGAGAGAGAGAATGTTTGAATCAATCAAGTACCAATCATGGAAAAGGTCAGTCTGTATTACAGAGCTTTCCAAACTGTGTGTCACGACACATTTGTGTGTCAGCTGCAGTGTCTGGGTGTGTCGTGGCTGCTGCTGCCTCCGAGCCCTGCCAGGATTCCACGCAGGTCCTGGTGCCTGCCTTGTGCCCTTCTGCCTCCAAACCTGCCCTGCCAGGATTCCGCACAGGTCCTAGTGCCTGCCTTGTGCCCTTCTGCCTCCAAACCTGCTGTGATTCCGTGCAGGTCCTAGTGCCTGCCTTGTGCCTTGCTGCCTCCAAACCTGCTGTGATTCCGCACAGGTCCTAGTGCCTGCCTTGTGCCCTGCTGTAAGAGTGTGTCGCGAAATGATGCGGGTCTAAAAAGTGTGTCACCAACATGAAAAGTTTGGAAAGCTCTGCTGTATTAGGATAAATATAGCAAAACATTTCTTATATAATTGCACTTAAGCAATTTTTTAAAGTTTTCCTTGAATTGAGCTCAGCTCCTGAGGAATACATGTACATATCCATGTCAGGTTTTTTTTTTTGCAGCTGCACTTCTTTGCTTATGTAAGCTCAATGTGTTAGTGTCCTTGTGTAATCAGATCTGCTCCATATGACCTCTGCTTGTTTTTGGAACTCCTGGCCCATTCTTTTGGTGTGACAAACTAATCTTGCTTTCCCAATTGTTGCCACTTTCTGCCATAAAGCTTCAGGAAGAAGATTTTCCAATCACTTGTTTTCTGGTCCTTTAATGCTATCAATATGCAAAGCACTGCTCAACCACTAAGCTATTGCGACATCTCTTGGTTATTATTTTCCTAATTAAGATTGCTAATCCCATACATTTTAACCATCCTTTTGTCTAGGATTGCTACTAAATTTTACCTAACTTTTCAAAGTAAATTTGGAGGCTCCCATTTGAACACAACATCCAACAAAACATTGCAACCCAGAGCGGTTCCAATGATGCAATTGAAGTCTTGTCCCAGTACCTGATGGCTGGTGGGGTCTAGATGGGTCAAAACAAGCTGAAGTTGAACCCCAGCAATAGGGAGCTACTGTTTATTCAGCAAGGTTCTCTATCGGCTCCCATGATGTCTCTAAGAGGGGCAGCACTGAGAAAGCATAAAAGAGGATCCTTCTGGACTCACAGCTCCTGCTGGATGGGCAGGTGAAGTATGTGGCCAGGAGAGCCTTTGACCAGTTTGGGTTGTTACAGCATTGTTGACCCTACCTGGAGTGAGAAGACCTGGTTACAGTGACTCATGTTCCTATCACCATCTAGTTAGACTATTGCAATGTACCAACAGAAACTGCAGTTGGTAAAAAATGCAGCAGTCTGTATGTTTGATGCCATGAACTCATGACATCTGTACTATAGGCCTACATTGGTTGCCACTACATTTCCAGGTACAATTTAAAGTGCTGATTTTAACTTGTAACACCCTATATAGCTTGGCATCAAGGCAGGGGCATCTAGGGGGTAGGTCAAAAAAGATAAGATGGTGGTCATGACCATGAGATTGAAGCCCCATCCCTTTGTTCATGTGATGTTCACATATGTACAGAAGAGATGGGGCTTCAATCCCAAGGTCATGACTCCTATCTTGACCTTGCACCAAGGTACTTTCAGGACCACCTATTTCAGCTAGAACTGACAATCCCATAAGAACTCAATTACTTGTAATTCCCCATTATTGTAAAGTTAAGGTGGTGAGACCAAGAGGAGATTTTCAGCCCTCATATTGTGGAATAGCTTCACCCGAGAAGCTAGATTAGTTCCAGCATTATTGTCCTTCCAGAAACAAGTTGAAATGGAGCACTTCTGGAGGGCTTTTTAAATTTAATTTATTGAGGGAACACCATGTATATGTTTATATTGTAGTAAATCATTTTTTTTAATTTTTGTAACTGCATTATTATATTGTGGGAATGTTTTGTTTATATATATTGTTAATACCTTTGTACACTGCCTAGAGTCATTTGGTTGTGGAGGTTTAGAAATGTAATAAATAAAATACATTAATTGATAAATAAAATACATTAATAAATAAATGGCCTCAGCTCATAAACTGTTCAGTTCGTTGGTGGGTTCATTTACAAAGCCGCATGGCTATTAAAACTTCTCTCTGTAACTTTGGCTGAGCTTGTTGCTAGAAACCAAATGCTTTATTTTGATTTCTACGATCCAACACAGAGAGATAGGCATGCTTAATTCCAACTGAAATCAATGAGACTCAGGTGTTTAATTGGAAATTTAAGTGCTATTGATTTTTGAAAGAGAGCAAAGTACACCTAACTTCTTTGTTCTTTTTTCTGAATGCAGCAATTGCAAATGAATTGCTAGCTTTCTCAAATCTCCCCCAACACACTGATCTAGATAACAAGTTCTTTACTTCTTTACCCCTTTTCTGTTCTATGTGAGATTTATGGCATCCAACACTCTGGGTGACCTGTCTGTAAATGAGAGACCATACAGAGCCTTATAGCCCAAGTTCTGCAAAAGAAAAATATATGAGAATACTATTCTAGGACTTCCGGTGGGAATATGGCGGACTGAACAGCTGTGCCCATGAGCTCCATGGGCAGAACTGGCATCGTGGCAGTTTTTTTGGGCTCAGGCTGGTTTCTCCTGAAGCCCAGGAGCATTTTCCGGATCTAGGAAACACTTGGAATTGACCCACTCGTCCTCCGGACGGCGAATTGTAGCCAGGAGATCATAAGCAGCATTTACGATTGACGAGTAAGACTTCGCCGGAAGGCTGGGACGTCACCATTTCCAAGCCGCACTGCAGCCTTAAAGGGACATTAAGTCCAGCCACCCCATTTCTAAAGCACCCAATTTATTTTTTCTTTAAGCATCCATACCCTAAGAGAGGCTTTCTACATTAAGGAGAAACAATCTCTCTTGGTGCTTATCATTATTTTTGTGGGGTTTTTTTGAAAAAAATTTTTTTAAGCTTTGGATTTTGCTTTCCATCCAATACTAAGGAGAATTGAGAGTATATTATTGTCTCCCTGTCATTATTTCTGTGCTAATTTTTGAAGATTTTAGCATTTCTCCTACACATTGAATCTGCTGTTCTGAACTTTTACTTAAACCTGACATATTTTGTGTCTGGGGGTATGTTTTGTTGGTTGCTTCAATGTTCAGCAAATGTATATAGCATTCACATGTATTTCCTAGACTGGGTTTTGTGGCCCAGCTAATTGACAGACTGGTATAAGAGGGGGCAGAAGAAAACTCTGGTAGGCTGTCAAGAGTTTTACCTGAGAACAATAAAGTAGTTCCAGTAGTTCTTACGGTATCTGTTTCATGATCTGGCCTACCTTGGAGGGCTGACACTAGCTCTCTTGAGAAGTCTATAATGCTGGGAAAAATGGAAGGAAAGAGAAGTGGATCCATCCAGCAGCATGGCAATCGGTACACCATTGGAAGACCTGAAGGGCCAGGTTGGGGACAGATTATCCTACAGAAGTTCTGTCCATGAGATCACTCACTAAGAGTCATCACTGACCTGATGGTAGCTAATCAACAATCCATCAAAAAATTGGCAGTTAGTAGGAAAAACTGCTTAAATTAATTCCTATAAAAGTATAAGCCTGCTTTTGCTGCTGTTTTACTATATTAATGCTTTACTAGTATATATATCTTTTGAGATTTATAGTAAAGCAGAATTAGATGCATTTTTAGATAAAAAGCAATTAATGCATTTTATAACAGATGAGTTGAGGATAATCTTGAAATGTTAAAAATATGTGAGTCTACCTCTATATTTGTCATTTACAAAACTTTGGCCATTTTCATTTAGCTGAATAAATCAGCTTGCTGGGACTTTGACCAGGTTCTACACATATTAAAATATAAGTATGTGTAATATCTCATTTATGAACTGTTTGCATTCCTATACAGACTTTATTGCACCATATTTTAGGGAGCCTACAAGTCTCAGGTATCTGGGGAATGAGTCATAAAATGAGTACAAGGAGTAAAGATCAAACTTTATTCTAAATTCCTTCTTGGTTATTAAGAGAATAGAGGTACTAGTGGTCAATGAAATACTTACTTTTTGTATCTCAGAGTAGGAACCAATCTTGGTCACAATTAATCCTGCCTTAATTTCTTTTAGTACTCTAAAATATATATGAAATAAACTCTCAGAATAATGATACTGAATGGGCCACTCTGCAAAACCATCACTGCAGTTACTGAATCAGTCAACTCCATGTTAGCTCTAATTCCCTTTTGCTTTTTTTCAGCCAAGGCTTCCTCCAGCTGGGGTTAGGCTGACCTTGGATGCTAAGCAAAGCCAGGCTGGGATTTAGTAGCTGAAGACGACAATGGCACAGCATTTGGCTCAGGGGCGTCCCTCATGGTCTATTACAGTGTTTCTCAACCTTGGCAACTTTAAGATGTTTGGACTACAACTCCCAGAATTCCCCAGCCAGCATGGCTGGCTGGGGAATTCTGGAACTTGAAGTCCAGACATCTTAAAGTTGCCAAGGTTGAGAAACACCGGTCTATTAACTCAACTATCCAAACAACAGCTGAACAACTAGCAGGGCTGGATGCACAATTCAAATGTGCCTTGGAACTCTTGTAAGCACAGCACCTGAAAAAAAAATGCAGCTGCTTTAAGAGGCATATTAATGAGTCAACCCGTAAATGCAGTGACACCCACCCCCCAAAGTGGTCAGGTTGATTTAATGAACAGCAGAAAAGTGTTTATAATTGCATGAGCTCCAAAGCACTTCTCCCAAATAATTTCCGAAGACTGCACCGCTGTACCAAATATTACAAACAATTACCCTCATCTGACAACAATTTCACATTCCGTGCCAAAAAACAAAAACCTAGTTAAATGCTTATATAAATGAATCTGTTCTCAAAACTAAAAGTACCTTTTGGTATAGCATAATTTACGGTAATCCTGACTGTAAGAGGCACTTCACACACCTAAAGTGTTCTATTGTAAGAGTTCTAAAGGCTTTTATAGTTGCAACATACCTCCTCTTCCAACTTAAAATGGTTATTTTTTAAAGGCACTATGTTAACCTTTTGTGTTTATGGGGAAGATATAACAGTGGATTTAGTCCTCTATTTGTTGAGTAGCTTTCTGAGAAGACACAACTTTATGAAACTGTTTCTCACTGTTTCTGTTGTTTTTTTTGATCCACAAATCAACAGCAAAGCTTAATTTCTACTTGCCAACAGCAATAAGGACATATAGCTGAACTAGACAAAGTACTTGAACCAAACTTGTGGAAATGATTTTGCTGCAGCACATGCATATAAAAGGATTCCCCCCTGCAAATCTAACAAATTGTTAATCAGTGAGTTATAGATTCTGACATGCTGTATACTATACCGGAAATTAAGGCATTTGTTGGACCACATCCAGAAATAATGATTCGGTGCATAGAGGCCAAGTAAACTAAGTGCCATAACATTATTAATTACAGTACAGCAAGAGATTTTTAACAGCGAAAGCTGTGCCATCGTGCTATGCTGCTTCATAAGGGGAAGCATAACTGGCACTTAAAGCTGAAGGCTGCCCTGATCCTCTTGCTATACCTTTAAATGGGGAAGTGTCCTTAAGGAATTCTCACGGGATTCCCTGAATAAGATACGAAGGAGGCTGAAGTATCATGCAGGCTTAGGAAGCAATACGCGTTAAACTGAGGTATAGGCTTCCTTGGAAGTAAAGGGTTACTCAAAAGTAAAGTAAAGTCCTACTCCTAAAGAGGAATTTTCTTTTGATGACCTGAATTGCTGCAACTTGGGTATGGCCCAAGATTTCAGGCTTTAAAATCCTTCATTGCAGATTGATTGATTGATTGATTGATTGATTGATTACGTATGGCATAGCAGAATGCAGCATTATTTAAAAGTTCACAGAACAATATATAAATATGTATAAAATGTAAACATCAAAACAATAAATTATTTTAAAAGCACACAATGTGAATACTGAATGGAATTATACATAAGATTAAATTATTTATGAGCAGTTACTAAAGTGGCTAAGCCTATGGCCAGATATCTAGATCGTTTAGCCATTGGACAGCAGTGCCCTCAAGATGATGTAGTTCTTGCAGGGAGCCAGATAACCTTCTGAGGGGACATTCCATCGCGATTTGATGTAAAATTTGCGGGACATTCCCACAGTCACAGTTAGAATTATCAACCAGCCCCCATTTATGTTTCCAATATTGGCACCTGCCATGATTAGTTTGAATCTGGTTAAGTGCTGTCCAGTTTTTCCTTGGAAGATCAAAGCCATAGGGACGTTGTACTGGATCAGACACTAAGTTAAACAGATCCGGGTTAGAAATTGCCCACTCCTGGCGCCATGCTGTCTCAATGTCGAAATCTTCTCTGACTAATTGCTGTCCAAGTTTCCATGATGGGTTCCGATATTTGAGTCTAGGTATTTGATCGTGACAGTCTTCATGTATAGGTAATAATTGGTTTGCCTCGCATTTCAGCCACTCCCTTTTTAAGCCTAATTGTCTTCTAAGATGTAGGGGGTGGTATGTTAGATAATTGAATTTTTTCAATTGAATTTATTGAATTTTTGTAGTATTTATGTTTTTACTGATTTTAAACTTATGCTGTGAACTGCCCAGGGTCCCTCCTTGCGGGGGAGATGGGCAGGATATAAATATGTTTATAAATAAATAATAAATTATTATTATTATTATTTAGCGTCTAGAGCGCCGCTGGAGAAAGACGAAGACGGAACTCGACCGAACACAATCTAGAGCCGCTATTAAGGCCTACCTTGTGGCGGTAAGAGCGGCGAAACGTGATTATTTCTCCGTTCTTATTGCGTCCGCAGAATGCCATCCGAGGGCCCTGTTCAAGATTACTCGATCTCTCTTAGGTAGGGTGGTAGTGACCACCCACCTGCAGGGCCGTGCGGAAGAATTTTCTGAGCATCTGCAGGATAAAATCGCTCGGATTCGGTCCAAGTTGGACTCCATGCGTGGAATGCAGTCTGGGGAGATGCCGGGAGAGTGGTCTTGCCCTGTTATCTGGGAACGATTTGATCCTGTTGGACCTAAGGAAGTGGACAGGATCCTTCGAATTGTTAATTCCACCACATGTCAGTTAGATCCCTGCCCTTCCTGGCTGGTAAAATTGGCCAGGGAGGTGACAGGTGGATGGGTCCAGGCTATGATTAATACATCCTTGTTGGAGGGGGTGGTTCCGACTGCCTTCAAGGAGGCATTGGTGCACCCCCTCCTCAAGAAGCCATCCCTGGACCCTACCATCCTGGACAACTTTTGTCCAGTCTCCCACCTTCCCTTTTTGGGAAAGGTGGTTGAGAAAGTGGTGGCGTTGCAACTTCAAAGGACCCTGGATGAAGCGGATTATTTAGACCCTTTCCAGTCAGGTTTCAGGCCGGGACATGGGACGGAGACTGCATTGGTCGCGCTTATAGATGATCTCTGGCGGGAGCAGGATGGAGGTAGTGCATCCATCCTGGCTCTCTTAGATCTCTCAGCGGCTTTCGATACCATCAACCATGGTATCCTTTTGGGGTGGCTTAGGGAGTTGGGGGTGGGTGGCATAGTTTTACGCTGGTTCACCTCCTTCCTCCGGGGCCGCTCCCAGTCGGTGGTGATAGGAGAGGAGAGATCCAGCCCACGACCGCTCCTATGTGGGGTGCCGCAGGGTTCGGTTCTCTCTCCTCTCCTATTTAACATCTACATGAAACCGCTGGGCGAGATCATCCATCACCATGGGATGAGGTATCATCAGTATGCGGATGATAATCAATTGTATATCTCCATCCCTGGTGAGGTAAGTGATGCAGTGTCCACCCTGTCCCAGTGCCTGGGGGCTGTGAGGGCCTGGATGGGGAACAACAGGCTTCAATTGAACCCTGGTAAGACCGAGTGGCTGTGGATTGATGGCTTAGCGTCTTCTGGGAAATTATCATCTTTGGTTCTCGATGGGGTAGCACTGCCCCGTTCGGAACCGGTGCGTAATCTGGGGGTCCTTCTAGACTCACGACTCCTGCTCAAAGAGCAGGTGGCAGTCGTGGCTAGGAGGGCTTTCGCACAGCTTCGGTTAGTGAGCCAGTTATGCCCATTCCTGGATCGCGACGCCCTCCGAACAGTCACTTATGCTCTCGTCATCTCCCATGTACATTATTGCAATGTGCTCTACATGGGGCTACCCTTGAAGACTATCCAGAAGCTACAGCTAGTGCAGAATGCGGCCGCGCGAGCAATTTTGGGTGCACCAAAATCTGCACACATAACACCTCTGCTCCGCGAGCTGCATTGGGTGCCGGTCTGCTTCCGGGTACAATTCAAGGTGTTGGTTATTACCTTTAAAGCCCTACATGGCATGGGGCCAGAATACCTGAGGGACCATCTGATCCCCATGTTATCGACCCGCCCCACTCGGTCATTCAGAGAGGGCCTGCTACGAACCCCATCAATTAGAGAATGCCATCTGATGGGGTCTAGGAGGCGGGCCTTCTCTGTGGTAGCGCCCACTCTATGGAACACCTTGCCCCCAGAGTTAAGACAGATCTCCTCCCTCCCGACCTTTAGGAAAGAGCTGAAGACCTGGTTCTGCCACCTGGCATGGGAAGGAGGAAGGGATAGCTCCTCATGGGGGTGGCTAATCCCCTAATTTTATAATTGTCCTTCTTTTAATTATTCCATCACCATCTGGATTTTAGAATATGTATTTTATTGTATATCTGTGATTTTAGATATTTTAGATTTTATTTTAACTTGTTCATTGTGTACCGCCCAGAGTTCCCCAAGGGGGGAGATGGGCGGTCATATTAAATAAATAAATAAATAAATAAATAAATAAATAAATAAATAAATCCGGTAGCCATTCGGAAGGCGTTGATTTAATGGTTCCTGATATTAGCCTCATAGTGCGGTTAAGCTGGATGTCCACTGCTTTTGTGTGAGCACTGTTTAACCATACAGGGCTGCAGTACTCAGCCATCGAATATGCCAAAGCAAGAGCTGATGTCCTAAGAACTGTAGCACTTGCTCCTCAGCTAGTGCTGGAAAGTTTGTGAAGAATGTTGTTCCTAGTTTTTATTTTATCCATAGTTTTCCTTAGGTGTTCCCTATAAGTTAAGTTATAAGTTAAGTTCCCTATTAGTTAAGGGAACGGGCATGGTGGCTCAGTGGGTAAGATGCCAGGCTTGTCGATCAGAAGATTGCAAGTTTGGAGGTTTGAGACCCGAGCGCCACATGACGGAGTGAGCTCCCGCACTTGCCCCAGCTCTTGCCAACCTAGCAATTTGAAAGCATGCCAATGCAAGTAGATTAATGGGTACCACTTTGGTGGGATGGCAACAGTGTTCCGTGTGCGTCATGCCGGCCACATGACCGCGGAAGCGTCTTCGGACAACGCTGGCTCTTCGGCTAACAAATGGAGATGAGCACCAGCCCCTAGAGTCGGACACAACTGCAGAAATGTGCGCGGGGAACTTTTACCTTTAAAGTTAAGGACCGATCAAGAGTCACTCCTAAATATTTTGGGGTGCGGTTACACTTCAGCAGCTGATTCCTAAATTCCACTGTTGGTGTATAATTGGCTTGCCTGTTGTTCAAATGTAAACAAGCGACCTCGGTTTTGTTGATATTAGGTTTTAGTCTCCAAGTTTCAAAAAACTTTCATTGCAGATGTCAGTGGTGGAATGATATTGGTGGACTGTGGAGGTTTGGGTTGTTTGCTGGATCAGCTTATCTCTCTGTTGTGTGGTGTTTCACTCCTGAACATGCTTTGGACCCTGTTGGCTTTGCTTATTGTGTGGACTCTCGGCCTCTATCCTTGTTTTATTTACAGTGTGGGTTTTCTCCTTCGCTGTTTTGCATGCAAGATTCTGCAGATTCTGCAGATTCTGAAGACTGAAGGCAAAAGGAGAAGGGGACAGCAGAGGATAAGATAGTTAGATAGCATCACCGATGTAACGAACATGAATTTGAGTAAACTCTGGGAGACAGTGGAGGACAGGAAGGCCTGGCGTGCTATGGTCCATGAGGTCACGAAGAGTCGGACATGACTAAACGACTGAACAACAACAACAATGCAAGATTCTAAATTTTATTTATTTCTTATTTTTTTTTGCCCATTGCAATCAAGAAACTAAACATATGACCTATGAAAGCCGCCCAAATGTTTCTCTGCCCCAAATTCAAATTTGGGAATAGTTTCTGAGAATTAGAACTGCCAGATCTGGACTGCAGAAATATGCATGGCCACTAGATGGCAGGAACAAAAGAGGGAAAACTCTAGCTTTGCTGCCATCTTGTACTTGTCTGAATTTTTATAACCCTAACATGTTAGCCTTGTCAAAATTCTCTTTCAGCCCCGGATGCTGCACTCTCTATGTTTTGCACACACTGCCTATTTCTGCTGCCACCAATACAGTGTATTTGTGGCCACCATATTTTAATAACTAATTGCCAAAGTGATTGCCCAGTATTGAGAAGGCAAAACAAAGAGTTTGGGCTAATTTGATTATTTGGGAAATTATTCTTAATGCTGAAATGACCAGTATCACTTACACTGAGGGAAGCAACTATTGCCAAGACAGGGACTGAAATGGAGCTTAGTCTGGCTTTGTTCTGCTTCTGATGTGAGTCAGTACAGGTAGTCCTCATTTAGTGACCACAATTGGGACCAGCAACTTGGTTGTTAAGCAAAGCGGTTGCTAAGTGAAACTGCAACTGTGCTTATGATCTTACTTCAGATTTCCTTTGCTTTCAGACCTGCGAAGGTCATAAATGTGAGGATTGGTCATAAAGTTACTTTTTCATCACCATCGTAACTGTGAACGGTCTCTAAACAAGGCAGTTGCTAAACAAGGACTACCTGTAAATATTAATATGATTTATTTATTTATTTATTTATTTATTCATTCATTCATTCATTCATTCATTCATTCATTCATTTAAAAGATTTATATGGCCGCACATCTTAAACAACTCTGGGTGGCTCACAACAATAGTAAGAGGGGAGGTAGTATACCACTTTTCTGTTATGGCTGATGAGAAACGTGACATCCTTTTATGATACTTATATTCAAGTTGGGGAGATATGGGTTTATGAGTTAGGGTCCAAGCAACTAAACTGTCTCTTAACTCATTTTTGGTTTTGTCAACATAATCCTATTTGCCTATTTGTACATTCTGTAAATAGAACATTGGGGAGGAAAGTGGATATAGGAGACTGTAAATTTTGGTTATAAATATTTGAAATTTAATCCCATAATAAAATGAATGCAAGTCCATGAATAATGAAAACTACTTATTTGTAATAGGAAAATCAATATTGGGTCAGAGTAATTATTTAACTCAGTGTTTCATCAGTGATTAGAAAACAGGCATTAGAAACAAACAGAAAGTGGTATGTGTTAAATAGCCCAGCTTTTAAAAGTAGGTTTCTGGTAAATGTATTTACACACACACATACACACACACACATTCACACATGCATACACACACACACACACACACACACATACAGACATTCTATGCATATAATAATTGTTTATCCTAATTTCGTCTAGATATTTCTTCTAACCTTAAATCGAATCACCTAGAATTATTTTGGTAAACCCATGGCATCGAACATACCTAATCCTCCTTCCTCCTCCTCTTTTCCCCACAACAACAACCCTGTGAGGTGAGTTGGGCTGAGAGAGAGTGACTGGCCCAAAGTCACCCAGTAGCTTTCATGCCTAAGGGAGGCCTAGAATTCACAGTCTCCTGGTTTCTAGGCCAGCACCTTCACCACTACACTGAACTGGCCCTCAAATAATGCTGAAATGCCTCATTTAAATTATGTCATCATGGAAAAGAATGTACATGAAAATAATGTAAAGTGTCCTGAAACAAGCCTTTGGCCCAGGGGAATGTGGATATAAACTGGGAAGCAGGTACAGTATAATCCTGTGGATTGAATTGAATTGGACTCACCCTCAGGTAGACATGCAAACTGCATGATGGAAAGCAACCCGTATCCATCGGGCAATTCAGCATCCTCAGTCTGCTGAATGCTGAACAATCTTGGGGAGACCCAGACTTTTGGAATGCTTTGTTTGGTGGCTTAAACTGATTGGGGATTTTTCCCTGCAAAAAAGTCCCAACCACTAAAAAAGCATTTCTCTCCCTATTCTGCTCTCCCCTTACTGAATTGCAATAGACTGTTCTGGTCCTAGTGGAGGAGAGAGAGGTAAAGGAACAATGCTAATACAATTCACATATGTCCTAAACATATGTTTCAAGATTTAAATGGCGTAATAAACTCTAATTATATTTTCTGTCAACCTTTTATTTAACTTTAGATATATGGGATGAGGAAAAGGATCTAGTAATATAACTGTCACATGTTAAGGCTAAATATTTCAAGTGGAAAATTAATTGAGATTACTTACATTTAAATATGTTGTTTAAATAGGTTAAATTACTCACTGCAAAATTAAATTCATTACCAGAATATACAGCCAGTTTGTCTGCTAAAAAATTTGTCTACCAGATCATTTATTAGGGGTGTGTGTGTGTGGGTGTGATTGTATACAGGCACATATAGTCATGTCTTCTGATTCAAGTGCAGGGGGAAAAGCCTGTGAAATCATCTTCAGGGTGAAACATGGAGCCCATTGTTAGTGACATTCAAAGTTGCTCAAAACATCTGTCTTGTCTTTAACCATTTATTTTTAACCAGTTTGAGGGTAGGGGAAATGCTTTGGAATAACTTTTAAAAGAAAAATGTTTCGTTTCCTCAGGGGATGCGTGCAGGGTTCTGGCAGTTGCCCAGTGTGGTGAAGGGAAAACCACAGCCTCTTTAGAAGTAGTTTCTGACTCTGCCTAACAAGCTTAAAAACACACAAGCGAGCAAAATCACAGTTAACACCAGACAGAAAGCAAAACGCTGGAAGAAGCAGAGGTTCAGACCTGTAAAATCCCCCCCCCCCCACTTTCAAAGAGGCACAGCCTTGAAATAGTTCCCTTTTCCGAGGGAGAACGGATGGTTCCCTCCACAAGGGATGCCAGCAAAGGAGGTAACCACCATCTAGGAAAGGGGCTGCCTACCCTTGCTTAGCAGAGGCCACCATTCCAGGCTTGCCAAGCAGGGAAGAAGACCAAAGGGCAGAAACTCCTCCTGCCAAGATGGTTTGATTGAATAATTTGACAGTCAGAAGCTTCAGAGGAGAGTCCGTTTGTTGGAAAAGCTCCTTGTCTCTGAGGGCTTAAAGGGGCAGGTGTGAATGCATGAAGCTGCCACCCTCCTTGCCTTCCAATACTTCTTCCCCTGTAGTTTCCGGGTGGGGAAAGGAAGGGCCCCCTTTCCATTGGAGAGTCATCTCATTGACAAACAGCGCCCTTCAGGGGAAGGCCTTGGGAGGGAACGGGTCGGGGAGCATGAGCACAGAGAGAGGCTGCAGAGCGATGGAGCAACGGGCAATGAAAGACCCATTCAAAATAGCAGCCTATTCCAAAGTAATGAATAAAGTTATGTTCTAAGACAAAGCAACAGATGACATTAATGTAACAGAGACATACTTTGACCCAAGGGTGCCTGAGGGGTCAAAAAAGTCAAGATGGTGGGCACAACCATCAAATCCCTGTCCTTTTTACATGTATGCACTTATTAAAAAGGGGCAGGGCTTCATTTGCATTGACACCACTCCCCCCCGCCCACCAGGCAGATACCTCTGTTTTGGCCTCCCTCCTAGCGATTCTTCTTCTTTTGTTTTCTTTTTAAGAAAACTGGGGGATGGGCCACTGGATGAGTAGGCTGTGCTTTGTGCTCTTCTCTTGAGCCACAGGAAGGAAAACCTGAGTACCTTATTCTTTTTAGCATTTTTCTGGCTGGCAGCAATGAAGATGACCATGGGAGAGTTTGTATGATTCCATGGAGATGCTGTGGGAGAGGATTCGTGCACTGGCCAGGGGGTTTGACTAGATAATCTCCAAGATCCCTTCCAAACCTGTCGTTGTCATTCTATGCCTTTTCAGGTATTAGGGACGGAATTTATGAGTGTGTGGAAAGGCCTGTTTCTGGCAATAATTGCACCCTAGCTCCCTCCATGACAGCACCAGGAATCCTGGGCATTTTTTTGGAACACACACTGTACTTCACTAAGATCCCTGGAAATGCTGCAGTCCTATCCAGTCGAAATAGCTTAGTGCTTAAATGCATAGAGAGAATCTTGATTGATCTCCCAACATTTTCATTTTAAATAGGAATGCTCATCTTTTGTCGACTCAAAGGCTACACCAAGTTTGGGGTGGCATGTCAAGGGCTGTACTCCAAACAAGGGTGGAACCCTAGATCATTTTTGGAGGGCATTCAGGAATTTTTAGGAGGGGGGGGATGCAAGCAAGGAATTATTTAAAAACTGCAAAGTTTAAGGCACCTATTTTGCCCCTTAAGCATCCCAAACATATAAAAACTAGCCCCAAATGTGAGCCCATCCACACTGGGATGGCTCTTTGGGTCATAAAATAACCACATGTAAGACCCAGCCTGCATTTTTTATCCCCTGACAAAAACCAAGGTTGAGCAAACTTTGCAGTGCCAGATTTAGACTTGATGAGGCCCTAAGCTTGCTTGCTTGCTTGCTTGCTTGCTTGCTTGCTTGCTTGCTTGCTTGCTTGCTTCATTCATTCATTCATTCATTCATTCATTCATTCATTCATTCATTCATTCATTCATCAAATTTTTATGGCCGCCTGTCTCACAAAAAGTGACTCTAAAGCTTGGAGGCCCCTTGTTTAAAAGTTAAACCAGCAAGTCTTGCTAAGGTGTGTAACAAAACAGGACCTTGGGTCACCACAAAAAAAATTGAAAACATATACAGTACAGTATATGCCTTTCCATTATTTAATAGCAAGGTATTTAAAGTGAAAAATACAAATTATTTTCAAATGAATGCATTTACTGATTACATATTTATCATTCAGCTGGCTTGATCTCTCTGACCAATTATAATCTAGCATAAACCTGGGAACTAAATACGATCAGACTAAATACGATCCCTGGGGAAGGTAACGGCAACCCACCCCAGTATTCTTGCCATGAAAACTAAATGGATCAGTACAACCAGAGATATGTCGGTATACCATCAGAAGATGGGACTCCCAGGTCGGAAGATGGTCAAAATGCTACTGGGGAGGAACAGAGGATAAGTTCAACTAGCCCCAGATCTGATGATGCAGCTAGCTCAAAGCCAAAACGATGGCTAGCGGCCGACGGTGCTGGTGGTGAAAGATGAATCCGATGTTCTAAAGATCAACACACCATAGGAACCTGGAATGTAAGATCTATGAGCCAGAGAAAGTTGGATGTGGTTATTGGTGAGATGTCAAGATTAAATATAGACATTTTGGGTGTCAGTGAACTGAAATGGACTGGAATGGGCCACTTCACATCAGACGACCACCAGATCTACTACTGTGGACAAGAAGACCACAGAAGAAATGGAGTAGCCTTCATAATTAATAATAAAGTGGCTAAAGCAGTGCTTGGATACAATCCAAAAAACGATGGAATGATCTCAATTCAAATTCAGGGTTAGCCATTTAACATCACAGTGATCCAAATATACACCCCAACCACAGATGCTGAAGAAGCAGAAGTAGATCAGTTCTATGAGGATCTGCAGTACCTACTGGATGATACACCAAAAAGAAATGTTATTTTCATTACAGGAGACTGGAATGCTAAGGTGGGTAGTCAAATGACACCTGGAATTACAGGTAAGCATGGTCTGGGAGAACAAAATGAAGCAGGACATAGGCTGATAGAATTTTGCCAAGACAACTCACTGTGTATAACAAACAATTCTCTTCCAACAACCTAAAAGATGACTTTATACATGGACTTCACCACCATGGCGGCCTCCAAACCCCGCCCCCCAGTCCACGCAATTGGCTCCCACCTGCAAACCCCGCCCCCGCCCCACATGATTGGCTCCGGCCTGCAAACCCCACCCCCATCAATGTGATTGGCTCGGATTTTTATTTTTTTTTAATTTTAAAGGTTTTTTTTTTCTTCTAGCAGTAAATGGTGCGGCAGAGCTGGTGTGTTTGGGGGAGGCCGGAGTACACACACTGTGCACACAGCACCGTCATCAGCCGGGGAACAAGGGGCGGGGATGGAGGGGATGAAGGCCCACCACTGCCCCATCCCCCTCGGGCTTGGCCGAGGGAGGGAGGAGAGTCGCTGCTGCTGCCACCACCGCAGAGCAGAAGAAGCAGGAGGAGCCGGCTGCGCTCGGCTGCTTCAGCCATACCACTCCGCCCCTTGCTGCCCGCTGAAGCTCCCCAGGGTGGCCGGCTCCTGCTTCTCCTGCTCGGCGGCCCGACAACTCTCCTCCCTCAGCCAAGCCCGATCAGATGCACATACACACATTTTTCTTCTTATATCTCTTTTTTTCCCCCGCCCCCCCCCCGTTTGTATTTTTATTTTTATAGTTTATTAATCTCTACTTAATATTATATTCTTTTTGAATATATATAAAAGAAAGAAGAAAAATGTAAATCAAGTATTTACACAATTTTTTGTTAAGAAAACTGAAGGTATTTTAATGAAATGTACATATGTATTGTATGGTAAAGATGTATAAGTCAAAAATTGAATTTGAAATAAATACTTAATAAATCAGTAATATAACATAAGAGAAGAAAAAGAAAATAGTGATAAGGTTAGAAATAGATATATATAAATAAAGTAGTTAGAAAGGGTTAGAGGAAGAAGAAGGGAAGAGGGAAACGGGGAAAATAATTTAGAATAAAGATATGTTATATGAAATATATTAGATAATGAATATTATAAATCAAATGTAAATATGTATACATAAATGTAGTTATTGTTATGTGTTATATGTTTTGTTTATGTTGAATGTAAATAAAATTAAAATTTTATATTAAAAAAAAAGATGCACACACACACACTCACACACTCACAGGACAGACTGCCCTTGGCAGGAGCCGGCCGCACTGAGGGGCTTCAGCCACACCACTCCACCCCTCGCCACCCACTGAAGCCCCCCAGCATGGCCAGCTCCTGCCAGGGCAGTCTGTCCTGTGAGTGTGTGTGTGTGTGTGTGTGTGTGTGCATCTGATTGGGCTTGGCCAAGGGAGGAGAGTTGTCGGGCCGCCGAGCAGCAGCCGGCCGCGCTGGGGGGCTTCAGCGGGTGGCAAGGGGTGGAGTGGTGTGGCTGAAGCCCCCCAGCGTAGCTGGCTCCTGCTTCTTTTGCTCGGCGGCGGCAGCGGCAACAACTCTCCTCCCTCGGCCAAGCCCAATCAGATGCACACACACACACTCACAGGACAGACTGCCCTCGGCAGGAGCCGGCCGTGCTGGGGGGCTTCAGCGGGTGGCAAGGGGCGGAGTGGTGTGGCTGAAGCCCCCCAGCATAGCTGGCTCCTGCTTGTCCTGCTCGGCGGCGGCAGTGGCAACAACTCTCCTCCCTCGGCCAAGCCCGATCAGATGCACACACACACACTCACACACTCACAGGACAGACTGCCCTCAGCAGGAGCCAGCCGCGCTGAGGGGCTTCAGCCACACCACTCCGCCCCTCGCCACCCGCTGAAGCCCCCCAGCATGGTCAGCTCCTGCCAGGGCAGTCTGTCCTGTGAGTGTGTGTGCATCTGATCGGGCTTGGCCAAGGGAGGAGAGTTGTCGGGCCGCTGAGCAGAAGCAGGAGCGGCCACCCTGGGGAGCTTCAGCGGGCAGCAAGGGGCGGAGTGGTGTGGCTGAAGCAGCCGAGCGCAGCCGGCTTCTCCTGCTCAGTGGCCCGACAACTCTCCTCCCTCGGCCAAGCCCGATCAGATGCGCACACATACATACACATGCACCCCATACCCTCTTTCTCCAGCCTCCCCATGACCAAATGCACCTGCACCTGTTTCAGGGAGGCTGGAGAAAGAGGGTGTGGGGTGCGTGTGTGTGTGTGCACGAGCGCGATTACGCTAAGCAAGTAATCTGTGCGCGCACACACGCGCGCACACACACACGCGTGCACACACACACGCACGCACCCTCTTTCCACAACCTTCCCGTGCCTGCTTTCCCTGGCCTCACCACTGCTGGGCAAACAATCTCAGGATCAGGTAAGGAGGCAGGAACCTGGACTGTGGTGCTGCTTCTGCTGCTGGGCTCGCAAGTGGCAACTGGGCTTCCAGTTGCCGCGCTGATAGGGCCTCTTCCAGGCTGCCTCCAATGGCAAGTCCGGCTCCAGTCCTCCTTCCTGTCTTCCTGTCCTCCTTCCCGCCGGGTTTAAAAAAGGGACAAAATTGAGATTTTGATCAAAACGACGGGACGGTTGAAAAATGCTAAAATAACGGGACTGTCCCATTCAAAATGGGACGTATGGTCACCCTATAAAAACAAGACCTGGAGCTGATTGTAGTTCAGATCACGAACTTCTTATTGCACAATTTAGAATCAGACTAAAGAGAATAGGGAAGACCCACAGATCAGTTAGATATGAGCTCACTAATATTCCTAATGAATATGCAGTTGAGGTGAAGAATTGATTTAAGGGACTAGATTTAAAATATTTTTCATATTTTGTTCAATTGACAATTATATGCATCCATTAGGCATAAATATCTATCATCCTTATTAGAAAGAACAGCACACTGGGATCCAAACCACAGACTGTCTTATTTCCTCCTGGGCTCAAATGTGCATATTGTACGTAGGACTGCTAAGTTTATAACTAAGGCAACGGTCATTAGAACTCAATACATTGAACAAATTGGGGTATCCTGTAAGGGAGATTCATATATCTGATTTCTGACTCCATGTATTATCACATATGTTTTTTATTATTGTATTTTTATCTCAGTCTTGCATTTATTTAATTTTATTTTATTGATAAGGTCACAGGACTAATCAATTAATAAACTACTACTACCACTGGAAGTAGCCCAAGAAAGAAGGAAAGCAAAAAGCAACAGTGATAGGGGGAGATATGCCCAATTAAATGCAAAATTCCAGAGGTTAGCCAGAAGGGATAAGGAATTATTTTTAAACAAGCAATGTGCGGAAGTGGAAGAAGACAATAGAATAGGAAGGACAAGAGACCTCTTCCAGAAAATTAGAAACATCGGAGGTAAATTCCAGGCAAAAATGGGTATGATCAAAAACAAAGATGGCAAGGACCTAACAGAAGCAGAAGAGATCAAGAAAAGGTGGCAAGAATATACGGAAGATCTATATAGGAAGGATAATAATATTGGAGATAGCTTTGATGGTGTGGTCAGTGAGTTAGAGCCAGACATCCTGAAGAGTGAGGTTGAATGGGCCTTAAGAAGCATTGCTAATAACAAGGCAGCAGGAGACGACGGTATCCCAGCTGAACTGTTTAAAATCTTGCAAGATGATGCTGTCAAGGTGATGCATGCCATATGCCAGCAAATTTGGAAAACACAAGAATGGCCATCAGACTGGAAAAAATCAACTTATATCCCCATACCAAAAAAGGGAAACACTAAAGAATGTTCAAAGTATCGAACAGTGGCACTTATTTCACATGCCAGTAAGGTAATGCTCAAGATCCTGAAAGGTAGACTCCAGCAATTCATGGAGGAAGAATTGCAAGATGTACAAGCTGGGTTTAGAAAAGGCAGAGGAACTAGAGACCAAATTGCCAATATCCGCTGGATAATGGAGGAAACCGGGGAGTTTCAGAAAAACATCTATTTCTGTTTTATTGACTATTCTAAAGCCTTTGACTGTGTGGATCATAACAAATTGTGGCAAATTCTTGGTGGTATGGGGATACCAAGTCATCTTGTCTGCCTCCTGAGGATTCTGTATAACGACCAAGTAGCAACAGTAAGAACAGACCACGGAACAACGGACTAGTTTAAGATTGGGAAAGGAGTACGGCAGGGTTGTATACTCTCACCCTACCTATTCAACCTGTATGCAGAACACATCATGTGATGTGCTGGGCTTGATGAATCCAAGGCTGGAATAAAAATTGCTGGAAGAAACATTAACAATCTCAGATATGCAGATGATACCACTTTGATGGCTGAAAGCGAGGAGGAGATGAGGAGCCTTATGACGAAGGTGAAAGAAGAAAGTGCAAAAGCTGGGTTGCAGGTTAAACCTCAAAAAAACCAAGATTATGGCAACCAGCTTGATTGATAACTGGCAAATAGAGGGAGAAAACGTGGAGGCAGTGACAGACTTTATATTTCTAGGTGCAAAGATTACTGCAGACGCAGACTGCAACCAGGAAATCAGAAGATGTTTACTTCTTGGGAGGAGAGCAATGACAAATCTCGATAAAATAGTTAAGAGCAGAGACATCACACTGACAACAAAGGTCCACATAGTTAAAGCAATGGTATTCCCAGTAGTAACCTATGGCTGCGAGAGCTGGACCATAAGGAAGGCTGAGTGAAGGAAGATAGATGCTTTTGAACTGTGGTGCTGGAGGAAAATTCTGAGAGCGCCTTGGACTGCAAGAAGATCAAACCAGTCCATACTCCAGGAAATAAAGCCAGACTGCTCACTTGAGGGAATGATATTAAAGGCAAAACTGAAGTACTTTGGCCACATAATGAGAAGACAGGATACCCCGGAGAAGATGCTGATGGAAAGTGGAAGGCCAAAGGAAGAGGGGCCGACCAAGGGCAAGATGGATGGATGATATTCTGGAGGTAACGGACTCGATCGTGGGGGAGCTGGGGATGGCGACGGCCAACAGGAAACTCTGGCGTGGGCTGGTCCATGAAGTCACGAAGAGTTGGAAGTGACTTCCAACTGTTCCAACTGGAACTCGTTTGCAAAATTCTGAATATTCTGAAAATTCTTATATTCTGAAATTTTGTGAGGCCCTGCGGATTGTGAGGCCCTAAACTGTAGCTTGTTTAGCTTACACCTAAATCCAGCACTGGTGGGAGTAGCACATAATATGATATTGCAGTGGATAAAAATGATAGGCAATACTCTGTATATGGATGTGGAGCCAGTTTCACTGCTTTCTTTTTCTGTTTGTGTGTGTTTGTTGTGGAGTGTTTTGATTTGTTTATTTCCTATCCTATTCCCTTCAAAAGAGGAGGAAACTTGTTTTGTTTCCTGAGCCACAAATGTATGCACTTTTTATTCTTTATGACCAACTGAAGGAGGTAATAGGTTTTAGTTGTTTGTGTATATACCTAGAATTACATGTGTACAGCGAATGGGTGCCTAATTTAAATGATTGTTCGGTCACCTGCTTGATCTTATTCCTTTATTTATAACCTCCTTCATTCACATACCCACAGTTGAGATATTGATTGATACCTATCAGTATCCTAACTTGCAAACAATAACCACAGTTCTTACCTGTAGCCCCAAATGCAGTGTTTGCATTGTATATGTCATGAATTCACTGTTTCTCAGTCCACATCACTTTCCATGAAGGTCATTTTCATTCTTATCTTACCTGCTGTTCTTACTAACCATTTAAATGTAATTCTTGTATGTTCAAAGCGTGTAATGCAATATCCGTTGGAGTATAATCCTGTTAAAATAAAAATGGTTAGGAAATGAAAGAGCAGATTGGGCCAAGTCATGTGGATCTCTATAAGTAAAGGCTGATCGTTCTCTGTATTTATAGCTCAGACCTCATAATAAAAGGAGTCTGTTGCTGTAACATGCTGTATCTACTTTACAAGAAAGGGAAAATGCAAAGAATTGATAAGTTCAAGTGTTTAGTTGGGCCTATGAGAATCTTTCAGCCTATGAGGAGACTGAAAAGTAATTTAGGGATGGAGTAACAAGTATATTACAGGGGCGTGGTGGCTCAGCGGGTAAGATGCCAGGCTTGTCGATTGGAAGATTGCAAGTTCGGAGGTTCGAATCCCTAGTCCTGTGTGCGGAATGAGCTCCTGCACTAGCTCCAGCTCTTGCCAACCTAGCAATTCGAAAGCATGCAAATGCAAGTAGATTAATAGGTACCACTTCGGTGGGTAGGTAACAGCGTTCCGCATGCGTCATGTGGCCACATGACTGGAAGTGTCTTCAGACAACGCTGGCTCTTCGGCTAACAAACAGAGATGAGCACCGGCCCCTAGAGTCGGACACGACTGCACAAATGTGTGGGGGGAACCTTTACCTTTTAACAGGTATAACTCTTTTTGTTCTGGTATAACTCTTATAATAAATGTGAAGTTATAAATTATTCTAATTAATGCAGACTGGTAGTTTAAAAATAATCACAAATATATATGCAAAAAAGGAGTCTTTGTTTACCTTCATAATCTGATACTTTAATCCAGTGTTTCTCAACCTTGGCAACTTTGCTGGCTGGGGAATTCTGGGAGTTGAAGTCCAGAGACCTGAAAGTTGCCAAGGTTGAGAAACACTGCTTTAATCCAAGAGCCCAACAATTGCTTTGGGTCAAATCTATCTCTTGTGTTATAATCTGTGGGTTTTTCCAGATGAGATTCCTCATCTCCTAGAAATTAGAAACAAATTGGAACTTTGTATTCTCACCACCCAGCACAATATTGTCCTAAACCTGAAGATATTTTCAGATATAAAGTCCTAGTAATGAAATCCAAGTCTTTTTTTTTCCCAAGCAGAACCTAAATGTTACGGCACTGGAAGTCTCATCTTCAGATAGATACATTATCACCCAGGTTTTGAACGACCACAAGGTGTAATAAGGCAGAAAACAGGGTAAAAGTTGCATGCAAGCCTGAGTGAACAGTATGCTAATAACGCCTACGTCTGCTCCTTGTCATCTGTGTCAAGCCTTGTGCCTGACAATGGGGAAAAAGCAGCAACTCTTGGAAAATGTCTCTATGCTAATTGAAAGAACACAAGTCTTTTTCGCAATCTGCTGACAGTGCCCAAATTATTAAAAGATAAAAGGAGGGGGCTTATTTGTAAAATCCACACCCCCTGCCCCAATTGCTTTCAAATCATACTCCTGTTCTTCTTAAATCAAATGATAACAATTGCCTTCGCATAATTCAAACACTTGGTCTCCATTGGGACATAAGAATTACAAGGTCTGTCTGTCCTCATGGCTGGGTGAAACCAATCCTTTTCCTTCCTTGCATATGCCATGTGCCTTGCAGTAAATAATTATTTCTCAGTCACTGGGCCCAGGGCCCGTGTGCTAGGCAGGTAAGGAAGCATCTTCCCAAGGCCAGATTTACACTCTTTCAAACTGGTATACAGCCAGCAATTGTTACAGCCAGCCAGTCTTAGAGAAGACTAATGTAATGGAGACTAATCTAGTCTATAACTAATCTCTAATAACCAATTCATTCATCCCAGGAAAAGCCAGCCTAACTGTGGGCAACCTTTCCCCAATATCCAGACTGGATATCTGACCAATGTCTTCCTGCAGTTCCACCATGAAACACCAACACCCCACTTCTGTGAAGATCATTCAGTGGCCTGTTAGAACCAGTGAATGGAGCAGAGCTTAAGGTAGTATAAGCTCATGCACAGAAAAAGAATATTGTTTAAAATCAGAGCCAGTGAGCACGTTAGAGAAATCCAGGTTCTTAATCTTACACGTTTAGCCCACCCAAGCATAAAGAAACACACGCTTAGACAATCCAGGTTCAAAAAGTAAGTACAAAAGAGTTTATTGGTCCAGTTACATCCATTTTGTTGAGAAATGATTCTTCTTTGGTTCCCTAAACCTTGTTTTAGACCCCTGGCCCTATGTTGCTGCCAGGGCTGCATGGAGAAAAGGGGCCTAGGCTTGAGGCCTATGAATGGCCTCTCGATCAAAGGAGCTCAGGCATGTGCGTCCTACTCCTCCGGTGGAAGAAAACAGAGATAGCTGACTATGAAGGGAGAAGGAAGAAGTGGGAGTGGCAACAAAACAACTTCCTCAAAGACTTGGAGAATTGCATCCTGGGATGGACTCATCTACATGCAAATGAGGCATGTTGATTTGCTGAATTTCCAACATTCTGAAGGATATTACTCATTCCAGCTGAAAAACTTTAGGGAATTTATCTATAATAATGTCAGTTCTTCATTGTGAGCCCTCCCTCTGTAGTCAGCCCTTGTGGGCTGTCTTGTTCATGCTCTTTCCTTGGCTGGGTGAATTTCACTCTCCACACTAATTGTTGCAACATTTCTGACCAGACAACCAAAGCATTAGGAAGCATGCTCGTAGCTACAAGGAAATCCTTTAGTATCTGGAATAGCAACTCTCTTCCCATAGCAGAAGAAATGTTTTTTTCTTACAAATGAAGTATAAGGATGCTGAAATATTGAAGGATTTCAAATGTTTTGATTTTGATATTCAAGCCTTCTTGCTGCTCCAACAAAACAGCAGGAACTGTTGCCAACATATTTCTTTCAGATACTTCTATTCAATGAAATTTCTATTTGAAAAGCTTAGCTGAATATTAAGTTTGAATCTTGACACAAACTTCCACACCCAGAATATAATGCTGTGGCCCATCACCAGGACCAATAATGATTCTTTGTTTTGGGGGGCGGTAGGGAGTGCCCTCAGGTCAATCCTGACTCCTGGTGACTGCAGTTATCTTGGCAAGATTTTGCCATTGCCTTCTTCCTAGAGTGACTGGCCCAAAGTTACCCAGTTGACTTTGTGCTTAAGGCAGGACTAGAACTTTCAGTCTCCTGTTTTCTAGCCTGGCACTTAACCACTACACCAAACAGGCTCTCTCCAATAAGGATTGATATGCCTAAAATGCAAACAAAATGTTGCCTATTTATATAAGTAATCATGGGGGTGGCTGGCACCTTGAGGGGGCCAATGATGACACCATTGTCCACCATCTTGGACTCTATATTTTATATCTTGCATTTTTATATTTATGTATTTATATTTATATTGTATTTATTTTAATGATATTTTAATCTTTTATTTTAACTGCTTGTAAACTGCCCAGAGTCGTAATACGAGATGGGTGGGGAAGAAATTTGATAAATAAATAAGTAAGTAAGTAAGTAAGTAAGTAAGTAAGTAAGTAAGTAAGTATCCTTCCAATCTGCAAACCTCAGCTGCTTGATTTCATTCATAGATCAGCATTTGACAGTTAGTGGCCATGGCTTTTAATAGCTGCTTTTAAAACTCCTCTATACTTGTAGACTGTGAGAGACATTCATTCCCAACAGATAAACACATTTCCCGATTGCAGCCCCTTTAAGCTGAAATATCATTTTATTTATGTCAAAGGCAAGCTGAATCCTAGGCACATATTTTAATCTTCAGATTTTCCAGAGGTCTGCATATACCGTGGATCACCTCTGTTTCCAAGATTGCATCATGTGCCAGCTCTCTACAGATGACAGAAAGTATCGGCTACATCACATATAATGCCAGGTATACCTTGCACTGAACTAAGTATTATGCCTCAGATATTACAGGTATTTAAATATCTGCCCTATCATGCTTCCCAAAACTGAGCTTTCAGCATTAATCCAGCATATATAATACTTGCAAATACAAAGAGGAGCTGCTCTCAGTCTTCAGTGGGATATAAACTGAATGGAAATACTCACTTTTGAGGCTTTTTCAGATTGGGAAATGAGAGCAACCAGGAAGGCTTCAGGGTAATAGAAAGACATGTAGCAAAAGCAGTTCCCTCCCCATCACTACCACCATGTCCTATACCCAAAAGCATCACCCCAAGAAATCAGAAAAAAATATTCTACATATTGGAAAACTAGAATGCTTCGCTGGTTAAGCTCCTAGGGGGCGCCATAATCTACTGTGTGAGACATGGAGGATTTTAAACAGATTTTCTCTGACTTCCACCAAGATTTTAAACAGATCTTTTCTGATTCCTACCAAGTTTTTATGCAAGACATTCAGGACATTGTGGAAAATATGAGGTCTAAAATGTGTCATCTGGCTGTGGATGTCGTGGATGAAACTGAGGAATTTAACAGTGACAGAAATATCTCTTCTAAGAGTGAGATCGGGATTTCTATTGAAATGCTGGATGAAGATCGGATAGTCGAGTTGGAGAAATTTAAGGGAGAGATTTGAGTTGCAAGCCACAAGTGAAATTGATCTTCTGGTGGAACACCATGGAAAATAAGGGGTTGTTATGTATGGGAGGTTTCCTGAAGAGAAGTTGGAGTTTCTGAGGGGAACAGTTGGGCTGTTCGATTTTTTAAGAAAAAAGCTCTGTGCTCATTGTGGAGATATGTAAATGCTCTGGTTTATTTTGAAGTGGGATAAGGGTTTAAGAATATTTATCTGGATTGCTTTTAGGGTTTGGCTATTTCATTTATCTTTAATGATTTGGATTAAGATTATTATTAAGGCACAATAAAAAATAATAAATGTCTATTTGGATGGTTTTGGGTTTAATATGATTAAGATTATTAAAGTTGTATTATCAAGTACAATGGCAGACAATTTATGTTTTTTAGTTTGATCTTTATTATAGTAGACAGAAATGTATAGAATAGTAGTAGGAAGGAAATAATTATATAAATGTTATCTTTGGGGGGGAGTTGATTAGGAGGTTTATATAATTTTTTCTTTTTTTTTTCTTTTAATATAACGGGAGGGAGTAACTGTAATTAAAGATTTTTACAATGTGCCAATGGAATGATTTATAGAAATAATGTGATTTTGGTTTAATATAGAGTAAGGGATTAATATATAGTAAGGGAAGGAAATTTTTGTATACCCTTGCTGTTAAAAGTTGGAAGTCACCTCCTTTTGTAACTTTGAAAAAAAATTCTCTTGTGTTTCCACACTTTTTTAGTTTTTTTCCTTTTTTCCTTTGTAGTTTTTTCTTTTTTCTGTAGCTTTTATCTTTGCTTGAAACTTAATAAAATTCTTATATAAAAAAAGAAAACTAGAATGCTTTATGATAGGTAAAGCTTTTTAGCTCAGCATGATTTTAAAAATATTTTTGTCCAAAATCAAATAGTCCAAATAGATTATTTAATACTCAATTTTTTCCTTTAAATGTGTGTGGGGTTTTTAAAGAAAGTACACTATGACACCGCTATGAATATTTTAAAAAAACAAGCAAATTTGATGTTTAGGTTGTGAGAAATGAAAGGAAAAGCGTAGTAATTCCACCCTTTGTAAAGACAATACTTTGTGCTATAAATTTTCTATTTTGAAATTTATGCCAATTACGTACGATTATAACATCTGAGGAAAGATTATAATGGAAATGCTGACACTGTTCTGGCTATACTGTTGTTGCCAGCAGCAACATTCAAGATGGAATATGTAACTCGTACAGCAGGACAAGTCATAGTGTAAAACTTATTATTAGGGTCATTCAATTAAACTTGTTTGAAGAGTGGGCAGCATATCACACTTCTAAATACATAAATAACAGTAAATGCCATACATGTTAAAGATAAAAATGGCATTTTCTTATGTCCTGTAATTCAGATCAACTTTAAAAACTGGGTCACACTCCAGGCTTGGCTGCCAGCTCGACCAGTCAGATTTCTCAGAACTGACTGAATTTCCCTTGCTTGCGTGGATTGCAGAAGTTGTGGTCCACTGAAGTTTTTTTTCCCCTGGAGAAGGGGAGACCAGAAGATTACTCGTGGGGCCATTGGGATTGCCTACCCTTGTTTTTTCTGTAGTTTTCCACCGCGGAAGGAACAGGGTAAGTGCAAGGCAATGGCCGAGATATATCAGGCTCTCGCAGGGGAAACAAGTCTCTTTGAAGAGACACAAGAGCGCCCAGCCGCTTTTAGATCACTTTAGGAATGTTTTTTTTAGATTAAAATATTTTTGAAATCTAAGATCTATTTTTTGGACTTTGTTGAAAATGTTGGCTAACTTTGTGCTTTCTTTGCTATAACTGATTCTGGTGGAAGTTTGATGGACTCTATATTTGCAACATAATGAAACGTCTGCATTTTTTTTTTTTTACTTCTCTTTTGTATTAGAGGGATTTAAGAGTCTCTGTTTGTAATTCTTCGCTTGATAAACTAAATGACTATTCATTTTTTGAGAAACTCTTTGTTTGGATTAAGCAGCTTGCAGCTTGAAGAACGAAAGCTCGCAGTTTGAAGAATAAAAACACAGGGTAACGTGTTTTTTTCCTTGTTGTCTTTTTCTACATCCTCCCTGGTTGGATTTTGCTTCATTTGGAATATATTTTTTATTTCTCCTTCTATAAACTGTTTAAAATATTATTCTCTCCTGTATTTTGGATTATTGGAACTTTCTTTTTTCTTTTGACTTTAAAAAAAAAACAACAACAACGACGTTCTGCTTAATAGATTCTGCTGGTAGTATTCCATGGACAGATTACATGATTATTGTTTTGACTAGAAGGGTTGTTGTTTTAATTTGAAGGACACAGGAAAGATGGCTTTCCAACTTGTACCTGAGGAGCTCAGAAGAGAGATTACTGAGGCTTTTTCAAATATTCAAAGGTCGTTGGAATTACTGTTCGTAACTCTGCAAAACAGAGAGAAAGAACAGAGAACAGAAACGGAGACAGAAAGGAAAAATGTTTTTCAAGTGGAGGAGAAACAGAAGGAGGAAATTTTGAGTATATTAGTTCAGAAGAACATTCTGAAGGCTTTACACTACAATCTTGGTATAGATATGTTGTGGCAGTGGAGACAGAGTGAAAATATGGGTGCACAGTTGGATGGATGTTGTGAAATATGTGGAAAGGGAGAGAAGGTTGCTCTGATATTCTATATGAGATATAGAAAAGAGCAGGCTGTATATTGCGAATCTCCCACAGTGTATTGTGATTTTGGCATAACCTAAACAGAAGATATGAGAAACTGTATGGATATAAAGGTTAATGAAAAAATATGGACTTGAATTGTTATGAGAAACTGTATGGATATATAAAAAGTGATATTCTAAATGTAAGATGCTAAATACAAACACAAGTTGATATTATAGAATATTGTTTTCCTTAGAGATATATTTATGAGAAGATAATGATATGATGGAATTAGAATGATGGTTACTACAGGATGATATATATCAATATGTATTGTACGAATATTATAAGAATTGATATATTAGCTATTAGGTTAAGTGATATGATAGATTATGCATTTAGTTTAAATGGACACTACTACAAGGAATGGAAATTACAGATGGATAATTGAGATTCAAGAATTCCTTTTTTATGGAGATATATATATATATATTAGAATTAAATTATAGAAATATATATGTATGAACACTATAAGAATTGCTAAATTATGTATTAAGTTACATAACATGTTAGGTTATGAGTCATAATATGAATAGAATATATTGTAGTTTATTAGAAGTAAATAAGGCTTTTATTTGTTATACTAATTGGTCTTTATTGAAGATATAAATATGTAGTAATGAACATTCAACATTTAACTACTACTTCAAGGAGTGGAAGCCAAAGATGGATTATTGGGAGACAGTAAGATGAAGGTTAGAAGATTGGATTAAAGAAATCAAAAGGCATATGACAAAGAAAAGTTCCTGTATACTGTATGAAGTACTAACATTTAAAATCAATTGTTGTACTTTAAGTTCAAAGATAGATTGGAGGACATCTATTTTCTATATTTTCTTTGCTTATTATTTCTTGACTTCACTTTTTCTTTATCTTTTTCTTATTTTGTATTTCTGTTTCTATTTCTTTTTCTACTTTAAATTTTATTATGTATTGTAAAACTTAATAAAATTTAATAATAAAAAAAAAAACTTTAAAAACTGGTTAAAAAATTAACATTCATGTAACATTCAAGCAGGTTGATAATCCTTCACTGACCTTGACATGTTTCTCATCTTCAGCAGTTCTGTTGTTCTTCCTGTACAAATTTGGCAGCTTGCAGTAAAAAAATCAACCTCATACATCAAGACCATATTGAATACAAGTTTTGATATAGAATAGGAATCTTCTGAAATGCAGCATACAAAACAGCCCCATAGAATAAACTAGGCAAATTCTTCAGGAGTGAAATAAACAATGCAAATAATGCTTTCCTGTCCTATGGTATGGCAGGAAGAGCTGCAATATCATTTTAAGGTCTGTTTCCTGACAGATAGCTTAATCCCATGAGGATGCATGACCAAAGTTGACTTCCAAAGCTGATGAGCTAGCTAGTCCAATTGCTTTGCATCTAAACTCTTAGGAAAACTGAACTATTCTACCCATACAACGTAATTTTCCAATCCTGTAGGAGTATGAATATCAGCTAGTTCTGGAAAAAAATGTTTATATATTCAGTTTTCTTCAAACCTGTTTAAAGTCCTGAAGCACCTCACCAGTTGAATCCTTCCATCCAGTGCTATGTTGCATACCATACAGAAGCAATGAAAGGTAACAATAGTAGTAACCAGGGTTTTGTTTGTTGGGTTGTATTTATGTTAGAGTAGCTTTACCCAACATGATGTCCTCCCAATTTATGGGGACTGCAACACTCAAAATTCTCAGTACAGCCAAAGGTTGCAGGAAAGGAACCTATCCACAAGAGGTATTCCATGGTAGGTCCCTAATCTGCTTAGATATTAAGAGGGACAGTGCTGTCGGGATCTGGATTTGGGGGATGTTAACATTAGTCTGTTGCCATGGATGGGTCACTCCCACTTGGCCTTAAAGTTCTCCGAAGCTGCCCCTCATTGCAGGGAGGTAGGGCCTAGTCGATCGGCCCACCCCATGTGCCTAAGATTTCGGAGGGAGCTTGGGGTTTTCCCCAAAGCTCTGGCATATGGTTCAGAAGATGCCCTTGTTGCAGTTTGGAATGAGCATATGACGGGGGACCTGGATCAAATCACGCCTGGGTGGACTCCCGGTGTATGTGGATCTTGTACATCACCATGGTTTACCAAGGAGCTCCAAGAGATGGAGCTGCACAAGAGATGCCTAGAGTGCTGCTGGAGGAAGACAAAAAGTGAAGACAACCAAGCACAGGTAAGAGCCTTTATTAGGACTTACCTTGTGGCGATAAGGGCAGCAAAGCATACTTACTTCTCTGCCCTTATTGCCCCTGCAGATAGCCACCCAATGGTCCTGTTTTGGGTGACCAGGTTTCTCCTGGGTAAGGAAAGGCCAGAGGAGTCCTTGCAGGGCCACTCTGAGGAATATTCTCTGCATCTGTGAGACAAAGTCGCTTGACTTCACTCAGAGTTGGACTCTGGCTGGGCAGATCCTTTGGAAATGGCCGAGACCCCTCTGAGCCTTGTTATCTGGGAGGAGTTCAAGCTGGTAGATCCTGGGGAAGTGGACAGGGTCTTTGGGGCTGTGAATTCAGCTGTCTGTGTTCCGGACCCATGCCCCTCATGGTTGGTCAAGGCCTCCCAGGAGGTGGCATGTAGTTGGGTCCAAGTGGTGGGATAGGGTGACGTTGGCATGGTGGGGAAGAGTGTTGTGGGCTGCATCAGGGAAGTGTGGTTATGGCGACAGGTTTTTTTTTTTTTTTGGTTTTATTGTTTTCTGTTTTTATTGTGTGTATATATTGTTTTATTCTTTGGTTGTCAGCTGCCCAGAGTTTGGTTTTAAGATCGGCAGCCATACAAATGTCATATATATATATATATAGCCGAAAAACCACAAAAATGTTCTTTATCAAATTTGCCAAACATAGGATTGCCAATTTTTTAATCAGCTAAACAAATACAAAAGATAGATCTAGCATTTATCTTATTTATTTTTTACTGTTTCCATTATTTTTATACTGTGTGTTTATCATTTGCCCTGTTACTGGGCAAATACAGTTCATCAATTTGATATTTAATGCAAATGATTATTTTTATACCGAGAAAAGGTTCATCTCTTAATTTATGAATGTTGATTGATTGACTATGTGCCATCAAGTTGGTGTCGACTCTTAGCAACCACATAGATAGATTTTCTTTAGTCTTATTATTAGAGCCATAAATGCAGGCCAAACTGTTCTGTTACACATTGCTTTTTTGGCCAGTTAGTGATACTGGCCATACTTCATGGCCAAACTCTATCTGTCTTCAAACTACTTTAAACGTTTAGCAGGCTATGGTTAAATACCCCATGAACAATACAACAATAAGGGGCTGGACTTTGGCTGTAGGAAATCACCACTGTCTTGCTGGTACCTTCACCATCAAATCAAGTTTTAACCTTCTATCCTTTATACTTTTCCTTGCTCTGTTCTGCATCAGATAGGTCCATTGCAGATGTTATCAAGCCAGGTGGGGTTTCCATGACAACCCTTTCTGAACATGGTCTGATCATATCTGCATGCCCCTGCCCCTTTATTGGAGAAATCCAGGCAGCTAATGAAATAGGGTAAGTGGTATCTCAAAAGGAAGTATAAATTTATGCTCTGAAATCTACTGAGAAAATGAGAGAGGAAAACAGCTGAGTTTAGGTAATTTGTAACACACCTTGATTAATTTTGGGTCTATAGCCTATAGACTTATTCGGGCATTTTTTATCTAATGCACCCATCACGTGAGCACACTGGATCATCCTCCTGCCTGATGATAATGACGGCTTCTGGAGTTGCTTGCACATTAAAAATGTAGTTTGAGGGAAGTTTTAATATAAAAATATAACAAAAGTAAGAATGAGAAAGAAAAAGAGACAGCAAGATCTGCAATATCTTGAAACCGGGGCCATATTAGTTGCCCTTTCCATTTTGAAATATTTTTTTCCAAACAATGCATTCTTTTTCTGGATCTACATATATGAGTTCAAGGACAATACAGCATCCTATGCATTCTAGTTTGGAAGGAAACTACACTGTACTGCTACAGCTACTGTAATTTTTTTAAAAAATATTATTATATTATTTCATATATACCATACATAGATCTTTACAAAGTTCAAGTTTGACTGATCCCAATCCCTTGAGGCTTGCAAACTAAAATCAACAAGCTGAAACAAAAAATGATAAACAGGTGAAGAATTTGAAATTATTTTTATGTCACATACTTTGCCTTAATTCTAATAATATAATAATGACTATGTACTTAGGACTGTAGTTTATGGACCAAGGAACACAGCTGGCATCAGCAGACCCAATAAAAATAATAGCTTCTGAGGAAGGATGTTTAAACATTTAAAAAATGTGGTAAATAGAAAAGAATTAAACTCTCCGTCCCAATATCCTTGATGCAGTTAATTCCCCTTCTCCCCTGCAATTACTATTTTCATTAAAAAGAAAACTTAATTTCATTCTCATGTGTCTAATTTGGCCTCAAGAGTACAAGCCTGTGCATACACATGAGGGAGCAGTCCTCAGTGGATTTGCTTTTGAGTAAAATAAGCATGCATTAATTTGGACTGCAAGGCCACACTTCTATGCACACTTTATTTCTAAGTAAATATACACAAAATTTGGATCCAAGAGTATTAGTTTGTGTTGTTGAATGCTGAGTAGATTAAATAACTGTTTCTCTGAAAATACACCTTTCCTCTTCAAGTAAAATGTTCTAGAAAAAATCGGTTGTGATGTCTTCATCCCTAAATGACCTCATCTACGCATTGATCCTTGAAGGAAAATGTGAATGCAGACTTTTCATCCCTCTGCATCAGAGCATGGATGCGCCTGTCTCTATATCAGCTCTAGAGCTGCTTGAAGAAAACCAGGATAGGTCAAAATAAATGGTCACCTAGACCACACATAAATGTTACATGAATGTAAATTTAATACATAACTTGAATAGTGGGGCTATGCAAAGCTTTAGAGGAGGGTTTCAAAAGAAGATTTGAATGAAGTGCCCCCTTGAAGCAACTTAATGAAGCAAGAGTAGTCCCCTTGCTTCCAAGACTGAACTGAAGCATTCATGCAGCTTTCCTTGGTCTGCTTTGGAAGCCCACCCAGACTTCTCTCTTGGAGCTTGTGCTGGGAGATGGCTTGGAGGAGCCTTCTCCTGCAGCACTGGCGGAAGGATCTCCTATGCTGGGCAATTCCACAGTGAGCTTTGGGGAAATCCCTGTGTGCAAGGAAGGTGGCTAATCTGAAGCATTCTTGGAGTATATCAAGGAATCTCCCATGCCTGGTGGGTCGAAGGGAATCCCACAGCATGGAGAGGATGCAACCAGCCTGAAGATCTCTCAGCAAGGAGTTTTGTAGATTGGAATTCCACAGTGTGTGTGCTAAGTGGGGGGAGAGGTCTCAGAGGGTAGGTAGCTATGGCACACAATGCAAGTAATATTACTATATATGCTGGAAATAAGAAGCCCCAAATCCAGCTGGAAGAGTTACAATTAATCTTGTGGCTGGATTCTGACCTTAGTCCCCTGTACTGTGTACCTTCTGAATGTATTTTACAGAAATATAACATTTACCTTGCTCAGCACATTATGACTCGATTCCTCCCTTGTAAATCAAACTTTGCCTTTCCACATTCTAATAGATGTTTGCACACTTGAAAAAAAATAATTGCAGTTTTGTTGACAATCTGTGTTTTACTGATGGTCATAAAGATGTTTTCCCTGAATAATAATTACCAAGAAGGTCTGGCCACTAGATGAGAAAAAAAAGAGGGTTTTTGTTCCTCTTGTTCCTTGAGAAATATTCTCTAAAACATTTTGTGGGCAGCAAACTTTCATTAAGTGGCTATATAGCATTTGTTTCAGATTGTACTGGCTTTGACAACTTTTAGCAGGACAAAAACTGATTTTCCAGACAATTCAACTGGAGATCTAAGGCCACTTTTATAACTGATGTGAAGGGCAGCTTAAAAGTTGCTCTGTCACTTGAAAATGAGACACTAGGTCTGAGTGGGAAGAACCTGGTAACCATCTGGTTATCTGGAAGATTTCAACAATAATTTATGCTTTAGGTAAAAGAAAAAGAAGGGTCAAACCATAGCTCTGAATGCAAGCTATGACATGCCCTATCAAGAATGGTGATTTTTATTTTTTTCTGTTAGCAAAAATACCAGGACATTATATAACAGCATGAGGTGCTAGCCATAAAAGGCATATAGCCTATCCATTGTTTTTTCCATGATAAATAATGCTGTCATCCGGCCAGTAATTATCAGGCTCTGCTTTGCCTATCCATTCTATACAGCAGAGATGAAAATATCAAAGATACCTTAGAACAGTGTTTCTCAATCTTGGCATCTTGAAGATGTGTGGACTTCAACTCCCAGCCAGGGAGCAAGGGTGGCTGGGGAATTCTGGGAGTTGAAGTCCACACATCTTCAAGATGCCAAGATTGGCTTCCGGTGAAGGACAAGCGGCGAGCGGACGAAAAGATTAAGAGCTCGTCAACTCAATAAATCTAAAACGGGGAAAGTATACCGGTTCCGTGAAGATTAAAGTCGAGCGGACCACGGCAGGAAAGCTAACAAAAGAGCGGACCTGATAGAAGAAAAAAACCTGCAGCTTCTGGACGGCAGCGGTAAGAAACTTGGCTGTATTCATCTCACTTTCGCTTTCTCAGCTTGTTACCAGCCTTGCAGCGAAAGCAGCCGGGAAGCAGGGTAAAACTCCTAACCCCATTTGATACCTAATTACTTTAGGTTTTGCTGCCATTTTCCTTCGCTTAATTTGTAAATAAGAACTTAAATCAAAGAGAAGAAAAAAAATATTACTTACCATCCAAGGAAAACCTAAATAGTACTTAAAGAACTTAAAGAAGGCGGCTGAGACTTCTGAACTGAAAGTGACTTGAAAGGAAAGGACTACTTATTTAATTATTTAAAATCGCCATTTTCACTGTGTCTAGATTTTTGTTACCTCTAAGTGGTTGTGAATACTTATATAGTTATATTACTTATATACTTTATAGAACATTTTGTTAAGTTTAGAAAAATAAGATAAAAGTATATTTCTATTTGAAATAGTTTAAGTAGTGAAAGATGTATACAAGGAAAACACAAAGGAGGGGATCAGATTCTGGAGAAGAAAGAGCAGAATGGATGAAATCACTTTTTGAAGACTTTACAAAAAAAGCAATACAGAGTATAACTTCAAATGTTACCACCCTCCTAGAAGAAAAAATACAAGGATTTGAAAATAGTTTGGATAAAAAACTAGATCGTATGGAACAAAAATTTCAATCAGAAATCAAGGGAATGAAAGAGAGAGTACAAAAAATAGAAAAACAAAAAGAAGAGGAGATAGATAAACTTACTCTAATAGAATATAAGCAAAAAGAGAAATGTATAAGAATAAGAGGGATTTCAGAAGGAAAAGAATTAGAGATCAGAAACACATTAACTCAAATGTTGGCAAACTTAATAGACTGGGATGTAGAACAGCTGGAAGAAGAAACTGAAGCTACTTATAGAGTGAACTCAAAGTATGCCAGAGATCATAAATTACCAAGAGATTTAGTAATGGAATTTAGTAGAAAGAAACTAAGGGATTTAATAATACAATGCATATGACAAGAAAATTAACATTGAAGGTAAAGATATAAAAATCTTTAAGGAAATCCCAAATGCAGTTTTTTAAAAAAGAAAAGAGTACTTTTTCTTAACTGAAATGTTGAAAAGGAACAAAATTACATATAAATGGGAAATTTTAGAAGGGGTAACGGTTACCTATAAAGATCAAAGATATAAACTAAATTCAATAGATAAAGCAAAGGATTTTCTTAGAATATATGAAAAAGATAATCAACAAACAAAAGGAACTAATGGTAAAAAAGAAGGGAAAAAAGAAAAGTTTAAAATAAACTCTCAAGCTTCGTGTTCTAAAGAGATAAGTAGCCAATCAGACAATGAATAACCTGAAATGCCTTACATGGAATGTTAATGGGTTGAATGCCCCAGTAAAAAGGAATAAAATTTTTCATACTCTCAACAAATTAAAATTAGATATAATATGCCTTCAGGAAACCCATATTAAAACCAAGGATACCAAATTATTAATAAATAAAAAACTAGGATTAGATTTTACAACGGCAAATGAAAATTAAAAAAATGGTATAGTTTGTTATATCAAACCTTACCTAAAACCAAAACTTTTATTAACAGACAGCAAGGGAAGATTTATTATTATAGAATTAGAAATACAAAATGTAAAAGTTATATTAGTTGGATTATATGCTCCAAATGAGAAGCAAAAAAACTTTTTTAAAGCTCTTTCAAACTGTTTAATAGACATACCCAATAAGTATTGGTTTATAATGGGTGACTACAATGGAGTTGTATCACCTTTACTTGATAGGAAATCAGACAAGCAAATTAAATCTAATCAGGGTAAACTACCACAAGAATTCTTTGATCTTATAAATAATTTAGAATTGGTGGATGCATGGAGGCATAAAATGGGTAACGCAAGGGAATTTACTTTCTTTTCAGATAGATACAAATCCCACTCTAGAATAGATATGATTTGGCTTTCTAAAAATTTAGCAAATAAAGTAAAAAATATGGAGATAATGGCCAAAACTTTTTCAGATCACAACGCAATTAAATTAGAACTAAAAATTACACCAAAGTCATTCAGATGGAGACTTAATGAAAATATATTAAGAAATAAAGATTACCTAGAAGACAGTAAAAACAAACTAAAGGAATTCTTTGACTTAAACATGAGTGATGAGGTTAATATTGCAACAGTTTGGGACGCAAGTAAGGCTTTTATCAGGGGCCATTTTTTGTCTCTAAGTAAACACCTAAGACAAGTAAAACAACAAAAATTCAATACAATTTGTGACCAAATTAAAGTTAAAGAAATTGAACTCCAAAATAATCCCAACGATAAAAATAAAAAAAAATCAGATCATAAGTTTACAAAAACAATTGTAAAAGATCTAAAGTTTACCCTTAATTATAATATGAAAGAAAACTTTTTAAAAATGATGTACAAATGGTACCTCACCCCGAATATATTATCTAAAATGAATACTGCTATATCAAACAAATGCTGGAAATGTAAAAAAGAAGTTGGAACCTTTTTTCATTTATGGTGGACTTGCAAGAAATCCAAAAATATTGGGATAAAATACACAAAACTATACGTAAGATATTACAAGAAGAGTTCAATAAAGATTGAAATTTCCCAACTGGATTTTTTGAGTTTTTTCAATATATTTGTAGAAAGGACTCCAAACTAAATCAAATTTTTCCATGTTTTTATCATTTAATTTCAATATTTCAATATTTCAATATTTCAATAAATATTTCAATAAATATTTTCATATTTCATATCAATAAATAAATAAATATTCAAAAAATATTTCAATAAAGATTGAAATAAAGATTGAAATAAAGATTGAAATTGCTCAGACTGAAGAAGCTCCTTGGATAAGGAGCGAAACGTTTCCACTGAGAAAATAGAAATCCAACTGACATGATTCAAGCTACAGACAATTCCACCTGGATGACTGAGAACCTTCATAGACATATAGTTCAATAAAGAGCAAGAATTCTACTTATTGGGATTTATAAAACGGACCTACACATCAAATGTGGAAAACTATTATTCTATTTAATAATTGCTGCTAGAATCATATACGCCAAGTTTTGGAAAGAAGATTACACACCAACAATTGAAGAATGGACAATAAAAGTGATGGACTTGATGCAGATGGCGAAATTGACGGACTTATTAAATGATAAAAACATGGAAGAATTTGATTTAGTTTGGAGTCCTTTCTACAAATATATTGAAAAAACTCAAAAAATCCAATTGGGAAATTGATGTAAATAATGTAAATAAGACAAAGAATAATTATGTTTATAAATATGTGATGGAAATGATGGATGGGAAATAGGAAGTCCATGTCCATGTTTTTTTTCCCTTTTTTTCTTTTTTTTTTCTTATTTGGTTGGATAGTCGAGTAGGTGAAAGAGAAGGTAGAATAGAAGGGAAATGGAAATGAGATAAAGAAGGCTAGAAGTGGAAGAGGAGGAAGGAGAGAAAGATGGAGAGGAGAGAAGAAGGTAGGGAAGTTAAGTTGGAAAGGGAGGAAAGGTTGGTATGTAGGAGGAGTTATAAAAGTACTTATTTTGATAGTGTTATGTTATATTATGCTATGTTATGTTATGTATTATTTGATATAGTTATTTCATGTAATGTACAAATATGTTAAATAAAATTGTTTTTAAAATTAAAAAAAAAGATGCCAAGATTGAGAAACACTGCCTTAGAATATATTCCCTACTTACAAGAACATTTAATACTCTATGATGAAGTTAGATCAGCCACTCCAGTCAGAAGGCTACAAAGAAGCCAGGGGCTCCTATACCCACCCTGCTCATTGCTGCTGCATTGGAGGACTCCATAGAGGCAGCTGGAGAAGGACCTTCTTCCAAGATCTACAAGAGATTTGGGGGCTTTTCTGGGAAATCAGACCAGGGAGCTGGCCCTGAGCAACATGCACCTCTGCCCTGATGTGACTTCTGACAGCATCTACCAGGTACTCGTAAGCATTCCTGGTGGGCTTCAAGGTATTCTGAGATTAACTTAATGGCAGAAAACTTCATAGAGGACAATAATTTAAAGAAATAACTCAAGTCCCAGTAACAGGTTGTGTGTCTTTACCTCACTCTGTTGGAATCCTCTCAGTCTTCTCCTGTAGAGCTTGCTGTGGAGAAGGCTGCAGCACTAGCTGAAGTGCTTCCAAGCTAGGTGGCTGTTCTGTTCGGAGTATGAGACCACCAGAACATTAAGGAAATAGTTTTATTATGATAAAAACTATTTACAAAGTTGAGTCCATAAACGCAACTGAAGATTGTTTGGATCAACTGGAGATTCACAACTGGATGCACTTGGAGGTAGGCAGCTATGCAGTAGCACAACTAGAGTTCACAACAACAAGTAGAACAACAGTTCTGGAACAAGATGCTAGGTTGGTTGGTTTCTTCTGAAACACTGGAAAAGGGCTAAGCTGGTTACTTGGCATGGCTGGCTGAAATCTGGAATAAGGAGACTACAAAGCAGGCTGGATAAGGTTCTTCTGGGTCCACAGGACAATACTGGACTGGATCTGCAAGGCAAGACTGGACTGGATTCTTGGCAAGGTTCCTCTGGATTCTCAGGATACGACTGGACTGGGTCTGCAAGGCAGAGCTGAACAAAGTTCCTCTGGATTTTCTGGACTATATTGGACTGGATCTGCAAGGCAGGGCTGGACAGGGTTCCTCTGGATTCTCAGGATAACACTGTACTGGATCTGCAATCACGCTGGACTGGATTCACTGGACAAAACTACAAGGCAGACTGGACTGGTTCCCATAGGCAACTGGATTGGAACTGCAAGGCAACTGGGCAGAAACCACTAGGCTACACTGCCTGAAGGACTAGGCAGGACAGGATGCACTATACTAGAAAAAAAAACCCAACGGCAGAATGCGGCTGCACTGATTGAGCGCGACGAAACACACAAGGATGAATGGAGTACTTAACTGAAGCGTCGAAATGCTGCCTCACCAAGGCTGCCGAACGCTGTGAAGCTATTGACTCAAGCTGACAAATGCCCAAAGTGACCGAAGCCGCCTTAGCTGGGCTTTGCTGAAGAACTACAAGACAAGGTTCCGTTCTTCTTGGTTCTGAAGCGAACTGGGCTTCTGTTGCAGCTGGGGTTAATTCAGAAATGACTCGAGGCTCTGGCTCTGGTTCCGTGGTGGATACAGGGCAGGATTCTAAGGATGGTTCTGGTTGGACTTCTCCTGAAGAAGCTGTTAGCTCAGCGGAACATTTGTCTCTGGTGATCGGTTGCTTGCACTGGCACCCTTTTATTCTTTTTTCAGCGTGCCTTCTCTCCTCGGGAACTAATCGGGCTTCCCTCTGTTTGGTGCACTTCTCTGCCCATCTCTGTCTGGCATTGATTGGTGCTCCTGCCTTGGTTCCTGGTTCTGGACCAATTGGTTTCTCAGGATTCTCCTGCTCTGCTGGGTCATCCTCGGGTCTGGACTCCTACACCTGCTCATCACGAGACTGATCACAAGTGTTGCACTTTTGACAATGCACCTGCTCATCACGAGTTCTGCTTGTTGGTTGCTGCACAAGATAAGTTTCATTTCTCTGCTCAGTTTTGTTTTCCTCTAGTTCAGAGTCAGAGTCAGGCTGGACTCTGACAGTGGCTTCAGCAAATGATACAGGATTGCCCACAGTGTACGTGAAGGTGGTCAGCCTGGAGTATTTTTGCCATGGGTGGAAAATCTTCCAGGCTGCATCGCTTTGCTGCAAACTGCAAGGAATCCTGCCATGTGCACTAAAGCCTCCTGGCTACCCTGGAACCTTCTCTGAAGGGCTTGCCAGGAGCTTTTGGCAAGCACTGAAGAAGCATCCCTTGCCTCAAGTTGCCAGCCCCTCCCTCCATATTGCTTGCCAAATCAGTTTGTCCATTATTGGGGGAGTAGACTGAGAAGTGCCCTCTTCTGCAGCACTGGCCCAGGGTGCTTTTAGGCCACCTGAATTGCTTTATCAAGGTGAATCAGGTCATCTTTTCCCTCTGGCCTAGTGAATCACATGACCTCCTTGGCACAAATTGTTTTGTCAAAGCGGAACTAAATAGGCCAAAATTGCCAAAAATCACCACCTCTCTTATTAGAACAGATGCTTTGCTTTGAGCAACATAAACAACTCAGGATTATCACTGGCATCTCAGGACAGTGAGAAATATTATGATAATGAAGAACAAGCAGTGCTTAACCCAACATGCACACCAGCAAAGCATTGTTGACAGGATGCTTATGTAGGCTGACCATATTTCCTTGAGGCAAAAACGGGACATTGGGATGGCAAAAACGGGACAGGGTCTTATGTAATATTTCCTCCGCCCCGCGCGACTGGCTCCTACCTGCAAACCCCGCCCCTTGGTCCACGTGATTGGCTCCCACCTGCAAATCCCGCCCCCCGTTCCGCCTGAATGGCTCCCAATTGCAAACCCCGCCCCTGGTCTGTGCAATTGGCTCCCACCTGCAAACCCCACCCCCCATTCCACACGATTGGCTCCCGCCTGTAAACCCCACCCCCAGTCCACACGATTGGCTCCCGCCTAGCCAATCACCCTCCTCTCCACCTCTCCGCCCTCCTTTGCTGCGTGCTGGCAGGCAGGAGGGCTTCCTCTTCCGGGCTGCCTCCAATCGGCAACTCCGGCTCAGATCCTCCTTCCGTGCCATTCCCGCCGGGTTTAAAAAATGGGACAAAATTGAGATTTTTATCAAAACGATGGGACGGTTGAAAAATGCTAAAAAAAGCGACTGTCCCGTTCAAAATGGGACATATGGTCAGCCTACTTTGCACCTAAGGCAGGACTAGAACTGACGGCCTCACGATTTCTAGCCCGTTGCTTTAACCACTACACCAAACTGGCTCTCAATATCCCACACACTGTATAACTAATCTATAGTTATATCTATATCTTTATAGAGAAAGGGACACCACTAGCTAAAACAGGATAAGCCAACCAGGGTTTATGGCCTTCTGTAAATCGCAGGCCCTTTTTTCAAGCCCCACCAAGGTCCCATGGCCAAAATTGCATAGCAAACGAAAGAAATTCAGGGGCACATTTGTGCAGGTGTGTGCTTGTTTTCAATGCCCTTCCTCAAAGTGGAATAGGTGCATTAAGAGACCTTATATCCCCTGGAAACTGGAAAAAAATAGAATTAAAACCATAGCAGCAAAGAGATTGTCTAGCTTTGCGAGAAGGAATTAATGAAAAAGAGGGATGTTTATTTCCCACTCTAGGGTTAAAATAGTTTTTTCCCCCTCCCTTATTAGGACAAGAGGAATATGGAACGATTGCTAGAGACAAGCGGGAAGTTTGCTCAGCTTTTTTTTTTTGTTTTGTGAGGCTGGCACACTTCCTACCCAGATCATTCGATGGGGCACTAGCGTTTCTCCTAATCTTTTGCACTTGGTGTCCCACCAAGGATTGCAACTGAAGGATTGCACTGACCCTCGAACATATTAGGTGATGGTGACCTTTTGGGGTTTTTCAGGCTTGAAGTGATCCAAACACAACGTGTTGTAAGGCTAACAATATCTTTATTGATAGCATAAGGCAATAATGGATGTATAGTGCATTATTGCAAAAAGGAAAAATCAAAGCATAAGCAGAGTTCCATCACCAGAAGTGAGGAAAGAAAAACATCATGGTCTGTGCAAAGACCAGGCATAGTTACAGTTCAGATACAAGTACATGTAGATAACAGTCTACATAAAGAAAGGCATAGGAAGAACATAAGTGAGAACATAAGTAAGAACAAATACCCATGGTTCATAGCTGAAATATGCCATGGTTCAGGATTTTGATTGGTTCTCTTTCAGCCTAGCATTTTGGTAGCAATTGTACTTACTATAAACCATCACATGATGGCAGTGTGGCGCGTTGACTTTGTCTTAAGAAAAGTTTCCCTGGGAAAAATACTGATAAGGATTTGTTATGACTAGATAGACAAGCACCTGCTGTTTACGAATCGACTGTTCGTAGAATGTTTTGGGAACCAGCTTTTCAATGCAGGGTCACTTGTAAATTTCCACTTTCAGGCCAGATTCAGTGGAGAAAATGCCATGCGTTTAATTCTGCATAGAATACTTTTACCAAATAACTTTAACACCCCTTCCGCATGGATTTTTGAAACGCTGTGGGGGAAAACTGAAGCACACAGAGACACAAATGATTTTATTTCAGACACATTTGTTCTAGTCCCAAGCTGGTTACCATGGTTGCATGCTTATCACGAGAAAGTGCTTTCGTGAAGATGTCTGCAACATTCAGCTCAGACGGACAATACTCTAATTGTATAAATTTTTCTTGAATTGCATGTCTTACATTTTTGTATTTCACATCAATGTATTTGGTGCGACCTTTGACATTTTCAGAAACAGCGAGAGAAAGACAGGCCTGGGAGTCTTCATACACTGTCATTGGTGAGGTTATATCTACAGATAAATCTACAAATAACTGTTTTAACCAATACATTTCATTGATTGCCTCACTGAGCGAGGCAAATTCGGCCTCACAGGTGGAAACGGCGATTGCATTTTGTTTTCTTGCTCTCCAGGCAATGGGTGTATTTGCAAACAAACAAACAAAGCTCTCCCTCTTCTGCAAAAGAGCTGTCAGCATAAATCACAGGCATTTTAGCTTTAGTGGTTGATATTTTAAGGCAAAAATCAGCTGTGCCTTTAAGGTAACGTAGGACTCTTTTTAACCCTTGCCAATCTCACATGGATGGTTTGGCAACCTTACGACTCAGCACTCCAACTGAGTAAGCTAAGTCAGGGCGTGTCCATTGTGTTAAGTGTAGCAAACTTCCTACAGCTGAGTGATACAATTCAAGCTGAGGACAAATTTCCTCACATGTGTCACCCTTTAGGAAATCAAGAGTCATTGGTGTTTTGGTGGGTTTTGCATTTGACATTTCAAGTTGACTCAACAATTGGTCAATTTTTCTCTTCTGACTCAGATAGAAGTCACCACTCTGAGCTCTAGTGACTTCAACACCTAGATAGTATTTCAGCTCACCTAGGTCTTTCAATTGAAAGTACTGTCTCAATTGTGTTGCAAACTCTTGTACAAGGTGCAAAGAACCAGTTGCTAGGCAAAAATCATCAACATATGTTAGCAACACCGTGTAATCACTTCCAGAACCTCTTACATACACACAAGGATCAGCAACAGACTTCTTAAACTTTAGCTCTAACAAAGCCTTATCTAAACATTGATGCCAACAACGTCCGGCTTGTTTCAATCCGTACAGCGCCTTGCGCAGTCTGTACACCTTCTGAGAATTGTCACAAGCATAGCCAGGAGCCTGCTTCATGTACACTGTTTCAGGGAGCTCTGCATTCAAATATGCTGTGTCAACATCAAAGTGATGGACAACAAGTCCACGCTGTGCAGCCAGAGAAAGTACCATACGTAAAGACTCTGGTCTAGCTGTGGGTGCATATGTGAGATCATAGTTCAAAAACCTCTCTTGTGCAAATCCCTGAGCAACAAGCCTGGCTTTGTACTGCACTGTATTATCAGGAAGAAGCTTCTTTCTGAAAACCCATCTGGAACCAACAGCTTTCTGAGATGGGGGCAAATCAGTGACCTCAAACACCTTTTGATTCACTAATGCCTCAAACTCCTTATCCATCGCTGTATTCCACTTCTCCTGCTCTTCAATAGGCAGAAGCAACATTTCTTGGAAAGACTGAGGTTCACAGGTAATCTGACACACTCTCACCTGCTGAATCACAAATCTGTCAGGCTTCACACCCTTTGTGGAACGTGCAGACCTACGAGGAATTACCACTGCCTCTTCCTCATCACTGTCCTCTGCCTTTTCACTACCTGATTCCCCCTTCAGATCCTGAACCTGCTCAGGTGAAATTTCCTCTTCCTTCACCTGAGGGGACCCTCTCACCACACTAGGAGACTGGGAACCAGAAGGCAGCTGAACTGGTTGTTGTCCAGCCACAGGAGCATGGACAGTTGGCTGTACACTAGATTGCCACAATACCTCTGAACTAGCATTCAACCTATCCCAACCAGTAGGGTGCTCAAAATTAGCACTTCTGGAGACTACCACACGACCGTAGCCTGCAGAAAAACGGTAACCCTTAGATCTAGATGAATAACCAACAAACCTTAAGCGTTGTGCTTTTGGCTGGTTCTTCCTTCGCTGAGACTTAGGAATATGCACATATGCAAATGTTCCAAAAACACGCAGGTGCTTCAGCGAAGGGTGCTTGCCAAACAAAAGGAAGTAAGGAACTTCATTCACAGATGAATTCTACACTCTGTTAGTCAGATACACTGCAGTCATGGTAGCCTCACCCCAAAAACGGGCTGGCACCTGGGCATCTAACATCAGGCTATTTCTAATGGTATTAACAACACCAATCTTCCTTTCAGCTATTCCATTCTCAGCAGGAACACCAACATTGGCAAGTCTATGGGAGATTCCTTTTCTGTGAAGCCAATTCTGGAACTCATGGCCTAGAAATTCTCCTCCACAATCCGATTGAAACTGACCTACTTGATAGCCATAGTTTCTTTCCACCATTGCAACAAACTCTTTAAAGCGAGCAAAAGCCTCCGCTTTAGATTTGAGCAAATAACAAAACGTATAGCGAGTATGGTCATCCACCAAAAGAAACATGAAATGCGCCCCCCCTTCACTAGGAGCATTGGGGCCGGCTAAGTCTCCATGAACCAACTGAAAAGGCCTAGTTGACACTCTGTCACTTTTCCTAGCAACAGGAGCAGCCTTGATTTTGGATTGTTTGCACACAGTACAATCAAGAAAGTCATCACACTTTTTGGATCCTAACTCAGGATACACCTTGGCCAGTTGGGACAAACTTCCCCACCCGGGATGTCCCAGAACTCTGTGATAATAGTGAATGCATTTGTTATGTGGGGGAACATTGGAAATACAATTTCCTGACACAATCCCCTGCTTAGGAAGCATTTCATACAATTGATTCACTAACCTCCCCCTAGCACATTCAATCCCGTCTTTTTCAATAGAACATCCAGTACCCTTGAACACAACAGTATAACCAGACTTTACCAGGGCTGGAACGCTAATGAGGGAAAAGTCAAGTGTAGGAACACACAACACATTTTGCACATTTATCCCCAAACAAGGAATGTATACTTCACCCTGAAAGGACACATCAGCCATAGATCCATCAGCCAGAGCAACCTGTTGGATTTTAGGCTTGCTTTTTGATAACAACAACTGTTCATTGTTCACAATGATTTGGCTACAGGCTGAGTCCAAAAGCCAAGTCTCTGAAGACCGTTTACTCACAGCCGTGAGCAAAGCAGACACCTGGGTACGTTGTCTAGGCACTTGCTTCCCCTTCTTTCGCACGAACCTCTTTCCACTGGCTCCACTGGCTGGGCGAGGTGGCTGGGGACAGTCTCTCATGAAGTGTTGGGTCGAGTTGCACCGGAAACATCTCCTTACAGCACACACAGCCTCAGTTCCAACTGGAAAACGCTGTGCTGAAGCCTCAGGAACAGCAACAGATGGCTTACTCTGCATCTTCTCCAAATCACGAGCTTGCTGGATTTCCTGCAGCCGATTTGTAAGATAATCCACAGTAAGGTCTTGGGGCCTCAACATCTGAGTTGCCTCGATGAGCATGTCAAAGCTCTTGTCCAAGCTTGACAGGATAACACAAGCTCTCTGGGTATCAGGGATCACAACATCCCGCTCCTCAAGTTCAAGAAACAAAGTCTTGATTTTATGGAGGTGGGTCATCACGTTTCCACCGGGCTGCAGCTTCAAGTTGTAAAGCTGACGTGATAGACCAACAATGGCAGCAGAGGTTTGCTTGGAATAAAGGGCTTTAAGAGCTTCCCAACAGGCATGTGCAGTTTCCAGATTACTGATATGCAGTAGCTGTGATGATTCCAGTCCCAGAATCAAGTTGCCATATGCACGATCCAAACACAACTGCACTTCTTCAGTAATAGCACCAGTTGGAGGTGCATCTCTCACATACTTCCACAAACCTTCTTTTAGGAAGAAAGACTTGATCTTCACACACCAGGTCCGATAGTTTGTGCCATTCAAACGCTCAAAGGGCAGACTGGTTAGCCCTGCAGCAGCAGCCATGCTGACCACTCAAAGAAAAACACGTTTACTCCAAAATGTAGCCTTAAAACAAACCCCGTTGTTACAGCTAGATCCAGCGCAGCAAACAGCGATCCATCCAGCCTGGGCCCGTAACCTATTAGGTGATGGTGACCTTTTGGGGTTTTTCAGGCTTGAAGTAATCCAAACACAACGTGTTGTAAGGCTAACAATATCTTTATTGATAGCATAAGGCAATAATGGATGTATAGTGCATTATTGCAAAAAGGAAAAATCAAAGCATAAGCAGAGCTCCATCACCAGAAGTGAGGAAAGAAAAACATCATGGTCTGTGCAAAGACCAGGCATAGTTACAGTTCAGATACAAGTACATGTAGATAGCAGTCTACATAAAGAAAGGCATAGGAAGAACATAAGTGAGAACATAAGTAAGAACAAATACCCATGGTTCATAGCTGAAATATGCCATGGTTCAGGATTTTGATTGGTTCTCTTTCAGCCTAGCATTTTGGTAGCAATTGTACTTACTATAAACCGTCACACGATGGCAGTGTGGCGCGTTGACTTTGTCTTAAGAAAAGTTTCCCTGGGAAAAATACTGATAAGGGTTTGTTATGACTAGATAGACAAGCACCTGCTATTTACGAATCGACTGTTCGTAGAATGTTTTGGGAACCAGCTTTTCAATGCAGGGTCACTTGTAAATTTCCACTTTCAGGCCAGATTCAGTGGAGAAAATGCCATGCGTTTAATTCTGCATAGAATACTTTTACCAAATAACTTTAACAGAACAGTGCGCTGGGAGGGACACGCTCCAAAAGGAGGGGATGGGGCCTTGTGGAAAGCTCAGATTGCTTTGATGTACATACATTTAATGGGTGCCATAGATAATATTACTGCTCAGTCCCGAAGATAATAATTTCCCCCTTCCGTCATGTTGAAAAGGATAATTGGCTAACCCTTTCTGGAGGTCTTTGCAGGGGACCAGGAAGGAAGTTGCATGTTGTATACCATGGATCAGTTGCTCTTTGGATTTAAAGGCAAAAAGATACTTCTAAGAGCAGGTTTAGAAGCTTCCTCGTACCTCGTGATCCAAAGAGCTGCACAGCCATAGTGTACTGCTCTCATATCCTTCCTTCCTCCCTCCCTCCTTTCCTCCCTTCCTTCTTTCTCCTCTTCCTCCTTCCCTTCTCCCTCTTCTTCCTTCCTTCCTTCTCTCCCCTTCTTCCTTCCTTCCTCCCATTTCCTCCCCCTTCCTTCCTTCTGTCCTTCCTTCTCCTCTTCCTCCTTCCCTCCTCCCCCTCTTCTTCCTTCCTTCTCTCCCCTTCCTTCCTTCCCTCCCTCCCTCCCTCCCTCCCTTCCTGTATCTACAGCACACTGTTCCTGATCTATAGCGGCTTCCCAAGCCTCCCTCCTTGGGAGTTAAAGCCAATTCTTTCTCCTCGCCTGACATTTCTGCAAGGGATTAAAGACAGGGACTTTTGGTTGTTTTGGGTTTGGTGTGGTTGGAAGACGCCTGTGCGTGAATTTGTTTTATGTGTGAAGATCGGTGCACAACGATCAGCACACAACCTTCACAGAAAAAGGCTCTAATCCAATGTCATGGATACCATGACGATTGGTGACCTTTTGTCTGCTGCAGCCTTCATCCGCCTTCGCAGCCGTTGTAACAATACACCTTGTTATCTTCCGCCTGTTCTGCCGTTGAGGACTTTCTTGGATCGTTCTTTGTCTGGTTCCTCCCCCTGGACCTTACCGCCATGGGTGACCCTACCAGGAGTACATGACTCCCGACAGCTTCGCTCACAGGGTTCATTGAGAACACACAAGCCCACTCACCAGAACAAGGTGACGATCCAGAGAGTGAGAGAAAGACAGGGAAGCCGGCAGAGGCTGCAAGCAGAAGGCAGCCCGAGCAGCAGTGAGAATAAGTGGGGGATAAAAGCGATGTTTGTACTCCCGCAGTTAATCTCGGCTCCTATACAACTTCCCCAGTCACGTGGTCGGATGCAAACCCCGGACGGCACCAGCATGAAAAGCCCCGCTTGGATAGGCTGACCATATTTCTTTGAGGTAAAAAACGACCCTGGAGAAAGTGGGCGCGCGCTTCGCCGCAGGAACTTTCAATAATGGGACAAAATGGGTATTTTTATTAAAATGATGGGAAGCTCCAGAATTGTTTAAAAAATGGGACTGTCCCGTTCAAAATGGGACGTATGGTCAGCCTAGTGTGTGTGTGTGTGTGTGTGTGTGATTACGCTGAGCAAGTAATCTGCGCGCGCGCGCGCACACACACACACCCTCTTCCCACAACCTTCCCGTGCCTGCTTTCCCTGGCCTCACCACTGCTGGGCAGACAATCTCAGGATCAGGTAAGGAAGCAGGAACCTGGACTGTGGTGCTCCTTCTGCTGCTGGGATTGCACGTGGCAACTGGGCTTCCAGTTGCCGCGCTGATAGGGCCTCTTCCGGGCTGCCTCCAATGGTAAGTCTGGCTCCAGTCCTCCTTCCTGTCTTCCTGTCCTCCTTCCCACCGGGTTTAAAAAAGGGACAAAATGGAGATTTTGATCAAAACGACAGGACGGTTGAAAAATGCTAAAATAACGGGACTGTCCCGTTCAAAACGGGACGTATGGTCACCCTATGCTTATGGGATTTGTTTAATGGCAGACATCCATTTAAGGGAAGAAATGAGTAAACAACAATGACGTTTGGTCAACCTAGTGCTGCAGAATTGCTTCTTAAAGTTGAAGACATGAGCGTGGTGTGTGCATAGCAAGGGCAATGTGTATACTATGTGGATAATGTATCAAAATTACTGGATATAAACATCAGTGTCTTTGCAAAAGCTGAACTTTAATAGAAGATTTGTATGAGAATACTAGTTTTTAGTCTGAAAGGAATTAGCAAATGAAAAACAGTTTATAAAAACAAGACACGAAGGTTAATTCTTTTAGGCAATTCAGTTTTCATTAACAGAAAGTGCTCTTTTTTGTATAGATTTCTAAATAATTAAAGTATCTAGCTCAATACATAAAATATTTAGAAATCTATTTCAATAGCCTTAATTCAAGAAACAATTGCTCAAGGCCTTTAATTATGTTGGAAATAGTTTTAATCTGGATCTGTAAATCTAAAAATAAAGACTTTCTTTTTTTTAAAGGCCCAAAATCTCCCAGGATGAATGAATTTTAGATAACTATAAGCCAGAACAGAATTTATTTCATGTGCCACCTGAGTTTTCTTTGTAATCTTCAGGGAAAATATAGGAATATATAAACACACTTCTGTTAAACTTCATTATGCTTTTTAAGAAGATAGCATTGATCCTAATTATAGTTTAGGTTTTAAACTTTTCGCAGTCATTATAAATGTCTATGAAATTCACCCAATGCAATTCACCCAGTGAAATATTTTGAACATTTAAAATGCATTATATAAACATTAAAATGTATATTATTTAATCCAAAACTGATGTGCATGGGAAATCTGTGTATTCTGTACCTGCGTATTTTATTTTTTTAAATTCAAGTACCTGCATGGGGTCTGCTACTTTGTGTTGGCAAATTGGTCCTGGGAAAAGGTCCCTATGTCTCCTCCATACATACATGCCAGGAGACCTGGCTCTTTTTTTCTCCAGATAAGGATAATTGCAATCTCTGGGAGGGGCTCAAGACCAGAAAAAATAGCACTGAAGAAAAAGGTTGCTATCTTGCTCCTCCTAGTTCTAGGAGGCTCTCCATTCAATCAGGAGTAGGTAGCTTCTTTTGTCCAAAGGCCTTTTTTTTTCTTTATTAAAAATCAACTTCCAAGGGCCACGGGGAGCATGGCAATTATATAGGGTTTCAGGGTTCACTGAAAACAGGACCATTAACCCTACCTGTTTTGAATGTTACCTTGCTAAAAATCAAATAACTACCATATTATTTTTGAAAATTGATGATTTGCTGCCAAACCTGATGTAATCTTGGGGACCACCAACATTTCTCTAAAAGAGGAATATAAAGCACAGTAGTGCATTTAAAAAAAAACTGCTCAAAATATATTTGGAACTATTACAAATTAATGACAATGGCAAATAGGGACATATGTCTATGAAGGTTCTCAGTCATCCAGGTGGAATTGTCTGTAGCTTGAATCATGTCAACTGGATTTCTATTTTCTCAGTGGAAACGTTTCGCTCCTTATCCAAGGAGCTTCTTCAGTCTGAGCAAAGTTGGTAAGGGAATCCTAAATATGTTTCTAGGTAGCTGTGTAGAGGGAGGGGAGGGAAAAGACTGTCAGAGAAGAAGAGATAATTGTGGTCCTTGTAAGATCAAATAATAGATACGGTAGGGGAAGGGAAAACCTTCTGTTCTCCAGAAGTTTTGATCTTCAGCTCCATCAACCTAACATTTGGCATAGTTAATATTAAGGGAATGTGGAAGAGTGTCTGGCACCACCCTGTTTGGTAAATAAGATTACTGTCTTAAAAAATTTACAAATCTTTGCAAAGTGTTCATCTGTTATGAAAAACACATTCTGAAAAAGGAGAATATTCAATTTGAAAAAAAATCAGCTGTTGCCCTGGTATTACAATTACAGCTGCATTTAAAAATGGAGATGGTGTTCCCATTCAACTCACTGGAAGGAAGAGATGCATATGCACAGAAGAGATGCAGAAATCACTCCACCCCACTGAAAGAAATATAATATTTATTTATATACTGCTATGTTCCATGTGTGAAATAGTGAAATACCAATAGTGAAATACCAATAGTGAAAGCAAGGGTCTGCGCTGCACGAAAATGCAACGAATAGCAACTTGGAATGTCAGAGGAATGAGCCAAGGTAAATTAGATCTTGTAAAATGAGAAATGGTCAGGTTAAAAATTGATCTCCTTGGCATTAGTGAATTACACTGGACAGACAACGGCTATTTTCAATCCGAGGAATTTACCATCTATTACTGAGGACATGACAACACGCATAGGAACGGAGTGGCATTCATTGCAAGCAAACAATTGGCCCAAGCAGTAGAAGGCTTTTCCACAGTAAATGATCGCATAATGACAATCAGAATTCATGCTAAACCCATCAACATCACCGTTGTCCAAGTTTATGCTCCAACAACTGATGCAAATGAGCCAGAAATTGAGGATTTTTATGCCACTATTGAAGTTACGCTGAGGACAATCCCAAGAAAAGTCATTATTTACTTACAAGGTGATTTTAATGCAAACTCGGCACCCAAACAGAGGTAGGAATCACTGGAAGTTTTGGTTTGGGAGAAAGGAATGAGGCAGGCAATTGATTGGTACAATTTTGCCAAGAAAACCAGTTTCAAATCATGAATACATGTTTTGAACAGCATAAGCATCGCTTATACACATGGACCTCGCCTAATGGACTTCATCGCAATAAAATAGACTATGTGCTATGCAATCAATGTTGGACCGGCTCAGTTCTGGCAGTCAAACCTTATCCAGGTGCAGACTGTGGCTCAGACCATGAACTGCTGGTGGCCAAGATCAAAGTCAAACTCTGTAACATGAAGAGGACAATACCACCAAAAAAGTTTGATGTCACCAAAATTCCTTCCACATATGCAGTTGAAGTTAAAAATAGGTTTGAAGTTTTGGACACTGCTGAGAAAATGCCTGATGAACTATGGCAAGAAGTTCAATCGCTTATCATTGGCGCAGCAGATGATGACATACCACGCAAGAAGGCAGAGAAAAGGTATAGATGGCTCTCAGAGAATACCATCCAAATAGCAGAGAGGAGAAAGGCAGCTAAAGCAGTGGGCAATCGTGTAGACGTAAGAAGATTGAATGCTGTTTTCTAAAGGGCAGCAAGGAAAGATAGCGAAGTTTACTGGGAGAAACGTTGCAAGCAATTAGAGGAAGACTATACAAAAGGACACACTAGGAATGCTTTTGCACAAATCAAAAAGATTCAGGCACCGTTCAAGGCTCGCAAAGGTATCATCAAGGATAAGCAAGGGAAAGAATTGTCCGACCAACAAGGTGTCATGAATAGATGGCGAGAATATGCGGAAGAGCTGTATGCTACTAGTACAGAGGAGCAACATCAAAGAGAGGAGGATAAGGAAACAGAACTAGAACCAGCCATCCTTGATGAAGACGTCAAGTGGGCAATGAACCAACTGCAGAACAACAAGGCCCCAGGAGTTGACAACATCCCTGCTGAATTGTTAAGGCCAGTACCAACTGCAATTATCAGAGCTTTGTGCCAGAAAATTTGGGAAACCAACACATGGCCACATAACTGGAAACAATCAGTGTTTATTCCATTGCCAAAATAGGGGGATTCAAAGGAGTGTTCTACCACACTGTTGCTCTCATATGTCATGCTAGCAACATTCTACTGAAAATCATACAACGCCTGGCTCCAATCATCGAAAGGGAACTGCCAGATGTCCAAGTTGATTTCCGATGGGGCTGTGGCACCCGTGATCACAGTGCAAACATTCGATGGATAATGGAAAAATGTGAATATCAAAAGAATATTTATATGTGCTTCATTGACTACAGGAAAGCTTTTGATTGTATTGACCATGACAATCTATGGAGAGCCCTAGCAGACCTTGGGGTGCCACTACATTTAGTGAAGTTGATGAAATCACTGTATGTAAATCAGGAAGCCACTCTACGAACTCAATATGGTGACACTGATTGGTTCGAGATCGAGAAAGGTGTGCAACAAGGTTGCGTTCTGTCACCTTTCTTATTCAACTTGTACGCCGAAGTGATCATCAGGAAATTGGAGGTAGACGAATCAGAAATCAGGGTAAAAATTGGTGGAAGAAACATCAATAACCTTAGATACGCGGATGATACAACCCTTGTCTCAGAAACCCAGGAAGGCCTAAAGCACCTAATCAGGAGACTCAAAGAAGAAAGTGAGAAGTTTGGCTTCTTTCTGAATATCAAAAAGACCAAACTTATGACAACTGCAAAGAATGGAAACATCAAAATAGTAATTGATGGAGATGAGTTGGAATGCGTGGAAGAATTCACCTTTTTAGGATCAGTGGTCAATCAAAATGGCGAATGTAGCCAAGAAATTAAATGCCGAATCATGCTGGGTCATACAGTGATGACTATGAATCAAATTTGGAAAAGCAAGGATGTCAGCTTGACAACTAAGTGTAGACTAGTCCGCACTATCGTGTTCCCCATAACTACTTATGGCTGTGAAAGTTGGACAATGAAAAAGTTGGATAGAAGGAAAATTGATTCTTTTGAACTAAGGTGTTGGAGGAGGCTCTTGCGAATCCCTTGGACTGCAAAGATAACGAATAAAGAAGTGTTGAAGTGCATAAAACCGGACATGTCACTAGAATGAAAAATAACAAAACTTAGACTTAGCTACTTTGGTCATGTCATGAGATCAACATCGTTGGAGATAGATGTTATGCTTGGAACAGTCAGTGGCAAAAGATGATGAGGACGCCAAATAACGTGCTGGTTGGATGTAATCAAAGCAGACACAGGCCAAAATTTAAGCAACTGAAAGAAGCTGTACAAGATCAGAAATCATGGAGAGAGCCAGCTTATGGAATCGCCAAGGGTCGGATACAACTGAATGGATAATTCGATTCAATGTTCCATGTGAACTCATGGTGATGTACAGTTAAAAACTAAACCAAAATGATCATAACAGAAAAAATAGAGTAATACACAAATAACAATCCTTAAAACTGTCAAGAACTTTAATAAATTATTATAACCAGAAATAATAGTAACAATAGATGTAGTGATGATAGAAATTAAATAAAAATAGAATTGTTCCAAAGAGGATTTAAGGTTTTTCTAAAGTGATGTTTCTGGGAGGCTGTTCCGCGCAGTGGATGCCATTGCTGAAACATATGTTGTTCATACTTTTCCTTCAATCTTGCATGGGGAGGAAGCTTCAACAGCTCAACCTGTGATGCATGCACTGGATAGTCCTGTATGTACCTGGGTGCCAAGCCATGTGTGGCTTTAAGGATCAAAATCAGCACTCTGAATTGTACCCAGAAGCCTATTGATAGCCAAAAATCCTGTAGCAGTGGTGTTATATAGAATAGCAGCTCTCACCTGCCAATAAGTGTGCTGCTGCATGGGAAGATTTCTCCTCTTCCATTACTACCAACTGGAACTGCCCATTCAGATAAGAGCAGAACTGCTGAAAACAGTGTTCTCAGTCCTGCAGACAACTCAGAACAATACTGTGGTTGATGTTGCAGAATGTTGCTGAGATATCTAAGAGGACTGGGAGGGACACCTTCTCCCTATCCAGATAATCTGTTTCCTCTAGGAAATTTTGCAGTTTAAGAGACATCGCCTTTTCCACATCCTTCCCCAGAAAGGAAAGGCTGGATACTGGACAGTAGTTGTCTAATACATCTGGATATAGGGAAGGTCTCTACAATAGAAGGTACACCACTTCATCTTTCAAAGTAGAGGGGACTAATGTCTCCCCTAACAAGGCATTGACAGTCTCTCTCATCCAGTCAATAATCCTGCCCTTGGTCTCCTGAAGGTGCCAAGTAGGGCAGCTGTCCAGTTCATTAATGGGATGGGAGGGAGGAAACGATAGTTCCTCATGGGGGTGGTTAATCCCGTAATTTTATAATGCCCTTCTTTTATTAATACTTTCTCCCACTTGGATTTTTATACTTATTTATTATATTAATTGTATAAATTGTTGGTTTATGTATTTTATATTTCATGTTTTATCTAATTTTATTTTGTTGTAAACCGCCCAGAGTTCCCCGTCGGGGGAGATGGGCGGTTATATAAATTAATTAATTAAATTAAATAAACAATGGCCCTCATACTGCCAAGCACCCTATCCACTTTCTTGGAATCCACAGAATGAAGTTAATCCCAGACAATATTGCAAGACTCTACCTCTGTATCTCCATAGATTCTGTCCATGTGGAGTCAGTATTTGAGTGAATTAGAACAATTTTATGGACGAAATGTCCAGATCTCTCACAGCAGCTTGTTGGCAGACCTTGCCTGTTGTCAACCCCTAGAAAGGAGCAAGTCACCCTAAGCAAGACTGTTTAAGAGTGGAGATGTATAAATATTTCACCATCCTTATCATCATAGTTTGGGCTCACACATGAACTCACACATGAGTCATTCATATTTGGGCCACTTTGCTTCTCATCTTTTTCAACTGACGGTTTAAGGGTCCTTCTATCACTTCATTGCTTCTCTCAGCTATTGCCCAGGAATTGCAAACAGGGAGAACCACTGAGGAGCAATCTCATCTAGCACCTCAATGTTGCAGAGCTGAACCAGACACGTGGCGGAACTGCCTTCCAGTTTGCTGGGGAAAACTCTAAGAGCCCTTTGGAATCCATTCAGATCAATAAGACATCTTGAGCAGACCAAAATTATGGGTCCTCCAGCCGTTCCCTGTGTACAAAATGATTATAGTTAATTTTTCTACATCATGTTTGAAGTACAGAAGTAGTGTGAGAAAGATGTCCACAGGCTTCATTGCAATATGGCTTTCAAAACAAGAGTTAAACTCCTTCCTTAAATTACTGTCCTCTAAATACTTTCTCCCACAACTCTCTACCAATATTTCTATCCCTTTTCAAGCTCAAACATCCAACAATTTCACCTGACATAACACAGTCTGACTATGGTGCAAGCAAATTAATAATAACTTGTAAGTTTAAAATGCTTGGTTGTATTACAAGTCCAGCATATGTGGTACCTACATTCTTCTCAAATATAGAACATCAACTGAGATTCTGAATATGAGCCATCAATGTTCAGCACATTAGGAGTCCAAAGCCAATTCCCAGAAGCTTGTGCAAAAGTTCCCAAAGTCCTTCAACATTAACTTTTTAATCTCAATGAAATTCTCCTGAATTAAAATTAACTACATGGCTAGACTAGCTTAAGCCTTTTATTTGGGGAGTAACTTTTGTAACTGAATCATTTTGATGGGAAATATTTACTGACCTACATCCTCAAGCTCTCTTGTGTTCCTAGGCATGTGAACTTTAGCAAAGTGGTTGTTAATTCCATAATTCCATAATGTCTCTTCCTGTAAAAGACAAGAGGGTCTTGAAAAACAGCCAAGAATTTCCCCAAATATGAAGAAAGTTCATACATGCCAAGATAATGTTAGTTTGTTCCTCACTATTGCCAGAATTAACATGAGTACCCAGCATCTTTGGACAGCTACCCTCATCCCAGCAGGACCTGCTGGTGCTGGTCAGGAACATTATATTTTAATTGTAGTTTATTGTATTTTACTTGGGAGTACTTTGGAGTATATGGATCATGCCATTTGAATACTGTGCTAGTATCCAAAAATATAAAGGCTAGGTTTTAAATATTTTCAACATCATTGCACAGATCTGCAACTGGAAATAGTCAGAAGCAGAGGAAATAGGATCCTCTGAGATGCTGAGGTAAACAGAGGTAAAGACAAGGGCCTTTTTAAAAATAGCATATTGCTGGTAAGGATATCAGAATTGGGACCTCTAGAAGGGAAGGGGACTGTCCAATATAGTGGAGGAACAAGGAACAAAACTTAGAGCTAGGAAAGAGACAAAACTTGTGGAGCTGTGGGTGCACAGAGAGAGACATGCAGGCATACGCAAACATGGAGGAAGAAAGGAGAAGAGCAGAAGTTTAGCCTGGAGAGCAATCACTAGGAAAAAGGAGAAAAAGAAAGGCTTAGCCCAGAAAGGGGAAGTGTAAGGAAATATGAGAGACCAAACTTTTCAGCAAAGAAGAAAGATGATGGTGAGTAATCAGGAGGTAAAAGGAGAAAGTATGAGGCTTTTTTCCCTGCAGCACTTTTTCCAGCTGGAATTCTACTCCCTGCAGCTAGCTGGGGGACAAAAGAGTCTTGTGATGTGTAAAAGATGCAGGAGATCAGTTGTCAACTTAGCCAACAGAGAAAAAGAAAGGCTGATAATTGAACTGTCTGAGGGATGAATCCAGAGTTAACAGGATGAGATGACAGGAAGCCAAATAAGCCAGATGGGAGGAGATCCAAGCCAGAAAGGGGGGGAATTAAATGGCCACAAAAAAGTGAGTGAGAACTACCATGTGAAACACCAGAGACAATAGTTGCTGTGATCATATTTTGCAAGGGGGCAAGTATTGATTGATTTAAGTAAGTCCTGTGCTATTCAAATGTACTGAACCTTTAAGGAGAGTGCTATGTCTTTTGTGTATGAGAAAGCCCAGTTAGGTCTAGTGCAAGTCTTCCTATAGGACACAGGGAGATTCATCCCATTGATTCAATAGTTTAGTGTTGCTTTAGTGCACCATGTGACACTGTCTGAATATCGGTTTGATTATTGGTTATATAATGCAAGTAATAAAGTTGTTTTTGTCTGATCATAATTAGAAGTTTATATTTTTCTTACTGGATTTGCATGGAGGGAAGAGGGAAATCACTCTTATTTTAAAAGCCCCCTACTAGTTGGAGAGTTGGCAGCATGCTTATTTAAAGCTAACTGGATATGAACTGGAAGGATCCTGTTTAGGAGAGCCCTAGGAAGCAGTTCCTTGAACACTGGGCTAACTCCTGTTTAACAGCAGGAGCTACAGTACATCATTCATATCATCAGAGCAACCAAAATGTGGCTTAACTAAGATGAAGTTTTAAGGAAGATAATGATTATGTGCCATCAAGCTGGTGTCAACCCCTTGTGACCACATGATGATCTACCCTTACCTGGTCCTTCAGATCTTCTAGCAGTGCACCCATTGCTGCTGTAACTGAGTCCATGCACCTTGCTGCTGGTCTTCCTCTTCTCTTTCCTTCTACCTTTCCCAGCATCAGAGCCTTCTCCAGAGAGCTGGGTCTTTGCATAATGCATCCAAAGTTTGGTAATTTGAGCCAGTTCATTTATGCCTCAAGTGAGAACTCTGGGTAGACTTGTTCAAAGATCCATTTGTTTGTTTTCTTGGCTGTCCATGGTATTCTCAGGAGTCTTCTCCAACACCAAAGTTCAAAAGCATCAATGCTCTTCCTATCCTGCTTCTTCAAAGTCCAACTTTTGCTTCCATAGAATGTCACAGGGAATACCATGGCTTGCATGATTCTGATCTTTGTAAGTATGGACACATCATGGCATCTGAATATCTTTTTCAAGGCCTTCATGGCTACTCTATCAAATGTCCGTCTGCAGTGCTTGCTTATTTATTTATTTATTTATTTTTATTTATTTATTTATTTATTTGGCCATCCATCTCACACAAATGACTCTGGGTGGCTTACAAGATTACAAACATAACACCTGGCATCCAAAGATCAACTGTTAACCCAACTTACCATCAATAGTATTTCTTGACTGCTTATTTCCTTACTATTGATAGTTGATCCTAAAACGCAGAAGCTAACTACCACTTCAATATCTTCATTGTCAATTTTAAGGCTAGTACCTGTTGTCATTAGTTTGGTCTTTATATTTAATCTTAGTCACATTTTTTTTCACTGTGCTCCTTGACTTTTATTACCAGAGCCTGCAGATCCTTTTCCTGTTTGGCTGTAGTATATTCATCATACCACAGGTTACTGATGTTTCTTCCTCTAATTTTAAAACCATGCTCATCTTCTTCCAGTCCAGCTTCCCTTAATATATATTCAGCATATAGATTGCACAAATGAGGGAAAGTATACAGCCTTGTCTCACTCCTTTGCAAACCTGGAGCCTGTCCGTTTCACCATGTTTTGTCTGCACTGCGGATCTCTGTGTCGTTTTCCAGATTTGCTAGCATAATGTAGCTTGGTTAGAACATTTACTGATTCTTCTTCCGTTGCTTGCCATATTTCTGTGGGCATTCCAACAATTTTTGTAGCCTTCCAACTTGGTAATGACTAGAGTGCTAATCTAACTTCATGTTCTAGTACTAGAGGTTCTTACAAATAGGGAATATCTTCTAAGGTGTCTTTGATGTTGACTATTGTACACTATTTTGATATACTCCTTCCATCTTTGTTTCATCTTCTTTGAATTGGTTACTATCTGTTCTTTAGCATACCAATTTTAGTTTGGAATATCCTTCAGAGTTCAGAGATCTTTTGAAATACTTTTTTCTATGTCTGTTTCCATCTTCAATGTCTTTACAGATGTTCTTGTAATTCCACTTCTTGTCTCTTCTAACAGCTCTCTGAAACTCTTGGTTAAGTTCCTTCCTGAGGTTTTTAACTTTCTTGGCTTTGGCTTGTCTTCTCTTCTCTTCTTGGTAATTTCCACAGATTGTTCTGACATCCAATTTGCTTTCTTCTGTTTCTTTAACTTGGTAGCCTCTTTTCACATACATCCATAAAGAAAATAATAGAGGTTGCCTTTCAAGCCTCATGAAGTTTTAGATTAGCTTTATGGTGAACAGCTGAAAAATGAATGGTTTCTTATGCTAATTTCTTATCTCCAAATGTGTGGATGAAAGCCAGAAAAATCAATAGCAGTCAGTCTTAGGTGAAAGCCTTTAAGAACTTAATAGAAGTAAAATCTCCCCAAAATCTCTTGTTATTCAAAAAGTGAAGCATTTAGGCAAAAGGTACTTTGTTACTCCAAGCATTCAGTAATAACCTTTTCTATGTGTGTGTTTCTGAGTAAGGACTGAAGTCTAGGTCTGTTAAGATGCTCAAGGTGTAATGTTACTGTATGACAGAACTCACAATATCATGTCTGATTGGAAGTATATTTGCAGCTCAGATCTGTGTCCTCAGAATTAAACCAAATTCAACAGATCTTAAGTGAATTGAGCATCGACGGCAACCTGGTGCTTTACAGAAGCTTTGGACTGCATGCATGGCTAATGGGCCAACAAATATTGTAGGAACTGTCACCCAAAACATTAAGAGGCCATCAAGTTGCCCATGCCTGGAACTGAGGATTATACCTTATAAGATTAAGTCATTGGATTTTATTATATTCTTTATGTTTTAAATTGTTATTTAATTTGTATTTTAATCTATTTAGAATTGTATATTAATGATTATATTTTGTTGTAAACCGCCCATAGTCCACCTCGGGGGAGTTGGGCAGTGATAAATTTGATTAAATAAATAAATAATAAAATAAGAACAGAATGTAGGAACAGAAAAATAACTTCATTGAATCAAGTCAAGGCCCATATTAGGCCAGTATTTTCTTTCTCACAATGGCCAACCAGATGATGGAGAAATACTCCTTTCCCACCTGGAGGTAATATTCATCTTCCATGAACTTGTCCAATCCCCTTTAACCTTTTTTAAAGTAGTCAAAATATTAGAATACTGCCACACTAGCACATAGGAGGTTGAGCTATGTGAGGTACTGGATGCTCTTTGAAGGCAGTCTTCAAGCTATCTCATCTAATTTCAAGATAAAGAACCAAAAGAAAAGAGACCAGGGGCCTGGAATTTGCTCATTAAAGGCTCCTGGGCAGCAGCTAGAACAGGCAACCCAAATCTCAGTCATCTCTCTTTCATTCATTTCTCTTAAATTTGGATCTTTCTCTCTGTGTGATTCTATAATGCAAATGTATTTCTTTTCTTTGTTTGTTTTTCTTTTAGTAAGGCATTTCTTCTCTTTTGAGGATGCATACAGTAGGTTGGTTTTGGAAAGGCACGTCCTATTCTTTGAGGATACAGAACTAGCTGCCCCAGTGAACATTTACTGCTGAGCCAATCATTTCTACTATGAGCTTTAATTCAAAATCAAGATGACTAAAAGGCAATGCTGACAGATTAAGAAACCACCTTTCCACCTTTTCTTTTTCTTGGGAAAAGTGAGATAATAAGAGAAGCACTACTCGGGGGCTATTGGCTATTGCAGCTCTGAAGTCTAGTGGAAAAGGTTAACATTTTCAAAAGCTCCAAATCAACATTACCAAAGGCCAAAGCATGAGAGATGACCTCCCTTTCAGGCAACAAATGTTCTTTGGTTTTATTCATACAATATTGAACATGCACTGAAGTTCATTTAAAATGCAGTATACAGTATGTTTTAATTTTATTTTATTGATACAGAGCTAAGCAAAGAAGCTGTAGGAAGATCAGATTTAAAAAAGGAAAAGACTGATTCTTCTCATCTTGGAACTATAGTTAGTTTCTGTAGCAAATTCATGACTGACGTAAACATTTTGACAGGAAAAAGCCTTGGTAGCAACTGACAGTGGAAAGCTATCCGAGAATAAATGTAGTGTGACTCACAACATAAGATACAATTTTCTTTGCATAGAAGCAAAATTTAAGTGATGACAAGAGTTTAAAAAAAAAAAGCTATTCTGTTCTGAAATTGCACACTGACCTTGTCTTTCAGTGGGAGTCTTTCCAAAAGTTAAACTTGACAGTGCAAGGATGTTCCATAGAACTTAGGTCTGTAAACTGACAATAACAATTCAGTGGGTTCCCATTGTATCTTGTTTCCTTTTCCCCCCTCACCTAAGTAGCCAACAGAAAGATGTGCTCCTATGCAGTGTGATCCTTCCGGTAGAGTTCATTTTGCAGAGTGCCTGGGTTGGGCTCCTTTCTTTGTCAGTTGACCACCACTGGTGGACTTAACTGGAGGTGGCATTGGCAGATGGTCATTTTGATTAGCTAGAATGATTCTGCGGAAGCATTGGGCCAGGATCCTGGGAAAATCAAATGCTGCCCATTGCTGCTTCTGTTTCCAGGTTGGTCCTTAGCTGGGCTTCTAGAAAAGGTATCAAAATCAGTGGATGCTATGAGTAGCCTTGGAAGCTGCTAGAGGACCCTGGGTGCCAGGCTGAAGACTCACTCTGCAAATGAGACAAGCTTAGGGCCAATTCATACATTACATTTTGTAGAGTTCGAATCGAATGATCCATTCAGTTGTATCCGATTACATCCAGCCAGCGCGTTCTTTGGCGTCCTTGTCGTCTTTTGCCACTGACCATTCCAAGCATAACATCTTTCTCCAACGATGTTGATCTCATGACATGACTGAAGTAACTAAGTCTAAGTTTTGTTATTTTTCCTTCTAGTGACATGTCCGGTTTTATGCGCTTCTTTATTCGTTATCTTTGCAGTCCAAGGAATTCGCAAGAGCCTCTTCCAACACCATAGTTCAAAAGAATCAAATTTGTAGAGTTACAGTGTAGCAAATGGTGAAAAAAACCTGGGAGGAAAGCAAGGTTTCTAAGTGACCAATATTTCAGAGGCCAGGGGTTGTACTTAACTTGTTTGAGGAGCTAAGGGCCACAATGGATGGGATAATGACACAAAGTTTAAGGACTGAGACTGACGGCATTTTCTCTGCCTTGAAAGCATGGACGTTTTTTTTTTTTTTTTTAAGCATATTAAACCTGCTTTAGACTTAGCTCCATAGTTTTTATGTTTTATGATTGCAAATTGCAGAAAACGGCAGTGTCAATTCTCAGCAACAGGAATCCGAGGAGGCTCTTCCAGCCGTCCCAAAAATTGTTCAGGAGCCAAATGAGTTGTGGAGCTGTATATTGACCACCACTGGGATAAAGAAATAAAAAACATTTTGCTGGACTTAAAATATAGGAATTGTGGAGATTATAGTCCCGCTTTAGGCATGAAAGCCGGCTGGGTGACCTTGTGCCAGTCCCTGTTTCTCAGCTCTAGGAAGAAGCCAATGGGAAACCAGGAGACTGAGAGTTCTAGTCCCGCCTTAGGCATGAAAGCCGGCTGGGTGACCTTGGGCCAGTCACTCTCTCTCAGCCCAACTCACCTCACAGGGTTGCTGTTGCGGGGAAAATAGGAGGCAGGAGTATTAGGCATGTTTGCTGCATTGAGTTATATATAAAAATAATAAAGGCGGGATAAAAATTAAATAAATAAATAAATAAATAAATGTCAAGAGAAAACAGAGATAGACTTTTATGTTAATGATTTTAATGATGAAAACTAGTTGTAGGTAATCTTTTTGCACTTTCTTTGTTTAACTCAGCTACCAAGAGCTTTAGATGATGGCTTGGCTGCCAGCTCGACCAGTCAGATTTCTCAGAGAAGCTGACTGAATTTCCCTTGCTTGCGTGGATTGCAGAAGTTGTGGTCCACTGAAGTTTTTTTTTCCCCTGGAGAAGGGGAGACCAGAAGATTACTCGTGGGGCCATTGGGATTGCCTACCCTTGTTTTTTCTGTAGTTTTCCACCGCGGAAGGAACAGGGTAAGTGCAAGGCAATGGCCGAGATATATCAGGCTCTCGCAGGGGAAACAAGTCTCTTTGAAGAGACACAAGAGCGCCCAGCCGCTTTTAGATCACTTTAGGAATGTTTTTTTTTAGATTAAAATATTTTTGAAATCTAAGATCCATTTTTTGGACTTTGTTGAAAATGTTGGCTAACTTTGTGCTTTCTTTGCTATAACTGATTCTGGTGGAAGTTTGATGGACTCTATATTTGCAACATAATGAAACGTCTGCATTTTTTTTTTTTACTTCTCTTTTGTATTAGAGGGATTTAAGAGACTCTGTTTGTAATTCTTCGCTTGATAAACTAAATGACTATTCATTTTTTGAGAAACTCTTTGTTTGGATTAAGCAGCTTGCAGCTTGAAGAACGAAAGCTCGCAGTTTGAAGAATAAAAACACAGGGTAACGTGTTTTTTTCCTTGTCGTCTTTTTCTACATCCTCCCTGGTTGGATTTTGCTTCATTTGGAATATATTTTTTATTTCTCCTTCTATAAACTGTTTAAAATATTATTCTCTCCTGTATTTTGGATTATTGGAACTTTCTTTTTTCTTTTGACTTTAAAAAAAAAAACAACAACAACAACGACGTTCTGCTTAATAGATTCTGCTGGTAGTATTCCATGGACAGATTACATGATTATTGTTTTGACTAGAAGGGTTGTTGTTTTAATTTGAAGGACACAGGAAAGATGGCTTTCCAACTTGTACCTGAGGAGCTCAGAAGAGAGATTACTGAGGCTTTTTCAAATATTCAAAGGTCGTTGGAATTACTGTTCGTAACTCTGCAAAACAGAGAGAAAGAACAGAGAACAGAAACGGAGACAGAAAGGAAAAATGTTTTTCAAGTGGAGGAGAAACAGAAGGAGGAAATTTTGAGTATATTAGTTCAGAAGAACATTCTGAAGGCTTTACACTACAATCTTGGTATAGATATGTTGTGGCAGTGGAGACAGAGTGAAAATATGGGTGCACAGTTGGATGGATGTTGTGAAATATGTGGAAAGGGAGAGAAGGTTGCTCTGATATTCTATATGAGATATAGAAAAGAGCAGGCTGTATATTGCGAATCTCCCACAGTGTATTGTGATTTTGGCATAACCTAAACAGAAGATATGAGAAACTGTATGGATATAAAGGTTAATGAAAAAATATGGACTTGAATTGTTATGAGAAATTGTATGGATATATAAAAAGTGATATTCTAAATGTAAGATGCTAAATACAAACACAAGTTGATATTATAGAATATTGTTTTCCTTAGAGATATATTTATGAGAAGATAATAATATGATGGAATTAGAATGATGGTTACTACAGGATGATATATATCAATATGTATTGTATGAATATTATAAGAATTGATATATTAGCTATTAGGTTAAGTGATATGATAGATTATGCATTTAGTTTAAATGGACACTACTACAAGGAATGGAAATTACAGATGGATAATTGAGATTCAAGAATTCCTTTTTTATGGAGATATATATATATATATTAGAATTAAATTATAGAAATATATATGTATGAACACTATAAGAATTGCTAAATTATGTATTAAGTTACATAACATGTTAGGTTATGAGTCATAATATGAATAGAATATATTGTAGTTTATTAGAAGTAAATAAGGCTTTTATTTGTTATACTAATTGGTCTTTATTGAAGATATAAATATGTAGTAATGAACATTCAACATTTAACTACTACTTCAAGGAGTGGAAGCCAAAGATGGATTATTGGGAGACAGTAAGATGAAGGTTAGAAGATTGGATTAAAGAAATCAAAAGGCATATGACAAAGAAAAGTTCCTGTATACTGTATGAAGGACTAACATTTAAAATCAATTGTTGTACTTTAAGTTCAAAGATAGATTGGAGGACATCTATTTTCTATATTTTCTTTGCTTATTATTTCTTGACTTCACTTTTTCTTTTTCTTTTTCTTATTTTGTATCTCTGTTTCTATTTCTTTTTCTACTTTAAATTTTATTATGTATTGTAAAACTTAATAAAATTTAATAAAAAAAAAAAGAGCTTTAGATGATGTTGTGGTGACACAGTGATGTCATCAAGGCGGATGGCATGGGGCTGAAATGTTTTTGGGGTGGGTGGGAGGCATTTTAAAATATCTGTATTAAGCCTATGAGAGGTTTTAGCACATTTACTTTAGGTTTTATAAATCCGTCTGCAAAAAATTATGCCATTAAAAAATTGTCGACCAATTCTAGTGATACAAATTGGGGGTGGGGGGTTGGCGGGGCTGCATGAGGCCCATCAACTATAGGTTTCTGACCTTGGCTGCAGACTGCAATTTTTTATTTGGCATGCTTGGCAGAGAATTCTGTTATCACTTCTGTTCTATCACGCCATCTCCTGCCCTAGTGTACTGCAGACATTTCCTGGAAGTTAATTAAGTTATAGTCTTCTGATTTTTTTTTTACCTGGCTCATGATTTTATTAGTGGAAATAGGAGGCAGGGTGGAGTGTGGGGTGGGAATAACCAAAATAATTTTTAGATATGTCCAAGTATTATATCTGGGGAAAGTTATTGTAAGGAAAGGAGTAAGAACAAAGAAAATGTTAGCATGTGGAGCTATAACCTGTTCCCTGCTGAGATGTCTTATTTCCTTCATGTATGTATATATCAGTATTTATCCTAGAGGCTAAGAGAGTTTTTTTCCCTGTTCAGGGGTCCCCAACCTTTTTTGCTGCCAGGGACCGGTTTCAAAAGACAATTTTTCCGCAGACCAGGGGGGCGGGGTTTCTGGGATTTCCACGGACCGGGGGCACAGGATTTGTGGGTGGGAGCCAATCACAAGCACCAGGGGGTGGGGTTTGTGGGCGGGAGCCAATCGTGCAGAAGGGGCCAGGGTTTGTGGGCGGGAGCCCCACGGCCCAGTTCCTAACAGGCTGCAGCCCACTAGTGGGCCGTGGCCCACAGGTTGGGGACCCCTGCTGTAGATTATTTGGTTTGCTTCAGGGGAATTTCTGAATGTAACAAGCATGCCGTATCTGGTCTGCAAATCAGGCAAACACCAAAGTGCCATCTGGTGGTCATATGGATTTTTGCAACCCAGATAAGGGAAGCCTATTATGTTGAGGAATTCCTGAGCTTCTCTGCCTCCTCCTTTGAAGTTAGTGCTGCTGTCTTTATGTTTAAAGATGAAATGGCAACATTTTGCCTTGAATACCTCAAATATCTGATACTGCCCTGAGCATTTTACAAAACTACCAAGCTGGTGCTGTCTCTGTCAAACAACTGTCTGCTGTCTCTTAGTTTCTATAACTAGCAGGAACATCCAGGGCTCTGATGGAAGCTCTGCAGCTTTGCTAGCTTTGTAAAAATGCCCAGGGCAATATCAGATGTGACCTCTGCTGCAGCTGCACCAATTGCAAAAGAGGCTAAAACAGGGCTACTGTGAAACCTTCAGCTATGTGCCATGTTTTGTCTGCATTGGGTCAAACTCCATTTGAATATAAAATGAAACATAATAACATAAGCACATGTGCACGCGCACATACACAGTTATAATATAGTCAAATCACAGCTTAATTGGGGGAAGGTATGCTCATTATTCCTGTCTGTTAAATCTGGAGATTATGTTGTCATGGTGATTTACATCATTTACGTGATGTCATTTTGCAAACATTGTTTATGTCCTTTAACATCATTTGCATGGTGATTGCGAAGATGATGTAACTGATGCAGATGATGTCATTTGATCAGTTGCACAATTACATCATTATTGACCTGTTGTACATTGCCAGAGAGTTAAGCAGACAGTTGTCTTCTGACGTTTCTTGGATGTTTCCAGTTTCTAATTCAGCTCCTCAGTTTAAAATCTGGCTTGGTTTCTCAATAATTTGAAGAATTTTTGTGGAAGGTCCATATGCAGCAACAACTGATACACTGTTCTCCTTTGATCTATTATCATAGCAAACTAAAGCAACATTATTTTTTAAAACTCTATAAAAAAAAGGAAAACGAAAATGAAAGATAAATAATATGTAGGTGTATATACATTGCATAGAAGTTTCAAAAAAGGACTGTATTTCTAATCACCAGTACATATTTGAAAGAACATTATAGAATAACTGATCTTATTCAGTTACAGTAGGGTTTTCTTTGCTTTACATTTTTAAGCAACTTAGTAGAATAAGCTGTAGATAAGATGTAAATAGATCTGTGTGATGGCCGTATGTTTAGCAAATATGTAATATTCTGAAAATGTTCTGAAGTTACAGACATTACAGTTATTGTACAGAGACTAAGATACAGCAGAAAAGGCAGGCTATGTATTAGGTGATTTATAGTATCTGACAATAAACTCAAGAGGACTTTGACTCTCTTGAGCAGTGGAAAAGATCATATCATTTTGTCTGGTATACTTTTACTCCTGAGAATTAAAAATAGTCCAGCAGATGTTTGGAAATGTTGCTGCATGAAAAAAGATGTGTCTGGGCTGAAACCATCTAAGACAAATTCTAGCCTAAAATGACTTTCTCTGGCAGAGTTATAAGGCCTGCAAGAAGGAGTTTATAATAGAAATACTGACAGGCATTTAACTATACCATTGCCTAGAAGGGCTATTGCAATAATTGGATTTGGGGAGGGAATGCAAAGCTCAATTTACAAATACTTTATGCCTGAGGAATAGCCATCATTCCTGTCTGAAACAGCTGTGACATAAACATGTAGCACCTATGGTTTGGGGGGGTGGGGTGTTAGAGAAAAGGAAACCACAGAGATGCCTTTAAAAATAGCTCCTTTGTAAGAGAACACAATTCTTGAAGAGATGTAACTGATTTTGATGCTTTGCTGCTGTATTCAAAGCTACATTGAAGGGATCTTAGTTTGTTCTTCAGAGTGAAGTTTATGCAGAAAGATAACTTCTCTAACTTCCTGATGAATAATGAATTGGAATAATTTAACAAAAGAAAATTTAAAAAAATATACAATAGCAAAACATATAAGACCAGATGTATAATATCTGAAATGTTAACTATTGGTTTTATTAAAGTCCTTGGCTTCTGCCCAATTAAAATAGATTCCTTTTAGTTTGTTTTTTAGTTGCCAGAGCAAAGACAGACCTGGATGTCCCACCCGAAGAAAATCAATGGTTAGAATCCCTCCTAGAGATAGGTGAGGGAGTGTGAAAGGGGCATGCAGATGAATACATATGATGTGGTGGTTTGGACCTCCACTGATTCCTACAAAGGGTCTCAAACCCTCCTCCTACAACCCCTTTACATTCTTCATGCAACTCTTAGAGAAAGCCTGCTCAATATGCGGCCACCAGTCGCTTTACTCCAGAGAAATCCCATCTGCCACTGATTTACCAGGAAGGAGGCAAATGACAACCTCCTTCATTCAGCAACCGGACGGGGCAGAAAGGCATGTGCTCAGGCTAGATGCTTTTCCCAGAGTAAGTACCAATGGTTCATTAAGAATTCTAAATCTTTATTTTGTATAATAAAGTCAGAGCTCTAAAAGGAAGTGGAAAAGAAAAAGATAGGGGAGAAAGAATGAACAGTGGTTCTCAGGGATCAACTGCACAGCCTTCTTGCCTTGGTGTGAAGAAGCCCCACTTACCATTTGTTGATGTATTTTCATCTCCTCAAAATATAAATCTGAAATCTTGCCAGGCAGGATAGCTTACATGCAATGGAGGCAGAACACAAGGACATATAAGTGCAATATTCTTTAACTTTCCCCTGGTCCACTATAGAAGCAGCTTCTGCCCATCTGTTCTTGCTGGAACACCTTTGCTGTCAGTCCACAATTCCATGGAGTGGTCATTCTGGGGATCAGAGAATTAACAACCCGTTTTTCATGCCATGGATGCCTATGGCAGGAGAAGCAGTGGGAAGAAAAGGGGTGGACTGTGTTTCTTCTCTCCCTCACCTCTCTGGCCATGGGTGGCAGAAGTGGGAGAAGAGAAGAACGGAGAAAAAGAGGAGATCGGCTCCTCTGGTGCCAGTTCTCTGGTCCCACAGAACATTACTCCATCGTTTCAGAAAACTGGCAGCTGAAGATCCAGAGATGTTTTGCTTCCAGTTCCTAACACCAAAGAAGGCAGTTCCCTCATGGCTTCCCTAAGTCTTCCCTAGAACTTCCCTAGGTAGAGACAGGACTGGGCTGAGACCCAGCTGGGATCTGTAGTTAGCACTTTTTCAAGCCAGCATAGTTTTATGTTAGCTCCTGCATTAGACAGCAATACTTTAGTGCTGCCTTCCTTATGGAAAATACTTCAGTCACTTCAGCTCAGGGATTGGAACTGCTCCGTCAGCCCAGCATCTCAAACAAACATCCATGCACTAGAATAACTTTACAGAGCCCAGAGCTCCTTCCATAAAATAATCAGAATCTATTCTGTGATGAGTATCAATCCTACCTTGCAATTACTAGATCCACCCCTATTGCTGCTGGCTGGGGCTTAGACCATACCTTGCTTTCTGCCAGCCTCTGAGAAGAAAACACCAGCTGAAAAAGACAAAAGCAAAATGGAAGCTGCCTTCCCCTTTTTTTTAAAAGGAAGAAACTATCTTCTGATTGGCTCCTAGGCATTTGATTTTCCTGGCTTCAGTTGCTTCCACCAACTACCTGGCTGACAGGTCAGCTAATTTGGCTTTAAACCTTTCAGTGTCTGGTCCTCTTGAAGTGGAATTTACCCACATGCACTCCAGGGGGATTCATCAAGAATTTAATCTCTATAGCAAATATGGGTGATATTTTATATGGCAATATACTAAGCCTTACTGTGGTGAATCCATGCCTCAAGAAATCTCTAACTACTTCAGCGCACTTGCAAATATAGTTGTCTGTCAGGAGACATCCATTTTATGTATCGTTTCTGATCGTTGATAATGCCCAGTTTACCCTAAAGGTAAGTTCATTACTTACCCTTAATTCAGCATCATGGCTTCATATGTGAGCTGCTAACAGCAGGGAAAGAGATATATCTATACACATGCACATACATACACACAAATTTACATCTCCTAGTAATAAGATTGGAATTTAAAACAGTTTGAGAAGTTATTTTTGAAAATGCCTCACTGTTAGCGATCTTTTCCTTTTCCTTTTCTCCCTTTGCTCTTCGCTCTAGCTGAACTCTCCTGTATAATGTTATGCACAAGCCCCTTTCACTCAGGGGTGAAAATTTACAGAGTTGCAGAGCTGTTGGTTTCTTTTGGAAGGATATAACTGGAGGCTTAAAGGATTTTGTAATAGACCGGTTTGTTTACCACTATGCCAACTAAGCAGAGGTGGAGATATCACACTTAAGCTTCCCAACAGGCAACTTAAATCCACCGTTTCCAGATCAGACACCTGTGGAGAAAGACAACATCACAAAGTTTTTACCAAGCCCAAACTCATGACTCTGTCTCTCTTCATCTCTGTCTCAGAATCAAAGCTTTTCCCCCATAAGATCTAGACTACATTATCCTCAGGTATGGAAATTGGAGAGGGGAAAAGCAGGCCATTTTGATGAAATTATTCATCTTCCAAAAGAGTGTACAACTGTTTCCCAGCCATTGTGGAGTGTGTGTTTATAAAGTTACTAACCAAGGAGATATTTCGCCAGGAATGTATAGCACTTTCCAGCAGAATCCCAGAATTCATTAATCCACTTTCTCTGATCCCCTTTCCCAATCTTGCAATACTTTTGCAAGACAGCATGATCCAACTGGACCAAGGCAGCAATTTTGGGGTTCTCGGGTGTTCTCGGAGCTCGGTTGTTTTCCTACAGACCTTTTATTACCAGGGTAGTTAACCTCATCAGTACATGGGAGTGTGGACTTTGCCCGCAGCCTGGTAATGAAAGGTGTTCAGAAAAACAACCAAGTTCCGAGAACACCAAGAGCTGTACGACCCCGTGCCATATATATTCTCTGCAGTTGCATGGCAGCAATCCTATATGCAATGAACTTCTCTCTGGACACTACATGCCTTTAGAAAGACATGCTTCTGAAATTGACCTCAGGGATTTAGTTCTTTCCTTCCTCTTCACATTTTATGTAGAAGACCATGCACGTACACATTGCTGCAGTTTTCACTTCACTCAGTTCATCTGCATTTTTGTCAAGTAATCATGTGAAGCCTAAGATTACATTGGACCTTCTCAGTGCATAAAAATCAAACATGAAGCTAGTATAGTAGAGAGGAGGATTTTTAGGATGGGACTAGCACCTATGACTGCACTCCCCCACTGCAGGTTGGGTGAACCCATGGAGAAAATATATAAGCACATTATTGAGTTATCTGACTTGATATTTGCTTCCTTTCTATTGTGCTTGACTGGCAACAACCCCCAGGAATGGGGCAGGGGGGAATTCTTGCACAGGCGGATGTGTCATTTCACTGTTTATGATTTACTTTGAAAATTGAAGTCACTGATCCGATGTAGCTACTTAAATTGTGACCAGAGAATTTTGAGTGATGGCCTTTTGGCTATTGACATTTTATGTTAGTTCTTCCCCCCAATACAGATGTCATTACATTATTTCTGTCCTGAGGCAATTTTTAGTTAATGTTCTGAGCCATAGGATATTTGAAGGGAATGGAGTGATTAATGAGATTAGCCAATAGACCATGTTGTTTGAGAATATGTGCAAAACAAAGATGTAGGTTACAAAAATTAAGAGTTATAATGAATGCAAATGCAGTAGACATAGCAGCAGGTTCCATCTTTTCTTTTTGGAGGCTGTAAGAGATGTATTGTAAGCATAACAAATTAAACATATGCATTGATTGAAATCTGATGAAATAATTCAGAAAACTGCCCAATTTACCCCATTTCTCTTTGGGGGGGATGAGATACTTCAATGGGGATGAATCTGAAACAAAATTCATGAATCTAAAGCTTTTCACCACTCATTAATTATCACTGGAAATCAATACATAATTACAATTTCATTTTTTAGTAATATTGGATAAGATTTGCAGTTGGAATTGTATTTCTAAGGAGATGGTTCTTGATCAAATCTAAGCAAGTAGATGTAAATATTCTTGCACTATCATCTTTTAAATTCTAGTTTGTTTTTTTAAAAAAGGGAAGTACCTATAATTTGTTTATTTTGGGGCAGAACCGGCTGAAACTTTTAGGTAGTAGATTATTCCTTTTGTGAGCATAAAGCCTCCCATATTTCAGGCAAATTAGATGTAGCTGTTATCATACAAAGGGAGCCTTTGGAGTTTGGGGATAAAAATGATATGGTATTTGGTAGGCCATAGCTATGCAAATATCTCTAACAAATATGGGTTGGTCCCAAGGTACCTTCAGGACTGCCTCTTTTATTAAGAATTGATCTGTTCAATGTGAATTACACAGGAAGAACTGCTGATAGGATCCCACTACCACAAAATCAGGGGACCAAGGCTAGGAGGAGTGGCTTCTCCATTGCAGCCTACATTTTTGTGAAAGAGCCTTCTATAGGAAGTTGGACTTGCCTTGACCCTGCTAGCAAAATAGAGCTCTTGTGGAGGGCGTTTCATTAATTAACACAGCATCGTTGAAGCCTTAACCATTGCTGGGACATTGTTTAACTTTAAATTAATCAAGCTTAATAGTTTCAGTATTTTAGTTTATATTGTTGAATTGCAAATGTTTTTATTTGAGAATCACAAGACCATGATAGTTAAAAACCCATCAATTAATTAAATAATAATGTAAATCCTCTGGCAAGCATTCCCTGCTAATTTACAAATGGAGAGTTCCAGGCTTTTTGTGATAGACATCATCAAAATATATTTGTTGCTCTCTTTATGCCCCCACTTGTGTGGGCAATGGATGACATCTATCCCACTTGCTTGACAATATTAATGGTAGAATTAGAATACTCACAAGTAGGGGTTATCTTTTAATAAGCTAAAATCTACATCCTCCTGCTAGCAGGGGGAAGAAATTTTTTTGAAAGTGAAGCCCATTTAGCAGTCTGTTAGAACTACTGAAATGGAGCAGAGCTGCAAAGTTCGTGTACAGAAAAAGAATATTGTTTAAAAAGAGAGCCCATGAGCATATTAGACAGATCCAGGTTAATCTTACATCCTTAGCCCACCCAAGCATAAAGAAACATGCATTTAGACATGGCAGGTATGGAAGTATGTACAAAAGAGTCCTTACATTTATTAATTCCAGGTACAGCATTTTTGGTAGATAAATGAAGTTTCATTTCTTCTTTGTTGTTCCCTAAACTTAATACCTCTTGCCCTACTTGCTGAAAGAGATGCGTGTAGAAAGGGGGACAAATCTCCTAGGCCCATCCATGGCCTAGGTTGAAGCAGCACACAGCCATGTGATTGCTCCCGGTCCAAGGAGAGAGAGAGAAAGTGAGGCCTAGCACATGGCCTCTCTCCCTGGAGAGGAGCAGCCACATGCTGCTTCCTCCTCGATGGAAGAATCAGAGAGAGAGAAGAGGAAGTGGGAGTGGCCACAAACAGCTTCCTCAAAAGCATGGAGAGCTTGCATCCTAGAGCAGCCATCCACATGCTGATGAGGCATGCTGGATTTGCCAGAATCTCCAACAGAAAGCATATATGATCCCAAAATAATAAGAAAGCAAGAGTCCTTCCCTCTTTTGTCCCTCCTTGAAGTGATTCTTCTACCCACTGAAACATGTATGGAACAATAAACCTACAGTACATAATCCATAACCTATGGCTGCGAGAGCTGGACCATAAGGAAGGCTCAGCGAAGGAAGATAGATGCTTTTGAACTGTGGTGTTGGAGGAAAATTCTGAGAGTGCCTTGGACTGCAAGAAGATCAAACCAGTCCATACTCCAGGAAATAAAGCCAGACTGCTCACTTGAGGGAATGATATTAAAGGCAAAACTGAAGTACTTTGGCCATATAATGAGAAAACAGGATACCCTGGAGAAGATGCTGATGCTAGGGGAAGTGGAAGGCCAAAGGAAGAGGGGCCGACCAAGGGCAAGATGGATGGATGATATTCTGGAGGTGATGGACTTGACCTTGGGGGAGCTGGGGGTGGCGACGGCCGACAGGAAACTGGCATGGGCTGGTCCATGAAGTCATGAAGAGTCGGAAGCGACTGAACAAATAAACAACAACAGCAACATAATCCAGATATGTAGTATCACCTGGAGACAGGGAGAGAGAGTTCAGACAAAATGTTGTATAAGTAAATTTCATGTGGTGGTTTTGGAGAAACGTGATAGACAGAATGAACTTTTGGCCATTACACAGAAACTGCCATGGATTCTAAGTTACTCAATTCTTCTCCCCCTCCCTCCATCACAAACCTTCATATATGGAACAGTAAAATCAAGTTGCAATGTTTTGTAAAAATGACTGGCTTTCTGCAATCTTCGAAATCATCAAATGCAACTGAAAGTGTGAAAAGGGCCAGATTCTGTTCTGTCATTTCAGATGGAATCCAGCTTAGAGAACCCATAAGAACCAAGGCTTAATTGAACTAAATTTTAACTTTTAGCCAAATCAAATGGAAATGCATATGATACTTGACATAGGCTTCTAATAAACAACAGCAACCCTTGTTCAGACCTCTCCTTTCCCCTATAGTTACTTATGTGCAAATCTCACTGTTCCAGAGACAGAATGTGTTTGGTCTAGTGCTTAAGGCACAAGGCTAGAAACCAGGAGTCTGTGAGTTCTAGTCCCACCTTCGGCATGAAAGCCGGCTGGGTGACTTTGGGCCACTCACTCTCTCTCAGCCCAACTCACCTCACAGGGCTGTGGTTGTGGGGAAAATAGGAGGAGGAAGGAGTATTAGGTATGTACCCTGCCTTGAGTTATTTATAAAAATAATAAAGGCGGGATAAAAAAAAATCTTTAAAAAAAGTAATACTGGAAGCTTCCAGCTATTCTGTACATGATTCTGCAGTTTTCCAGAATAAATCTTTCAGAACATAATTCTATGTCCAAAACACCGCCATGATGAATAATTTCTTGTTATTTAATTCTGAAAAGCTACAGAACAGATAGAACAGAATTGTGTATTCTAAAAGAAAAGATTAATGTTCTCTGGAAAAATATGTTTTGCACATCACTACTCAAGTATGGAAGTGGATGAAACTCAAAATTAGTTGGTTCACAGGTTGAATCCATTAGGCTGAAATAAAAATTGATATATGAATTCATTAATATGTCTTGTGTGCCTGTGCAGTCTACCTGAATAACCAACCAAACTTCCATCTTTGTCTCCCTGAGGGTCATAAAGAGGAGCTTTATGACACCTGCAGTGCTGCTACTTCTTTTTTTTAATCCAGAGGTTCAGGAGTCATAGAAACAAACACAGGTTTACAACTTTCATCGTTCAGTTTCTGAAGCAATAGCTCTACTCACTCACAGATTCATGCATACCCACCCACTCCATTTAAAGACTAGATGGCTAGCCTAGGCTTAACTTCCAGAAGAATTGAGGCAGGAGACCCATACAGAATGCTTGTTCTATGTGATGTCTCCAAAGGACTATTCACTACAAAGGTTCCACCCACTTTTGTAACTTCTAAAAGGCTTGACCAGCGCATCAAGGATTGGCCAGTCCCACACTGGCCCTTTTTTCACACCTCTTGATACTTTTCTACTAGAGTGATATTGCCTCCTCCAGTTTGTTAGTTTCGGAAATGTATTTGTTGAGAGAACTGTATCTTGTGTCTTTATGGTTGTCATTCTCCAGGTGCAGCATAGGCTAAAATGTTCCAGATCAAACTTTTTCCCCCCTTCTGGGCTGCTTTCAACGGGTCTGATATACTAAATCTGTCATACATGTCCTGTCAAATACATGGTGTGAAGTGAAGCTACATTTGATCCCTATAACATGGTATTATTAGCACTGCATACTAATGACAGTATATTAATATTAATATGATTATACATAATGAATGTCTCTTCACAGCTGCATCATATTTTTCATGTTCTATTTGCTGAAGGAAATATGAACAACATCTTTTCAACAGATAATGCATGCAAAATTATTTGACTATGATTATTTGATTTTGTATTTCTTGCTGAAAAAGCAGTGAGTTTTAAAGTTTGCATCAGAAACTATACAACAGCTAATCACATTTGTAGAAACGCTTAAGAATGTCTCTTGTTCAAGACTTCTTTCTCATGTGTTATATACTGTTCATTTATGAAACATATATTTGGATCCATCTTTTTTTTCATAATTAAAGTTTAGAACTGTTACTGGACAGTACTGGGAGAAATAGAAGAAAGGGCATATCTGTATCTCTTCAACATCATTTTACAGGCTCAAGGAAGGCGAGCAGTGAGGAAAGAACTTGAGTAGTGGATGTGGGAGTAGAAAGGGGGGAAGGGCATCCTGGGGCAGAAAGAGGTATATTGCACATCTGTACAGAACTAAATTAAGGATGTTTCCTCTGTGAGAGTTAATAGAAAGTTGTCCTACTAATTAAATATTTGGATTACAAATGATTGGCAAGTCACAAGTCACAAAGCAACATTAATTATTAACTAGGGCTGGGCAGAAAAATCTTCCTGATTGTTTTTTTCCTACTTTTTGTTACTCAGTTTGATGAAAGTGTGGGGTGTTGCTGGCTTTTGGGGTTCCAGGCGCAGAGTAATCCAAACAACGTGTTTTAAGGCTAACAATATCTTTATTGATAGCATAAGGCAATAATGGATGTATGGTGCATTATTGCAAAAAGGAAAAAACAAAGCATACGCAGAGTTCCATCAACAGATGTGAGGAAAGAAAAATCATGGTCTATGCAAAGACCAGGCGTAGTTACAGTTCAGAAACAAGGTACATGTAGATAGCAGTCAAAAAGAAGTATAGAAATTGAGTGAGTGAGATGAGTACCCATAGTTCATAGTTGAATTATACCCATGGTTCAACATTCTGATTGGCTAATGTGGGCTAGGCCATGTTTCAGCTTAACAATGTAGTAACAGTTGTACTTACTATAAACCGCCATGTGATGGCGGTGTTGCGCATTGGCTTTCCCTTCGGGACGCTGTTCTCACGGGACAAGACTGTTATCACCATTGTTTTGACTAGAGAAAAGCACATCTGGTGTTTTTCATGCTTTTTGTTATGGGAAACTGCTTACAGCATAGGAACCTGTAAAATTCCATTTTACAGGCTAGGATTTCATAGTGAAGGAATCCATTCGCTTGAATCCTACATAGACTAACTTTAACAAATAACTTTAACAGAAAGAGAATTTGCTTTGGATATATTTTCAGAGAAGAACATTCAGACATTGTCATGGGTGGAGTATGGTGTGTGTTATGTCTTTTCTTATATAGTCCTCTTTTCAATGATCTGCAGCCTTTCTACCTTTCCGTGCTTCCCTTCCACTTCAAAGCTTTAATGGGGAGATTCCCCTCATTGGGCTTTTTCAGTAGCAATACTATTGTCATTGCTAAGGAGAAGACCATCCTTGAGAAATTGTTAGACATTTTTAAAGAAATTCAAAGAAATCATCCACCCAAATTCCTTGCCAACAGATTTGGTGGAGAACTTTCAAAAATCATTTGTGCCTCACTGTATTATTAATCAACAAGAATTCAATAATGTAACAAGATCTCATATAAATAGGCCTTGACTTCAACTTGGATTTATAACAATTTCCATGGAGGTAGGCCCTGTCCATCTCTGTCCATGCTCTGAAGGAGTGTTGTCATCGTAAAATGATTATGTTGTGTGCTTTTCTATTCCCCCTCCCCCTTTCCAAAAATTGCCTACCATTGACAAGGAAAGCCTGAAATTTCAAGATTAAGAACAGAAACGGCCAGAGCAGTGTTTTTGTTGTTGTTCAGTCGTTTAGTCGTGTCCGACTCTTCGTGACCTCATGGACCATAGCTCGCCAGGCCTTCTTGTCCTCCACTGTCTCCCGGAGTTTACCCAAGTTCATGTTCATTACATCAGTGATGCTATCTAACCATCTCATCCTCTGCCGTCCCCTTCTCTGTTAATCCAATTCAAATCTACCTTGAATTTGCATTTAGTCAATAATCTGTCCTGTTTCTGTGAGGGTTTTTCCCTTTGGAGGATCCACACATGAACAAAGAAACAAATAAACAAAGGCTGCAGAAATATAAATGTTTAAAAGAACTTACAAGAGGGTCCAAAGACTTGGTTCCTTTTCTTTTCCTTGTGGAGCTGTTACCTGCCTGGAAGAGCTAGAAGCTAAACTCTAATATGCAAATGCCAACTGAGATTGCAATAATCCTGGAAATGAAAGCACATGATGACATGCCATCACATGACCTTCAGCACATTGGCCTGAGAGTTGCAGACAGGGGCATCTGCTTCAGAAATCCCTTCCATCCCAGAACACAGAAAAGCAATCCTGCATATTTCAAGGAGAGGGTGATACATAAGGGAATGTTAAATGTCAAGTGAAACATGCACTATAGTTCAGTTTTGAAAAATCTGATGTAAGAAGCTCATTTTATGATTTATTTATGATCTCTGCTTGAGCTGATGGATTTAACACTGTTTGACTCTCATATTTTAGCATACCGCAACATGTTTTTAGCTGTTCAGCACTATTCTTTTGAGCACAGGTACATGAATCTGATATTCTAACTAAAATTAGTCCATTTCAACAGAAACTCAATTACACCCTGTGCAAACTACACATGGAGTAATGATTGGCTTACTTTTGAGTAATGGGTTAATAATATGTAATGTATAAATGATTAAACCAAGTTGATGGCACATTTGTTTTTAACAGCAGTGTGCCTCTAGATGAATAAATGGAGACAACAGAGAATTCTTTGTTGTCAACCCAAGAACAAAGCTCTTCATATAATTCCTTGGATGTGCCTTTTTAAAATGATTGACTAAAGAACAAACATAACATCGCATCAGAAGTGCTTGGAGTTGAGATAGATCATCTGACACCTCCAGATAAGTTGGTGTTTGAAGGTAATGTTACAAAAAACTGAAGAAGTGGAAACAAAAATTTGAGCTACAGTATATTGTGTGGGTAGTACAGCTGATAAGAAGACTGAAAACTTCAAGCATAATTGTTCTGCATGTGGCTGGGAAGAATCCACAGAGGTATTAAACACCTGACCTTCTAGTTTTAGGAGAAACCATACAAATAAAAGCTACAGGTTTTGCTTATTAAGTTTGAAGCTTATTGTGCACCAAGAAAGAATGTTACTAATGAGGCATAATTTTTCATAATGATACAAAAGAAAGGAGGAAATATAATTCCTTATATGATTGATTGTAAAGTTGTGAGATTTAGAGACTCTCATACCAAGGATTGTACTGTTTGTGAAAATAGAATAGAAAAGGATGAAGAATGTTACCAAGAGAATGATTTAACTGTGAAAAAAGCTGTCGATATTAGTTAAGCAGGAGGAGGAGTGGTAAATTAATGTGAATGGTTGTATGGTGGTAAGCTTTAAAATATATACTGAAGGGCAAGCTACACAATTAAAAAAAAATCAAATGCCAGATTGGTTACTTACTGTGGGCAGAAATTAAGAGTATTAGAGAAATGTGATCTTTGTGAATATAGAGATAAGTTTCATGTTGAAATTTCAAACAATGGATGTTGATGAAAAAGCTGCCTCAGGTTTAAAGACAAAAATTAGGAGTATAGTAGCACCTTTTCAGACTAACATTTTTTATTAAAATGTGTAAGATTTTGCTCACAAAAGGTTCAATGGTTAGATATTCATGACAAAACATTTTTAGAGTTTAAGGATTTCTTAAATAAAGCAGCAATTTTGAGATACGATGATGTTGACAATATGGTTACTATTTCTGTTGATGCTAGTGCTACAGGCTTGGGAATAGCATTGTTTCAAGATAATTTACTAATGGCATATGTTTCTGAAGCCATAACAATTATACAGCAGAATTATTCAAACATTAAAAAGGAAATTTTTGCTACTGTGTTCAGTTCATCAGTTAAGTTACAAAAAAATTGTGAATGTAGAAACGGTCCTCAAATTCTTAGAAGCCATTTTTAATATAAATCTCACCACCTAGAATTCAAATATTCTTGTTAATCTTGCCAAAATACCAGTTGCAAGTTATTTATAGACCACAGAAGTTTACTTGATCCAGAGACAATTTAACACATGGGAAAAGATTTCATTCTGGAGAAACTGAATTAGCAATGTGTTTGATGAAATCATGTTTGACTATTTCTGATTCTAAAATAAGAGACTTTGAGGATAGTAATTTACAACTTTTGAAAGATAGCTTGAAAGGCTGGCTTCAGAAAAAGAAAGAGAGAGAAAGGGAGGGAGGAAGAATGTTCCAGAAACAGTGAGATCTTAATGGGACTATTGAAATGGGTTAAGTGTTTATGAGGACCTAATTTTAAAGGGTGCTCATATAGTAAAGGTAAAGCTAAAAGTTTCCCCCTGCACATTTGTGCAGTTGTGTATGCCACAGTAATTAAAGAAATGAAATGTTGAATGAAGTTCACAAGATTAATTTAGGAGTAGGAATTATGTAAGAAAATAGATGGAGACCCAGATATGTGTGCTCAGACAGAGAGCATACTTCAAACATGTGCAATATGTCAAACCTATAAAAATAAAAATGGTAAAGAGCAAATGGAAAATATGGAATGCCAGTAGGATTGTAGCAGAAAGTAGGGACTGATAATTTGAATTCAAAAAATATCTTGTATTGGTAGACTAAAAGCTCAGTAACATGTGTATTTGCTAGACAGAATATTCCAGATAAAGTTGCAAGTGCTAATGTTCCTTAGTTTAGTTCAAAAGAACTTGATCAATTTGTAAAAAAAAGGGGTGGGTGGGGTATGCATACTATTTATAGACCTTATTATGCTCAGTCCAGTGGCATGTCAGAAAGAACAGTCTGAAAAAAAAGTTTTTAAAAAATAAAAGTTGATATCATTTATCTAAATGACTCTTTTAACATAGTATATCCCAGTAATTTGATTAATTTGGTAAGACATTAAAGTCAAAGATGTCTATGAAGGTTCTCAGTCATCCAGGTGGAATTGTCTGTAGCTTGAATCATGTCAACTGGATTTCTATTTTCTCAGTGAAAACGTTTCGCTCCTTATCCAAGGAGCGAAGCTGAAGAAGACTGAAGAAGCTCCTTGGATAAGGAGCGAAACGTTTCCACTGAGAAAATAGAAATCCAGTTGACATGATTCAAGCTACAGCTAAAGTCAAAGACTACCCACAATACTCTTGTTACATACTCAACAAGTTCAAAGAAATGTAATAGGACTCTTGAGACTGAGATAAGAAAGACGAAAACAGTGTTATGATATGAGAAAACAGTATTATGATAAAAGAATTACCAAGTAGGTTATAGGGCGAATATTGAGAAAAATGATTTATGGAAACATGTTCGTTTGTCAGAAAAACACAAAACACCAGACTTGTGATGTTGTGGTTTATCATAGGTGTACAAAAGATCTACAACTGACTAGAGAACTAATTATACCTTTTAGAAAACATCCAGAATCAGAAATATTGGAAACACAACATAATGATACCAGAAAAATATGTCACAAATCTGTAAATCCAATGATGACATTTGTGAAAAGGTAGTCATAAAACCAGAAAGGTGTGGGCATTAAACTTAGATGTACTGTAGATGAAGTGATTGGGTTACTTTTGAATAATAGGTTACTCATGCATAATGTGTAAATTAGTCTAGCAATTTGATGACACCTGTGTTACTAACAGCAGTGTGCCTACAGATGAACAATAACACAGACTTCATCTACCAGAGAGGTTTTTGTGGTCAACCAAACAATAAAGCTTTTCGAGTTATTCCTCAATTCTGCCTTTTTAGTATTTATCTAAAAAAACAAACATAATACACTGCAACAAGAGACCATTTGGTCCTCTTAGTTTCTTATGTCAAAAAAAGTAATGAAATGTGTGAATTATGATTGTATCCGGTGTTAGAAAAAAAAAACAGTTCTGGGAATTATTTATAGAAATACCATTTAAATATATCTTGTATAATGCATGATCAGAAATATAGTTTGTTGCTTTTTAAAATTTATGTATGGATGTGCCACGCACTTGTGACTTTGCCCCAATAATCAGAGGGTTAATAAAATAAAATTTAAAAAAACCCTCCCTTGCGCTGTTCTGTTTTTTTATCTTATCATCCATCTGCTTCAAATTATTTCACCAACTTCTTTCCTTTTCAGGAAGGTTTAAGATATAAAGGTAGTCCTCGCTTAACGACCACAATTGGGACAGGAATTTTGGTTGCTAAGCAAAGCAGTCATTGAGCAAATCTGACCTGATTTTATGACCTTTCTTGTGGCAGTCATTAAGCAAATCACCATGGGCATTATTAAGCGACTTTAATTGAATTTAAAGCCATTGGGAAAGTTGTTACTGGAATCAAAAGCGTAGAAGAGAGAGGATGAATAAGCTACTTAATTTCCTTCCTATTATTAGTTTGAAATTGACATCCAATTTGCTTCCTTACTAATAATGGGGAGAAGAAATATTATGTGCCTACAGGTAGTCCTCGCCTAAAAACCATTTGTTTAGTGATGGACCATGAGTGTCATTAAGCGACTCATGTGGTTCCCCATTGATTTTGCTTGCCAGAAGCTGGGCAGCAAGGTTGAAAATGGCGATCACATGACCATATGATGCTGCAACGGTCATGAATGCGAACCGGTTGCCAAGTGCCCAAATTGTGATCATGTAACCGGGGAGATGCTGCGACAGTCGTAAGTGTGAGGACAGGTTGTAAGTCCGTTTTTTCAAGCACCGTCATAAGTCCGAACCATCACTAAACAAATGGTTGTTAAGCGAGAACTACCTGTAGGCACATAATATTTCTTCTCCCCACTATGAGTAAGAAAGCAAATTGGATGTCAATTTCAAACTAATAACAGGAAGGAAATTAAGTAGCTTACTCATCCTCTCTCTTCCACTCTTTTGATTCCAATAACAACTTTCCCAAAGGGCTTTAAATTGAAAACTAGCCAGCCCTAAACAATAGCCATCTGAGAAAACATGCACGAAACTGTGGATTAGGTCTTGCTTGGCTCCTACGTGCCTCTTTTTTCCCCCTTCCTTTTTTGAAATATGCACATATTTCTTTCACTGTGTCCTGCTCCACCTAAAACTCAACACAGGAATCAATGCGTAAACAATCCTTTTATTTATTAGCAATATATACACTGCTCAAAAAAATAAAGGGAACACTGAAACAACACAATGTAAGTCCAAGTCAATCACACTTCTGTGAAATCAAACTGTCCACTTAGGTAGCAACACTGATTGACAATCAATTTCACATGCTGTTGTGCACATGGAATAGACAACAGGCGGAAAGCATAGGCAGTTAGCAAGACATCCCCAATAAAGGAGTGGATCTGCAGGTGGTGACCACAGACCACTTCTCAGTTCCTATGCTTTCTGGCTGATGGTTTGGTCACTTTTGAATGCTGGCGGTGCTTCCACTCTAGTGGTAGCATGAGACGGAGTCTACAACCCACACAAGTGGCTCAGGTAGTGCAGCTCATCCAGGATGGCACATCAATGCGAGCTGTGGCAAGGTGGTTTGCTGTGTCGGTCAGCGTAGTGTCCAGAGCATGGAGGCACTACCAGGAGACAGGTCAGTACATCAGGAGACGTGGAGGAGGCCGTAGGAGGGCAACAACCCAGCAGCAGGACCGCTACCTCCGCCTTTGTGCAAGGAGGGACAGGAGGAGCACTGCCAGAGCCCTGCAAAATGACCTCCAGTGGGCCAGAAATGTGCGTGTGGCTGCTCAAACGGTCAGAAACAGACTCCATGAGGGTGGTATGAGGGCCCGACGTCCACAGGTGGGGGCTGTGTTTACAGCCCAACACCGTGCAGGACGTTTGGCATTTGCCAGAGAACACCAAGATTGGCAACTTCGCCACTGGCGCCCTGTGCTCTTCACAGATGAAAGCAGGTTCACACTGAGCACATGTGACAGACGTGACAGGGTCTGGAGACGCCGTGGAGAATGTTCTGCTGCCTGCAACATCCTCCAGCATGACCGGTTTGGCAGTGGGTCAGTAATGGTGTGGGGTGGCATTTCTTTAGGGGGCCGCACAGCCCTCCATGTGCTCGCCAGAGGTAGCCTGACTGCCATTAGGTACCGAGATGAGATCCTCAGACCCCTTGTGAGACCATATGCTGGTGCGGTTGGGCCTGGGTTCCTCCTAATGCAAGACAATGCTAGACCTCATGTGGCTGGAGTGTGCCAGCAGTTCCTGCAAGACGAAGGCATTGATGCTATGGACTGGCCCGCCCGTTCCCCAGACCTAAATCCAATTGAGCACATCTGGGACGACATGTATCGCTCCATCCACCAACGCCACGTTGCACCACAGACTGTCCAGGAGTTGGGGGATGCTTTAGTCCAGGTGTGGGAGGAGATCCCTCAGGAGACCATCCGCCACCTCATCAGGAGCATGCCCAGGCGTTGTAGGGAGGTCATACAGGCACGTGGAGGCCACACACACTACTGAGACTCATTTTGACTTGTTTTAAGGACATTACATCAACGTTGGATCAGCCTGTAGTGTTCTTTTCCACTTTAATTTTTGAGTGTAACTCCACATCCAGACCTCCAGGGGTTGCTTACATTTGATTTCCATTGCTTTTTGTGTGATTTTGTTGTCAGCACATTCAACTATGTAATGAACAAAGTAATTAATACGAATATTTCATTCATTCAGATCTAGAATGTCTTATTTCAGTGTTCCCTTTATTTTTTTGAGCAGCTTACAATAAATTCACGCCGGTTGATAGCTCACTCGCACGCAGTCGTGGCAATATGCAGCAACAGCATGGCACGGAAAGGCAGTCCACGTGGCGGCAAGGTGAGGTCCAGAAATGAGACCGGCACAGTAACAAGGCAAGGCACGAGAGTGCAGTCCTGTGTGGCAGCAAGGCAAGGCTTGGAAGGAAAGTCCTGCGTGGCAGTAATGCAAGGCTTGGAAGCGGGATCCGGCGTGGCAACAAGACGAGGCACGGAAAAACAGTCCTGCGTGGCAGCAAAGCAAGGCTTGGATGCGGAATCTGGTGTGGCAGCAAGGCAAAGGTCGGGAGCGGGCTCCGGCAACAGGGCAAGACACGGGAGGTCCAGCGCGGTCACCAGGCAAGGCATGGGAGCAAAGTCCGATGCAGCGGCAGGCCGAGGCACGTAGGCAGAATCTGGCATGGCAGCAAGGCAAGGCTCGGGATCTCAGCTCCCCTCGGCAGGGACAGGCGTCTGCGTCGGGCTGCGTGAACGGTTGTCTCCGGCAACCTGTTCTGGTTTCTGGAGCCTTTTAGCCTTTCAATTTTTCCATTTATGTGTAGGGGCCAATCACGCCTCTCGCTGATCAGCCCTTCTCTCCGTCCTCCTTTCTCACGTGCTGACAGGTGGCGGTGAATCCACCCCCTGGCTTTCTCCAATCAGAGGCTTTGAATCTTGCCGCCCAAAGCTCAGTGTTGCCTCTTCCCCTTGTTTGATTTTCGCACCTTCCCCTCTTTCCCACCTTTTCAATGGTCGGTTCTGTTAGATGATGGTGGCCTTTGGGGTTTCAGGTTTGAAGTAATCCAAACAACGTGTTGTAAGGCTAACAATATCTTTATTGATAGCATAAGGCAATAATGGATGTATGGTGCATTATTGCAAAAAGGGAAAAACAAAGCATAAGCAGAGTTCCATCACCAGAATGGAAAGAAAACATCATGGTCTGTGCAAAGACCAGGCATAGTTACAGTTCAGATACAAAAGTACATGTAGATAGCAGTCTACATAAAGAAAGCATAGGAAGAACATAAGCGAGATGAATACCCATGGTTCATAGCTGGGTTATACTCATGGTTCAGAATTCTGATTGGTTAATATGGGCTTAGGTAGCTTTTTCAGCTTCACAGTTGTACTTACTATAAACCGTCATGGGGTGGCGGTGTTGCATATTGGCTTTCCCTCGAGATGTCTTTCACATGGGAACCCGACTGATAAGGTTTTTGTTTTGACTAGATGAACAGCAACACCTGTTGTTTACACTTACAGCAGAGAAGCTTGGAATTTTCCACTTTCAGGCCAGATTCATAGTGAAGAAAATGCCATGTGTTTGATTCTGTATAGAATACCTTTACCAAATAACTTTAACAGGTTCCCCCTCCTCCACCTCGGACTCAACCTCCATCCTGACACACTGTGGTTTCAGTAAAATATACAGAGTGCTACTCAATGAGTATGGCAACTTATTGCAATTAGTCTAACATTTACTGCTCCATTAGAAAAGAAACAATCCATAGAAATTGGGTTCTAATGAACCCCTGAACTGGAAAATCTAAGCTTCCCTGGGGAAAAAAGACAGGGGAGGAGAAATGCAGTTAAAATATTAAGTTTTTTGCTGCTTTAGATTTCTGTGCACTTGTGACACAGATGGTTTGGTCCTCAAGGCTTCCATTTTTTATTCTATTGAATCTCATATTTAATAGAATTCTATAAGAATTCATACAAATAGATAGATATAAAAATCAACTTTTAGAAAACTGACATTCAATAGAGTAAGCAGTAGTTGCATTGCTTTTGTTACAAAGTTATTTTTATGGTGGGATTTGCAAATTTTTGATTTATGAAAAGATTAATTTTCATAGAATTTCTGAAAAAAAACAGTATTAGATTTATATCCCACTTTTATTTTGGCCAACTCAAGTTGACAAGCATACCTAATGCTCCTGCTTCCTATTTTCCCCACAACCACCACCCTGTGAGGTGAGTTGGGCTGAGAGAGAGTGACTGGCCCAAAGTCACCCAGCCGGCTTTCATCCCTAAGGCGGGACTAGAACTCTCAGTCTCCTGGTTTGCTATTGGCTCCTTCCTAGGGCTGAGAGACTGGGACTGGCCCAAGGTCACCCAGCCGGCTTTCATCCCTAAGGGAGGCCTAGAACTCACAGACTCCTGGTTTCTAGCCCAGCCCCTTAACCACTTGTTACTCAATGTATTTAGCCCAATTCCTTCATCAGGAATAATTTGCCAATATACTGTATACAAAACATTTATGCACATTTATAAAACCACTTTACAAATATATTTCTCTAAACGTTTTATATACATTTCTTAAAAAAAATCTGAGAAAATGCCTGACAAGTAATGATGATTTTTTTTGCCCTTCAAAGAAAGTATTCTCCCCTGTTTATTTCTTCAGTTGGAGGGTCCCCCTGTACCCCATTTTATCAAAAAGTTAGAGATTTCTCATTGATACCATAGAGCTCCCTTAAAAAAAAAACATTATTTGACTTTAGAGATATTCATCTGCAGTTCCACTTCATTTCAACCATGATGTCTCCCCAAATTAAATGAAGTCAATACATATTTCATCATAAACTCATTTTATCTTACATTCTGCTTTGGGGCAAGTAGTTCCCTGTAAGTGGTTATTCATATTTTATTCATAAAATCTATTGTCTGACATCAAATCATCACCACATTGTAAGGATAATTCTCATGAGAAGATCCTCACATGGTTTAGGAAGCATATATTCTGCCCAGTTTCAGAGTTGTCTCGGTTGAGTCCAGGGAAGCAGCAAGCAGGACCACATTTTAGATATGATATTCAAAGCATGATGGCCATGATTGTGCCTGGAGTTTGTACTTTAAATATCAGCAGTAGAGTGAGGCAGAGAGAAATAAGGATTGGTACAACAATGCACAGACAGAGAAGTATTAATTCCATTGTTACACGCTCTGCTCTTGTTTTGACTTCTTTGTATCTAGTGTGTGTGCCTTCAAGTCAGCCTTGACTCCTGTCAACTGCCTGGACAAGTCGCTGCAGTTTTGTTGGCAAGGTTTTTCAGAAGTGGTTTGCCCTTGCTTCCTTCCTAGGGCTGAGAGGGAGTGACTGGACCAAGGTCACCCTGCTGGCTTTGGGCCTAAGGCAGGACTCGAACTCACAGTCTCCCTGGGGCCTTAACCACTACACCAAACTGGCTCTCTATTTTTTGTATCTAGCATCCTTTTTATTATTCTATTTTATTTCATTGTGATTTTGTTTTATATTTTATGCTATGTCATATTGTTATGACCTATGGTTACAACAAGAAACTTTTTACCTTACTACTTACTTACTCCTAATGTAAAATTGTCCCAATCTAACTCCAGGAGCTCTCATTAGCACTATGGCTGATAACTACAGAGGGAAGGGAACCACTTGCACCCCTCCTTTATCCCACCGTCCCATTCTGATATATATATTTTCATTGCTGTATTTCCCTAATTAGATTCAAGCATGGCAAAATGCTTACACAAAACCTTGGATTTGAAACTTACCTGGGTCTTTAAATTTTAATTTGCAATTCCCTAAAATGAGAACTGAGGTCCCCAAAACGGGGGGGGGGGGGGTCGTTGATCCGGCAGGATGTAGTCCAATTAATCACACAGGATCAGAGAACTCAGCAAAAGACTCCTTTATTTTGTAGATCTACAAATCAAAGGAGGGCATCCCCTACACAGCAAGGGGGGAGCCTTGAGCATCCCCTGTAATTAGCCTTTATAGCCCACTAAAGTTGTTAGAATTGCCATCTTGCCATAAAAGCTTCTAATTGGTCATTTCTCTAGCCTCTGCACAAAAGCTGAGCATAAAACATAGTAACCCATAATATTCTCTAAACATGTATGGCTAACTATTTTCTAGGTCAAGAAAGTCCTTATCTCGAATACACATTCCATAGCTCACCCCTTTATCTCCTTCTCTGTCCATAAGTTGCAAGCTTAGGCACAGAGAGTCTAACTCTCTCCCCTGATGTTTCCAGCTTGTACAAAAGTGCAAGTTGTTTGTATAGACTTTCTTATCATCTGTCTTGTTCAGTTACACATTTCACAGTAACCTCTACAAAACAGTAGGGCATTGACATCACTATCTGTTGTTCAATTACACATTTAATTCAAAGGCCTATTCAACACACAATTATCACATTGGCACTCTTCAATCAAATTCAGTTTTTCCCTCCTGTTGCCATCAGAACAGTTATACCTACCTAGCTAACCAACCCTCCTTGCTGTCTCTATAACTTCATCACAATGGTTTATTCCCCAGAAAATTATTATGTGTCATAGATTCAGTATCATCTTGGCACCAATTAAAAGGAAAGATGGGGTGTGAGAGGAGGAGGCTCTTGTTTAAATGTGAACACTAGCAGAAGCAATCAGCAAGAGCACCCGAGAAACGGATGAATACATATACAGGGAAGGAAAATCGATTTTGAGATAAGGAATGATGTCCACAACTTGAAATCACCCTCTCCTTCCCTCCCAGTCTAAAATTCTTACTTAATAAACTAAATTGCAGTTTGAATTTGTAGAACTATCTCTAATGGGAAGTGAAGTCTACTAGGCTGATGGCTTTTTTTTAGCAGTCCCATTTGGCAAAAGAACATATCAATATAAAACGTTTCCATATTAGCAACATTTTTCTCCCCATCTTCCCCATAGTTTTCAGTGGACCAGATCCATCCTATGAAATCTACATGACTTCATGCAATTAGGATTCTGGAAGGCTTCTCATTAGCTGTTGACTGTTTTTCAAAGGGAGTGCTGCAACAGCAAATAATTTCACATGTAATTATCACTACAAGTGTCAGAAACAATTACTTTAGCGTTACAATACATTCAGCTCTAAAATACTTCTAGAACAGTGTCAGAGAAAAGCTTTTGAGGGGAAAACGCATGCAACGTAAGATATGTGAAAAATGCCTCTCTAATGAAGGTATAACTCAGAACACATCAGGCCTACCCAATTCTCTGGAATGCTTTTTTTAAAAAAAGTGTTTTATAGCATCCCTTGGGATTCTCTTCTTATTTGGCAGTTTTGGTATATGAAGTTTCCCGCAGCTCTCTGCCACTCCCATGTCTATGTCTTATCACTTGGTATTAGAGAAACATAAAATGGAGTACTCAGGCAAAACAAACAGAAATGTGAGTGCTTTGAACTCAGAATCACCCACTGAAGATAGCTGATGTGCAGTAGATTGTGGCCAGATACAACACTTAATAAACTTGAAGAAATTTCATTTGTAGTATCAAAAATGGGCGGTGATGCCCACTAGCTTATATGGTTTTAAATTCATGTAAGAAAAGGATACCAAAAGTGGCTGCTATGTTGTTGTTACTAATACAGTAGTAATTTGATTTATATCCAGCCTTTCTACTCCAGGGACTCTCAACATGGCTAGAACTGATAATAATTATATACAATAGTTACATACAAAAGAATATTTCTTCTGCTGCTGCATTTTAAATGGTGGATCCTGGGTAAACCACTGCTATGTTCAGTGGTGAAAGTTACTGCAGAATAAAGCTGTGCATGTTCTAAGCTTAGGGGAAAAATGGGATATTATTTTCCACATTATTTTGAGAATTCTGATGTCCCACAAATGTCTTATTATTCTTTTAGGGGGGGGAATCTGCCCACATATAATATGTGTAATTTTATTTATTATGCCCTCCCTTACAGCATTTATCTTTTTCCTAAAGAAAAAACATGCCAATATTATAACTTTTTCTCTTAGGATAGTTCTTCCAGATTAGAGGCAATATTCTTATCCCAAGAAATAAAAGACTCAAAATATTGAGTGTTTCTATTCACCTAGGATAGCTATTGGCTCATCCTCCAGGAAACATAATGGCTTCTTGTAAGTATTTTCCTATGGCTTTGGCTCATACTAACTCTGATATACATATCTTTCTACCCGCCTAGCTACCTTGGTGCTTTCTTTTTTTTTTATTTCTGCAAATGAGATCCCCCCCCAAAAAAAGATGTTGCATGGAGTCAGATCATCCAAGCACACTGTAGTAATCTGCTGTGCATCATTGCATCTTCCTATGCACTGAAAGAAGAAGAAACCCCAGCTTATTATTCTTCCCTTTGTTGTGGTGACTAGCTTTGCCCATGTCTTTTCTGCCTTGGGAAGGACAGCACAGCCAGGGAAAGGACACCCAGCAAGCAGTGGGAGGTGGGCACAGACATGAAGAAGCAGTGGGAGGAAGAAAATTGGTTCCCTTTTGACTTCCTGTATTTGCAGATGTATATAGGGGCGTGGTGGCTCAGCGGGTAAGACGCCAGGCTTGTCAATTAGAAGATCGCAAGTTCGGAGGTTAGAATCCCTAGCCCCGCATGACGGAGTGAGCTCCCGCACTCACCCCAGCTCTTGCCAACCTAGCAATTCGAAAGCATGCAAATGCAAGCAGATTAATAGGTACCACTTCGGTGGGTAGGTAACAGCGTTCCGCGTGTGTCATGCCGGCCACATGACCGTGGAAGCGTCTTTGGACAGTGCTGGCTCTTCGGCTAACAGAGATGAGCACTGGCCCCTAGAGTCAGACACGACTGCACAAATGTGTGGGGGGAACCTTTACCTTTTTTCTTTATTTGCAGATGTAATGACGTGACACAAGCCAACTCTCCAGACCGCAAATCTTCAAGCTTAGCACCTGGAAGAAAGAATGCCAACTTTCAAGAGGTAGAAGTAGAAGCACTAAATAAAATGGTGCACAATATAAGCTGTGTTAAGAGCGAGAGAGCCAAGATAATTAAAAGATAACCAGACAATTAAAAGATAGTGCAGGGAAAGCATGGGTGTGCTTCAATTTGACTGCTGTAATTAAATTTAGTGTGTACTTCAATATGAAGGCATTCCAATCTACTCCAGCATGCTTTCTTCTTTGTTATTCTACTATGAAGGAACATAGTGTCTGTCATTTTGAAAAGCAGGGCAAAGAGGCTCATTTCTTCCTCTCCTTGCCCTCCCGTTCAGAAGACGTTAAAGTCATCAATAAGCTAAAGCATGTCTATGAAGGTTCTCAGTCATCCAGGTGGAATTGTCTGTAGCTTGAATCATGTCAACTGGATTTCTATTTTCTCAGTGGAAACATTTCGCTCCTTATCCAAGGAGCTTCTTCAGTCTGAGCAAAGTTAGTAAGGGAATCCTTAAATATGTTTCTAGGTGGCTGTGTGACCTTGCACCTGGAGCTAGGTCATGGTTATTTTGAGATGTTATTTCTAAGTCCCTTTATCATCTAAAGGAGGATCGTTAAGATTACCATGCTGCTGTTGAGCTTGCAAAATGGTCTTAATCTTCCTAGGCACAGAAGACAAAGCAGGAAGGAAAATAGGGGAAAGATTGTGCCTAAGGCCCCCACCTCTATTCAAGGAAGGATTTTCCAAGTTGGCATAAATGGATTCCTTGACCCCTCTCTCAAACCACCTATCTTCTCTGTCTAAAATGTGAACATTAATGTCCTCAAATGAGTGTCCTTTTTCCTTTAGATGAAGATAAACTGCTGACTCTGGTCCTGTGTTGTTACTTCTCCTGTGTTGGGCCATCCTCCTGTACAAAGGTTGTTTGGTTTCTCCAATGTAGAGTTCAGTGCAATCACTGCACTGGATTGCATAAACTACATTGCTTTTCTTGTGTTTTGGAGTTTGATCTTTGGGGTGTACAAGCCTCTGTCTCAGTGTGTTGGTGGGTTTGAAATATACAGGTATGTGGTGTTTGCCAAATATCCTTTTTATCTTTTCAGACACACCAGCCATGTAAGGAATGACCAGGCTCTTCCGTTTACTCTGAGTCTCAGCCCTATCTGTCGCTGTTTTAGGTCTGGTAGATTTAGATTTGGTGAAGGCCCAATTTGGATATCCACAGGCCTTCAGGGCTGTTCTCAGGTGCTGATTTTCATTCTTTTTGGAATCCATGGAGGTGGGGATGGTTTCTGCTCTGTGTGACAATGTCCTGATGACTCCTAGTTTGTGCTGCAGTGGATGGTGGGAGTCAAACATCAGATATTGATCTGTGTGTGTGGGTTTCCTGTAGATCCCTATTTCTAACTTGCCACCGGTCCCAATGAGGACTTCACAGTCTAGGAATGCCAGTCTGTTGTCCTTGGTGTCTTCTCTGGTGAAGCTAATGTTGGCATCTATAGTGTTTATATGGTCCGTGAAGGCCTGTACTTCCTGGGCCTTGATTTTGACCCAGGTGTCATCCACATACCTAAACCAGTGGGTGGGCACCGTTCCCTGGAATGTGTTGAGTGCTTTCTTCTCCACTTCTTCCATGTATAAATTGGCCACAATGGGTGACACAGGAGAACCCATGGCACAGCCGTGTTTTTGTCTGTAAAAGTAAAAGTACAGTAAAAGTAAAAAAACTTTTACAGATGGATTCCAAAAAGAATGAAAATCAGCACCTGAGAACAGCTCTGAAGGCCTGTGGATATCCAAATTGGGCCTTCACTAAATCTAAATCTACCAGACCTAAAACAGCGACAGATAGGGCTGAGACTCAGAGTAAACGGAAGAGCCTGGTCATTCCTTACATGGCTGGTGTGTCTGAAAAGATAAAAAGGATATTTGGCAAACACCACATACCTGTATATTTCAAACCCACCAACACACTGAGACAGAGGCTTGTACACCCCAAAGATCAAACTCCAAAACACAAGAAAAGCAATGTAGTTTATGCAATCCAGTGCAGTGAGGAGTGCTCTGAACTCTACATTGGAGAAACCAAACAACCTTTGTACAGGATGATGGCCCAACACAGGAGAAGTAACAACACAGGACCAGAGTCAGCAGTTTATCTTCATCTAAAGGAAAAAGGACACTCATTTGAGGACATTAATGTTCACATTTTAGACAGAGAAGATAGGTGGTTTGAGAGAGGGGTCAAGGAATCCATTTATGCCAACTTGGAAAATCCTTCCTTGAATAGAGGTGGGGGCCTTAGGCACAATCTTTCCCCTATTTTCCTTCCTGCTTTGTCTTCTGTGCCTAGGAAGATTAAGACCATTTTGCAAGCTCAACAGCAGCATGGTAATCTTAACGATCCTCCTTTAGATGATAAAGGGACTTAGAAATAACATCTCAAAATAACCATGACCTAGCCCCAGGTGCAAGGTCACACAGCCACCTAGAAACATATTTAAGGATTCCCTTACTAACTTTGCTCAGACTGAAGAAGCTCCTTGGATAAGGAGCGAAACGTTTCCAATGAGAAAATAGAAATCCAGTTGACATGATTCAAGCTACAAGCTAAAGCATGGTTCCTCTAGCACAGTGTTCCTCAACCTTAGCAACTTTAAGATATATGGATGGCTGGGGAATTCTGGGAGTTGAAGTCCACATATCTTAAAGTTGCCAAGGTTGAGAAACACTGCTCTAGCATAATGGACCACCTGGAAGATTGACTTTGCCAGACCGCCCCTGAAACATCCAGAGGTTGATGGGGTCCAGAGGAAAAACAGAACATGGCAAAGTTTCCCAGAATGTCCCATCCCCCCAGGGAGGCTCTGATCAAAGTTTCAAAGAAAGATGTGCCCCTTTGAAGCTTCACACCACACATAGTCCCATCCAGGATCATTTCCAGCTAGGCTCTCTAGCTAACAAAACTGATTGTTTGAGATGGTGATTCAGTTGCTGGATATAATATCTTGGGATCTTCCTACAACTCAGAAGAGGGAGGCAGAATTATTTTGGGCTCTCAGAAACAGGGGTATGGCCCTCTGAACCCCACCCAAAATTGCTACACTGTTGTCATTTTTAATGTGGCAGACAGAGAAATGGTTAAATTGATTAGAGTAATCTTATGAATTCTATTGGATTATTTTACTTAAAGTATTGTTTAAATTAAATTAAGTCAGATTTTAAAATACATCTGCCTAGTTCTTTGCCTGAATCCTATTTTCTTTTTGCGGTGTCATTCTGGCAATTGCAGCCTTCAGGATGAAATTCACTCACCCCTCATCAAAGTTCTTGCCACCCCACATTCTTTCTCCTAGACTTGATCTTTCAGGTTCTTTTCCTCTGAGTTCAAAGAAAAGAAAAGGAAATTTGAGATTCTACTGGATACAATGATTGTAGATTTTATATTAGTGAATTCAGATGCAAACTGACCTGAGCCATAGCTCCTGGACTAATGTGTGGGTAGAACTTAATTACCCAGTTACTTTCATTCTGCTCAAATGCACTAATGCAGACCATGGATTAAAATAAATATGCAGCTAGAGAGAAAATGAATGTAGAACTATAGTTTTAAATATTTGATAGAAATGGCAAATTTAAAAGTATATTTAAACACGTATTCAAAAAAATTTCTTGTGTGCATTTTTCTTTTAACACTTGATCCACCGAATAATGTGGAAAATGGATGGCAGGGAGTTATGAAGAAACACATTTCAACAGTGTCATTCTCTCCATTCTGATTATGCGATGCCTACAATGGATACTTGTGAAAGAATGCAGATCTGACCTTAGGAGGTGAATGGTTAAGAAGGAGAAACAGCAACTCACTCCTGAGGAAGCAGAAAGTGTGAGAAAGAAACTCGAAACAACCCTTGATTTTGTTTGGTATAAAATGGGCCAGAGAGATACTCTCACAGGCTTTCAAGATTCTGTTATTCTACCCTACAACAATAAAGTACATTCCTAGAATCCCCACTGCTTTTGTGTATTGACCTTGCCTACTTTGAAGGGCTGACAGTACTTTGTTTCTTCTAAAATAGCAACTAGAGACTCTCAGCTGATCTTGGAAAAATAAGCTGGGTTGGACCTGGTTACTATTTGGATAGGAGACAATCAGGTTATCCTAGAACTGTAGAGTAGCCCTAGCTATATTCTATAGCTTAGAGCATTCTGGCAGAAGGCAATGGCAAACTGATTTCATACTGCATCCCACCAGTATCTAACATCCAGGGGAGGGGGCTCGAGCCACCCTAGCCCAAGGCCTGGGGAAACAGCCAGGTCTTTATGGCCCTCTGGAACACCACCAGGGTGGGAGCCACATGGATTTCAGGTGCATGTCTCATTCCAGAGGGCTGGTGCCATGACAAAGAAAGTATGCTTCCTGGGTCCTGAAAGATGACATTGTTTAATCAAAGCAACCAGCAGCATGCCAACCCTGTCAGTTTGAATCGGCTGGGTAGACACCACAGGAGATAGGCAACCCCTCAACTAACCTGGCCCTATACCATGTAGGGATTAATAGGTCATAAACAGCACCTAGAATTGCACCCAGAAGCAAACTGGCAACCAGTTCAGCTTGCAGAGGTTGAGGAGCACACGTAACTGCCCTTGCTGCTGCATTCTGTACCTGCTGCAGCTTCTGGATGCTCTTCAAGGGCAGCTCCACGTAAAGCACAGATCATAGTTGAGCTGTGAGGTAACTAGGGCATGATTGCCGACCTGAAGGGTTTCCCGATGCAGGAGCTGTGAGTCCATGAAGACCCCCAGATTGTGTACCACACCTGAATGGGGAAGTGCAAGGTCAAAGATGGAACATTCCCAGAACCAGATGGCCCTAATACCCACAGCCTTGGTCCTGGTAGGATTGAGGTGAAGACAATTCCTCCTCATCTAGACCCACACAGACTCCAGGCTCTGGGACAGGACCATGGCTTGGCTGGTCTGGGGTCGAAAGATATAATGGGGTATCATTAGCATACTGATGATACCAAATCCCAAGCTAGCAGATGATCTCACCCAGGAGTTTCACGTAGAAGTTGAATAGAAGGGGAAAGAAAGTCGAGCCCTGGGGGACCCCACAGAGGAAGGGCCTAGGGAGTGACCTCTGCCCCCCAACCAACTGGAACTGGCTCTGGAGGAAGAGAATCACCATAACATGGTGGCCCTTATTGCCAACCCCTGGAGCCAGTCCAGAAGGATACTGTGGTTAAGTATGTTTTGACCAGCATCTTAAAGGATATTTACTTCTATTAAGAATTTTTACTCTTTCCCTTGACCAAAAAAACACCCCCTGGAGCCTTACATTAAAAACAGGAAAAGTTCCTACCCAGAGGCTTAGGATATAAATTGGCAGGGGAGGGGGGGAGAGAAGAGGAAAAAAGCCAACTCAAGCTCCAGGTCTGAAAATGAAATAGTAACCTGTTTAATGACCACCCAGGATGGAAATTGTATTATGGTGCCTTTCTTATATAATGTAATATGCTTAAGGATTTATATTTATGAGGATGTATATTGCTCATGTAGGGTTGTTTTTATTTGCTTTTAAAAATATAACCTTTGAGAAACAAAACATGGTTCTCAGTCATCCAGGTGGAATTGTCTGTAGCTTGAATCATGTCAACTGGATTTCTATTTTCTCAGTGGAAACGTTTCGCTCCTTATCCAAGAAGCTTCTTCAGTCTGAGCAAAGTTAGTAAGGGAATCCTTAAATATGTTTCTAGGGTGGCTGTGGGACCTTGCACCTGGGGCTAGGTCATGGTTATTTGAGATGTTAATTTCTAAGTCCCTTTATCATCCAAAGGAGGATCGTTAAGATTACCTTGCTGTTGTTGAGATTGTGAAATGGTCTTAATCTTCCCAGGCACAGAAGACAAAGCAGGAAGGAAAATAGGGGAAAGATTGTGCCTGAGGCCCCAACCTCTATTCAAAGAAGGATTTTCCAAGTTGGCATAAATGGATTCCTTGACCCCTCTTTCAAACCACTTATCTTCCCTGTCTAAAATGTGAACATTAATGTCCTCAAATGAGTGTCCTTTTTCCTTTAGATGAAGGTAAACTGCTGACTCTGGTCCTGTGGTGTTACTCCTCCTGTACAAAGGTTGTTTGGTTTCTCCAATGTAGAGTTCAGAGCACTCCTCACTGCACTGGATTGCATACACTACATTGCTTTTCTTGTTCTCAGTAACCAGTGAGATAATCGGATAAAAATATAGCACTCTCATCTGCTGAATTTCTTTGTACCGAGGGGGTGTTGGCTCTGGGACAGCTTTTTTCACTCTACAACACCCAGGTGAGAAGTCCCCCCTTCCGGAGAACTGCCTCCTTAGCATCAAGCTAACCTGGTAATCCAGGTGCAAACCAGGTGTGCTTGTTTTACCCCCTTAAAAACATCAATCTGTCACTTTGCAGAGAGCCAAAGGAAAAGCTTCTTTTCCCTTTTAGCTTCCTTTAGCAGGAGCTGAAAGGAAAAGGTGGTGTGGAGGACAGAAGATGGCAAAGCTGCCAGCCCCTGGGCCACAGTGGCAACCCGGTCTCAATTGCTGAACCTGCTTTCCATAAGCTCTACCCCATTTTTCAGTGACCTTAGTCTCATGAAAAGAGTCCTTTCAGAGAAGAGAATAATGTGGGATGCACAACCTTCAGTGCAGATGTCCCCATTAGTCTTACTCCTCAGCAGCCATTTCTTTGTGTGTAGTGTGAAAGGGAACCCCAGGGTATGTTCCCAGGGAATGGGAACTGCACATGACCCCTGAGAGCCTTGGACACTGCCCTCCAGCCAGAGCCACTCCCTAACCCATCTAAGTTTACTTCCCGAAATGTTCCACAATCCTTGGGGGGTGGAATAATGTTGACATGGGATTACATATACTCACCCTTATTTGATCTTCTGAACATACTAAATTTCTTTCGTCACTTACCTGCTGCTACCTTTGTTATTCACCTTCAGAAATAAGATCATGACCTCTATAGAGTGTATAGTATACTTATAGTATAATAATAGATTAATAAAATTAATACTCCTCTTGGCATATGAGCTTAGTAATATCAACCACCAAAGGCTCTCTGGAACAATTCTGTTTTGACTGCTGCTCTACAAACTTTCTGGAAAAATGCCATCCAAACTTCTGGGAATAAGGTGCTTCAGAAGGATGCAGCTTATATTGAAAACTCATTAGCAAGTTGACTGAATTAACTTTGGGGCATAACTGATGTTCCTTTAAGTTTTGCGCAGCATCAGGCTCAATGATAGTTACCAGTCAAACTTTGTTATATTCTCACAGGCCCACTTCCTGCCTCTGATTTAATGAAAAATCATTTGATTGAGCAAGGAGAATTATGTGCTGATGCTTGGTGTTATCTTTTTAATTTTTTAGTTTTGCTTACTAGAGAGATAAGAAAATGAATACAATTCCTATGATTTCTACAAATGCATTAACAGTTCTGACATCTGTCCCACACATCCCAGATGCTTGCAAACATCTGTTCTTTTCAGAGTTACTGTAGCTGCCAATTGTGAGCTATCTATCCCTGTCATATGACTTTCTTGCTCTGCTCTGAAAAAGAGAGAGCTGTTAGAGTCTTCAAAATTATCATAATAAAGATAGAGATGCTCAGTTTCTAAAATTAGGACAAATACTGATACAGGTAGTCCTCGCTTAATGACTGCCCTGTTTAGCAACCATTTAAAGTAACTTTACGATCAGTCCTCGCACTTATGACCTTCGCAATGGCACCGCGGTCACATGATCAAGACTTGGGCACTTCACAGCCAGTGGGCATTTACAACCATTGCAGCATCCCACAGTCATGTGATCGTCATTTGCATGCTTCACCGTCAGCTTCTGACAAGCAGAGTCAATGGAGATGTCGGCAGTAGAATTGCAAGTCATGGTCACATGAGGTCTTGTTTAACGACCGTGGGTGATTCATTTAACTTCACCTCTTTCAAATAGAGAAGAAGTTTGCAAAATGAGTACAAACAGATAGTTGCAGTTATTCAGTTTTATACATACTCAGTGAACCTCTACGGTAGTTCTTCCAATTGACAGCTACAAGAAAATCTGAAATTTGATTGGTGAGTTATTATACCAGTTAAATGCCACCAATACCACACAGACTTCCAGCAGCTTTCATAAAATCCAGCAATAAAATTTTTAAAAATTCAACAGTATATCTAATTAATAACATTAATACTCCTCTTGGCATATGAGCTTAGCAACGTCAACCACCAAAGGCTCTCTGGAACAATTCTGTTTTGACCGCTGCTCTAAAAACTTTCTGGAAAAATGCCATCCACATTTCTGGAGATAAGGTGCTTCACAGGGATGCAGCTTATACTGAAAAGCATTATTTCCTTCTTCCTGCACCATGGCTTTCTCATGAGGGTCAGGTTCAACATCCCTAATTGGGAAGTGCACACTGAATGGGATGACTAGTAGATGGGATGACTAGTACAGTAGGTAGCCCTGCAAGTACCTGGGTGCCAAGCCATAGAGGTCCTGAGAGCTAATAACCAGCACTTTGAATTGTACTCAGCTGCCTATTAGGGGCGTGGTGGCTCAGCAGGTAAGATGTCAGGCTTGTCGATCAGAAGATCGCAAGTGCGGAGGTTCGAATCCCTAGCCCCATGTGACAGAGTGAGCTCCTGCACTAGCCCCAGCTCTTGCCAACCTAGCAATTTGAAAGCATGCAAATGCAAGTAGATTAATAGGTACCACTTCGGTGGGAAGGTAACAGCATTCCGCACACGTCATGCCGGCCACATGACCGTGGAAGCGTCTTTGGACAACGCTGGCTCTTCGGCTAACAAACAGAGATGAGCACTGGCCCCTAGAGTTGGACACGACTGCACAAATGTGCGGGAGGAACCTTTACCTTTACTTTTACCAGCTGCCTATTGGCAAACAATATAGCATCCTCAGCTCCAGTTTTATTTGAACTCAATGGCTGTCACCTCCTAGGCTAGGAGGTAAGAGTAAAAAGGATGTTAAAAGGCCTGGGAGATTTTTTTTAAAAAAAGTATTTACATGGCATTGGGAAGATAATAAAATAGGCATTGGGTATGCCTGACTTAGGGGTATGGTGGCTCAGCGGGTAAGACGCCAGGCTTGTCGATTGGAAGATTGCAAGTTCGGAGGTTCGAATCCCTAGCCCTGCGTGCGGAGCGAGCTTCCGCACTAGCTCCAGCTCTTGCAAACCTAGCAATTCGAAAGCATGCAAATGCAACTAGATTAATAGGTACCACTTCGGTGGGTAGGTAACAGCGTTCCGCGCGTGTCATGCGGCCACATGACCGTGAAAGCATCTTTGGACAACACTGGCTCTTCGGCTAACAAACGGAGATGAGCACTGGCCCCTAGAGTCGGACACAACTGCACAAATGTGCGGGGGGAACCTTTACCTTTATGCCTGACTTGGAAGGGCATTTCAGAAATTGGGGGGAGGGGGGCAAACTAAGAAATGAAGTTTCTTCCTCACATCCCTCTAATCTCCACGGAAGGATATGCCATTGACCTTTTTAAATGATCTGGCTTCATTACATTGTCTTCATCTCATCATGAAAGTGTACTAATCCTGTGCTACATAGAAAGAAACCAGGAAAGAGAGTTGGGTTCTGCCCCCAACGAATGCAGTGCCAGTCTTCTGCCAGCAAGAAAGTTTTACATGCCTGTAGTTTTTACTCTTTTTGTTACTTTGGTGAGGATGTGGCATCATTTTGTCTTGTTGTTGTTGTTCAGTCGTTTAGTCATGTCCGACTCTTCGTAACCTCATGGACCATAGCACGCCAGGCCTTCCTGTCCTCCACTGTCTCCTGGAGTTTACTCAAATTCATGTTCGTTACATCGGTGATGCTATCTAACCATCTCATCCTCTGCCGTCCCCTTCTCCTTTTGCCTTCAGTCTTTCCCAGCATCAGGGTCTTTTCCAGTGAGTCCTCTCTTCTCATTAGGTGGCCAAAGTATTTGAGCTTCAGCTTCAGCATCTGTCCTTCCAATGAGCAGTCAGGGTTGATTTCTTTTAGGATTGACTGATTTGACCTCCTTGCAGTCCAAGGGACTCTCAAGAGTCTTCTCCAGCACCACAGTTCAAAAGCATCAATTCTTCGGCGCTCAGCCTTCCCTATGGTCCAACTCTCACAGCCATACATTACTACTGGAAAAACCATAGCTTTAACTATACGGACCTTTGTCGGCAAGGTGATGTCTCTGCTTTTTAATATGCTGTCTAGGTTTGCCATAGCTTTCCTCCCAAGGAGCAAGCGTCTTTTAATTTCATGGCTGCAGTCACCGTCTGCGGTGATCTTGGAGCCCAAGAAAATAAAATCTGTCACTGCTTCCATTTCTTCCACTTCTATTTGCCAGGAAGAGATGGGACCAGATGCCATGATCTGTTTTTTTTTAATGTTGAGTTTCAAGCCAGCTTTTGCACTCTCCTCTTTCACCCTCATCAAGAGGCTCTTTAGTTCCTCTTCACTTTCTGCCATTAGGGTGGTATCGTCTGCATATCTGAGGTTGTTGATATTTCTCCCGGCAATCTTAACTCCGGCTTGTGATTCATCCAGCCCGGCATTTCTCATGATGTACTCTGCATATAAGTTAAATAAGCAGGGTGATAATATACAGCCTTGTCATACTCCTTTCCAAATTTTGAACCAATCGGTTGTTCCATGTCCGGTTCTAACTGTTGCTTCTTGACCCGCATACAGGTTTCTCAGGAGACAGGTAAGGTGATCTGGTACTCCCATCTCTTTAAGAATTTGCCACAGTTTGTTGTGATCTGCACAATCAAAGGCTTTAGCGTAGTCAATGAAGCAGGAGTAGATGTTTTTCTGGAACTCTCTTGCTTTTTTTTTGTCATTTTGTCTACTTCTACATTATTTTGCCTGCTCCAGTGCCAACCACGTCTACTCACAACAAAGAGAGTAGAGATTATATGTTTCTCTTTCTGAAGCCAAGAGACAACAGAATTTGCTTCAATGAAGCATTTCACTTTGCCTCAAACCTTCCCTATGTCTTCTCCCTATCACTGCAAAATCTAGAGCAATGGCCTCTTGCAGCCCTTGCCAAAGCTGGAAGAAGTTTAAAGCCTATTCCAATTTTTGGAAGTGCCAGAGGGCACCGAGGAAGAACTGTGGAGCAGAAAAAAGGGAAGCAACATTCTGCTTCTCACTGTTAGAAGTCCAGAGGCCACTTTGCATCATGAAGCAGCTTCAAGGGAGATTTTCCAATGAAGCAAGACATCCCTTAAAACAGTGGTACAACTCTGGTATTGTCAGTCTTCTCAGGTAAGCCAGACAGGAAACACAGTCAGATGAGCTAATTCTTTATTGAACTTTATCGTAAGGCTGCATTAACAGAATCTTGGAAGTCTGAAAGTACAAATCTCCTGCTGTCTCCTTTACAGACTGAGAAGCAGCTGCAGACTATGCCCTCTCTTATCTGACTGTTCCCTAGGCAGCATCTCTTTGCCGTCTCTCAAGGTCTTTCTCACGGTCTTTCTCACATGCCATTACAGGTATTTAACAAGGGAAAGTTAATACTCTCCTGGTAGCTGGTAGTCTCACTGTTGCCTTTAGAACTCTTGCAGAGTTTGGAAAGTTAACTCTGTCCAGCAAGTAAAAGGGAAGGGAAGAGAGAAAGAGCTTGAAGCATTCAGAAAGGGGAGACATAGCAAAAGACAGAACTACTTTTTCTGTTAAGTACTTAGAGCAGAGCTTTCCAAACTGCGTGTTAGTGTGTCAGCTGCAGTGTCTGGGTGTGTCGTGGCTGCTGCTGCTGCTGCCTCCAAGCCCTGCCAGGATTCCACGCAGGTCCTAGTGCCTGCCTTGTGCCTTGCTGCCTCCAAACCTGCTGTGATTCTGTGCAGATCCTAGTGCCTGCCTTGTGCCCTGCTGTAAGAGTGTGTCGCAAAATGATGCCCTGCTGTAAGAGTGTGTCCTGAAATGATGCATGTCTAAAAAGTGTGTCACCAACATGAAAAGTTTGGAAAGCTCTGACTTAGAGAATAGATACTGTATGATGCAGGACTGGTGAACCTTTTATCTATTAAAGGGCTGTTTCCTTGTTTTCAATACTCTTCAACACAAATTCTTCTACAACAGTTCCCAAATGGATTCCAAATCTTAAAATACCGACCCTAGAACTGCTAAATGAAATGGGTAAGTAACAAGTTTATTCTTTTTAATGAATGACAGTTCTAAATTTAAGGCAACTTCCACAGTTTTTAAGAGTCTATGCTGTCAGCTATTGGCTAGAATAATCAAGACAGCTGGATACTTATTTGTTACCAAGAAATAAGAGATTTTTACAACATTCACTGAATCCCTGTGCTCATTCTTGGAGTCACTGCAGGTATTACCAGTTAATACTCCAGAGAATTGTTTTGCATTTCATTAGTGAACACTTGATAGTCATCATATCTAAAATACTAAGTTGTCTATGAAACTCTTCTATTTTCTAACCGATATATGCCTGTGGTGTGGAAGTGTTTGAATGCTGTTCCAAAGAATTTAACGTTCTTCACAACTAGGAATGGGGAGAAATTCATTCAGCCCAAATGTTAATGTGAACTTTTCCAACTGACTATTCTACTGTGCAAACTGAAACAGTTGCAATCAGCTAAAATCAAATATTGACAGTTTCCCAAATGTTTTGATGCAGCTGTCCATTAAAATTGTTCCTTAATGAAAAGTTCACACAAAGATGCATACATTTATGAAAATAACACACTCAAATAGACATCTGTTGCCTGTAAGAATGTACAGTCATGTGAAAAAGTAAGTACGCTGCAAAAAGCTTTTTTTCTTTTTTAACATATGCAGACACATCACTATTTTATCTTCAAACAGTATGTAAAGATAAAGGTGATGGAATTGAACAAAAAAACTATGAACATTGACTTTGTAATCATTTATTCAACCATAAATTAACAGATAATGCCATTTCCTTCTGTGAAAAATAAGTACACCTTGGCTCTATGGTGTTGCCTGGCAATGCCTGGTATTGCCCCTTTTGGCAGAAACAACCTCAAGGAGGTGTTTCTTACAACTATCCATCAGTCTCTGACATCAACTGGGAGGAATTTTTTCCCACTCCTCCATGCAGAAGTTTTTCAGCTGTGTGATGTTTGAGGGATTTCTTGCATGCACAGCCCATTTCAAATCACCCCAGAGCATTTCAGAAATTAGCTGAAAACATGGATTTTCATGTCAATTTTGTTTTTAAAAAATGGTTTAGAAAGGAGATGGGATGAATTTATATCCTGCCACAATCCAGAATGACTCTCCAAAGTTAAAACAGCAAGAATCTGAATCCCATAAAGAGATGCTAGTTAGGCAGTCTTCACTGAGAGTGCGGAGCCCCCCGAAAGATCGCTGGGTGACTGATTCCAATTCTGGGCCACTGAAAATCACCGGGAATCTAAACAGAGTAGCCAGTTTGACAAATGGGCAAAGTGGATTCCCTTTGCATTTAAAGTGCAGATGAGGCTCAAGGAGTATTTATTTTTCATGTTCTGAAAAATGAAAAGTTGTTTATCCCTCTTCTGAGGGGTAAAAATAAATGTTCCTGAATGTTTTTGGGAAACATAAGAATATATTGATGGAATTCTCTCTCGCTTCGTTCTTAGCAGAAGATGAGCTGCAGAGAAGGTATTTGTGCATATGCTTTTTTTTTTCCAGGAGAAAAAAATCTAGGAAAGTTGGCTGTAAGATGCCTGAAATGTAGCATCTTTTTAAAGAATCTCTTTTTTTTCCCCTTTGCTACTGTTCTTTGAAGCTTTGCAGCTTGATTTGTTTTCTTCTCCTCTCTGAATAGGATAGAAAAAGCAAGTCCTTTGTTTAAAAGCAGATATCCTTTTGTAAAGGAGTTGCTAAAGGAGGTCTATCTGTTGTCCCAGCAGATAGATTCCCCCTTTGCCCCCCAAGTATAGAGAAAAGTTAAATACTTTTTAACTCTAAGATACTGTTAGTAATAAATAGCCAGCAAACTTTTCTGTGAATGCAGCATCTCCCCCACCCACACCCCACAACAGCTATTTATTTGATTTATAGCCTGCCTTTGATTCAAGGCAGGATACATGAGGCTCCTTCCTCCTCTTTCTCCCCACAACAACCTTTTGATGCAGGCTATGTAAGCTGGGGCGTAATGGCTCAGTGGTTAAGACACCAGGCTTGTCGATCGGTGTTAGGATTATCGGAAGTCAACTCAGCATTGTCTCACAAACATAGGGGAGGACTTTTCTACTTAAGTGTATCTCTACTGTGTTTGTGGGAGGTGCCTGGGTCACCTGACTTCCTGTTTCCTGCTCCTTCTTGGGTCTTTCGGGGCCATTCTCCATCTTCCCTTCTTCCTAAGCACATGTGCTCACAGGAGGGCCACATGGCTATGTGGGTCTCATCCGAAATATGTCGCTTGCATGCAGACCAGAGATGATTAAGCCTTTCTACGATGAAACAGCTTGTAACCAAGATCTACTGAATAAAAATGTAAGCTATCTTTATTTTTCTTCAACTAACTAATGTGTGAAGACTTTTATTTCTGAACGTTAATTAAAATGTATGTGCAAGTCTTTTCTGGATGCTTCTACTCTGCAAGATTGTCATTAGCTGCTTGGAGTGTTTTTCTAACCTTCTAGACTCCAACAATCGGAAGGTCGCAACTTCAGCGGTTCGAGACCCGAGCGCCACATGATGGAGTGAGCTCCCGCACTCGCCCCAGCTCTTGCCAACCTAGCAATTTGAAAGCATGCAAAATGCAAGTAGATAAATAGGTACCACTTCGGTGGGATGGTAACAGCGTTCTGTGCACATCATGCCAGCCACATGACCGTGGAAGCATCTTTGGACAGCGCTGGCTCTTCGGCTAAGAAACGTAGATGAGCACCGGCCCCTAGAGTTGGACATGACTGTGCAGGGGAAACCTTTTACTTTTATGTAAGCTGCATTCTTCTTTTGAAGTGTCTTTCCTCACTTCAGACTGATAGATGGTGCTGAGATCTGTCACGGGTTCTTATTTAAACCGTGCCCAATTAGATTGACCCAGAGTCAGGAGAGACACAAAGGCACTCAACCCTGGGCCAGGTGGTTTCTTTTCTATCTCCCTATAAGGAATGGTGTAATGGTATGTGAGAATTACCTTGGGAGACAGGAGGAAGAGCCACTGCCTAGACAAGTCTAAATTTAACAATTCTAAGTTACAATTAATATTACTATTACAATGTTTCCTTTACACTACACTCTATACTAGTGTTTCTCAACCTTGGCAACTTTAAGACGTGTGGACTTCAACTCCCAGAATTCCCCAGCCAGCCACATCCTAAAGTTGTCAAGGCTGAGAAACACTGCTCTATACTATTACTATTACGCATCAGTTTTTCCTTCTTACAGAGCCTTGTTCTGTCTTTTTTCCTCTCTCTGGGATTTCTTCTACTTTTTTTCTTCTCTGTTAATGACCAGCATATAAAGCTCTTACACCTTTCCACATTGTGCCTTGCCTTGCTGGGCCTCTATACTTCCTTTTTCCCTGGATCATCCACTCCCTCTGAAGGAAAAAAAAACACCTTCTTTCTTCTGGCTGCCACACAGCCCACAAAACACAAGTCTCCTCTTCTCCTCCCACACCTGTGTCAAGGTTGCTGCTTTATTGGCAATTCTGCCATGCTGACACTCAAATGGGAGGGAAAGAAGGCAGCACAGGTGCCTGCAATTTTGTCAAGCAGTCTGCTCTTCCACAAGATCCACCATCATCACTGTTCTGTCAAAGCTAAGAGAAACTTTTTGTGTTGCCTGCCAGAAGCAACTTTAGGGCAAAGGTGAGTAACTCATGCCCAATCGGTCACATATGTCTGCCCTTCTTGGGGCTGCAAGGGCCACGTCCCAAGATGTTATGATGTCACCAGAGTGGGCAGGGCTAACTGGCTGATCATTTCTCTTTTGGGAGTTTAAGGGATAAAATGGATGTCTTAAGCCTTATAGAGGATTAGGAACCAATAACATACCGTACAACCCTAAATCTCACTCCACAAGTGGAGCCATTTTTTCCTGGTTTAGGGAGATTAAGGGGCAAAGTTAGTCTTCTCAAACTCTACAGAATGAACAAAAACAGCCAAACATTTCAGCCCCACACACTCTGTTGAAATTATAACATCACCCATGGCAGGGCAGAAGGTGGAAGCGTGGCCCAAGGTTATCACCTATACTTTCGTATTTTGCCTTTTCGCTTAGAACATTGGGTGCCAAAACATTTTCTGGTTGCTTCTAATTATACTTCAAGCCCTAGATCAGAGCTTTCCAAACTGTGTGTCGCGACACAAAAGTGTGTCGCCACACACAGTCTGGTGTGTCGCCACACAACCCGGAAGCTTCTGGGTTTTCCCGCGACGACACACCAACGGCGGCGCACAAAAACCTGAAAGCGGCAGAAGCGCTTCCGGGTTTTTGCGCGCTGCCGCAACGGCGGCACTTCCGGGTTTTCCCGCAGCGACACACCAACGGCGGTTGGTGTGTCACCGTGGGAAAACTTTGGAAAGCCCTGCCCTAGATCAATTTTGCTTCTCTAGTTTTTCTGGTCAGTTTTACAATTAGGTAAAAAAATAATAGTTAAGAGCAGAGACATCACACTGACGACAAAGGTCTGCATAGTTAAAGCAATGGTATTCCCTGTAGTAACCTATGGCTGTGAGAGCTGGACCATAAGGAAGGCTGAGCGAAGGAAGATAGATGCTTTTGAACTGTGGTGTTGGAGGAAAATTCTGAGAGTGCCTTGGACTGCAAGAAGATCAAACCAGTCCATACTCCAGGAAATAAAGCCAGACTGCTCCCTTGAGGGAATGGTATTAAAGGCAAAACTGAAGTACTTTGGCCACATAATGAGAAGGCAGGATACCCTGGAGAAGATGCTGATGCTAGGGAAAGTGGAAGGCCAAAGGAAGAGGGGCTGACCAAGGGCAAGATGGATGGATGATATTCTGGAGGTGACGGACTCGACCGTGGGGGAGCTGGGGGTGGCGACGGCTGACAGGAAGCTCTGGCATGGGCTGGTCCATGAAGTCGCAAAGAGTCAGAAGCGACTGAATGAATAAACAACAACAACAAAAATTCCTTCTCTACTGTCAGGATCAAAACAAATGCATTTAGTTCATTATTTCCAAGTAGTATTTCTTCAGAAAGGGAGATGGTAGCCAATATAAAATAGACAAGAAATAAGTCAATTTTGTCTTCCTCATTTTTTAGGTTTCTTTAATGAACTCTTGTTCATTTTTAAATAGATAGTGCAGTGAACTTCCATTTAAAAACCATAAAAATCAATTTAGTGCTAATTTGACATTTGCTGTATTGCAATCACTACATTAGTTTACCAAAAATAAACATGTTCTTCTTGCTTTATAAGCTAAGAAAAGCTCTGGGAATATTTGCACTAATACTGAATACATTTTAGCCTATCTACTTAAAAGGCCAACACAATTCCATGGGACTTTCTTTGAACTAAGCATGATTAGGAGTGCAGATATAATTTCACACATCAGCATAAGCACTTTTAGCTCTGGAGAATTTGAGCATAATCTTACATAAGCCTGGAACCCAGAGAGCCCCTACCTCTTATCATTTTGGTCCAGGCTCCATCCAAATATTGTTCCTGTTTGAAACAACATTTCTTGCCCAGTGGTCTATAACCAGGAATCTCTCTGACTGCAAATCTGAAATTAGACATAATATTTCTTTGGATCTGGAGGGGCGTTTTTTCTTTCTTTGTTTTTTAATGATCCTGCAGGATTAAATCATTTAGGAAATGATCTTTCAGGAAAAAAATGTCTCCATGTGAAGACTGGGTCTTCACAGTGTTCCTTTTTTGCAGATCTACTTGTAGTTATCCTATGACCATACCATGATCCTGTACCACTATGTGTGCACATGCCACATTTTATGTATGTATGTATGCATTTATTTATTTATTTATACAATTTATAGGCAGCCCAACTCACAACAACTCTGGGCAACTTACAATTAAAAAGTAAGAAATTATATTTTAATGTCAAAGCCACACATGCACACAAAACTTTGTCACCTTGTTCTCTTAAATTAAGAATGGCTCACCTTTAATTTTAAATCAATATTATCAGTATATTTGCAGCATATCCTTGCCAGGAGCAAAGAATTTCTCGAAAACAGATGGCGCACAACACTATTTTCTCTCCCCACCCCTTGCCGCCCCCAGGCAGACACACTTGTAATGACTACTTAGAAGATTCTTCTTTCCAGTTCTCTGATTTCATAATGTATTACATCAAAATTAGCAATAGAAAATAATGATTGCTTTTAATCATGACATTATTGAACTTCTAAATTTCAGCTGCAAGTCTGAAAAATACTTACGCGTATCCCACCATTTTCTATGTCAGTGATCACATTTTATCTCTGTCAAATATGATGAAGAGGACAGGGTGAAGTTTGCTAATAGAAAGGGAAATAAGAGCCTTTATATTTGCTGGGTCATGAATCAGGATATATCATTGTGATTCCTTTTGCTGCTCAAGCTGCAGAGAAGCCTTTTCCTTGAATGTATTTGAACATTAAAAGAACTGTAAAATCAGTGTGCCCATTCCTTTCACAGGGGGTGATGTGAAATTTTGTTTAGCACTTGATTGCATTGTTTCTTTCTCTTTTTGGAATGTAAGAATACAAGTAGAGCCCTGCTGGATCAGGCCATGGGCCCTTCGGTCCAGCATCCTGTGTCATAATGTGGCCCACCAGAAGTGTTAATGCACTAGAGCAGGGGTCGGCAAACTTTTTATGCCAGGAGCCATTTTGACATGCTCGTGCACATTTTGAAATGCTCGAGAGCCAGGGGGAGGGTTTGCGGGCGGGGGCCAATCGCGTGGAAGGGGGCGGGGTTTGCGGGCGGGGGCCAATCTCGTGGAAGGGGGTGGGGTTAGCGGGCGGGAGCCAATCACATGGCTTATTGGGGCGGGTGGGAGGGCGAATCTGGATTTTGGGAGGGTTGGGGGAGAACGGGACCTGCCTGGCCTCTCAAGGTGGGGAGGCGAAGTGGGCTGTGCGGCTCGTTGCGGAGGGCTGTGCTTCCCGGGGCCCTTGCTAACAGGTTGGGCGAAGAGGTGCAGTCCTGCGCCCGGGGTCCTGGGTCCAAGCCCCCTTAGTGCAGCGGGACGGGCTTCCCAGGAGACCTCGGGGCGAAGGCAGAGCAGCCCCGCGGATGGGAGCTGGGCCAATCACATGGAAGGGTCGGGGGGCTCACGGAGGGAGGGGGCGCAGCCAGCAACAGTCCTCCAGGCTCACCCCGTTCGCCGCCGCAGTCATGGTCCTCCTTGGCGAGCCCGGCCTCCAGAGCGGGGCATGTCTGCCTGGGCGGAGTGGGCGCGGGGGAACCGCACAGGCACTGAGGGGGGTGGGCCCGGCGGTGGAGGCCCGGGCCGCCCACCTGCCCGCCCGCCCCACCCACTTGCCTGCCTGCTTGCCTCCCTCCGCAAGGCCCCCCGCTGCTTTCCCGGGATCCGAGCCGGAGAGAAAGGGCGGTGGCGGGGTCGCACTACCGCCACTCGGCATGGGCGGGGCTGCCGCTTCCGCCCACCTGCGTCGAGCCAAGGAAATGATGGGGGGCGGGAAACGAGGCGGGCGGCGACGACAAGCGGCGCGCTTCAGGGGAGCCGCCGTCACCACCACCGGGTGGGTCCCCTCAGGGCAGGCGGAGGCAGGCGGGCAGCCGCTCCTCCTTCTCTCCCGTCGGCGGAGGAGGAGGAGTCCCAGGCCGCCCGCCCGCCCTGCCCGCTTGCCTGCCTGCTTGCCTCCCTCCGCGAGGCCCCCCGCTGCCTTCCCGGGATCCGAGCCGGAGAGAAAGGGCGGCGGCGGGGCCATGCTACCGCCACTCGGCGCGGGCGGAGCTGCCGCTTCCGCCCGCCCGCGTCGAGCCAAGGAAATGATTGGTGGTGGGAAACGAGGCAGGCGGCGACGACAAGTGGTGCGCTTCAGGGGAGCCGCCGCCGCCGCCGGGTGGGTCCCCTCAGGGTGGGCGGAGGCAGGCGGGCAGCCACTCCTCTCCTGCCGGCGGAGGAGGAGGAGGCCCGGGCCACCCGCCCGCTTGCCTGCCTGCTTGCCTCCGTCCGCGAGGCCCCCCCGCTGCCTTCCCGGGATCCGAGCCGGAGAGAAAGGGCGGCGGCAGCGGGGCCGCACAGAGAGAGAGAGCCAGAGCCGAGGGGCCAAAGAGCCAGATCTGGCTCGCGAGCCGCCATTTCCGACCCTTGCACTAGAGCCTAGGGCTATATGTATTAATAGTTTCCTTCTGAAGTTACCTCTCTTGTGTTCTGATTTGCTTGGAACAGTCTCTACCATCTGCTTTCAAATATATCTGCATAGTGAGAGAGGGTGGAGAACCAGCAGCCCTCCAAATGGTGTTGAATTGTAAATCTGAACACTTCTTACTAGTAACCATGTTGATTTGGGTGCAGCAAGTTGTAGTTCGAGGATATCTAGAGAAATACAGGTTTCTACACCCTTAGTCAATACTAAGTTCAGGGCAACCCCTGTTGCCCACCAAATGTGGGCCAACTCCCAGAATTCTCCAAACTGCATGGTTGTCTGATTTAATATTTCCCATGGGAGAATTACTGTTTTCCTCCTGCATTCCAGTTTGTTTGTTTATTTTCTGGATTCATATCTTGCCTTTCTATTACCAAAAGATGGAGCTCAATGGTGCAAGTAGATTAATAGGTACCACTTCGGTGGGAAGGTAACAGCATTCCGCACACGTCATGCCGGCCACATGACTTCTAAAGCTGCTTCTATGCTGCTGTAATAAATTACAGAGTCTGTTGCTTTGAGTATATACAGACTTTACTATACACAGCACAGAAATATATACAGATACGATCCTTAACTTCAAGGAACACTTCCATGAATTTCTGTGGGAGCAGATCTGTGAGAACCACCAAAAAACAAACCACATCTTTGCAGAAGAGAGGCAGCAATTAGCTGAATTCTGAGACGAGGCAGAAACAGAATATATGTTCCTGAAATGTATGTTTTGATCAAAGAAACTACATTTCAAAAATAGGGTTGCGAATAACAAAAAAATGGGATTAGGAGAACTTTGTTTTAAAAAAAAAACATTTTCATGGGAAATTTAGATTAACAAATATGTTTGGGGAAGTGTTCTCAAAAGTCAAGAATGCCTACTGAAAGTCATGAAAGCTAAGCATGATTACTGATATGACTAGGAATTACTAAAATCAATGCAAGCCACACATGAGCAATGCAAAAAGCATGGAATAAAAGGGAAATAGGATGGCCCCAAGGAACGGAAAGAGAAGAACCACAACACCTTTAAAGTGTTGCAGACAAGTGCTCTTGAGATTTATTACGCAGCATAAAATATGATTAAGAAAAAAGAATAATTTGAGACCAAAGCATCTTTTACATAAAAAAACTTGTATTGAATGATATTGCTCAAATAACACAAGCAAAACATAACAGCAAGAACAAAACAAAGACTTAAGAAGACCGAAGAAGTAAAGAAGAACTGAGGTACATAGCAACAACAGCTCTTACATTTTATATCTTCTCTGTTAACCAATCAGAAACTGACTGATCAGCTCTGTGAGAAAACCTTGTGATCAGGCTAACGAATTGTGTGCCTGGGATATGTAAACAACTTAGCTTATGTGTAGACAACCAGGCACCACATATTGTGACTGTTGTAAACTCCTCACTACTAGCCCCTACCTTTTTTCCTGTGAGTGATCCTTTTAAAAATACAAACCTCAGCATACATGAAATTCTCCATAATTAAAATAAACTCAACAAGTGCTATGATCGGGCTGACTTACCCTCTGATGCATTTGGAGGATAGACAGATGGATGGATGGTTGGATGAAAAGACAGACAGACAGACAGACAGACAGACAGACCGATAATTTCTTATGTTTGGTTTTACAGCCATGCAGTGTTATAAATTTGTTCCATTGACCAAGATTATAATCTGGTATACTGAAAAATGGTTTCTGGACAGGAACTATCATGCTGTCTTGTCTTCAGTGGAGGTAAATACAATTAAATATGTAAGTAGATTAGGCAAAAAGCTCAAGAATTACTATCCAGTTAGGGCCCTCTGTGAATACATGTGTACCCAAAATAATGTCTATGAATCCAGTATCTCTTTAGTATATACTACATTCTGTATGCATTTCCACAAGCCTTTTATGGAAGCCTATCATAAAATGCCTGTACTTTGTAGCTTTAAAAAATGTGTGTGATTTTATTTATTTATGTATGTATTCATTGCAAATTTGCTTTTCTACACCTAACAAAAAGTTGCTAAGTACTGAAAGCTGCACTATATAATCGCCAAATCCTTCACTGTATGTTTGTGTAAGAAGTTCCTGTATTTCTTGATTCCTTTCTCATTTTTGTCTTTGAGTTTAATGCGTGAAAATGATTGACTTTTAGGAAACAATCTCAGATGCCTTGATTCATTACTTGTTGATGATACTTGTCCATTAACAAGTCCTTCCGAAAGCACTGGAAAATGTTATTATATCGAATATGAATATGTTACATTAATCAAATAATGGTGAAGTCACCCATCAGCCCTCAGCACAATTACAGCAGTTTCTTGTTTGGAGATTAGAAGCCCTGATGATTTGTAATGCACTGGCTGTTATTAGTCATGGGAAAAATTAATCTCCACACTAATGATCAGATTATGGAATCCTTGCTTGCTTGTATGGACACTAACTGTAGATATTGACATCTGTGGTCTTGTCACTAAGGGAAGTATTGCAAATGATTTTAAAGAGAACACAACAATAAATGACTCTCATCTAACTCCCATTGGCAGGTATGAAGAAATGCGCTTAAAGTATAGCTCAGAAAACCATATTTTAATTATAAATGTAAGTTTCTTTGAATCCTGGGAAATAATTCCCTGTCATCTTATTGAGCAAAAGCAAAGCTTAGCTTTATTATTTTCTTGGTTGCGTGTATTTATTTTGCATCTTTATTGTAATTTCATGAAACTCTGCGAATCTACGTGAAAGAAATCCAGCATGCTACATAAAAGTAAACATCCTGTGGAAAATGTGGATAGCTGTCAGTCTCCCTCCACTTTAGCTTTGTTTGCCTGTCATGGTTTTATACTGTTAGGCACCAAACTTACCACGCGCCTCCAGAATAAACCAAGTACACAACAAAGACTTTGGGAACGAGCAACAGCAAGTTTTAATTGGCCAAGCAAAGGTTGCCGGATGGCAGTCCTACAGACGTCACGTGCAGGTGACCTCTGAGTGGAGCAGCCATCCCGAGTACAAGAGTGCACAAACTTTTATACAGAGATTACAAGCAGGAAGTGAGGAGGATGATGGTATGCCCATATGTGGGTGAGGTGTCCTCTGACCATTCCCTGGGATTGGCTAGTTCTTGAGGATCAGAGTCCCTCCCAGAGCTGAAGGATTCTGGGATTCACCAGGTCAAGGGGTGACGTGGGTCATCAACATAGTTACAAAGGATGGAACTTGTGAACATTCACACCGATTGTTCTATGGGCCCTGTCCGGAGGCCAGGGAGTAACACTTACATCTTACAGAGATAACAGTAACACTTCCAGGGACATTGGGTTATACAAGCATACTAAATCACTGAGGTCAGAACCATAAAATCAACTCTTTGCATATTCACATCTTGGGAAGAGGGGAATAAAGGATTTATTACAAGGAAGTCAAGTAAATATGTTAGCTTGTCAGGAAGAAGATGCTGACCAGATAGGGAGAGCCCCATACTGATATGCATTCCAAAGAGAGGTAGAATTACTATCTAGCACCTAGTATTTCTATGTAGAATTCTTTGGGGCCTTGCCAGGGCAAGCCCATCTCAAGGGTCATCCTTGGGTAACACTTCTTTGGTTCAGGCACAATCTTTGGTTCAGTGAGGCTTTAGCGATGTTGCATTATGGGGAATTGCTACAGCAGGGTGTTTTCCAGGCTAAGGTCTGTGGCCATTCCCTTCAATACGTACACGTGTCAAGCATTGTAAGAACTTGACCCATGTTTACTTTTGTGCCAAAAGCCTTGCTGCTCCCAACGAACCATTTTCTGATAAGACACCTGGACTGTTAGAGCGTTCTGAAGGGAGGGGGTCGAACTGGAGTGGGAACTGGTTTGTTTTCAATTAGATAGTAAATGATGTCAAAGGGATGTTCTTAATTTCAAAGTATGCGTGCCAATTTGGCCATTCAAAGCTTTGCCTTTGCCTCATGCATTCTGATCCTTAAATAAATGAACCTTTTTAGCATGAACTGACTGAAAGGTTTCTGGTGTTTGGGCACCATTACATGTGGATCTGAGTGTCCTTACTGACCTACAAGTTAAACATGAGCCTGCAGTGTGATGCAGCTGCAAGAAAACACAAGTGCTATCTTGGAATGCATTAACAACAATATAGAATCCAGATTACAAGAAGTGATTGTCACTCTGCCCTGGTGAGCCTCCTTTTGGACTACTGTTTCCAGTTCTGGGCACCACACTTCAAAAAGCACAGTGACACATTTGGATAATTTCAGAGAATGGCTACAAAGATGGTGAAGGGTTTGGAAACAAGCCCTATGAAGAACAGTTAAAAGGTGACCAAAAGGTTGTTAAATAGAAAAGAAAGAGTAGCTACACAGCAATGACAGGAGAGGAGGTACACAGAAGAGAGAGAGGGCAGGGTCAGAACCAGTTCAGGCTAGACATCAAGAAGCACTTCTTGACAGTATGAGCTGTCAATGTCACATGTGACTTTTACTAGACGTCTTCAAGCAGAGGCTAGATGATTTGTTAGAGATGCTGAAGTGAACCTGCAATGAGCAGCTGAATAGACTAGGTGACTTCTAAGGCCCCTTCCAAGTTATGAGTCTCTGAAGTAGAAAAGATGGAACAACTTTCCTTCCTGCTGCCTGGTGTCAGGAAGGGGATGGACTAGAGAGGACTGAAATCAGGGAGATCTCACTAGCTTCAGCTGAAGAAGAAATGGGAACTCCTCCCTTTCTATATCTTCAATCAGGGGGTAGAGAGTCCTGAAAGAGGGGTGGATGTCATCAGCTCCAGCTGACAAATAGAAATGGAAGAAGGGGCACAATGCCCTCTAGACATCCACAACCAGAAGGAGAGATGGGGAGAAGAACCTGACACCTTTCTCCTCAGAAGGGAGGAGAAGGAGAAAATAAGGAATGACCTTACAAGGCAAGAATCTGTGACTGCCACAGTGCAGAGAGCTGTTATAGCAACATAGTTCAGATACCTCCTTACAAGGCCATTAAGAGAAAGACTAGGTATCCACTGACTTGGAAAGGCAAGAGGAAAAAGCCTTGGAAGAAAACCTAGGAGCACAGATATCTCTCTCTCTCTCTCTGTAAGTAAGTAAGTAAGTAAGTAAGTAAGTAAGTAAGTAAGTAAGTAAGTAAGTAAGTTAGTTAGTTAGTTAGTTAGTTGGTTGGTTGGTTGGTTGGTTAGTTAGTTTTGGCTTCTGAGTACTGCAGCAAGCTAAACTTCTACAATATCTGTACATTTATTTATTCTTGTCTGAAATGAAGAGACCAATCTTTCTGAGTTGCATCCTGTGAGCCTTCTGTTGACTGAGCCAATTCCTGAATTAGGTGTTAAGTGTCTGTAGAGTCAAGATTTATAGCCATACGGGCCTGCTGCATATGGACTCCTGAGAGGAACAAGGAGCAAGGTGCTGGGAGAAAATGCAATATTCACATGGTTATGGCTAGGTCTTGCTTTAGGCTCCAGAGGCCCAAGGTATACCATCTGACAAAAAAATCTCAAGATGAGAAAGCTCCCAGCAAACTGCTCTCTGGAGAGAAGAACTCCTTTAACTGCATAACCATGAGTACAAACGAACAGGTTTTATGCGCTTTCTTCCTTCAAACTGACTATAGAGGGAAAGTTTATAGTTTACACCCTGTCAAAGGAAGAGAAGTAAGAACTGCTCAAGAGCAGAACAATGTTCTGATTGTGTTGGCCTAACTGTTTTTTTAATTGTCAATCCTTGCCTATATACAACTGTTTATTCTCAAATGCTGAAGAACTATGAGGGTGCAACTGAGTGACCCAGAACAGGAATCACATTGCAGCATGCCCATGGTGGTTTATCATTTGAGAAGGAATTTTGAAATTCTACCCCACTTCCTGATGAGTCAAATATATACTGTTCTGTGTCTGATACTCCCTCAGTTTGATTGTGTTTATTGTCCTAGATCAGAGCTTTCCAAACTGTGTGTGGCGACACAAAAGTGTGTCGCCACACACAGTCTGGTGTGTTGCCACACAACCCGGAAGCGCTGATCATCATCACCGCTTCCAGGTTTTCCCGTGCCGACACACCAACGGTGGCGCGCAAAAACCGAAAGCAGCAGCAGCACTTCCGGGTTTTTGCGCGCTGCCGCAATGGTGGCACTTCCGGGTTTTCCCACGGCGACACACCAACAGCGGTTGGTGTGTCGACGCAAGAAAACTTTGGAAAGCCCTGTCCTAGATATATTCTTCCAGTGGCAAAGTACATTATGAAAAGAAATAACTGTGTTTAACTTAGCACACAAAGTACTATCTAATGATTTAATCAGAGTCCATATATCAACACATATGTTGACTATTTCTATCTTCCTCAACTACTGCCTTTCAAATGTGTTGAATTTGGACTCTGAGAATTTCCATCCAGTGAGGCCAACAGGGTACAACAACATTCTGTGGCAACTAGGCATGCTTAACCATTCTTCCTTAGCAGTTGTCTTTCCTCAGATATTTTGTAATTCTGAACATGTTGAGGTTCTATGATTCTTCTGAAACCTCTCTCTTGTAAATGGATTGTGCAGTTTAAACTACGATAGGTCCTTCGAGAATAAATATTAACGTAGCATAACAGAAGTAAGATTCATCTCAGCCTGGATGAAGGAGAGGATCTTACTGTTTATCTCATCTCTCCACCTGCCAGGTAAACAGGCTTTGAAAAAGGAAGTTCTAGGGAAGATGACGACTAATTGGTTTGAGTTCAATATGATTCTGTGGAACCGTCTTCACCGTTTCCAATTAAGACAGCTTTCTCCAACCTGGTGCCTGTCAATTAAGCTGAGACTCCTATTCTCAAAAACTCCAGCAAATCTAAAATAGGACAAGATTACAACCCCACAAAACAACAAAATTAGAGTTCTTTGGGGTGGCCAGCTCATTAACCTGGTTGACAGGAACCTCATATAAAATCCCCATATAGAATTTTCTCCAATGATATTAAAAGGCTTTGCCCTTGAGTCACAAGGGCAATGGTTGTGATTGTTTAAGAGTTGATCAAAATAGTGGTTTTGTACAAGATGCATTATTTTTTCCTTTTATACTACACAGTATACAAGACTTATCTGGAACTTGATAGACAGTGTGTTTACTTGGGCAAGCTATAATTCAAAATACAGAAGTGGATTGATTTCCTGTATTGCTGATTTCTCACCTGTTGCTGCTGTTACTAGTATTATTATTGTACTATCTGTGATAGTAAGGAATTCCTGAGGCCTACCCAGAGATTTGGGAACAGAGTGGCAGCTAGAATACCTGAGAATTGAGGGGAAAGATTTATATGGAATGACACCCATTCTCCATCGATTATTCAATGGTCTGAAAAACTTATTTCTCCTTCCATATTTGAACAAGGAGCCTATATAACAAGGAGCCTCACCTAGGGGACTGTTTAGAAATGTTGGTATGTACTACTTGATATATTTCACCTCTATCAGCACTGTTATCATCTATCAGTACTGTTAGTCTTCTCATCCAAGTTCATGGTATTGCATATGACTTATAAAGCCTGAATTACTTGGGACCACAATATCTGGCGGACTGTCTTCATTGTTACAGGCTGGGTCAATCATGGAGATTTTCAGGAAAGGTCCTGCTATGTGTGCTGAGAACCAGCAAGTTTCATCTTGTGCTCATTTGCAAGTAGATTTTCTCTATGGTAGTGCCTAGAGCAGAGCTTTCCAAACTGTGTGTCGCAACACAAAAGTGTGTCGCCACACACAGTCTGGTGTGTCGCCACACAACCCGGAAGCGCTGATCATCATCAGCGCTTCTGGGTTTTCCCGCGGCGACACACCAACTGTGGTGCGCAAAAACCCGAAAGCGGGAGCAGCCCTTCCGGGTTTTTGCGCGGCGACACACCAATGGCGGTTGGTGTGTCGCCACGGGAAAACTTTGGAAAGCCCTGGCCTAGAGTTTGGAATGCTGTTTCCTCTGAAGTTTTTGATGCATCTGCTATTATAACCATTAGGCCCTTGACTGAAGAATTTTTTTTGTTTCAGTTATTGTTCTTCCCCCCTTCTTTTTACTCTGTTGTTTTTTAATGTATTGTTATTATTTATATTTTATAAACAGCGTCTAGATATGGTTGTATAGGAAGCAGTATAAATAATGTTGAGTTGCTCGTAAGGTTTTTTCTCCTTTAAAGTTAGGTACATTGACTTAAATTGTCCATTCTGACTCAGTTGCCTCTCAGTAATGAATATTCATGAAAATTCTTCCTTTTTCTTCTTCCTTTTTTATTTTTTTATTTTTTTATTATATTTATATCCCACCCATCTCACCCACAAGGAGGGACCCTGGACGGTTCACAGCAAGGTTTAAAATCAATTAAAACAATAAATATCAATAATAAACTATCTATCTATCTATCTATCTATCTATCTATCTATCTATCTTACTATTTCTTTTATGGGAAAGAAGACAAAATAAAGTACAACAAAGGGGTACTGGAAGTAGCTTAAAATGAAGGTTACGTCCAGAAAGTCTGGAAAATCTTTCAGCACATCTCACAGTACAGGGGCAGGCCCACCAAAGAGAGCTTTGCCAGGGCCTCCTCAGCCCATGAATTGTGAGGTGTGCGATGACTGAGTTTGATCCTGTATGCATTCTGTTGCTTGCTGAATAGGTCTCCTGAATTCAACATTTGTCACTGAGAAGTGGTCTTTGGATTTGGATGTTCTATAGAATCAGGCCTCCCTGAGCTATTCTTCTACTGTACTTCAGCACAATATAGATCAAGAGATAGGAGTGTCATGTATTCTGTAGCATACAGCTGGGGGGCACTGTCTAATAATTCTCTTGATAACTAATGGAATAATACTGTAGAGAGCTGGTCCCCTCTATGCAGAAGGTCCTGGGTTCAGTCCCTAGTTTGACCACTTAAAAGAGTCAGATAGTAATTGATGGGAAAGGACCCTGGAGAACCATTGCCATTCAGAACAGATAATAGTGACAGATCCTTTGATCTCTTAGGCACTCTCCCTTGTCACACTAGGCATATGCAGTTCAGTATAAATCCATTCCACTTGACTTCTATATTTGTAGGGGAATAGTCTAATCCATCTGTTTGGTTTGTATGGGTTCTTGTTAAAAGATGTGTTAAACATTCCATTTTCAGTTTTCTTAGCATGTAGAGTTTTGTAAGCAACTTTCTCCAATGTCTGTAGTCTTTGACATAAACCTGAGAGACATTTTGGAGGGACGGGAGCAAATTTCCTTGATTTCATTCCATACACACACACACACACACACAGAGAGAGAGAGAGAGAGAGAGAGAGAGAGAGGGGGGGGGGGAGAGAGTATTCCTAGTGCCATCATTTAAGAAGCATAACCATCTCTTTTTGTGCACAACTTTCAGAAATGCTGTATGTTCTTTATAAAATACATCTTTTGCAAACATCTGTGGAGGCTGTGCAAATTTTTGATTTTTTTAAAAAATGCACATGGATGCCATCCATCCCTCAGCTAAGTCTGTTTTGCCCTATCTTGTAAATCTCTTCCTACAGAAATCCATAGCAATTTTATATTCTTTTATATCCTTACTTCATATAGTATATGTGAAACGTTCAGCCTCTGTTGCATTAGTCTTTGCCGTCCTCTTAAATCCTGCTTTGTGACTTTCTTTAATTGAGTCCCTTGCTATTTTTTATATATTGGCCAAGGAACACTTACAGTTTTCCCTCATTTGAGCTCCATTGTTTCATTATAGGCCTGGCATATTTTATCAGCCATTGTATTTATTGTGCTCATGTAATGTGAATATAGTCAAAGCAATTACCATAAAACAACTGTAGCACCACCTATCATAAGCTTGTGCTGACACCAATATTTAATAGCCAAGTTTGGCTGTACCTTTATTATGAAACCTTGAGCCTGCTTTACCACCTTTTATAGCTATTGCGCAAGCACAACTGTTTTATACCATATTGATTAGTTGTACCACGTAAGTTGTGGAAACTGTCCCTTGCAAGGAAAAACAATAACCAGAAAGTTATTGCTTAATTCTGATGTTAGGAAGAAGTACAAAATTGGGTTGCATTAGGACCAGATTCACAAGCTTTTATGTGCAATTGCCTCCTTGGGATACACTGTTAGTTCTTGTGCAGGATCCTTTTAAAAGGTTTGCCTTCAGGCAACATAAAGGTTGCATACCAATAGCATTTCTCCTAGCACTCAAACCACAATTCTGGGAAAATGCAGTTTTCTACCCAAACCAAGTAGTTTGACTAGCATGCTGTGAAAGCTCTGTGCAACTGACGTGGATGCCAGGATAGCATCAGTAATGTGGGAGCCTGCCTCCTATGCCCTTAGTACTGTATGGATGTTAAAAAATAAATAAAACTATTTTTGCAAGGAAGATATTTCTATATAGATAGAGAACCAGCTAAGCTGCTCACTAAAATAAGATGTAATTGTAAAGAGAGATTTGTTCCAGATTACCAAACAAAGAGCAAATCATAAGCTTTCTCTCAAAATGTTCCCCCCAGACTTCAGTTGTAGGCAGTGTTCTAAAAACAGATTTTGAAAAAGAAACAGGATGAAAAGACTACATTTTGGCATGAAATGAAAGCTTACCTTTTCCAATTTTAAGGTAGCTATACTTTCTATTCCTTGAGGAACAGGTTGTCTGATCTTGAGTTAGATCATATTCACTCCAATGGTCAGTATCATATCAAGGATTTAAGCTCGGGGCCCTGTAACCCCTGAATCTAAAATTAACCCTGGCTATGCCATTGTTTGTGCTTCTGTTCTTTTACAGAGGAATAGGTAATGTCTTAAGGAAATTTCAGACTAAAATTGTAATGTTGTCATGATAGCAAGAGATATAGAGGGAATGGCGACAGCCAACCAGTGGAAGAAGTGTTGGAAAGTCCAGCCAGATTTTGTTGCTGCATCTTAGAAAATGTTTTCTTGGTGACTTCCCCTTAAAAAAGGGGTCAACAATATTTGCTGCATTTATCTGACGTTTTGTATTATTAACAGGACTGAGAGATTCTTCTATTAGCAGGTTATATGATGTTGGTATCGCGCAATGGCTCAGTGGTTAAGACGCCAGGGTTGTCGATAGGAAGGTCAGTGGTTCGAGACCCGAGCGCCGCGTAACAGAGTAAGCTCCCGCTCTCGCCCCAGCTCTTGCCAACCTAGCAATTCAAAAGCATGCAAATGCAAGTAGATGAATAGGTACCACTTCGGTGGGTAGGTAACAGCGTTCCGCTCCCGTCATGCTGGCCACATGACCACGGAAGCATCTTCGGACAATGCTAGCTCTTTGGCTAAGAAACAGAGATGAGCACCGCCCTCTAGAGTCGGACACGACTGTGCAGGGGAAAACCTTTATATACACTGCTCAAAAAAATAAAGGGAACACTGAAACAACACAATGTAAGTCCAAGTCAATCACACTTCTGTGAAATCAAACTGTCCACTTAGGTAGCAACACAGATTGACAATCAATTTCACATGCTGTTGTGCACATGGAATAGACAACAGGCGGAAAGCATAGGCAGTTAGCAAGACATCCCCAATAAAGGAGTGGATCTGCAGGTGGTGACCACAGACCACTTCTCAGTTCCTATGCTTTCTGGCTGATGGTTTGGTCACTTTTGAATGCTGGCGGTGCTTCCACTCTAGTGGTAGCATGAGACGGAGTCTACAACCCACACAAGTGGCTCAGGTAGTGCAGCTCATCCAGGATGGCACATCAATGCGAGCTGTGGCAAGAAGGTTTGCTGTGTCTGTCAGCGTAGTGTCCAGAGCATGGAGGCGCTACCAGGAGACAGGTCAGTACATCAGGAGATGTGGAGGAGGCCGTAGGAGGGCAACAACCCAGCAGCAGGACCGCTACCTCCGCCTTTGTGCAAGGAGGGACAGGAGGAGCACTGCCAGAGCCCTGCAAAATGACCTCCAGTGGGCCAGAAATGTGCGTGTGGCTGCTCAAACGGTCAGAAACAGACTCCATGAGGGTGGTATGAGGGCCCGACGTCCACAGGTGGGGGTTGTGCTTACAGCCCAACACCGTGCAGGACGTTTGGCATTTGCCAGAGAACACCAAGATTGGCAACTTCGCCACTGGCGCCCTGTGCTCTTCACAGATGAAAGCAGGTTCACACTGAGCACATGTGACAGACGTGACAGGGTCTGGAGACACCGTGGAGAACGTTCTGCTGCCTGCAACATCCTCCAGCATGACCGGTTTGGCAGTGGGTCAGTAATGGTGTGGGGTGGGATTTCTTTAGGGGGCCGCACAGCCCTCCATGTGCTCGCCAGAGGTAGCCTGACTGCCATTAGGTACCGAGATGAGATCCTCAGACCCCTTGTGAGACCATATGCTGGTGCGGTTGGCCCTGGGTTCCTCCTAATGCAAGACAATGCTAGACCTCATGTGGCTGGAGTGTGCCAGCAGTTCCTGCAAGACGAAGGCATTGATGCTATGGACTGCCCGCCCGTTCCCCAGACCTGAATCCAATTGAGCACATCTGGGACATCATGTCTCGCTCCATCCACCAACGCCACGTTGCACCACAGACTGTCCAGGAGTTGGGGGATGCTTTAGTCCAGGTGTGGGAGGAGATCCCTCAGGAGACCATCCACCACCTCATCAGGAGCATGCCCAGGCGTTGTAGGGAGGTCATACAGGCACGTGGAGGCCACACACACTACTGAGACTCATTTTGACTTGTTTTAAGGACATTACATCAACGTTGGGTCAGCCTGTAGTGTTCTTTTCCACTTTAATTTTTGAGTGTAACTCCACATCCAGACCTCCAGGGGTTGCTTACATTTGATTTCCATTGCTTTTTGTGTGATGTTGTTGTCAGCACATTCAACTATGTAATGAACAAAGTAATTAATACGAATATTTCATTCATTCAGATCTAGGATGTCTTATTTCAGTGTTCCCTTTATTTTTTTGAGCAGCTTATATATACACACACACCTTTACCTATGGTCTACATTACATCAGGAAGAGGCATTTATCCAGAAAGCCTGCACAAGCTGGAATTACTTAGAGATTGTTTTTGTTTGTTTAAGGCAGAAATCCATATTAAGGAGGAGTCAGAGAATGGGTATATCTTTAGGATGAGATTTGCATCCCTGGGTCAAGATTCTCTGGGTGAAAACAGAAGTGTGTTCAATCTATCCTTTCTCCCAGTGTGAACTTTCATGGAAAGGTTTCCTTTTCCCATAGCAGTGTGACAGGAATCTGTAGTTCCTGCCCTCAGTGACTCCACCTTTGCCACATGATGGTACATGTTCCAGATGCTGCATGACTTTCCATCAGCAGTCATAGCAACCGTTTTTAACTTAATGCAGGATGACGACGTGTCATTAAGACAACAGAGACTTAAGAGTTCACAAAGATTTTACAGAAATATACAGAGACTGACCGTACCACGTTACTCCCTCCACTGGAAGCTCTCTTCATATTTTCACATTAGAGCATTCATTCTAATAACTTATCCTCTTCTGATATATTATACTGTATATTCGTAAAGCTGTATGCTCCCAATTCTCTGATGCTCCCATATAAGCTAAAAGACATATGCACTACATTAAAAAAAAATCCCATTTTCCCCTCTCTTTAATTGGAGCTGTCTAACTTCGCTAGATTTAACAGATGGCCCTAATATGTCAACTAATTGAATGCTATTATAGTCTTTTTTGCCAGTTTGAAACACTGGTGTATCTATCTAAGGAGATATATATATATATATATATATATATATATATATATACATACATACATACATACACACACACACACACACACACACACACACATACAAACACACACACACACACACACACACACATACACATACACATACACATACACATACACACATACACACACACACATACATACATACACACATATACACACACATACATACACACACACACACACACACACTGTGTGTGTGTGTGTGTGTGTGTATATAGTACATATACATATATATATACACAGAGAGAAAGAGAGAGTATATATTCTTTAAAAATAATCTACCAGTATTACTAGTCCTTTCTCTGGCCTGTAACAAGGCATTTGAGATGCAAGGAGATTCAGGTGCCTGCTTTTGATATGGTTCACTTGTCATCCAGGAAAGATGAGAAGCGTTAAGTGTAAGAAGGCTAGTGAGAAATATAGAGAGAGTCCCCTTCGGGGGAGATGGGGCAGTGATAGAAACCAAAAGAATGAATGAATGAATGAATGAATGAATGAATGAATGAATGAATGAATGAATGATTCTTTCTTATTTATAAGTATTTATAAATTACACTAGTGGGGTAAATATAGAGTCTCCTTCAAGTCAAGCTCAACCCCTTGTGATTTGCCATTGCCTTCTTCCAAGATATTTTAGCTACTCGATCCTGGTTTCCTTGGTCATGTCCCATTCAAGTAGCTGTCCCAATGCATTTGGAAGGCAACATATTGGAGAAGGCTATTTCAAAGAATGGGCAAATCTATTTTTCAGTTTCTCTATCTATCTATCTACAGTATCATCTATCTATCTATCTATTTAAAGAAGAGATAGATGATAGATAGATAGATAGATAGATAGATAGATAGATAGATAATCTATCATCTATCTATCTATCTATCTATCTATCTATCTATCTATCTATCATCTATCTCTTCTTTAAATTTAAATTTGGTTCAGCACATTTCTGTGATATTTTTTAAAAAATCTGTATGAAAACCTGTATTTACCTTTTGTACACATTTTTCACAGTACATGCAATTTTGCTAGCATATACCTTTTCCCAAACCAGGTTCCCTCTGGAATAATGTGTTCTATGCACATCTGTAATGCAGGCATTGTTGTGTAATACTTTTTAAAGTTGAAAATTACATCACAAAATAGCGCAGATTTTTTTTAATAAGAATTTTATTAAGTTTAAGCAAAGATAAAAGCTACATAAAAACAAAAAACTACAAAGGAAAAAAAGAAACCAAAAAGATGTAGAAATACAAGAGAAATTTTTCAAAATTACAAAAAGAGGTGACTTCCAACTTTTAACAGCAAGGATATACAACAATTTTCCATAATCAATCCCTTACTCTATATTAAACCAAAATCACATTATTTCTATAAATCATTCCATTGGCACATTATAAAAATATTAAATACAATTGCTCCCTCCCCTTATTTTAATATTCTATCTATCTATCTATCTATCTATCTATCTATCTATCTATCTATCTATCATCTCCTAATCAACTTCCCCCTCCAAAGATAACATTTATTTAATTATTTTCTTCCTACTACTATTCTATACATTCCTGTCTACTATAATAAAGATCAAACTAAAAAACATATACATTGTCTGCCATTGTACTGGATAACACAACAGTTTTAATAATCTTAATCATATTAAACCCAAAACCAAAAATTTATTATTTTTGTTACACCTTAATAATCTTAATCCAAATCGTTAAAGATAAATGAAATCAGCCAAACCCTAAAAGCAATCCAGATAAATATTATTAAACCCTTATCCCACTTCAAAATAAACCAGAGCATTTACATATCCCCACAATGCGCAAAGAGCATTTTTCTTTAAAAAAATCGAACAGCCCAACTGCCCCCGTCAAGAACTCTGACTTCTCTTCAGGAGACCTCCCATACATAATAACCCCTTTTTTTCCATGGCGTTCCATCAGAAGATCAATTTCACTTATGGCTAGCAACTCGATCTCTCCCTTTAATTTCTTCAACTCAACTATCCAATCTTCATCCAGCATTTCAACAGAAGTCCCAATCTCACTCTTAGAAGAAAAATTTCTGTTGCTGTTAAATTCCTGTTTCATCCACGACATCCCCAACCAAATGACACATTTTAGACCTCATATTTTCCACAATGTCCTGAATGCCTTGCATAAAAACATGGCAGGAATCAGAAAGAATCTGTTTAAAATCACGGTGAAAGTCAGAGAAAGTCTGTTTAAAATCCTCCATGTCTCAAGCAGTAGATTATGGCACCCCCTAGGAGCTTAACCAGTGAAAGTCGAAGATATGAAAGAATTGCGGAATGTGTTTACATAAGCGAAAGTGAGATATGCAGACAGTTCCCCAGGGAAAGTAGAAGCAGAAAACTGAAAGTTCAAAACAGCTGATTCAACGTGTAGGAAAATGCTAATATCTTCAAATTTAGCACAAAAATAATAACAGGGAGACAATTATTTACTCTCAATCCTCCTTAATATTTGGATGGAAAACAAAGTCCAAAACTTAAAAAGATTTTTTTTTAAATTAATCCCAAAAATAACGATAAGCACCAAGAGAACCCGCTTCTCCTTGCTGTAGAAAGCCTCTCTTAGGGTACGCGTACTTAAAAGAAATATAAATTGAGTGATTTAGAAATGGGGTGGCCAGGCTTAGTGTCCCTTTAAGGCTACAGCGTGGCTTGGAAATGGTGATGTCCCAGCCTCCCGGCTGCTCTTACCAGTCGAACGCAAACACTGTTTGCGATCTTCTGGCTGCAAGCAGCCGTCCGGAGGACAGATGGGGTGATTCCAGGTGTTTTCCTTATTCCAGAAAAACACTCCTGGGCTTCAGGAAAAAGCTTCCTGAGACTGAAAAAACTGTCACGTTGTCAGTTCTGCCCACTGAGCCCGCGGGCACAGCTGTTCAGTCCACCATGTCCCCACCAGAAGTCCAGAAAAGTGCACATTTTGACATTCTTGTGTATTCCAACTTCTGTATATGTTCAGTGAATGCAAAGTGGGTAAAATTACATAAAAATACAAACTGAACAAGTTTCTTATCCTTCTCCAATCTTAACTTCAGTGGACTTAAAGAAGTCTTCAAGCTGACAGTGCATTCAAGGCTTAATAAACACTTTCTTAATATTTCATCTTCTTCATCCTCATTCAAAAAAAACAACTGTTTGCGATTACAGCTTTAGCATTCTGAGTTCATAATCGAGGTTAGAACAGGTGTCATTAACAATGATTTTGTGCAAAGAGAAAAAAAATGAAAGTGTCTGCAATTTTAGAGATGCATCATTTATTATTTATTACATTTTGTTCCTGTTTAAAATACAAATTGATCAACACAACAAGCAATAAATAATCCAGCCAAACATTCCAAATATGTGGAGTCCTTAGTGCTCTCTGAGCCTTGTTGTTTTCTTGCAGACATTTCATTGCCAGGCTAGGCAACATCTTCAGTGCAAAAAGGGAGCCTCCCTTTTCGCACTGAAGATGTTGCCTAGCCTGGCAGTGAAACATCTGCAAGAAAACAACAAGGCTCAGAGAGCACCAAGGACTCCACAGTTCAACCCTGAGCTACAAATATTCTCTTCAATTGATTCCAGAATATATTTATATGTAATTTTTAAAGACTGTGCACAATCAATTATGAAAACTGATTGATCCAGTTAGTTTCTGTGTATTGTACCCCTCTTCTAAGTCTGCAGTTAGCAAACAGGTCCAGTTTTTCCACATAGAATCATAGAGTTGAATGATGTCATTTAGAGCACTGGGTCCAATCACCCGCTCAGTTCAAGCATGAAAATTTAGGCGTCCCTGAGAAATGTCTCTCCTTCCTGCTGCCTGGTGTCAGGCAGTCATATCTATTGATATGAGTTATACAATCCATTTCCTTTGATAATTTTTTCCATAGTGAAACTGCTCATACTATTAGGAAGTTAGCGTATTAGAAGAAGCAAAAACCACCAGCATTGAAACATCAACTTCGCTGGACCGGTCATGTTGTTCAAATGCCTGACCATCGTCTTGCAAAGCAGCTACTTTACTCCCAACTTAAGAATGGAAAACGGAATATTGGTGGACAGCAAAAGAGATTCAAAGATACTCTCAAAGCTAATTTAAAAAAATGTAATATCAGCATTGAGAACTGGAAAGCCCTAACTCATGAGCGTTTCAATTGGAGGTCAGCCTTTATTAATGGCGCTATGGACTTTGAAGAAGCACGAGTACAGGGCGAAAGGGAGAAAAGAGCTAAAAGGAAGGCACGTCAGGCAAACCCTCATCATGACCGTCTCCCACCCGGAAACCTATGCCCTCATTGTGGGAGGTTGTGCGGATCCAGAATTGGCCTTTATAGCCACTTACAGATCCACTGTTAAAATTTTACCTTTGGAAGACAGTCTTACTCGGCTACGAGTGATCGCCAATGAATGACTATTAGGAAGTTCCACAATCTGGTTTTCTGTAACTTAAGTTCATTATTTCATGTCCTGCATTCTGGGATGACAGAGAACAGGCCTTCCTCTTCTGTGTTGCATCCCTTCAGATATCTGAAATGTGTATCAGTCACCTTTTCTCATGCTCAGTCATCTTTTCTCAAAACAGAATATACCAAGTCCCTCAATTTCTGTTTCTAAGATTTAATGTTCAGCTCCCTGATCATTGCTTTTCTTTGTACCTGTTCTAATTCCTCTGAATCTTTCTTAAAGTGTGGTGCCCAGAGATGGACACAGTACCTAAGGTTCAATATGACCAGCACAGATTATAGCAGAACTATTTTGGAACAGTTCTTCTGTTGACCCCGTCTAAAACTGCATTTGTGTATTTATTTATTTGTGTTGATTCATATTCACATTATGATTATTTACAATTCCAGAATTATGTTCACCTGTATTATAACCAACACAGGTATTCCCTGCCTACGCTTTTATTTCTTTTTTCCAAGTGACAAAAATTGGCAGTTATTAAATTTCATTCTGTTGTTTTCAGTGCAGTTTTCTAACATGCCAAGATCATCTTGAATTTTGTGTTCTAGAGTGTTAGTTATTATATCCAGTTTTGTGCCATGTGCAAAACTGATTAAGTGTTCCATTCATTTCTTCATCTAAGTAATCAGTGAAAATATTGAAAAATACTGGGCTGAGGGCCAAATTCTGTGGTCCTCACTTGCTATATCATTCCAATTTGATGAGTAATCTTTGTTGAACTCCCTTAAAATTTCAGGTTAGCTGTAGATCTACTTAGTAGACATTCCATCTAGCCCATATTAAATTAGCTTACTAATCAGAATGTTATAGTGTAGTTTGTTAAGTATTATGTGCTAAAATTAAGGTATATTATGCCTTACCTTCCCACAATCTACTAAGCAAGTTACCATTTTTTAAAATAAAATGATTACATTACAGTAGTCCAAAAAGATTTGTTCTTTACAAATCTATACTGATTTCTAGTAATCACTAGGACCATATGCTTTTGTGATTTAAAAGTGAAAGAAATGTTTCAGATTTTGCACAAATGCTGTACCTCTTCACTATTCCTAAAAGCAGTCTGGCTTTTTTTCAGCTTTTGCCCAAACTTGAGAAAAGATGCTGTTGCTCATTAAAGTTATTCTAACTATTCAAACAGCATGTCTATGAAGGTTCTCAGTCATCCAGGTGGAATTGTCTGTAGCTTGAATCATGTCAACTGGATTTCTATTTTCTTAATGGAAACGTTTCGCTCCTTATCCAAGGGGCTTCTTCAGTCTGAGCAAAGTTGGTAAGGGAATCCTAAATATGTTCCTAGGTAGCTGTGTGACCAGGCTTAAGGTCACACAGCTACCTAGGAACATATTTAGGATTCCCTTACCAACTTTGCTCAGACTGAAGAAGCCCCTTGGATAAGGAGCGAAACGTTTCCATTAAGAAAATAGAAATCCAGTTGACATGATTCAAGCTACAGACTATTCAAACAGCAGCACCTTTTTTTCAGACTCACAGGGAAGCTTGACAAAACTTGGTCTGCTTTAATGAAGAGCAGAAAACTCCTGCATTTGCATGTGGTCCAAAGCACTTCTGAACCCTTTTTAAAGCATGCACGATATACACTGTATTGTTGTCAAGGTATTGCCACATCAATTTCTTCCCAGGTATGGAGTCAGACTAACTGGTCTGTAGTTCTGTGGGTCCTCTTGTTCCCCTTTGAATTTCTTTTCTAGAAGTCCTCAAAGATAATAGATTCTGTTCAACAGAATGATAATGTGTCAGCACTCTAGCATCCTAGAAGTTATACTGTTTAGATTCTGATTCAGTGTTAGACAAATGATCTACATTTTTGCTGAAAGTTACATTTTTAGTTGACTAGCTTCATTTGGTTGATTATTAATAGTTATCCGAGGCTCTTATGAAGTATTTTTTTAAATTAAGTTTGGTTCTGTTTTGATGCTTACACTGGTTTTGTTTAATGGGATAAGCACCATAAAAATATACTTGACCTTCAGCTGAATTAATGACTCATCCTAATTGAAACAAAGTAAAATAGCGGTTTTTTTTTTTTGGTTTTTTTTTTGTAATGTTAAGCGACTGTACCACAGACAACTGCAGAGAAGGCTCTGACTAGATGATCTGTCTGCTTTATGGATATTAACCACTGATGGGCAGATTCAAGTCTCTGCTGCTCTCCCTTTGTACAGCACCGGACTTAGACTGGGCAAGTTTTCAAACTGAGGATACCTTCAAATAGAGGCCGCAAGGTGGACAAATGGGGGGAAAAGATGAAAGCAGCATTGGGCTGACATGATGTAGGGTCTGCTCCTTTTGTATCTGTATTGTGATGTCTCACACACATATTAAAGGGGCAGACCTTGCATTCTAATGGTACAATATTGTCATTTTGGCAAAAGTGGTGAATCCTGCAAATACCTCTGGCTACAAACATCGTGACAGCCACTAGGTGAACGCAAAGAGATTATAAAAATTTATTTATTTATTTATTAAATTTCTATGACCGCCCATCTCCCTCTCAAGGAGGGACTCTTGGCTGGAATGCAATCTCTGGAAAAGATGTGTTTGGTTTAAGGAGTTGCAGACAGGGGTTACCTCTGTGCCCTGAGCACTCTGAAGTACCTTTTGGCTTCATATCCAAGGGATGGAGGGTAGACAGGCTCATGATCTGATTCTAAAATTACACACAGTGTGCAGAAAATGGGACAAGAGAAAGCGTTGTTTCTTTCTACAAATATTAGAACACAGTCATCCCGTGAAACTGATTATCAGTAAATTAATGGCAGGCAAAAGAAAAAAAAAGCCGTTCTCGTACAAGACTTAATTAATGTATGGAATTCACTGCCCCAAGATATAGTAACTGCCATGCCTGCAAACAACTTGAAAAGGACAAGAAGATAAACGTATTAGAAGATAGTTCTTCCAAATGTTACAGTATTAATGACTAGACAGGATCTTTTAATTTATTTGTCTGTTTTACTGCTTGCAATATTTGAATATTACCTACATTATCAGACTGTAGGCTGTTGTAGAGAAGTACAGAGATGGCCTTGAAGAAAATATGGGGCAGCTGTTAGGAAAACATGAGCTTAGCCCTGGGAAAAAAAGAAAGCATGAGAAAGGAACTCAAAATTGCCCCAACTTGACTGTCTTTAACAGGGAGGGAAGAAGAGAAAATCTTGAAAATCTTATAGCCTATATCAATAAAGTTGAGCTCTAGTAGTTCTTATGGTGTCTGTTTCCTGACCTAGTCTACTTCAAAGGGCTGAAGTCAGTTTACAATTCACAAAAAACGTTATAAAAAAACCTCTTAAAATCCAAACTCATAGCATAGTCCTGATAAAACTAGAATTAGAACAATTAAGATTTCACTGACTTAAAAACTATAACTGCAAAGGCCTGGTGAAACAAAATGGCCTTCTCTGTCTTCCTAAAGAGTGGCAACGTTGGGACCATCTTGGCCTCTGGGGCAATCTGCTCTATATTGTGAGGATAGCAATTTAGAAAAGCTTTTCTTGAGTACTCACTGGAATAAAGTTGGAAAATACTATTGCTCTCATATCTCACTAGAGCAGAGCTTTCCAAACTGTGTGTCGTGACACAAAAGTGTGTCGCCACACACAGCGTGGTGTGTCGCCACACCACCCAGAAGCAGCAGCACGCGCGTGCACGGCAGCAGCAGCGGCGGGGCGGGATCAGTGCTTCCGCGTTTTAGCGTAGGCTGCCGCCGCCGTGCACGCGCACACCACCGCACGCCCCCCCGCGCTGCCGCCGTGCATGCACGCGCCACCGCACGCCCCCCGCGCCGCCACCGTGCATGCACGCGCCACCGCCGCCGCCGCTGGTGTGTCGCCAGTGGCGGCACTTTGGAAAGCCCTGCACTAGAGAGATTCTGAGAATATATGACTGGAACAGTATCCTGAACATACTACAGAACAGTATCCTGACTGAAATGATTCACTGCATCTGAGTTCTTCACATATTCTTTGCATAAGAGCTCAGGGTTCCCATGTCTGTCTTGTGTGAAGGATACATGTTGTTAGAGTATAAACATCCCTGATGTCTTGTCCCCATGTGCCTGAATTCTCATTGCTTCAAGGCTATTTTACAAGGGTGCGTATTTGAATATATTTATTTATTTGGCAAATTTATCACCGCCAATCTCTACAAAGTAGACTCTGGGCAGTTTACAATAAAATATTAAAACTAAAAACCTATAAATATTAAAATACATCCAATAATAAATAGTAAAAATCCAAATGATGGTAAGATCTTAAAAGGAGGACACCACTAAGCCAACCACCCCCAAGAGGAACTATTACTTCCTTTGTCCCAAGCAAGGCGGCAGAACCAGGTCCTTAAAGACCTCCAGAAGTCCAGGAGCAAGGGCGCCCGCCTCACCTCTGCAGGCAAGGTATTCCATAGGGCGGGTGCTATCGCAGAGAAGGCACGCCTCCTGGACCCCACTAGATGAAATTCTTTTGTTGATGGGGTCCGAAGCATGCCCTCCCTGCATGACCGGGTGGGCCAGGTAGATGTGACCGGGATAAGATGGTCCCTCAGGTACCTTGGCCCCGTGCCATGTAGGGCTTTAAAGGTGATAACCAACACCTTGAATTGGACCCAGAAGCAAACTGGTACCCAATGCAGCTCGCGGAGCAGCGGTGTTACATGTGCTGATCTTATAGCACCCGTAACTGCTCGTGCGGCCGCATTCTGGACCAGCTGAAGCTTCTGGATACTCTTCAAGGGCAGTCCGATGTAGAGCGCGTTGCAGTAATCTATATGAGAGATGACAAGGGCATGAGTGACTGTTCGGAGGGCATCTCGATCCAGGTAGGGCGCAACTGGCGCACAAACCGAATCTGTGCAAAGGCTCTCCTGGCCATGACTGCCACCTGCTCTTCGAACAGGAGTCGTGAGTCCAGCAGGACCCCCAAAGTTTCGGACTGAATCTGAATGGGGCAGTGCCACATCCAGAGTTAAAGATGACAACTACCTGGAAACCGAGAGGCCATCAATCCACAGCCACTCCATCTTACCAGGGTTCAGTTGAAGCCTGTTGTTCCCCATCCAGGCCCCTACAGCCCCCAGGCACTGAGACAGGGTGTCGACTGCAACACTTACTTCACCCGGGACGGAGATATACAATTGAGTATCATCCGCATATTGGTGATAGATCATCCTGTTGTGACGGATGATCTCGCCCAGCGGCTTCATGTAGATGTTAAATAGGAGAGGAGAGAGAACTGAACCCTGCGGCACCCCACATAGTAGGGGTCGAGGGTCAGATCTCTCCTTTCCTATTACCACCGATTGGAAGCGGCCCTGGAGGAAGGAGGTGAACCAGCGCAAAACTATGCCGCCCACCCCCAACTCCCTGAGCAGCTCCAAAGGGATACTGTGGTCAAAAGTATCAAAAGCCGCTGAGAGGTGCAAGAGAGCGAGAATGGATGAACTCCCTCCATCTCACTCGCGCCAGAGATCATCCATAAGTGCAACCAATGCAGTCTCTGTCCCATATCCCGGCCTGAAACCTGACTGAAATGGGTCTAGATAATCCGTTTCATCCAGAATCCTCTGGAATTGCTATGCCACCACCTTCTCAACCACCTTTCCCAAAAAGGGAAGGTGGGAGACAGGGCGAAAGTTGTTCAAAACAGTGGGGTCCAGTTTCTTGAGGAGGGGGTGCACCAGCACCTCCTTAAAGACTGTTGGGAACACCCCCTCTCCCAAGGATGCATTAATCATCCTCTGCACCCAACCACGTGTGACCTCCCGAGCTGACTTCACCAGCCAGGAGGGACACGGGTCAAGATGGCACGTGGTGGCGTTTACAATCCGGAGGATCCTGTCTACTTCATCAGGCCCAACAGGATCAAACCGTTCCCAGATAACAGGGTAAATACGTACCTCTGGCATCTCCCCAGATTGTACATCATGCTTAGAGTTAAACTTGGAATGAATCTGAGAGATTTTGTCCTGCAGATGCTCAGCAAACTCTTTCAACCGACCCTGTAAATGGGTCACTGAATCTTCATGACTCAAAAGAGATCTAGCAATCTTAAAAGGGCCATCGGGCAGCATTCTGCGGATGCAATAAGAGCAGAGAAATATTCATGTTTCGCCGCTCTTACCGCCACAAGTTAGGCCCTAATAGCGGCTCTAGATTGTGTCCGGTCAGATTCAGTCCTCGTCTTTCTCCAGCAGTGCTCCAGATGTCTCTTAGCCCTTTTCAAGACCCTCAACTCCTCCGTAAATCACAGGGAGTGACAGGTCAAATGGGGCAGGAGAGGTCACATAGGCGCAATCCTGTCCAAGGCCCCGGCTGCCTCTTTATTCCAGGCAGTGGCCAGGACCTCCGCTGGACTGTGCATCAGATCTTCGGGTATAACCCCCAGCTCCCTCTGAAACCTCATTGGGTCCATCAGTCACCAGGGGCGGACCAATCGAATGGGTCCTGCCTCCCTGCAGAGTGGGGCAGCACAAGAGAGCCTCAGGGTCACCAGGGCGTGGTCTGACCATGACAATGGGGATAGGTGTAATTCTCCCCTCAGATCACATTGCCACTGCTCAGACAAGAAAACTAAGTCCGGGGTGAGCCCACTGTCCTGAGTCGGGTCCCGAATAATCTGAGACAGGCCCATGGCTACCATGGTAGCCATGAACTCCCGTGCTGCCTCCGAGGACCGTTCCAGGGATGGCAGATTGAAATCCCCCAAAACCATGAGTCTGGGGAACTCCACTGCCAACCCCGAGATGGCCTCTACCAGCTTGGGCAGGGAGGTTGCTACGCAGCAGGGAGGCTGGTACAGTAGCAACACTCCCAACTGTGCTTGGGAGCCCAACCTGAAAAACAGGGTCTCGCAACCGGTCACTTGTGGAGCAGCGCCCCTGGAGGCCACAAGAGACTCTCGGATGACAACTGCCACCCCTCCTCCCCTGCCCTGTTGTCTCGGCTGATGCCATACTCTAAACCCATCTGGGCACATTTCCGAAAGGGCAACCCCTCCTTCTGGGCCCAGCCAGGTCTCCGTGATACATGCCAGGTCTGCCCCCTCCTCCGCGAGTAAGTCGCAGATGAGGGGAGCCTTATTATTCACAGACCTGGCATTAAGGAGCAGCAACCGGACATCAGGGCCCTCGAAGATCTGCTTACCAGGGCCTGGGTTTGAGCTTGGAGGGCCGGAACACACCACCGGTAATAAATACCGGGAGCGCCTTCCCCAACGATGGCCTGCCCTCCAGCTCCCGTCGTAATGTCCCTTACCCGTCACCACCTCGATCAAATTCTCCGCCCTACAGCCCCCAGAAAATCCTGGCCCAGAATATATCAGGTTTGTTAAAAAATATCTCCCCATTTTTAATCCAATGAACATCTTCCTCCATCTAAGTAGGATCCGGAGCATATTACCATTGTTCATTTTACTGTAAGCAGTAATGTTTGCTACATAAGAACAACATTGTTCCCTGCCAACTGGTTGGGTGGGGCAAGGGGGAGCAAATGTTGATGTGCACAATGATGTCATCACACAAATTATGTGATTTAGATACTAACACTAGACAATATGAAATAACTACATAATTGCATCAGTTGCCCAATGCCATGATGCACATGTTGTGATTTTGACATCATTGTGGCTTCTTATAGATACCTATGATAGTTTGCATTTCCTATTACTGAAAAACTAAAGGTCTCCATGCGTGCGTGGGTTTATTTCTGAATCCCCTTCAATGAGAGGAAGTTTTGAAAGTACATCACTTTACTGTGGAAGTAAAGAAGAGGAATTTCATATGTACATAAGAGACTCTGCACTGATCATTGATGGCTGATTCAGGGAAATAGTTCATAAATTGGCTGTTTCATGTGTCCCCTGATACAGTAAGTGGCAATATGCATGTGTGATTGCAAGGCTACAGGTCTGAATCAAAATGCTTCTTCTGAACATTTAATCTGCCCTTTTCTTTAAAGTTCCATCTGATGATGTGGATGGTCCAGCAATATCATACCAAATTCTTTTGGAATTCCAAACAAAACCTCTTCCTGTGTACTGTTATTTATTTGTTCTTCTTTCTGATTAAATGTCATTGTGCTAATTCTGCACTCAATCATTTCCCCTGCCAGATTTGCTACAAATACTGAAGCAGGCATTTAGCTAATGTGAATAAGATAATAATAGCACCGACCAATGGCATAATATTACTCAGCATTCAGATTATGCTCTACATGCTCCAGCAACATCTAAATATATTATCTAATCTAAGTAATCAAAATTAATGACTGTCTAATTAAATGTGGGATGGCACTTAAGGATTTATCTTGAAAGATCTGTGTGGGATGCCGGCTCTGTGACTCAGTGGTAGAAAATGAGAATGCTAAATCTTTCAGTGTGCTGAGATTACTTTTTATTCCTCACAATAATTTCAACAAGTATTTTTTAAAGAAACGATAGCATTCCCATAACAGAGACATTACTCCCTTCCCTTCTTTTCCCATATTTAAAACAGTACTTAATTTCCCCCCCCAAATGGTTTTCAGTGATTGCTTTCTCTCCTAAAACTCAGCAGGGGTGTTTTCTAGCTGGTTCAGTCTGATTCACTGGAACAGGTTTTTAATTTGACAACCTGAAGCAAGGCCAGGCATCCTTTCTGGAGAAAGGTGTACCTGTTTGGCTTCCCCAGAAAGCTGCATGGACTGAACCCTGATGCCAGCTTTCAAGCAGTGTCAATTCTGCCATGTTTTCCATAGAGCTAGAGAAGCCCCTATGGAGTAGCCCAGATCCAGGGCCAGTGGGAAAGAGGGCCCAGGTTGGCTGCTCAGCTGAGGATGTATCTGCACCAAATGCAGGTAAGAGCAGCATTGGCTGGAAGTGATGGTATGCTTGCAGCAGTCCACACAGTTGGCAGGAGTTCTCTGAGCCAGCCTGGCCTCACATTCTCCCACGGTAATTAAAGAGGTGAAATGGCTAAGATTTCTGCCTGTTGAATAAACTCCAATCTTTGCTATGAAAGTTCTCAGTCATCCAGGTGGAATTGTCTGTAGCTTGAATCATGTCAACTGGATTTCTATTTTCTCAGTGGAAACGTTTCGCTCCTTATCCAAGGAGCTTCTTCAGTCTGAGCAAAGTTGATAAGGGAATCCTAAATATGTTTCTAGGTAGCTGTGTGACCTTACCCTGGGGCTAGGTCATGGTTATATTGAGATGTTATTTTTAAGTCCTTTTATTATCTAAAGGAGGATCGTTAAGATCACCATGCTGCTGTTGAGCTTGTGAAATGGTCTTAATCTTCCTAGGCACAGAAGACAATGCGGGGAGGAAGATGGGGGAGAGGTTGTGCCTGAGGCCCCCACCTCTATTCAAGGAAGGATTTTCCAAGTTGGCATAAATGGATTCCTTGACCCCTCTCTCAAACCACCTATCTTCTCTGTCTAAAATGTGAACATTAATGTCCTCAAATGAGTGTCTTTTTCCTTTAGATGAAGATAAACTGCTGACTCTGGTCCTGTGGTCCTGTGGTCCAATCTTTGCTCCTTCCCCGAGCTCAGAGAGTTGCAAACATTAAAGCCAGTTGTTGCCTAACTTAGATAACACTCAAAGAGAATATTACATAACATTCCTGCATGGGAGGGAAATAGTCAGCACTATTTCCATTAAATGAAATAAGGGTCCAGAATGTGGATTGATTGACTGACTGATTGATTGATTGACTGATTGATTGATATGAGTTATACAGCTGGCCATCTCATGGCAGTGACTGGGTAGTATATAAACTTAAAAACGACAATTTAAACAATCCAAACCATAACAATTCCAACTCACAAGAAAACAACATTAACCTGTTGCATATATTTTTATGTCTTGAAAGAATTGGGAGCTGAGTTTTAAAAGTCAAGCCTTGTTTTTTTTTTTTCTGGGCTCCAGAAAAGCACGTGTTAACTCCCCCCTTTCAGGAATGTTGATTGTTTGGAGTCACAAAGTCTGGGGTGCTTACCCAATCACAGAGTTACCTTTTAGTTATTCCCAAATTGGGAATGTGGTTGCCTGGGTGATTGGTCACATGCCAAGCCCTGTCCACTCAGGTACTGCCAGGTTTAATTGTAAAGCTTTAAAATTGTAAATCTTGGTTACCTTGCTGATATCTCTCTGCTTTTGTCTTCATTGTGTTCTACAATGTGAGTAGCTTATGTTAATCAGCCATGTGGTCTACTTCCTGTGTACTGTATTTATTTGTTCTTTGAGTTTGTTCTTTTGTTTTAAAAATAAAAAAGCCATGTTTTTACTGCAAGCTTTCAGTTTCGCTTGTCTCTTAATATTTCTATAACTCTGATCACAAATTTTTATAAGAAACAATATAACCCTCAGAGCTTGCTTAGCCTCCTGGATGAAATGCTTGGGGGACAGCAAAGTCTTTAATGTAGGGCTATCTGTTCACTTGATTGGAAAACACTGATTCAATAAAAAGGAGCTATGTAATATTTCCCTGCAGTGAGAGATTGGTATGGGACTGAAACCAAACCAAGACTGGGAAGATTATTATTGTTTTGCCAAAGCCCAAGCCCAAATGGGATATAGCACTTCCCACCTTTAAAAAACCAATGCTCATTCTCAGTGGGCAGAGCTGGTATAGAGGCTAAGAATACTTGACTCCAGGGGGAATTCCTTAGAGCACCAGAAAGACACAACTTCTGAAAGTGCACTGTAACACATTTCTGTTCAATTGTATAGGGGGGAAAATGGGAAGAGCCATCTGCTGCTTGTTGGCTATTTCAGGAGACTTTTCAATTTACACAATAGGCATCTCGCTGAAAAGGAATAAAGAGAAATAAAGGGGCACTCATGGAACACCTTGCAAGTACTTTGCAAAAATGTCTTGGATAAGAATAAAAGAAAGATCTTCCTAGCTACTGGGAATTCTGAGAGTTGTTGTCCAATACCTCTTGAAATGCCAGACTGGGGAAGGCTGGGGAGAGAGAGAGGTTAATTGAAGTGAATTTATATGGATTTGAGTTTATAAAAATCCACTGGGAATGTTGGCCATAAATCACGGTCTGTTTGTTCGCCCAGCGCAATAAGCCAATAACCACACAGAGCGGGAGAATCAAGGAATGTTTATTCAAGGTACCAGGAATAAGCGGACTTCCCTCCTTTCTTGGAGAAGAAGTGCTTGATCAGACAACAGCCAGCACTCTTATACTTTTGGACAACATTCATCTGATATGGTATACATCCTCCACCTGCTGGGCATGAACTCTTAACCTTAGCCATAGGCAATCCTTATTTGATTAAGATATGCATCCCCTATCAGGCTAGCATGACCTCCTAACCCCTGTGATCTAATGCGAACTTCCCGTCCATCTGGCAAATGGTACCTTTCCATTTAGCAGCCCTCGTAATCCACTTTTCTGATGTATATCATTACCTATTTTATTCTTGTCTATTTTACCCTACTTTTAATTGGCATCCTAATTCATTCTTATCTAGCTAACCCTATGCTAACCTATCCTGATCTAATTTATTCTAGCTTCATCTACCTTAGTCTACTTTCCTTAATGAACATCCCGATTTATTCTGCCTTCCAGCCTGGTACAGTGTAAGTTATTATTTTTTCAACCAAATGTGCCCTCTTGACCTTTTCACATAAAAGAATCCAGTTGTTTCCTGCACATACATTGATACAAAGAATCCTCTTGTTTTCTGCACATACATTGATACGAGGATTCAAAGTCAGATAATTCATGCCCCTTACCCACATATTCAGTTTCTTGCCCCTCAGGAAAAATAAAGTAGAATAAATGGACTGGCATTCAGTCCATCCCAGTAAGTTGCATTTTAGAAACATTTATTTCTGATAAAAGTGAAGTTTCAATGAATTACTATTTCAATGAATGAACAGGATTGTTTTGTCTGAGTTTTAAGATCTTACAGATATTTTGTTACTGTACAAAGATTTCCACTGGGGTAGGGAAAAATTCATTAATTTTGCATGTTCAAAATAATTAAACTAATTTGCACTTCCTGGACTAGTATCAGAATTGAAGCAGTTAACCATTAAGTTGCACATTTGCCTGAATTTTGCAATGTAGGTTTTGGCTCAGAATAGTAAATAAAAATGCATGCAGTAGAAATGTTGCATAGAAAAACACTTACAACATGGAACGCAGATTAGAAAAAGCATATCAAGGAAAACTGTATACAAAAGTAAACTGTTTTTAAATGCAGACCACTGCAAAAATTGGACAGAACAGGCTTACATTTGAATAAATGCAAAACTGGCAGATTTGATATGGCAGATTTATCCCTTGATAAATTCCACACCTTTAGCTTGAAATGTTTTTTTAAGCATTATTCAACACTGATCTTATAGGCAAGACTTAAATATTCATAAAATAGCAGAATAATAGCATCTATCATTACAAGGGAACTATTAAGAACTTACTTTTTTTGTCTGGCTTCTGTTGCCATTTAACTGCACCCTGAACTGTTATGGTTGTTTCCCCTCTGTCTCTATCTTTCTGTGACCTGGGCCAGAACCATGTCAAGTTCAAAGTGTAGAAAATTTAGCAGTCATAGTAAGAATAGAGGTTTGCATATGTTTGTGTGTGTGTGCACCTGCATGCATCCATGTGCTGTTCTGATGGACCTTTTTTTATAAACCCATTAACATGTACAGTTGAAGAAACCTGGGGAGGACATGTTCACAGTCAAGATATAGATTCTTCAGAATTTAGCAAGAAACAAATTTGTATTATCTGGGGATAAACTATTGAAAGAGCATTTGATCTTCACTATGAATGTTTTCAAGTATTTGAGAGAAAAATGGAATCTTGAAATGCTTTTGAATAATAACAAGTACCACTCCACTCCCTCACACTGAATCTTTTTTATTCTGACATGTTTTTAATGGGTCAACTTGTGTTTCTTTTGAGTATTGGTTCTCAAAAGCTACTCAGTGTATTATGCACCTTTCATCTGTTTACCAAGCTTCATATTACCAAGAACGTTGTTTCCTCTTTATATCTTGTATAGTTCAGATAGAGTGATTGTAAACTCCTCTGCTATAGACTCTAGATGACTAGAAAGTGAGCAAATTGTTATTTTATATCTCTGGAAGTCTGTGAAACAGGACCTAATTTCTAGCATCTATGACACTGAAGAGAAGATTTTGACCTCTGTTGGGTCAAGCTTCTGAGTTCAAGAAGAAGCCCTTAACATTACAGTTTTTAATATTATTGTACACTGTTGACATACCTGCCTGATAATAAAATATATTAAGTAGCACTCTCATCATTTCAAGCTAAGATGAATCATACATACACTTCTTAACCCTATTGAAGGATGTATACTAATATGGTATATTGAAAGGACCATAATTCAAGGGTGGAACACGCCCAGTGTGTCTATTAGGCATTTTATCTCCATGATCAGAGGCAGCCTGCCTCAATATCCATTAAGGGGAACCAGAGTCTTCATGTCTTGCTTATGCATTTGCTACTAGCCTCAGGCTGATTACCACATGGAACTGGAAGCTGAACTAGATAGGGTTAGGATTTGATCCAGCACACATCCTCTTTCGTTGTTATGTGCAGGGTCTGGTTCAGACTCTAGTATTACACTGAAGAAATGGTATAGCACACTTCAGGAAACCATTTGAAGCCCTTTAGATAGGTGACAATACTGAATTATACATGCCCTTCAACATTTCATGAATGAAACAGGGACATACATGTGTGGAGTGTGCCCACCCATTTGTCAAGATTCACTAGTTAACTCCCTCTTTCTTGAGACATTATTTATCTGACATAGACTGAGTTTCTTTATTTTGTAATAGCTAGCCCTTACTGGATCTGAGGCTGCATGTATTAGTAAATAAATTTAACATATGCTTATTTTGTATTGAAAAAGCCCCTTATGGAGATTCATTGGGAATTACTCATTTATTTGATTTATATCTTGCCTTTCTGCTCTGGCAGGCACTCAAGATAGATAACATTAAAAAAAAGAACACAAGCAATTAATAATACTGATTAACAGTAACAGTAAACTAAATTCTAAAATCCTCTAACAGAGAATAGTCTAGCAAATGAGATGCATCTTAATGATTTTCTAAGCCTAATGTGTTTTTTGTTGTTTATTTGTTCAGTCGCTTCCAACTCTTCGTGACTTCATGGATCAGCCCACGCCAGAGCCTAATGTGAGTGGGGGCCAAATGCAATTGCTGAGAGAGTGAATTCCATAGACTGGAGATGATGCAGGAGAAGATTCTCCAAGGTGCCAGGAAGGTGAGCCTTGACAGTGAGAACATCTCCAAAGGGCCTTTCCTGGACAGATTTGTAATGGAGAAACAGTCCCTTGAGCAGTCAGACCCTCAGCCATTTAAGTCTTTAAAGGTCAGAACAAATACCTTAAATTATGCCCTGTAAACAAGGCAGATCTTTCATAAGATGTCACGAAATATTTATTTATTTATTGAACACATTTCTATCCTGCTGCAATCATAAGACCTGTTTATTACCTACATGGGCACATGAGGAAGTTGTGCTCTGATATTTTGCATTCATGTGCATGCATAAATTTTATATGCATTTATTCATTATCAATGTTCATATGACACTCTAGTGATTCTAGGTGGCTTACAATAAAAAAACTAAAAAGATCTATAAATATACAGACTTGTATCTGATCATTCATTCATTCATTTATTTATTTATTTATTATAAATAAATTATAAGAATGCATATGGCTACTTATCTCATATAATGATCCTAAGCAGCTCACAACAATCAATAAAAACAAAAGTTAAAGCAAAATCACCCTTCCCAGCAGCCACCAGACCAAACAGCTTCCTCATTCAAACCCCCTTCCTAGCCCAAAGCTTGGGGGGAAAGCCAGGTCTTCATGGCCTTCTGAAAGGCTAAAAGAATAGGGTTCCCTCAAATCTTAGGTAGGAGGCTGTTCCAAAGGGCTGGGGCAGCCACCAAGAAGGTGCACCTCTTAGGTCTCATCAGATGACAACATTTAAGGGAGGGGGATTCGGAGGGGACCTGAATTTTTTAAAAAAACTTTCTGAAAGAGATCTACTATATCTTTACCAATTTCCTAAAAAACTGAAAGGATGGGGGCTGACCTCACCTCAAGGGGCCTGTTGTTCCAGAGGGAAGGAGTTATCGCTAAGAATGTTGTTTTCTGGGTCCCAACCCCACAGATCTCTTGCAGGGTAGACATCAGAAGCATTCTCTCTCTGTTAGAATGTGCAGGGCAGGTAGAATCTACTTGGAGGAGATGATTCCAAAGCAATAGGCACCCAAGCCATGTATGGTATAGAAAGAATCACTAATGCCTTGAATTGGGCCTGGTATTATCTGAGTCATCTTCAAGGGCAGCCCCATGTAAAGTGAATTATAGTAGACTAACTGGGAGATGACAAGGAAGTGTGTGACCAAAAGCTGCCCTAGACATAGCTTCTATCTGCAATTTCAGCAAAAGCTGTGAGTTCAGGCAAACAGACTGCACACCAGCTCTTTCTGGGGCAGTGACCTTTTATATGCACTCAAAAATTAGGCAAGTACCTTATGCTAGGCCAGATGACTGCTTCATCTATACTAACATCATCTGCACAGACCAGCATTGGCCCACCAACCAGAGAGGCTGCTTCCCCATGGTTAAGTAAAATAAAATAAATAAAAATTTCCTCGACATGTCATGAAAAGCTCCACTATTTTAAATGGAGATTTGCAGCAAATGAATGTACTGGACTGAGTTTGGGACTTCAGCATGCAAAATATGTGTCTTCTGAGTTGTGCTCTCTGCAGATGTGCACCAGAGTCAAGATAGATCAAACCCCTCCTCTCATATTCAGATATTCAGGAACCAGAGTTGGAGGGCTCAAACCAGAGAAACTGGGGGTGTCCTGAGCATAGTAAGAATGATTTAAAGTGGCATGTGCAAAAGCTCCACAGAAAATAAGCAGATAAAATAGGGCCCAAAAATAGGCTAAAGAAAATCAAATCATGTATGTATGTATGTATGTATGTATGTATGTATGTATTTATGTATTTATGTATTTATTTATTTATTTATTTATTTATAATTCGATTTATATCACCGCTCCATCTCCCCCTCTGGGCGGTTACTGGTAAATCTAGACATAGATAGTATATGGAGGAAAACAGACCATTTTGTCTATGTCCTTTCTTGAACAATGTGACCTATAATTCCAAAGCTATAATTACAGGGAGATACAATGTTCTATATAGGTTTGTATATTAATAACTTCTTCTAACAAAATGAGATCTTGTTGACATAGTGCTGAGCCAAGACATATAAGACAAAGCCAAATGCATTACTGAGCGAAAAACTCTGTGCAGGCTGACATCCTGCAGCTGCATAATTCAAGATATGGAAAGCTGCTTGGGTTAAATGTTTACAAGGAAGATGGTAACACACTTAGGTTTTGTTATGGCTCCTGAACAGTTACTTAGCATGCTGTCTAGAGCATCATATGAATAAAAAAGTAGATTTGCCTTTCATAAAAAAATCAGGATGTAAGAACAACTTTGTTTAATCAGATCAAAGGCCCTAGCTGTTGCATACCCTTTTTTAAAAATCGTAAAACTGTTGTTTCTGGGAGATCATAAGCAGACTACAATATTCATTTAGTTATTAGGTACAACTGTGAATTGCCCTCTTAAGTACAGTACTAACCAGCCTTTTATCTCTCCTCTCACCCTGGACTGGTAGAGCTATGCTGGAGAGTTCAACATTCCCTTTTCGCACTGAAGATGTTGCCTAGCCTGGCAATGAAACGTCTGCAAGAAAACAACAAGGCTCAGAGAGCACCAAGGACTCCACAGTTCAACATAACAGATCTGAATGGAATTTATGATTAGATATTTGATCAATTGATTGATAATGTGCTATTATATGTGAGTTTTGTTAACTCACATAGATAGGTTTTCTCCAAGATGATTTGTCCCCAAACTGATCTTTCAAATTTTCCGATGGTGCTGTAATTGAGTTCATCTACCTTGCTGCTGGTCACCCTCTTTTTCTCTTTCCTTCCATCTTTGCCATTATAGACTTCTCCAGAGAGTTAAGTCTTCACATAATGTGTCCAAAATATGATAGTTTGAGCCTGGTCCTTCTCCTTTCAAATCCCAGCATCAAGTAATCATATATATATATGCTGCCTTTGACTCATTGAACTAAAAGTTCTAAAGATACAACAATTGCTCCTATTTTCTCTTTCTGTATAGATGCTAGGGAACACTCCCTACACCCCAATGTTTCCTGAAACTCTACTTAGTCAGGATAGAGCATTGTTCCATGGCACTACTGGGAAAACACTTAGAACACACGGGACAGTTGGAAGCACACAGACAATTTTTATACTTCAACTCTTGAAATTTTCCCTATCCTATAAAAAAAGATAAAATGTCACCATCTTTTTGCCATCTATGCTGGTGTTTTAGTAGTTAATTCTGTGAATATATTTGAGTTGTTTTTAAGAAGTATTTCTGTTTACCTGTGTTGAAACTTCATTAGGTGTTTTTTTAATTTATGCACAATAAAAGAAGAATGGAGACAAATCTCTATCCATGGCTTTCTCCCTCTGGTTTGACTAACCTTGGGTGGTTACAATTGCACAATATGATGAAGTTTATAATAGTGTTTTCACTGGAAGAAAATAACTAAACTAAAGTTGAGCTATCTTTTTACAGTGGTATCAGTGTGTGTGTGTGTGAGAGAGAGAGAGAGAGAGAGAGAGAAAGAGAGAGAGAAAGAGAGATGACAGAGGCAAAAAAACCCCCTAAAGCAGAGCTTTCCAAACTGTGTGTCACAACACAAAAGTGTGTCGCCACACACAGCGTGGTGTGTCACCACACCACCCGGAAGCGGCGGCGCGCGCGTGTACAGCGGCGGTGGCAGCGGTGCGGTATCAGTGCTTCCGCGTTTTAGCAGAGGCTGCCGCCGCCACCGTGCACACGCGCGCCACCGCACGCCCCCCCGTGCCACCGCCGTGCGCGCGCGCCCCGTGCCGCCGCTGTGCGCGCGTGCGCCCCCCGCGCCACCGCCGTGCGTGCGCGCACCGCCACTGCACTGCCGCCACCGCTTGTGTGTCGCCAGCGGCAGCACTTTGGAAAGCCCTGCCCTACAGCATATTGAATGCTTTCCCATTTTTTAAAAAAAATTCAGTGACCACTCATGCTGAAATATATTGTCCCTAGAAAGAAAAAAAAAAGTTAAAAGATTGTGTATCTGAAGTACCTGGGAGAACCATTTACTATATAATGTTGTCTTCAAATATTACATGGTTTTCTTTATCTTTGGTTTCTGTTCAGTTACAGACTATTCCTATTTTGGTTTTAGTTTCTTCTGCTCATTTCATTTTCTCCTTTAAAAGCTCAACACTTTATGAATGCAGAACATATTTTTGGATGTAATGACAAAGGTAGCATTTGCTATATGAATGAATGAATAAATAAATAAATATAATCAGATACACATGCAGGCGTACAACATGCATACACGTATGTACACACAGAGACCCATCGTTCCTGCATACAGGAGAGGACCTTTACCTATATTGTTCCCAGGCTATGGAATGCACTCCTTTGGAAATGGTGTTTGGGCTCCACTGCCCAATAATGATGCATCTTTTTTTGTCAACTTTTAATTGTTAATTAATTTTAGTATTAATGTTTTAAACCTTTTAGATTCTTGAATTCTAAATTTTTTGCTAGCCACCATGAATGTTCATGAGACTAGGGGGGGGGGAAGGATATACTGTACATCACATCAAATTATCCTGGTCAAAATGTAACATTAAAATGCTTTTATAAAGAAAATATCAATGATTTTGAAATAGTGGAAATTCCAATCCCAAAACATAGAATGTCCCAGCGTATAAGATTACCAGTTGTATTTGTATCATGGAAGAAACTTTATGTACAGTGCATCATGTACATTGCAGTTGTATCATGGCAGAAACTTTATTTAAAAATATTCAGTGTGAAACTAAGAAAGTTAAAGCAAACCCAGCAGATACTTGATGGTCACTGATACCAATGAGAGGACTTCTCCCAAGATGAATTATGAATGCAGATTGAGAAGGGCAATTTTGTCCGAGATGTCATTGAGCAGGGAAATTTTAAATCATTCTTCCTATTTGCTCTGTTATATCATCATATGACAGCCAGTTTGATGTAGTGGTTAAGGCATCAGGCTAGAAACCGGGAGACTATGAGTCTTAGCCACAAAGCCAGCTGGCTGACTTTGGGCCAGTCACTCACTCTCAGCCCTAGGAAGCAGGCAAGGGCAAACCACTTCTGAAAAACCTTGCCAAGAAAACTGCAGGGACTTGTGCAGGCAGTCTCCGAGAACTGGACATGATTGAACGGATTAAAAAAATAATAATCATATATCATCCATTTATATGCACAGAGAAACTCACAGCTATAAAAACAAAAGGTTCTCTTCCAGAGGAGTATCACATACAAACAGATTTAGGCACTATACTTCAACAAAATGGAGAAAGGTTACACGTACAGTATGGAGACATCCCCTTCATGGATCACTGCCTTGTCGTGGCAAAGGGGCTTGCGTAACTCAATGAAGTCAGGTCAAGCTGGAGGAGGGAATGGCAAACCACTCCAGTATCCTTGCCAAGAAAACCCATGGACAGTATCAAAAGGCTAAAAGATATGACGCTGGAAGATGAGCCCCTCAGGTCAGAAGGTGTCCAAAATGCTACTGGGGAAGAGCGGAGGGCAATTCCGAGTAGCTCCAGAAAGAGTGAAACGGCTGGGCCAAAGCCGAAAGGACGCTCAGTTGTGGATGTGTCTGGAAGTGGAAGGAAAGTCCGATGCTGTAAAGAACAATATTGCATAGGAACATGGAATGTAAGATCTATGAATCAAGGTAAGCTGGATGTGGTCAAACATGAGATGACAAGATTGAACATTGACATCTTGGGAATCAGCGAACTAAAATGGACAGGTATGGGCGAATTTAATTAAGGAGACCATTATATATCCTACTGTGGGCAAGAATCCCTTAGAAGAAATGGAGTAGCTCTCATAGTCAATAAAAGAGTGGGAAAGGCAGTACTGGGGTACAACCTCAAAAATGACAGAATGCTTTCAGTTCGAATCCAAGGCAAACCATTCAACATCACAGTGATCCAAGTCTATGCCCCAACCACTGATGCCGAAGAAGCTGAAGTTGACTGGTTCTATGAAGACCTACAACACCTTTTAGAACTAACACCAAAAAAATGATGTCCTTTTCATCATAGGGGACTGGTATGCTAAAGTAGGAAGTCAAAAAATAACCGGAATAAGAGGCAAGTTCGGCCTCAGAGTACAAAATGAAGCAGGGCAAAGGCTAATAGAGTTTTGTCAAGAGAACACGCTGGTCATAGCAAACACTCTTTTCCAACAACACAAGAGACGACTCTACACATGGACATCACCAGATAGTCAATACCGAAATCAGATTGATTATATACTTTGCAGCCAAAGATGGAGAAGCTCTATACAATCAGCAAAAACAAGACCTGGAGCTGACTGTGGCTCAGATCATGAGCTTCTTATCGCAAAATTTAGGCTTAAATTGAAGAACGTAGAGAAAACCACTAGACCAATCAGGTATGACCTAAATCATATCCCTTATGAATATACAGTGGAGGTGAGGAATAGATTTAAAGGATGAGATCTGGTAGATAGAGTGCCTGAAGAACTATGGATGGAGGTTCGTAACATTGTACAGGAGGCAGCAACTAAAACCATCCCAAAGAAAAAGAAATGCAAGAAAGCAAAGTGGCTGACTGATGAAGCTTTCCAAATAGCTGAGGAAAGAAGGGAAGCCAAAGGCAAGGGAGAAAGGGAAAGATATAAACAACTGAATGCAGAATTCCAGAGAATAGCAAGGAGAGATAAGAAGGCCTTCTTAAATGAACAATGCAAAGAAATCGAGGAAAACAATAGAATGGGGAAGACTAGAGATCTCTTCAAGAAAATCGGAGATATCAAGGGAACCTTTTGTGCAAAGATGGGCATGATAAAGGACAAAAAAGGTAGGGACCTAACAGAAGCAGAAGAGATTAAGAAGAGGTGGCATGAATACACAGAAGAACTATACAAGAAAGATCTTAATATCCCTGATAAATATGATGGTGTGGTCACTGACCTTGAGCCGGACATCCTAGAGAGTGAAGTCAAGTGGGCCTTAGGAAGCATTACTAACAACAAAGCTAGCGGAGGAGACAGTATCCCAGCTGAGCTATTTAAAATCCTAAAAGATTATGCTGTTAAAGTGCTGCACTCAATATGCCAACAAATTTGGAAAACTCAACAGTGGCCACAGGATTGGAAAAGGTCAGTTTACGTTCCAATTCCAAAGAAGAGCAATGCCAAAGAATGTTCAAACTACCGTACAATTGCGCTCATTTCACATGCTAGCAAGGTTATGCTCAAAATCCTACAAGCTAGGCTTCAGCAGTATGTGAACCGAGAACTACCAGAAGTGCAAGCTGGGTTTCGAAGAGGCAGAGGAACTAGAGATCAGATTGCCAACATTCGCTGGATCATGGAAAAAGCAAGAGAGTTCCAGAAAAACATCTACTTCTGCTTCATTGACTACGCTAAAGCCTTTGATTGTGCAGATCACAACAAACTGTGGCAAATTCTTAAAGAGATGGGAGTACCAGACCACCTTGCCTGTCTCCTGAGAAACCTGTATGCGGGTCAAGAAGCAACAGTTAGAACCGGACATGGAACAACCGACTGGTTCAAAATTGGGAAAGGAGTACGACAAGGCTGTATATTATCACCCTGCTTATTTAACTTATATGCAGAGTACATCATGAGAAATGCCGGGCTGGATGAATCACAAGCCGGAGTTAAGATTGCCGGGAGAAATATCAACAACCTCAGATATGCAGACGATAACACCCTAATGGCAGAAAGTGAAGAGGAACTAAAGAGCCTCTTGATGAGGGTGAAAGAGGAGAGTGCAAAAGCTGGCTTGAAACTCAACATTAAAGAAACCCAGATCATGGCATCTGGTCCCATCACTTCCTGGCAAATAGAAGGGGAAGAAATGGAAGCAGTGACAGATTTTATTTTCTTGGGCTCCAAGATCACCGCAGATGGTGACTGCAGCCATGAAATTAAAAGACGCTTGCTCCTTGGGAGGAAAGCTATGGCAAACCTAGACAGCACATTAAAAAGCAGAGACATCACCTTGCCGACAAAGGTCCGTATAGTTAAAGCTATGGTTTTTCCAGTAGTAATGTATGGCTGTGAGAGTTGGACCATAAGGAAGGCTGAGCGCCGAAGAATTGATGCTTTCGAGCTGTGGTGCTGGAGAAGACTCTTGAGAGTCCCTTGGACTGCAAGGAGGTCAAACCAGTCAATCGTAAAGGAAATCAACCCTGACTGCTCATTGGAAGGACAGATGCTGAAGCTGAAGCTCAAATACTTTGGCCACCTAATGCGAAGAGAGGACTCACTGGAAAAGACCCTGATGCTGGGAAAGACTGAAGGCAAAAGGAGAAGGGGACGGCAGAGGATGAGATGGTTAGATAGCATCACTGATGTAATGAACATGAATTTGAGTAAACTCCGAGAGACAGTGGAGGACAGGAAGGCCTGGCGTGCTATGGTCTATGAGGTCACGAAGAGTCGGACACGACTAAACGACTGAACAACAAAAATGGAGACATAGCTTAAAAATTCACTTGAGTTGCAAGCCAGAAACCTTTATTTCACACCTACATCACTCTTGATTTCTCCTGGGAGGAGGGATGGGGGGGGGGGGTCTGGGACTTCAGGAGAAAGGAGGTGCTTCCATCCCCCTTTTCTAATGTAATCTAATGTTTTGGAAGAGTTAGAAAAAAGAATCTGGCCTTGGATTAGATTAAGTTTCCCACTCTAATCTGGTTGTATCTGAACATATGATTGCTTATGTTCAAAGTTCAGTGGCATAATATGTAATTGTTACTCATTCCTGTCCTAGTTTCACTCAGCCTTAGCTTATCCTTCCACATTCATGAGGTACATTAATGTCAACTTTATAAATAGCTTAGATTGAATATCGATTCCATACATTTCTCAATGGTAATATTACTACCTCTGTTGCATTTCAGTTTTCTAGCCCAAACTGAACCTATAGCCAGAAGGATGCTTGGTCTTACCTGTGTGTAAAATAATTAATTTTAAGAGCCGACAGTGAGGCTGCTTAATGTAATTAAGAACTGCTTATGTAAACAATTGCCATAATAACAGGATACATTATCTACCAGCACAGATAGAATGGAATATGTTTTAGTCAAAACAGATGTTGATCTAATGCTGAGTGCAGACTATCCCATATTTTTCCTATGTGGAAATGGAGTGCAGGGATTATTCAAGTAATTTAGCTGAAGGCTAGAGCAACCTAATTAGAAATTTTCTGTCCCATGAAGGCATAAAATAGTACTTGGAAATAGCTCTTTAAAAATTAATTTCTTTGGGAGAAAATGCTTTTCTTGGCTTTGTAAATCCCAAACTACCTCCAGTGAATATACAACAAAAAACAAGGCTTATATTAGCATTATGGGTGAACAGCCATTGGCACAAGTTCATCACTGTGTAAGGGATGTTGCAGACTGCAGAAGACCTGCTATTAATTTCAACAAGCAGCTAAGATAGGTCTTTAGAAGTTCTGGACTTGGCCTAAGTGCTCCAAGACTACTAAGTGTTGGACCTGAACTAGAGCCTGGGAGCAATGAGAAGGGGATCCATAAAGGAGGGTATAATTTAATCTATTATAAAATCACATACAGGACCCGCCAAAGGCCTTTGAATGTGCTAAGGTAGTTCAGACTCCTCCTAATTGTTCTCCAGTGGACACTAATGCCAGTAAAGAGACAAGAAGGAATCTAAAATAACTGTAGCAACCCGATAAGCAAAAGCATCTTCAGGATTTAGTGCCTTCATCAAAATGAAGACAGCAGAATCACATTGTAAGCCACACCCCTTTTGTATGTGTGTGTGACATCACACACATACAGAAGGGCTGGAGTTTGCATCTCATCATCACACACAAAAGGGTTGGAGCTTGCAGCACATCAGCTTCGGTTATTTGATGCCCCCTGTGGATGTCTCTACCTGTAAGTAGAAGTTGTTGTTCAGTCGTTTAGTCATGTCCGACTCTTCGTGACCTCATGGACCATAGCACACCAGGCCTTCCTGTCCTCCACTGTCTCCTGGAGTTTACTCAAATTCATGTTCGTTACATCAGTGATGCTATCTAACCATCTCATCCTCTGCCGTCCCCTTCTCCTTTTGCCTTCAGTCTTTCCCAGCATCAGGGTCTTTTCCAGTGAGTCCTCTCTTCGCATTAGGTGGCCAAAGTATTTGAGCTTCAGCTTCAGCATCTGTCCTTCCAATGAGCAGTCAGGGTTGATTTCCTTTAGGATTGACTGATTTGACCTCCTTGCAGTCCAAGGGACTCTTAAGAGTCTTCTCCAGCACCACAGTTCGAAAGCATCAATTCTTCGGCGCTCAGCCTTCCTTATGGTCCAACTCTCACAGCCATACATTACTACTGGAAAAACCATAGGTTTAACTATACGGACCTTTGTCGGCAAGGTGATGTCTCTGCTTTTTAATATACTGTCTAGGTTTGCCATAGCTTTCCTCCCAAGGAGCAAGCGTCTTTTAATTTCATGGCTGCAGTCACCGTCTGCAGTGATCTTGAAGCCCAAGAAAATAAAATCTGTCACTGCTTCCATTTCTTCCCCTTCTATTTGCCAGGAAGTAGATGCAGGTATTTTGATGACAGCGTGTCCCCTGCCTACCAAGGAAAATAGGCAAACAGACTGGTACTTTCTTTGCATGTTTCCTACATAGGAAAAGTTGCTGATGTTAGAGTTATTCTATGCAGAATTCAAATGGATTTCTCCACTGTGATATTCTAGCTTGTAAAGACAGTAATTTTCCATACGCCTCTACGAATGTTCTCAAAACATTCCACCGATAAACACCAGGTGTGGCCTTGGTCATAGCCAAAACATTGTATTACGTGAGGTAGTGATATCAGTCCAAAATACCTTATCTCATGGGAACGGTTTCCCAGAGGGGAGACAATGTGCAACACTGCCATCTCATGGCGATTTATAGTAAGTACAACTCTTAATGCATTGTTAGTTTGAAATGTCCTGACCCACATATAGCCAATCAGAATGCTGAAACAAGTGTATATCTCAGCTATGAACTATGAGTCTATGCTTCTTGACTTCTTGACTTTCTGTCTGTCATGTTGCCATGTACTCTGTTCCTGAACTGTAACTATGCCTGGCCTTTTGTACCTGGCCATGGTTTTCTTCACATCTGCTGATGGAACTCTGCTCATGCTTTGTTATTTTTCCTTTTTGCAATAATGTAACTCATATCCATTATTGCCTTATGCTACAATAAAATATTGTTAGCCCTACACGCTGCACTCTGTTTGGCTTACTCTGCGCCTGGACCCCATAAGCCAGCAATATCCCACAGCTGAGATAGTCATAGTTTGGGCTGAATCATCCCCTGTGGAAAATCTGTCCCAGGAAATCCTCCTCTGCTTTCCCCAGTTCTGCTTAGTTTCCTCAGGCAAGCAACTAAGGAATGTCACAAACATCGAAGAGAAATTGAGGTTTTAGCATATAAGAAGAATGAGATGAGAGCTCCTTTGTCACACATGCATCCCACAGGATGATTCTCTATGAGAGGATGTGTGCACAAACAAACCTTCTTATCCCCATTTTATCGACCTGCCCCACCAGGTCATTCAGAGAGGGCCTGCTACAAACCCCATCAATTAAAGAATGTCATCGGATGGGGTCTAGGAGGTGGGCCTTCTCTGTGGTAGCGCCCACACTGTGGAACATCTTGCCCCCAGAGTTGAGGCAGATCTCCTCCCTCCCGACCTTTAGGAAAGAGCTGAAGACCTGGTTCTGCCGCCTGGCATGGGAAGGAGGAAGGGATAGTTCCTCATGGGGGTGGTTAATTCCTTAATTTATTGTCCTTCGTTTAATTCCATCTCCATCTGGATTTATAATTATTTATTAATTTTATATATTGTACATTGATGTTTTATCTTGTTTTAATCTATTTTATTGTAAACCGCCCAGAGTTCCCCGTTGGGGGAGATGGGCGGTTATATAAATTTAAATAAATAAATAATAAATAAATTCTGCTATTTTCTACAAGGATCTGAGAGCAATCTTACTATACAGAATGAATAGCTGAGACTGGACTTTTATTACATCACCCATACAGTATATCCTACAATGAATGGGCCAGGGGGAAAAATATGTGGGAGGGAGAGACAGAATGAGAATGGCTGACCTGCACAAAAGGGACATTCTCTCTCTCCTCCTCATTTTTAAGGTTATTGTACTAGCCTCACTAAAGTAGAGGAAAGTGATGGGGATAGACTGGGGTGAGAAATGGTACTGTATTTTGGACGGGGGTTGTCAAAAATGTCATGGTGATTGCTGCAGCCACCCAATTGAAGCCACACCCCCTTTTTACCTGCAACGAACATCGAAAAAGGGAGGGCTTCAACCATGTGAAGTAGCTTGGATTGAGAGAGAGGGAGTGGCCCAAAGTCACCCAGCTGGCTTTCACACCTAATGGGGGACTAGAATCTGGGCTTCCCCACTCCTAGTCTAACACCTTAACCACTACACCTTGCTGGATCTCAGTAATTTAGCCAGCACAAATAGATGCCCTTCTTCATGACCCACTGACACCGTTAAGAATCAGAAGGTTTATCACTTTCACTTCTGGGTGTCAGGCTGAGCGGAGCGGCGAAACGAGGCTTCGAGCTTCGTTTCCACGGCTTCCTAATAGCGGTGATTAAAAAGAAGAAAATCGCCGAAAAATCACCCTCGGAGAGAGGGTGAGCAGAAGATTCATCACAAGGGCTGCCGGATTTGCCACTCTCTGCAGACCCCCATATTTCCACCACGGGGGAAGGCAGATTGAAGCGGCAAAAGGTGGCTGGGATTGCCAAAAAGCTCTCTGGAAGCCGCAAAGCTGAATAAGTTAAGTAGCTCCCCACTCGACCTTTTAGATGCACTTTTTAGTTTTCTTTTAAACTTTAATTGCCTTATTAAGCTCTAAGATTTATCTCTGGACTTGTTAAATAATTGCTAGTAGTGGTTTTTTCTTTCCTGTCAAAGACTGTCAAAAGGTGGGAAGGGAAAGTTAATTGACTTTGCCATGAAGGAAAGTGATTTGCCTATTATTTTCACTTTTACTTGGATTTAAAGTTTTTACTTTTTGGTTATTATATATATATTTATTTTGGAAACATTTTATTTGGACTTTGTTTTTATATGGAATAATTAATACACTGCCTTTTGTTTTTCTTTGTTGAATATTGCTGTTTTGATTAAAAACATGGACTATCATCAACAAGAGAAATTGAAAGAAATAACGGGATATTCAATGGAAGAAAAGGTAAAATATTTGGGAGTATATTTAACAACTAAAAATGTTAAATTGTTTAAAAATAATTATATTCCGCTTTGGATAGATATTAAAAAAGATTTGGATCAATGGGAAAAATTACAATTATCATTATTAGGTAGAATTTCAGCAATTAAAATGAATATTTTGCCAAGAATTTTATATATTTTTCAAACATTACCTATATTGGCATCAGAAGAACCTTTTAAACAATGGCAGCGAGATATTTCTAAGTTTATCTGGCAAGGAAAAAAACCAAGAATAAAATATAAAGTCTTACAAGATTCAAAGGAAAGAGGTGGACTGGGTCTACCGGATCTGAAATTATATTATGCTGCTTGTTGTTTGATATGGATTAAAGAGTGGATAGTTTTGAAAAATGAAAAATTATTGAATTTGGAGGGTCATGAATTAAGATATGGATGGCATGGATATTTGTGGTATGATAAAGTGAAAGTTAATGTGGATTTTAAAAACCATTATATCAGAAGATCTTTGCTACAAATTTGGAATAAATATAAACTAACTTTATGTTATAAAAGACCTTTATGGATTTCCACACAAGAAGCATTTCATAGAACAGAAGTAAGAGTTAAAGATAAATGGCTGACTTACAAAGACTTTTTAAAAAAAGAACAAGGACAATATAAAACTAAATCAAAAGAAGAACTGGCCTCAGAAGGATATACTTTTCAATGGCTTTCATATATGCAACTAGTAGAAAAATTTAAATCAGACAAAAAAGAACTTGAATTTGAACAAACTAAATCGGAATTTGAGATATAATTATGTGAGACAGATGACCATTTAATTGCTAAAATGTATAAATTATTGTTAAAAGGTGAAATGGTAGAGGAACAAGTTAAAGATTGTATGATCAAATGGGCAAAAAATATTGGTCATAATATTCAAATGCAACAATGGGAAGATATGTGGAACAAAGGGTTAAAATTTACTTTGTGTTATAATCTGAAGGAAAACTTTTATATGATGTACAGATGGTATATGACCCCACAAAAGCTAGCTAAAATGTGTGGAAATGTTTCCAACTTGTGTTGGAAATGTAAAAAAAAAGAGGGGTCATTTTACCATATGTGGTGGACATGTGAGATTGCAAAGAAGTTTTGGACTCAAATACACTCGTTGATGCAAAATATTCTACAAATTTGAGTTCCATTTAAACCTGAACTATTTTTATTGGGAATACTAGAAGAACAAATAGGAAAGAAATTTACAAGAATTATGCAATATATGGTTACAGCAGCGAGACTTGTATATGCACAAAATTGGAAAAATCAGATTATACCTACGATACAGGACTGGATATTAAAAGTCATGGACATGGCAGAAAATGATAAATTGACATGTTTATTAAAAGAAAATACAAACTATTACTTCCTTAAAGAATGGAAACCATTAACGGACTATTTGCAAAATGCAGGAGGGGCAAAGCTTATATGGGGTTTTGAAAATTAAAACATATATAAATTGATATATTAGACAGGAAATGTTTTACAATGTTATATATAGTCCTAGCATGAAAGAGATTAATTTTTAAATTACTAAGACCAGAGATAAATCGGAAGTTGACTAATTTCTATGTTTCATCTTCCTCTTTTTCTATTTACTTTACTACACTTTCTCTTTTCTTTCTTTGATTTGTATTTCTATTTCTTTTTCCTTTTCAAACTTTTATCTATGTATACTTAAAATTCAATAAAATATATTTTAAAAAAAAAGAATCAGAAGGTTTATGTCAACCATTGCAAAATGGAAAATCTGCTGTGTTTGTGATGTAATAATGAATTGCCCACTTCTATTCCTTTTAATTTTTAAAAGTGGCACCTGCTTGGGACCAGCCTTGAATCTCTGATGCAAATTCAAATGGCAAAAATGAAATGTAAGCTCTATCCTTTAACTTCTTTAAAAATAAATTTATTCCTAAATTTGTCAGCCAGCCATTCCTGGACTCATATTGTATCATTTTTAAGCTGCCTTTTATTGGCCATAAAATAATCCAATCATCATGAAATCCGGCAAGCTGTTCAAAGTGACCCAGGGCTTGCTCTATGCCAAGTCTCATAAACCTGAAATATATACTTCATAAAAGTATTTATAACCAATAGAATGTTACTAAACAACAATGCCCTCCTAATTATTATTTTAATCTACATCTATATACTGCATTTCTTTGCTAAAATTCCTTGAAGCAATAGCCATGAATCATGACTAAAATAAAGGCAAAACTTTTGCACATTTGATAGTTTTGCAAAACATATACAGTCATTGTAATAGCACTAGTTTTCAATTATTTACTAAGCCAGCTCAAGGTTCTAGTTCCAAAAAGAAAAATCTCTTTGGTGGGCCCCATATATGATCTTCCCATTCACTTGCTTGCTTGCTTGTTCTGGGGGAGATCTTGCTCAATAGAGGAAGAAACAATCTTGTGAGTTATATTAGATTCTAATAATGAAAGCTTCCCGAGGTTGTAAAAGAAATTTCCCACTGAGATGTAGAGATAGATTTCATAGATTTTAAAGAAGCTACAGATGATCCATTAGTTTCAGTTGACTTTTCTGGCACTGTCAAAAGGGGATGTGTATCTTTTTATGGCCTTATTGAAATGATGTATATGTTGTTTTTTAGTATATTATTGCAGTGTTATTTTTACAGCATAAATTGCCTTTATACTAAAGTGATTAACATTTGCAAATGAGAAAAGAATGGAAAGATGCTATTTACTGAACATTTGACATGTTAAAATACACTATAAAGCTGCTCTTTCTTTACAAAATGCTTCTTTTCATTAATCGTTCCTAAGGAGGTTTCAGATAATGTCCCTCCCTCTATATAGACAGTTCTTCTGGATTTTCTTCCTTATTTCATTCATATATCTAATTAACATTCTCCCTGGTTTTGCAATTCAGCTACCTGGCATTTTAACTTAATCCATAAATCTATCAATCTATCAGTCATCTACCTACCTATCTGATATAATCCATACACCATATACGTGAGGATCTCTCTTGATTTTATCCCCACAGCAAAACCACTGTTCCAAATCCAACAGCTTAATTAGTGCTCAATTAACAAGCACTGCTTGTTAATGACAAATGCAGTCAGGCCACCTACAAACTCCTCCCACATTGGAATGCAGCACACACATATTGGACTTTGGCTTAGCCTTTCTGGAAGAAGCCAAGGAATGAGGTCATGAAACAAAAGCAATTGTGGTCTTCTTCTCAGGGCTTTTGGGGTAGCCTGATCATACGTCCCGTTTTCAACGGGACAGTCCTGTTTTTTTAACATTTTTGGAACGGACCGTCGTTTTAATATAAAAGTCAATTTTGTCCCGTTTTTTAAAAAATCTGTCAGGAACTAGCCTGTCCCTGCCGCCAGCCGGAACCGAGAGCTGGAAGTAGCTGGAGTGGCACAAAAGAACCAGGGCAGCTGATTGGAGGGAACCCAGAAGAGGAATTGCCTCCGCCTATCAGCACTCGGCAAAGGAGGTGGGAGAGGCGGGCCGAGCAGTGCGATAGGCGGAGGCAATTCCTCTTCCGGGTTCCCTCCAACTCCCACCTCCTTTGCCGCACGCTGAGAGGCGGAGGCGATTCCTCTTCCAGGTTCCCTCCAATCAGCTGCTCTGTCTCTTTCGTGCCGCTCCAGCTACTTCTGACTCTGGGTTCCTCTTGTCCTGTTTTTGTCTCAAGGAAATATGGTCACTCTATTTTGGGGAGAGGGGCAGATGAAGCTGGTGTTTGTGTATCATGCTAAATTTGGCTAACTAAGCCACATGGAATTTTGAATCAGTATAGCATTTATGTATATGATTTTCTTTGTTTGACTCTGGGGATTAAGAAACCAATAAAATGCCAACAATATGTGCACCAGTGTTATTAAAAATGACTAAAGGAAACAGTGTTATGTGCCTGCAAGATGACAGTTTAAACTAAATGGCGGCGGCTGGATTAAATCTTTGTAAATATATTATACACAGTATTGTATTTCAGATGTCAATGAAGATCTTGCTGGTAGTAAACCTAATCTTATTGTACAAAATACAGGTTTTCAGTATTGTGTGGTTTTGCAGGATGATCCCATTCCTGATTGTTTCTGCTGGGTGGGAGATTGCTCTTAAAACTCTCTGCACCAGGGGAGAGTAATGTTATATAAATTTAAGATGAAATGAAATGAGCATGGTATAGCTTTCCTTGATTACTTCTGGATTTGACTTCAGAAGGAGTGAATCCCCTTGATTCATGCAACAGAGACTCTTGGAAGACCAAGCTAGGAGAGGTATTTTTCATAGTTTTGCCCAATTCAGTCAAACCATTAGCTAGGATTAAGTCCTTGATGGTAGATGTTTTAGTATTTCCAAACCTGGTATGCAACAGCAGAACCTCCCACCCAGGATATTCCACTAAGTCAATGTTGCTTACTTAGCGCTATTGGAGAAGAGATGGCATAGAAAGTGTAGCAAGCATCAAAAGCAAGAATTCCCTTCCCCATGCTATCCTGCTTGGTGCTGGGCAAAGAAATTGGCTTGTATTCCCCCCCCCCCCAGTTTTCATTCCACTTCAAATGACAGATGCATTAGACATTATTTCAAAGGAAAAAACCCCAAGAACCCCGCAGTGCAGAGTGTGGTGTTCTTGTGCTTCTTTGATGACAAGGTGGCCAAGTAGGGCCTGTCACTGTGCAATCATCTCTACAGCTCCCTTTTATGGTTCCTGAGGGAGAACATCATGTGGGAATGTCTCCCACTGGACTTTTCAGTAGTGGTGCTATTGTGGCTAACAAGGTTTGAGAAATCATTTATGAATTTGTCCTTTCCCTGGAGAGGTTCAGAGAAATAATACACCCAACTGTCCAACACCACTTACTCACAAGATAAAACTCCTATAATGCCCTTGCTCTTGGGTCTCTTAAAGCAGTTCCCCTAATAAGGGAAGGAACCATTTCTTTGAAAATAACATTCTAGCAAATGCTCGCTGGTCCTGGCAACTTTGAATGAAAGATCTTTTCAGTATCGATCTTCTGGTGTGCCCATTGCTACCTTGTTTCTCTGTTTCTGAACTGTTGATTAGAGAAACTAGTAAAATGCAATCCATTCCAGTTCCGACAGGACCGTGTGTTCCCATCTGACAAAGTAATAGTTGGGAATAAAAGGGGAATGGGGAGGGAGAGACAAAAGCTTGAAAATATATAATTACAAAAAGCTCAAGAAAATCTGGCCTGATTGCTTGCAAGACTTCTTCCTTGCCTCCTTTTTTGAAAAATGGCAGCATAATTAAAAAGCTAGGAGGGGGACTGATTAGCATTCTCTCTGCAATGAGGTTCTCCCAGTCAGTTCTCTGAATTGTAGCCTGGGCTGAAAGCATCCATAATGCCCGAGAAGTTGAGGAGTTCCCTATACTGCTGAGGTAGCCTAGGAGGCCTATGGCCTCTTGCTGTTACTATGCAGCTAAAAGTGGTAAAAACAATAAGGGACTGTGAAGAGCTGCAAAGTAGGGAGTGGGTGTCAAAATGGCAAATGTCATTCAAGATGAGCAAGTGTAAAGTGATGCACTTTGGTGCCAAAAGTCCTAAGTACTCATACAAGCTAATGGGACCAGAGCTAGCAGAGACTGATGAGGCAAAAGATCTTGGAGTAATGGTAAACAGTTCAATGAAGGTGTTGACACAGTGTGCATCCACTGTAGAAAAAAAAAAGCCAACAGTATGTTTGGGGTAATAAGAAATGGTATTGAAAATAGAGATGCCAATATCATAATAAAGGTAAAGGTAAAGGTTCCCCCCGCACATTTGTGCAGTCGTGTCCGACTCCAGGGGCCGGTGCTCATCTCCGTTTGTTAGCCGAAGAGCCAGCGTTGTCCGAAGACGCTTCCACGGTCATGTGGCCGGCATGACGTGCGTGGAACGCTGTTACCATCCCACCAAAGTGGTACCTATTCATCTACTTGCATTTGCATGCTTTCGAATTGCTAGGTTGGCAAGAGCTGGGGTTAGTGCGGGAGCTCACTCCGCACACAGGACTAGGGATTCGAACCTCCGAACTTGCGATCTTCCGATCAACAAGCCTGGTGTCTTACCCGCTGAGCCACCACGCTGTTCTTGAGTAACCCGTAAATTGTTTTCAATTCATGCTAGTCGTATAGTGTAAGATTTGCCTCTAAAACCAGGATATGCAGCTCAGCTTCAGCCTGTATAAGCACTATGCACAAGGAGGAAGAGATTGGGTTTTTTTAAAAAAAATGTTCCAGAGTTGGTACTAAAAACTATTGTACTTATAGGAACAACATCCCTAGGCAGCAGTAACATAGGCAGCTTTGGTTCAGTTTGTTTGTTTTTTTAAATGCTTTATTCATCACAGATTAGATTACTGCAGGAGAAATAAAAACCATTCTGATACCTCAGTATATCATTTTGCAGTTCTTTAGCATTTGTGCATTCTCATACCGGTGTGACCCTTTGGGGGCTGCAGTAAGAAGAGTTCAAGTGTTTCTCAAGAAAATAAATGATCAAATGTACTGCCCTTCTTATTAGGGATTGCTAGCCAGCCTTTTCCACAGGTACAGAAAAGCTTCTCGAAGAAATGAGCTGGGTTTTTCTTTATTCTGGTTCATGTCACTGACAGCTGGGCCTGGAATGCCAGGGATAGCCTACAGCCATGAGTCATTTTGCAAATGTTACACCAATTGCTTTTCATCCCAACCAAGTTGAAGCAGAATGGAATAGCCAAGTGTATATCAAAGCAGTATTATTTATCTCATTGTTCTTCAGATGGCTTCATGGGTTTTGATTTATCTCAACAATATTCCATGTGAGGTTAAGGCAAAGAGGTGCATTGTTCCTTATTTAATGATAGAGAATTGGAAAATACAGGGAATAAGCCTGTAGCACTTTCCAGTGGCATGCCTGAGCCAAAGACAATTTAAAGTTGATTTATACAGGGATGACAGTGCCTCAGCCAGATCAGCAGCTGAGTTTGTGAACTGTCTTCCTTGACTAGTACAGTATTTGTGGTGATACAAGACCTTGGCCTGTGACTGGAGTTGGTTGTGTTAGGCACATGTCTGTGCTACTGATGAAATGTCTATGCATGATGCACCCATCCTGAATCACAGTGAATTCAACAGAAGATGATGAAATCCTAATCTTTGGTCCTGTGTTTTGCAATTCTAAACATGTCCTACCCTAATATAAATATGTGGTGATTGATGTTATTGAAGAGCAGAAAACGAAATGTTGATGTTACCTAGTGATGTTTTTGCATTAGTCAGTATGTATATGATTTGGATAATGCATTGAAAGTAGGTATATATTTCCATCGTGCAGATTCCAGAACCTGCAGTTATCTTGTTAATGGTCTATATCTCCACTGAGGACAATCAGAGATAGAGAATGGATATTCCTTTGTTATATATTGTCAGATCATGACTAGGTAGAGGTGGCTCCTAAGTCTACTGTAGGTGAGAGTCAGCAGAGTCCATGGCAGTAAGTCGTGGGAAATAATGTTCAAAAAACACATTGTAAACACTCCGTCTGCATCTTCAGGCTTGAAAAGTCATCCAACAGAATCAGATCAGACAGTGTCCTGGATACCTCTGCATACTTCTAAAGCTGCGGTCTAAGTCATGACAAGCATGATTGATTTTATCCTCCAAGTGTTTAGCCATATGTCATAGCTAGCTACTATTGGTTCTATGTACTGGGACAGATCTCAGATAGTTCTGAACCACTCAGAAAAATCTTCATTGCACAAGAGAGAGGATACAATGGTGGAGAAGAAAAATTATTTCTTCATTTTCATCATTATTACAGAGTAATAATTATTACAGTAATTTTTACAATTACTAATTTCAGTAATTAGGTTTTACTAAAGGTCCATCAAATTTCAGATGCGTTTTCCTCCACAAGCATTTTAGTCCTCGCCTAGTTTGTTTCTATGCACTTAGCTTAGGTGTATACCAAAGAGCTTAATGACCTCTGTATAGTGCAAGAAATTGCTCTTAGGGATTGTATCACTTGTGTGAGACATAACCACATTCTATACAATAGTCAAGGCTTTGACATGAGCACATATCATATTAGATGGGAAATTCCCCCAGAGATCTCTGGAATCCACTGAGAACCTTTAGCCTAATGGGTCCCTTACCCCTACATAGAGGAATAAGTGTTATAAACCTAATCCCAAAATTTATTTATTTATTTATTTATTTAATTTTTATCCCGCCTTTCTTATTTTTATAAATAAGGTGGGGGACATACCTAATACTCCTTCCTCCTATTTCCCCCACAACAACCCTGTGAGGTGAGTTGGGCTTATGAAGTGATGTGACCACGACCTTAGACTAGAAGGAAAATACTCCATTTATTTATTTATTTATTTATTTATTTATTTATTTATTTATTTATTTATTTTATTATTTGCATTTATATCACCGCCCATCTCTCCCTAATGGAGGACTCTGGTTTTAAACCACAACCTCTTGCTTAGTGGAAATATAGTACAAATCCAGAGTATATCTCACCACGAATGTTGAGTCAATAACAAGTTGTGAAAGACATTTTCATGAAATCCTTAATTGCTTCAAGCATGGTGATTCCAACATAGATACTGAAATTCCCATAGACCTTCTTTCTGGGAGTCCTCAGCACCAAAACCAGGATCACCTCTCACAGTTCAGGTAGGAAGACTGCCAATGGAGAGGGCAGTACATCAACAAAGTCCTGGATCTCTCTTGACTGATCCACATCAGATTACAAACACTTCAAATTGGCAGTTAACTGCCATCCTACTGTACTATATTAATAAGACAATAAAAGTAGGCTGACCATACATCCCGTTTTGAATGGGACAGTCCCGTTCTTTTAGCATTTTTCAACCGTCCCGTCGTTTTGATAAAAATCTCAATTTTGTCTTGTTTTTTAAACCCGGTGGGAATGGCGTGGAAGGAGGATCCGAGCTGGAGCTGCCGATTGGAGGCAGCCCGGAAGAGGAAGCCCTCCCGCCTATCAGCGCGTGGCAAAGGAAGGACCGGGGGGCAGGGTTTGCAGGCGGGAGCCAATTGCATGGACTGGGTGGGGTGGGGTTTGTAGGTGGGAGCCAAATGCATGGACTGGGGGTGGGGTTTGCAGGCAGGAGCCAATCGCATGTGCCAGGGGGCGGGGTTTGCAGGCAGGAGCCAATTGCGTGGACGGGGGCTGTCTTTTTCTGGAATATGGAATATTACATAAGACCCCATCCCGTTTTGCCATCCCAATGTCCCGTTTTTGTCTCAAGGAAATTTGGTCATTGAGCAACCTATTGTCAGAGTCCAGTTGTCTCTGCTTGCATTCCCAGAGCAGAGGCAGTTGAAGGTCATCTTGAACTGTTCCAGTTTTAATGTAGCATTTTCCCTCTTCTCCCAACACATAGACATGATCTTAGACACTTTGTCAACACAGTGGTTGATGACATGGCCAAGTGCTTGGAACTATCCAGCTCCTATTGGTCACTTTATGCTGCTGCAGACACACACACACACACCTCTCCTGTGGTTGCTAGATACTACCCTCCATGGTCATTTTAGCTTGGGTATCAGGAGAGATTGGACACCTGCTGTAGTTTCTGGAGGGGTTATTCAGTCAGAGGTTCTGACTGGCACTTTCTGAAATATCGTAATGTTATGTGAGAAAGACCTTTAAAGATGGGGTGAACAGATGCTGCCTAGGGCAGGGCTTTCCAAAGTTCTGCCGCTGGCGACACACCAGTGGCGACAGTGGCGGCAGCGCAGCGGTGGTGTGCATGCGCACAGCGGCAGCACGGGGGAGCCGCACGTGCGCGGCGACGTGGGGGGGCGTGCGGCGGTGCGCGCGTGCACGGTGGCAGCGCGGGGGGGCGTGCGGCGGCATGCGGCAGCACGCGCGTGCACGGGGGCGGCGCGGGGGGCATGCGGCGGCATGCAGTGGCGTGCGCGTGCACGGGGGCGGCGCGGGGGGGGCGTGCGGTGGCATGTACGTGCACAGTGGCGGCGGCAGCGGCTGCCGCTGCCGCTGTGCACGCGCGCGCCGCCGCTTCCGGGTGGTGTGGCGACACACCACACTGTGTGTGGCGACACACTTTTGTGTCGCGACACACAGTTTGGAAAGCTCTGGCCTAGGGAATGGTCAGATAAGAGAGGGCATAGTCTGCAGCTGCATAATGGGTGGAGAAAGAGGCTCAGAAGGGACCCTCCCTAACTTCTCAGACTGTAAAGAGACAACAAGAGATTTGTACTTTCAGACTTGCAAGATTCTGTCTTAAGGTAGCTTTACAATAAAGTAGAATTAGCTCATCTGGTCATGTTTCCTGTCTGGTCTACCTGGTAAGGCTGACATATATTTATCAAGTGTTTCTTTGGTTCCTTTCCTATATGGATTTAGCACTATTTGAAAGAGCACTAGATGTGTTTTTAAAATATTGGTTAGGGTTAGGCTCATTCAGAAGGTAGGGGAAACTATCAATTGTTTCCCTTATCTTCTTTAGCTTTAATATAAGGACAGCATTATTTGCTGCCTTTATTACTAAGCCAGAGTAGGGCTCAGCTGCAGAAAAAATATGCCACAAACCAGCACATGGTAGAGCAGCAATAAAGGCATTGGAAAAGATACTCAAATGCTGTGATGTGTCTACCTACAAAGATTAGAATTTTGCAGACAATGATATTCCCTGTGATACTCTACGGATGTGAAAGTTGGACTTTGAAGAAGCAGGATAAAAAGAGTATTGATACATTTGAACTTTGGTGTTGGAGAAGACTCTTCAATGGATAGCAAGGAAAACAAACAAATGGATCATAGAACAAATCTATCCAGAGTTCTTACTTGAGGCACAAATGACCAGGCTGAGACTATTATATTTTGGACACATTATACAAAGACCCAGCACCCCTGAGAAGTCCAAGATGCTGGGAAAAGTGAAAGGACAGAGAGGAAAAAGATGACCAGCAGCGAGAGGACGGACTTGATTACAACTATAATGAATAAGGGACTAAGGGACCTAAAAGGCCAGGTCCATCCTGAAGAAAGTCTATCTATATGGTCACTAAAAGCTTTACCCATTGGGACAGCTAATCGATCAGAATCATTCTTGGAGATTGGTGGTACAGAAATCCAAGAAATAAATGCTTTTGTGATGACTTCAGGATTAGTCTATGGCAGTGCTTTCCAATCTGCCGCTGTTGGCGACATACAGTGCGCAGGGGGGCAGGAGCGTGCACGGCGGTGGCGGGGGGGGCGTGCGGCATGTATGGCGGCGGCGCAGCGGCGGCGGACTCCGCTAAAACACGGAAGCGCTGATGGCGCGCTGCTGCCGCCGCCGCCATGCACGCCCCCACCGCCGTTTCCGGGTTGTGTGGCGACACACCAAACTGTGTGTTGTGACACACTAAAGTGTCGCGACACACAGTTTGGAAAGCTGTGGTCTATGGCATATCAACTGAGCTGTAAAGAACAGCCCTATGCCTCTCATGCAAATTAATAGCTGAGTTTCAGTTATACTTTTTTTTACCTCTCCCAACTAAATAATGTTATATAACAATATTTTACCTCACTGTGTATTATTCTTTATGGATTGTCATAAAACTGGCTTTCTATAGCAAGCAATTATATAAGCCCAAGTCAGGGTATATGAACATAATATGCATGTATTTAGTTACTATTCCATTTAATCAAATCTTGTGTGAAATAGTTTTTTAAAAACGGCAAGAAAATCTTTGTTTATTCTCATACACAAGTATCTGTTATACAGGGTGTACCAATAGCCAGGCCCCATAGACAATTCCTTATATAAATTACATTAAATGTTCAGACTGGCTGCCATTTTCTTCTAAACAGTTCTTTACTTGTTCGACGTATCACTTTTGAACATTCCCAAATACAGTAATTTTCTCTGAAAAAAATAATTAATAAAAATATTGTGATTGGCCTATGGGGCTTGAGTTTTACACTCTATGTATATCTTTTGTTTTCAGTTCATATACCTGTTCCCCTAGTAAGCACAGCAACTTTCCCTAATATATTTTGTTTTTAATGTAACTTTTCCTATACGCACTTTCTTTATGAAGAACCTCATGATATATTTTTTTTTAAATCAAACTAGCTATAATATATGCTGGTTTTATACATACATCCCTTATGTATATTTTTTGGACACATTCTTCTCAAATATATACTATTTTGTATAAATTTGGGGGGGTAAAGAATTAGACAATAGTGATGTTTATGGCATCTATGCCACACTGGAGTTTATATTGATGGATCGTGCCATTCCATCATAAAAGAAATTGACGGTAATAACTAGTGAAGCAGTAACTAGTTAAATACTGGATAGTTGTAACCCAACTATTAACTTCATTGGGTTGAACCATAACAAGCTGTATCTAATTTTGGCATAGTGTGTTATATCGAGTCAGTACACTGTGTGATTTGCAAACTATGTGTGAACCTGGCTATGTTTGGCTTAACCAATGAAACATGGATTAAGAAAGCCATGGCTTAATTTGATGGATAAGTCCAGCCACTGTAGCAATATGGTCCTTACTCAGGTACTCTGGCTCTGTTCCATTCCCCACCTTGGGAAAGAAAGAGGGAGTGGAGCAAAGGGGTATTTTGAGCAGATAAGAGTGCATCACCCATCTTCCTGTGAGTCTAGAAAAGGAAAGGCACAAGAAGATTAGCAGGTCATCACTGCCATGATTTCTGAGCATCAGTGTAGGATTGGGAAAAAATTGTTACCTTTTCCTGAGGCTAGCAAAGAGGGTGGCTTTTCCCCTTTTTTGAGCTGACTTCAGCTACACTCAGAAAACAGCAGATTTTTTTTTTAATTTAAATGTTGCAAGAGCCTTTAAAATGGATTTTAGAGCATGTAACCAGATCACTTCAACAGAACGTTTCCGGGCCCATCACCCCACAGTCTAATATTGCTTCATTTGAAGCAAGCCTAGCAAAAAGAAAGAAAGAATTACTTTAAAAAAAAAAAGTAAGTCTGGCTATTTTTTGGTTGCTCCCAAATGATATTGTGGTGATCGTTGCTCTGTTAAAATGAAAGCGACAGATTCAATATTGTTGTGTGTATTTAGAAAGAATTTCCCCGTTGCCAACACTACAGAAAGTCCTTCATCATTACCCTCTTGTTTCAAGCGGAGATGCATCATTTTTCTCTCTTTTATATTTCTCCCTCGTTCCACTCCCATGTATAGGAGGTCCACGGCATTTCTTCCCATATGTTTCCCAGAGCAAAGTCTGGCATCAGGAAAAACTTGGAAAAGAAGGAACTTTTAAAGAAGAGGATGGGGTAGGAAAGCTCAATTACGGTTCTATATTTGCCTGCTTAGAAAAAAGGCCCCTCAAACGCCATTGGGTATTATAGCTCTAGCAGCTCTTTAACGGGGAGTAATCTTCATCCCAAGGGAAATGGAATATACACTTGGATGGACAGGGCCGGCTCTAGACGATCTGGCGCCCTAGGCAAAGTCATATTCTGGCACCCCCTATGGTTTGGCTCATCTTCCAGTTTTGTTAGGAATTTCAAAAAGGCGCCCTCTTGTTTCTTTTTTTTTCCGAGTTTTTGAGCTTTACACATATGATTTTCAGCCTCAGGCTTCCCCCCCACCACTTTCTTGGACATTTTCACCCTATTTACACAGTAAATAATTTTAACTACATCAGCAACCATTGTTGTCATAGGGCAACACGTCTGCAAAATTATATCTAACCCTTGAGTGGGTGCGCTGGCTCACGGAGTGCGCCTTTATTGCTTTTCGCTTTTTTGTTGCATTTTTTTGGAAGGCTTTTCCATTTCGGCACCCTTTAAAATTCAGCGCCCCTAGGCTGGTGCCTACTTGGCCTTAGTCCAGAGGCAGCCCTGATCAGGGATAGCAATGGAGGGTCAGTGCATTCAGGCACACCCAGGTGTCAGGTTCTGTGCTACTCCAGAGAGTGCTGAACTATAACTCCCAACATTCTTCACCATGGACCAGACTGCCTGGGGCTGCTGGGCTCTGTAGTTCAACAGTAAGTGTCAGGCCTTGCTCCAAAGCAGATTTGGATGCTATGTGGATTTTTTTTATGGGGGGTTTGTTTCTTTTTATCTCCATAGCAACAACCCAATGAGGTAGACTGAGCTGAGAGAGGTGACTGGTTCAAAATCACCCAATGAGCTTTTGTGGCTAAAGACAAACTTGAACCTGAGGCACCCCAGTATAGTCTAGCACCTTAACCATTATACCACACTGTCTCTCTTTAATTTTATTAATGTAGATTATATCCTATTGCTATAAATACAATATCTGGGTGATTGCATGTGCTCAGCATTTGAGAAAGAACCACAACCAGATAGTTATTGATTCTTGGGGTTGATTTAAGTATTTTTGTTTCTATATGTGACCTTTCATGCAAACCAGGCCAGTGAGCTTCATGTGAAGCATAAATTAGTTATGCACTCTGAAGGGAAAAGTAGAAATAAATGATGTAGTGTGGATTCCCTGTTCTCATGTGAGTTGTAAGCCCTTCCATTTGTTTTATGGATTCTTAAGTTTTTTGTTGTTTCAACATTTTACAGTTGTTCTGGGTTTTAAATGGCATTGTAAACTGGCCTGAGTAGCATTTAAATGCTTTCTGGCAACAGCTCCTCAAAGATGTAGGAATAAGAAAAGGCAGTGGGGGAAGGCAGGATAAAGACTAAAATTAATTAAATGCAATTAATATGAATCCTCTTTAGAGGCATAACAATTCCTGTTCAGCCTAATTAAAAAATTACATTTTATGAGCAACGTTTTGAAAGGCTTTCAGGGCTGCACCCAAATTTTTATAAAGTGGAGGGGAGATGTGTTATTGGGGTTCCAAGTTGCACATCCCTGTCTAGAATTTGACGGGTCTGAAGGACATATTCATATTTCTATGACATACTAAGGGATGTGTTGACAAAAAGTGTGACGGAGCAAAACAGGCAGGATAGACATACTGTACATTTATTAAAGGAATAATTACAATAAATACTGCATTCTTCTGGCCAATTTGCTGCATTACTGTGCATTGTGATATAAATATATTTTGTAACCTTTGCCTATTTTTCAAAAGTGCAGATAAACTGTTCATAATCTTCTACATTTAGATGCATACATAAATATGATACAAATACACACACAGCCCCTTTTGTCACCTAGCAATTCGAAAGCATGCAAATGCAAGTAGATAAATAGGTACCACTTCAGTGGGTAGGTAACAGCATTCCACACGCGTCATGAGGCCACATGACCGTGGAAGCATCTTCGGACAGCGCTGGCTCTTTGGCTAACAAATGGAGATGAGCACCGGCCCCTGGAGTTGGACATGACTGCACAAATGTGCGGGGGGAACCTTTACCTTTTTTAAGGCACTTGAAGAGAAGGCACACCTTCAGTAACCAAAACAATTAACAAAATATTCCTGAAGTTTAGCTTAATATAAAAGTCATCTATGCTCATTAAATTCATAGAGCATCCTAAATATTTTTCATTTGTCCACTTTCGCCCTAAGCATGTGAGAAAGGGGAGGGGGAGAGACAGCAGATGGACTGTTTTCATGGGGTTTGGCTCATTGCCAGCACTAAATGAGGAGAAATCACCAGGAGGGCCACTCCAAAGCTTCACGTTGCCCCTGCGATGCCACTTGCCAATTCCTGATTTGAATAAACAAATGGGTCTCTACTTCGGGTCTCAGGTTGCAAAAGTCTAAAGGCCTGGGGTGTCCTACATCCTAAAAACTCTTCAAACATAGTTACGATGAAGGGACATGTGGCTCTGCAAAGAACGTCTCAGAGACCATGAAGAAGTGCCTTCATTTGTCCCCTGCTGATAGGTCACTTCATATAGTGATAGATAAGAATATCATGTGGGGGAGCTGGGGATAGCCACGGCCGACAGGAAGCTCTGGGGTGGGCTGGTCCATGAAGTCACGAAGAGTCGGAAGCGACTGAATGAATAAACAACAACAAGAATATCACTGAGGACTCATTGTTAATGCCACCTCTACTTCTTGGGACTGTGGAAATTAGACTAGCCTGCTGCATGCAGTGAATGGCATTGAGAAGTCGGATTTTTGATCCCTGCTTCCACAGTTTCTCTGCACATGTTGCTTTACAAGCAATTTGTTTAACTGCTGCTTTCATATTCTTGCTTTTCCAAGAGAATAGGAAGATATTAATTAAGCTCTTTGTAAAATCATACAATTTACCAAAAAAAATCTGTGAAATCTTTGCAAGTCTGATGTTTACCATCATTTCACACCTATATTTAAATGAAGAGCATAGCAAATGATGGCATTTGTTTTAGAATTCTCTACCATTTGTATGTTTAACAAAATAACAGATCTGGACAGGGGACTGTTTTGTTCCCTTCTAATTTCTAGAAAAGTTACTGTGAACTTTTAAAATGCAACACAAGGGACGCGGTGGCTCAGCAGGTTAAACTGCTGAGCTGCAGACTGCCAATCAGAAGGTCGGCAGTTCGAACCCCGCGCGACGAGGTGAGCTCTCGTCGCTAATCCAAGCTCCTGTCAACCCAACAGTTCGAAAGCCTAGCAAGTAGATAAATGGGTACCACCTTAAGTGGGAAAATTTGCTGGTGTCCTGTCGGGAAGTCGGTTCCACCGGAGGAGAAAAGATCGGAGGAAGATCGAATGGCGGTGGTGACGACGGACCCGGAAGTAACATCTACAGGACGTCAGCAGCCAGCTCAAGGCATCTTGGGAATTGTAGTCCAGAGCCTTAGAAGAGCCGGTTCCCTTACCCCCTCTCCTGGTGCGCGGGTTAATAACACTGTATAGTTGGTGAATTGTATAATATGGAAAAATGTATATGTATGTAAGCCGCCTAGAGTCCTCCGTTAGGGAGGGGATAGGCGGGGTATAAATAATATATAAAAAACACACACACAGAGAGAGAGACATCTCTAATATATTAGCTACTGCAAACTGTGAACAAAAGCAATTAATTAGTATTTTAATGAAATAAAAGGGAGAAGTAAACATATCTAATTGTACATTAGTGAATAGCAAGGAAGCAAAATCAGTGTGTTCAAGATTAATGCAAGGAAAGTTCTCCACTTCACCATTTATATTAGTTCATATATATTTGAGGACAGTATTTTAAATTAGTTTTGAGACCTGGAGTGAGAAGTATTTGTTTTTCTAATTAATTTCAAATAAGGGTTAAATAGCTCCCTTCAGCACCAAACATCAATGTGTCACCTACCCATTAATATTTTTTAAAGCTTTAGCTACCAGAAATTAAATATTTATATAAATCCTATACTATTTAGCTAAAAGTGATGAGAGGGATAAAAATATTAGAGGTCTAATCCAGTTTATTAAAAGTTCCCTCTGTATAGCTCTTGTTCCCAAGGATATAGTCTTATCAGTGTCAAGATTTTCTTTGTGTTTCCCTTCTGATTTTAATCTACTCAGATTTTCTTACATAGACTAAGTGTTCCAAACTGACACAGCAGGGCATTTTTGAGAAGGCGATGGCTCAGCGGGTAAGATGCCAGGCTTGGCATCGGAAGGTAGCAAGTTCGGAGGTTCGAATCCCTAGCCCTGCGTGTGGAGTGAGCTCCTGCACTCGCCCCAGCTCTTGCCAACCTAGCAATTTGAAAGCATGCAAATGCAAGTAGATGAATAGGTACCACTTTGGTGGGAAGGTAAGAGCGTTCCGCGCATGTCATGCTGGCCACATGACCGCGGAAGCATCTTCGGACAACGCTGGCTCTTCAGCTAACAAACGGAGATGAGCACCAGCCCCTAGAGTCGGACACGACTGCACAAATGTGCGGGGGGAACCTTTACCTTATCCAGAATTTCTAGGCTGTAACTTCTAACAAAGGGACTATGGAAATATGTGGACTAGCTTCTCCCAAGTTTATTTGGTCCAGTTACATTTTCATTCAGGAAAGACGACTTCTTGTTCTTCTTTTGCCCCTAAACTTAATTTACCCTCACCCCTCATTGCTGGTGAAGGCTGTGTGGAGAAAAGAGGAAAATTCTGGAGTTGAGGCCTAGCATATGGCCTCTCCATGGAAGGACCAGCAGCCGCATGGTCCTTCTTCTCTGGTGGAAGAAAGTAAGAGAGAGAGAAAGAAAGAGGAAGTGGGAGGGGTAACAAGCAGCTTCCTCTAGAAGCACATAGAGTTTGCCTCCTAGAGCAATCACCCATATGCTAATGAAGCATGCTGATTTGCTGGAACCTCCAACAGGAAGAAGGCAATAGCATACCACTTCTGAAAATCTTGCCACAAAAACTGCAGGGACTCATTCAGGCAGTCACCAGGAGTCAACACTGACTTGAAGGCACAAACAAAATTGACATATATGCAATGTTAAATTTTTAATCACCTTTCACAGATAAAAAGTCACTATATCATTTTAGAAAATGTCTGGTATACAGTTTGGTTTGCTTATAGAATTGAAAAGTATAGTTTAGTGTATAAAATTTAAAAGGAGATCCCCTTGCAGAGCCACGTGGAAGAAGTTGCTCAACATCTGTCGGACAAAGTAACTTTAATTCACTCACAGCTGGATGACGGCCTTGTTGCAGGTCCTGGGGAAATGCCTGGCAAGGAGTCTTGCTCTGTTATCTGGGAATGGTTTGAACCTGCTGGGCCTGAGGAAGTGGACAGGGTCCTTATGACTATGAGCTCAGCCACCTGCTCTTTAGAACCATGCCCTTCCTGGCTGTTTAAAGTGGCTCAGGGGTGTTGTGTGAGTGGGTTCTAGTGGGGGTGAATTCTTCCTTGAGTGAGAGGGTTGTTCCTTTGCCTCTTAAGGAGGCCTTGGTTCTCCCCTTCCTCAAGAAGCCATCGCTGGACCCCTCCACACTGGAAAACTTTCGGCGAGTATCTAACCTCCCCTTTTTGGGGAAGGTGGTTGAGAAGGTGGTCGTACAACAGCTTCAGAGGACCCTGGATGAAGCGAATTATCTGGGCCCCTTTCAGTCAGGATTCAGGCCTGGGAATGGGATGGAAACGGCATTGGTTGTACTTTTAGATAATCTCTGGTGAAAGCGGGATGGGGGTTGTGCATCCATCCTTGCTTTGCTTGACCTCTCAGTGGCCTTTAATACCATTGACCATGGTATCCTTTGGACTGGCTCCAGGGATTGGGGATGGGTAGCACTGTATTCTGCTTGTTCGCCTCCTTTCTCTGGGGTCAATACCAGTCTGTGGTGATTGGGGAGGAGAGTTCCTGCCCTTAATGACTATGTGGGGTGCCACAGGGTTCGGTGCTTTCTCTGCTACTATTCAACATCTACATGAAGCCACTGGGTGAGTTCGTCTGTCACCATGGGGTGAGGTATCATCAGTATGCTGATGATACCCAATTATACAGCTCTGCCTCTGGCAAATTAAGTGATGCTGTTGATGTCTTATCCCAGTGCCTGGAGGCTGTGGGGATCTGGATGGGGAACAACAGGCTTCAACTGAACCCTGGCAAGACTGAGTAGCTCTGGGTTTGGGGGCCTGCCAGTTCTGGGACTATGCCATCTTTGGTGCTGGATGGGTTTGCACTGCCCCAAACAGACCTGGTGCACAACTTGGTGGTTCTTCTAGACTCATGGCTTCTGCTCGAAAAGCAGGAGGCAGTCATGGCTAGGAGGGCCTTTGCACAGCTTCGGGTTGTGTGCCTGTTGTGCTCCATTCCTGGAATGGGAGGCTCTGCTCATGGCCACTCATGCCCTGGTCATCTCCCAAATGGACTACTGTAATGCACGCTACATGGGGCTGCCCTTGAAGAGTATCCAGAAGCTTCAGCTAGTGCAGAATGCGGCAGTGTGGGCAGTTATGTGTGCCCCTACAATGGCACATATTACACCTCTGCTCTGTGAGCTACATTGGTTACCAGTTTGCTTCTGGGTCCAATTCAAGGTGCTGGTTTTGACCTTTAAAGCCCTTCATGGCATGGGGCCAGGTTATTTGAGGGACTCCCTATTCCCAATTACATCTGGAGCTACATCTGGCGGGACCCAGGAAACAGGCCTTTTCTGTCATGGCGCCCACCTTAGGAATATCATCACCCCCCGAGGTGAGGTTGGCTCCATCCCTGATAACTTTCCACAAGTCCCTCAAAACATGGTTATGTCATCAGGCCCGGGGGTCCCAAGGGAATGGTGAGTTGCTGAGGTGGCTCCGTTGTTGTTAATATCTCTAGTTCTCTCCTTGCCTTTTAATCATAATATTCATATATTTTTTAAATTGTTGACTGTTTTTTATATTACTGTTTTATAGCTTTTTATTGTATGAGTCACGTTTTGTGAGATATATAAATATGATAGATAAATAAATAAAATCACAAATTTATTGAGTTGAATTTTTTAAATTTTTGCTACAAATGGAGGTACAAGCTGTTGAACTCGAAGATGTGTAGCATTTTTTCATTTTGAAAGTTCATGTTGAAAATAGAAGAAACTATCAATATTGTAGTGAAGCAATGAAAGTTATTAATTTGGATTTTAAATCCCAGTGTATCAAAAAGAAATTAAAAACAATAAATGGAAGCAGGGAACTCAGAATGTTGCTGTATGAAACATTTTCTAATACATTTTTTCTAACTCGAAACTATTATTACTCTTAGTAGCTTCTACTTCTTCTGATCCTTTTTAAAAGTCTTTTTACCATTTTTATGGACTTCTCAAACCAGAAGGTTTGCCTGTATTTTAATATGCTTCTCTATCCTTTTACATGTTACCTTATTTCCTGATTTGGTATAATTTAAGAGGAAAATATTAATAAATATTAGTTTCTTAATTATTAGAAAGAGTTCCCCGTTGGGGGAGATGGGCAGTCATATAAATTAAATAAATATTTCATAATTCCTTTCTTTTTCTATTTTTTCAGGAAAAAAACTCTCAAGAGGATAAAGCAAAGTAAAGTACCTTACTACACTTTTTCTTTTCTTTCTTTTTCTTTTGTATTTCTATTTCTTTTTTTATTTCTAACTTTTAACTATGTATTTTAAAATTCTAATAAAAATTCATTTTAAAAAAAGAGGATAAAACAGAAAGTCCCCCCGACACACTCACATTTTCCCTATCCCCCCCCCCCCATTTTACTACCCCTAGGCAGGATAGAAGTGTATCTGACTCATCCTATTCCCACTTCAGATCCCTCTTCTGATATAGAATTCAAGAGTACAGCATGCTAGACTGTATTATGTACCACAAAGGAGAGTTTTTTATGGTACTAGTTTAAGAAAAACAATGTGGTGAACAGGGAGGAGAAAAAGAAGCATTGGATTCAGAGATCAGCAGATCTATCCTCAGAACAGCATCCAACAGCATCAACTAAAAGTTTTAGTCTTTTCGGTTGGGTGGTGAGATTGGTGGAATTAGGCACAAATCAGAAAAGGCAGATCTTTTTTTTTTTTTAAACCTTCTGAAACTGGGGGTCGAAAATGTATAAATGTCAACTCCATAAAGAAGTTTCCATGTTAAAATAAGACTGTTTTTTAAAGAGTCATTTTGCAAGGTTGCTAACGTGAGGCTTCACAGTGGGACCACTTTGCTCTCTGAGCACAGGAAGGGCATCACATAGGCTAACCATACGTCCCGTTTTGAACGGGACAGTCCCGTTTTTTAAGCATTTTTCAACCGTCCCGTTGTTTTGATAAAATCTCAATTTTGTCCCGTTTTTTAAACCCGGTGGGAATGGCATGGAAGGAGGATCCGAGCTGGAGCTGCCGATTGGAGGCAGCCCGGAAGAGGAAGCCCTCCCACCTATCAGCGCGTGGCAAAGGAGGTACTGGGGGGGCGGGTTTGCAGGTGGGAGCCAATTGCGTGGACCGGGGGTGGGGTTTGCAGGCAGGAGCCAATCACGCATACCGGGGGCAGGGTTTGCAGGTGGGAGCCAATTGCGCAGACCGGGGGGCGGGGACCCCTGTCTTTTTCATGAATACAGAATATTACATAAGACCCTGTCCCGTTTTGCCATCCCAATATCCCGTTTTGTCTCAAGGAAGTATGATCAGCCTAGCATCACATCCAATAGCATCTGCCACAAAATGTGAAAAAAGATCCAATTTCTGGTCCACCCTCAGCCATGGAAGTTCAGTGAATGACTTTGGGTCAGTCACTGTCTTTCAGCTTAACCTACCTGATAGGTTTGTTGTTGTGAGAAATAGGAGGGAACACTATGTATGCTGCCTTGAGCTCCTGAATAGACGGAGGGATATACTCTAATAAAGTCCAGAACAAATGACTTCTTACTTACACAGGGCTTTTTTACCAGCTCCTTCTACCTAGTGTCTTAGCACATTAAAACATCTGACCCATCTAGGCCAGTGTTTCTCAACCTCAGCCAGGCTGGGGAATTCTGGGAGTTGAAGTCCACACGTCTTAAAGTTGCCAAGGTTGAGAAACACTGCTCTAGGTTATAAAACTGTATCTGTGATAAGTGAATTAGATAAACTAGAAATAAAGGAATGGTGCTTATGCTTATATCCATGGTCTGATGACTTATTTGTGAAAATACCTCAATGGAGAAGCATAAAACACCATATTTTCCAATAGAAACAGTTCACAAATTCTGCTATGAACCCTCAGATGTTGCAAGATCTGATTACAGAACTCCATCATCCAGCCACAAAATTGGCATTTAGACAGAAGTCAAAAGTGTACATTTAAAAAGAAAAAAAAGGGGGGGGATTTCTCTGCAACTGGAGTACTTTGTCCAATTTTATTTCTTCCTCCAAACTTGGAATAATTTTGTAATCCAATTGATACATTCTTCACAAATGTTGTAATGCTTTCTGTTCATTTATATTAGAATTCTCATAGCAAAACTTGTTAATATGGATTATTAATAAAATATATGCTAATACCCTCACACACACATTTTTATATGGCCTGCCCTGCTTTTTAATATAGAATGTTAAATGAACAGTACACACCATGCATACAGCAAGAAAATTACTGGATAATTTTTCATCTCTTGAAAAATCCATATATGCCCACACAAACACAGATATGCACTCCCACAGACTTATTGGCCCATCTCTTATATATAGACTGTAGTGATTTGTAGCATAAAATAGAACCAGAAGGAATAGTAAAGAATTGCTTCTCTGGGAGGGTAATGAAATGTTTCAAACTGTAAATTACAATAAATAGCAAACGGCAGCAATCAATTTTTCTTCCAAATCATATTTTGACCATAGTAACACAAACTTAATAGGTTTCTATCTTTTGGATGATAAAAGAAAACGGGTCTGAGTGATCAATGTTTCTTTCTTTCTTTTTTTAAGGTACCAAGAAAATGGTATAGCTGAATGGAGAAACATTCTATTACCTATTACTGAAGAATTGTGCAAAGTTTGTGCATTTAAGTTCCTAGGTTTTACTTGCATGTTTGTCATCCAGTTTCTATTTGCAATCATTTCCCTTCCTCCTGATGTTGTTTGGAAACATATTTCTTAATTCTTTAAATATGACTTGGTCTTCAGTTTAAAAAAAAATCCTTTCCATCAGGTGAGTGATTGGAATTGATTTTGTGAAGGAGAAAGAACCCTTAGGCAGGCATTTTTATTGGGGCATACTATCAGCACATCTGGCTGATATTAGTTTTGCACCTGATCATGTCTGTAAGATTTAAAACGGGAAAGACAGTGGAATGGCAAGTACACTATCTGCCCCATCAGTATTGCTGAACTTAGCATAGAAAGCAATAACTATGGAAGTTTCCTAACATGGCTGGCTATTTAAAATGTTATCTCAGTTATACATTTGATTTAGTTGTTTGTTTAATATATTGCTCTTTCCATAAGAGAGCCCAAAGCAGGGTACAAAATAAGAATAAAAGAAATAACATACTGCAAAAAATATATATACACATATGTGAAGTGCTGTTGCATGCATATGTAAACCTGAAATGTAGTCCTATCATTTGAGAATAGGCAAGGGAAGAGGGAAGCACATTCAGACTTGCAAGATTCTATTACTATAGCTGTTCTAATAAAAGTAGTTTTAGATCTAATTGGCATTGGTTTCTTAGTCTGGTCTACCCTATAGGGCTGACATCAAGTCATGTGCAGTGCCTCCCAATCCAAGAAAGGGCACAATTGGCACAAAAGACAAAGTTGCGCAAAAGCTCTCATGGCCATAGCTGTCACCTTTCAAACAAGAGCACGAGTCCAGGAGGCCCCTCAAATTGCATGCCAGTTCTATATGTGGTAGTATATGTGGTAGTATAACCCCATCTAGAACTAAAGATACTAGATCACCTGATCCAGGAGGCCCTAAAATCTAAAGTCATTCCACCTTCCTAGGGTTGAGCTGAAGCCTGTTCTTCCCCATTCAACCCCCCACAGCCTCCAGACACTGAGAAAGAACCTCCACAGCATTGTTTGTTTGGCCCAGGGTGGAGATGTACAACTGAGTATCATTAGCATTCCCCATGCCATCTAATAATGTCACCCAGCAGCTTCTGTAGATGGACTGTAGCTTCTGTAGGACTGGGGAGAGCATCAAGCCCCATAGAGAACGGGGCATGGGCCCAACCTCTCCACCATCAGCACCAACTGCTTTTAATTCCTGCTTTAAATATCTTTTGCTTTCTACTTCTTTTTCCCCTCTGTGATTTACATAATGTTGCTTATGCCAAAAAAAGAACAGCACAATATGTATGTGTGTTTACATTTATGACAAGTGTTGTAGATTTTAAAACTTTAGTTGTTTTTTTAAAAGTCTGCTTTTTAATGTGAGGGAATAGAATAACATGCAGACAATGCAGAAAATTCACACGGAACAAGGTTTGATTGATGTGAACACCCTTCGCTGTAAATGCTTAATGAGCTTGGGGGAGGAAGAATTGAGTCCTATTGGAAGTCTATCTTTCCTTTTCACTGCACAATGATAGGAGCATAGATTGGGCCAATCTGAGAATTTATAACTTTGCAAAGCTCAGCCTAGATATTTATAAAGGCCATGTGCCTTGTTGACTGGAAGCATTCTACTAATTTTACAGGACTTTTCTTGTTCGACATCTTGATTTCTTGTGCAAGTGCTTTAAAAAACAAGAGGGAATTCTTCTACACAACTTAGAATGTATTGGCAGAAGTCTGTGCTTGCTAAGAAGTATATGTGATTCTTAATATTTTTTAAAAAAAATCCTGCAGTGATTAAGTATTGGAGGAATAAAGTTATTTAAATACTGTTTTATTTAAATAGTTGCTGTACATAAGTGTGACAGCAAAGTATTTATTAATATAATTGTTCTAATTTGTTTGACAATATGCTTCATTTTATTTTTTCTAGTCTGTTTTCCAGAGGGTAAAGGGAAAATTTATAAAGTATAAATTTATTAGTCCAATAAAAAGTGAATAAAATCTGATGGGAACCATAGTGATATTTGATTGCCAATCATTTTCCAGAAGTAATTGAAGGTGTTAGTTTTAACCTTTAAGATTTAGGGCCTGACTTTCTGAAGGATTACCTATCTTGATATGAACATTAATGCTGATATTACGGTCAGCTGGAGTGGCCCTCTTAAAGACATCCTCATTTTCTGAAGTCATTTTCTCAGGCTCACAGATGAGGGCTTTCATTGTTGTTTTCAAGCTGTGGGATGTCTTTCCTCAGGAGTTGTGTTAAGTCCCCCTCTTTCTGATTTCACCTTCTTCTTCCGAACCCTGCCTTTTCAGTCGAAGCTGGATTAAGAACTGAGCTGGGTTTAACTGGTTTTATGAGATTTTTATTGTGACAATCATGAATTCTACAGTCACAAAAGCAAGAATGAAATTATATAAATAAATTAATACCAGACTTTGTCTGAAGTAGAATAAACAAATGGATCTGTCTATTTTTTAATCCAATTTAATATTCAGCTAGATTATTTTGATAGTGTTAAAATCATTTATAATTGAGAATCACTGAGCTACAAAACCTTGGCACTGGATTTACTTCGTAATGAAATTGGTTAAACTTCTTAAATGGTTTTGATATCCTGACTTACAATTAAATTAAAAGCCCCCCAAAAATCCTGAGTGTAGCCCTGGAGCCCTATAGATAAATGAAAATTGTCCCTGTATATCAGCTGCCAGCTGAATTCTTACTCCATGTGAAACATATTTCATTGAACTCAAGCATTCCTATTTATCTCTTGCTTTTTGCATCTGTGTACCTTCTTTTTCAGTTGACTCATGATAGCATATGAAGGCAAGGTCTGTGCCTGCAATTTACCTTTACAAAAACCATTTTCATAATTAATCATTGTATGTATTGTATCTTGTCTCCTTTGGCCCTTAGGAACTGGGGGAGAAATATCTGCTTCTTTGGAAAATGCTAAGTTATAACATAAATTAAGAAGTTATTTAAAGAACTGGAGAATAGGTCACATACTGTAAGTGCAAACAAAACCCTAGCAATTTTTGCTTCATTAGTTAAATATGAATTTGTTTCCAGTAGACAAGGAATGCAACTTTCAACTGATATAGAAAAAGCACAACATATTTATCTCTAGGTGGAAATTTTTTTACTTTCAAAATGACATATAAGACAATAGTTGTAGCTCAATTAAAATGAGAAAATCTGAAGTATGATAGAGCTAATAATTAATTATTATTAATCTGAAGAGTTATAACTCCAATTACAACATATTTTTGTGACTCATTCTACTTTTGGCTGAAAGTTCTGGCAGGATTAATTAAGGCCTACTGGATAGAAGCATATAATTACTTGGAAAGCAAAGTTGCCATCTTTGTACATATGCATGTATATGGAAAGGAAGACCCAGTGCATGACAGGAAGAAATTTAGTAGGTCTGCCTTTCCATAGCATCTGTTGAATTAAGTAATTAAACAGAACAACATCCTTTGCTCTAAGGCAGTGTTTCTCAACCTTGGCAACTCTAAGATGTGTGGACTTCAACTCCCAGAATTACTCAGAGTTGAACTCCATACATCTTAAAGTTGCCAAAGCTGAGAAACACTGCTCTAAGGTATTTCCAAATGAGATGCAGATCTGGTCAAGGACTGAGAGAAGCTGCTTACTATTTCCCAGCATTTCCTTGTAACGGTTGCAATCCCTATTTCAAGAAGTAAATCCCATTTCTTATGGTGATGCCATTGGAAGAGATGCCCAGGATGCTCTGCCTCTCAGCACTTTGCTCCTGGAAGCCTGAGATGTTCGTAAAATCAGTAGCCACCATGCCAGAATAAGGAGCAGACAAAGACAAAGGAGCTTGACTCCCATACTGAGGAAGAATGCTAGCAAAAAAGCATGCTAGTTTAAAGGGAAACTGAGGGGAGAGGAGGAGGCAGCAATTATTAGCCAATCATTGAGTGGTGATTGGCTGACAGGTCTCCACGCATAGCTATCACTTGGGAACGCAGATGCTAATTGGTGGGCAGCTCTCTGGGAGCACTCTAGATTTGTAGACAAAGCCCCTTGGATCAGTCTCTGCTGATTTTAATCAGTTCCCCTAGTTCTCATGTGGCCATATGTCTGCCTCTATTTTCAGGGTGATGGAAGAGTGTGATTCAGATGATTCTTCATACCATGCAGTCAGATAAGATCTTTCCATATGTGTCAAGCAATTATAGAATGCTTTCCCTTCAGATTTAGATTTTTCTATGCTGGGACCTTTTTTGTATGGAGTAGTCAGTCAGTTGAACCCTCACTATCTGTGGTCTAAAACATTATAGTTTAGGCTCCATTCCATTTCTTTCTTTCTTTCTTTCTTTCTTTCTTTCTTTCTTTCTTTCTTTCTTTCTTTCTTACTTACTTACTTACTTACTTACTTACTTATTTATTTATTTTAATCTACTTGATGCCACCCAACTTCAAACAATTCTGGGTGGTTCACAATACACCAAAACAATATAAAAACAGTATTTCCCAGATCAACTGTATTAGAGATATACAGGCCCTGGAGAAGGGTAAGAAAACCTGAGTGCTCTCCAGATTTTTCAGATGTCAGATCTAAAGCACTGCACAAATCTAATAACTGGACCAATATAACTTGGTCAGTATAAGTAATACTATTCTGCAGCTCCATATGACATATTCCAGTTGGGGCATGCTCCTTCTAAAATGTATCCTACTGAGTTCTGTAAGACTTATTATCAAATTTATCCCCATCTAAATTGTTTTATTGGCTTTGCTCTTGTACACCATTCAAAGTTCCTATGGAAGGAAAAATAATATACAAATAAAATAAATCCATATTGTTTTGGATAACACCGAAGATTGAGAACATATGGCATGCTTCTAAATGAAACTAACAGAGATGCCAGGGATACTTATTTTATTTAAAATGTAATTTATTATACTCTTAATCCAACAAACAAAAATGATCTCCGTAAAAGAATAAAAAGATAATAAAATCAAAAAGAAAGCTGAGGCACACTGCTGGCTCATGCTAAATCTGTGGTCTACCATGACACCCAGATCCTTCTCACAAGTACTACTGCTAAGCCATGTGCATCTGTTTTTTCTTTCCTTCTGGAGACTGTCTCTGATGGTGATAATGTGCTTCATCCAGGAAGCATTGTGAGAGGCAGAATCTTGACAAATGGCCCCTCCCTCTGGTAAGCACTTGTTCATTTAAAGCATTAAAAGAAAAGAAAAGACCCTGTCTCTGCCACCTCGTACAACAATAAAGTAAGTTCAACTTAATTGCATGAACAGTCCAGCTCAATCATTTTTTTCCTTCAAATTTTAAGCCCCCCCCCTCAAAAAAAAAAGGCAGGGGAGAAGAAACCATTACAAAAGTTAGCCTTCAAAAGCACACAGTGAAATGGAACAGATTTTATTTGTTCCATAATTCTTAGCAAAAATAGCAGCATCCTTTGAAGAGTATTGATTGGTCCTGCTTTATCAGACATAGACGTTAGGTTATCCAAGGCCACACATTATTTGGTCTTGGTCTGATAACACAGTAAAATATGTTTTCTAAGGGAAAGTTGACAAAATATTGGGGCAACTCTATCGATGGAAGAAATTGTACTGATATGGACTTTTTATTTAGCAATATTTACTGGTAAGGGTGCTTCAGGAGTTTGTTTGGACTGCTTTTCACAGTAGACCAACTTGATTGGCATCTCCCAGAGCAATGTGTGGGTCTGTCATGATGGCACCCCTGCCACCCTGACGTGGTAAAGCAGGTTGCCTAAGCATATCACCCAGCCAAGGCACCGAAGCTTTCAGTGGGAAGGAACTCAGCAGCAAACTGCCAGACAGACAAATCGCCAGACAAATCACCTAGAGGAGAGGTGTGGATTAGCCGGAAGGCATTCAGCACCTTCAATGGAAAGCACCGGAGGGGCGCAGAGCAGGTGAGAGACAGAGAGGAATATAATTGATTAACACATTCTAAGGGGAGGGGGGAAATTGGGAACCTATTAAACTGCACGATTGTGTAACTATAATTCATTTGAATCTTTAAAGTGAAATGGATCACTCGCTATAAATAAAACTTTTACATATCCTACGTGGCGTGTATTGGAGCTTTCATTTATTAGTAGAAGGATCGGAGCCTCACAGGGTCAAACATTAGTATTGTTAATATTATATATTGATATGTGTCCTACTTTTTCATCAGAGAAGGATGCTCAAAGTAACTGACAGCAATGAACAGAAGGATTATAATAAATTATAAAAATCACAAAGTCCTAGGTAACATCACCTTAATTTAAATAATAATAATAATAACTATTGTTGGAGAGTTTTTCTTCACTGCATTTCTTGACCCAGTTCTCAGTTCAAAAAACACACCAGGTTTGTTGTTATGGGGAAAATAGCAGGCATGAATATTATGTACGTCTCCTTGCGTTGTACAAGATAAAGGTGGGATATACTGTAAATCTAATAATAAATATTCAGAAGGGAAAAAAGTATAGAATGGACATCTTAACAAATGTATGAGAAAATGACATAGATACAACCATCTCTATTTTCCAGCAATATTTCTTAGACTATTACAGGGGATCTGTGTGAGTTTCTTATGGTCACATATTTCATAAGGTACGGGGCATGAGAAGTGGCACTGAAACTTGTGCTAGTCCTCTTCCACTTGCTTAACTGTTATTCTGGCAGAGGTGGGGGTGATGGAATGAGTTTTTTCTAAGAATGTTAAAGCTGAAATCTATACCCGTTAACTTGGGAATAAGACCAATTGAATTTAGTGGAGATTTTTCCTCAATAGACAAGATTCCACTTTCTGTATATAACAATATGTAGCCTGGAAATGCTGTCTGTAATTTCTTCGTTGGAAGGTTATCTTGTCTTTTCACCAAAGTTATATTGCTCATTTCCCAATCTTCCTTAGGAAATACAAGTTCCAACGGAATCCCAAATGGTCTTTTGGCTATTTATGACCAAGTTTAGTTCTTACAAGGGAGAAGAATGTTATGTGTCTTAAATGGTTCTTTAGGGCCTGTCTAGAAAAAGCCATTTAATTTAGTGGTAATGGGTATTACAAAACTGCTTCTCATATAACAGGTTGTTCATGTCTTCCCAGCTTCCTAGGTGATGAACAGTTTTGGTATCACTTGTGTTGTTCATTTAGAAGGAGGCAATAACAGAAGAGATGAACTGACTGTTTATTAACATCAGCTTGAACTCAGGTCTGACCTAGAATAAAAAGGAACTTACATACAGCGAAGAACATACTATTGCTCCCCATAACACGGGTAGGTTCAATTTCTGGTAAATATCAACTCCCTCACAACCCAAAATATTATTTTAAATAACTACCAGAAGCAAGAGCTTATGTTTTTGCAAGAGTACATCACCACTTTCTCCATCCTTTCCTTTTTACTTTTAATCAAAAACTTCAGAAATGAAAAACATCATAATTCATATGGAAAATTGCTTGGAAGTCTAAAAAAACAGTTTAAATTAGGGTTCTAGTACCTTGGGCAAACCTATATATGGTCTAATTTTTATCTTCTCAAAACTTGTTTCCCTTCTTCCAATCACAGTATAAGCTAGAAGAATAAAAAAGTAGTTTTCAAAGGCTCTGACATTGTTAGAAAGTAATTTCTTAGTGAGAAAAATAAATGACCTAGTTATTTGCAGTAGACAGTTTTTTCAGAGATTTTATTGTTGAATGCAGTTTGTTTTTGTTTTCAGTTTTGAATTCACTCTGTTTCAAAGTTGGTATGTTATTTTTGTTTGGAGAAATATTCTATGTCTGCTATTTAAACTTCTTTAACAAACTAAGGACAATCTAATGTTGTGCTTCTTCTACTAGAAGTTTATGGTGCAAACATTTGAGGGCAATGGTATTTCTTTAATTTTATTAAAATATACAGTCTCATACATACTGTAAAAGGTAAAGGTTCCCCACACAGATTTTCTGCAGTCGTGTCCGACTCTAAGAGCCGGTGCTCATCTCCGTTTGTTAGCCGAAGAGCCAGCGTTGTCCGAAGATGCTTCCGCGGTCATGTGGCCGGCATGACGCACACGGAACGCTGTTACCTACCCACCGAAGTGGTACCTATTAATCTACTTGCATTTGCATGCTTTCGAATTGCTAGGTTGGCAAGAGCTGGGGCTAGTGTGGGAGCTCACTCCGTCACACAGGGCTAGGGATTCGAACCTCCGAACTTGCGATCTTCCGATCAACAAGCCTTACATTAATTACTGAAGACTGTAATATAATTTTTCCAAATCCCCCCCAAATATTCAAACCCAAAATGGGAATTATCGGCAGACATGGTAATATGTACCAATTTGATTAGAGCCCCACCAACAGAATCTTGAAATATTTGAATTAATATACTGCAATTTTAAGACAGTGTAGTACCAAGTATGAATTATTTTATAGTCAATTACAAGACTTGCTGAAGTAGATTTAAAAGAAAATTTATGCCATAACCAGTTTCAAGAGAACCCATTGTATCTAATATTAGATTTCTAATTTTACTGAAGATGGGTTTTATAAATTTTATTTTAAATGATGAGAATATACATTCTTTATATGCTGTTAAAGTTCTTGTTGGGTAAAATCTCATGAGCTTATAAAATTTATTTCATTTGTCTTCTGTGAAATCAAACTGGAATATATATTTTTGGAATATATTCAACAGAAATAAATTTCCCATGAACAGTCAAATCTCTAATCCTGCTATGTCCTCTAATTTCCCATTTCTTGAATTAATTTTATAAATCCTTGTGTTTAAAACTTGGATGATCAAGAAATTATCAAATTAGTCATGCTTTTAAATTTATACTTATTCCTTTACCATGTGTATCTATGAATATATATTTTAATCTGTTCAATCATGTCCAATTCTTGGACAAGCCCCTGCAGTTTTCTTGGCAAGGTTTTTCCGAAGTGGTTTGCCATTGCCTCCTTCCTAGGGCTGAGAGAGAGTGACTGGCCCAGAGTCATCCAGCTGGCTTTGTGCCTAAGGCAGGACTAGAACTCACAATCTCCCATTTTCTAGCCCAGTGCCTTAACCACTACACCAAACTGGCTCTCATCTATGAATATAGATTTATGCTTAAACAATGTGTTCAATGTGTTCAAAACCAAATGTCAGTACTCTTTATATACCTTCTAGCTGGGGGTACAGTATGTGAGCAAAAATAGGTTGGCTTGCAAGGTAGTCTGAAAATTAGAGATCCTAGTTTTCAGAGAACAGCATGAGTATTTATTTATTTAATTTTTATCCCGCCTTTATTATTTTTATAAATAACTCAAGGCGGCGAACATACCTAGTACTCCTGCCTCCTCCTGTTTTCCCCACAACAACCCTGTGAGGTGAGTTGGGCTGAGAGAGAGTGACTGGCCCAAGGTCACCCAGCCAGCTTTCATGCCTAAGGCGGGACTAGAACTCTCAGTCTCCTGGTTTGCTATTGGCTCCTTCCTAGGGCTGAGAGACAGGGACAGGCCCAAGTTCACCCAGCCAGCTTTCATGCCTAAGGTGGGACTAGAACTCACAGACTCCTGGTTTCTAGCCCAGCACCTTAACCACTACACCAAACTGGCTAAATTGGTCTTTGGCTCTGCTTGTGGCATACTGGCAAAAATGTGCCAAAACTGACCCGAACTGCCAAATCATTAGCAGGGAATGCTGCATCGCCAAGAATTTCTAAAGCTGGAAGCCCAGTCTTCATCTTCTTTATCTTACCAAAAAGCATTATTTGCAAGCCCATGACAGAACATTTCACTATTTTTTTATGTTTGTTTCTCCTAAGGTTTATTTAACACTGGGTTGTAAATCTGGATTATTTCTGGATAACTTGATTATAGACCAATTAGGTCTGTCTTGCAAAATGTAGGAAACTCTAATCTTAAAGACCTTGACCTGACTTTAATCGGGATCTCAGAATAGGGCAGATTAGGGATACCATGCCAAAGGATATCAGTAAAGCTAATTACAAATGTGAGCTCTTTTCCTTCATTTTAAGTATTTTTACTATAAAATTAAAATTAATATCAATATGTACCAGGAAAGAGCATAGCATATACAAAAGAAAAGAAAAGCAAATAGAAGAGTAGCTTCCATAAAAGACTCTCTTCTCACATAATGTTACTAATTCATACTTCAGAGAAATTCTGGGTTCTCATAAGAGCATGTTCTCCACAACAGCAGGTAAGCAGGAAGTGAAGTTTTCTTTCTCCCCATCCATCATCCATCATCATCATCCCAAAACATCCAGAGCACCAATTGAACACCATTGGCATTGACAAAATCACCACCAGTCAATTGCAAAAAGCAGCTTTACTTGAAACATCCTGCAAGGATACCTTTAATGTTATTAAACATCTGACATATGAACTCCCCGACATGAATTATCCAAACATTTGGCAACCCTTTTACAGACCCACATCGGACAGACTCCATCCCACATCAAAGACTCAGGACACTTCATCAACAAAATCAGCACCCTAAAACTCAACCACACGGACAAAGTGGTCAGCTTTGACGTGGTCTCCCTGTTTACCAAGGTGCCAGTAAGGAACACCCTGGCACTCATCAAGCAAATCTTCCCAGAAGACATTACAGCTTTATTTCAACACTGCCTAACAACTAGTTACTTTCAATGGGAGAATGAGTTCTACGAACAGATGGATGGCGTTGCCATGGGAAGCCCCCTGAGCCCAGTCAAATTCAAGTAGCAAACTTTTACATGGAACATTTTGAAAAACAGGCTTTGGAATCGGCTCCCATTACACCAACAGTCTGGTTCCGGTTCATGGATGACACCTTCACAATTTGGAGTCATACTGAAGAAGAACTGGAGGAATTTCTGGACCACCTAAACGGCATCCACCCCCAATATACAATTCACTATGGAAAAAGAAACTGACGGCAAACTTCTATTTTTAGATATGCTGGTCATACACAAACCAGACCTCAAACTAGGACACAAAGTATACAGAAAACCCACCCATATCTGCACAAAAATTCCAATCACCACCCACGACAAAAGAGAGGCATGATCAAAACCTTGGTGGATCGTGCTAATCGAAACTGTGAAACCCAATTTCTCAACAATGAACTTAACCATCTGAATTGGGTCCTACAGGCGAATGGCTATTCCAAGAATGAAATAAAAAGAGCCATCAAACCAAGAAAACAACATCCAACTGAAGAAAAACAGCCCCCCACAAACAAAGTATTCCTGCCCTACATCAAAGGAGTCACTGACTGCATGGGAAAACTGATGGAAAAACACAACTTTCAAACAGTCTTCAGACCCACCAGAAAAATACAACAAATGCTAAAATCAGCTAAAGACAAAAGGGACCCCCGCACCGCTGCAGGAGTATACCGCATACCATGCAGCTGCGGACAAGTATACATCAGAACCACAAAACGAAGCATTCACACCAGGATAAAAGAACACGAAAGACACTGCAGACTACAGCAACCGGAAAAATCTTCAGTAGCTGAACATGCTCTCAAGCAAACGGGACACAAAATCCTATTTGAAAACACAGAAATACTGGACAACACCAAAAGCCACTACACCAGATTATACAGAGAAGCCACTGAAATTCATAAACACCAGCACAGTTACAATAAAAAAGAAGAAAGTCTAAAAATTAGCAAAACCTGGCTACCAGTCCTGAAAAACACAGCCTGCAAAAGGTCAACGAACTCAGTCCAACCACCAGGACATGGGAATACTTCTCACAATGAACATGCTAATCACGCTCATCAGCCACTCGTTAACATTTCAACATAACAAAAAACCCCACCTAATCTCCTATAACTTAGCTCTATAAATAGAAAACAAACAAAACATTGCCACTCTACCTGGGCACAGAGATTTCGCTTCTGTCTGTGCTCCTGCCCTCTGAAGATGCTGGCCACAGATGCTGGCGAAATGTTAGGAACCACAACTTCCAGAACATGGCCACACAGCCCGGAAGACCCACAACAGCCTCCTTCCCTTACTTTCGCCACCACCACCACCACCACCACCACCACCACCACCACCACCAAATACTTAGAGAGGTGACCTTTTGCTCAGATTTAATGCCACTACTACCTATGGGAATAAAATGAGCATTGTGGGGAGATGGAGAAAGCATGTAGGCATCCTTTTGAAATATGGATTTGATTATAAATATCATCAGTACCGATCACCTTGAATGCAAGAGGAAGAAACTAGTTTTAAGACAGTCATTGTTTAAGATAATCAGAACTGGAAAGTCTTTTGTGAATTTGTCTTGGGCAAGGGAATGACTTAAGAGCCCCCTGAATAACACAAAACAGGCAAATACAGTATAAAAACTGAGTTTGTGGCCACCCAGTGAGCTAGGCTGTCAGTTCTGAGCTCTCCCCCTTTTTGCAAACCTCTGCTTATCCCAGAAAAACTCTTTGAGTCATCTGTGACCAAGTACCTTTAATGGCCTGGACTTGACCCCAGCCAGTGCAACTACAAAGTAGTCAGAGGCCTGTCAAGGTCCTCCACTGAGGAGTTTCAGCCCCAAGGAGGCTGCTCTGACTTCTAGAACCTGAGCTTAGTCCCTCACGTGTGGTAGGTAGGTAGGTAAAATTTATTACGGTCCTTGACCAGCATATGTACATATATGCATACATACATAAAATTCTACATAGTTTGTAAAAATAACAAAAATAAATTAAAAGAGTTGAAAAGGAAGGGGAGAGGACTGAGTCTTGAAGGTATCAAAGAAATGCAGTTTTATTAGACAATATTTGCTGCTTCACTGTAATGTGCTGTGAGAATAACCTTGAGGGACAGGAGGAAGAGCCGCAACCAAGACAACGGTCAAATAAAAGAAATCCGAGTCCAAAGCAGGAATGGAATTTGAAAAGGCGTTTCTGACTGGACCCTCCCTAGTTCTCTTTGGGATAAAGGCAGGGAGGGGGAAGGCACATTCAGATTTGCAAGATTCTGTTACTGTAACCTTATAATAAAAGTAGTATTAACATTAATAACTTTGGCTCCTACTCTGGTCTACCTCCAAGGGCTGACATTCACCCTCATGGCAGCAAGGCAAAATTTGACTACATAATGGGTAATAGTGATTTTATGATCTGCTGGAAGGTAGGAGACATACCAGTGATCATCCCAAATTAGTACGTTGTGCAAGGTCAAGTAGAAAATACAATGCAACAGGACATCTGCATATCCTCTATGGCATGGGAGTCAGAAGGGCAAAGTCATTCACGGAAGGGAAATTTTGGGTATTTATCTTTAATGACTGCTGAAGGGAGTTGATTGGATCTAGCCAAAGGCTGCTTTGACTCCTGGGAGCTGAGCTTAGCCCCTCCAGTGTGTTGTCCGGAGCAGCCCCTGCTGAGCTGGGAAGCCTGGAAAAGCCAGGCAATCTGATCAGCTGCTGATCAGAACTGACCCTGAACTGCTCTGAGTCCCCAGCACCAGGGGAAGACTTGCTTCAGAGCTAACCCAGCCCCAAAGCACCGGTGAACAAGTGTTGATAGGCACCCCTTCCCTTCCTTCCCATCCTTCAGTGAGCTGCTGGAGGTTCTATCTACCACCACTTCTCAAGACCTTGGGGAGTAAGATGGTGCCACCAAATGATGCTTCAGTCCTCCTTCCTCCCCCCCCCCCCATTATCTACATAGCTTTTCAGCCGCCTCCTCCTCTTTTCTTTTTTCTCTTACCTATAGCCTGACTTTTCAGTCCCGCTTTTCCTTTTTCAGGCCTCCTTCTCCTGCTGAACTCCTGACTCCCAAAGCTTTGGCTTGGGCACCAGCATGCCTCTCTCCTGCCTGCCAGAACCTGTCTCTGAGGCCAAGAAAAAGGCCCGGAGAGAGCAGATGCCAGACTCGCCCTCTTCCCTAAAAACTGCAATGTTCATGATGCTCCATCATTAGCCTCCAGGGATTCTTCATGGCTGTTCCCTCTTCTTAAATGGTCTTTTCCCATCAGGCACTATTTCTCCAGTGACTGCTACTTTCCCCCTCACAGCCATTTTCTTCCCACTGTTATTTCCCCCATTGAGTGTTTTGTGGATGTTTTTCATGTTTTCATTGCTATTCACTCAACACCATTAGTTGTTTTAAAGCCTATTCCCCGTCCAATGCTGTTTCCCCAGTGATCGCTCCTTTCCTCTTCACTGCCATTTCCCACTGACAGGCTTTCTTTGTGTGGTTCCTCAATAAAATCCAGCCCCCTTCCCTGAGGCTCACAATCGCCAATTTTGAGGTCCTTCTTTGCTTCAGGATGCATACTTTTTAAATGCTCTTTAGATAAAGACCTTGCTTGCATGCTAGTGCCTGCTGCGTGATCCCTGCATAACAGGAAGGAATTGCTTTGATCAGAGTAACTCCAAGAGGTGCTGTTTGATTACTTTTGGTGTTTATGTGTGTGTGTGTGCGTTTGTGAGATAGATAGATAGATAGATAGATAGATAGATAGATAGATAGATATACAGATATACAGATATACAGATATACACACATGCATACACACACGCACACACTTCCAGTCCATGATCTAATATGGTTCAATCAGATGGGCATTTCTAATTATATAATTTCAGGAATGCCAGCAGTTACCCAGATTCAGTGGAAACAGTAGTGTTTTTGTGAAATAAGATAATTTAATGTATATTTTGTATTTTTGTTTGAATTGAGCACGGAAGGTGGCTTATACTTTCAAACAGAGTAGACATAGTTGTTTGTCTTTCTTATCTAATGTTGAAAGGCTGCATTCTGGCTGAATGAAAATCTTTGTTTAAAGTTCGGCATGCTTCTCCAGTTGAACCTATGTCATCCAAAGTAAGCTCTTCTGAGTCTGGTGGTATTTACTTCCAGATACTCATTCAAAAGACTGAGTTCATGCCACCCTAAGAAATGAAGCATTGCACTATGTACTATTGTTGTTTGGTACAGGTTGTATGTGCAAGTTTATCCATATTGTTTATGTGCACTGTCATCATGAGCTCTTCACCTCAAAAGTTACCGGTATGCTCTTATCTACATGTGGGTACATACATAGAGTTTAAGGAGAGGATGAGGAGTTAATAGTAAATACTGTAGCACTATTACTCTCACATATTCTTGTTTCCCATAAGATTACTCAGAGAACTTCTAGAATCTGCTGCAGAACCTCTACCTCCTTTTCCTTCTCAGATCATTTCTTGCATAAAGTAATTTTCATTAAGGTTAGAAAGCGCCAGAGCCAATATTAAGCAAAGGATAAGGGATATGAATAAAATCATGGATTAAATATGTCACTGGTTCCAAGTCATTAGGTAAAGGTAAAGGTTTTCCCCTGCACAGTCGTGTCCGACTCTAGGGGCCAGTGCTCATCTCCGTTTGTTAGCCAAAGAGCCAGCGTTGTCCGAAGACGCTTCCGTGGTCATGTGGCTGGCATGACACGCGCGGAACGCTGTTACCTTCCCACCGAAGTGGTACCTATTCATCTACTTGCATTTGTGTGCTTTCGAATTGCTAGGTTGGCAAGAGCTGGGGCGAGTGTGGGAGCTCACTCCGTCACACGGCACTCAGGTCTCGAACCGCTGACCTTCCGATCAACAAGCCTGGCGTCTTAACATTATGTGGATAGAATCCATTGTTCCCTGAAGCCAGCAGATTATCTATTTGATACAACACTTCCCAATTTCAGAAGAACTTTCACAGTGGCAAGGTGCAATGCCTTACCCAAAGCAGTTTATTTGGGAAAGACAGGAAATTCCATCCTGTAAAAAAGAGTTTGTCTAGGGAGGTTGATCGATAGCACACGTCCTCCTAAATTAAGTATTTATAGAGATATACAACACTCTGGTTCTGTAGTCTTCCCAGTGTTTCCAAGATGTACCACAAACCACTTTTTTGCTTCAGATCCAGAGAGAAAAAAAGACAGACACACAGAGAAAGATGTTTAAATTTTGTGGAATGGCTTGTAGGATCAGAGAAGAAAAATGTATCACAGCCCCTTGATAGGCACAAGACAGTTTCTCGATTTTAACTGTGAAATCAATTTCTTTTAGCATTTTAGGTTTGGAGATATTTTATGCTGATTTATACCATCTTGCATATGTATATATTGGACAATCAGGGCACTGACAGGATCCCTTTTAACCAGGGTTCTGGCTTGGCCATGGGACAGGAACCACATCAGTCACTTTTGCAGATGACCTGTGGTATGATCTGGATCCGATGGTTTACTTCTCCTTGTACTGTTAGATCTCTCTCAGAGGCACTTGATACCACTTCCAGATGGGTGAAGCAGAGAGAGGAGAGTTTGAACCCTTGGGCTTTCCAATGTAGGGGATCCCAGGATTCAGCCCTCTCCCTCTTATTGTTTAATTATTATTTTTTTAAAATTATTGCTTTAATATAGAAAAAGAGAACAGAAAACATAAAAAAAAGGAAAAGGAAAAGGAAAAGGAAAGAAGCATGGAAACTTATCATATTTACAACAAACAGCTCAGCTTTTAAATACAACAATAAACCTTAACCATATGGAATAATATTCATCAATTCTTCCATTTCATTAACTGAGAACCAATTCAAAAATAGAGAATGAACATATATCTTCAGCCTGGAAATCTGGAGTGGCAGAATCTTTCCTCTGTAACAGAATTATCTTTTTTGCTTCACCCAATGCTCAGTAAATCCATAATTCTTCCTACATTGACCACTTCCAAATGCTTGATAATATATTTCAAAATCATGTTCGTGATTTAACTGGACCCTTAATCCATTTATAACTTTTTAAGATCAAAACCTTATTTAGCTTTTTGCTATTTATTTCAAATTCTTTAAGTTCTTAAGCTTATAATTAATTTTTCTTTTGTTCAGAGTTGAAACTAAACTCACTGGTGACTTTTCAAACTTGTCATTCCAAAGGTCATTAATAGATTTAAGATGATTAATAGGCAATATCTGAAAGTGATTAGAAAGTGAGGCTTGCAAACTTAGTGTCCTTTAAAAGTCTCCACCATGGTTGCGAGCAAGATGGCTAATCCCTTCATCTCCCGGTGATCCAACCTGCGGAAGACCACTGTCCTGCAGTCTCCTCTGAGGAGCAGCCATCTGGAACATATGTAGGCAATCTCCCATCCTCTCCTTGTCCAGAGAGGTTCTGAAGAACCAGTCTACTCACCAACTACTCACCACAGTTGTCTACTCACTGGTTCTTCAGTCTTTGCCACTTTCTTTGATGTTCTCTTTGAGTGGCTTCTATCCTTCTCCTTTAAAACAAAGTATTATTTACTCCATTTACTCCAGTGTGGAGTTTTGTCTTAAGCATAAAACTGCTTAAGTCTTGTAACCCTGGTTACAAAGATGGAAAACTGGGGCCTTTTATTTAAAAGATTACTCCTGGGAAGGGGGAATCCATGTTTTGCCCTTTCATATCTCAGGAACAGGGGCATCTCCCCTTTCAAGAACAGCTTGAGTTGCAGTCAAGGGGAGGTTACTCAGCTGTAATGAAGTGTTGTAATAACACTCAGTCTGTATTACTATGGGAAAAGATTAGCCCAAGCCTGTATTACTGCATCGCCCAATTCAAGACTTAGAGAGGTTAGTCGTCTTGACAGTTTTTTAGATCCAATGACTCAATAGTTCTGAAAGAGAACAAGAAACAGTTTCAGCCTTTCAGAATAATCATGCCCAAACTTGAAGTGAGCTTTTAAAAAACTGATTAACAATAACACATTTAAAATGAAAGTGCAAGTTAATTTCTGAATTACACCATTAGTACATAATTAATTTCCCTGCTCTGTGAAATATACCTCTGATGAGCTTAATTACCTGCCCCAGGTGGAAGAGCTACACTCAGCCACCCTGAAACACAGAGGGAATGAAAGTGGGGAGACCCCAGGAAGAGTCCTGGCAGGATAGTGGGGTTTGTGATGGACAAATCTCATCCCCTCCTTGTTATCAAGCCCTTTGCAGTTTTCTCCTCCCTCAGCCTTTTTTGTACCCCATAGTTTTGTTGTTTTATAAGATTTGTGATCAGAGTTATGGAAAATATTGAGAGACAAGCTTGCAGTAAAAAAAACATTGCTTTTATTTAAAACAAAAGAACAAAATTGAATCTTGCTTTTCTTCAGCAGAAGAGAAGCACATGGCTTAAGTACTTACATTTTAGAAACACAATGAAGACAAAGAGATAGCAGAGACCAGAACAAAAGCAGAGATAACACTTTTAAAGCTTTTTACAATTGCAACTTGGCCATATCTGAGTGGACAAGGCTTAGCATGTGACCAAACACCTAGGCAACAGATTCCCAATATGGGCAAAGCTTAAACAGGTAATTCTGATTGGCTAAAAACTCCCAGACTAGCTGGCTCCAAGTAAATTAACATTCCTGAGAAAGGGGGGGTGAACAAGTGCTCTAGGAAAAAAGTTTGAGGCTTGGCTTTTAAAACTAGCCTTCCATTTTTCAAGACATAAAAAATATATGCAACACATAGAACTGCAGCAAATAGAGCTTTTGTCAAAATGGTGAAACGTACATTGTGACATCACAATGCAAGTTCTTCCCCTTACCTACTTGCGTGAGATGTCATGATGCAAGTTCAAAAGGTGTGGAGTCTGTGTGGTAATGTCACAACACATGCTAGTCATTTGTCCCCTTTCCCCTTACCAATCCTCTGTGGACACACATGCCTCATTGATCATCTTCAAGGGCAAGAAGTAGCCATGGAATGATTTCTAATGGAAAGTCAGCACAAACCTCCCATCTGAAGAAGGGCACTCTGTGACTTCTTTTCCTTCAAAGGAAAACCTCCAAAATGAAGGTAATTGTACTGGGCACACTTATTAATCAGTATCTTTAGCCAAAGGTATATCATGCCAAATTCTAGCATTCTGTTGGTGTGAGCAGGAAAAGGTGAAGCATATACTTGATTATCTTCTTCAAATTAATCAGAGCCAAATGCCTTCTACATTGACTTAGGTTACATGTAATTGCTTGTCTGCAACTTGATCCTAGATTGCATGTTTGCATTTTTTCAGAAAGTTGCTCCATTGATTTCAGTGAGACTTCAGTGTCTGCAGCATGCCACTTTGATCTCAGTATAGAGACTTGTGGAGTTTTGTTGTTGTTGTTGAAGGCAGGTGGACAAATACTGAATTTAACTCTCTGCTTGCACTGTAGCATAATGTTGCCATAGCATCCCAATGATGGGATGTTCCCAGGGTTAGCTATCACTGAAAGTGGAACTGTGATTTAAAAATGGGGGGAAATGCAGAAGCACTTTAAGTCTCCCCAGTGCTGCTTACAGATCTCCCTATGACACTATGATTGCAAATGCATCATCTCAGCAGCTTTGAAGTGTAATGTCACTCTCTTTCATGTGTGCCATTAAAAATAAATGCTGCTGAAGGTTAAAACCTTTTGTGATATTTGAGTTGGAAAAAGTGTTTCACAATGTTTCAGCAAGTGTTTCTGAACGTTTTTAAATGAAAATCTGATTTTGCATAGTTCATCATGAGCTGCATAATAATATTGGGTTTAATCAAAAATATATTTTAAAAAAATATTCCCATGCTAAATGGCATATATAAATATAGACTGCCATAGGGTTCCTTCCTCCCCCCCCCCAAGTGGTGGCTTTGTTTTAACAAAAGATCACTTCCCCTCACCCAGAGAAGGTATTTTTATTTTCACCTGTCTTGATCAATTGCAAGCCCATATGCCCTATCCCATTCTGTTCCCAAGGATCCTCTAAGTGGCAGTGCAGTTTTTGGAGTGGGGCAGGCAAATACAAGGGTAGGAAGGATTTAACAAATTTTATTAGATTTTAATTTTACATAGATAAAAGTTTGAAACAGAAAAGAAAATGGAAATACAAATCAAGAAAAAAGAAAAGATAAAAAAGTGTAGTAAAGGAAAAAAGAAAAAAAGATAAAGCTGAAACAGAATTTGGTCAACTTCCGATTTGTATCTGGTCATGGTATTTTAAAAATTTTATCTTACATGCTAGGTCTATATATAATATTAAAGAATATTTCTTGTCTATTACATCAATATATATATATTTTAATCTTCAAATCCCCATATAAGCTTTGCCCCTCCCGCATCTTGTAAATAGTCAGTTAATGGTTTCCACTCTTTAAGGAAATAATTATTTGGATTTTCTTTTAATAAACATGTCAGTTTATCATTCTCTGCCATATCCATCAATTTTAACATCCAATCTTGTATTGTAGGCGATATCTGGTTTTTCCAATTTTGTGCAAAAATAAGTCTTGCTGCTGTAATCATGTATTGCATAATCCTTGTAAATTGCTTCCCAGGTTGTCCATCAATTATTCCCAGTAAGAAAAATTCCGGTTTAAATGGAACTCGAATTTGTAATATATTTTGCATCAATGCATGTATTTGAGTCCAAAATTTCTTTGCAGTCTCACATGTCCACCACATATGGTAAAAAGACCCCTCTTTTTTTTTACATTTCCAACATAAGTTGGAGACATTTCCATACATTTTAGAAAGTTTTTGTGGGGTCATATACCATCTGTACATCATCTTATAAAAGTTTTCTTTTAAATTATAACACAAAGTAAATTTTAACCCTTTGGTCCACATATCTTCCCATTGTTGCATTTGAATATTATGGCCAATATTTTTAGCCCATTTAATCATACAGTCTTTAACTTGTTCCTCTACCATTTCACCTTTTAACAATAATTTATACATTTTTGCAATTAGATGATCATCTGTCTCACATAGTTGTATCTCAAATTCCGATTTGGTTTGTTCAAATTCAAGGTCTTTCTTATCTAATTTAAATTTCTCTACGAGCTGCATATATGAAAGCCATTGAAAACTGTATCCCTCTGATACCAATTCTTCTATTGATTTAATTATATATTGTCCTTGTTCTTTCTTTAAAAAGTCTTTGTAGGTTAACCATTTATCTTTATTTCTTACTTCTGTTCTGTAGAATGCTTCTTGTGTAGAAATCCATAAGGGTCTTTTATAACATAAGATTAATTTATATTTATTCCAGATTCTTAACAAGGATCTTCTAATATAATGGTTTTTAAAGTCCACATTAACTTTAACTTTATCGTACCACAAATATCCATGCCATCCATATCTTAATTCATGTCCTTCCAAATTCAATAATTTTTCATTTTTCAAAACTATCCATTCTTTAATCCAAACCAAGCAACAAGCAGCATAATATAATTTCAAATCCGGTAGACCTAGTCCTCCTCTTTCTTTAGAGTCTTGCAATACTTTATATTTTACTCTTGGTTTTTTCCCTTGCCAAATAAACTTAGAAATATCTCGCTGCCATTGTTTAAAAGGTTCTTCTGATGCCAATATAGGTAGTGTTTGAAAAAGATATAAAATTCTTGGCAAAACATTCATTTTAATTGCTGAAATTCTACCTAATAATGATAATTGCAGTTTTTCCCAATGTTCCAAATCTTTTTTAATATCCATCCAAAGTGGAATATAATTATTCTTAAACAACTTAACATTTTTAGTTGTTAAATATACTCCCAAATATTTTACTTTTTCTTCCATTGAATATCCTGTTATTTCTTTCAATTTCTCTTGTTGGTGGTAATCCATATTTTTGGTCAAAACTTTTGTCTTCTGTAAATTCACTTTGAACCCTGCTAGCGACCCAAAGTCTTTTAGTTTCTGTATTAATATTTCAATTCCTTCTAGTGGATTCTCCAAAGTAATGACTAGGTCGTCAGCAAATGCTCTTAGTTTATAAACTTCTTTTTTAACTTTAATACCATGGATACCATCATCTTGTCTAATATCTCTAAGTAAAACCTCTAATACCAATATAAACAAAAGTGGAGATAATGGACAACCTTGTCTAGTACCTTTTTGTATTTCACATGGCTTACTAAATTCTCCATTAACAATTATTTTGGCAAATTGTGGAGTATATATTGATTTAATCCATTTTATAAAATTTCCTCCAAAATTCATATTTTCCAAAACTTTGAACATAAAAGGCCAATTTAAGTTGTCAAAGGCTTTTTCAGCATCAATAAATATCAAGGCAGCTTGTTTATCATAGTGTTGATCCAAATATTCAATTACGTCTACTATGTTTCGGACATTGTCATGGATTTGTCTTTTGGGTAGAAAACCAGTTTGGTCTTGATGAATAAAATCCTTAAGTATATTCTTCATTCTTTCTGCTAATATCGTTGTAAATATCTTATAGTCATTATTCAATAAAGATATTGGTCTGTAATTTTTAGTTAATGTTAAATCCTGTTGTTCTTTGGGTATCAATGTTATATGTGCTTCTTTCCAAGTTTCAGGCATAATTCCTGTTTCCAAAATAGAATTCATAGTCTTCTGCAAAGGTAGACATAAATCCTCTTCAAAACATTTATAGTAGGCTGCTGACAATCCATCCGGTCCAGGAGCTTTTCCACTACTAATTTTCTTAAAAGCTTTTATCAATTCTTCTTTTGTTATAACATTATTTAATATCAATCTTTGTTGGTCATTAAGAACAGTTAGTTTTTGTTTATTCAAATATTCTTCAATCTCATCCAAGTTGACATCTTGTTTTTTATATAATTTAGAATAATAGTCATGAAAGGTTTTTTGAATGTCCATATTATTCACCAGAGTTTTTCCTTCATGTTGAATATTAGTAATCAAATTCTTTTGTCTTTGTTTCCTCAATTTATAAGCCAGCCATCTACCTGGTTTATTTGCATATTCAAAATATTTTTGTTTTGTAAATTTCATTTGAGTCTCTATCTCTTGAGTTAATATCATTGATATTTGCTTTTGTAGAAATTTAATTTGAGTGAGCAAAGTGTCATCCATTGGTTTATCTCTCAAATCTAACTCTTTACTTTTAATTTCATCTAAAATCAATTGAATTCTTTTTTGTTTTTTCTTCCTCATTTGAGCATTGTATTGAATAAAATAACCCCTCATATATGCTTTACTGGCTTCCCATACAGTTTGAATATTAGTCCCTTTGTTCAAATTAAATTGAAAATATTCTCTTAATTTTTTTTTGCATACATCAACTACATCATTATTCCGTAGTAGTGACTCATTCAATCTCCATCTAAATACATTCCGTTTCCCTTTAAGAGTCAACATTACTGGATTATGATCTGATAAAGTCTTAGGTAATATATCAACTTTGTTAATATCCATCATCAAATTTTTAGATATCAAAATCATATCTATTCTAGAATGTGATTTAAATCTCTCTGAATAATATGTAAATTCTCTGGAAGTCCCATTCATACATCTCCAAATGTCTTGTAAATCCAACATCTCTTTCAAGTCGAAAAATGTTTGTGGCAATTTTCCCTGTGTTTGCTTCACTTCTTTTTGTGACTGTCTATCCAATCTGGGGTAAATTACCCCATTCCAATCCCCCATGAAACACCAATTGTCATAAGTTAAGTCCAAAAGTTTATCCATCAGGTTTTTATAAAATACTCCTTTATCCATATTCGGTGCATAAAGTCCAACTATCAGTGTTTTAGTTCCTTGTATGTTAATTTCTACTACAATGTATCGACCCTCTTCATCAGCTAATATCAATTTTGGGTTTAACTTTGGTTGTACATATAAGACTACCCCTTTAGTTTTTTTATATCCAGCCGAAATAAATTCTTCTCCAAGCTGTTTTTGAATCAAATATTTAGTATCTTTTTTACAAATATGAGTCTCTTGTAAACAACTTATGTCCAATTTCTGTTTTTTCAAAAAATGAAATATCTTTCTTCTTTTTTGTGGAGCATTGGCTCCATTAATATTCCATGTCAGATATTTAAGTTCCATTGGTGTTTTATTCTTTAAAATCCCTTTGTTAAGTCCACACCTGTAGCTCCTTTCTCAGATAGATCTTCAGTCTTCTCTTTGTCTTTCGATGTTTCTCCTCCTTTTGTCAATTCTCCTTCTGGTAAACCCATTTCTTTCTTGTATTTCTCTAAAAAAGCTTTTGCTTTTAAAATGGAAGTTATTTTGAATCTCTGTCCTTTAAACTCAAACGATACGCCTTCCAATTTTTCCCATCTGAATGAAATACTATGTTGCCTTAATTTGTCTGTAAGGAAAGAATAGTCTTTTCTTTTCCTAATTATTCTCAAGGGAATTTCTTTTAATACAATTATTTCCTTCCCTTCTATATTTAATCTAGTATTATAATGCTTCCTTAAGATTTGCTCTTTTGTCACTTTTCTTACAAAATATATCAATATGTCTCTAGGGACTTTTCTTTCCTTAGCATAACGTGAGTTTACTCTGAATATCTTGTCTATCTCCAAATCTAAATCTTGTTCTCTTGTCTCCAAAAATTTAGCTAATTCAAAAGTCATCCTTTCTCTCACATTTTCATCTACTTGTTCTGGAATTGCTCTAAATCTCAAGATGTGCTCCTTCTCTCTCATTTCTGCTAAATCTGTGATATCTAGATTATGTTCAATCTCTTTAATAGCATATTCTGATTTATCTTCTAATTTTTGCATCTGGCTTTGCGTATCTTTAAGTTCTCCTGACAGAGAATTGACCACTTCCTTAACTGTTTGAATTTCTTTTTTAAAATCTTGCTTAATCTCTCGGGTTATTTCTTTCTTCATATCGTCCATTTTTTTGTCTAATGCTGTAATCTGATCTTCCATCTGCTTCGTGGAGTCATCCATTTTCTTATTTATTGCTGTATTCTGGTCATCCATTTTCTTATTTATTGCTGTATTCTGATCATCCATTTTCTTATTTATTGCTGTATTCTGATCATCCATTTTCTTATTTAGTGTTGCAACAGCTTCTAATATCTTTTTCATTTCTGGTAATAAAGCTTCTGAGGCAGATGTAGCAGGTGTAGCAGAATCAATAGGTGGTCCTCCAGTCTCCTTCTTCTTCTCCTTCTCCGCCCGTCTCGTTCCCAAAGACGCCATAGCCCTGCAAAAAAGAAGAAAAAAGGGAGAAAAGGGGAAAAAGCACCATATAACAATATAACAAAAATTATTTAAAAAAGGGGAAAAAATTAAAAAAAAAATTAAAAATTCTTTTACAAATAATAAAAAGAAAAAAGAAAAGGTGAAAAAACAAATATCCAAAAGGTTAAGGAAAAAGAAAGAGAGAACTAGGCTCCTTTAAAATTTTTCCTCTTAGGTCATTTATAATCCCTTATATATAAAAGTCCACAGTGTTTCAAAGGATAAAAGCCTAGGACTTTTTGTTCTCCTGTAGTCAAAATCAAAGATAAGAATAGTAAATATTCCCAGGGTTTCACCTTCCCACTTGTAATTCTTCAATCCAACCACAAGTCAAAAAGAAAAAATGTTGCTAGAGACATGTAAAAAAGCCTCTACTTTCCATATAATAATCCAATAATCCAAATTAAACGTTAAATAACTTGACTTTTTCAGAAAAATAAATCCAAACAGAGTTCAAAGTTCAAAAAGAAAAAGAGGAACTTGTATATATAAAAGAGTTTTTAATAGGGTTCAGTAATCCCAACATCAAAATCTTAAAAAATAAAGTATTAATCACTCCATTTAAATCCAAGCTTTAATATAGTATTCCAGAGAGCAAAAATAGAAATACCAATAGTTGTCCATAAGTAAAAAACTCAAACCAAACTGAAATAATAGTAAAAGTCACTTTCACTTCTAGCAAAGCCACTTAGCTTCTCTTCCCACCGTTTATTCTTCCATTAACAAGAAAAAAATATAGCACCAGCAAATATAAATCAAGTCCAGATACAAATCTTAGCACTTAATAAAAAAATAATAATGTTTAAAAGTAAAAAAAAGTGACTAAAAGCCTGGTCGGGCCAGCTACTTATCTGTTAGAATCACGGCTGCTGCAGAGCCCCGTTTTTTTTCCCAGTCTCCTTTCATTGCTCCATCTCCCTCCTCCCGCAGTGGAAATTACAGGAGTCGGGGGAGGGCATTTACTTCAGAGACCCTTTGTGGTTAATCTTCCGATCACACTCTCTTCGAGTGTGATTTTTCCAGCGATTTCTTCTCCCAAATCGCTGCAAACAGCTTAGCCGTGGAATCGAGGCTAAGGAGCCCCAGTTCTTCGCTGTGCTCCGACCAGAACCCGGAAGTGAAAGGGGAAGGGTAGGAAGGATTTAGGTGAGCAGAAGCATACTTCACTGAAACAGAGTGGGCAGAACGTTTGGCCCCAGAATGACCCAGCCCACGGACCACGGAATACTTACTGTACACTGCAGAAAGGCAAACAGCACCATTGGCTACAATCCAATATAAATCTAGAGTTTATAGTCTACTCTGAGTTAACTCTGATGGCTTCGTGAAGATTTCCATGGAGATTTCTTGGTATCGATATAGAAGTGGTTTGCCACTGACTGCTTCTGGGATGTTGTTGTTGTTGTTGTTGTTTTTTGCCTTCCCGGTCTAGCCTACAGCCCTAGAGTTCCCTGGTAATCTCCCATCCAAGTCCTAATCAGACCTGACTGTGTTTAGCTTCTGAGCCCTGGCATGATCCACCAGCTGATGCCATTTATTGATAGATCCCATAACAGAAACCATATCTCTTCACTATTTTTTATATATAACAAATTTAGATAAATACATAAAAAATATATATATAAATTTTTTATATATAACAAATGTTAGAAAAATATTTGCAGCAGTTAGCCTAAGTGAAAAGGTTCTTCACCAAGCTTCTTAGCATGAATAACTGTCAGGGTTCTAGTTTGAATCCTGCCATGTACTGTAGAGATGCGTGTCAGCCTGGAAAACGATGGGAGGGGGAGCGCATTCCAGGAGCCGCACCGTCCGCACTGCTGGAGACGGTTGTGCCGAGCGTCAAGGTCAGAATCATCACAATAACACATCTCCCTTTCACGCATTAAGACAGCAGCATCGTTTGCAAGCCTTGAACGGCTGTTCTCAGAGATGTCTTGAGTACCTCCATATGGATGTGCAGGTACAGCCACTTTGCTTCATTGCGTAGCCATAGCAGAGGCTTTGTTTTTATATGCACGCATGAATGGAGACAACCAGGAATTGAGTGAGGACTTTGCAAATGCCACTGCTTCTTTTCTGAATAAAGATGCTTTATTCTGAGAGTGCCTTGGACTGCAAGAAGATCGAACCAGTCCATACTCCAGGAAATAAAGCCAGACTGCTCACTTGAGGGAATGATATTAAAGGCAAAACTGAAGTACTTTGGCCACATAATGAGAAGACAGGATACCCTGGAGAAGAGGCTGATGCTAGGGAAAGTGGAAGGCCAAAGGAAGAGGGGCCAACCAAGGGCAAGATGGATGGATGATATTCTGGAGGTGACGGACTCGACCGTGGGGGAGCTGGGGGTGGCGACAGCTGACAGGAAGCTCTGGTGTGGGCTGGTCCATGAAGTCACGAAGAGTCGGAAGTGACTGAACGAATAAACAACAAACATTCCCACTAATGTGCTTTGGGAAGCACTTCTTTTGAATGCTTTGGGTAGCCCTAATATTTATTGAAGTAAACTTGTTGCTGCTTGCTGACATTGTAAATAACTCTGACAGTTTCCTTGCTTTGCTAATGAAGTTTCTGTGTTTACCAAGTGGCAATGACCAACACTTCTAACTGTGCCCAGAAGTATATCGGTAAGGAAATAAACAGAGAAAAAAATTACTAACTTACTTGGTTATATAAAATGCTATTCTATTTCTTATAATCAGAAAATTAGTTACTTGGCTTGGTTGTTTAAATTACATCTATATCTTCTAAACAGAAACCACAATAGGAGATTCTTCAAAATCAACTTTCCTGTAATGTGACTGTGTGTACACTTACGATTGGGTTCACACATTAAAATAAACCATAATGTTTGGTTCTGGCTTGCTTAGCATGTTGTATGAACCCAAATATCATCCTTGTAAGCCATGGTTTATGTCTTAGTATACAAAAACTAGAGTTTATGTCTTATTGTGACCTCAGGCATTTCTTGCTTATTCCATGGAGCAAATGGTGATTTATCACACTGTTGAAAATCCAGTGACTGAAGCAGAAACCCCACTGGAGAAAGGCAGGAGAGTGCATTGTTGGATCCCTGCTACCTTCAGGGAGGACTAGGAAAGACTAGAACCCTGAAGCAGCTCTGGCAGTACTGAGTAGATGGACCAATGGCATGACCTGGCGTAAGGCAGCAGCTTCTGCTCATAAGGCTTTTATCATGCATAGACACACCTGCAGTGCTAAGGTTTTGATGTGTGCAGCAAATAAACTGGCTGTTGAAATTTGCTGTAAGCTAGTCTTATCAAAGTAACTCTTACATACAGGTAAAGGTTCCCCCCCTGCACATTTGTGCAGTCATGTCCGACTCTTACCTTGGGCTATAAATAAAGTTACACACAATGCTTTCAGTTATGGAAATGGACTAGACAATATGGGTCACGTATTTTCAGAGAAGGAAGGCAAAGTATATCAAAGTCACCATGACTCAACTCCTGAAGTATCAGTGGCTTCCTCACCTTTAACAGCAACCACCATTAACAACATCTTTCTTCCCCTCCTCCCAGTGAAGTTGCTACCACATGAATTTGCTTCCTCAATTAGATTATTCCCAGATTTTATCTGTAACTCCATTATTTTTGACCATTGGGTATTTTGGTATGCAGTAATGAATGTTGTGTACAAAGCACATAGAGGGACACAGGATATTATCAATGAATTGAATATACTAAGATTACTCTATTCCATATGTAACTGATATCTCAGAAAGGATTCCATGGGTATGTCAGTGTAAAGGCCTTTCCCCACTGCTAAATCCCCACTCCTCTCCACCCTTCCTTCAGTGCAAAAATAATACCTGCTATTTCCATTGTTAATTCCTGTCCTGCTTCTATTGCTTCTGTTTCAAATCACGGTAATCATCAAGGCACTAGGTGAAAAAGCCTAGCAGATTTTATACTGCTTGAGGCTGTATAAGGTAAGGGCAGGGGGAGAGGGGGAGGAATGTGGCACTTTAAAATTGGCACAGCTAAGGACTACTTAAGCCAGTCTCACTCATGAGCTAGAGATGAGGTGAAGGCAATATCAAAGGGACATTACAGAAAAAAGATGTTACAGGGGATGTTTGTGCCATGGTTAGGGGAAAGGCCCAAAGAAGATAAAAAGCATTCTACTTCTAAGGCCACCTGAATTTCTGGATCCACCTTTTCTGGATCAAGCTTCAGTTAATTGGCCTTCATCCAGTCATTACCCTGCTCAGGCACCAATTTAGGACATCCACTGCCTTATCTAGGTTAGATGAAAAGGAAAGTTCAATGCCATCTACATGTTGATGACAAGAAAGCTTACATCCATCATCTACTCTTAACAAGTTCATGTAGATGAAAAATACAGAAGAAACCTGAACCCCAAGGAAACTCTCAAAACAACTGGCCTGAAGTAGAACAATTATCACATAGGATCATCTTCTGAAACTGGCCAATTCCATAGGAGTAGAATAATTATAAAGTAGATCCCAAGCACTCAACTTGGGCAGTCAATCCACAAGGATGCCAAGATCAACAGCATCAAAAACTGCATTAGAATGTTTGGGTAGTTAAAAAGTCAGGAGAGGGTTGATCTCTTCAATAATCTGGAAAATAGTATCAATTTTTTTTTGGAATTTGCAAGATCAGATCCTTCAAATGTTTTGCTGAAACCATGTTGCTATTTCATATATCATATATCATATATCAAGGATATAAGAACTAAAAAAGGATGACTCTGCATTTCTTATAGAAGCAATAGATTATGGCTTCAGCTTACTTTTTTCCATGAATCTTTCACACAGACCTGATCATGAACTTCAGCAGCCCTTTTCTAAGAGCTCAATAGATAAAGCAAAAGGAGAGGGGGGAATTTTCCACTTGAGGTTGGTATCAGAAAACACAGTTCCAGCTATCTGACAAATGTACAGAAACTCCCTGTGAAAGGAAAACAAATGACAAACAATTGCTGTAGGACAAGACTGATTGTTTGGATTGACTGATTGAACAACAGAGTTCTTGTTACTTAATTTTCAGGTCCTTTTGGTTCTTTTTTTCCTGAGTAGTGGCACACAGATTTTGAACCCTGGCCAGGAAAAAATTGCAAATAAAACAATCTGGAATAGGATTGCTCTTTCTCAAGGTGAAGTTGATAAACTTGAATGTGGCAGTCACATCTGACAAGCCATTCCCCTCCCTGCCTGTCAGTTAACAGGAATTTTTCTCTGGAAAAAAAATACACCAATCTATTCTACCACTTAGTTTCATCTGTAACCAATAGATCTTGTCTGTGAATCATGAGAGCTGAGCTACAGGCCTGGAAGTGACACTTCATCAGGACTTACTTTAGAGCTCAGTAACAGCTGGAGCAGTAGCTGCTGGGTGAAATGACAGATAAGTAAGAAGGGGAAGAGGTTAGTGAGGAAAGCCAGAGCAAGTTCATATTGGACAAGAAAAGCTCAGAGAAGTTGGGGGGGACAGGGACGACAAAGCAATAAAAAGCCATCTAGCAAATGCACAACAAGCAGAATTCAACGTTGGATATTTTCTTTTCCCAGAAATAATGAGAAAAGGGGCACTGTGCTTATTAAGAGAAGTTCTTTCACCAAAGATACATTATTTGAGCTGTAACTCAGGACCAGAACATGTGATTTACCTCCAGTAGGTAGGTCCCAGATTTGATTTCCAGAATTCAAGAAGAGACTCCTATTTGAAACTACTGTCATCAGTGTAGGCAACAGTACTGCAATAGGAAATAAGAATGCAAATACACAAGCAGTGCCCTGCTGGATTGGACCCCTTTGAAGCCAGACAAGCTAGTAGTGAGCACCAAATCTCGTGGCAGTGAATCCCGAAGTTTAATTACACATTGTGTAAAAAAAAAAGTCCTTTTGTCTGTCCTGATTCTTCCAACAATCAATTTCATTGTCCCTCTGGTTCTAGTAATTTAGAAAGGGGGAAATAGCTTCTTCTCTATTTTATACACACCAGGGATATTTTGTTCACCTCAATAATGTCCCCTCTCATTCACCTCTTTTCTAAGCTAAAAATCCCCAAGTAGTACACTACATCTTTTTTGAGGTATGGTGACCAGAACTGCACACAATATTCCAAATGCACCATTAATTTATATAAGGGCATTATGATATTGGCATCTCTATTTTCAATACCATTTCTTATTATCCCTAACATACTGTTGGCTTTTTCTTTTTTGTACAGTGGATGCACACTGTGTCAACACCTTCATTGAACTGTTTACCATTACTCCAAGATCTTTTGCCTCATCAGTCTCTGCTAGCTCTGATCCTATTAGCTTGTATGAGTACTTAGGACTTTTGGCACCAAAGTGCATCACTTTACACTTGCTCATCTTGAATGACATTTGCCATTTTGATACCCACTCCCTACTTTGCAGCTCTTCACAGTCCCTTATTGTTTTTACCACTTTTAGCTGCATAGTAACAGCAAGAGGCCAGGCTTGTCGATCAGAAGATCGCAAGTTCGGAGGTTTGAATCCCTAGCCCCGCGTGACAGAGTGAGCTCCCGCACTAGCCCCAGCTCTTGCCAACCTAGCAATTTGAAAGCATGCAAATGCAAGTAGATGAATAGGTACCACTTCGGTGGGAAGGTAACAGCATTCCACGCACGTCATGCCGGCCACATGACCGCGGAAGCATCTTTGGACCACGCTGGCTCTTCGGCTAACAAATGGAGATGAGCACCGCCCCCTAGAGTCGGACACGACTGCACAAATGTACGGGGGGAACCTTTACCTTTTAACAGCAAGATAATTCTCTGTTTCTAAGCCATGAAATTGAAACTGGTTTAATACTATGGGATATCAGAGCAGAGGCTGTATGGTCTTCTATCAGATGCCCTGCACTGAGCAAAGGGATGGATTAGACTACCCCTAAGGTCTTTTCCAACTTTATGATTCCATGGCATGCCATTTATTTATTCATTTATTCACTCACTCATTCATTCTACAATGTATATAGTTGCCCATCTCACTATAGTGACTCTAGACAGCTAACAACAAATGAAAATCAAAGGAACAAAACACAGTTCATAAACAATATGTATATGTATATGCAATAGATAGATAGATAGATAGATAGATAGATAGATAGATAGATAGATAGATGATAGTATAATTTAAAAAAACATACCAGATGCCTGGGATCAAAAAAGAAATGTTCCACCAAGTCACTGAAACAACGGCTAACAACCAACCAATGGGGCTCACTAAATCTTGCAGCCCAAATGCCTGTAGGAATATCTAGATCTTTATCACCTTGTGAAAAGCGAACAGGGTTAGGGCCATCTGAATCTCCAGGAAATGCTGTTCCATAAATAAGGTAGGCACAGCAACAGAGAAGGCTGCTTGGTTGTATCATCTTATTTTTTTTCTGTAATATCCAGGCTCCTCCTCAGCTTAAAATTCAGTGTAGTGGTTTCAGGACTAAATGAAGTAGAAGAGGTTGCTGGGGGAGGAAATCATCTTAGAGCAAAAAATTGGATAGATTTTGAGAAAATCTGGACTTGCTCTACACTTAGACCATTTCTGCTTTTATCATATCCATTGACATATTCCACAAGGCTTACGCTGCATAAGGCTTTGATTTTCATTCATTTTTTTTCTTGAAGTCAGACATGAGTGGAGGAGGAAATAATGGAATAGGCTGATGCATTCCACTGAGTCTTTGACCGTATGGAGATTTATCAAATTTCTAGGATGTTGCTTCTGAATAAGTATGCATGGAATGCTACTGTATCAGAGGCATCCACAGAATCAAACGTTTTCATCAAAAGCAACATCCCAGCATCATGAGACAAACCCAACCTCATTTGTATATGTGTGCAATGTCATAACGCATGTAAGAAAGAGGCAGAGCGTGCATTGTGATGCTGCAATGCTGCCTTCAACATTTGCCCACCTGTGTATGCTTCCCTTCTCTGGGCCTTCCCCTAATTACCTGGCATCCTTTTTGAGATAAGCTCTTATGTTAGCCTGCAGTTACATGCTCTCAGCAGAGTTATACCCCATTGAGTTCAATGGATTTACTCCAAAATCAAAGGCAGTCAAAAAAAGAAGTCAGCAGAGGATAAGGTACAGTAGATAAATACTATCACCAGTGACAGAAGCAGGAGCTTAGAAGAACACAAAGAAGCAACTGTGGACAGACAGTCTAGTAAAATAATGTCCATCAGGATACAAAGAAGTGGGATCGACTGAATAACTGAACAAGAGGATATATATTAAGATTGAAATCTTAATTATGAAAACTCTCCTGCAATAAAACTCTCCTAAAACAATTCCGGTATTGTAAAATGGACTATAATTCCTATCACTGGAAATCATTATAATACTGTATGTCTTTGAATACAAAATAAATAAGCCACTGCAAAATGTGGAATTGGTACTTTGCTCTAATGAACTTTTGAACATTCCGAGTTTTAACTTCTTAACAAAACCAGATTTCATTTTACAATTACACCTCTATCCAAAGAAAGGTGCTAAAATTTATGAAGCAATCTGGAGTTTTGAAAATGATGGACCACAGTGCAAAATGGATTGGAAATTAAAGTACTAATCTACTTAGGAGGAAAAAGTAGGATATCCTAATCCAAAAAAGGATTTTACTGCATATTATCTTTATTTCCTTAAAGAAATACCTGAGCACACAAAAAAGAGAAACCGTCTGCTCTGCACAGTGTGCTTTAAAGAAACTGCATCAATAGTTGTATATCAATATATGTAATATAATTACATTGTGATCTTGGAACTTCATTTCTTTTAAACAGAAATAAATGGAATATATAAGCTTAAAGCATGCTTGGAAAATGAATCTTTCAGAGAAGGTTGAATGAAAAATAATGCCTCCAATGTTGTAAGTCACCAACAGATGGCAGTACTAATGAGCTCTGAGCTCTGAGGCCTTCTTTAGTATCTTGTCTCTCATTTCAGTTGGCAAGAAATTCCTGTGAGCAAAGGTTGGGTTGCTATTGTTTGTGAAATGGAAGCCTGCAGTGAATGCTCATCTGTGCGCTTTCACCATGGCTGAATTGTTGACTGCTGAAGGAGTCCCTCCAATTGAAATTCATCATCAAGTGCAGGTTGTTTACGGTGATGACTGTATTGACATGAGTACTATGTGTAGCTGGACCCAAAATGTAAAGATGGTGACCTGGAAAGAGCTGATTTGGGAGATCTTGAACAAAGTCGATGACCTGTGACAGCAACTGACAAGTTTCACATAAGAAACTTCGAAAGAAACTCTAAGCAGAGTTCAGAAGCACAAGAAGGAAATTTTGCTGCAACTTGACAACACTAGGTCTCACACAACACAAACCACTCAAGGGGCAATTGCAAAGTTGGATCTCACCATCTTACCCCATCCACCATACAGTCCTGACTGATGTCATGCAACTTCCACCATTTCCCAAAATTGAAGATATAGCTTTGTGGGCATCTGTTTGACCCAAATGAAGAGGTGAAAAGTACTGGCTGAAAAGACGAAGTGTGGACTTCTTTCATAACAGCTTTAAGAAGCTTGTCATCACTGGCAGTAGTGTTTAGTGAATGATGGTAATTATATGGAAAAGTAAATGCAGGTAACTGAAGAGCTCATCTCAGGGATTTTCCCATTTCATTTATTAAAATATCCATATTTAAACTAAAGATATAGAGGTGGAGGCATTACTTTGCATTCAACCCTCGTACAAGGCTACCTTTTATGGTGATTTACTTTACTTTGATGCTACAAGGTATTTAAATGTTATTTAAGGCAAGCTGCTATCCATTTCCAGTGTTCTCCTTCTGTGACAGATCACACTGACTGTTGCAAAACAGTCCGCGTGCCTAACAGCTGAACTGGCTAAACCAGGGGTCCCCAACTTTTCTGGCACCAGGGACTGGTTTTGCCATGCGGGCCATGGGTGGGACTCAATGGGCAGGCCACACAGGCCATGGGCGGGCCATGGGCAGGCCACGCGGGCCATGGGTGGGGCTTGATGGGCAGGCCACGTGGGCAGGCCACATGGGCCATGGGTGGGCCATGGGCGGAGCTCGATGGGCAGGCTGTGCGGCCCGGTTCCTAACAGGCCACAGACCAGTACCAGTCTGCAGCCCGGGGGTTGGGTACCCCTGGGCTAAACAACAGGTCACATCCAGAGTTGAGTCTATCCAGTCCATTCCATTCCATTCAATTCCATGCCACTGCCATGCCAGACAAGTCTTAGATGTGACTTAGAATTGACTTCAGACTGAAGTCTGTTGGGGTTTTGATATACCCAGGAATTTACAGTTAGATATAATTATACTAGAGAGGCTTGATATCTAGGTGAGAGGGGAAATATTCTGCAAGTCACCCAATTAGCAGCCATTGTTGTAGTGATGATGTGTCAGTGTGTGACTCATACAACAGGTGCTAAGAGTTAAGTTGGGTGTGGTGGATAATGAGAGTGACCTATACTGTGATTGGTCAGTTTGTATATATAAGCAGATGAATTCTCTATTCTTTCTTCTCATTCTACCTCTCGTATGCTGTATCGTTGGTGTATCATTTGTTACCCATGTGGAAGTGATCTGTAAATAAGTATGTATATAAAGTAAATAGGCTATTTTATATAATCTCTGTGTGAGTGTCTATTTACTATACAGACTAAGGATCACTGGTGTCTAAGGGAAGGACCAGGCTGCTCCATCCGCTCCCGCTCTGACAAAGTCCTTGCATGGCCATGACAATGATAGGCAACTCTAAAGAAAAAAAGGTAAAAGTTTTCCCCTGCACAGTCGTGTCCAACTCTAGGGGCCGGTGCTCATCTCCATTTCTTAGCCGAAGAGCCAGCGTTGTCCGAAGACACTTCCGTGGTCATGTGGCCGGCATGACGCACACAGAACGCTGTTACCTTCCCACCGAAGTGGTACATATTCATCTACTTGCATTTGCATGCTTTCGAATTGCTAGATTGGCAAGAGCTGGGGGAAGTGCGGGAGCTCACTCCGTCACGCGGCGCTTGGGTCTCAAACCGCTGACCTTCCGATCCTATTTCCAATATACTATCTCTTTGAAATAGCACCACAAATGGTAGTTTATAGGCACTCATCATGTGGTGTGGATGAGCCCTGGACAGGCATTATCACTACTGGGCCATGCTGAGCCCCAGTCAATTGCTTAAGGGTGCCAGACGTTTATGTTGAGTTTTACTGCTGTGACATTCCATTCTGTTCCATCACATTCAGACATGATACTTCAAATAGGATCCCTCTTCCACTTCCATTTAATACAGGAGTCAGCAGAAGCTACATCTAGATCTGCTGTTAGATCTTTTCATGATTTGCTGAAAGGATTTCTGATTCCCCCATTCATAGCAACAACATGACATCTCCTTCATAAATCATACTGCTGAAATGAACAAAGTTGGGGTACCCATAAGTGAATTTTTGTGTGGAAGGGTTGTAAGCTCCATTCGGTTCTGATGTTTATGACAAAGCCTTGGATTCTGAATTGCATCATTCTAAAAGTGATGACTTGCAACAGGCTATAGTTGGTGGATCACATAACGTAACCCCCAACTGATGAAGCCTGCTCAACCAACAGACTTTACGGGTAGAAACCGAAAAAGAAATGGTCGTACTCCATAACCATTTCACATTTGTTTCAGTATAAAGCCAATGGGAACACTTAAACCAGCTGAGGAGTGAAAATGGAACCATTCATTCACTTTCTTTCTTTGTTTCTCATACCAATTTCTCAGGATGTTTCAGATGGATACATCCCTTGAATACTTTCTAGAAAGCTCAGACTCTGAAGCAAAAGAATATAAGTTCAGTGTCCTAAGAAACCATCACGAATATGATATTTGTTAATCCAATTTCTAGTCCTGAGCCTTGCAAATAAGGTAGGCAAGATAAAAGATTTATGTTTATTGGTGGCCTAGTCACCTCTGTAATTTCACTAGCTTGGGTTTTTTAGTGGTAGAGTTATGCTGCTGTGCTTGGGTATTTTTCTAAAAATGTATACTGTTTGTTCAGCCTGTCAGAAATATTAGGATCCCTTGAAGGGGGAGTAGAACGTATGAACATATTGTTCTATTTATGAAGCCAAAATAAGCAAGCTTAAGAATACAGTAAAAAGATGGATCACCACTGAAAGCAAAATATAGGCTGTTGCCCTTTTTTTTACAATTGCTTAGCCAATCTTCCTGCAATTCGTCATTTCTTGCCCTGAAGCAGCAGAACAAAGGTAACGTCTTTATGTCTCTTTATGGTCTAAATTTAATGATAAGCTTAAGGATTGCAACTTTACATCATTATCTGTAATTATTATATGGATCTTTATTTCTTATCAATTAGGGTGTTTTTGTTTTTGTCACTTTTAATTTATTTTAATCATGATAATATATTTAGATTTCATTTCTTCACTGTATAATCACTATATTTTTGGTGGTGGTGCTGTAGTATTTTTGTATTTATATTTTTTAAAGGTAACATTTCTGAAATTAATGTAAATATTAAAACTGAAGTGAAAATAAAAGCAGGTGATGGCTATGAAGGTAAAGCCACCATCAGGGCCCAGGTAAATACCAACTTTTCTTTTCAAAAGGACCAACTTGAGGAATCTAGAACCCAGAAATCACACAGCCAAGCCTAGGGAGTGAATTGGAGACCCTAGCACTCCTGATCCTGATACAGACAATACTGATTTAGAATTGGTGGCAAGAGAACATTCCCAGTAAGAGCTGAAGTTTTGCAGAATTGGACAGTAGGAAACAAAGCTGCTGGGCTTTAACGGTACCTGTTGGGAAGTGCAGAAGACTTGGGTGCTTAAGGATGTCTCAGAAGATGGATTTCTTGTTGGAAAAAATTCAGCAGCAGCCTTACCTGGAAGTTATATATCTTGTACATGCATCTGTAAATTCCTTGATCTCCAGATCAACCTCCTTGAATTTTGATGCTGGATGTGGACTGCTTGCTGGAACTTTGACATCCAGTCTGAATTGAACAGTGCTACTTCCTGGCCCTTGCAACCCTAGTGAAAGGCTGAGGATTGATTCACAGCTTTACAACCAAGTATGATAGTACTGAGATTTGTTTTATGACTAGTTTTCCAACTAGAGTCTTGTTAGGCTATGAAAGCCAAACTAATACAATGAAACCAATGTGAAACTCAGTACAGATAGCCATTATACATGAGCTGAAGAACTCAATAAAAATATTCATGAGAATTTTGCTATCTACCAGATTATTCCCTTTCATGGCCTGGCAGTCAGTTCGGCAGAAACTTGAGCTAGATCAAATATCATTCATCATTGGCGATCACTCGTAGCCGAGTAAGATTGTCTTCCAAAGGTAAAATTTTAACGGTGGATCCGTAAGTGGCTATAAAGGCCAATTCTGGATCCGCACAACCTCCCACAATGAGGGCATAGGTTTCTGGGTGGGAGACGGTCATGATGAGGGTTTGCCTGACGTGCCTTCCTTTTAGCTCTTTTGTCCTTTTCTCCCTGTACTCGTGCTTCTTCAAAGTCCATAGCGCCATTAATAAAGGCTGACCTCCAATTGAAACGCTCATGAGTTAGGGCTTCCCAGTTCTCAATGCTGATATTACATTTTTTAAAATTAGCTTTGAGAGTATCTTTGAATCTCTTTTGCTGTCCACCAATATTCCGTTTTCCATTCTTAAGTTGGGAGTAGATCAAATATACAACATGGACAAGATGAGTGACCAGGTTATGCTGTGTGGAGCATTGAAGGGTTTCTGCTAGCTTCTCCAGAATGAAATACACCATCAAGGCCAAGTTTGAGCTGTAAATATAAGTAAAAACTAGATTCTCTTATATGCTAGGTCCATGGCCAAACATCCATATTGTGGAGTTTAAAAGGACTTCCAATGAATTAAAAAAAAACTATGTTTTTCTCAAAGACATCACAGAGAGACAACTCATTGGCATTCAGTCAGCTTACTTTAAAAAAAACAATCCAACCAATAGGGCCCTTATCTAAAACAATATTTTGCAAACAGTAATTTATATTAACATTATTATGTTTCATGTTTCATTGCCTCTAACATTTGAAGAAATGAAGAAGCTGAAATATAACTGAAACTAGAACAAAATATTTGAAGTGCTTGAAGGAGAGATATATCACCCTTTGTAGTTTGTTGTTTATTCGTTCAGTCGCTTCCAACTCTATACATGACTATATTAAAAATTAAACTAAAATTATCTGAAAATTATTGAATATTTGTTTTTCTACTTTGAAATAAATTAAGTAGGAAAATGTAACCAGATAAAATAAGTTAAAAGGAAAGAAGAGTAATATTTTTTTGTGGGTCATCTGGGTAACAAAATAGGCTAAAAAGTTATAGCATTTATTGTTTCAGGACAATATTGCTATACAAATTATTCCAGAAAGGAAACCCACATTATTTATTTATTTACTATATTTATTAACTGCTCTAATCTTACACCTCTGGGCATATACAACAAGCAAAACAGAAATGATAAAAAAATTAAATAGTAATCAATTAAAAATACAACAAAAATACACACAAAAGAGGGATGTCTATGCACCAATCCGCTAGAGCCAAAGTTTTTCACAATATTTCTGAATACAAGAAGGGAGGTGCCATTGGAGCCTCTGGGGGTAACATATCCCATAATGCAGGGGCTGCCACACAGAAGACCTGCCACCTCATCCAAGTCTCATGAACCTCGGAACCAAGGCCATGCACCTCAGCCTTGGACAAGCCAGCATACACCCTGAAGGACTGCCCCATTCTTCCCAGCAGCAAGCAGGTAAAAGGTAACACTTTGCTAGTCCCTGTTTGTTCCAGTCTCTCTACCAGATGGTAATATTCAGCCACATCTGGTTGTTCTCTATCAAACCACCACCATCATCTCATTCTTCCACCTGGACTCCCTTCACTTCTACAGCACTTATGCTATTAAATTTGTGCAAGACGTTCTTCTGTTTATGGAGCTGTACTTGTGACAGCCATATTTGCTACAGTTTCTATGGGAAACAAACAGTCTCTTTAATCTCATTTCTCTTTCATTACATTTTATTTTTTAATCTTTTGTTGTTTCTTGTTCTAGCCCATTCCCCTTTCCATTAACAAAGTACATTTAGCTTTTCATCTGTGGTCACAACCCTTTAACTATATCTACATCTGAAGGAATAATATATGCTAAAGCAGAGCTTTCCAAACGGTGTGTCGGGACACGTTAGTGTGTCGGTTGCAGTGTCTGGGTGTGTCACAGCTGCTGCTTCCTCCGAGCCCTGCCAGGATTCCATGCAGGTCCTAGTGCCTGCCTTGTGCCTTGCTGCCTCCAAACCTGCCCTGCCAGGATTCCGCGCAGGTCCTAGTGCCTGCCTTGTGCCATGCTGTAAGAGCGTGTTGTGAAATGATGCCCTGCTGTAAGAGTGTATTGCGAAATGATGCATGTCTAAAAAGTGTGTCACCAACATGAAAAGTTTGGGAAGCTCTGTGCTAAAGAATATGCTGAGTAGATACAGGATTTCTTTTCTTTATCACTGAAAAGTAGGATGTTACTACAAGATATATAGATTTCTGTGGAAGTGCTGCTGAGTCCCATAATCTCACTTTTTAAAAATTAAGCATTGCCTCTTTTTCTTTCTTCTGAAAGTATTTTGAGGGAATATAATGAAAATTTGTTTTTAAAAAATATTTATATCCTCAATATTTATCTTACCCCAATAACGTAAACGCTGTCCATACACTCAGTTGCTGATCCCATCAAAAAACTGCAGACCTTTGTGGGTCTAGTTTAATGACATATAGTGTAAAGCACACTGAATTATGATTCAAAGAAAGCTTTCATATTTGTTGGGTTAAGCTGGTAAACTGGTTTGGAGATTTAATTGGTAGAAGTCATTCATGTACTGCATGTATGTATACACACACACACACACACACACACACACACACACACACATATATATATATATATATATATATATATATACACATCAGTAGAACTGATGTACAGTATAACTTACTTCAGATGTAAAGTTCTCTGCAACATTTCTTTTAAGTGGATTTTCCATTCCATTCTTACAGCTAAATTTATTCTTTGGAATTGGGAGGATAAAGATATGGCTCCAAGTATTCAACAGTCTACAGAGTTGATGTTGTTAGCAACTAATAAATGAACTACTTATCAATGTAGATTAGCTATGGATATAATGAAAAACTGGCTATCATTCATTGAAATGCTAATGTAGCTTTTGTATATCTTTGAAGATATGCCCTGTAAGCTTTTGTTACTTTTGATTTTTTTTCTCTCTCTATAATTCTGTGCATTCATTTTTTTTTTCTCTTGGTTTTTTGTACTCAATTAAAGCAGTTCTTTATATACCTTTTCCTAATATTTTAAAAAAGTTCCCATTTAAACAATGCATTATAAACAGATTTTTTTCTTATACCTCTCACAGGGCATTCTTTTGCATATCTACTGAGGATTAAATTCAGTGGGGCTTGCTCCATTGATAGTAGGTAAAGGACTGCACTAAGATGCTCATGGGGGGCTGTTTTGAACTGGATACACACTTTGTGAAGTGGCTTTAATCCCTCCTCATACAACTCATTCTAATCTTTTTCTATGCCCATACTGCTATCATTACTACTTCCTAAGCCTACATAAACCATTTTATCCTAAAATTATCAAACTGATCTCACTACTGTCCATTCTCCTCCCATTTAATGGGAAGATGAGAGAGAAATGAATAGCAAGTGAGCAGACATTTAAGCCCATTAAAAGCATGATGTTTTCTTTCATTAACACTTCATCTTATGAGAGAATAAAAAGCTAGACTGTACCATTCGTTCATCTAGTTCATAACTAGATAGCACAATATACCCTAATCAAGGAACTATTAACTCAGTCAATCAACCAAGTAGCAAACAACAGCCCAATCAAGGAACTACTAAGGAGAGAACACCACCACCATCAGCACAAGCAGGACAAGCCATGGGATAGAAACAGAGAGCAAGTTCCACTCCCTTTTCGCACTGAAGATGTTGCCTAGCCTGGCAATGAAACGTCTGCAAGAAAACAACAAGGCTCAGAGAGCACCAAGGACTCCAAAGAAAAGTTTTACAGAAAGAAAGAAAAATTGCAAAATACAAAAATCAGGAAAGAAATACATGAGAAACTACAAAAACAAAACAAAAAAGGGGAAAACTATCAATACATATGATATTAATGAAATGGCAAACAGATTTATAAATCTGCGGGGGGAATAATTAATGATTATCTAACATTACAAAATGATTAATGATTATCTAACATTACAAAATGTCATAAAATCTATGCCACAGGGAAACATATTGAGTCATTTCTTTATTAGTAGATAAAATTGCCTTTTTAAAGTCACACATCTCTTGAATCCAGATATGCAAAGATTAACACCAGGATTAGCACCAGAGGAACAATCAAACAGCACAATATACCCTAATCAAGGAACTGTTAACTCAGTCAATCAACCAAGCAGCAAACAACAGCCCAATCAAGGAACTACCAAGGAGAGAACAACACCCCCACCAACACAAGCAGGACAAGCCATGGGATATAAACAGAGAGCAAGTCCCACTCCCTTTTCGCACTGAAGATGTTGCCTAGCCTGGCAATGAAATGTCTGCAAGAAAACAAGGCTCAGAGAGCACCAAGGACTCCACAGTTCATAACTGTTTACTAATCACAATTTCTCTCCAATGTTTCATGGGGCACTTCAGACCACAATGTTTTTCATCTGAATCAACCATTCTGAATCTATTTTAAAACTCACGTGAGACTAAGAAGTCTAAATTGCCTGGTTCAATCTTTGTAGGAAACCTGTGGCAGTTGGCACACTTATGTTTGCATTTTTAGGCAACTGCCAGTCAGTTAGTAACTGTCCTTTTCAGACAGCACATGAGTATAGCCAGAAAATGACCCACCCCTTCAAACGTGGACTCTTTCCTAAGTTAAAGAAGAAGAAAAGGAGAAGAAAAGAAAGCTTTGGGCCTGGCATGATGGTAAGCCTCTCTTCTCTTAAAAATGCTAGCAAGCTGGGATAATGGCTGGGAGGCAGGCAGGGGAGCACAGATTGCCCCTGGTATGATGGTATAATTTCATTTATTTATTTATCTAACTAGCAAATTTATATAGCTGCCTGTTGTTATGTATTTTATGATTTTGAAAGAATCTGGAATGTTCTGTTTTAAAAAGTCAGACTGAGAAGTTTTTTTCTGTTGGAGTCAGGAGGGCTCATGGTTTAACTCCCTCTTCAGGAATGTTAATTAATTGGTGCCAAAAGGTCTAGCTTGAACTGACCAATCAGAATGCTTCTTGATGTTTTATTTCCAAATAAGTAAATAGGTGAGCTGAGTCAGGGTGGTCACTTGTTAAACGTTGTCCACTCAGGTAATGCCAAGTTCATCTTGTAAAGGCTTTATATTGTAAATCTTCCTTTTGTGTTCAGCTGCAGCTACGTAGTATTGATGTGTAAAATAGAACATGTGCTTTTTCTCGGCTGAGAAAAGCAATGGGTTAACTTTAAGTTCCTGTTCTTTGTTTTTAAAATAAAAGTAACTTTTTTTCTACTGCAAATGTTCAGTTTATTTTTTTGATCTCTCAATATGTTTCTATAACTCTGATCTTAAATTATTAAAAACAATAAAACCCATCTCACAAGAAGTGACTCTGGGCGGCATACAACAAAGATATAAAACAAAAACATGTCAAAAAACAATCATTATTAAAAAGTTTAAAAAGCATACGGCACACAAGAGATTAGATGAGCAAGGGAGCCGCCTCAAGATCTCACCATTCCCCTGAGACCCCCAGGCCTGATGACAAAGCCAGGTCTTGGTAGACTTACAGAACATCAACAGGGATGGAGCTGACCTCACTTTGGGGGGGGGGAGAATGTTCCATAAGGTGGGCATCACAGCAGAGAAGGTTCCCTCCTTGGGCCCGCCAAGATGGGACCCACAGATGGGACCCGCAGCATGCAATAATGTAGCCCAGACTTTCAAGAGCAGCCATTTCCCTTTTGAAACAGTTGCTTTTCTTGTCAGAAAGAATGAAGAGAGCTCAGAATGTATGACACCACCAGATCACCAGGTGGAGGGCTTATCTCGCTTGAAAAACATGAAGGCTTTGATAGAAGAAGCTTCATCTCCCAGTTGTACCTGGAAAAGCCAGGGCTGGAATCTAGGACTTTCTGCCTGGAAAGCCCATGTTCTACATCTCTCTTATTTTTCTCCATTTGGGTTCCAAAGATCCTTGAATCAGGAAGCCATTCTTTGATTTGAAAATATAGAACTTCAAATCAAATAGCAAAAACATTAATTTAAAGCTCTTGTGCTAGCTTGTTGCTAGCATTTCTTTCTTTTACTGAGAAAAGGGGGAAGGATACTTTTTTTACAAATAGATCACCTTGATTTTTTTTCCCTTTACAAAGTACAGAGAGAGAGAGAGGAAAAAAAATGGAGATTAAAAGTATATATGTGTGAGAAGGGGCGTGGTGGCTCAGCGGGTAAGACGCCAGGCTTGTCGATTGGAAGATCGCAAGTTTGGAGGTTCGAATCCCTAGTCCCGCATGACGGAGTGAGCTCCCGCACTAGCCCCAGCTCTTGCCAACCTAGCAATTTGAAAGCATGCAAATGCAAGTAGATGAATAGGTACCACTTCGGTGGGTAGGTAACAGCGTTCCGTGTGCGTCATGCTGGCCACATGACCATGGAAGCATCTTCGAACAACGCTGGCTCTTCGGCTAACAAATGGAGATGAGCACCGGCCCCTAGAGTTGGACACAACTGCACAAATGTGGGGGGGGGACCTTTACCTTTACCTTATGTGTGAGAAGAAATAAAGATCTCTCCCTCCCCACCATACTGTCTTCCCCAAACACTGTTTTCCCACCACATTGCTTCCTCTCCTCAAGTGAGGTAAAAGGTTAAAGATTACAAGTAGAATGGGTTCATACCAAGAGGATGCAGGAGATTAAAATGTAACAGGAAGCCCCAACTTGTTTAGACAAAAGATTCCCTTCAGTCTTAATCAGAGACCTTGTAAAATAAAAAGGTTGCTCCTTCCAGAAATTTGTTGTTGCTGTTCAGTCATTTAGTTGTGTGCAACTCTTCATGACCTCATGGACCATAGCACGCCAGGCCTTCCTGTCCTCCACTGTCTCCCGGAGTTTACTCAAATTCATGTTCATTACATCGGTGATGCTATCTAACCATCTCATCCTCTGCTGTCCTCTTCTCCTTTTGCCTTCAGTCTTTCCCAGCATCAGGGTCTTTTCCAGTGAGTCCTCTCTTCGCATTAGGTGGCCAAAGTATTTGAGCTTCAGCTTCAGTATCTGTCCTTACAATGAGCAGTCAGGGTTGATTTCCAGAAATTAGCATATCCCATTCAGGTAAACATTCTTCCCCAGCCAAACAGATCTCCATAATCAAATAACAAAAGATTCCTTCCAAGGTGTACATTCCAAGCTAGTAGACAAAAGCCGCAGCCCAGCAGGGAACCTGGATTATCTGAGAACAGAAAACCACAAGCAGCAGGGAGCCTGACCACAGAGCACCTCCTCTCTGAACTTCGGTAAACTGCATTTTCCCAGAATTCCTAGAGAGCGCCCCTTTCCAAGAAACCGGCCAAGTGCACTTTCTCAGAAGTACCTAGAGGGCGGGAACACTTTTGCATAACAATAGCCAAGCTCTCCTATATGAAGGGCTTGTGGCGAAAATACAAGTGTGGCCACCTCCAACAGCTGATTACCCTGTACTTCCTGCTCTCAGACAATAAAGTTCACCTCTGTTCAAGCAATTGCCTAAGTTCCTTTCGTTCCCGGCTCAGAACAGACCTGGTAAGATTTTTCTTCCAACATATGTATATGAGGAGTGTTTCTATGAACCTTCTCAAACATTCAATACATGTATGCAAAAAAAAAAAAAAAAAAAGGAGGAGGAGGAGGAGGAGGAGAAGGAGGAGGAGGAGATGGGCCTACTGGCTATGTGTCTCCCTGCAAGATATGAATGCTGGTCAGATGCTTAACAATACCCATTCAGTAGTAGCAGTAAAGATGCTCTAGAGCAGTGTTTCTCAACCTTAGCAAGTTGGCTGGGGGAATCCTGGGAGTTGAAGTCTACACGTCTTAAAATTGCTGGGGTTGAGAAACACTGCTCTAAGAAGAATCAGTTGTATATGCATAGGATTCCTCTCTCCAATTATAAAAATAATCCCTCCTCTTTTTCTTAGTAACTCCAGCCTCAGCATGAGGACACATGGCCAATGTCTTTTCTGGTCCTGCCTAGAAAAGTCTGCAGTTGTTCCCTGGACTTTTTACAAACAGATCATGTGTCCTATTGCTCAGCCACATCCTCTCATCTTTCCTTCTTTCATTTCTTGACAATAGTGATTATTTTTTAACATGACATTAGCTAAGGCTCTTCCTGATTTCTGTTTTAAAAAATCATTCTTTCTTGCTAATACCCAATTCTGTAGATTACCTCCAACCTTTGTGTTTTTCAACTCTGTGATAGCCAATAGCTAAAGAAAAAGGGAGTGGTAGATACTATAAGCCTCCTAATCGTTAAGGAGGATCGTTAAGGTTACGTTAAGATTAAGATTAAGATTGGTAATCTTAACAATCCTCCTTTGGATCCTCCTTTGGATGATAAAGGGACTTAGAGATAAACATCTCAAAATAACCATGACCTAGCCACAGGTGCAAGGTCACACAGCCACCCTAGAAACATATTTAAGGATTCCCTTACAAACTTTGCTCAGACTGAAGAATCTTCTTGGATAAGGAGCGAAACGTTTCCACTGAGGAAATAGAAATCCAGTTGACATGATTCAAGCTACAGACAATTCCACCTGGATGACTGAGAACCTTCATCGACATAACACACAGGCAGAAACCCAACCCAACCCCAAAATCAAAACAAAGCATCTTTGCAGTGAATGGGGACGCAGGCACAGACATGGTCAGGTAACCCACCCCACCCCACCTCACTAGCTTTGTTCAGTCCAGCCATCACAAGATTGACAGGAATGGCTGGACTGAACAGAATAGGAGAACAAGTTCAGGCTTACTTAGGTAGCCCTTTGTGATAAGACAAAGGAAGGGAGATTTCTGGAAAATGGCCCAGAGATGCAAAAAGAAACAGTTCGCCAGAGAGGTACCAAGGAGAAAGAAGGCCTGGAAGACTGAGTGAGACACCAATGGAAAATGGAGGGAAGATGAAGCCTGGAAACAGCCACATGACTTTGGTGAGCTAGTTTCTCGGAAAAGCAGAGAACTAAGCAGTGCTCCAGAGGGAGGATGCTCTAGTAAGAGCAAAGCTAACCTTCTCTGGGACTGGAAGTGAGGAAGGGTGCTGAATCAGAGCCAAGAAGACCTTTGCAGAGCAGAGAATAAGGCCTGTTAGAGCAGGAAGGAGGCAACAACGCTGAATGAAACCACGAGACTGGCTGGGTGCCATGGTAAGAGCACAGCTGAGCATCTCTGGGCTGAAGGTGAGAAAAGGTGCTGAACCAGGACGCCGAGATGGCTAGGAAGTCAACAGGGGCTAAGAAGAGGAAGGGTTCCCAAAACTTTGATTAAAGGTTGCTCTCTATGGGAGTCAGAGATTAGGACCAGGGAGCTGGGGAAAATGTCTCTACCCTGAAGTAAAGTGGAAGCTGCAGGAAAGGATTTGCAATTCAATTCCTTTGTGCTATGGATTCTGATACTTGGAATGTGTTCATTGTTTGGGAATTGGCTTTGGTGTTTGTAAAGTTTGTTGTGGTGCACATTCCATTTGTGTATGTTTTGTGCCATCTTAAGTTATCTGAGCCTCCGATCCCACCCATCTAAATCATGCCTCTCCATGGCATGCTATGGGACACTGAGGCACTGTTTGTGATTTTATCAGCACTGAATGCCTTATTCCATCCAACCGTAATTGTCTGGGGCATCTGATTACCTAAAGCTAAAAGAAAATGTTACTCTTTCCTTTTTATTATTTTTAATAAACATGATTTTCAGTTCATAAGATGGATGCTTTTGTTTTCACCTCCTTGAAAGGAGGCAGGGCTGCTCCTCTCTGGCTACACACCTCAAAACTACTAGGGCAAGAGCTTATACCATAAAATTCATTTCCTTCCTTCTTGTTATTATCATTATCTTTATTATCCCAATTTACTGAGAAGGAAATATTCAAGCTGTGAGACCAGTCTCCCTCACCAGCTGGTGTTAAGGGGGAGAAGACAGTTCAAAGTATTTCCTTCCTCAAGAGGGATGAGTGGTGGCAGTGAGGAGTACTACATAACCCATAACCACACTGTGCCAAGCCAGGCAGGGAAGCATGGTCTGAAGGGCATGGTAAGGAAGATCAAGACTACTCCCACTATTCAGCAGGGCCTTCTGTCTGCAGCTATTCATGGCAACCAGGTCAAGGCAGATGAGACCTCCTTAGAATTTGTTAAGGTTGAGGAAAGCAGCTGCATGAGGCACTTCGCCATGTTGAGATGAATTGCCACACTTTTGTGAAGGGGCCTCATGAGATCAAGGCCCCAGTATGAGATTTTTTTCACAGTGAAACCTGATTTATGTAACTTAGCACTGTTTAGAAAGGGAGAGGGATTTTCCAATGAGGCCAACAGAATTTCTTGGTTATATTTTTATTTTTTAAAAAAAATACAGTAAAATATAACAGAAGTATAAATTCTTTTCAACCCTTGCCAAACCCCAGTCTTGATACAACCAGAGTTCTTCATAAAATCTTAAATTCCAGCATCACATTTACTTCTTTAACTGCTATAAAAGGGAAAGGGAAAGGTTCCCCCGCACAGTCGTGTCTGACTCTAGGGGCCGGTGCTCATCTCTGTTTGTTAGCCGAAGAGCCAGTGCTGTCCAAAGACGTTTCCATGGTCATGTGGCCGGCATGACACGCACGGAACGCTGTTAACAGCTTAACTGCTGAGCCATCGTGCCCCCTTTTTAACTGCTATGTTTTTCCACAAAGTTACATTAACATATTTAATGACTTGAAGCCTCTACCACTCCACAAAAAAACCACAGATGGACATGACCAAATCATGTGGGTCAGAGAGTCCTCAAGTTTCTTGTAACACCAAAACAGGAAATCTAATATAAAAGGTAAAGGTTCCCCCCGCACATTTGTGCAGTTGTGTCCGACTCTAGGGGCCGGTGCTCATCTCCGTTTGTTAGCCGAAGAGCCAGCGTTGTTCGAAGATGCTTCCATGGTCATGTGGCCAGCATGACGCACGTGGAATGCTGTTACCATCCCACCGAAGTGGTACCTATTCATCTACTTGCATTTGCATGCTTTCGAATTGCTAGGTTGGCAAGAGCTGGGGCTAGTGCGGGAGCTCACTCCGTCATGTGGGGCTATGGATTCGAACCTCCGAACTTGCAATCTTCCAATCTACAAGCCTGGCGTCTTACCCGCTGAGCCACCACGCCCCCTATGTATATCTAATATACAACCTTTTTAAAACTTACTTTGAGGAGGCCAATAAACATTTTTGAAATTCATCCCTAGATCAAGAATTTCTTTAGTAACTGGAAATGTGACAGTTTAGCTATGGAGCCATCTGTATTACAAAACAGATAACAGAGATAAACAGATTGGTCATTCAGAGTAACATTTCCCAGAGTGACAAGAATTTGAATTTGTCTAATATTTCTTTGGACTGTTTGGTAAAATAAATTGGAGTTAATTGCGATCATAGAAGTGTTTTGGATCTCAAAGATTTGAAATGTGCATCAGTGCTTCAATAGTAATTTAGATGAGAAATGTTGTGAAGAAAATGTCTGAGTGGTCATGTGCTGATAGCGTAGTTAATCCATAATTTAAATGAAGCATCACAAACTATTATCCAGAGGGACAAAACCACCATAAGTTCAGGCATAGAAATGGGTTCCATTCCAATTGTTAGGTGAAATTATAACATTAAGAATTTAAAATAAAAATGGTCTTTAAAGCAACTCAGCTTCTCATTAATATCTTATTCAGAACAGGGAAGCAGAAATTGCTCAAGAGAATACATTAGTGATTGTAGGTGGTGGCTCCTAAGAACTAACCTGGGGAACCTTGCCTGGTTAAGTTAAGTTAAGCAGAGTCAGTGCCGGTGAGTACCTGGACAGAAGATTACTACAGAATTCAAAATCAGGAAGCTAGATTGTGAAGTTAAAAAAATATCCTGGTAAAATCAGGGTCAAACCACTTCCCTACTATTGCCAAGAAAACCATGATCGATTTCTAAATACTCTGTGTTCTTTTCTGCACCTTTTGGTCATTGTGATTTTGCATAGGCAGGCTATGTTCCTCACTAAAAATAATGGACTGCCAAACACAAAACAGAGAGCCAGTTTGGTGTAGCGGTGAAGGCACCAGGCTAGAAACCAGGAGACTGTGAGTTCAACTCGTGCCTTAGGCACAAAGCCAGCTGGGTGACCTTGGGCCAGTCACTCACTCTCAGCCCTAGGAAGGAGGCAAGGGCAAACCACTTCTGAAATCATGCCAAGAAAACTGCAGAGACTAGTCCAGGCAGCCACCAGGAGTCAACACTGACTTGAAGAGGGGAAAAAAAACCCAATTCTAAGGCTGGTTGTTCTACCTGTTGTCATTAATTTGGTCTTCTTTATATTTAATTTTAGTCCCATTTTTTCACTGTGCTCTTTGACCTTTAGTACCAGGGCTTGCAAATCCTTTGCATTTTCAGCTAACAGGGTAGTGTCATCAGCATAGTGCAGGTTATTGATGTTTCTTCTTCCAGTTTTAAAACCACCCTCATCTTCTTCCAATCCAGCTTCCCTTAATATATATTCCCTGACCAGTGAGAGAAGTTGAGGGAGAGGTACAGAGTATGAGCGGGGGTGGTGCTGGACCCTAACAGTGCCGAGAGCGAGAGCTGGTGCACTGGGGGGTCTTGTCACTGCCCGACATTGTGTGGGACTGGATGATGGATGAATGGGATAAGGGACCCTTGATTAAGCCCAGGAATTCCGGAGGTCTGGGAGTGGAGGCTACTAGGCCAGAGCCGGGAATCTCTGGGGGCTGTGTGGCGGGCTATTTGATTCAGGTGGTGACGGGCAGGGGACGGTATGACGGGAACCGGAGGGCAGGCCATCATTGGGGAAGGCGCCCCCGGTGTTTGCTACCGGTGGCGCGTTCCGGCCCCCTGTGTTCATACCCAGGCCCTGGTAAGCAGATCCTCGTGGGCTCCGGTCTCCGACTGCTGCTGCTGAATGCCAGGTCGGTGAACAACAAGGCCCCCCTTATAGGTGATCTAATCATAGAGGAGGGGGCCGACCTGGCATGTATTACCGAGACCTGGCTGGGCCCAGAGGGGGGAGTAGCCCTCTCGGAGATATGCCCAGCCGGGTTTCGGGTGTGGCATCAGCCGAGACACGGGGGCAGGGGAGGAGGGGTGGCAGTGGTCATCCGAGAGTCCCTTGTGGCCTTCAGGGGCGCTGCTCCACAAGTGACCGGGTGTGAGACCCTGTTTTTCAAGTTGGGTTCACGAGAACAGTTGGGAGTGTTGCTGCTGTACCAGCCTCCCTGCTGCATAGCAACCTCCCTGCCTGAGCTGCTCGAGGCTGTCTCGGGGTTGGCGGTGGAGTTCCCCAGACTTATGGTTCTGGGGGACTTCAATCTGCCGTCTCTGGGACGGTCCTCGGAGGCGGCCCGGGAGTTCATGGCTACCATGGCAGCTATGGGCCTGTCTCAGATTATTCGTGACCCGACTCGTGACAGTGGTCTCACCCCGGACTTAGTTTTCTTGTCTGAGCAGTGGCAATGTGATCTGAGGGGAGAGTTACATCTTTCCCCATTGTCATGGTCAGACCACGCCCTGGTGACCCTGAGACTCTCTTGTGCTACCCCACTCCGCAGGGAGGCGGGACCTATTCGATTGGTCCGCCCCCGGCGACTGATGGACCCAGTGAGGTTTCAGAAGGAGCTGGGGGTTATTCCCGAGGACTTGCTTCACGGTCCAGTGGAGGTCCTGGCCGCGGCCTGGAATAAAGCCGCGGCCGGAGCCCTGGACAAGACCGCGCCTATGCGACCTCTCCGGCCCTGCTCGACCCGCTGCTCTCCGTGGTTCACGGAAGAGTTAAGGGCTTTGAAGAGGGTTAAGAGACGTCTAGAGCGCTGCTGGAGAAAGACGAAGACTGAATCTGACCGAACACAAGCTAGAGCCGCAGTTAAGGCCTACCTTGTGGCGGTAAGAGCGGCGAAACGTGAATATTTCTCCGCTCTTATTGCGTCCGCAGAATGCCGCCCGACGGCCCTTTTCAAGATTACAAGATCACTTTTGGGTCGGGAGCAGGGCGAGACCCACTTACAGGGCCGTTCGGAAGAGTTTTCTGAGCATCTGCAGGACAAAATCGCTCAGATTCATTCCAAGTTGGACTCCAAGCGTGAGACAAGATCTGGGGAGATGCCAGGGGCTCGTACTTACCACGTTATCTGGGAACAGTTTGATCCTGTTGCACCTGATGAAGTAGACAGGATCCTCCGGATTGTAAACGCCACCACATGCCAGCTTGACCCATGTCCCTCCTGGCTGGTGAAATCAGCTAGTGAGGTGACATGTGGCTGGGTCCAGGTGATGATTAATTCGTCCTTGAGTGAGGGGGTGTTCCCGGCTGCCTTTAAGGAGGCGCTGGTGCACCCCCTCCTCAAGAACCCTTCCCTGGACCCTACAATCCTGGGCAATTTTCGCCCAGTCTCCCACCTTCCCTTTTTAGGAAAGGTGGTTGAGAAGGTGGTGGCGTTGCAACTCCAGAGGATTCTGGATGAAACGGATTATCTGGACCCCTTCCAGTCAGGTTTCAGGCCGGGATATGGGACGGAGACCGCATTGGTCGCACTTATGGATGATCTCTGGCGAGAGCGGGATGGAGGGAGTGCGTCCATCCTTGCTCTCTTAGATCTCTCAGCGGCTTTCGATACCGTCGACCATGGTATACTTTTGGAGCAGCTCGAGGAGTTGGGGGCGGGCGGCGTGGTTTTGCGTTGGTTCGCCTCCTTTCTCCAGGGCCGTTCCCAGTCAGTGTTGATAGGGGAGGAGAGAGCTGACCCGCGACCCCTGACTTGTGGGGTGCCGCAGGGGTCGGTTCTCTCTCCACTCCTATTTAACATCTACATGAAGCCACTGGGCGAGATCATCCGTCACCACGGGATGAGGTATCACCAATATGCTGATGATACCCAGTTATACATCTCCGTCCCGGGTGAAGTAAGTGATGCGGTCAATGCCTTATCTCAGTGCCTGGAGGCTGTGGGGGTCTGGATGGGGAACAACAGGCTTCAACTGAACCCTGGTAAGACGGAGTGACTGTGGATTGATGGCCCCCCTGGATCCGGGAAGTTGTCATCTTTGGTTCTGGGGGGGGTTGCACTACCCCACTCGGATCCAGTGCGGAATATGGGGGTCCTCCTGGACTCGCGACTCCTGCTTGAAGAGCAGGTGGCAGTCGTGGCCAGGAGGACCTTTGCACAGCTGCGAGTTGTGCGCCAGTTACGCCCTTTCCTGGATCGGGAGGCCCTCCGAACAGTCACTCACGCCCTTGTCATCTCCCGTATAGACTATTGTATTGCGCTCTACATGGGGCTACCCTTGAAGAGTATCCGGAAGCTTCAGCTGGTGCAGAATGCAGCGGCGCGAGCAGTTATGAGTGCCAGAAGATCGGCACATGTAACACCTCTGCTACGCGAGCTGCATTGGGTGCCAGTTTGCTTCCGGGTCCAATTCAAGGTGTTGGTGATTACCTTTAAAGCCCTACATGGCATAGGACCAGGGTACCTGAGGGACCGTCTCGTCCCGATAACGTCGACCCGCCCCACCCGTACATGCAGGGAGGGCATGCTTCGGACCCCCTCAACAAGACAATTCCATCTAGCGGGGTCCAGGAGGCGTGCCTTCCCTGCGATAGCGCCCGCCTTGTGGAATATTCTGCCCCCGGAGGTGAGACTGGCCCCCTCCCTCCTGGCCTTTCGGAAGGCCCTTAAGACCTGGCTTTGCCACCTGGCCTGGGACGACGGAGGTGGTAGTGCCTCCTGGGGTTGGCTGGCCCCATAGCTCTACTATCTATTCTGCGGGTCCAAGCCCATCCTGGATTTTATTTTATTATGTTTTGTTTGTGTTTTTAGATATTTTGTATAGTTTTAAATTTTTATTTATTGTAACCCGCCCAGAGTCCCTTGCATGGGAGATGGGCGGGGAATAAATTTGAATAATAAATAAATAATAAATAAATATTCTGCATATAGGTTGAATAAATAAGGGGAGAGTACACAGCCTTATCTCACTCCTTTGGCAACCTGGAGCCTGTCTGTTTCACCATGTTCTGTCCGGTCTGTGGCTTCCTGACCTGAATATATAAGTTTCTCATGAGGACAATGAGATGTTCTGGGATTCCAATTTTTCTGAGCACTTTCCACAGCTTGATGGGATTGACACAATTGAAGGCCTTTCTGTAATCGATGAAGTACATACTGGCTTCTTTTTGGTATTCTTTGGCTTTCTCAATTATTCAGCATGCATCAGCAATAATGTCTCGTGTCCATTGGCCTGTTCTAAAGCCAGCTTGAACATCTGGCATCCTTTTTTCCATGTAGGGCTCTAATCTGCATTGGATAATCCTAAGCATTATTTTGCTACCATGTGAGCTCCATCGGAGGCAACAAAATATCTGGGCATTTGGAACTTTTGAAACTATTCTTTAGCATAAATTGGTCAGCCTTTTCCAAATACCACTGCCATGATCGTATATGCAACTTGACTGTGTGAGACATACAGAGCAGTGGCTCTACTGAGCTGGAAGAATTCCTAGACCTACTGTGGCCAGAAACGGAAACTTCAGTACACCGAAATGCTCGTCTTGGGCTACATCTTAATTTGAATGTTTATACATACTATTTTTATTCATACTCTCTGTTTGAGGGAGTCAAGAGTTGCTTTCTGGCAGCCATTCTCATTTTCCATCTAATGTTCCAGTAGTTGATTCTTTCCAGTGCCTTGGAATAATTCAAATGCCAGGACAACAGACTATCTGCAATTAAGCATGAAGATAAAAACACTTGTGTGTAAAGGTGGCTTTCTACATATGGAAGGAGCCCTTCCATGTACAGAAGGCGGGGGGGGGATCTGCCTACAGGAATATTCACACAGAGAGAGGGGTCAAGGAATCCATTTATGCCAACTTGGAAAATCCTTCCTTGAATAGAGGTGGGGGCCTCAGGCACAATCTTTCTCCCATCTTTCTCCCGGCTCTGTCTTCTGTGCCTAGGAAGATTAAGACCATTTCACAAGCTCAACAGCAGCATGGTGATCTTAACGATCCTCCTTTAGATAATAAAAGGACTTAAAATAACATCTCAATATAACCATGACCCCAGGTGTAAGGTCACACAGCTACCTAGAAACATATTTAGGATTCCCTTACCAACTTTGCTCAGACTGAAGAAGCTCCTTGGATAAGGAGCGAAACGTTTCCATTGAGAAAATAGAAATCCAGTTGACATGATTCAAGCTACAGACAATTCCACCTGGATGACTGAGAACCTTCATAGACATTCACACTGAGACAAAAGGTGGGAGGCTAGTTTTACAAATTCACTCTTCCCCCCTCTTTTGCAGACCTAAGTTCTACTTCCTGTGCTATTCAAGGTGATTCATGTACAGGCATCTGTAGAATGAGAAGGACATTGGAAAATGTTTGTGTATTATAAATGGGAATATCCATGGATCAGGATGCTTTCTGAAAATGGAAGGGATGTTTTGGGTACAGTCCATGAAAAGTCTTTTATAGGGAAGTGCCTGTGATATATGTGCAGATGTATGTGCCCCAGATGGCACATTGCAAAGGATCCTGGAGTAAGCCTGTATTAAAGAGGCATCTTTGCCATTTCATTAAAACAACAACAACTAGATCCTTAATTCCTAATTAGTCCATCATTCCCACAACTGCACTTGAACTTTCTACAGTTCTTCATAGAAAGGAGGGGGAAACACCTAAGGCTCATTTCATTGCTATGACAAGAATGTTTCTCAGTTTTCATTATAGGAAAATATATATATATATATATATATATATATATATCAAAACCAAACAGAAACTCCAGTGCCTTTCATGAGTGCCTTGAGAAATAACATAACCTTTTAATGCATTTCAACAGTCTTGAAATCAAATCAGGGGGGCGTTAAACATCAACTTGGGTATTTGTAAGTTCATTAATTCATACTGACATTCAGCAAGTTGACTATGATGTGTATTTATGACAGTTTATAATCAAAATGATCTATTTTTTTCATTTATTTTTACGAGTCAAATAATTTCTGAAATAGGTATCCACATTATGTTGTAGTGTAAATATGTAAAAATATTTTTTCAGAAAGAACAATACAAAGTATTTCCAACATATCCTTTTAAAATTAAAGTTGCCTTGGTATCTACAAGAACCACTTTTTCCTTTTTTTTTAATATGTAATTTTTATTAAAACTTTTAAAAAAGAAGATAAAAACTAATACAAACTAATATAAAGTAAAGAAGAAAAGAGAAAAAGAAAGAAAGCAAACAGAAAGAAAGAAAAAAGTGCAAGAAAAGAAAAGAAGTTAAAGAAAAGAAAAAAGATACAAAGCAGTGGCTTCCAATATTCTTCACAGCAGTTGTAAGTGCAATTATATTTTAACCTCTCTCTTTTTTATTTTAAACTGCTTTTTGAGTTTGGGAGCTTCTGCACAGACCTGAGCGCTGGGTGCTGTGGAAATTGAGCCACCCTGGGGTATCTCCGCTGCCTTTATTAAGGGGCTCCTGACAGCCTATGGGAGATTGGGTGCTTGCTTGGTATACTTGCTTGGTATGTTATGATTTTTCTTTCTTTACGCTATGCTTTTTATACTTCTGTTTAATCTGCCTAAAGTGTGTTTCTGTTTAAATTTGTTTGCTTAAGTTTATAATAAAGCTTAAAATCTCTTTATTCACTGGTATGCTTATTGTCTCTGGATCTCAAAGAACCAATTGCCTGGGCACCTGATCACTGCTTGGACACCTGGCAGAACAACCTCTCAGCAGCTTCGGATACCACTGATTCATCATTCAGCTTCTGGGCTGACTCTAGGGGGGGGGAGAGTAAAGGGGCCGTTGTGTCACCATGGTTCTCATCCTTCCTCCAGGGTCTGTTCCAGTTGGTATTCATAGGAGAAATCAAGGTTTCCCCACTCCCATTTAACATCTCCGTAAGGCCCCATTGGCATGAGGTCGTAATCAATATGTGGATAATACACAGCGTTACATCTCAAGCCCAGGTAGAACAGGTGATGATGCTTGTTCTGGTGTCTGAAGGCTATTAGGGTCTGGATGGAGAGGAATAAGCTCAGGCTCAACACTAGCAAGATCAAGAAGCTTTGGATTCAAGGACCGTCTGGTTCCAAAGAATTGTCAGTGCAACCTCATTCTTGATGAGGTTGCACTTCCCCAGATGCAACTCATGTACAAGTTGGGGATGCTGAACTTGTGGCTTTTGTGCAAAGAACAAGTAGGCCTGTGCACAGAACCATCTTTATCACCAGTTATAATCTTTCCTGGACTGGCTGATCCATCTCATGATCACTGACACCTTATTCACCTTCTGTTTGAATTATTGCAACATGAACTATACATTGGGCTGCTCCTGAAGATCACTCAGAAGTTAGTCTAGAATATGCAAGTAGTTATTGGTGTTTCCTATCACGTAACACCACTACTTTGCAAGCTGCACTGGTTCTGGGTGCAAAAGTGGCTTCTGGCTGCAATTCAAAGTACTGATTGTCATCTATAAAGTTCTTCATCGCTTAGGACCTGGGTCCCTGTGGGACCACTTTCTCCAGTTGTTTCTGTCCATCTGGTAAGATCTGGCAGGACTAGCTCACTCTTGGTCCTATTGGTAAATCAATGTCATCTGGCATAGCTGTATAAAGAGGTTTTCTCTGTGGCCATCACGGCACTTTGGAACAGCATTCTCCTTGAAGTTCATACAGCCCTGTCAATGTTGTTCTTGCATAAAGCCTTGAAAACCTGGCTTGCTCAGTAAGTTTTTATGGTTTGATCATGTGCCTTAATCTTTTTTGTAATCTTCTTCCTCTTCCTCTTCTTTCCTTGTTTACTTTAATTCTTGTACGCCACCAAGAATTGCAAAGTGCAGTTGAGGCAGCCTATACATTTGTTTGCTTGACTGATCAATGGATAAATATACAGTTCCAGTTAAAAGAGTGTCCTGCTGTGGAGAAATGGTTGGAGAATTTTTTGCTTCTGTGAGAAATTTAAGAGGAATTGTTCACTCAAACTTGCTACAGGATTTTGAAAGGGCATTTGTGGCCAGCTCTATTAAATATGCAGTGAATCCAGATGGGCAGGTAGAAGCAGATTTCTTCACTCCCTCCTCCCCCAACAGCTCCTTCAAAATATTTTCCTGCTACATTCTTCATGTGGAGGATGGCTAGGAAAGGGAGGATCCCTCAGAATTGGGTGGAAACACCTTCAGGGAGCCATGCTAGCTACTGTTAGTTCCAAAGCCCTTCCTGTATGCTCACTGCCATGGACAGTTGAGGTTATCCAGGATGATTACCTCCAGAAAGTCCCTCCTCTTATGCATTAGACCTTCTCAGAGTGGAAGGCTGTAAATGAAATTCGTTAGACTCTGTGAAGGCAAATGCTAATAAAGCCTGCCAAGTTTTGTTATTTAATCTTACCTCTTGATTTCTAAGTGTGTCTGTGTGCCTGTGTTTGGAATAGGATGAGAGAGAAGCAATAAATCCCTGATCGATTAAACAGTAATAACCATAATCACATTTTAAGCTAACAGGTATCATAATTTATGTTCCTCTGTTTGTGATAAGATTCTGGGTTTTAATGGCTATTCAACAGTCTTATAGTCCCAGTGCAAATACTCCACTTTGTGGTTAAGCAGTGAGTTATTCTACTGAAGAAATGAGCTGTACACCACATACCACTTAGCCTGTGATAGCCACGTTAAAGTCAGTGGGACTGCAGTGGACTGCAGTGGAATGAGGCCATGATGAACTAAGACTAAATTAAAATGTCCTTAGGCAGAAGTATTGTTAACATCCACAGTGATTGTTTCTTCTAAATGTCTCTGTGGTGCAATTGGTTCACTGGCTGTTGTTTTGAGGTTTCATTGATATGGGACTGGTATTGATTAAAGAAATACATAAGTAATTCCAGCAGTGGGTAAAGTGTGTCAAGTATGGCAAATTCCCTCGTCTCCCAGTTCTCCCACCCTCTGGAGACTGCTGCCTTGCAATCTCCTCGTGAGGAGCAACTGTATGGAGTGCAATGTGGGCAATCTTGCATCCTCTCTTTGTCCAGAGAGGGTCAAAGAAGCCGGTCTACTCATCAACTCCTTGTTCTTAGCTGCCATCGTCGGCCCCGTGAAATGCGGAGCCATCTGCCATTTCTTCCATGGAAGTCATCCACAATTGTGTGTCTACTGTTACTGGCCTAATGATCAATAATACTCACTTCTATTGGTTAGGATGAATTCTTTACTCCTTAACTGTTGCAGTTATTTCAGATGCCAGAGCACTCAGGTATCATGTGAGAAAGAGAGAGGCCTACATTTTCCAACTCAATCTCAGCATAGTACATTAGAATCCAATTCTAACCTCTAGATCAGAGTTCTCAACCTTGGCAACTTTAAGATGTGTGGACTTCAACTCCCAGAACTCCCCAGCCAGCAGGTTGAGAAACTCCGATCTAGATCAGTGGTGTGCTGCTAAATGTTTCAGAACTGTCTTTGCCGGCTTCACTGCCACCACTGCACTGTTAGCCATGGAGCAGCTGATTAGAGAGGCTCATCTCTGCTGTCAAGGGGCTCACAAAATTAAGAAAATTTAGCCGGCTGCAGCACACCACTGCTCTAGATGCATTCTCTGGGAAAGGAGGTAAGGTGGAAATGCCGTCCTACTGACAAAAAGAAGCACCTGTCTTGCTGCAGATGAGGTGCATCTGCCACAGATATTTACTTTTCTTGTTGAAAGCTATCAGTGGTGGTGTTTCTACAAGGGGCAGCAAGTTCTATATAAGGTCCTCAAAAGGACAATGCTAGGGATGGGGATAAATTGCATCACTGACTTTGAATGTACTGAAGAACAAACTCAATTTGATCCTCCAAATGCTTACCTATACCTACAGAGCTAATGTCCCACCATACTGCTTTCAGTGGAATGTATGTTAAAACAAAATGAGTTAGCAGGGATTGAGATGATGCAGCAGACCTACTACTTTACTCTTATTGAGTCACACTGGCAAACCAGAGTGGAGATCAACTTTAGTATTCCCTTACTGGGCAATTGGGGAGAATGATGGTGAGTTCTGGCTAGCTCATATTCAATTATTGCAACTGCTGTGTTGGGGCAATTGTGAGACTGGTTCTGAGGGCTTGGAAAGTGTTTGAGGAAGGACTCTGGAGACAAAGTGGGGGGAGCAGAGGGCAGTGAGGAGAGACTAGCCTAGGAAGCCTGTACCCCACCCTCCTCATGCTGGTCTATGACTGTAATAAAGATTTGATTGAGCGAGCCTAGAAAGGAAAGGATGCACACAAATGCAATATACAATACATTGTTTTGTATATTTTATCAAATTTATCTGAAGAAATATCACTGATTATGAACGTTACAATAAAAGTCTTAACTGCATTTATTTAGAAATAACATTACAGGCAAAATGAAGTTCATTGCTCCCATAGCTTTAACATGTTCCATGCACATGTCCCTGAAAATGTTAAACTGAAAATCAATAAAATGTATTTCTAAATAAAGCAATTTAAATCTCCAAATTATTATAATAGTGTTGATCAAGCAGATGGTTAATGTGGGCAAAATCTTCTTCCTTGCACTGGAATAGCTTCTTATAAATATGGGTCAGGCTGAAAGTATTGTCAAAAAGAGGACAAAGTACTTTATTATTTAACAGTCCTATGAAGAGCATAAAGATGTGAAAATTTGGTGTTCCCAAAGATCTGTAAGAGAGTCTTCACTGATTCACTTTCTTTATTAATCTGATGTGCAGAGCAAAATAATTTAAAGCTAGAAGTAAGCTACACACTTGCACATGGACCACAGATACTGGTGTATGTTCAGTATCTTTTAATATTGCTAGACAAACATGACCTTAACACTTCAATAAGAATGAATGGGATAGATTTCCTTACCTTTGCCTGGCCTGTAGAAACCTCAAAGTACATTCAACATTTTAAGCAAACTGTCTCTTTAGTTGCTCCCATTAATCAGATAAGAGTTTCATTAGCATCTCTCCAAGTTGATCAATTTATCTTAGAGTAGTAAGATAGACAATATATTTCAGGATTTATACTTTCTGAAAAACTTCAACATTTCAGGTTGATCAATTTATCTTAGAGTAGTAAGATAGACAATATATTTCAGGATGTATAATTTCTGAAACTCTTCAGTACATCACTATTGAGGTTTGTTTGTTTTTAAATCCATTAAATCGTGTCTGATTCTTGGAGACTGCCTGAACAAGTCCCTGCAGTTTTCTTGGCAAGATTTTTGGAAGTGGTTTGCCATTGCCTTCTTCCTAGGGCTGAGAAAGAGCAACTGGTCCAAGGTCACCCAGCTGGCTTTGTGACTAAGGCAGGATAGAACTCACAGTCTCCTGGTTTCTAGCCTGATGCCTTAACCACTACACCAAACTGGCTCTCTCACTATTGAGTATGGATCAGCAAATGTCTGTGTTTCTCACCAAATAAGAATGAAACTCTGTATCAACAAGGGAAAATCAGGAAATTCAATTAGTAGGCAATTGCAATCCTCTAGATCAGGGGTCGGCAAACTTTTTATGCCGGGAGCCATTTTGACATGCTCGTGCACATTTTGAAATGCTAGAGAGCCAGGGGGCGGGATTTGTGGGCGGGGGCCAATCGCGTGGAAGGGGGCGGGGTTTGCGGGCGGGGGCCAATCGCGTGGAAGGGGGCGAGGTTTGCGGGCGGGGGCCAATCACGTGGAAGGGGGCGGGGTTTGCGGGCGGGAGACGGCGTCCACCCGGCCCAGCTGCCCGGGGTCCAGGGAGATCAGCTCCGGCGGGATCTGTGGTGAAGAGCGGCCGTGGGGGGGCGGGCGGCAACGACAAGCGGCGTGCTGAAAGCCTGAACCGCGCCGCTTGTCGTCGCCGCCCCCCCCCCCACGGCTGCTCTTCGCCACAGATCCCGCCGGAGCTGATCTCCCTGGACCCCGGGCAGCTGGGCTTGCCTCCCTCCGCGAGGCCCAGGCGCGCTGGAAGCCGGCCCGGGCCTCCTCCTCCTCCTCCGCCGGCGCTTCAGGCTTTCAGCGCGCCGCTTGTCGTCATCGCCGCCCACCCCCCCCACACAGCCGCTCTTCACCACAGATCCTGCCGGAGCTGATCTCCCTGGGCCCCGGGCAGCTGGGCTTGCCTCCCTCCGCGAGGCCCAGGCGCGCTGGAAGCCGGCCCGGGCCTCCTCCTCCTCCGCTTCAGGCTTTCAGCGCGCCGCTTGTCGTCGCCGCCCGCCCCCCCCCACGGCCGCTCTTCACCACAGATCCTGCCGGAGCTGATCTCCCTGGACCCCGGGCAGCTGGGCTTGCCTCCCTCCGCGAGGCCCAGGCGCGCTGGAAGCCGGCCCGGGCCTCCTCCTCCTCCTCCGCCGGCGCTTCAGGCTTTCAGCGCGCCGCTTGTCGTCGCCGCCCGCCCCCCCCCCCACGGCCGCTCTTCACCACAGATCCTGCCGGAGCTGATCTCGCTGGACCCCGGGCAGCTGGGCTTGCCTCTCTCCGCGAGGCCCAGGCGCGCTGGAAGCCGGCCCGGGCCTCCTCCTCCTCGTCTGCCGGCGCTTCAGGCTTCCAGCGTGCCTGGGCCTCGCGGAGGGAGGCAAGCCCAGCTGCCCGGGGTCCAGGGAGATCAGCTCCGGCGGGATCTGTGGCGAAGAGCGGCCGTGGGGGTGGCAGGCGGCGACGACAAGCGGCGCGCTTCAGGCTTTCAGCGCGCCGCTTGTCATCGCCACCCGCCCGCGTTGAGCGAAGAAGATGATGGGGGGCGGGAAACGAGGCCTGCCCGCTTACCTGCCTGCTTGGCTCCCTCCGCGAGGCCCCCCGCTGCCTTCCCCGGATCCAAGCCGGATCGGGGGCCTCGCGGAGAGAGGCAGGCAGGCAGGTAAGCGGGCAGCCCTGGCCTCCGCCGCCGGGCCCACCCCCCTCGGCCGCTTCCGCCCGCCCGCGTTGAGCAAAGATGATGATGGGGGGCGGGAAACGAGGCCTGCCCGCTTACCTGCCTGCTTGGCTCCCTCCGCGAGGCCCCCCGCTGCCTTCCCCGGATCCAAGCCGGATCGGGGGCCTCGCGGAGAGAGGCAGGCAGGCAGGTAAGTGGGCAGCCCTGGCCTCCGCCGCCGGGCCCGCCCCCCTCGGCCGCTTCCGCCCGCCCGCATTGAGCGAAGATGATGGGGGGTGGGAAACGAGGCCTGCCCGCTTACCTGCCTGCTTGGCTCCCTCCGCGAGGCCCCCCGCTGCCTTCCCCGGATCCAAGCCGGATCGGGGGCCTCGCGGAGAGAGGCAGGCAGGCAGGTAAGCAGGCAGCCCTGGCCTCCGCCGCCGGGCCCGCCCCCCTCGGCTGCTTCCGCCCGCCCGCGTTGAGCGAAGATGATGGGGGGCGGGAAACGAGGCCTGCCCGCTTACCTGCCTGCTTGGCTCCCTCCGTGAGGCCTCCTGCTGCCTTCCCCGGATCCAAGCCGGATCGGGGGCCTCGCGGAGAGAGGCAGGCAGGCAGGTAAGCGGGCAGCCCTGGCCTCCGCCGCCGGGCCCGCCCCCCTCGGCCGCTTCCGCCCGCCCGCGTTGAGCGAAGATGATGGGGGGCGGGAAACGAGGCCTGCCCGCTTACCTGCCTGCTTGCCTCTCTCCGCGCAGGGGTTGCTGCGGCTGGAGATGGCGCTGCCTCCCTGCCGCGCCAGGCCTCGCTCAGTGCGAGAGCCAGGGGGCGGGGTTTGCGGGCGGGGGCCTATCACGTGGAAGGGGCGGGGGTGAGTTCAGCTGCAGAAGAGCCACGTGCAAGGGGCCAAAGAGCCGCATCTGGCTCGCGAGCCGCCATTTCCAGCCCTTGCTCTAGATATTAGCTGGTCCCCTCTCCTACAAAAGAAATGGGCCCATTTTCACATATTTATATTTTATTAAAACCAATCCATAACATCAAAACTGTTATTAGCTTTAATGTGATTATACAGAAGGAAATTCCTGTTGACAATAATGCAAGGGAAGGCAATGAACCTATTATGAGTTTGCCCACTTAATCAGAGAATCATTTTCTGATGTTTCTCCACTAATATCAGACAGATGCTGTTGCATTAAAGACTATCTCAGAGCAAGCTCAACCTTTTTGTGACCTCCTAAAACCATGGGCTTTTAATTTTCCTGTTAATATCATAACCACGCAATCTTAATTAATGAAGCGTCTGTTCATATGTCATATAAAAAGTAGCCCTTGTTGTTTCTTACAGTGCTCTCCCAGAAAGTTACAGTTAGGGGCTGTGCATAAGGGAAACCTCCAACCTGCAGATATTTACCTCTTATGTGAACACTACCATCTTGGCAGAAGGTACTGTATCAATGTGGAAGAATGGGTTTGCTCCTAGTATCCAACAACAAACTTAGAACTACGTAAGTTTACCACTCAAGCTTTGGATGCAAATGTTGATGACCCTCCAAAATTTGCTGTTACTAACTAGAGATTAATTAATCCAATGTCCTGCATTTAATTTATTACATTTTAATCAAATTTATTTTTGTCTATTCTTTGTCCTGCCCACTTAATTGTGTATAAGATAAACCTCATAACCAGCTGAAGACCTTTTGCTATTTGAAGCAAGGGACTATTACAGGCATTCTCTGACTTAAGAAAGCCATACCATTCTAGGAACATCACTTGTGTTGTGCCTGCCTGCCATTTTTGCACAGGCACAGAAAACAGCTACCATATGTTTTAAACACACACCCCTACACATGGTCCAAGGGAAATTGTTCATAAAGTCAGTAGTCAAGTTTATGTAAGTCAGATCTTGTGCAATTGCCTGAGGGTCACATAATGGGGAAGAATCCAAGACAGGCCATCTAGCACCAAAGAACTCTGTTTGAGGGACTCTCTGGAGACCATACGAAGGCCACTCTCATTGGCCTGTCCCTGACTGAAGCTTCTCAGTGGCACCTTGAACCATGCTCCAAATCTTTCTGTCCCTCCACCCAAAACTGATTTGCACCTCTGAACTAAAGGACTGAATGAACCAAATGACAAATATTTTATAGACAAATAATGATTTTAATTGATGATTGTTGCAGCTAAAATAGTAACACTTCTTGCAGGTGAAGCGTTCTAAGCTAAGGTGCAAGACATTTTGTCCCCCGATGATGATGATGATGATGATGATGATGATGATGATGTAGCTGGAGACCTGTATTTTAGGCAGCCAGATATGCACATTTTCCCTCCCCCAAGCAAACAGTAGTGGGGAATGATAGCATAGCAACCCAGTCCATCCAAAGTAATTGCTGAACCTGCTGAGAGAACAGACATGTTCAAGTAAGATTATTAAAGCTTTGAACCAGTTGGCTCATTAACTGAGAGCTCAGTGGTCCTAGAATATCTTAGTGAGATTGACAAGGCTTTTTCTGCCTTCCTGTCTAATATTTAGCTACAATTGTCATTCCAAAATTGCCATCAGGGTGAAATCCGACTTTATTCTCCCGTATCTGTTTGCTTAAATCTTAAAATGGGTATTGAATAGCAAATCCCTTTAGAAATTTCAAAAAAAAAAAAAAAAGCCCCAAGCCTGACGGTGTTTCAGCAGACAAAAGTATGACTGATGGATGCTTTCAAATTGAAGCATGAGGTTTTAAGTTTGTACAACGTTTTCCTATTTGCATATGTTCCAATCATTGCAAATTTGTTGAATTTCCAATGCAATCTAGCCTCATCAAACCCTTTAAATTGTATGATATGACTGCCTACTTGGGTAGGCTGACCATATTTCCTTGAGGCAAAAATGTTGCTGGACAAAGTGGGCATGAGGGCGCACGGGGGGCACGCAGGGGGGCAGGCATGCGGGTGCGTCCGTGCAGAGGGGGGCGTGTGGGGGGTGGGGGCGTGCATGCATGCGCGCATGCAGGGGGCGCACGTGCATGCGGGGGGCGCGCTTCACCAGGGAACTTTCAAAAACGGGACAAAATTGAGATTTTTACTATAACGACAGGACGCTCCAGAAATGGTGAAATAACAGGACAGTCCCGTTCAAAATGGGACGTATCGTCAGCCTATACTTGGGAGTAAGTCTAATTGAACAAAGTAGGATTTCTTCTGAATAAAGATGTACAAATCTGGGTTGGAAAGCCCACTGATTTCAGCAATAAAAACTGATATTTGATGGTACTGGATGCAATTTGAACTAATTCAGCATATTCAAGTTGAGTTACAAGTGTATATAATTTCACTGCTAGATCCAAAACCCTCTCTCTCCAAACAATTTGATCTTTGTGCTGCCTTTGACAAAGATTGTTTGCTATCTAGCTGGTTAGTTTGGAATGCCATCCTTAATTAATTTAATTTAAAATGAATTCCAGGCAATACCATTGCTTTCCTACATAGCCCTCCCATTTTCTGGGTACTTTTGGCTTTTAAAATGCAACTGGTCAGCTAGCATCATGGACTAGCAAAATACCACTGTTGCTTTTCATAAATATTGTGTCTTTAATCAAAACGGTTCTCCTTATAGCTTTTTCTGATTCAGTGTGATAGGGATTACAGGTCAAAGGTGTTCTAACAGTAATATCATATTCAACAGGAAACCCCCAAAGTTTCATATACACTTTTGCACAAAATTGCTCTAGGGACTAAGGAGGAGGAATCAGAAGCCGCATCATTAGCTCCAGCCAATCAGTATGTCCTCAGCCAATTTCTGCTCCCGATTTCTTCAGACATTCATGGGAATTAAAATTATTAACTGATTTTACAGTTCTATGGATGTTGCATTTATATTTCACCTAAAGTTCACAGGTGGTAAAAGAAATGTGTGTATCTAATTTTAAATGTTGAGGAAAATTCCCCTTATTCATTGATATCAACTTGGAGATGTACAACCTATTTTACCATCACACAGAAAACTTGAGCTGGATTAGAAAATAGCAAAAAATATATAATGAAAATAAAGTTAATTATTTCTGGCCTCTGGCAATACTTCAGTTTGCTTGGATGGAAACAAGTTAATCAGTTGGTGATAGCTACTTGAATTAAATTCAAAATCAGGAATGAGGAATCTGTGGTCACATATCCAGCTGTTGCTGTACAACTCCCAGGAATCCAAAGATTGATAGTGACAAATGATTGGAAGTGTAGATCAACAACATCTGGAAGGTCACCAGTTCATCATCTTGGTTTTCAAAATGTGGAGGACAATGCGTGAAGTAGGCCTTATTTTGCTTTTGTGTGACAAACACTAATCCACAAAGAGCTAGCTTTAACTATGCATTAAATAGAGTTTTTGAGGCTCACTGATACCATTGGAAAGTTTTGATCTCTTCACCAATATTTTTATAATAATATTGGTTTTTCTCCTTTGAGAAATTAACCTCTGATTTGTAATAGTTTAATTAATCTTCATTTGATTTACTTTTTGCTTGGTTAAAGGTTCCTTTTTTATTATTTGCTTTAATTGGTTTAATTTCTTTTATTCAATTTAATTGATCTGCCTAATTTACCTTTGCAAACAGAAGTACAAAGGATGCAAACACATTTCTTAGCAAGACAAGAAGACTTTAACTCCTTCAGGCCTCCATTAGTGCAATCCATCTGCATCTGTTACATAAGAAGCAGCCAGTAACAAAGAAACAAATACGTGTAATATGGACTCACTGTTTCATTCCCTGAAGCTTCATTTCCTGCCATCAGGAATCTGAGAAAGTACACATTCTCAGTCATGGTATCTAAGATAGGGATATTTCATATTCATCAGGATGGGGTTTTTTTTCTTCTGGAAACTGGAACAACTAATGGGAGAACTAGGTACATGAAGTGACAGTTTCAAGTCTAAGATTTTTGACATACTGTAGTACTCATCAAGTCAAGATGGCACTCACAACAATGTAATCAACCAAACCCTGTCCCTTTTGCACATGCACCAACATCACACATACACACAAAGAGGCAGGACTTTGATCATACTACTGTGGCTGCCATCTTTACTTTTTTGGCCCCCACCCAGCAGATGCCACTGGTGCCCACTGCCCTCAGATACGACCTTTAAATTTCATACAACATTTCAGAGCAAAACACAGTAAGGCTGATAAACGATCTCAGAGTGATTTTCAGTAGATTTACAAACAGTATTTTTTTAGTCTTAAGTATACAACAAAACCTAACTCCATCTATTTATATGAGGCTGCTGGAATGAAGAAAAGCTGAGGGAATGGGATGGGGCAGGACCCAGAAAGGAACGAATTGTGTAAAGTATACTATAAAATCAGTTCTAAATGAAGATCCCACAACTGAGAATGTGCTCATAGATACACTATTCCTTAATTCTATTTCCACGCCAACCCCCATTTTGGATTTTGCACCTTGTGCAATATTGCCTGTCTTAATTCAGTGGGGAAAGGATAGGACAAAGTGTACTTGCTCAGGGAAAAGGGAAAAGCACTCTGCATGTGCTCAGGGGTACTATTTCTATTCTTACAAAAATAGAATTGTGGGCTGCCATGGGGCTGGTCTTAATAATATTGGCACACATATAATCAAACAGTATGCTTATCTAAAAAAAACAATGAAAATTAGTGTGTAATATATTCTTTGTTGTACCGCCCAGAGTCACTGGGAGTTGAGCAGCATATTGAATGAATGAATGAATGAATGAATGAATGAATGAATGAATGAATGAGTGTTTTTATTTAATATCGCAGAGAATGGGCCTTGCTGAGAACTCTGGCCCACTTGACCAAACATTTTTTGAACACCCAGCACCACTGAAGGCCAAATTAGTGTCCGTGCTATTGTTCTCATTGCACTAACTTGTAACTGAGTTCGCAAAATAACATAAGAACCTCTTTCTTTTTAAACATAGGCATGCAGCCTTGAGCCCATTACAGTCCTAAGTGCCAACTTCCCTCTCTGCAGTTGGCAGAGCTCCAATTTAAGTAAAAGACATTTACAAAATATGAAGGCCCTCCAAGTTTTAGCCCTCATCTCTCTTTTTTAAATGATGCTGTAATTTACTAGCAATTACTTGAGATACTCAAAGGCTGCCCTAGCTAAACAAATAAATCTGCAGTGTTTCTCCATGACAGGAACAAATAGTGCTCAAAAATAATACGAGTCCTGCTTTTAGCTCCTGAGGATATTTAGAAAATAAAATAAATCCACCACAGAAACCTGAGGTGCTCCAAGAAGGGCTATTTAAGGAAGTAGAATTTGGGGAACGTTATCTTTGAAGAAATTTTAACAGAGCTATCCCTCCAGTTTCTTGTCATAATACAAGAGCAACCAGAAAGCTGGGTTATTACTGGGCCTCTTTACTTTACCTTACTTATTGGAGGAAAAAGGAAGGTACTTTCCATTTCATTTCTTGCCTCTGGAATCCATTTGTTGCAACATTTGGCTGGATGACAGGAGCACATTTAAGAAGCTTGTTTTTATTAAAGATAAGCAAGGTTTCGTATCAAATACAAAGGGGAAAAAAAGACCTGTAAAGGAGTAAATCTTCCTTGTCAGCTGATCTGTGACACCAAACTACAGTTACAGCAAGGGATGATAAAACAAAAACAAAACCATATTCCGTAGTCTGCGATTGCCAGCAAGCTCTGACATTTAGGATGTCTTCGGGGGTTTTGTTTTGCTTTGCTTTGCTCAGCTAGAATCTACAAATCTGGCTTGTCTTGTGCAGAGGATTACTCAACTGCACTATCATCAGAAGCATCAGAGATACTTTATAGCCTGAGATGAAATGTAGCCTGTTCGGGGATTGTTGTCTGGAATTCAGGTGTCAGAAAGAAGAGTCATATTACAATAAAAAGGAACAAAAGACTTGTGAAGGTAAACGGAAACTGAGGCACCTTCAGAGATACACATAGACAGCTGCAAGCATGCAACAGAGAGCAAGGAGGAACAAAATGATCTTTGGTGGGGTGAGCAAGAAACGACACAGATAGCTATCAGCAGGCAGCTTAAAATAATAAAACACACACTCTCTCTTTGCTGAGATTGGGGATCCTGTTTTTGAGGTATAGCCCAGTGTTTCTCAACCTTGGCAACTTTAAGACGTGTGGACTTCAACTCCCAGAATTCCCCAGCCAGCCATTCTGGGAGTTGAAGTCCACACGTCTTAAAGTTGCCAAGGTTGAGAAATGCTGGTATAGCCACTTGCTGTGATGTGTAGGGAGGGAGACGGGGCTTGCTTATTGTTCTTCTCCTTAAATACTAGGTCCTTCAGTAAGAGTCACCGTTCAGTGTTCAAGCGGTAGGGGAACATGTCCACAGAATGGCAGGCTGAAGACAGCAAGGCAAAGGCTGTATGGCAGCATTTGGGCTTAGAGCAAGGCTTGGGGTAGAGGAAGACAGCTTTGGCAGCTCCCCAGTCAAAGGGGAGCAATATATTAGAGTAACAGAAGGAAGGTTGAATATAGTTTTCTAACTGACAGGAGCAAGCTTAACTCCTATACACAGATTCGTACATCAACAGCACCTTTTCTTACCTGTGGATTGAAGATAATTCAGTGGCCTATTAGAACCAGTGAATGGAGCAGAGCTTAACCTTGTGTGAACTCATGCATAGAAAAAGGAATATTGTTTAAAAACACAGCCTATGAGCACATTAGAGAGATTCAGGTTCTTATTCTTATACTTTTAGCCCACCCAAACATAAAGAAACACACTTTGTTTTTGACATTGCAGGTACAAAAAGTAAGTACAAAAGAGTTCTTACATTTATTTTGTCCAGGTACAGCCATTTCAGTAGAAAATTGGTTTCAGTTCTTCTTTCTGTTCCCTAAACTGTATACCTCTGGCCCCGTTTGCTGCCAGAGGCTATATGGAGAAAAGGGGGAAAGCCTCTAAAGTTGAGGCCTAGCACATGGCCTCTCCATGGAAGGAGCTAAGGCACGTGCATCCTACCACGATGGAAGAAGAATCAGAGAGAGAGAAGAGGAAGTGGGAGGGGCAACAAGCAGCTTCCTCTAGCACAGAGTTTGCCTCCTAGAGCAATCACCCATATGCTAATGAGGCATGCTTGATTTGCTGAATTCCAACACCACTTCTCAAATCAAAGTCATGCATCATGCCTACACAAGATTTAACTCACTACATAGGCCTTGGTAGACACCCCTCACAAGTGGTTTTGTAAGGATGTCTGCAATCAGGCTATCTGAGGGACAATACTCCAAATGTAGTAGTCCTGTCTCCTGTCCCTCTCTAATCATGTGGTAGCGAATATCCATGTGTTTGGTCAGCCCTCCCACCTTTTGTGACAGAGAGAGTCTTATACAACTTTGGTTGTCCTCAAAGACTCTTATTGGGCCCAGGGTCCCTCCTTGTGGGGGAGATGGGTGGTGATATAAATGTGACAAATAAATAAAAAATAAATAAAATAAATAAATATTGGAGCAGGAACACTGACTCCCAGATCCTCAAGTAAATACTTGAGCCATTGCACCTCTGCACATATCTCAGCTGCTGAGACATACTCCACTTCAGTTGTTGAGTGTGCCAAAATAGCCTGCTTGCAACTAGCCCAGCTCACAGCCCCTCCTCCGAAGAAAAACACATTCCCATTAGTGGATTTGAGATCAGTTACATCCTCTGCCCAATCTGCATCGGTGTACCCCACTAGTTCAGGAGAATCAGTTGCTGGCAGCTTAAGCTTCAGGTCTGCAGTCCCCTTCAGGTATCTTGCCACCTGCTTAATGCCTGTCCAGTCCCTTTGGGTGGGTGCGCTGGTCTTTATGCAGAGGATCCCCACTGCAGTTGAAATATCTAGCCTCGTTGTGGTTGACAGATATAACAGCTTTCCAATGGCCTCTCTGTAGCCATTGTTCTGAGGCAACAGTTCACTAGTGTCCTTGACTTTATAAAAGTCTGTTTCCATTGGAGTTGGAACTGTTTGCATTTTCCAGTCCCAGGCTCTCCAATAATTCTGAAATCTTTTGCCTCCGACTGAGGAGAAAACTTCCATCCAATTCTCTGTCAATTTGTATTCCCAAGTAGTAACTTGCCTTTCCAAGACGTTTCACCTCTACTTCCCTGTTCAAATTGGATACAATTTCATCAATGTCCCTCTGATTCCTAATAACAGAGAATCAAACCATCCACAAATGTCAGAATGAACATGTCTCTGCCATTCTTGTGTCATGTGTAAAGGCAGGGATCAGCTTTGCCCTGAGTGAGACCTTGCGTTATTAGCATCTGGTTTAGTTTCACATTCCAGGCTCTTGCTGCTTGTTTAAGCCCATAGATCACCTTCTGAAGCCTGCACACTAAATGCCGGTTCTTTGGATCAGTGAAGCCTTCAGGTTGTTGTATGTACAACTCTTCTTGAATTTCACCATGCAAGGACGCTGTTTTAATGTCCATATGTTCCACTTGCATGTTTCTGCTTGCAGCTAGACTTAAAAGAAGTTGAATTGTTGTGTGGATCACAACTGGTGCAAAAGTCTGGTCATAATCTTCCCCATACTTTTGTGAATAGCCCTTGGCTACCGGTCTAGCTTTGTATCTTTGGACCTCACCCTTCTCATTCTGTTTGGCCTTAAAGACCCATTTGCAACCAATGGCCTTTTTGCCAACAGGTAACTTTGTGAGTGTCCAAGTGTTGTTGTGTTGCAGAGCCTCAAATTCCTCTTGAGCTGCTGCTCTCCACTTGGTTCAGCTGGTGGCAGCTGTTGCACTTCCTTCCATGATGCAGGCTCTTTCGGCAATGCCACTCCTGTGAGTTAGGACAGTTGCTTGGCTGGAACTCCCTTGTTGGGTCACGATGAGTGCCTCAGGTCCGGAACAGGACTCAGGTCTGGATGCTGCTGCATCTCTGCTCCTTCTGCCCCTCCTGGTTCCTCATCGTCTGACTCAGGTGGAGTCTCCAGCTCGATGTCCTCTCTCTGGGCTTGCCTGCTCACTGTACCTGGAAATACTGGGTGAGGTACCTTGAACAAGTCATCATCACCTCCCCCTTCTGTAGAGCTATTGGTTAGAGGTTTTTGATTTGGCTCTGTTTCATGAAAATGTCCCACTCTGCAAGTTTGGATTGAGCCAGTCTTGAGACCTGAAACTCTTTCTCTCTTGCTTCCTGGTGGGCAACCCAACAAGATTCCTTCCTTTGTTTGGGAATCTAACTTGGTTCTTTTCTCTGTTGGAATGTGCGTGTGAGTAGCTGTCATTGCTAGATGTCTACTACCCCCAACAGATGCTTGGATTGTCTCACACAGCTCAGTGTGAATTGGCTCCAGGGGCTGTTTAGAGCACCTGGTGCTTCGTTTTGGAATTGCTGGCCTTGTGGAATTTCCCTGTGTGTAGGTTTTGTGCCTTACAACAGCCTTACCACACTCCTTGGCTTCCAAATTACTTTCCAATCCATTTTTCTTCGTTGGAAGAATTACATTTGAATTTCTTTGTCCCAGTCATCTGTGCCAGAGGATGGCACTGTCATCCTCCTTTCTCAGTGACTGGCCATGCATGCCATGTCTGGCCTCTCACAATTGAGAAAAATTAAACCTTTATCTAGAAATCCTGTTAGAAAGTTACCTCTTCGATCCATTATTTCAAACTGGTTACTTTTAAATCGAATGGTATGGCCTTTCTTCATAAGTGCAGACGCACTTATCAAATTCAAGCTTACATCTGGAACAAACAAAATGTTATTAGCAATTAAATCCTTCTGGGTGGTGCCATTTCCACACCTTAGGAGAGCACGGCCCTCTCCTTCAACAGGGATTGTGGTTCCATCTGCTAAGCTGATTTCTTCCTTTGAACTTGGGTTCAATTCGATGGAGAAAGATGGATCATTAATCATATGCATGTTGCAGCCACTGTCTAATATGAAAGATGAGCAGTTTTTATTTATGGCTGAAAATGCAAGATGACTCGCATCTGGAGCTTTCTCTTTGTTGGTTTTCTGATCTGCCTTCCTGGCCCAACAGTTTTTCTTTAAGTGACCATCCTTGCCACAAAAATGGCACTTGATGGGCCTCTTTATTATTGTAAGGCTCCTCTGCTGCAGACCGCCATCTTTGCCCTGAGGCACTTTTGAAAAATAGCTTGCCTCATTGTGGGTCTGTTGGCATTTCTATAGGAGGCCTGCCTGCTATATTCAGACTTTAATTCCTGAATTAAATCTGAAAGAGGTTGTCTTGATCCTCTGTAACTAGCAGCAAAAGTAGAAAAATTCTGAGGCAATGACCCTAATAAAAAAACAACTTGGATCCTTTTATCCAAGATTACATCATTACAAGCAAGCTTGTGCAGTAATAACTGAACTTTACAAATATGCTCATCTATGTCTCCATATGGCTGGAATTTTAAATTGGATAACTCTCTCACCAGATTAACAACTTGGGAATCTCCTCCTTTCCCATAGAGTTTAAACAGTTCCTCCATCATTCCTCTCACATTATCTCTATGCTGGATTTGTACCAGCATTTGTGCACTTAAGGAATTCATGATCAAGCCTTGGAGCTTAAGATCATTGGCCATCCAGTCTGTATATGCTGCTGAATCTGGACTAGGGAGATCTTCATTCAAAAATATTATGCAGATTAAAAATCCTTGCCTGCCTTTCCACCCATATCTTCCAGGGATAAAACTCTCTGGGTTTTAGTTTAAAAATCACTGGATTGTGAGGCAGGAGTACACTGGCCATCTTGTCTAAGCAAAAAGGATTTAAAAATCACTTCAAAAGGGGAAAAAAAATATTCCCTTTATACTTAAGGCTATTTCATTGTGTAAGAAACCTCTTCAGTAGCTAGACTGAGTATTCTCTCAAAAACAATGCTCATGCAAAAACAGCAAGAAAGAAAATTTCTGCTCAAAAAAAACAAGGCAAAAAAGGAAAAATTCCTGCCATTTTTTAAAAAAACCTCTTTCTACAAAATCCTGGGCCCATAACCCTTTGAAGATCATTCAGTGGCCTGTTAGAACCAGTGAATGGAGCAGAGCTTAACCTTGTGTGAACTCGTGCATAGAAAAAGGAATATTGTTTAAAAACACAGCCTGTGAGCATGTTAGAGAGATTCAGGTTCTTATCCTTACATTTTTAGCCACCCAAGCATAAAGAAACACACACTTAGACATTGCAGGTACAAAAAGTAAGTACACAAGAGTTCTTACATTTATTTTGTACAGGTACAGCCATTTCAGTAGAAAATTGGTTTCAGTTCTTCTTTCTGTTCCCTAAACTGTATACTTCTGGCCCTGTTTGCTGCCAGAGGCTGCATGGAGAAAAGGGGAAAAGCCTCTGGAGTTGGGGCCTAGCACATGGCCTCTCCATGGAAGGAGCTAAGGCACATGCATCCCACCCCATCAGTGGAAGAAACAGAGAGAGGAAGTGGGAGGGGCAACAAGCAACTTCCTCGAGAAGCACAGAGTTTGCCTCCTAGAGCAATCACCCATATGTTAATGAAGCATGCTTGATTTGCCAGATTACAACATGTATAACAGTACAATCCTGAATGTGCTCACCTCTGACAATCCACTTTTTTTCTTAAACTTGCAAGATTGATGTCAGCCTTCTGAGGTAAACCAGACAGGAGACACAGCTAGGTGAGCTAATTCTACTTTACTGTAAGGTAAGGCTACATTAACAGAATCTTGCAAGTCTGAAAATACAAACCTCTCACCCTCCCTATTTACCGTGTGAGTAGTAAGGTTGGATCCTTCCTAAATTTCTTTCTCTGGCCATTACTCTGTTGCAGGCTCCTTTCTCTTTTATCTGATCCTTCCCTAGGTGGCATCTCTCTGCCCCATCTTCCAAGGTCACCCTCACATTCCATCACAGAAGCACAGGGATAGGTGCAGTGCATGAAGCCCTATTTCCCTACCCCCAATAAGTATAATTTTATAACATTTGAACAGAGCTAATTTTCAGAGATCTGCTAATCAACTGTTAGAAAATTATTGAAGTATCATGTGACAAATGTAATACTGGCAGTCCTTGTTTAGTGACCACAATTGGGAACAGCAGCTCAGTCATTAAGAAAAGCGGTTGCTAAGTGATATTATATCACTTCAGCTTTCCTTTGCTTTACAGACCTGTGAAATGCAAGGATTGATTGTAAAGTTACTTTTTCATCACTGTCATAACTGCGAATGGTTACTAAACGACAACTACTTTGCTAAATGACAACTACCTGTATGGCATTAGCTTTTATGGAGTACAATCCACTCAATCAAATTTGTGGAGCACTACCTAAGAGAGGATTATATAAAGAACTATGGTTCACAATGAGGGGAAGGAGACAGTAAAAGGAGAGATCAGATAGAAATGAATGCAGAAGAGATACTCACAGATCATGGCCATTTGTAAAACTGTTGAGATTGTGATACAAGGATTCTTGTACTGGTGAGCCGATTAAGAGGGCCCTCTTTTAATCCAGTATGAATAGTCCTAAACGTTCCAATAAATTCTAGCTAAGTTATTCCACAATGAAATTGGCCTTTTTAATTGCATTGCTTAAGGACAAACACATTGAAATCAATACTAGAATGTTCCAGGGAGCAGAAGTGTTCCTTTTCCCCACAGGACCTGGGCTAGATTGGTTTTTGCCGTCAGATTTGTAATCTATTTATTCCTTTCTATGGGGACTGGCCAGTTTGTGCAATGAAGAATGCAGTGGAACATTACTGACAGTGTGTGTATAATAACATTTGTGATTTTGATCTTATTCCATCACACTGAAATTGTGTAGCTTTGTTGCTACTTCCTCCCTCCAAAATGTGACTGCTTTTCAACTCATTCCCAGTTCAGAACATTCACACCGCAGAGCTGAGCTTTCTGCTGTCTGCCTCTGCGCACAATAACTGTCCGGTCGTGGACATTGAACCTTGAAGGTGTTACTTTTCATGGCATTGAGCTGTTCAGCTGTTATCTTGTATTCCATTAATGTGCTATTAAATGAAGTAATGGTTTTTAAAAGAGCAGAAAAAGGAGTGGGGGGGGGGGAGAAGAACAAGGAATAAAAAGGAAGTGTTGCTTACAAGTCTTAGGACCATCACTTTTCTCCTGAAAGAGTTCTGAAAAGCTCTGCTCAATTCTTGCAGCTGTGAATAACTCTTGAAGCAGGAGTAATTTCTTCTAAGGTCACCATCAGGCCTACAGTCTTCAGCTGGAAGGTTTGAGAGGCAGGACCAGTACTGGCAGGGCAAGGGGATTTGAGCAAATGGGAAACCAGATCTTCAGCCTTTCAAGGGCAGCTGTCAGATGTATTCATGATTAAACTGCACAAAGGTGGCACATTTTAAATGCATAGTGGCATCTGTTGTGGTTTATATTTTATAGCTCATAATATCTATAACATTTTATATCACAGAGGTGAAACAATCATTTGACCACTCTGCTTCTTTTTAAATCATGGTACTTGTGCCTTTGTATCTATGCACATATGACACCTATTTGTGTTCTTACTAATGTTTGTTAGGGAAGCAGGAAGCTTCTGGAGATCTAAAACTCAGGCGAGTGAAAGAGAAACTAGAATCTATTATTTGATTTTGAGGAATTTACATAGACAGCGGACCAGAGTTTCTAGGCCATTCAGCATAGTGAAACCCACTGTTTCCAGAGCACAATGAGAAAATGCAGCAGAAGACAAGAATTAGGATCTTATTTACTGGATGTTTATATGTTGTCCCAGTCCAGTGGGACTCTGAGCAGTTTACATTCCCTCCTTTACAGTAAGAAGATTAAAATAGTAAAACAAAATAACAGAATAACAAAACTAACAATAACAAAGACCATGGCCACCAAGGACCCAAAGCCATCCTAATACAACCCAAGGTGGGACTGCCAACGTATACCAGGTTCCTTTCAAAGTTTTCTTAAAAAAACCAGGTTCTTCATGCATCATCTTGGTACAGCAGGGAATTTTAAGGTGTTGATAACTAGGAGGGTAAAAGAAATCTGCTATGGGTCTCCTGGAAAGAAATCTCAGCATACCAACCCCAGTGTAACTCATCCTGGCAGGCATAGTAACTCCCAGCAAAATCTAGATTGAAAAGCCTAGATACAAAAATTTTAAAAAGTGGATATAATGGGGATGGAGGTTACACTTGGTTTGTTAAGTGTAGAAAGTCCTTACTCTTCTCTTTACTCTTAAAATGTCCCATCTGTTTAACCTGTATCGGCACTTCCTAGGCTACCTGTATGATTATACGACATAATATGATCATATGAGCTTTCTAGGAAGCAAAGTCCAAAGAGGAAGCTTCTATTAAGACAGACCTGCACTACTTATAAAGATAAACGGGATTTTTAGGAGTTGTTTTTTAAAGAATGGATAGAATGGAAAGTTGCTCTTCCAAAGTGGAAAGTAAAATGGAACAGATTTTTAGAAATGTCTACATCCTATTGACCATAGCAAGCAAGGAAATGACACCCCGCTTCAGGCAGCAAAACATATTAAGCTGTAACCTCAATTCAATCCCCTACTCTAAAGATCCCTCAAAATTAGTTTGCTCTAATAAAGAAAGTATGTGAGGAAACTAGGAGTAGAAACTTAGGTAAACTAGTTATAAGTTCAGTGCTGCTACTCAAACTAATTTCTGGGTACAGCAAAGATATACTGTTATTTAAGTTACAGTATATCAAATATGTGTGGGAGGGTGTTTTGCTCATCCTTTTTTTTTTTGGCTTGGCACCTAAAAGGCTAATTTTTAAACATATTAAACCCCAATCACAGAAAACAATATTGCTCAGTCTTTCAGTTACATCAATAGAAAGTCCATTCAAAAGCATAAAGCAAATGCATATTGACAGTCCAAGATTATACATCTGGGTCTCACTGTCACCTCTGCTCCACAAGCTGCATTGGTTGCCAGGTTGTTTCTGGGTTCAACTCAAGGTTGAAGAACAAACCTTCAACTCAAGGTTGAAGGTTTTGACCTTCAAAGCCCTACATGACATGCGGCCATGTTATTTGAGGGACGGCCTTTCCCCGGTTACATCTATCTGTCCCAGCAGGGCTGACAGGAAGGGCATGTTACAGGTCCTGCCTGCAAAGGAGTTGCATTTGACAGGACCCAGGAGGCGAGCCTTCTCTGCCATGGCACCCGCCCTGTGGAGCATCATTCCCCCCAAGGTGAGAGTGGGCCTGACCCTACTGATTTTCCAGAAATCCCTTAAAGCAGAGCTTTCCAAACTTTTCATGTTGGTGACACACTTTTTAGACATGCATCATTTCACGACACACTCTTACAGCAGGGCACAAGGCAGGCACTAGGACCTGCATGGAATCACAGCAGGTTTGGAGGCAGCCAGGCACAAGGCAGGCACTAGGACCTGCGCGGAATCCTGGCAGGGCAGGTTTGGAGGCAGCAGCAGCCGCGACACACCCAGACACTGCAGCCGACACACTAACGTGTCCTGACACACAGTTTGGAAAGCTCTGCCTTAAAGCCTGGTTCTGTCAGCAGGCTTGGGGATCCCATGGAAACAGGGATCCCATGAAATGGCTGTATTGCATGTAAGACCTTGAATGCACTCTCCCATGGTTTCATTTATATTTATGTTTTTAATTGTTTTCTAATGGGTTTTTAAGGCTCTGTTTTTAATTGTTTTGTTTCTATTGTACACCGCCCAGAGTCACATCCATGAGATGGGCGGCTATATACATTTGAAAATAAATGAATGAATGAATGAATGAATGAATGAATGAATGAATGAATGAATATTCTTTTTGCTGCAGCCAATGCTCAATAGATGAGAACCAGTTTGGTGTAGCGGTTAAGGCCCCAGGCTAGAAACTGGGAGACTGTGAATTCTAGTCCTGCCTTAGGCACAATGCCAGCTGAGTGACCTTGGGCCAGTCACTCTCTCTCAGCCCTAGGAAGAAGGCAGTGGCAAACCACTTCCAGAAAACTTGCCAAGACAGGCGTCAACACCGGCTTGAATATACAAAAATAAAAATCCCATATTAACAAATCACTCAAGTTTTCAATGCTACTAACACTTCTGGACCAACTTGTGAAATCAAGATATTTTTTAAATTGAATATACTGCCATATCACAATTTTAGGCAATTCAAATTCCTGCTGCATTAACTCAAATTATTTAAAAATTTGATTGACAATAAGCTGATCTTAAAACCCCATCTTCATCCTTTTCGGAATGCAATATTTATCCAAGCCAGAAAATCATCATGCACTTCCAACTGTAATATCAACCTACCAATTTAAATCTTATTCATCTTTGTAAGATACCAAAAGGCCCCAAGCAAAATGTCAAATTGAGTACTTCGACCCATTTTCTTCCTGCTATAGCTGTGCCTTTATTCCTTCTTTGTTTTTTGTCCATTAAAGACAACAATCCAGTAAATGGGATTACATGGGTAATCCCGAAATGTTGAAATAAGTCTTGGAAGTATCAGGTAATTGACTATTTTATTGCCTTGAAGGCTTTGGGCAATTTCAAATAGTTAGGCGTCCTGTGGATGGGACCTCCGCTTTCTGTGAGGCCCAAGACAATTTTCCTATTGCTTGGCTATCTCAGGTAGAGGAGAGATTTTGGAAGCTGGAGTTAGGTATTGATGTTCCCATACTGTGAAGCTAAGGAAAAACCAAGGCGGTGTCATTGCACTGGAGATTAGTAGTAATTGCTATTTTGTATGTGCTTATCACTAAGCACAATGTAGGTAAATCAATAAATTATAATATAACATAACCAACATAAACAATAAATCAGTAAAATAATTAGTACTGGACATTTTCTAATACCTGCACAACCATAACATAAATCTTTATCGACTAATAGTAAAGAAAGTTCTTTCAGCTTCATAAAGGTCCTGCAAAAAGAAAAACTTTAAAGGGGGAGTTGATTTCCAAGAGTTGAAGTTAAATCAGAAAAAGGCCTAAAGCATGAAGTAGCCATTTTAATATGAGTAAAAACTAATTAACCTTGATTAGGGATGGTGGAGACATTTGTTTGGTTCTCATTTTCTATTTATTTGATTAACGCTTCCTGAAAATGCATGAAGCATATTGCATTTATAGTAGTGCTTAAAAGTTTGTGAACCTTTTTGAATTTTCAATATTTCTGTATAATTATGACCTAAAATGTGGTCTGTTCTCCACACAAGTCCTAAAATGAGATAAAGAGAACCCAATTAAACAAATGAGTCAAAAACATAATACTTGTTCATTTATTTATCAAGGAAAATGATCCAAAGCTACACATTTGTGTGTGAGAAAAGTACGTGAACCTCTAGGATTATCAACTCGAAACTTTGCTTTCAATAAAGTACAAACATATTTATATCAAGAGAAATGCGAGCAAATTTTTATTTGAGACTTTAAGAAGCAGACTTAAAAACTAATCCAGAAATGAATGAAACTAACCTAAGGTTGGAAAGATGAGACATTGAGTTCAAATTAGGTAGTCGCCCATTTGTAATAGATATACATACTATCCAGAAATATGAAGTTTGTTAAGCTCTGCTAATACAGTTATTTTTATTTCTTTGCACCCTATATTTTAACACAAAGTTTAAATAGTAATCAAAATTAGGGCAGGGAGAGAGATCAAAAATGTTAATTGACCCAATAATTTGTCCCATCAATATCACCAGGTTTATTATGAGATTACTAGTTATGGAGAACTTCCAGATGACCTGCCTCATTGGCCAAGTTGTCTTATAATCTCAATTAAAATGGAGGGCTTGCCTATTTTAGGATCCTAGAACGCTATAGGATCATTTGTGAGTCTTAGCACTGACAAAGACCTAATAGCCAATCAAAACTTGCCCTTTCTAAAGAGATATCTCTTTTTCTCATTTTTTTTAAATGTATTTTTTGCAAAATAAAGAAAAAAAATAAGTTACATGAATACTCATCACTCATAGACTATCAATTAGTCTTACATATATGCTTATATCATACTGTATAAATAATTTGTTTATAGTGAATCAGTTATCAAACATTTAATTAGTGTTATATGCAGACTACATTGCTACATATCTTCCACTCAAGATTCCCAAACACGGAAAGAGAAATAAATAATATATTTATTTTATATTATTTATTTTATAAATAATATAAAATAAATATATTATTTATTTCTCTTTTATATTATTTATAATTTCTCTTTTTATATTATTTATAAAATAAATAATATTTATTTTATATATAATATTTTATTATATTATAATATTTTATTATATTATTTATATAATATAACTGTTTCTCCAGCAAAGGAGATCGTTACCTTGTCGTGGTGCTGGAGTTTGAGCACCTCAATGACGCCATGAGCTAAACCGTGAAGGGACACCCAAGATGGGAAGGTCATGGCAGAGAGGTCAGACTAAATACAATCCCTGGGGAAGGTAACGGCAACCCACCCCAGTATTCTTGCTGTGAAAACTAAATGATCAGTACAACCAGAGATATCTCGGTATACCATCGGAAGATGGGACTCCCAGGTTGGAAGATGGTCAGAATGCTACTGGGGAGGAACAGAGGATAAGTTCAACTAGCCCCAGATGTGATGATGCAGCTAGCTCAAAGCCGAAAGGACGGCTAGCGGCCGACAGTGCTGGTGGTGAATGACGAATCTGATGTTCTAAAGATCAACACACCATAGGAACCTGGAATGTAAGATCTATGAGCCAGGGTTAGAGTTGGATGTGGTTATTGTTGAGATGTCAAGATTAAATATAGACATTTTGGGTGTCAGTGAACTGAAATGGACTGGAATGGGCCACTTCACATCAGATGACCACCAGATCTACTACTGTGGACAAGAAGACCACAGAAGAAATTGAGTAACCTTCATAATTAATAATAAAGTGGCTAAAACAGTGCTTGGATACAATCCAAAAACAATAGAATGATCTCAAATTGAATTCAGGGTAAGCCATTTAACATCACAGTGATCCAAATATATGTCCCAACCACAGATGCTGAAGAAGCAGAAGTAGATCAGTTCTATGAGGACCTGCAGCACCTGCTGGATAATACACCAAAAAGAGATGTCATTTTCATTACATTCATTCCTTTGTAGCCAAGGTAGACTGTAGTTCAGATCACGAACATCTTATTGCACAATTTAGAATCAGACTAAAGAGAATAGGGAAGACCCACAGTTCAATTAGATATGAGCTCACTAATATTCCTAATGAATATGCAGTGGAGGTGAAGAATAGATTTAAGGGACTAGATTTAGTGGATAGGGTCCCGGAAGAACTATGGACAGAAGTTCACAACATTGTTCAGGAGGCGGCAACAAAAAATGTCCCAAAGAAAAAGAAAACCAAGAAGGCAAGATGGCTGTCTGCTGAGACACCGGAAGTAGCCCAAGAAAGAAGGAAAGCAAAAGGCAACAGTGATAGGGGAGATATGCCCAATTAAATGCAAAATTCCAGAGGTTAGCCAGAAGAGATAAGGAATTCCAGGCAAAAATGGGTATGATCAAAAACAAAGATGGCAAGGACCTAACAGAAGCAGAAGAGATCAAGAAAAGGTGGCAAGAATATATGGAAGATCTGTATAGGAAGGATAATAATATCGGGGATAGCTTTGACGATGTGGTCAGTGAGTTAGAGCCAGACATCCTGAAGAGTGAGGTTGAATGGGCCTTAAGAAGCATTGCTAATAACAAGGCAGCAGGAGACAACAGTATCCCAGCTAAACTGTTTAAAATCTTGCAAGATGGTGCTGTCAAGGTGATGCATGCCATATACCAGCAAATTTGGAAAACACAAGAATGGCCATCAGATTGGAAAAAATCAACTTATATCCCCATACCAAAAAAGGGAAGCACTAAAGAATGTTCAAACTATTGAACAGTGGCACTTATTTCACATGCCAGTAAGGTAATGCTCAAGATCCTGCAAGGTAGATTCCAGCAATTCATGGAGCGAGAATTGCCAGATGTACAAGCTGGGTTTAGAAAAGGCAGAGGAACTAGAGACCAAATTGCCAATATCCGCTGGATAATGGAGAAAGCCAGGGAGTTTCAGAAAAACATCTATTTTTGTTTTATTGACTATTCTAAAGCCTTTGACTGTGTGGATCATAACAAATTGTGGCAAGTTCTTGGTGGTATGGGGATACCAAGTCATCTTGTCTTCCTCCTGAGGAATCTGTATAACAATCAAGTAGCAACGGTAAGAACAGACCACGGAACAACGGACTGGTTTAAGATTGGGAAAGGAGTAAATCAATCACGTATAAATAATAATTGATGGCTGATTATTTTGTACAGTCTGCTAAATTCTCTGTAAGTAAAGGAAGATCCGAAGTACTGCAGGCCACGGACCTATCTCTACATAAAAGATGCGTTAACTGGAGATATTGCTAATCAGTTCTTTTGACAAATCATATTTATTATGCAGCTCTTCAACAGAGAAAACTGCATTAAGTGTTCCTATTAATGGATCTGAATTCCACTCATGTTCACTTTGTTGTTTTCAAATAAGATGAGCACAACAGAGTTTTAGTGTTGACTTCCAGGCAATTCTATTTTGCATTGAACAAAACCCTTTGTATAAAAAGTAAAAACCAGCCGTGATGATGGCATGTGTTAATGGCAAGCTGCTTATGCTGCTACCAAGTCCCAGTCCTAACATTCAGCTACCATATCAGGAGACTAGAAGTTGAAGGGCAGGCACATCATAATTTCCTTCAGTGGCCAAGGAATGCTCACTGCATCACAACTCTTTGACATGCTGCTTTTCCACTGATGCTTGGTACTTGCAAGTAGGACTTCCACATTTTCCAAAAAAACTCAAGATTGCAACAAGAAGACAGGACTTGGTGGTAATCATAAGCCCCCAGTGACAGCACTGTATAATCTCCAGAGAATTCCACTCAGGATCAGATCTACAGGTAGATAACAAGACATTTGAACAGCACGAGACAGAATTTGAAATTCAACTATGTACAAATGAGGAACATGTAATTGCTAAAATGTATAAACTTTTGTTGAAACTTGAAATGGAAGAAGAACAAGTGAAAGAGTGTATGATAAAATGGGCTAAGAACTTTGGACATAATATACTGATGGGGTAATGGGAAAATATGTGGCTGAAAGAACTGAAATTTGCATTATGTTATAATTTAAAAGAGAACTTTTATAAAATGATGTACTGTCAGTACATGACTCCAGAAAAATTATCTAGAATGTATAAAGGTACTTCAAATTTATGTTGGAAATGTGGAAAACATGAAGGGTCATTTTATCATGCCTGGTAGATTGCAAAAAAGCTAGAAAATTTTGGGTTCAAATACATATAGTGATACAAAGAATTTTAAAGATTAATATTCAGTTGAAACCAGAACTCTTCTTGTTGGGACTAATGGATAGACAATTTGAAAAGACTTATGGAAGATTGCTTTTTATATGATAACTGCTGCAAGATTATTATATACTCAAAAATGGAAAGACTCTGAAATACCCACAATGGAGGAATGGATTGTGAAGATGACAGAATTAGCAGAGATGGCAAAATTGACTTGTCTGATTAGAGAAAGGACAATAACTACATGTACTAATGACTGTAACCCCCTTATGGACTTTTTGCTGAAAAAAGAAAAAAAATGAACTTGTGATTTATGGGTTTGATGATTAGAGAGGGTAGACTGTGGAAAGAAGGAAATTATGTTGTAACCTTAGAGAGAGAAAAAAATATATAAATGTAACTGCTGTAAAGAAGACCAGAAGCCACTTCTTTCTAACTTTTTCAGATAGATAGATAGATAGATGATAGATAGATAGATAGATAGATAGATAGATAGATAGATAGATAGATAGATAGATAGGTAGGTAGATAGATAGATAGATAGATAGATAGATAGATAGATAGATAGATAGATAGATAGATAGATCAGATCTGCACAGTCTCTTGGAAGCAGTCTTGGCTACAACTCTGTCTGTCTGTCTCTCCATCCATCTATCCATCCATCCATCCATCCAGCAGCTCAAAGTAGTTTACATCAATAATCTTTGCATCTTTGGCCACCTTTATTACATTCTTTTTTCCCCCCTGAAGATGACAAAGGAGAGCTGATTTAACTGATAGCTTCAGGATGATAGCATCTATTGAAGGTAGTGTAGCTAATAATTATCATACCGCAAAGTAGTTTTAAATATTTTGGGGCACTTTAAAAGTAAATGTCCCATCCTATTTAGAGGAAAGTTGGCAAACATTTTAGGGATTTTCCTCACAGATATCCAACATACTTCATCTTTTCATTTCATTTATTCAACTTAGGTGCCACCTCACTCCAGAACGACCCTGAAAGTCTCACAACTTACAAAGTTTAGCACTCAGAACTTTTTCATGACGTGTGTTCTCTTTTCAAAGCTATGTAACATCAAAATAATAGGACTGGATTTAACTGTTACTTTCTAGCAATGATTGTTTTGTATGGCTTCCTGGCCTCTCAGCTGCAAGAAAAATAAGCTGCCCTGTCCACATGGTTTCCTCTCATCCTTCTTCCCCACAATTTCTTTCAGCTCTATTCATCACTGGCATGCAGTCCCCAGCTGACTACTGCCAACCAAATGCAGCTCTTGACAGAATGGTTCCTTTCGTCTTCCCTAAGTTGGTTTACTGTTCATGGAGAATAATGTCCCTTTATCAATGTCAAGTAAGATTCCATTGGGAGTTTGGTCGATTCTTGTACGTGGAATGGGGGGCAGGGTGAGTAATGCTATGTTTTCTTCCACATTCATTGGCTTTCCAGAGGGTGAAATAATGCAAGCCTAACTTTAGATGGGGAAAACTGGTTATGGCAGGGTTAAGCCCATAGGGAGAAAAGCTGGATGTTTCAAACCTCCTCCCCCCAGAATTTGTGTACACACTCTTGCCTTAGCATAGGTACTTAGTAACTACTACTGCCACCAACTGTGTTTGAGGGGTTGCCTCCCCTTAACCCCAGTGTGTGAAAGAGAGCTCCCATAATATGTGTTCCCATAAAAGGTAAACATGGAAATAATTTCTATAATGAAACTTCCTGATTGCACAATACAGGACTGTGTGACTGAAGGTTCCATCTCTTCTTCCCCTGCTTGAGAGAAACCATCTCGCAAGAGATAAACAAAAACAAAGTTTATTTACAAAAAAACACATCAAAAGATATGATGTATGAAACCTGATTTACCAAAATACATGCAGTGTTCTTGACAGACTACAAGATGGTATTGGTCTGTTCTAATTAATAAGCTAGGAAAGGACCTTTGCTTAGACTACATCTTATAGGAAGTTAATAGAAAAACAAAATAAATCTTCGTGATATTTTATGGAATGTCCTGCTTGTCCAAAAGAATAAGAACAAGAGACATGATGACTTAAGTAGTACACACATGATGTGATATGTCATCTCTGAAGTGACTTAAGTCATCATGTGATATGAGACATGATGACTTAAGTAGTACACACAATAAAGATCAAGATTCTGACACAGTATCTTGCCAAAACTTGGTTGCCTCTTATCTTCTAAACAGAATTCTCTTTCAGCAAAAATCCTCTGCTTCTTTTATCTGGAGTTCCCCTGGCTTCTTGGGGTAATTCCAGCTGTTATCAGAGCCACTGGGGAGATGGTATACCCCACTAGTTTCTCAGCTCAAGCACAGCAACTTCTTGCTACATTTCTCTGGAATTCTGCCTCTTGTCTTTAAAAGAGTAATTTTTTTTTCCTGTTAAGGAGAAGGAAGAGATGAAGGATCTCTTGGTGCTCACATGGCCAGAACTAGATCTTACCCATGTGAATGTGTGTTCAGATTCAGATGCTGGCTGGCTCTGAATGTCTACTTTACAACATACAGATTTTTCTTTTTATGGTGACAATTAGGTTTTTTTTTTTGAGTGCATGGCTCCCAATGTCTGAACTGTCTTAATTAAGAAGCAAGATATTTCTGCTCTGAAACTACTTTTAAGTGACTGGATTAAAGGCAAATCTACTGAGACAAGCACCAGCTTATTTAGAATCAGTGTGAAACCCTGCATAAATACACAACCAACCCCAATGAGGTGCAGAAAATACTTATTGATGACTAATGCCATTGAGTGGGGCGTGGTGGTTCAGCGGGTAAGACGCCAGGCTTGTCGATCAGAAGATCGCAAGTTCGGAGGTTCGAATCCCTAGTCCCGTGTGTGGAGTGAGCTCCCACACTAGCCCCAGCTCTTGCCAACCTAGCAATTCGAAAGCATGCAAATGCAAGTAGATGAATAGGTACCACTTTGGTGGGTAGGTAACAGCGTTCTGCGCGTGACATGCTGGCCACATGACTGGGGAAGCATCTTCGGACAACGCTGGCTCTTCGGCTAACAAACGGAGATGAGCACCGGCCCCTAGAGTTGGACACGACTGCACAAATGTGCAGGGGGAACCTTTACCTTTACCTTTTAATGCCATTGAGCCAAGAATTTGCATCCAAGGTATTAACAAATAATTCATTTCTCATCCCCTTCATTAGACCTAAAAAGAAAAAGACTGTAAAAATTCACAAAGTTGCATTGCATTAGAAAGCTTGGAATTGTTTTCCAACTTTTCCATTGTGCAGAGTCTGCCAGGTGTGCCTTTAGAAACTGCAGGGAGAAATGAAATGTGGAATCGCTTATTTCATAGCTGTCTTCCTTGCACTTTCAAATTTTATTTGCATTGTTATATCTGTGTTGTATTTTTGAGGGTTATACTGTTATACCTCTTAGAGTTTGAAAACTGATTTGAGGAATAGAGGTTAACACTAGCCTATTAGTGTGTTTTAAAATCTTGTTAGCCACCTTGAGTGTGTTCCAGAGGAGACTGGTGGAGTAAAAATAACCAATAAGACATAAAAAATACTGGGTGAAATTGTTCAAAAAATGGTCCTTCATTACTTCAAAATCCAGCTGTTTTCATTCAGCTATATTTTAGAAGTGCACAAAAATTCTTCTGGAGGACAAGAAACTTGGAGTGGCTGCTATTTTGTTTTTCTTCAAAAACCACTGTAAAAATAAATATTGTCTACCTTGTAATATGCTGGTAATTACTACAGAAAAAACACTCACCCTGAATTGGTGAATTGTTCTTACAGCAACTCACATTATACAAATAATTCAGTGCTAAAAACTTCCACCCGAAAAGAAGGCTACTGTATGTATGTATATATTTGTACAGTGTGCTCTTCCGTACAACCTTAGGCTTAAAACTTAAATACAAGGAAATAAATATTCCATTCTTTTTAGAATGTGTTGTAAATATCTCAAAGATGTGTGCAAGAGCAGATGTATACTGTTTGGGGGAGAGAGGAATCAAAAGTTGACAGTGTAATCCTATGCATACTGTATGCCTGATCAGAGGCAAGCAAGCAAGCATTCCTGATTTCAGTGGAGCAATATAGATGCAGAAGAATCACAAAACCTTGGAGAGCTTGACCCAGCCAATGTAGCCAATTCTGAGCTTGAAGTACCAATAGTCTGATTCATCAGTTTAGGCAGCTTTCTGTGCTCTGAGAAATGTGTCCATTACTGCTGTTCAGGTATAGCTAAATGGACTGAAAATCAGGCAACTGAAGTAGGAGCATAAGTGACATCCATAATTGTTTTGCAGAATCTAATGAAAACACTTTACCTTAGAGAATTGAAATAAGATGAACAGTGATGAATTATATTGCTAGCACTTAGATTTATGCCTCTTTTTAAACCCTAACCCTTTAAAAATGACTGTAATACACTAAAATATATGCACTACCAATATTTACATTAAAGTCTCATAATCTGAAATGATGTGCATTTTAATACAATCGGTATCATGCATATTTCTCATTCTTTCCTTGTTAATTCCTTTTCTGTTGTGTGTAAGCCTGAACAGACTTTTTAAAAAGGGTGGAATACAAATGAGAGACAGTTGTACAAAGTTGTATATGACAGAAATTTGGAGCATAAATTTACCTTGCCTCTGCAGGGAAAAAATTAATAGCAATTAATACAAGATGCACATCTGGATAATAGATGGTTTAGGGAAAATGATTTTGAACTATTGAAGCATCATAGCATTATTTCAGTAGTAATGAGAGACATAGTTTATCTTACGATTTTCAGCTGCAAAAATCAGTCTGGGCATTAAATCAAGTCAAAGGGGGAGGGGATACAATTTCTTCACAGGATGAAACCAATGACTCTCCTCAACAAATTTCTATCTTCTTCAGCATCTTCTTTAGCATACTGCAGGAACAAGATACTTCATTTAGTAGACATGTCTCTAATGCATTTGACATGTATCTGGATTTCAAAAATACTGTATATAGCATAGTAGCTAGACATATTCATCATTCAACAATGTGGTCAAAATGTCAAGTTAAAATAAAGGCCTTTTTTAAAAAAAAGTTGAATAAATGTCATTGCAGTTCCCCATCTCAAGCATCTACAGAAAGTTAGATCATAACCCTAAATTCATCATTTCATTTCCCGGCAAAACACATTTTGCAAGCTGGAGTGGGTTCCTGTAGAGTTCAGTAGAGACCCATAAGCAGAGTTTTAAAAACAAACTGATGAGCAAACCTACTCTCAAAATCCTTAATCCTGGTGGACAAAAGAGCTACTCTGAAGGAAGGAAAAGAATCAGCTGTGGATTGATAAATGCATATATTAAAAACCCCAAAACATAATTTCAGAAGTTAAAAGCACACCAGTTTTCATCATCCTCTTCTTCATCAGCCACATAAAATAAAGATCACAGAAAATCATTGAAGTTCAATACAAATTGCAATGCAATACAATTAAATACAGTATAGTGAAGCTAAAGCAAACCGCAGGGAGTAAAGCAAGGTAGGAAATTGGTTCCAGGCTTATTGACATTCCATTCACATATACATCTATGTATACCTATTATTTCTTTTCTCTCTCACACACACACACCCAGACAAAACATCTCTCACCCATACGTGCACAGTTATAAATCTACATCCTGCCCATTGACACACATTACCCCATGCGCACAAATAACACAAAAGCTGTGAGGACAAAGGAAACTCACCCAGAAGCAGCCTCTGGGGAAAAGATATTGACTAAGGGGGCTTTGGGAAAAGTCTTGGTAGAAGCCTTCCCAAGCTAGATGGTTTCCCATCCCTGAATGGGATGTGTGTGATGGTTGAAGCTGGCAAGGAGCTGGCAAGCTGTCCTAGGAACAGACAGGGCTGTTGTGTAAATACAATGCAGGTGTCACAAGCAACCAAGTCTCAGAAAGGGGCTGCTACAAATCCATTATAACAAAAGGTTGGGAGAAAGAAACTTAGAATTTAAACCATGGGGGGTGGGGGGGTGGATCCTTAGACTCTGTAAAAACCAATCTTTATCATCACTACAGCTGCTTTGAGGGCCAGGTTGGTGTAGTTGTTAAGGCACCAGGCAAGAAACTGAGAGACCATGAGTTCTAGTCCCGTCTGAGGCACAAAGCCAGCTGGGTGACCTTGGACCAGTCACTGTCCCTCAGTCCTAGGAAGCAGGCAAGGGCAAACCACTTTTGAAAATCTTGCCAAGATAACTGCAGGGACTTGTCTAGGCAGTTGCCAGGACTCAACACTGACTCGAAGGCACATGCGTGTGTACACACACACACACACACACACACACACACACAGGCTGCTTCATATCTGCATAGAAACTATTTGTTATCAAGGCTTATCCTTCACTTTCTCTATTAAAACTCTTCACTGCACATTGGAGCTTCTACAGAGAAATTTATTGCAGTGGCTTATGTGTAAATCCAGTAGAAAATAATGGTTTTAAAATATGTAAAGTTGTGCAACGCCAGGACAGGCACCACCTGCAATCTATGTGCTAGGTGAGTTCCTGTAAAGACATCACAGAAAACCCCCCTTTTTAGGAGGCTAACCTTGAAACAGCAATTTTTTTTCATAGGTCCCTCAAACCAGAGAATGATGATGAGATACTTGTAGAAGCCATCCCATAGTTGGTTTTAAGGATTCAGTACATATAGAAAAAGGTTATGGTAGGAAGCAAAATCTAACCAAATGCTACCTAAATTTTCAGGCTAGACAATGAGGAAGGCAATAGAAAACCACTTCAGTACTGTTGCCAAGAAGACTACATGGATACAACCAGAAGATGAGTTGGATAAGAAGGAGGGAAGAGTTTCACCATAACCTATGGTGTCAAACCATGTAGGACTTTTTCAAGCTGTGCTTCTAACTGAGGCTTTTGTATTGGAATTGCACCACCTTATTCATGGATTTAATGGAAACAGTTATCTAGATGATGTCACCTTCTATGTGTAATTTTCTCGTGTTTTCCCACTGCTTACTGTATTCTTTTTCCTTACTAGAAAAAATAGCCTTTTATGGAGAGAATGTTAATAGGTCTAAGAGCTGTTTATCTGACTGCATACTCAATACCTCAACTTGGACTAGGGAATAAACTCAAAGCCTGTGAAGGCAACAGAGGAGTGTAACACCCAGTCTGAGTAATTTCTATTGCAGTTATATTTTGCATTGACCGAACCTGCTTCAGCAGCAGTCCCATGTATAATGTAGTACAATTATCCAAATGGGAGGTTACCAGATTATGCATCCCTGCAGCTAGACTTTCCATTTCCAGATAGGGCTGCAGCTGAGATACCAACCACAGCTGCTGCAAAGCACAGCATGCTGTCCAAACTGCGTGAGCTTATACTTCTGAACTTTCACTGGAAATTTAATCCTCTCCAGGACAGCTTGAATCTCCCTCATATGATCTGAACAACCACCCAACAGCAATGCCTCCATCAGTTTTCTTTCAGCCCATTCTTCCAGGAGATACAGGTCCAGCACCTCCTCCCGCCTCACTTGAGGAGAAGTAGAATTCTGGGTTGTTTTCATACAGCATACAAATAATTTTACTTAGCTGTATAATAATAATAATAATAATAATAATAATAATAATAATAATAATAATAATAATAATCAGAAGATGGAATAAACAGATGGGGACTCTGACATGAAGATGCCAGGGACATAAGCAAAGGTACCCTTGCTATTAGCCCTTTCTTCAATTCTGTGTGAGGGTATTTTAAAATGCTCAGAAAGACATTTTTAGAATGGCTCAGAATGGCAACACTGGCCCTATTGCAGGTTTGGGGCAGAAATAGGTATGAGTTGCTCCTCTCAGCAAGGTCCCTAAAGTTAAGGTGCTATGCTCAGCCACACATTCACCACCTCATGTGTACTGCTGAAGATGGGGGGGGCGGGGTGGAGGGAGTGGGAGATTTGAAACAGGGGTGAAAGCTGGAGAAGGATGTATTAGAAAGTTTTAGGAGATGAGTCAGAGTCTGACAGGAAAAAGCTGCTCTTTTCTTCCATTGGAAGAGATACACCAGCATTTGCAGATGCCACCTTTCCACAGGGAGAAGTATGAGCACAACTTCTGGCAGATGAGAAACCAAAGGGGAGAAGGAGAGGTTGGATTGGAAAGGGAGGCTGGACATACCACCAGCCAGTCTGAATTCCTACAAGTCTCCTTGTATATAGGATAGAGTCTCCTGGCTCAATCTATGAAGTCCCATGATGCAGTAAGGGCTTTCAGGAATTCTGATCACTTTGAATAGGCTAAGCTCTGTCCCGTAATAAACATGGCCCCTAAAGAGGTAATAATATACAGTATTTCACAAATTGCAACCAGTTCTGGCTCAACTTTAAATGGAGTTGACGTGAGTGCTTTCAAGATTCCCCTCCCCATGAAGAGATATAAAAGAATCATAGGAAAACCAGCTACCATCCAGAAAGACTTTGTTATATAGTTGCTGGCAAGTAAAAAGATCTTTTAGCCCAAGCATAAATTATATTAACATTTCCAACCAGTAAAAATCTAGCTTAATGTAACACATTCTGCCATATTTATATTTTGTTTTGTTTCATGTTAAGTCTCTTGACTGTAATAAGCTTATAATACAATATTAATGTTTCCTAACAAATGTGTCATATGAAAACTTGTATTAAAACTTGATAGCATACCATTCTTACTTTCATGGATGGGAAATCTGGGTGGCACACAAACCTAATAAATAAATTAATAAATTGCACACATGCACACGAAAAGATCTCACATCTTGCCAAAATATATTTGTCATGTAAAACAACTGGTCTTTGGTTCAATAAGGATGCTCAGTTTCCTGACCAAACTCAGGCTATATCTGAAATCTCACATTTCCCCTTTCCAAGCAAGAGGCAAAGAAAATCACTACTTGGCACAGGAAAAAGAAGCATTTCCAAGAAGTAAAATCTTCTTGTAGGTTAATGTCACTTGCACTGTGTCAATTGATTGCTACAACAACAACAAAAAAGTGGTTCCAAAGAAATTGTAAGTCAGCTGTAATTTCCTTCCCATTGTTACATTCAGGCCTAGGGCTAAACATAGTAAGTGTGGATAGCAGAGGACTGCTGGTTCTAAATTATCCAACTTCCTTGAATAGTACCCACATCCCTGAAGCAGTTGTTCATTCCCTTTACTATGCAAAACTCCTTGCTTGGCTAATAAAGCAACAAACATGCAAAGAAAATTAAAGTTCTTTTCCTGCTACAATACCATCACTGCTCAGCTCCACAACTAAAGAGCCGACTTTTGCACATTTTAGAAGTCCATACCAAGTGCCCTTTGCACATTATCACAGCACATGCTTTTACTCAACACATTGGAGCTATTATAACACATTTCACCACACTGGAGCTGCCTATGGCACTGAAAACAGGTTTAGAGTTCCACAACAATTGTACAACCCATTTTCTGAAGGCCTCTTCATCTGTAGCCAGCCCCACTGATTTAGTGTTAGGAAGTCCATCTCCAATTGCCCAGGTGGACATGATACTTCAGTATCTAAAGAGCCCATGGAAACAGAGCCCATGATGGAGCCCATCATGACACAGTGGCAAGATTCAATAATCAGTCTTAATTACTGAGATCCTATATCTATCTTCCAATGACTTCTTAGCTTGGATCCAAGGCTCCTATGAGTAAAATGCTACTCACATGATGCTTTAAGTGGAGGAAAAAAGAAACAAGCCTTTTTCATGTAGCTCTTTCCCCTTGCAGTCGTCTGAAACACAATTCCAGATAATTGAAGAACCCTCTAGATCAGTGCTTTCCAAACTGCCGCTGTTGGCGACACACCAACGGCGGCAGCGGCGCGGGGGTGCACACTGCGGCGGGGGCATGCACAGCAGTGGTGCGGGGGGCGTGCAGCGGCGGCGTGCATGGCAGTGGCGGCCTTGTGTTTTCCGCTAAAACGCAGAAGCGCTGATGGCGCGCCGCTGCCGTCGTCGCTGCCGCCGCCACCATAAACACCACCACCTCCGCACATGCCCCTGCGCCACCGCCGTGCATGCCCCCACCACCGCTTCTGGGTTGTATTGCGACACACTAAACTGTATGTTGCGACACACTAAAGTGTTGCGACACACAGTTTGGAAAGCTATGCTCTAGATTCTAGAATATCATGGGAGGTAACAGTGGGATTCTTCCCCTTCTACTAGGCTGGTTCCAAGCCTTCATCTGTTTCAACAATTTATATTGATTATTTTTATACTGTGGGGATATTTCTACTTGTTTTCCTCAACTGGAACATTGGAAGGCTGCAATGTGATGCTCACATTATCACATTCACAATGTAATAAGGACATGGTGGCTCAGCGGGTAAGATGCCAGGCTTGTCGATCGGAAGATTGCAAGTTCGGTGATTCGAATCCCTAGCCCTGCATGCAGAGTGAGCTCCCGCACTAGCTCCAGCTCTTGCCAACCTAGCAATTCAAAAGCATGCAAATGCAAGTAGATTAATAGGTGCCACTTCGGTGGGATGGTAACAGCGTTCTGTGTGCGTCATGCTGGCCACATGACCATGGAAGTATCTTCGGACAGCGCTGGCTCTTTGGCTAACAAACAGAGATGAGTACCGGCCCCTAGAGTCGGACACGACTGCACAAATGTGCGGGGGGAACCTTTACCATTTTAATGTGATGCTAGATGTTTTGTACACATTCCCTTCTTCCCCCATATGAAGGTATTCACTGAGTATATATTTTAATTTTTATGTTAAAATGACCCTCAGATTGCATCCCACCTCCTGCTGCTTAATACTTAGTTGCTTGCTCACATAAGCAGCAGATTTCAATATTTATACATTCTGGCCCAAAATAGATGTTTCTGTGTGGTAGGACATGAGCACAAGTTGAAGTTTCTCACCCCCACCCCAGCACTTTCTGTTTCCCAGGAAAGTTATACTGGAAATGTAAATGGGGAGAGTTGGCATCAATCTATTTGCTTCCCTATTAACCTAACCAAAAATATCTTATTATTCCTGTGTGGGCTGTTGGTATAATGAAATGGAAAACATGAAATATCTTCCTCTACATCATAGCTGTGGAACAATTATAGCATGCTTTGATGTATATTCTCTCTTGAGGGAAAATGTTACTCATCTCAGATACAGTCATGCAATGAAATGTTACCCTGCTCCCAATTTGGGATACATTGCAATGGGCCCAAGAAGTTGCAAAAAGTGATCCATCTACCCCATAGCTTTCCAAACTGTGTGTCGCGACACTTTAGTGTGTCGCAACACACAGTTTGGTGTGTCACAACAAAACCTGGAAGCAGCGGCGGGGGCGTGCACGGCGACGGCACAGCGGCGTGCACGGCGGCAGTGGTGTGCACGGCGGCGGCAGCGACGATGGCAGCGGCGTGCCATCAGCGCTTCTGTGTTTTAGCAGAGGCCGCCGTGCACGCCACCGCCGCACGCCCCCCCAGTGCCGCTGCCGCTGCCATCATTGTTGTGTCGTCAACGGCAGCACTTTGGAAAGCACTGATCTACACAAACAGATATTGTTTATTATTAAAACCAGTCCAGTAGGTTAGTGGACCATGACTGCCACACCTGGTTCAATCTGAAGAGAATCAGTAAGAAAATGCTCAACCCACATTTTAGGTTCTTCTGGACCAGTGTTTCTCAACCTTGGCAACTTTAAGGCATGTGGACTTCAACTCCCAGAATTCTGATAGTTGGAAGTCCACATGCCTTAAAGTTGCCAAGGTTGAGAGACACTGATCCAGATTAAAGTAAATTAAACCTAACAGAAAGCCAGGAATTCCTGCAGGAGGGTCCTACGTCTTTACCATTCATACCAGCTGCAAGCCTCAAGTTAGGGGGCAAGCCCCCCCCCCATTTTTCTGGTGAAATGGTATGGTTCAGGCTTGCTCAGAGAAAGCTGAAATTGCTGACAGCTGGCTGAGAGATTGTGATTGGCATCTGAAGTCAGGAAACTCCCACCTTTCCTGTCATGTACAAAATGGGCTTGCTCACATTTATGGTAGGTAATCCCATTTGAGGAGTGGGATTTCCCTCATTGCCTGAAATCTACTTGGTTGCAACTCAAGGATAAATTGGCTGTTTTATCAGATTGTTTTATACTGGCCAGAGTTTCTTTTTGGTGAGATGGGTGGCTATATAAACTTGCTTAATAAATAAACAAAATTCCTGGCATAGTAACTTTAACAGGTATGATGCTTTATCTGTTGACTGGGAAAGAGAAGTAGGAGTGAAGGCACCTGAGGAAGCATTTTGAGGTAAATGACCACTTGTGGGTTTTTTGCAAAGGGGATGGGGATTTTTATTTTTTTCAGATGAGGAGAGGAAAGAAAACCCAAGTGTTTTTAATATCAGTAAATCAGTTGGGGAGTTGGAGCAGTAAAAAAGCTAGGAGATGAGGTACAGTATTAGAAAGGAAGCATTTTAATGTAATATTATATCAATTGTGTATCTTGGAGGCAAGGAGGAGGGTTGGATTTTTTAATGTGATTTAATAAATTAAACCTGGGCATCTGAGGAAAATACATTTCCTCATTTGAGTGTTTTGTAACAGTTTGCTGGGTGGGTCATCCAATCAAGACTGAAATTTTAACACAAGCTCTTGACACCTATAAGAAAATTAGAAAACCTAAGTGTAGAACTTAAATTGGCTAAATCCTTACTGTATGAAAGACAGACTATCGCTGGTGCAGTTTTCAAATGTTTTTACAAAGTATGGATCTGGATTTTGTGAGGCCAGTCTTTTGGTTGGAGCTATGTTGATGATTCTAAGTACTATGGCAAAAGTTGAATGTTGTTCTCATGTAACATCAGTTTTATGTCCACTGAGATTGTTAAAGAATCATAAATATAAAGCTGACTTTGTCCTTTTAGGTTATAATAAATGGATTTGAAATAAGATTTTGGAATTATAAGAATCCTTTCCATGGGAAAATGCTTTTGTTCTGAATTCTCTAAAAAAAAAACATAGGATGAGACTTTGAAAGTTGGACACTAGAGGGAACCAGAAGGAACTAAAGATTACAATTAAAGGAGAAGAACACTTAAATTTGACCTACTAATACAGAATGAAGCAAAATATTTTAACATTGGACATACTGAAGGATAGTTTTGAACAATGGACCCAGAAGTTAATTTTAAGAGTATCTGCCATTATAGACAGACTGTGTTTAAAAGACGTTATGAAAGAGGAACAAATTTTACCGGACAAGACTGAGACTGATCTGAAAGTGGATTTAAAAATGACAGGCTACAAGAATAATATGGAAAAAGATGCTACACTGGACATACAAAAGAAACTGGCTGATGTCTTAATAATTAAAAGGGGTATACAAAGAACAAAGTAAGAGAGTGACCTGGATAACTTTCCTATATTGGATTTAGAGGCTTATTAAAGCTTTGAAGAATTTTGTGAGAAGGGACAAAGAAAAAATGAAAAGAAATCAAGTTCTAGGACATTAATTAAAGGGACTAAAGATCAAGATTGTTAAAAGTAAAAGGAAGTAATATAAAGTTGGCTTATTTGATGAAGGTTAAAGTAGATATGTTGTTATCTCTGGTAAACCTTAATGGACTTTTGCTGATCAGGACTGAAATGGATTTAAGGCTTTAAGGATTTGTTTATAGATAAGATATGGGAAGAAGAGATCATTTGTTGTATTTTAAGAGAAGGTGATAAGTTACTAAAATTGTTTATACTTGAGATGAAGGGGGAAGTCATTTCTTTATATATTTTTCTTTTTCTTTACTATATTCTTAGTAAAGAGTACTAAGAGTACTTCTATTTTTCTTTCTATTTTTTTCTTTTCTGCACCTTCTATTTTTTCTTTTTATTTTATTTTTTTTTAGTTTCTATTAGTTTTTATCTTTGTAATTGTAATTTTTAATAAAATTACTGTTAAAAATAAGAAAATATAGGATTGTAAAGGCCAGTAATTTAGAGCTCAATTAGGTGATGGCTGTTGTGGGTCTTCCGGGCTGCGTGGCTGTGTTCTGTTCACACAGCCCGGAAGACCCACAAAAGCCATCGAATTCCGGCTGTGGAAGCCTTCGACAATACATCAATTAGGTGACTTTAAAATCAGGATTTAGGAGGACACCCCTCAGGTGACAATGTGCACTACTTGTTTCTAGATGTTGTGGGGGTGGCCCCTGTTGTATTTTGCTCTTCCCTCCTCCTGCTTATTCTGCAAGGTGGGACTTTAACCCCAGAATCCTGACTTGACAACAGTACTGGTTATGGAGGACTGGTAGGTGTTCAGTAACTAGTCTCCCCTTACTTTTGGTATCCATCTTTGTGTAATGTGTTAAAGATCCCTATGGCATTATCAACGTAGCCTGCATCAATGTCAGGATGCAACAATACATTTCACCATTTACTGTGAAATGTCTCGGAGGAAATAAACAAGACTGGGCTCCACCACACATGTGCTGGCCGCCTCTTTTACTTTCTAAAATGTAAGCTTGAAGGGACTGGGGGAGGACACATTATTTTATGTTTGTAGCATCATCTCTTTCCTTCTTCCTCCCTTTAAAAAAACCTTCTTCAACTCATACCTCAAAGCATGTTTATGGCAGGGCTGGATTACATAGTAATCAGTCCATAGGTAGGACTGCAAAAAGTCTTCTATCTGGAACCCCATTCAGTGAGGTCAGGATTGAGTTAGGCAGAGTGATAACCTGCCTAAAAATAAGGCAGTTTTTTGTGTTTTGATCTGGACAAAAAAAAAGAGAGAGAGAGAGAGAGACCCCTTCTGTTATCCTCCTACATGAGTGTTCTCACTCTCTACTTACTTTACAAGGAGTCGTCAGATAGAAGAGAAATAGCATTTGATTGTACCTGCACTTGGTAACTTTCCTGAACCACTGACCTTCCCAATAACTGATTTCTTTGCCATACTTTGTCTCTTGTCAGTTATATCATAATCTCTGGGATGTTTTGCCAAGCTAGGTTAACTCATTTATCCAGACATGATAAATAGTCATTGCATGAAGAGCACAACCTCAACACCTTCATTCCCGTTGTTTCGTGTCTAACAATAAAGCCCAATTCTTAGTGTGTGACTCAAAAAATTGCCAATTTCACACTTGATTTTCCCCCTGCTCTACTTGGCAGCTCTCGTGCTTCTTGCCTGTCTCCATGGGGTGTGGAAAATGGAAGTGATTTCCAGTCAAACCATTAATAATGTCTTGGTATGTATGGGTGTGGGATTGATACATTGCCATTATAATCTGAACCTCTGCCTCACTTTGGCTTGATTAACTCAGCCTTCTGAATCAGTAATTCTCAGGTATTTCCAACACAGTAATTTTTTCCTATCAGGAATAACTCTTCCATGTTATTCTTAATTGGATAAAGAGGGTGTAACCCCAGTTAGATAGATTTAGGATGTGGAAAACTTTTATCTACCTCTCTCTTTCTCAAATGCCACTTACATGCCATCCATAGCAAAAGGTTTTAAGGCAGCTTTCCGTACAAAAAAAGCTAAATAAAAATAAGTTATAATTTCAAGCATTAAAGAAGCAGAAATAGGGTAAATATAATAACACACAGTATTGATGTGAACATTTTAAAAATACAACAGCATCTATAGAATTCTTTTAAAAAAGATTAATAAGTTGTACGGTTCTGTCCCTAGTCCAGCAGAGTTGGCTCACAGGTACTTTTGGATTTTGGATTCTGAAGCAATGATCACACCAGTAGGAACACGTATGGCTTTATTCCAAGGCAGTATGAAAAAATTACACAAGACAGCAATCAAAGAATATTCAAGAATACTGAAGAAGAGAGACAGAAAGGAAGCTCTAAAGAGGTGACAGTGCATGAACCTCTTTCAAAGCTGGTCTATATACAGCACCCCCTGATTAGGTCTGCGTTCCATCTCATGGGGGTTTCTGCCCAGCTTATGTAGGCTCCAAACCATGATGAATAACACCTGTTTTCAGTGGCCTCATCTTACTCTATTTTTGCCAAGGACAAAGAGAATAAGTTTATCCTTTCCTTTTTCTTGGAATGCTTTGCTTATTCCTGCCAAGGTTTTGGACTGAAGATGAGAAAGATCATACTCTAGACAGGTGTTCCATATCAAGGCCAGGACAAAACAAAGTACACCCCTTTAGTGACTAAAATAAATGCTTCATTCCGTATTACATACTCAACCATTAGTTCCATGTACCATGCCCCTAAAGGAAAGAAGTACACAGCACCACTCAATTCTTCCCTGCCAATCTGTCTGTGAAGCCACCACCATCACTGCACAAGTATAAGTTAAAAGCTTGGGAAAATTAAAAAAATGAAGATTTATCCAGTGCCAAAAGTCCAGAGTAGATGCCAGGTGAATTTCACTAGAAGGGGCTTTCATAATTGAGGCCTCACATTCGGAAAGCCCCTTTTCAACACCCTTTTTCTCCTTTTGGTAAAGATACCTAGAGAAGAACTTTCAGAGAAGATCTTGAGATCCAGAGAGAGCATGTTATCTAAAGATTTTTTTCTTTTTCTTACTGACTGTGTGCTGTCAAGTTGGTATCAACTCTTAGTGACCACACAGATAGATTTCCTCCATGATGATCTGTCCCTAACCTGGTCTTTCAGGTCTTCCAATGGTGCACCCATTGCCACTGTAACTGAGTCCATCCACTGCCAATCTTTAAGTAAGCTAGCTCCAAACCACTTAGAACTAGGACTGAGGCTTAGAAGTAGACTAGAAACTACTCTAGAGAGCAAAGCACTGACATAATGTGGTTATACATCTGATCCTTGTGAGCAGTTTCTCTGCCCAATTTTGAGCTAATGGAAGTTTTCTTTTGAATGTGCAGTGCCAAAATAGGGGAGCATAAAAACATGAGTGGGCAACCTCCTATTTTGCCTGACACAGGCAAACTGAAGAAGACACTTGTGTGCACAATAGCAAGTGGATGGCTCAGACCAGCTGCCAGTCCAACTTCTCTGTCTAAGTAGCACTGTTCATCTCAGGGATTTAGGGAAAGGGAAGCTGTTAAGAGTGGGGAACAAAACACCATCCCAAAATTGGCAAACAGTGAATGAGCAGGGAACCTGCTTGCAATCATTGTGTAGTTGTTGAGGCTCAATCAAAAAATCAATCAGTCAGATGTAGAGGAAAAGGAAATGCTACTGGAATTGAGGCTCTTAAAATGTTTTCAAATATTTAAAGAGTTCTTGAAAGGGCAACGCTATCAAATGTCTATTTTTGGAATGTCCTCTTTCTAAAATAGGCTGGGTGGTGCCATGTCTCTTTCGCTGGATGTAGAAATAGAGTGTCTTATTAGAGGCATTCATCATGTCCCGTCAACAGTTCAGAGCTGAAACCATTCTTGGCCCTAAGAGATCCCTACATAATGGTGCTGTGAATATGCAGTTCCTTTGTGGTATCATACAGTTTAGTTTTGGTTTGAAGATCAAACCAGTCCATACTTCAGGAAATAAAGCCAGACTGCTCACTTGAGGGAATGATATTAAAGGCAAAACTGAAGTACTTTGGCCACATAATGAGAAGACAGGATACCCTGGAGAAGAAGCTGATGCTAGGGAAAGTGGGAGGCAAAAGGAAGAGGGGCCGACCAAGGGCAAGATGGATGGATGATATTCCGGAGGTGACAGACTCAACCGTGGGGGAGCTGAGAATGGTGATGGCCGACAGGAAGCTCTGGCGTGGGCTGGTCCATGAGGTCACGAAGAGTCAGAACCGACTGAACGAATAAACAACAACAAACAGTTTAGTATTTCACGAATGGCTGGTGTTATGTGCTTTTGGGGTTGGGGAGAAGTGTCTTACCTTCATACTGTAAAGATGGCAGATGGTGCCACTTTTACAGTAGCTTTTTTTCCCCATCTTTTAGTAAAAGTCTTTGGACTGGTTTTTCAAAGTCAATATTTGACCTGATTTTGAAACTAGTAATTAGACATTCCGTTTTGAAAATAATGGTGATAGTGAAACATTTGCAAGGAAACTGTTTTAGATACATTCTCAAACTGGTTTAGGGAGTGCTTTTCCATAGCAGGAAAAAAAATCTATTCCTGCCTGTTTTTGAAATTCTCTTGTAGAAAAAAATCCAAAAATATCTAATTGAGCCATGTATATATTTATGCTAGCACACCCAATGATAAATTTCTTAGAAAGTAAGACCTGTGTTAGTCTCAGTGGTCCCATGTAGGGTGTTGTTGTTTCTTTGCTGTTGCAAAAATAAAGGGTTTGCCATTGCTTTCTTCAATATTTTTTTCCAAACTTCCTACTATAGCTTACTGGGGAATTCCTGGTGGTCTCCTATCCAAATACTAGTAAAGGTAAAGGTTTCCCCTGCACAGTCGTGTCCAACTCTAGGGGCCGGTGCTCATCTCCGTTTGTTAGCCGAATAGCCAGCATTGTCCGAAGATGCTTCTGCGGTCATGTGGCCGCATGACGCGCATGGAATGCTGTTACCTACCCACCAAAGTGGTACCTATTTATCTACTTGCATTTGCATGCTTTCGAATTGCTATGTTGGCAAGAGCTGAGGCTAGTGCAGGAGCTCACTCCGTCATGCGGGGCTAGGGATTTGAACCATAACAATTCTTCACAACAAATGTTAAGATCAGAAGTCAGCACATGGCAGCACCTAGCTAACTATGGCTGATTATGAAAAAGCTAACCAGAATTGGAGGTGCTTAGTATTTGGATGGGGGCGCGGTGGCTCAGCGGGTAAGATGCCAGGCTTGTCGATCGAAAGATCTCAAGTTCGGAGGTTCAAATCCCTAGCTCTGCGTGATGGAGTGAGCTCCCGCACTAGCCTCAGCTCTTGCCAACCTAGCAAGCCCCTGAAGTTACATGTGTAAAGTTGTCTGCTTAGGAAGTGCCCTTGAGATGCACGTGGCTGACACTTTCAAGGAGATTGTGCCTCTCAGAGTGCATGATCCAGCCAACACTAAATAGCCTGAAGCCTTACTGGTTTCAGTGGAAAAGCTTTAAGAATCTGCTGAACTATAGTTCTTAAACTGCAATTTTCATGGCACTGAGCAACTCGTACTCACTGCATGACACTCAGCATAAGTGGTATTCACAATCATTTAAATAATGCTTATATGTGCACTGCACTTCTAGATGGCCTAATAACCACAGTTTTCAGGGTAATGTGCAGATTGATAAAAACCTAATATTCAACAAACAGTACAAAAACAACCAGCACAGTAAGTTATTATGTACTGTTCCCAGGTAAGACAAAATCTTGTTTACTGAACTCAGTGAGTGTCTCTTAGAGAATATTTGGGCCAGTGTTTATACATTGCAATATTTGTATTCCCCTGATCCTCTAAGGATCTCAGAATGACATACATCATCATCTTAATGTATTCCCACAACAGCCCTGTGAGGCTGGTTGTCTCAGGATCGCCCTGTGAACAAGGCAGCTGAGGATTTGAACTCTGACCTCCCTGGTCAAAAGTCCAATTCTCTATCCACTACATTAGCTATAAGGCTAAGCCCTTGACTGGCTTTGTGACAGAAAATTTAATACTCTTCAGTTATCATCTGAGAGGGGAAAAATCAGTAGGCAAACTATTGGAAGATGGAGTGGTGCAGAATTTTAAGAAAGCCTGTCATGGAGTTGTTAGGCAGATCACATTCCGCTTTTATTGACTGAAGCATGCCACAGCTCAGGTGGTATGTCAGTGCCAAAAAGACAGCTTGTGATAAGCCTTTCATTGCACTGAGTCATTCTGCAAGCAACAAATCATGCCATGCGAACTCGGGGAGAAAGTTTCTGAACTTCATACAAGCTCTGAGTGGAAAATGATTTGGATCCAAGAGTTGGAGAAACGTATAAATGATTTACAACATTTGTGACTTCTCTGTGTAGGCCAGTCAGCCTATCCCGCTTCCCTGCCATATTCAATGTTAAGCAATGACATGAGGGTCCCAATCTAGAACTTCAAAATCCTTCAGTTAAATTGCTCCTCACTCTTAATAAATATGCTTAGGTTTGCAACCACACAGTACAAATTCACAATAGCTAAAATTCATTTTGTTGTTAGGTAGGGAAGATACATGCAAAATATTAAACATTGCTAGATGGACATCAGAAGCACACAAATTGAAATGGATCACTTTTTGACTGAAATGCAGATGTACAAATCTGTCTCATCTCTCCCAAGGGAAGCCAAGCAGTTTGTACAAGATGTTAGCAGTCCTGCCCTGATCATCAATGCATTTCTGCTGACTATTTTTCTTTGTTATATATTGTTTGAATGGAGGTAGCAATGGAAGACAGGAAACAAATCACTGTAAACAGGTTCATTTGGAAGCACTTCTACGCGTGGTACTTCGTATAGTTATATGCATGGAGGAATAATATACTGTATTATTCTAAGGCATACCCATAGCTTCCACAAAAGACAGACAATATAGGGTACTTCCAGTTTCATGACACTGTGCAGCTACTCTGTCTTTTCCTCTTCAATGGATTTTCTGGGGAAAGAAAAAAAGATAAAAGCAGCTGTAGGAAACACAGTGGAATACATCATAATCTGTATAATTCTGTGAAAGTAAGTGGGTGATTTCACAATAACACCTTCACCTAGGAGCATTCACCAAGATTGCAGTCCACAGATAACACAGAATATAGTTTGATATAATCGCAATCAACAGCAAAATACAGCAGTTGATATATGTAAATACTGTATTTACTTTAACACACTTGGTTGCAGCCTGAGAACATAATCTTCAAAAAGTGGCAAGCAGCACAGTTCTATACTGAAACAGACAGCAAGGATTACCATTACCATTTCTTTTTGTATTTTTTTCTGAATTTAATGAGATGATCATAGAAATTCAGAAATGAGGGCGGGGTAGGGACTAAAAATACAGTCTTGTGTCTTACAAGGCGTAGACGCTGAGTTCTCTCGGGGGCCTGTAATTTGCAGTTTTCCCCTCTTAAATCAAAAGGTTGGCCATAATGCCATGCAAATTCATGCATATTAAACGTCTGATCGATCAGGAGCTTATCTAAGGTGCTGGCCTCCTTGTCATTTGAAATTCACCAGGTAGCTGTTTCCAAGCACGTATGGGGGAAGGAGGCTCACCTCAGGATTAGCTGACTTGGGGAAGCATTAATAGATCAGTTGTGCTTTCAGCATTCTTCAGTGCGGCAAGTTGATAAGCAGCAGTAATTACCTAATTGTTATGGGGAGGGATGGAAAGGGGAAAGGATGAACAAAAGCAAGAACAGGGAAGCAGGCTATGAAGAATAAGCAAAGGAAAAATATCAGAAGGGCTAGGAACTTGTTTTGCAGCAAAAAGTATGACATTAAATATTTCTCTACTTCTATTTGCAATTTGGCTTGCTAATGGACACTGGAAATGTAATTCCACTGTCCTTATGTAGTAATACAATGATCCTTCCAGGCTTATTTGGGGGAGTGGTTTTGGCCTTTCCTTTCCTGGATGACATAAGACTTGCAAGGGGGCAGCTGTGTAAGTTGGCAAGCTGAATGTCCTGTGCCAGCCAATGCAAAACAGAAAGGCAAGCAGATACAAATTGTGAAAGGCTTTATTGCCATGCTGTAACCTTCCTGATTGGAACAAGAATCAGGTGAGTGATCAGTCAGAGAGCACATAAGACTTTGAAAGTTTGCATCATCCATAACTTGCCTTGTAACTTGAGCAGTTAGCAATCTGCTAACATGAAAGAGGTGGAGCTACTAGAGCAATCTGCACAGTAATCATTCAAGATTCAGGTGCCAGAAAGTTTCACAAGCTGTTTCAAACATCCAGCCTAGTGTCCAAATGTAGGGCAAGGAGCAAGAGGACGGGAATGTAGGCTGTAGTTGGAGGGTTGTTTCCCACAGAGGGGCAAAGGCCTGGAGGCTGCTTTTATAGGAGCCCAAGTAATCAGCAGTGCTGCTGAAGGGCATTGCTGCCCTCTCTTCTCAAAGAGACAAGTCGATCACCTTTGTTGCGCCCTTTGTGGCTGCCAGCATGTTCCTGGGTCGCACCTGCCAGAATCTAGCCACCCATTACCTGAATCAGGGCTCACCAAGCTCGCTGCTGCAGGTATCTTCCTGCTGGCTCTTTAGGCTGACGGTCAGTTTCTTCCGTCTCTGTTGCAGAGGATTCTGGTGAGATGATAACACAGTGGCACAGAAGGGGATGGCTGCGTATAAAAAAAGCACATTTAGCCCTGTTGACTTTTGGGGGAACCAGTGTTGCTTCACTCTACCCTACCCTAATTATTAGTTTAGGCAGTTACATTTGGGGCTGAGTTGTAATTCTGGAGTTGTACATCTTATTGACCACAAGGTTCCATTTTTTGCCTACTCCTTGATGTTGCTTGTTAGAGATGCAAAGGACTCGCCATAAGGGGATAATAGGGTGTAGACACTAAGGATTTACTCTGTGTCTCCTCTTTTTCTGTCTTTTGTCTCAGAAATTGTTGATCTGAGATCACTTCCTTCTGTTTTTCTTGCCAGGCACACATGCATGGAGCATGTGCTCTTAGACTCTCCTCTTGATAGGATGTACAGTAGCTAGCTGAGTGCTAGGCTTTGCCTATCCCTACAATGTATTTCCTGTAAATAAATGCCCTTTCTGTTATACGTAGTTATAAAACCTACTTCACCAATCATTGCTCTCAGGAACACCAACACATACAGGTAGTCCTCACTTAATGACCACTCATTTAGTGACAGTTCAGACTTACAATGGTGCTGAAAAAACCGACTTACAACTGGTGCTCACACTTACGACCATCGCAGCGTCCCTGTGGTCACGTGATCACGGTTTGGGCGCTTGGCAACCAGTTCGCATTTATGACTGTTGCAGTGTCCCGTAGTCACGTAATCACCATTTTTTACCTTCTCGGCCAGGTTCTGACAAGCAAAATCAATGGGGAACTCCGTGTTTCACTTAATGACCATGTGGTTCGCTTAACAATGTGATTCACTTAATGATTGGCACAAAAAAGGTTCTAAAATCAGGTCAGATCCGCTTAATGACTGCTTTGCTTAGCAACCGAAATTCCGGTCCCAATTGTGGTAGTTAAGCGAGGGCTACCTGTAATGCTTCAATTTCCAACATTGCTTAGGTAAATAGCTTTCTGCTTCCACTTTTCCCCACAAAAACAACTTTGTGAGGTAGGTTGTGTCTCTCCAGGGCCAGCCCATTGAACAATGGTGAGCAGAGGTAGTTTTGGAGGAACCAACAAGGATTCTTGATTCTTTCTCCTCCTTCTCCTTCTCCTTCTCCTTCTCCTCCTCCTCCATTTTTTTTGCTACAGTAGGCCCCATAGCTCTTAAATAGGCTATTCTGATTTATTTAATTGGCTAATTTATTTAAATTTGCAGTACATTCTGAAGGGTCAGGCAAAAACAAAACAAAAAAAAGCAAAAAGCTGAAGAGTGAGATTTGACCCTCAGAATTAGCCTAATAAAAACATTTTACAAAACAAAATGTCATTGCTTAGGAAGTATCTAAGAGCAAGGTAATTCCATTTTGTTTTAAAACGATAATTCCTACTATTTATCTTAAATTGTATTTTTATTGTGTACATGCCTTATTTTATTGCCTTATTTTATCTTTTATTGTGTACATGATCTTCTCAAAAGATCTGCAGTGTTGAATTTTAATGATTTCATGTGTAAGCTGTTTTGGAAAGATTGTGGTCTTTAAAGCATAGTGAAAGTATGCTGAATTGCTCTTACACTTAAAGAATAGAAGTGCCATGGCCTGCACTTTGTCCAGAGTTGAAATGGTGCAAATTATTACATCCAGAGCAGCCATGAATGGGAAGACCAGAAGATAAGTGGGAAGGGAATACAGTAAATGAAGTGGGTATACATTTGAAGGTACCAGTTTCATTCATAGAGCTAAGGAGATTATCCAAGAAGTAGAAGAATTGGCAGAAAAGTGTTATTTATTGTAAAAAAAAATGTATTGAAGGTGAATGAGTTTTTATGTGCATAAAGACAACACATTACATTTTATATAACTTCACCATACCTGGGTTCTATTCCTTGCCAAGTTTTGATGCATATTTCCCTTAACTGGAATTATTTCAGTATCCAAGAAAAATGGAAAATATGTCCATCCACAACCAACCAAGCAGCATTGGGGAAAGAATTAAAATCTTCCCTTTAGCTCTCAGTAGATCAGCTAGCTACAGCCTGGGAATAAATCTCATAAAGAGGATTGGTAGTTCAAATACTTGCTCAGCCAAACTGGGAAATCCTTGTTAATCAGTAAAATTAAATTACTAATCACATATACAGTATGTATCTTCCACTCCCATTTCATTCTCCCAACCTCCCATCTCCTGCTACAACACAAACCTTAATATTCAAGGAGGAAGGAGTATTCAAGGGGTATGTTCCCCACCTTGAGTTATTTATAAAAATAATAAAGGTGGGATAGAAAATAAATAAATAAAATAAAATAACAGGAAAACCAAAATTGAAAAAAGATGAGAAAGAGAAGAAAAGCATAGGTAAAAAAATGGAGGGGGAAAATGAGGGAACTAAAATAATAATAAAACCACTCTAGAACCTTTAAATATATTTTAAGACCAGAACAGAGATTATTCATATGTTGCATTGTAGCATTTAAAGCTGGAGTCCTTTTCCCTTTCATCATGCTAAACAAGTTCAATTTGTAATTTTTTTTAACATCAAATGGGCACTTTATATCCTGCTAAGTGCTATAAATTGTTTTGAAGATTATGAGATGCTAGTATAACAGACAATTCCTGTAATAAAGTTGGACCTTTTCTAATGTTCAAATCAGTTGGACCTTTTCTATTTGCTGGAACCACAAATTTCATGCTCTATTAATCAATTTGAATCTTTTCTGATTAGGTAATTTAATATAAGGAAAATAGTACTTACAGAAAGTGTTTAAATTTTTAATGATATGCTAGTATGAATTAGCTAGTAGAATTTTAATGAGATGTTCCACTTTCTTCTGTTCATGTTTTCTGATTTTATTATTTTTTTCAAGGAAGTAACTGACAAAGGATTTTCCTCACAATAGCTTTCAACATTTAAACGATTAGTGAATTTCATCCTGGAGCTGACGTTACTATAAAGAAAATATTTAAGAAGGAACTTCAGTGAACAGTTTTAGAAAATATACTATCTTGCTCCTTTCAACCTTTTTGAGTGCGCAAGATTCCCATATATTATTCCCTCCCCCCCAAAAAATTGCTCTGGGACTTCATTTGCATAATATGCAAAATGCTTCCTAATTACACAAATTTTACTCTTATTTTGCATGACAGTGGCCTTTGGGGAAAGTTTTATATTCTAAAACCATAATGCATGTGTATGCAAATCAGTAAAGGCAATTGTTAAGTGCTAAGAAAGAAATCTACTTCTGCACATCCAACGAAGTCTGGGTTAGAAAAAGAATACATTATTTTGCTGCTGCTTTTTGTTTGCTGAGAGAGTATGCTGCTGCCATTTTGCCCAAATCCTGGATATTTCCATCATTTTTGTGTGTTCCACCCTGCTTTATATAACCTTAAAAAAAGTTTTAAAGTTTGAAAAATAGTAATTTGTCCTTTATCACTATGGATATCTATAGAAATTAGAGAATACCAAATTCTTACTTGAAAGTGAAGTAACCTAATTGCACATTTTGAAAAGATGAAGATTTATTAGCCTTAAAATTAGCACTTCTCTATATTTTGTGATGCAGGATTATTATTTTTAAAAAATGCATATGTGTTTGTAACATTAAAGTAACATTAAAATATCCCATGTTAGGGCAAAGGTCATTGCAAAAATAAATTGTGTGCAAAGCAGGCTTATTAAGAGAACAGCACACAAAAATAAATGTATATTTTCATGCAGTTGTTTTAGAAAAATGGAAAATTGACAAACTGTAATGGTCAGATTCACTCATCCATCCTCAGATAGCATTCCTTTATTTAGTGCTAGCTGTGATTTCTGAATGGCTGCAATAATGAGAAATAGGATTTGGGTTTTTTCACATACAATGTGACAAAATACTGGTCAAAATACTATAACAGGCTCCCCCACCATTTCATTTTTACATATATCATCACTAAATTACCAATCAGTGGTTAAGACGCTGAGTCAGAGGCCATTAAGACTGAAAGCTCGGCAGTTCGAATCCCAAGAGCGCGATCTGTGTGCCGGAGTAAGCTCCTGGCAATTAGTCCCAGCTCCTGCCAACCTAGCAGTTCAAAAGCATGCAAATGCAAGTAGATAAATAGGTACCACTTTGGTGGGAAAAATCACAGGGACATGAAAGGAGCCTCCTTGGGCGTCCCCCGGGCAATGGTGATGTCACCAGCAAATCCTTTCACTACAAAAGCGCCTTGGTGCTTCTGACACGGGAAAAAAAAAAAAACAATTTAGGACCAAGCACTCTGGCCCCAATCTTGCAGCCAGTTTCAGTCTTCATTTATTCTAAGGGAACATTTGAAAAAATGATGTTCAGTACTGAAAAAAGCAAGTATTATCTACACAGTCATACAGTGCAATCATAAAGGTAACGGTCGTATCAGTCTTGTGGCGAAATGTACTTGTGCATAAGCATGAATGCTTATTGAGGCTCATGCTTATAGCCTTATCTATGACCATGTTAGGAAAATCTGATTTCCAAGCATGCAAGAGTGAAACTTGTGATTTCATAAAGTTGGCCTCTGAACTGAGACCATGTCAAGGAAGAATAAAGCTTTGGTGGTAATGCCAACTATACACTTGATCTCTCTAGCTTCTTTTGAGCCAGTAAAGTTTGCTGAGGCTTGCTTAAATGCAGAAACCACAGCTGAATTTTGTTAAAGCAGTGTTTTGCAACCTTGGCAACTTTAAGATGTGTGGACTTCAACTTCAACATGCTGGCTGGGGAATTCTGGGAGTTGAAGTCCACACATCTTAAAGTTTCCAAGGTTGCAAAACACTGTGTTAAAGGTTTCTCATCAACATTGGCACATTTGGCAAACGTCTGGATCAAAAGCAGTATTTTAATAACTCCACTGTAGATTTCAATTAAAAGAGGGTTTCCAAAAAGGAAAAAAGATCTGGATATTTTTTTAACTCTTAGTTCTGTTACAGGGTATGGTAGATTCCTTAGTGCAAGGGTCGGAAATGGCGGCTCGCGAGCCAAATGCGGCTCTTTGGCCCCTTGAGTGTGGCTCTTCCGCAGGCAGGCGTGGCGGGCGTGGCGCGGCAGTGAGTGTGGCGGGGCAGGCGCGGCAGCGGGCATGGTGTGCGTTGCTGTGGCATACCCCTGGCAACCTGGCAGCCGTCTCCGCCAGCCATCTTGACGACGGGCAGGGCTTTCCAAACTGTGTGTCGCGTGACAAGCCGGAAGCGCTGAAGGGAGTGGAAATTCTCCGCGCCAATCAGCTGTGCATCGGGAAGCCCGGCAGCCTGCCCGCGCGATTTTTGCCTCCCTGCCGGAACCGAGGGCATTTTCGGGGTCCCCGGAGCCTGCCCTTTCGAAGGGGCACTGCTGCCCGAGCTGCAGTGCTGCCCCTTCGAAAGGGCAGGCTCCGGGGACCCCGAAAATGCCCTCAGTTTAGGCAGGGAGGCTGCGCGCAAGCTGCCTCAGCTGTTCTGCGGGGAGAATTGCCACCCCAGGGCAGCGTGTGCATGTGGAGAGGGGAGGTTTCTGCCTCCCTGCCGAACCGAGGGCATTTTCGGGGTCCCCGGAGCCTGCCCTTTCGAAGGGGCAGCACTGCAGCTCGGGCAGCAGTGCCCCTTCGAAAGGGCAGGCTCCGGGGACCCCGAAAATGCCCTTGGTTCGGCAGGGAGGCAGAAACCTCCCCTCTCCACATGCACACGCTGCCCTGGGGTGGAAATTCTCCCCGCAGAACAGCTGAGGCAGCTTGGCGCAGCCTCCCTGCCTAAACTGAGGGCATTTTCGGGGTCCCCGGAGCCTGCCCTTTCAAAGGGGCAGCCGTTGCCGCCGCAGCGACAACCTGGAAGCGCCGCCGCCGAAGCAGTCGAGCCTCTCTTTCCATTTTTCTTCCAAACCTCCCCCGCCCCCTTCCACGCGATTGGCTCCCGCCCGCAAAACCCACCCCTTCCACGCGATTGGCTCCCGCCCGCAAACCCCGCCCCCTTCCACGCGATTGGCCCGCGCCCGCAAACCCCGCCCCCTGGCTCTCGAGCACTTCAAAATGTGCACGAGCATGTCAAAATGGCTCCCGGCAAAAAAAGTTGGCCGACCCCTGCCTTAGTGAATCCGTAGATAAGGCAACAAAACAAGAAACAGCAACATTCAGTAAAGGGATGTGAATAGAACCCAGTATTTCATGTTTCTTCAGCTGCTAGCAGCCCCCTACTTGTCACAGGCAGCAGTGAATATTTATTTATTTTATTTATTTATTATTTAAATTTTTATCACCACCCATCTCCTCCATACCCGGGGACTCTGGGCAGTTCACAACAATAAGTTAAAAATATAAAATTACAGCAACAATAATTTACATATAAAATCCAAACAAAAAGATGTTAATAATAAGGCAGGTTTCATGGCACCAGCCACTCCCAAGAGGAATTATTGGCATTCCCGTCCCAAGCCAGGCGGCAGAACCAGGTCTTCAAGTCTTTCCGGAAGGTTGGGAGCGAAGAAACTCACCTCAGCTCCAGGGGCAAGATATTCCAAAGGGCGGGTGCTACTGCAGAGAAGGCACACCTCCTGGATCCCGCTAGATGGAACTCTTTTGCCAATGGGATCCTTAGCATGCCCCCTCTGCATGACCGAGTGGGGCGGGTCGATGTTCCAGGGATGAGACGGTCCCTCAGGTAACCTGGACCCATGCCATGTAGGGCTTTAAAGGTGATAACCAACACCTTGAATTGGACCCGGAAGCAAACTGGTACCCAATGCAGCTCGCGCAGCAGAGGTGTTACATGGGCTGATCTTACAGCACCCATAACTGTCCGCGCGGCCGCATTCTGGACCAGATGAAGCTTCCGGATACTCTTCAAGGGTAGCCCCATGTAGAGCGCATTGCAGTAGTCTATATGGGAGATGACAAGGGCATAAGTGACTGTTCGGAGGGCATCTTGATCCAGGAATGGGCACAACTTAACAATATTCCCAGATTGTACCAGTTTGTCCCATTACAGTCTAACGATACACCTCAGTCCCCATTTGGAGTGAATACCAAGGACCAGGGTATTCAGTTGATAACACAGCAGATAACACGTTTCAGGGCAGAAGCTTCCTGTGGGACCTGATGGCTTTGATTTCTACTGGCCTCAATGTATGGGATAGTTAATGCCCACACAGAGGAAAAAGTCAAGAGACAAAGTTCATTAGAGAACAGGAAAATGTTGCCTCTTCTTTAATGAAAACTTGACAATAAGAAGCCTTAGTATTCCCAGAAAATAAAGCAAGGAAATAATGCCCAATATAGCAATCAGCAAGCTTTAATACCACATCAATTTATAAATTCTAAGCCTTACATTTCAGTATAATCCCACAGCAATATATGCCTAGTCTTTACCCACTGAGCACATCTTGTGGGGAAAGAGGTTGAGGAACATGCATTCTCTCTGTGGTCCCTCTTCCAGTTTCGGGACTGGGGGTTATGTGAACCTGTGACATTAATGTGCTTGGGGAGTCTACTTGCAAGAGTGTTCCCTGTTATGCCTGCATGCAGAGATACAGTAGCTGTGAAAGCCATCTTCAGGGTGTTACAATAGGGATCTGCCTCAAGTATTTTTCACCTTTTGAGTTTAGCTTGAGCCAGATGGGACACCTCCAGGGCTTCTGCCCGAGTTTGCTATCTGTGTTTTATGCCTATATTAAAGCTTTGCCCATTAACTGTTTGTTATCAACAATCTGCATAAGCGTTGTGAGTAATTAACAAAACCAGCCTGCCCCCAGCCTTGCCTTTCATGGAAAGCTAGCATGCAGGACTGGTTTTGATGCAACAGCAAAATGGCTGCTAAGTAAGGGCGCGGCACCTTTCCCAAATGTCTGCACTGACACTCATACTCAGGAAGTTTTCTCAAGCCTATGTAGTATGCTGTGACTACTCATACTTCCAATTAATTTAATTTCAGTGAGACAGTACCTGCCCATACAGCAAGCCTTCCTTGCCCCAGGAGTGGCAGAGCATTCTAAAAGAAAGAGATAATGCTCTTAAGTGCTAGGCTGTATCAGGAGGTGAGAAAACAGCTACCTATGAAAAACAGTTTCGACGGGGAGAAAGGAAGGAGGAAGCTCAGAGGCTTTCTTTTAAAACTTGGACATTTTACTAAGCTGGGCTATATAGAAGAATAAAGATGAGAAACCATTTTGTACGGAAAACACAGAGGAAGATGGCCCGCCCCACCTATTCCCCCTTGCCGTTGCAGTAGTTTTCTGCAATACCCCTACACACACCCCTACACACAGGACACTTTGTTGACATAAAAAGATGGCTACGGTGAATGCTGCATTCCGTGGTACTATGGAATCAGCCCAGTTTGGGTCAGAAACCCTATCAAATTAATATTGTATTTCTGGTGTGAGATGCAGGGAGAACTCTGTTATTGGCCACTTTATAAATACTGTTAATATTTATCAAGTCCCATTTATGTCTATTTAAGAGTAAATCCCACTGAGTTGAATTAGGCTTACTCCCATGTAAACCCTGTTGCCCCATTGTTTGTGCTGCTTTCGTAATCTACCAGCCCTTCTGTATGCCTGTGAAACATGGACCCTCTACAAATGCCACCTCCAACTTCTTGAAAGATTCCATCAACGCTGCCTCCGAAAAATTCTGCAAATGACTTGGGAAGATAGGCAGACTAATGTTAGCATATTAGAAGAAGCGAAAACCACCAGCATTGAAACAATGATCATCCAACATCAACTTTGCTGGACCGGCCATGTTGTTCGAATGCCTGACCATCGTCTTCCAAAGCAGCTAGTTTACTCCCAACTTAAGAATGGAAAACGGAATATTGGTGGACAACAAAAGAGATTCAAAGACACTCTCAAAGCTAATTTTAAAAAAATGTAATATCAGCATTGAGAACTGGGAAGCCCTAACTCATGAGTGTTTCAATTGGAGGTCAGCCTTTATTAATGGCGCTATGGACTTTGAAGAAGCACGAGTACAGGGCGAAAAGGAGAAAAGAGCTAAAAGGAAGGCACGTCAGGCAAACCCTCATCATGACCGTCTCCCACCCAGAAACCTATGCCCTCATTGTGGGAGGTTGTGCGGATCCAGAATTGGCCTTTACAGCCACTTACAGATCCACTGTTAAAATTTTACCCTTGGAAGACAATCTTACTCGGCTACGAGTGATCGCCAATGACCACTTAGGCTGTAAACCTAAACATACTTACTATGGAATAAGCTTCACTGGGCACCAAATTGTTTACTTGCAAATAACCCACAGACATAGTACATCACAGTCTGTAGGCACCATCTTTTGAAAGACATGGAGTCAGTAGTATATAGCTGTCAGTGATTTAGTATACAGTTTCCTTGTATAAAACTGGTGAAATTAGTTTTCAGGGTTTTCATAGCTCTTCTGCCTATACCAACCATCCTTCCCTTGGCTGTCTTCCAGAATGGGCAAGGGGAGGGCAGGTAATGTCATGTACCTGTATATAAATATTTATATTTAACTTATTAGTAATCTTAATGGTTATAGATTTGTATGATTTTATATTTAGTTATATTTATAAATTTTAATTGTTGTATTTGTAAACCACCCAGAGTCCCCTTTGGGGGAGATGGTGCAGTGATAGAAGTTGAAAAATAAATAAATAAAATAAATGTACCTCCTGGTGTTATTGCATGAATGACACCAATTATGAAATTTACACCAGTTGCATTGTGACATCATGATGTATATGATGTCATTGTGATTTATACTGGACTCCTATGATTCCCCCTTCCCCCACCCTTTCCCCAGCCCAGTACTCACAGATCTAGGGTGATGCAACTGGATCATGGGGATGTGCACTCTTTTAAAATGATTGTGTGAAAGTGCTTCAGACTTAACAGCTCCACACTACAATGCTGCTACTCCTTAAAGCAGCCCAGCCTCTTTTAGATTTCCATGTGAGTTTTTCTGGGGGGTGGGGTGCTGCTGCTTTGAAAGTCTCATTAACTTTAACAAGCAAATGAATGAAGGCATCCTAAAAACTATTGGGCTGTGCACACTAAGGTCTGAAGCACTTTTTCTGAATCATTTTTAAAGCGTGTACAATTCAGTTGGCTGATATTATGATACCTACATATCCTTTACTCATTATGTAGCCTTGGATACACAGTTAAGTAGACCAGAAACCAACTGTCTGGTCTAATCAAGTTCACCATTCTATTGCCCTGTGTGATACTTTGCAGCTGTAATTAAGAACGGGCCCAGTGGCTTTTCCATCACAGTTAAGCTTTTATGAAGCTGAATTTGAACTAGAGCCCATAGAATTTGTTCCCATGGTTTCAGAGACATGATATTCCGTATAAAGCCTTAACAGAAATACAAGGTATTCATAAATTTGAAGGTCTGTTTGGGTATCCAACCCACTCATGTGATGGTGAGGGTCTCTGACAGCTGTAAATTGTCCCCTCCCTAAAAGGGCTTCAAAGTTATTCCTTTGTTACAGCCCTCATCAAAGCAAACCTACTTCTGAAAGTGAGTCTTAAGATTCTTAGGTGTTCTTTTCACAAGAGCAATTCAAATACACCATATATGTATTCATCTCAAAATTCCATTATTATATCTATGAATCTGTCCCCCTCCTTTTTTTTTTTTTGAATGAACAAAACAGTATATATCATTATATTTTTTACCCATTATAAGGCAGCAACTGGGGAAAAAGTGGTTGGGCAACGGTAGAATTGGGGGCAGAAGGCATGTTGCCATGTCTCTGCTTCTCTGATATTTCAACCATCATATTCATTTAGGTTAGTTCATCACCCAAAGTTACAATACCATAAGGTGCTTGTACTGCATCTGGTACACTGCTGTAATGTTCCAACTGGGACCAACGTTTTTCCCTATTTCATCTCGCCGTCACCTAGGTAGTCCAGTGTCACAGTTATACCAGCCTTGGTCCACAGCAGCGAAGAGTGGAACCTGAAAAAATTGGAAGCAGAGAAGCTTCAACTAACACAGTATGAGATGGAGAAGCAAGAACTCAAGATCTCACCCAGAGGCTGAATCTGAAATGCAGACATTTGTTGCAGAACCAACTTTAAAAATGATGACAAAGTAGCACAAAACCAAAAATATCAATGGGCAAGACATGTTTTACACATGCATGGCAACAGATGGACCCAAAATAGGATATGCTGGTGACCCATCCCTCCATTCTTATGGTTATGCCCTGCTGTTGCAAAAGCCATGAAACCCTGGGAGATGCACTTTGGTACAGGTGCCAGAATTTTCCACTAGAAATCCTAGGTTTCTTATTTATTTATTATTTATTCATTATTTATATTTATATCACCACCCATCTCCCACAAAAGGGGGACTCTGGGCGGTTTACAGTAAAATCATCAGTTAAAACCATATAAAACAACATTGCACTCTCACAAACATTATAAATAAAATAAATAGTATAGAATACACTGATGGTCAGAACGTGTTCAATAGAGAGGGCTCTATGGTGCAAGCCACCCCCCAGGAGGAACTGTTACCCCTCCCCTCCCAGGCAAGGCGGCAGAGCCAGGTCTTCAAATTCTTTCGGAAGGCTGGGAGTGAAGGGACCCGTCTCACCTCTGGGGGCAGGATATTCCAAAGGGCGGGCACCACTGCAGGGAAGGCCCGCCTCCTGGACCCCGTCAGATGAAATTCCCTTGTCGACAGGGTCTGCAGCATGCCCTCTCTGCAAGACCAGGTGGGGCAGGTCGATGTTATGGGGATGAGACGGTCCCTCAGGTAACCTGGACCCATGCCATGTAGGGCTTTAAAGGTGATAACCAACATTTGAATTGGACCCGGAAGCAAACTGGTACTCAGTGCAGCTCGCGCAGAAGTGGTGTTATATGTGCCAATCTTGAGACACTAATAACTGCTCGCACAGCCACATTCTGGACCAGCTGAAGCTTATCTAAGCTTTCTTAGATAGAGAGTTGCCAACACAAGAAGCAATTACAATGAGACACGTTTCCCTGCAGTGTAGCTACGTTCAGTGAATTCAGAGAAATTGGTTCACATACCAAATTTTCCTGATTTTGAAATGCTTCTGCTAATCTCTGTTTTCCAAAAATATCGATCTCAAGTCTTCCAAAGATACCGGTGAAAACTTTAAACTTTGAACAATGAACACATCTGAAAATACATTGAAAGGAATATGAAATCCTTTCTGAGCTTAGACTTTTAATACTTTTAAGGGTGGAATTTGTACAGTCAAGGAAGAAATTATTAAAAAGGGAAAGAGATATAAATGAGAGAGGGGTAGGTAAATGGGAGGGGGAGAGGCCTGACATGCCATCACGGATGCTGCTGTTACACGTTTTGAAGTATATTTAAATAATAATGAAAAAAATCAGCTGGGAAAATGACTTCATTATTTCATTATTCGATGTTTCTTCCCTTTATTACTTTGAGCAACCATTACTGACGGACATATTAGCATTTCCTTTGTTCATATTTGAGTGCTGAATTATCTTTAATTGCCATGTATATGCGGTCTGTGGTCTTAAAAAAAGAAATAGTAAACTGCTCTTGTCACCTTTTGCGCAGATATGTTATGTTGGCACTGAAGATATCAAAGGAAGAAAAGGAAGATTTATTATAAATAAATTAAGCTAAATGGACCCAGGAGCTGTTTAGAGTATCACAGAGTGCAAATTAATGAAAGATACTGATAATTAATTTCCTGTGGGCTTCCTAGCTCCTTTATTTTTGTCACTCTTGTTCATTTCAGAGAGCTAATGGGAAAGGACAGGTTGAAGTTGGTGTTAAAAACTGTGCATTCCACACTTCGATACTTACTCAGGGACACACATTCTTGCCCCAGCCCAATTAAAGGGAGAAAACATGTTTTTCCTATGCCTGGAGCCAATAGTCCAAAGATTACAATGTGAATTGGCAGCGCTATAATAAGTTTATTCAGAAAAAAGCCCCACTGAGTTTAACTAGGTTTACTTACAGAAAAGTGTGTATAGAATTACAATCTGATGAACAATCCTTATTTACTTAGAAGTAATCTCCACTGTGTTAAAAGGTCCTTCCGGTAATTTTGTGTAAGACTGTGGCCTTAGTACTTTCTCTTTATAATGAAAGGAATGTATACAATTTCCAAGATGGCACCTAAAACAGAAATCACTCCCTCATCCTGCAGTCATCATCCACTTAGAAAAAGCTGCTAGATCCTTACATTTCACCCAGTTCTGCTATTGCTATTTTTTAATTTTTTAATTTCCTTATAAAAGTCAACGGAAAAATATATGAAAGTTCCAGTTTTCCAAAGTGAAATTCTGATTAAGATCCAAGGTGAAGCTGGTGACCCCCAAAGCTGTTCAGTTCAAATCAAAATCTGAAGCCAGTTTGTTCCATCTTATTTGTAATATGTCAGAAATAATAGTTAGATATTAACTGAACATTATCATGAAACTTTTTCAAAATGTTGGATTTTGTTTTAAATTTTTGGTGTGCATTTAACCAAAGTAAGCATCAACAGTTGCCAGAAAAGTATAGCATTGACCTGGGAAGTGAAAGCAATTGCTTAACTACCTCAGTTATTTTCATGCAGCCCGGTGTCAGCCTTCCCAGGCAGACCAAACAGGAAACACTACATCAGGGGTCCCCAACCCGTGGGCCGCGGCCTGTTAGGAAGTGGGCCGCACAGCAGGTGAGCGGTGGTGGTCCGCGCGATTGGCTCCTGCCTGCAAACCCCGCCCCCCGGTCTGTGGAAAAATTGTCTTCCATGACCGGTCCCTGGTGCCAAAAAGGTTGGGTACACCTGCACTACATTAACAGAATCCTGCAAGTCTGAAAGTACAAATCTCCCACCGTCTCTTTTTACAGCCTGATAAGTTAGGGAGGTTCCTTTCTGAGTTTCCTTCTCTTCTCGTTATGCAGCAGCGGGCTTTCCCCCCCCCCTTATCTGATCATTCCCAAGGCAGCATCTCTTCCCCCCATCTCCCAAGGTCATTCCCACATACCATTACACCCTGTAACAAATTGCTTCTAGGATAAATCTTTGAGCCAGAACACATTTAAATTCATACTAATGTATCTGTTTGTTAGTGATCAATTGTACCTTGGCAGGTTTGCCATGATCAGGCCTGAGGCAAAATATGGCGCCCTCCCTCCAGGCCACATAAAAACCCAACAGAGCTGGCTGTTGAATCATAGTTCAATCTTGGCAGAAGGAAAGGGTCCACCAGGAGGGCCCCAAGCGAAATTAGGAAGATGGGTTACAGTCATAGCTTTGTCCTTGGGAAAGAGGGGAATAGCCATGGAGTTGGCTCAGCCGTTTCTTAGTATCTGCCAATAGAGGCAATTGCCTTAACTTTGCTAATGGTGTGCCCAACCCTGTGAAATGTAAATATAAATGTATGAAATGTAAATATAAAAGAGCACAACAAAATATCTGGAGTCTGGGTTTTTTTCAGTGTATTCAGTTGTGATTCTTACAACTTGTGTATCAGCAACAATATTCTCTTTAGTTTTAATTTGCAATATTGTTCTTGCAGCCATTTGAATTGCAGTGAGTGCAAGGAAATGCAACATTCCCGTGTCAACTTTTTCTGAGTTTTTTCATTACAAAACCTGTGTTTTGTAGTCTACTGCTGTGCCCCAGTAAGCCCTATCCTACGCAGGTTTACTTGGAAGGAAGCCCCATGCCTTGTTCTGCTGGTAAAACGTTTCTGCCATTGGTGAAACAGACATAGGAATCCACCCAGTGCAAAAACATTTCTTTACACTTTACACACACACACACACACATTATGCAATACCAATTCAATTTTTTTCAGCACAAGGGTAAGATACAAGTACAATCTTCAACATGTTCAGCACAGTCTTCTTTCTCCTATTTTCACTATTTTGAGTACATATGCCTTGCTCTCAAGAAGGGCATATCTCTTCCCTCTTCCTTAGAACAGATTCCACAGGGATTCCAGGAATGCTACTTTATTCATGGAGGGTATAATAACAGAATCTTGAAAGTCTGTCCACATGTCTCTCTGTCCCATCTTACAGTAAACAAAATCAAGGTGAGGTTATTTTGAGTTTCTTTCTCACATTTCCTTCAATCTTTGGACTGTGTAATCCCTTGTCCAAATCCCTCCTTGAGGAAGGTAAACTCACTCTTACCTTCCCCAAGATCAACTCTAAGCTTCTTTACAGCAGGGTCAGTACTGATTAATATTTAGGTGAGAGTCTACCAGGAAGTCTCAGGAATATAAGATAGTCTGGAAAATTGAAAAAAAGGTTCTGGAAGAAGACAACATCAAACTATTTCCATATTGTTGCCATGAAAGCAACATAGACAAGTCTGTGTAATCACTAAGAGTCAAGGGAGACTTCAATGTTACTTAGTCAAACCAGCATACCACTATGATGGAATCTTAGGAGCTGCTATGCAATGGCATTTCTCCTTCATGAGTATGACATCATTGGCCCAAGGAATGTCAACACTGTTTCCAGTTGCAAGACCCAGTTATGAGACTGTTAGATGAGCAAGAGGCTTGATAGAAAATCAAGACTGCACCGTTATCTGGAAGACCTTCTGTTATCTTCATTGGGAGTGCCAAGGCACACTTCCCAACTCTGACAAAATTCAGATTCAAGTAATGAGGGAATACAAAGGTTACTGTGCAATCTGTTCATGTCTCTGCTGGGATAAAAATAAGAATTTAAGCTCCTGGAACTCGCCTCTATTGCTGTGTCCTCACACAGAGAAGCATCAAGCTCCTAATCAATGGCTGACCTAAATACAAAAGATAGTTACAAAGTTAGTTAGTTGTAATTATGGACCATGCATGTTTTTATTGGATGACATACAAATTTCCTTGCTAGGTAAGGAAGTGTGTGTTCAAATACAGAATTGCATATGCACATCTGGGAGTGTGCATGTAGTTCTAACTAACTACTACTGGGTTGGTTGAAAGGCAGGGTCACCTACCAGAATCCAACACCCTCTTAATTCTCAAAGCAAGGGGGAAATGATGCCATGATTGATGGCATGATCACTGATGGAAATATTTATCCCTGCTTCCCCACCTGTGATCTCAATGCAGCAGAATTTTGCTATGGGGAGACGGTTAAAGTTCTATCCCCACTTGCTTGCCTCCTCCCGACTTACTGTTGTTGCCCTTCCTGAGTTTTCTGTTCTTTGCAAAGCCCTGCGACTGTGGAGTCCTTGCAGTGCAGAAACCAACACTTCTGGCTGCTGCCCGGAGAGGACTCTAGGGTCACTAGGTGTTGCAGAATCAAGAAGTGTACGGCAGTAGCTGCCACACTGGTGACTCAGGAAAAAGCAGGGCTATATTAAAAGCTCTGAAGGGTCATTGGCAGACATCGGGGAGGACGCCCCCGGTGTTTGTTACCGGTGGCGTGTTCCGTCCCTCCAAGTTCATTCCCAGGCCCTGGACGACAGATCCTTGAGGGCCCTGGTCTCCGGCTGCTGCTTCTCAATGCCAGGTCAGTGAACAACAAGACCCCTCTCATATGCGATTTGATTGCAGAGGAGGGGGCAGACCTGGCTTGTATCACCGAGACCTGGCTGGGCCCTGAGGGAGGGGTTGCCCTCTCGGAAATGTGCCAGGTCGGGTTTCAGGTGTGGCACCAGCCGAGACACCGGGGCAGGGGAGGTGGGGTGGCGGTTGTCATCCGAGAGTCTCTAATGGCTCACAGGGGCGTTGCTCCACAAGCGGCCGGTTGTGAGACCCTGTTTTTTAAGTTGGGTTCCTGAGAACAGTTGGGAGTGTTGCTGCTGTACCAGCCTCCCTGCTGCGTAGCAACCTCCCTGCCTGAGCTGCTGGAGGCTGTCTCGGGGTTGGCAGTGGAGTTCCCTAGACTTATGGTTTTGGGGGACTTCAATCTGCTGTCCCTGGGACGGACCTCGGAAGCGGCCCGGGAGTTCATGGCTACCGTGGCAGCCATGGGCCTGTCTCAGATAATTAGGTACCTGACTAGAGACAGTGGCCTCACTCCGGACTTGGTATTCTTGTCTGAGCAATGGCAAAGTGATCTGAGGGGAGAGTTAGATCTGTCCCCATTGTCATGGTCAGACCACGCCCTGGTGACTTTGAGACTCTCGTGCACCGCCCCACTCCACAGGGAGGCTGGACCCATTCGATTGGTCCGCCCCTGGAGACTGATGGACCCTATGAGGTTTCAGAGGGAGCTGGGGAGTATACCCGAGGATCTGTTGCACGGTCCAGCAGAGGCCCTGGCAGCAGCCTGGAATAAAGGGGCCGCCAGGGCCCTGGATAGGATCGCGCCTATGCAACCTCTCTTCCCTCATTCGACCCATCACTCCCCGTGGTTTACGGAGGAGTTGAGGGTTTTGAAGAGGGTTAAGAGACGTCTGGAGTGCCGCTGGAGGAAGACAAGGACTGAACTTGATTGGACACAAGCTAGAGCCGCTGTTAAGGCCTACCTTGTGGCGGTAAGAGCGGCGAAACGTGTATATTTCTCCGCTCTTATTGCCTCTGCAGAATGCCAACCGACGACCCTGCTTAAGATAACGAGATCTCTGTTGGGTCAATCTAAATCAATGACCTATTTACAGGGTTGATCGGAGGAGTTTTCCGAGCATCTGCAGGAGAAAATCGCTCAGATCCATTCTAAGTTGGACTCTACGCGTGATACACGGTCTGGGAGATGACGGAGGCACGTACTTACTCTGTTATCTGGGAACAGTTCAATCCTGTTGGACCTGAGGAAGTGGACAGAGTCCTTCAGATTGTGAAGGCCACCACTTGTTCTCTAGATCCATGTCCCTCCTGGCTAGTAAAATCAGCCCAGGAGGTGACTTATGGTTGGGTCCAGGCGATGATCAATGCATCTCTGGGGGAGGGGGTGTTCCCAGCGGCATTTAAGGAGGCCCTGGTGCACCCCCTCCTCAAGAAGTCGTCCCTGGACACTACTGTTCTGGACAATTTTTGTCCAGTCTCCCACCTCCCCTTTTTAGGGAAGGTGGTGGAGAAAGTGGTGGCGTCACAACTCCAGAGGATTCTGGATGAAACGGATTATCTAGACCCCTTTCAGTCAGGTTTCAGGCCGGGATATGGAATGGAGACTGCATTGGTCGCGCTTATGGATGATCTTTGGCAAGGACGGGATGGTGGTAGTGCATCCATCCTTATCCTTTTAGATCTCTCAGCGGCTTTTGATACCATCAACCATGGTATCCTTTTGGGACGGCTCAGGGAGTTGGGAGTGGGCGGTGTGGTTCTGCAGTGGTTTGCCTCCTTCCTCCAGGGCTGCTCCCAATCAGTGATGATAGGGGAGGAGAGATCTGACCCACGGCCCCTCCTGTGTGGGGTGCCACAGGGTTCGGTGCTCTCCCCTCTCCTGTTTAACATCTATATGAAGCCGCTGGATGAGATCATCCATCACCACGGGATGAAATACCATCTATATGCTGATGATACACAGCTGTATATTTCCATCCCGGGTGAAGTAAGTGATGCAGTTGCCACCCTATCTCAGTGTCTGGAGGCTGTGGGGGCCTGGATGGGGAACAACAGGCTTCGACTGAACCCTAGTAAGATGGAGTGGCTGTGGATTGATGGCCGCTCGGGTCCTAGGAAGTTGTCATCTTTGGCTCTAGATGGGGTTGCACTACCCCATTCGGAGCCAGTGTGGAACCTGGGGGTTCTCCTGGACTCACGACTCCTGCTGGAAGAGCAGGTGGCAGTCGTGGCCAGGAGGGCCTTTGCACAACTTCGGATTGTGCACCAGTTACGCCCTTTCCTGGACCGAGATGCCCTCCGAACAGTCACTCATGCCCTCGTCATCTCCCATATAGACTATTGTAATGCGCTCTACTTGGGGCTACCCTTGAGGAGTATCCGGAAGCTTCAGCTGGTCCAGAATGCGGCTGCGTGGACAATTATTGGGGCCAGAAGATCGGCCCATGTGACACCGTTGTTACGCGAGCTGCATTGGGTACCGGTTTGCTTCCGGGTACAATTCAAGGTGTTGGTTATCACCTTTAAAGCCCTACATGGCATAGGACCAGGTTACCTGAGGGACCGTCTCATCCCCAGAACATCGACCCATCCCACCCGTTCAGCCAGAGAGGGCTTGCTGTGGACCCCATCGATTAAAGAGTTCCACCTAGCGGGGTCCAGGAAGCGGGCCTTCTCTGCAGTTGCGCCCACCCTTTGGAATATCTTACCCCCGGAGCTGAGGCTGATGTCCTCACTCCCAGCCTTCCGGAAAGGCTTAAAGACCTGGTTCTGCCATCTTGCCTGGGAGGGAAACGCCAACAGTTCCTCTTGGGGATGGCTGGCCCCTTGAAGCCTCCCAGTGTCTTATTTTAACATTCTTTCCTTGGAATTCGTATTTGCTATCGATGTAATTTTATATATTTTTAACTCTATTTTATTGTGCACCACCCAGGGTCCCCGTTGGGGGAGATGGGCGGTAATATAAATCTAATAAAATAAATAAATAAATAAATAAATAAATAAATAAATAAATAAATACACTGTTGTAGTGGCTAATGTACTATACAAATACAGGCTGAAGTCCACCCTCAACTAGCTAGCTAGCTAGCTATTTAGCTAGCTGAGGGTGGACTTCAGCCTGTATTTGTCTAGTACATTAGCCACTACAACAGTGTTTTTCAACCTTGGCAACTTTAAGATGAGTGGACTTCAACTGCCAGAATTCCCCAGCCAACCATGCTGGCTGGGGATATCTGGGAGTTGAAGTCCACACATCTTAAAGTTGCCAAGGTTGAGAAACACTGCACTACACCATGCGGGTGTAATAGAAGGCAAGATTACCTGGAGATTGGAGTTATTCATACTGTAAATACCAGAGAACATTCAAAACAACATTGACACTGATGGTTAGAACAATTGATGGGATCTGAAATCAACTGAGGATTAGCCTGCTAGAATAGTTATTCTGCTACCTCTTGTGCATAAAACAATGTTGTTCGCCAAATGGCCATGGGATTGTTTACAACCTTGAATGTTTTACTCTATACTGCTTTCCCTCTGTTCTGTGTATGAATTGCTGAGAGGTGGGGGGAGGATGTAGACCAAATGGTTGCTAAAAGTTCTTGGAGGTCTCATATATTTTATGTTCCTTTAACAATATAGCACAGCTTTCTTAGAACAACCGAGATCATGAAAGGAATATCTACCATTCTTTTTCTCAGACTACAGTAGAGAAGGAGTTTGTGTTTTCAGCAAAATGTTTCTAAGAGCTGGTAGATATCACAGAAATGTTGCATAACCAAAATTCAGAGCAGTAAGTTGAAGGCCTCAAATAAAACATGCTGAGAATTTGGGGAACAGTCAAAATAAATGTGTTGCCCAATGAAATTTCTCATATGAAGTCCACCTATACCTTAAAGTGATATTTAGTAAATCTAAGTGTGCAGACATTGCTACTCAGCACCATTTCTGAAATAATTAGGTTATTTCTCAAGAGAGCATCTAAATATTGAGCTCTAATTGGAACAGCCAAATGACAGCAGAAATTACATAAAATATTTCTCATGGCAAGAATACCAAATTTAGGAGAAAAAGCAAGCACCTTGTTCTTTTGTTTGCTCTGAAACAGAATCTCACTGGTTTAATTGTAACCAGATGAGGAAAGCAGCATTGTTAAAATGTTAAGAGACCTTGGTTCTTTTCTGATTTGTCTGCAGTGTGTTAAAATGAGAGAGCGAGAGAGAGAGAGGGAGTGACAGTGCATGTAACTAAAATGGGGGATTTTATGAAAAATATAGTTTTGTCCAAATTTAAAAGAATACGATAAAAAATACCTGTGCCATTTATATATTTATACTGTAATCCTTTGCATGGTTCCCCAGAAGCAAATCTCAATCTGTTCAATGAGGACAACTGATGGTAGAAATGTTGAAGGAATGCATTTCATTTCAAGAATCCATTGTGGCATTAATGGGGGCAGAGAATCCAATTTCTTGCCTTGAAAATTGCTTATATATTGCAAACAGTGATGTATATGATTAGGAGAGCTGCATACAAAATTTCATGAACTAGAAGAGATATCTATAAAACGTACAGTAAATATGTATGCTCAGGAAAATTGTATTTAAAAACATGCATTTATGTACTTAAAAAATGCAAATGGATGCAGAAAGTTTACAAACTGGACTCATGGCTATATATAAGACTGAGACAAAGAGTAATACACCTAATAATACCCCTCCCCATCTTCTGTTTTTTTTTCTCCTTGCTCTTTCTGCTAGAGAGATTGTTATATGTATGTTTCAACGTGCAATAATAGTTCATATATGTGAGAAGTGGGGATCAATTAATTTTATAAATCAAGTGTCTTATTTTATGTGTGTGTGCATTGCATTGTCCTGGCCCTTGGAGTGTGAGTGAAGCTTCCAAAAAATATATGTATCCCCATACATATACAAGTGTACCACATGCACATATTGGTTGGGTGATTTCAGGGAATCAGCTAGAGTTGGCAACTCTGGGTTGGCAAGATAAGGGAAGCTATGCATTGTATAGAAGTTTTTACTCATAATTTATTTCTGTTCACTTTTCATTTGGAGGGGGCATCTTAAATTCAGGATCATATTTCTTTTGGACAAATAAAATATATTAACTTATGAACCAGTGCAATGATCCCATGCAGTCAAATTACCCCCCAATTAGTTTTTTTAACCATTTGTATCATGCTGCCAATAGGCAAAGAGAAGTTTGTATACTGTTGCAATCTGTAAAAGTGCATATTGTTATGGAAATTAAGTGTACGTAGCAAAGCGTGTAAGTGGGCAAAATAATTGGGCAGTCACTGGCAAAAATGTGCCACTGGGCAAAATTACATACACCTTTGTATATTCAAAGAGATGTGTACAAAAATCCTTTTTAAAAAACTAATGTGGAGGGTTTCCCCCACCTCTCAAATAAAATTGAAATTGAGACATTTTTCCCTCTTGGCTCTTCTGTTCTTCCTGCCTCTCTTTAGGGTCCAGAGTTAGGAATCTATCTTCCCCCTTCTTGCCACTTTTTTTCTTCTCTTCTCCACAATTTATCTGTTCTGCAAGAGCACAGGGTGGTAAAATAATTACAAAATTATAGGCGTTACATTTTCATGTATTTGTTTATTTTTGCACTTCTGACTCATCTTTCCTCTAACAGCTCTAATTGTGCGTACATCTTCTTCCTTCACACATGCATGCATGCACACAATATCCACAAAAGAACCCAGCACAGGAGATTCGACTGAAAGGCTGGGACTGATCTAAAGCCCTCTGATCTAACAATTAGATAGAAACAAGTTTAAGCATCAAAGGGATGGGAAAGAGTAGCAAAGTTGTGCCAAGAAAGAATTTTGGCCTTGTATAAAACAGGATAAAGTGTGACAAACAGAGGATGGAGGAGTTGAAAAGGCCTTGAACAACTGACACACTTTATTTACTCTCTGAATTTCCTCTGTTCTTCTCCTTCCCTCACTGTCATGGACATTTCGATTTCAAAATACATCCTCTAATTAGCCCCATTAACCATAATCAGTGGAACATTTAATTGCCTCTTCTACAGTTCATCATCTCGTTGGAATTGCTCTCTACTTAATCTTCATCAAATCCCTGCAGAAAATGTCCAGACGTGGGGCTTCATGCTTCTGTTTATGACAGAGGAATATTTTCCATAGCAGCTTGTGTTACAGCACATACATGCAGAGAATGTTGAGCATTCAGTTAGAGCCATTGCCGATAAGCTTTTGTGTGACTGACTGGCAATGTGTTCTGCCACAAAATAGGTTGGTGGTGGAAGCTGAGGAAACAAATTTGCATTTTATTCCAAACGGTTGTCAAATACTCCCCAAGGACTGATCAGCTTGCTTTTTCTACATCAGTGACCCATCTTTAAGGCTGAAAACTTCCTTTTATGGCCCTATTTTTTTCCTTTTGATCTCTGTTTCACTGTACTGGGGAAGAAAAGGGGAATATTGTTAAAAAGATTAATCATATATTAATGAAAAACCCTGGATAAAGGGAAGATGAAGGGTGTGTTGCATTAAAATACAATAACAGACAGAAGCTCTGGAAGTTCCAAATGAATACTTGACATTGGACTCCAACTAAGTGCTAATTCTACTTTCTGACAAGACACTGAGCAAAAAGGCCTCATAGGTAAAGGTGAAGGTCCCCCCCGCACATTTGTGCAGTTGTGTCCGACTCTAGGGGCCGGTGCTCATCTCCGTTTGTTAGCTGAAGAGCCAGCGTTGTCCAAAGACGCTTCCGCGGTCATGTGGCCGGCATGACACGCGCGGAACGCTGTTACCATCCCACCGAAGTGGTACCTATTCATCTACTTGCATTTGCATGCTTTCGAATTGCTAGGTTGGCAAGAGCTGGGGCGAGTGCGGGAGCTCACTCCGCACGCAGGGCTAGGGATTTGAACCTCCGAACTTGCGATCTTCCGATCGACAAGCCTGGCGTCTTACCCACTGAGCCACCACCCCCCTTAAAAAAAAAAAGGCCTCATGGTGTCAAACAAAGTTTGCAGATGCACAACTGCACCTAACCAATGGCCATCAAGCTGTCATGTCTGGGCTTGTTGAGAGCACTTGAAAGCCACTCCCAGAAAGTCTCAGCCTGGAACAGACCATTGCAGAGATAATCACTGTAGATCTCATTAGCACAGCCAGGACATGCACTTGACAAAACAAAATCAGGTCTTTATTTGGGATGATGATGATGATTACAAAATGATCATCAGGATGCTCCATTGCAGGACAACCTGCTCAGCTGGCCACCAAACTGCTGTTTGCTCCCATGAGGCACACTGAAGACACCTCAACATGTCCTGCTTGTGCTTGCTCCCTGCCCATGTGATCCCGTGCTGACATATTTCCAGTGAAGCTATGGTTCAACAGGAAATACACTGAATTTTTTTCAGGAGCAAGACTGGAGCTCTGTGAAGCTTGGAGGTAGGTTGTTTTCCCAATGGTGAGAACTTTTGCATCTCTTCTCAGTTCTGACTCTTCTCTTTCCCCACAGAAGTTAAGCTGCTGTAGCTTTGAGCCATCATTTCCCTACTGGTTCAATAAATTGAGCGGAGGTATGACTCTATAAGTCCACCTCAATTAACAATGCTGTTTCTGGGGATTTGGGGAGCAAAAAGACATTTGGCATGGTGAGAACTTGGAACTCTTATTCTGCACTAAACCCAAATATAGGTTGAAAGAGATATCAAAAACTAAGATGATCTCACATAACAGTTTGCAGCAGTGCAAACTACTATTTCATCTTAGTTTAGGCTGACCATATTTCAGGATGGCAAAACGGGACGGGGTCTTATGTAATATTCCGTATTCATGAAAAAGACAGGGTCCCCGCCCCCTGGTCCACACGCTTGGCTCCTGCCTGCAAACCCCACCCCCCGGTCTGCACTCCGGCTCAGATCCTCCTTCCGCACCATTCCTGCTGGGTATGAAAAACAGGGCAAAATTGAGATTTGTATGAAAATGACGGGACAGTTGAAAAATGCTAAAAAAACGGGACTGTCCTGTTCAAAATGGGATGTATGGTCAGCCTATCTTAGTTGCAACAGCACAGCTGAAGACTCATAGCAGCCACGATGGAACTGAGAAAGTGAGACCCTCTTCAAATGTAATACAGTATGTCCTTTGCTGAGTTCTACGTTCTGTGAAAGGAAACAAAACTCTATAGATTCCAGCTGAACTGTGTTTTTATTCTTGCCATTGCATATAATGTGGTTCTCAGTATTTCCATTATAAACCAAATTCAGATAAAGCCTAACCAGGCTGAACAGAAATAGTCTCACATCACATTGGTTTTCTTTCATTAATTTTTATAAGCAGTTCTTGACAGACATGTATTATCATCACATCTTTCATTCTAATGCCATAATGCTGTCATTCAAGATCTCCATTGACATCAGCAGAGTCTTTAATTCTTAGTGTGGTAAATTGGCTCAGTAGGACTCCATAGATGTGTTGTCACAAACTAAGGACAAGCTTCCTATGTTAGATTATTTTGTGATTATTCAGTGCTGCCAACCCAATATCTAACCGCCATTTCAGTGCAGGGCTCTACTCAAGGATCCAGGTTCTTCCTTATTTTTAGCAACTATTCATTGTTAGTTATTTTAAATTATTTTACTAATTAATCATTTTAATTGCATTCAGTTTACTGTTCTGTTTTATATAGTTCTGTTGTAAGCCACCTTGATGTTTTACACAAAGATGGGTTATTAATTCAGTAAAATCAATAATTAATAAATAAATAAATAAATAAATAAAAACAGTAATCATTTTTTAAATTTCAGCCTGGATAATTATCATATATGCAGTGGGTGAAGAAGATGAATGGGACAGCTTCAATAGTCCTACCCAAGTCATATCCCAATTTTTGTTCAGTCAATTTTTTGCCCCATATCTAATGCCTCCTTTGGCTTCTATTTGAAATATGAAATTCAAAATGCAAGCAGAGCGTACATTTTCATACTATGTACATACACAGAAATAGCAGAATATGCCTTCCTGCAGTATCAATCACTGAATCATATTTCATTTTTGAATATTTTTATTGAAAGTTTTAACAACAACAATAAGAACTAATACAAACTAAAATAGAACGAAAAAGGGAGAAATAAAAAAGCTAAATGCACAAAAAAGAAAAAAGTAGAACAAAAGTAGAAAAAGAAAAAAAGATATAGGTTAGCGACCGTTTGAAGTTACAATGGCGCTGAAAAAAGTGACTTACGACTGGTCCTCGCACTTACGACAGTTGCATCATTCTGGGGTCACATGATTGCCATTTGCAACCTTCCTAGCCGGCTTCCAACAAGCAAAGTCAATGGGCAAAACTGGATTCACTTAATGACCATGGTGATTTGCTTATCGACCATAGTGACTCAGTTAACGACCGCAGCAAAAAAGGTTGTAAAATCGGGTGTGACTTACTTAACAACTGCCTCACTTAGCAACAGAAGTTCCAGTCCCAATTGTGATCATAAGTTGAGGACCACCTGTTTCTCCCATCCTAACACGTTCTTTTTAATTTCGTTCCATACCTTAACATAATTATTTTGAAATAACTTACAATTCATATTTGTCATAGTGAAACCTAAATATTTTACTTTTTTTCTCAAATTTAAAACCAGTTTTTATCATTTCTGTTTGATCCTCTATTTTTTTGTTATCATTGTCTTCTGATTATTAATCTTTTTTTTAAATATATTTTATTGAATTTTAAATATACATAGATAAAAGTTGGAAATGGAAAAAGAAATAGAAATGCAAATCAAAGAAAGAAGAAAAAGGGTGTAATAAAGTAAAGAAAAAAAAGAAAAAGATGAAACATAGAAATTAGTCAACTTCCGATTTATCCCTGGTCTTAGTATATTAAAAAATTAAACATACATGCTAGGTCTATTTATAACATTAAAAAAACATTTCTTGTCTAATATATCAATTTATATATATTTTAGTCTTCAAATCCCCATATAAACTTTGCCCCTCCTGCATTTTGCAAGTAGTCCATTAATGGTTTCCATTCTTTTAGAAAGTAATAATTTGAATTTTCTTTTAATAAACATGTCAATTTATCATTTTCTGCCATGTCCATCAACTTTAACATCCAGTCTTGTATTGTAGGTCTGATCCGATTTTTCCAATTTTGTGCATATACAAGTCTTGCAGCTGTAATCATGTATAGCATAATTCTTATAAATTGTTTTCCTATTTGTTCTTCTGATATTCCCAGTAGAAATAATTCTGGTTTAAATGGAGCTCAAATTTGTAAAATATTTTGCATCAATGAATGTATCTGAGTCCAAAATTTCTTTGCAATCTCACATGTCCACCACATATGGTAGAATGACCCCTCTTTTTTTTTACATTTCCAACACAAGTTGGAAATATTCCCATACATTTTAGCTAATTTTTGTGGGGTCATATACCATCTATACATCATCTTATAGAAATTTTCTTTCAAATTGTAACATAAAGTAAATTTTAATCTTTTAATCCACATATCTTCCCATTGTTGCATTTGAATATTATGACCAATATTTTTTGCCCATTTGATCATGCAATCTTTGACTTGTTCCTCTACCATTTCACCTTTTAACAATAGTTTATACATTTTAGCAATTAAATGATCATCTGTCTCACAAAGCTGTATCTCAAATTCCAATTTAGTTTGTTCAAATGCAAATTCTTTTTTATCTGATTTAAATTTTTCTACAAGTTGCATATAAGAGAGCCATTGGAAAGTATATCCTTCTAAGGCCAGTTCTTCTTTTGATTTGATTTTATATTGTCCTTGCTCTTTTTAAAAAAAATCTTTATAAGTCAACCATTTGTCTTTAACTCTTACTTCTGTTCTATGAAATTCTTCTTGCGTGGAGATCCATAAAGGTCTTTTGTAGCATAAAATTAATTTATATTTATTCCAAATTCTTAACAAAGATCTTCTAATATAATGATTTTTAAAGTCCACATTAACTTTTACTTTGTCGTACCACATATATCCATGCCATCCATATCTTAATTCATGGCCCTCCAAGTTCAATAATTTTTCATTTTTCAGAACTATCCATTCTTTAATCCATACCAAGCAACAAGCAGCATAATATAACTTCAAATCCGGTAGACCTAGTCCGCCTCTTTCTTTTGAGTCTTGCAAGACTTTATATTTTATTCTTGGTTTCTTTCCTTGCCAAATAAATTTGGAAATATCCCATTGCCATTGTTTAAAGGGTTCTTCTGATGCTAATATAGGTAGTGTTTGAAAAAGATATAAAATTCGTGGCAAAATATTCATTTTAATTACTGAAATTCTACCTAACAATGATAATTGTAGTTTTTTCCATTGGTCCAAGTCTTTTTTAATATCTATCCAAAGTGGAATATAATTATTCTTAAACAACTTAACATTTTTAGATGTCAAATATACTCCCAAATATTTTACTTTTTCTTCCATTGAATATCCCGTTATTTCTTTCAATTTCTCTTGTTGATTGTGATCCATATTTTTAGTCAAAACTTTAGTTTTCTGTAAATTCACTTTAAACCCTGCTAACGACCCAAAGTCCTTTAATTTCTGTATCAGTAATTCAATTCCATCTAGTGGATTCTCCAAGGTAATGACTAAGTCGTCAGCAAAGGCTCTTAGTTTATAAACTTCTTTTTTAACTCTAATTCCATGGATACCATCATCTTGTCTAATATCTCTAAGTAACACCTCTAGTACCAATATAAACAAAAGTGGAGATAATGGACAGCCTTGTCTTGTACCTTTTTGAATTTCACATGGTTTACTAAATTCTCCATTAACAATTATTTTTGCAAATTGGGGAGTATATATTGATTTAATCCACTTAGTAAAATTTCCTCCAAAATTCATATTTTCCAGTACCTTAAACATAAATGGCCAATTTAAATTATCAAAAGCTTTTTCAGCATCTATAAATATCAAAGCCGCTTGTTTTTCATAATGTTGTTCCAAGTATTCCAATACATCTAATATATTTTGGACATTATCTCGAATTTGTCTCTTAGGTAAAAATCCAGCTTGGTCTTGATGAATAAAATTCTTAAGAATATTTTTCATTCTTTCTGCCAATATGGTTGTAAATATCTTATAATTGTTATTCAATAAAGATATTGGTCTATAATTCTTAGTTAGGGTCAAATCTTGTAGTTCTTTAGGGATCAATGTTATGTGTGCTTCTTTCCAAGTCTCTGGCATGGTTTCTGTTTCCAAAATCGAATTCATAGTCTTCTGTAAAGGTAAACATAATTCATCTTCAAAGCATTTGTAATAAGCTGCTGAAAGGCCATCCGGTCCAGGTGCTTTTCCACTACTAATTTTCTTAAAAGCCTTTACCATTTCCTCTATTGTTATCGGATTATTTAATATTAGTCTTTGTTGATCATTAAGAACAGTTAGCTTTTGTTTATCCAAATATTCATCAATATCAGCTAGGTTGACATCTTGTTTTTTATAAAGTTTTGAGTAATAGTCATGAAAGGCTTCCTGTAGATCTATATTATTCACCAAAACTTTCCCTTCATGTTGCATATTAACAATTAAATTCTTTTGTCTTTGTTTCCTCAATTTGTAAGCTAACCATCTACCTGGTTTATTTGCATGTTCAAAGTATTTTTGTTTTGTAAATTTCATTTGAGTTTCTATTTCTTGTGTCAATATCATTGATATCTGTTTTTGTAGAAATTTAATTTGAGTAAGCAAAGTATCATCCATTGGCTTATATCTTAAACATAACTCTTATGCTTTTAATTTCATCTAAAATCAACTGAATTCTCTCTTGTTTCTTTCTCCTCATTTGAGCATTATATTGAATAAAATAACCCCTCGTATATGCTTTACTGGCATCCCATACAGTTTGAATATTTGTGCCTTTGTTTAAATTCAATTGAAAATATTCCCTTTTTTTACATACATCAACTATATCATTTTTCCGAAGAATTGACTCATTCAGTCTCCATCTAAATACATTCCGTTTTCCTTTAAAAGTCAACATTACAGGATTATGATCTGAGAAAGTCTTAGGTAATATTTCAACTTTACCAATACCCATCATTAAACTTTTAGAAATCAAAATCATATCTATTCTGGAGAAGGATTTAAATCTCTCTGAGTAGTATGTATATTCTCTTGAAGTCCCATTCATCAATCTCCAAATATCTTGTAAATCCAACATTTCTTTCAAATCAAAGAATGTTTGTGGTAATTTTCCCTGTGTACATTTCACTTCTTTTTGTGAGTGTCTATCCATCATTGGTTGAATAACCCCATTCCAGTCACCCATAAAACACCAATTTTCATATGGTAAATCCAAAATTTTATCCATTAATTTTTTATAGAATACTCCTTTATCCATATTTGGTGCATAAAGTCCAACAATTAATGTTTTAGTTCCTTGTATATTAATTTCAACTGCAATATATCTTCCTTCATCATCAACTAGTATCTTTTTTGGATTTAACTTTGGTTGTATATACAAAACTACTCCCTTAGTTTTTTTTAAGTCCAGCCGAAATAAATTCTTCTCCAAGCTGTTTACAAATCAAATACTTAGTGTCTTTTTTACAGATGTGAGTCTCTTGTAAGCAAGTTATATCCAATCTCAGTTTTTTCAGAGTGAAAAAAAAATCGCCTCTTCTGTGGGGAGTTGGCACCATTGATGTTCCATGTCAAATATTTGTAATCCATAAGTATTTTGATGTTTAAAAGCCTTTTTTTCGATCCAGTCCTGCAGCTCCCAACGCAGATAAGTCTTCACTCGTCTCTTTGTCTTTTGGTGTCTCCAGTTTTTCTTCCAAGTCTCCAGATGCATCTTTCATATCTGTCTTATATTTCTCTAAAAATGCTTTTGCTTTTAGTATGGAAGTTATCCTGAACCTTTGCCCTTTGAACATAAAAGATACACCTTCTAATATCTCCCATCTAAATGAAATATTATTTCGCTTTAACATTTCTGTAAAGAAGGAATAGTCTTTTCTTTTTCTTAATATCCTCAAAGGTATTTCTTTTAATACAATTATTTCTTTTCCTTCTATATTTAATCCAGTATTATAATGCTTCTTCAGAATTTGCTCTTTTATAACTTTTCTCACAAAATATATCAATATGTCTCTAGGTACTTTCTTATGTCTAGCATAGCGTGAATTAACTCTAAAAATTTTATCTATTTCCAAATCTAAATCTTGTTCTTTTATCTCCAAAAATTTAGCTAGTATAGAAACAATCCTTTCTCTTACATTTTCATTTGGTTGTTCTGAAACTGCTCTCAATCTCAAGATATATTCCTTTTCTCTCATTTCTGCTAATGCAGTAATATCTAAATTATATTCAAGTTCCTTAGTAACATCTTCTGATTTAGTCTCTAGTTTTTGCACCTGCCTTTGCATATCTTTAAGTTCCCCTGACAAAGTGTTCACAACTTCCTTTACTGTCTGCACTTCCTTTTTAAGTTCCTGTTTAATCTCTTGAGTTATCTCTTTCTTCATATCTTCCATTTTTTTGTCCATCTTTTTATCTAAAGATGCAATTTGTTCTTCCATCTGTTTATTTTGTAGCATTGAATCTTCCATTTTCTTATTTAGTGATGCCATTGCTTCTAGGAGTTTTTTCATTTCTGATGGAGGAGGCTCTATTGATGCTCCAGGTGTTGAAGAATCTGTAGATGTCCTTCCAGTTTCGTTTTCTTTTTCTTTCTCTTTCCTCCTTGTTGCCAAAGATACCATAGTGTAAATAATTTCCCTGTAAGAGAAAAAAAGAGAGGAGAAGGGGAAGACAAAAAAAAGGGCTAATATTTTTTTTTAAAAAAATAAGGAATAAAAACTTCAAAAAATGAAAATAGTCCTTTAAATATAGTTGTCAAAATAGTTGAAATATAGTCCATTAAAATTATATATCCATATAGATGTAAGAATAAAAGATAAAAGGGAACAAAAAGGCTTTTTTTCTATTATAGACAAAATAATAACAAAAAAGATAAACAATCCCAAGGTTTCTCACACCAGCTTGTATCCACTCAGTCCAGCCATAAAAAAATAAAAAGAACAACTCCCATGAAACCAGACATTCAGCAATCATAAAAATTCTATAAAGCAACTTATATAGTCCAAAAAATATTCAAACACTTAAAGAAGAAAGGGAAAAATTCTTTCATAAAAAAAATTCACCAGTAAATAAAAGAAAAGAAAGGATGTTAAATCATTAACTCATTAATCCATAAGTAATTAAAATTAAAATCTAGGCAAAATAGTCCCAAAAAAGAAATACTTCCAATTGCAATAAGAGTAAAAACAAACCAAAATAGGAATAAGAAAGAAAGTCACTCAATTCATTCCAGGCAGAGTCAATTAGCTTTCCAGTCCCACCGTTTAAACAATCCTTTGGCAAGAAAGAAGTAAAAACACCAGCATTTATAAATCAAGTCCAGAGATAAATCTTAGATGTTAATAGGCAAATAATATTTAAAAATAAAAATATGTGTCTAAAAGGTTGGGTGATGTGCTACTTATCTTATTCAGATTCGCGGTTCCTGCAGAGCTTCAATTGACAGTTCCAGCCGCCTTTCACTGTTTCAATCTCCCTTCCCCCGTGGTGGAAATATGGGGGTCGGAAGAGAGCGGCGAATCTGGCGATCCTTCTGTGATTAATCTTCTGTTCACCCTCTCTTCGAGGGCGATTTTTCAGCGATTTTTTTCTTTTTAAATCGCCGCAAACAGGAAAACCGTGGAGCTTTTGGCTCAGCGCACCGGTCACCTCAACACCCGGAAGTCCGTCTTCTGATTATTAATCTTAAAACCTGATAGCATACCAAATTCTTTTAATTTTCCCATTAATATTTCTATTCCCTTTAATGGGTCCTCCAAAACTAACACCAAATCACCAGCAAATGCCCTTAACTTGTAAGTTTCTCTTTTGATCTTTACTCCTGCAATTCTCTCATCTTGTCTTATATCTTATATCAATATTTCAAGAACTACAATAAACAGGAGAGGAGACAATGGGCATCCTTGGCTTGTCCCTTTTTGTATCTCACAGGATTAGGCCCTGATCCAAACAATGTTAGTTCGCTTTAGTTCTTAATTGGACTAACATCACATTGTTATGCATAGCTCTTCGCAAACAAATTGTACAAAGAACAGATGCATATTAAAACCAGCATCAAAGAACAGTGATCGGTATATTAAAAAAATTAAAAGAGTCCCCCTTGGGGGAGTTGGGCGGTGATAAATCCAATAAATAAATAAATAAATAAAATAAATAAAAACATAGCACATATGAGCTAAGCATGTTCCAGTTGATGAAGCAATGATAGAAAAGGTGTGTTTCTGAGTCACCACCATGTGGTAAACATCCATGATGATTCTAACTATCTAACAGGACTATAGAGGAGGAGATAATGTTTAGAACAGGGCTTTCCAAAGTTTTCCCGCGGCGTTGGTGTGTCACCGCGGGAAAACTCGGGAGTGCCGCCATTGCGCCAGCGCGCAAAAACCCGGAAGCACTGCTGCCGCTTTTTGTTTTTGCGCACCGCCGTTGGTGTGTCACTGCGGGAAAACCCGGAAGCGCTGATGATGATCAGCACTTCCGGGTTGTGTGGCGACACACCAGACTGTGTGTGGCGACACACTTTTGTGTCATGACACACAGTTTGGAAAGCTCTGGTTTAGAACATCACCAGAATTTTCAGGTCAGAATTCAGAATATTTAACCCAAATAATTGTTCTCTGGGTTGCCTGCTGCTTCTACAGCATATAATATTACAGTACTATAATATAATATTCCAGCCAAAATTCTCTGTCTTACTGATCGTAAAAGGAGAATTATGCAAATATTAATCTCACCTGCTGAAATCAATTAGGTATTATTGGTTTGCTGGTTTACATAAATTATATCCTACAGCTTATCGGAAATGTACATTCCCAGCATAAAAGCAAAACAAAAAGAAGATATAATAAAGGTACAATAAAAATTGAGAAAACAAGATACTAAATGACCTGCAGTTTATCATATTAAAAGTCCTTCTTTTTTCTTTTCAAAGCCTAGAATACCAAAATATTTTATCTGGTGCCAAAATGGTAGCAATGAGGAGTTCAAGCAGGCTACCCAGGGAGAATCTTTGGAAAGGGAAGTCTCCAATCACCATTTGCTACTCAATCCCACCCATACTTAACTAAGGATCAATCTAATTGCCTTGGAGGGTGCTTCCTAAATGAATATGCTCTACAGCAGGGGTTTTAAAACTTTTTCAGGCTGTGGAACCTGATAATTAAAAAAAACAAACAAATCTTTGAACTCTTGATCTTCAAAATGATTTTTTTTGCAGAAACTCCACTCTTTCCACTGTAAAGGTAAAGGTAAAGGTTCCCCCCGCACATTTGTGCAGTCGTGTCCGACTCTAGGGGCCGGTGCTCATCTCCGTTTGTTAGCCGAAGAGCCAGCGTTGTCCGAAGACGCTTCCACGGTCATGTGGCTGGCATGACGCACGCGGAATGCTGTTACCTACCCACCAAAGTGGTACCTATTAATCTACTTGCATTTGCATGCTTTCGAATTGCTAGGTTGGCAAGAGCTGGAGCTAGTGCGGGTGCTCACTCCGTCACGCGGGACTAGGGATTCGAACCTCTGAACTTGCGATCTTCCGATCGACAAGCCTGGTGTCTTACCCGCTGAGCCACCATGCCCCTTTCCACTGTAACTTTAAAAAATTGCTATGGGTGCCTCTGGCTGCATTTGACTTAACTTTTCTTGCCCTTAGTCTCTCACAGAAACCCATCAACCTCTCATGGAATTGTATGGTTCCAGGCAACACTGTTTGAAGAACCCTGCTCTAGAGGCAACAATGGAAAGAAGGCAGCTATCGTAATGGGAAGAAGGAATAACCTTGAGGAACAGAAGGAAGAGCTGCTACCAAGACAATGATCAGATAAAAGAAATCTGAGTCCGGGCCAGAACTGTAACCTAAGAAAGCATCTCAGACAAGACTCTCCCTAGTTCTCATGGAGATAAAGGCAGGGAGGGGGAAAACACATTCAGACTTGCAAGATTCTATTAATGTAACCTTATAATAAAAGTAGTATTAGCATTCATAACTATGGTTTCCTAGTCTGGTCTACCTTGAAGGGGGAAAGATATAGCTTGATGATGCAGCCTGTGTTTTCCAGGTATCAACTCCAATGCTTGTATCTCCCAACAGGGTTGGAAAAACTCTTCCTTGAAATCTTGGGATAGACATCATAGTATAAGGCACTCTCTTAAATTATTTAGAAACAGGCTTGTCTCTATACTTTCTTCATTCTGCTCATAAAAAAGAATGCACGATGAATAATGAAGATGCTGCATTGCCCCTGCTTTTTCCACTGCAATCTCCCCAGGTCGACAGGGAAGATCTATTGTGAGGGTTTAATTGTCACGTTTACTGCCTGAGCCAGCAATAAACCATTTATAGGGAGCAATCTGAAAAGGGAGGTCACAATAGGTCCAGCAGCCTCATAGGAACTTCAAAGTCCAATTTGTTAAGTCCAAACAAGAATAGAGCAAGGGAGCATCCCAAGATAGTCCTATGTTGGGAGTCCATAACAAGAGCTTATTTCAGTATCGCAGGTAAGGCAAAATTTGGACAATGCAGCCAAGTGTTTTAATTTTTGTGGCCAAAAAAAAAAAGCTTCTTGATTGAGTTATGAAACATGACCCCTACAGTCAAGACTGTCATTACAAGACTACAAAGCACCTTTGTAAAGCCTATATCAGCCCTACTAATTAGACCAAACCAGGAAATCGACTCCACAGGAAGGTTAAAACTACTTTTTTAAAAAAAAATAAAGACTGGCTATAATAACAGAATCTTGCAAGCCTGGTTGTGCTTCACCTCCTCTTCCTTCTTACACTTCAGTGAATTAGGGAGGCATCTGCCCAAGTCACTTCTGAATGTTATCTTGTAGTTCTGGACTTAAAACTTGCTTCAGCCCCTTTTGCCTAGGTTCCTGCATATCTCTGTCAAGGTCATCTTCCTTACTTTCTACAGCCTGTATGCCAGGTAGGCACTAATCCTATACCTTTAAGAACTGTCTCTCTTTTGGACCTGGGGTGGCTTTGCAAACTCATCCTCATCTGTTGTGTTTTCCACATTACTGCACAGTTCACCTTGAGGTGTAAGCCTGCAGGGTCTTCCTGGGTAGGGACCTGCAATTCCTGCTCTTCTTCAGAAGAGGACTCTTCCAGAGAGGAGTGGCAGTTGGTGAGTTCAGCTGAAGGTAATTACAACATTTCATGGGATCAAGAACCTGATTAGGGTGAGTTCCCAGTTTCATGGTGAGTTCCAACGATGCTTGGCCAACCAAGTACACCCTAAGTTCTAACAGTGCTTGCCAAATAAAGTTACACCCCATCAATCAACAGAGGGAAACTGAGGATGATGCAGCTTACATCTTCACCATCCTACATGCATTCTTTTTACAAACGCCTGAAGAGGATTTATATCTGTCTCCTCAGTACAGCAGATCACATTATTACTGTACAGCTGGTCCTGTAGAACATAAAGTGTATTTATCTAGTAAACCAATCAGTAAGCCAGTGCAGACAAAACCACCACTGAAATCTTTGGATGACCTAGCTCTGTGAAGGACTAGGACTTCAGTCTCAAAGACGAAAAGGTAAGATATAGCAAAAATGGTAGTTTTGTCAAAAGTAATGACTCTCAAATTGAATTTGGCTCAATAAATCAGTTGAAAGGCTCTAAAAATATTGTAAACCTTGAAAGCGCAGCTCAGCGTGTTTTACAAAACTCAATTGTCACCAAGATTCCATTTTTTTTCTGTCTCGATATTCAATCCAACATCACATAGTATTTTTTTAGAATATTTGGTATATATTTGGAGATAGAAGGTGGGAGAATGGAAATCAGAGAGAGGCAAATAAAAGGGCTTTTGAGGTGGGAGTAAAAGAGAAAATGTATGTTTGCTCAAGAGTAGAGAGGGAAAAAATGTCATTGATTTAATTTTCATGAAGGTCCTTGAGGGCAGATGCTATTCTTAAATATTATAAATTGGGGATATTAAACCACAATGCAGTTACAGAGGAAAGATTTAATAAAGACTGTTATTATATAAGAAAAGGAAGCAACCAGCTAGCGGAGCAACAATGCGATCCTTGCTGCCTACAGCTTTTCAGTCAAAATTGTGCATAATGGGCATTCTTCCTTCTACTGATAACTGATAGAGGAAATCCATGAAAAGTTGATGACTTTGAAGAAGGCATTTTGCCCAGGATGCTTAAGTAGGGAGGGAGGGAGGGGGAAGCAGCTAGTAATAAACATAGAGCAGTCTGTGAGTAATTGGACCCAAGTATATCATAGCTGCTACTTAGCAGGGCCTGCTCCAGGAAGAGGCAATGTGCTGAAAATGTTATTTTGTATCAGGAACAATATAGAGAGATCCTAAAAACCCAGATTTATCCAGAGAAAACAAGTAAATCATGAAAAAGAGTCCCAATGAAAGAGAGAGAAAAAGAAAAGAACACTTTACTCAATCTAGGACATAGTTTATTATGGAAAAAAATGCAATTCAATAGTCTCAGGAGGGCCTATTCCAAGGATTTTTCAGACCTCCAGTGAAGGAGAGAAGATGTTTTCGCACTGAAGATGTTGCCTAGCCTGGCAATGAAACGTCTGCAAGAAAACAACAAGGCTCAGAGAGCACCAAGGACTCCACATGGAGAGAAGAGTCTAACCTTGGAAGAAGATAAGTCCACCTCATAAAACTCCCTTGGATGACTTAAAATATCTATGGCTGGTGCTCCTCTGTTGTTAAAAGTCTGGTATTGGGGTGGATGAAAAGGAGGAACATGGGGAGTGGTTGTCTCCCCATAAGATTCAAAGCTGCTCCATTCTCTCACTGCACAGAGAGGTTCACTAGACCTGGAGCTAGCACACTTTATTTCCCTCCCATAATTTCATTGTTAAAAGCTTCCAAAATAGGAAATGCAAAAGGTTCCAAATGAGGAAACCCACAAGAAAAACAGAGGCCTAGGAAAGGCAGCTGCTTTCCCTTGCCTTTTCTCTATCAAATGTGATAGGACTGTTGCAAACATGGGAGAAAAACCTGCCCTTCCCAGACGTATATGCCAGGCAATGGCCTCAGGGTGCTGCTTCAGCCAGACATCTCCTTTCTCTCTCCCTAAGCTCAGTTGAAGAAAAGGAGCCTTCCTCAGCACAGCAGCTCCAAGCAACTGCCGATCAATGATGAGGTCATAAAGAGAACCTTTTTGACCAATGACCTGGATTCCACTTAGGGAGCCTTTCTAAGCACTAGATGGGACTCTTCATGGAGAAGGCAGGGGCTGATCAGACAAAATTGTCCTAGTAACTGAGCACTGCCTCAGGGACCATGGTTTCCTTTCTTTGGAGCTCCACTCCCTGACATCATCTAGCCTTCCAAGGTCAATCTATGGAGCCAAATCTAACTTTTCCACCCTTTCAGTATGCTACTGCATGCTCGAACCCATTGCAATGCAGTTCACAACTTTAAAATGCATACAAAGTATGTCTGTTAGTGAAAATTGTACAAAAATGTCAATCGTAGGAGGAGTGCACATGAATCTACACACATTTTCGGCATGTATTTTTAAACAGAAACAGAAACCAATGTAGAAACAACTAGGAGAAAAAGAATGAAAACGATTGAGAGAAACCAAAATAGAAAGTTTCCCCTAACTTGTTCTGGCCCACAGAGATAAGTATCAAAGTCATTAATGGTCCAATGTCATAAATTGGTTGAGAAGCTTAAAATTGGAGTTAGAAAGCAGAGCCATAGCCCCATTCCTGTCCAAGATAAGCCAAAGTTTCTTATCAGCAACTGAAGAAGGTAGAACGCATGTGTGACCTCCAGGCATAGGATACATAAGACTGGGCAGGTTATTCAAACCTCATGACTGCCCAGCCTCCATGAACGTTGCTGTTTTAGGTGGAGGGCCAGAAGACAGAGATGCATCCTTGCGGGAGGGGGTGTTTCCGGCAGCCTTCAAGGAGGCGCTGGTGCGCCCCCTCCTCAAGAAACCATCGCTGGACCCTGTTGTACTGGACAATTGTACTCGACCAGCCCTACCAGCTCATGGGATAAGTAAGACCTACCATTGCTTGGATCTGACTGTAATTGTGTATTTTTGCTGATTATTGATGTTATTTATGTTTTTTTATTGATTTTAAATTATTTTATTGTGAACCGCCCAGGGTCCCTCCTTGTGAGGGAGATGGGCGGGATATAAATATGATAGATGGATGGATGGATGGATGGATGGATGGATGGATGGATGGATGGATGGATGATAGATAGATGGATGGATGGATGGATGGATGGATGGATGGATGGATGATAGAGATGGTGTTTGGAGAAGGTGTCAGGATCAGGAAGGTCCTATTCAGCCTCGCCACTTGATGCTAGGACCTGGTTACTCAGTGTTGGATCTGCCTGGGTTTTTCTCCTGCTCCCCTTCCTTCTCTGACAACATGCCAGGGTTAGCTATAGCTACCGCTGTAGAATATTCTGACTTTCAGGTTAATGGAAAAGCAGGATTGGGGTGGGGGGCTTGGGTAACCAACAAAATCCACTTGAATAGAAATAATTGAAAGCATTGTGCAGCTATGTAAACACTGTGATTCAAAACCACTGTTTTATAATTATTTCTAAATACATGCTGGTCCATTTTGAATTGTATTTAGAAGATAGATTGAGTTTTGTTCTGAATTGTCTAAATATAGTTCAATCTATAAAGTTCAATTCGGCTTTGTTTAATTTTATGCAGGTACACATGCATGTCAAATACTGAAGAGACTGAATAAAGTCTCAAGAGGTAGCAGCATGTGGCTGACTCTGAGCTTGGAAGCTAAGTAGCATTGGACCTGGTTAGTACTTGGATGGCAAACCTCTAGGAAATTGGGGGGGGAAACAGCTTGGGAAGTTGGAAAAAAAGAAAGCAATAGCACCCGAGTTTGGTACGTCTTGCAAGAAAACTAACTGGATATGTTCATGAAGTCACCGGGAATCAAGCTCAACTTGAGTGTCTGTACCTTTCTGAATACATAAATGATTAAAAAGCCACCGAGTCCAGTTGTCTCTACAGAGTGCCCATTTGCTCTCATTTACAGAGGGCAGTTCCCTATTTGAAGGCATTTCCCATTTAAAGATCAACAACTGTAAGAAGAAGAGTGGCCCATAAATGGTACTTCTCCCATCAGCTTTCCCCAACTAAAGTTGCATGTCTACTTAAATTACTAGAAATCGTTTCTAAATCTCCATATGTAGATCTAAGTTAGCATATGCATATTTCATTTCTGTCTGCCTAGCTTGCAGCTTTTGGGGCATGTAACGTTCAGTAATAAGCCAAGCCAGTCCTATTACCGTTGAATCTTCTGGAGCCCCTGATCCTTTTCTAGAACCCAATTCTTTATCCAGTCCTGATGCATCAAGTGACAGCACATGCCTACCACAGCAGCAATAAACTCAAGTAAAGGAGAAAGGGGAGAATTCAGTAGAGTCCAGCCATACAAGGAAACGGGAGAATGCAATAGATGGATCACTAAACTGAGCTAACAAACCTCTTATGTTCTAACCTTTAAACATACTTCCTTTTCTTTACATGAGTTGTTTCTCTTCTCTTCCTCCTCCCCACCACTCCAAAACTTGTTAACATTTTTCATCAAAATGAAATGGGAGGCATACATTGAAGATGCTCTGAAGGCAGAATGTCACAATGTGGAAAAAGTCCTAAGAGGAAGAGAATGGGAATTATATAGCTTGCTTTATTTATTTATTCATTCGATTTATCACCGCCCAACTTCCTCAAAGGGACTCTGGGCGGTTTACAATCAAACATAAGTAACTGTGATACTAATATAAATAAAATTAAATAAACATTAAAATAAACAATTCAAGAATATAATAAATATAATAAAATCCAGATGGTAGTATCTTCTTTAAAACCATGGAAAGGGCATTCTAGGGCCACCCTAAGGTGTTAGTCATCCCCACGAGTGTACACTCTTCTTCCCACCCCAGGCCTGTTGACAGAACCAGGTCTTGAGTTTTTTCCGGAAGTCCAGGAGAGAGGGGGACTGTCATATCTCCAGGGGGAGAATATTCCACAGAGCAGGCGCTACTGCAGAGAAGGCACGCTTCCGTGACCCCACCAGATGGAATTCTTTAACCAATGGGGTCTGTAGCATACCTTCCCTGCATGACCGGATGGGACGGGATGATGTAATGAGGATAAGACGGTCCCTTAGGTAACTTGGTCCCGTGCCATGAAGGGCTTTAAAGGTCATAACCAACACCTTGAATTGGACCCGGAAGCAAACTGGAACCCAGTGCAGCTCGTGTAACAAAGGTGTCACATGTGTCCGATAAGGGACTCCCAAAATCATCCGCGCAGCCGCATGCTGGATCAGCTGAAGCTTCCAGATATTCTTCAAGGGTAGCCCCATGTAGAGCACATTACAGTAGTCTATATGTGAGATAACCGGGCATGAGTGACCGTTTGAAGGGCCTCTCATTCCAGGAAAGGTCGTAACTGGCGCACAACACGAAGTTGCGCAAAGGCCCTCCTGGCCACGACTGCCACCTGCTCTTCTAGCAGGAGTCGTGAGTCCAAGAGGACCCCCAAGTTACGCACTGGGTCTGTCTGGGGCAGTGCCACCCCATCCAGAACTAAAGATGACAATTTCCTAGACATCGAGCCATTAATCCACAGCCACTCCATCTTCCTAGGGTTCAGTCGAATTATACAGCTTTATGAGCAAATCAGCAAAGTAAAGTTGCTGAAGAAAAACAAATGCAACCAAAACTGCATACTAATCTTTTGCTTTGTCAGAAGAAGATGGGGGTTATTTATGATAATTGAAGTCTATGAAAATATTATTATTGATCTCTGTGGGCTGAGGAGCAAGTTTATTTACCTGTTTATTGCTTTACATATATATGCTATTCACCTAGCATCCTCGGGAGAGGCAATGGCACAGAATGATGCATGTCAGGTTTTTTATTAACTTTTGTTTCATTTCTATTCTTTCTGAATTTTGATTATGTTTTTAGGGTACTTCACAAAGAAATAAAACAAAACTGCAATTAAGATAGTGTATACTATCGAAGTGTATCAGAATAAGCACTAATGTGGAGAAGGAAGCAGGAAAATCAGCCTAAAAAGTAGTTAGGGGAGCTTCCTCTAAATGGAGTTCAAGAGTCACACCTGTCAAAAGAACCTGTCTAGGCAGGTGCATTTCAGTATAAAGTCAGTCATTTTTATCATTGCATTAATAGGATACCATTCTACACTCTATTGACTATTCTAAAGCCTTTGACTGTGTGGATCATAACAAATTGTGGCAAGTTCTTGGTGGTATGGGGATACCAAGTCATCTTGTCTGCCTCCTGAGGAATCTGTATAACGACCAAGTAGCAACAGTAAGAACAGAGCACGGAACAACGGACTAGTTTAAGATTGGGAAAGGAGTACGGCAGGGTTGTATACTCTCACCGTACCTATTCAACCTGTACGCAGAACACATCATGCAACGTGCTGGGCTTGATGAATCCAAGGCTGGAGTTAAAATCGCTGGAAGAAACATTAACAACCTCAGATATGCAGATGATACCACTTTGATGGCTGAAAGCGAGGAGGAGATGAGGAGCCTTCTGACGAAGGTGAAAGAAGAAAGTGCAAAAGCTGGGTTGCAGTTAAACCTCAAAAAAACCAAGATTATGGCAACCAGCTTGATTGATCACTGGCAAATAGAGGGAGAAAAAGTGGAGGCAGTGACAGATTTTGTATTTCTAGGCGCAAAGATTACTGCAGACACTGACTGCAGCCAGGAAATCAGAAGACGTCTACTTCTTGGGAGGAGAGCAATGGCAAATCTTGATAAAATAGTTAAGAGCAGAGACATCACACTGACAACAAAGGTCTGCATAGTTAAAGCAATGGTATTCCCTGTAGTAACCTATGGCTGTGAGAGCTGGACCATAAGGAAGGCTGAGCGAAGGAAGATAGATGCTTTTGAACTGTGGTGTTGGAGGAAAATTCTGAGAGTGCCTTGGACTGCTAGAAGATCAAACCAGTCCATACTCCAGGAAATAAAGCCAGACTGCTCACTTGAGGGAATGATATTAAAGGCAAAACTGAAGTACTTTGGCCACACAATGAGAAGACAGGATACCCTGGAGAAGATGCTGATGCTAGGGAAAGTGGAAGGCAAAGGAAGGCTGACCAAGGGCAAGATGGATGGATGATATTCTGGAGGTGACGGACTCAATTGTGGGGGAGCTGAGGATGGCGACGGCCGACAGGAAGCTCTGGCATGGGCTGGTCCATGAAGTCACAAAGAGTCGGAAGCGACTGAATGAATAAACAACAAAAACTACCCTAGAGTCCTCCATTAGGGAGGGGATAGGCGGGGTATAAATATCACTATATATATATATATATATATACATACATACATACATACACACACACACACACACACACACACACACACACACATACACACACACACACACACACACACACACACACACACACATACTCAGAAAAGACAAATTGGAACTGAGGATTCTCCACAAGTGGATCATCTCCTCGGTCCACCCACTGGCCCATAAACAAACATCTCTTTCTCTACTTTAATTAAGCCTTTGAAAGCTGGATAACCAGCTGAAGGAAGGAGCTAACCTTTGGGCAGCTGTTTTCCAGGAAGAGCAAAGAATGGGGAAACAGCAATGCCCCAGTAGCATGTCATAGGAGGCTCACAACAAAAGAAACAAAAAGTGTTTTGGAATGTTGGAATGTTCGGGGAAGGTTACAGACAAGGAAAAGTGGCTTCCTGGAATAGGCAATGAAAAAAGGCATTGGGGCCACAAAAAGTTTGAAATGATTTGCTTGATACTGATATTGGAAGAACAGGAGTTTAGACTATGATAATGCCAGGATAAAATGGGCGTCTGGAAAACCTCTTTGTTCTGAATTTCTTTTTGTAACCCCTTTCTACTTTTGCATGTTCTTCAACATTGTCAACCAGTTATTAATGTTAGAAGTTATCCATCCAGAAGTGTTATTTAATAAATCATTAAATTTTATTTGGAAAAGCAAGGAATGGGGGAAAATGTGACCTTATTGATGGTTGTGCCAACACATCACATGGCTGGTTATCAGTCTTGATAAATTATCATTGGGACTGGTTGTTGCCTAACACAGATAACACCCCTGTATCTATTGTTATTGTTATTCAGTTGCTAGAACTGAAAGAGTACTGTCCCTCAAAGCTTTTCTTTATACACTGTTGTACAAAATGTGTCAACTACTATGTACACTCTTAGTCAACTGACTACATATACTCTCAGTTTGAAGCTTCAGCTTAAAGCTTTGCAATAGGAAAATACAATGGTATCCGTTTAATTTTTCTCAAACATAAATTTTTTGAGGCTAAACATCCTTTTCATTTAAGCAAAATTCATCAGCTGATACAAGTGAATACTAGGCTTTTCAGTTCCAAACCCAGTTAGGTAGCTAGTACCCAGCCAAGCTAAATAAGGTCAGAACTCAATGAGAAAGCACCAAAAAACCCTAAGGCTATCAGCTAGATTGGGAAGTTAAACAAAGAACCAAACAAACAGAAGGCAATAACAAATCACTTCCATGATGCTGCCAATAAAATTACATAGATATATCCATGAAGTTTCCAAAGTCAAGCTTGACTCAAAGGAAACATTACCTTCACTAAGTTCAAAACCGGAAGTGATACGGAAAGCAGTCTTAATATTTACTTTTGCATTAAGTTTTTGTTTACATATTGTTTGGTTTGCAAGAAATAGGTGGGGCAACGATAACCTCAAAAACTTTGGCAGCTTGCTTAGTTCATAAAAAGGAGGAAGTGCAGCATTAAAAACTCACCTGCACTTGATTTACATATGTGGAAGAGGAATTCTGAAACTGGATTCTATATCAACATTCCAGATAAGAGTTTTAATAGTAGGTCATTGTTACTCTGATTTTGAAATGAAGAATTAATCTTAACTATTGTCTACAAAGAATAAAAATTAGGCAGTCAATTGCAAATTTGAAAAAGTATACATTTCTTTTCCTAATAACGTGATGATGTGTTATATTTGAAATTACCTTATTTTACCTGGGTTACTGTAAACTGAGCAATATTAGATTGTTTAAAATAATCCAGTGAGCCTCTCAACTCAACAGGGATTTGTAGCTAGTTCTTACTGATACAGAGGTGACATCATCTATTCTATTAGGCCTATACAAATTCGCCCTGATTTGATTTGAATTGGAGATTAAAGATTGGAAGAAGGCGGAGTTCAATCTGAATTTGCAACTCAAGAATTGAGAGCAAATCGATTTGATTTGAGCCACTTCAAAGTTGAAATGGGGAAGAATCAAAAGACGTTGTTGCTGTCTAGCTTCAGCTGGCCATCTTCAAGGGCTTCTCCTCTTTTAAGGCAGAAATAAAAAGCCTGAGTAGAAGGCAGCCCAGCAAACAGCCTAAGGTGCACTGACTTAGGGCAGCAAATGTCTTATCCCCAAAGCTGTTTAAAAAGTAAGTTCTTTTCCACTTGCTTCTCTGGACTTCCAAGCTTGGCACGACACTGATGAATTATCACTGATTTGTCCTTGTGGACTGGTATGCTTCCTGCCTTTGGACACTAGCTTTTCTGGGATGCCAGGAGTGTTGGCACAATTGCCTGGAAAGCTCCCCCTACCCCAAACTACTTTTCCATCATTGCGTTAAGTGGGGTACCAGGCTGGGAGGGAAGGTTAGCAAAGCTTGACCTCTTCAGGGGTGGAGTTGGAAGAACGACTCCTGAACTGATCTTCCCGTGTGATGTAGCTTTGCTGCTTCTGCTACATAATTTGCGGAGTGACTGGAGAGTTTGCATAGCTAATTGGCAAGCTTGATCTCTCCTAGGGGGAGTCATTCATAGGTGACTGGCAATGAACTAACATACTTTATGTAAGTTAGCAGAGGCAGCAAAAGCAGGCAGGCACGGTGAGATGCAATAGGCCTTCGGTCTTAAAGGAGTAAATGTTAAGGCTAGTGCCAGTGCAGCCAAGTACCCGTTCATTGTTAAGAGCAAGTGCTGGATTGGTTGGCCTTCAGCTCACACACAGAGCACTGAGAACTCTGCTGCTCCTAGTTGAGTTGCTAGGATCTGCTCAGACATGTTTTGTCCCACTAGAACAGGGTTCCCCAAAGTGGTCACTGTTGACCCCAAGGGTCGATGGGACTATCCATTATTGTTATTATTCATAGTATTATTAGTTAACATAGTATTTATTACATTACTTTCATATACTAAATGCTTAGGGGGTCAATGAACAGTCTGAAACTTCATGAAGGGGTCGATGAGCTGAAGAGTTTGGGGACCCCTGCACGAGAAGAAAAGACCCAAAGCTTGTGGCTGGCTGAACAAGTGAGGGAAGCCCAAGGCAGTATTAGTCTCACCACCTGAGAGGCAGGGAATTTAATGAGCTGGTAACATTCACTGGCCAGCTGCAGCTGACGTCACATCACTCAGCTCATTGCTCCATGAATGGAAGTGAACTTGTAATGTTATATAATCCCTATAACTGTCAAAGCAGTGTAAATGTCATGTCATTGAACCTTGTGAAGCATTTTGAAAGACTTCAGAGTGCTTTGAATCCACCTGATCCCTACTTTGACTGGGGAATCTCTTTCAAGCAACATTTGATTGACGCTTCTTTGCACATTCCTATAGTATAGAACACTGACTATGCATAATCAAACTATAGTGTGTCATGTTTGTTTATTATTTGTTATGAGTGATTTTATGCTGCTCCATTCATCTGATTCTAAGTGGCTTCCTAAATAAGGAACAAAAGATTTAGATACCTTAAAAATGATTTAAGAATGTAGAATTACTGTAGAAAAGGGCCATTTTGCAGGACATTCTCCACAAATTATCCCCTATTATTATAGTGGTCATTATCCTGCTCCCATATCCAGTGTCCAACAACATTGTGTCTCTTTCCATCTCTGACATTGTGGAACAGGCAAAATGGCCACCAAAGTTGATTCTGCTGTTGCTTGATTTCTATGTTACTGCTACTGACAGGCTCAAGAAACTGCTGGAGAAATGTGGCAAAATGGTTCCTGTACTTTCTTTGCCTACCGATAGGATAAAAACATATGCACAGGCATTTGTGCATAGCTCTAACAGCTAAAGCACTGTCCTCTTGTAAGGCTTCTCAAATACAGGAATCACAGTTCCATCTCCAAATGACATCTCCCAGAATTGTTTGGAAGATGACTATGAGATCCACCCTCTAGAGATTCTGTAAAAATCCTCATATACTCTCTGTGCTCAGCATTGGCTAGTATTTCATATTCTTCTTTTTCCTAAGAGTTTTCCTAAGAGCTAGGAGAATGTTTTGTTCTCATCTGTACAGAGTGCTGGACACTTAACAATTACTATTTTTTAGCTTTTTTTCCTTCATCCATCTTCCTCACCAGCCAGTGGCCACTTGGGTTTGAAATTGTTCTTCTTCGGGCCAAAATGAAAAGTAGAAAAGAACTGTAGTTTCCTTCCTTTCTTCCAAGGCATGTTTCTCTCAAACCATGGATATGCTCCAAATCTAGCAGGTAGGTGTGGCTGACTTTCCTCATTGGCTTTGCCTTAATTGACCTTCATTACTCAGGGCAAAGGCAAACGAGCTTCTGACAGATTCCAAAGAGCATGGCAGCAAAGCCAAGATTGCTGACATTTCAAAATCAGTGTATGAGAACATTCAACTGTAGCAAGAACACGCCCAAATAAACGAGTTTTGCTTGTAGGTGAGAAAGGTGAGGCAATAGGTGTCTCAAAATAGCCAAGAAAATGTATGTAGCCTTGCTAAAAGGTTTCAAGAAACATGCTTATTGGGCTATATGTGTTTGTACATGTGTGTGTTTGAACGTATCTTAGGGAATTGGCAAGGTTTCACAAGCTTGATCATTCTGTTCTAAAGCTAATTAAGGAGGGATCTGTTGGCCTTGATCATTTAGTCCTTTTGTACGTATCATGAGACGTATCAATAGACAACGCTGATCTTTGGAAGTGTTCCCAGTCCCTGCCATAGCAATACAGATTTGATGTTTGCATGCCTTCTGAGTGAAAGCTGGGGCCAAAATAAAACAGATTCTGTTTACCCACAGCAAACTTTGAACTTCTGTTCAAGGCAGAAATGCAGTCTGTCTATTATTGTGGGAGGGACAAGAACCTGGCATGTGTGTGTACAAGCTTTTGATGGAAGAGAATGGCGAGAGACTCTTGAGTAAACATTAGAAATAATTTTTGTCATGACCTCTTTGGCGCTAATGTTTAGACTGTAGATTAGTTAAAACCGGTTTTATAGGAACTGTTTAGAGATATATAATCTGAAACAAATACAGGATGAAAAATGAATCAATTGAACGAATAGAATATTTTTTTTTCTTCCTGTTTAAAGAAACCTGAAATGAAAGCTATCACTGCAAGCTATCAAACTGATGACTCAACAAAAAATATGAAATCTCTTCTCCCTATTATTATCTGCTTTGTCCAACAGACATCTCTTTTGCAATAACACTGAGAACAGGGCAATGCTGTTTACAGAATTTTATTGCTTCGTGATATGACTGCTGTAAAAGGGGCGTGGTGGCTCAGCGGGTAAGACGCCAGGCTTGTTGATCGGAAGATTGCAAGTTCGGAGGTTCGAATCCCTAGCCCTGCGTGCAGAGTGAGCTCCTGCACTAGCTCCAGCTCTTGCCAACCTAGCAATTCGAAAGCATGCAAATGCAAGTAGATTAATAGGTACCACTTTGGTGGGTAGGTAACAGCGTTCCGCGCGTGTCATGCGGCCACATGACCGTGGAAGCGTCTTCGGACAACGCTGGCTCTTTGGCTAACAAACGGAGATGAGCACCGGCCCCTAGAGTCGGACACGACTGCACAAATGTGCGGGGGGTACCTTTACCTTTTTATGACTGCTGCAGGTTGCCTGTCCTCATCTGCTCAACCGCTTTTTTGAGGGTTTAAAATAGCCAGGAAAGAAGGAAGGAATCCACTCATTACCATAACAAAAAACAGTGCTACAACACTGAAAATCAGGGGAAAATATCTTGCAGTTCTTCATGAAAACTCAGTTCACATATGCAACAAACTGCTTTGATGACCGAGACATAACTGCTGCCTATATTTGGAAGGGCTTAAATTGGGAGCTTGTAGGCCTCAAAGTTGCTGCATCCAGCATCCATCACAATGACCATGTTAGCTAGAGTTGCTGGCAGCTGTAGTTCACCAATGTCTGGGATGGCATACTGGTTAGTCTTCAGGAATTACAAGAAGCCATTGGATCCAGCATTATTGTCCAGTACATTAAAAAGTTGGGACTGGAATGGCTGGGGGAGGGAGGGAGGGAGGGAGGGAGGGAGGGGCAGAGAGAAAAGGTGATTTCATGGTTGAGTAAACAAATATGTTAAAGATATGGGGCTGGATCGAGAATTCATATTTTGCCAATATAAGCCCCTCTGAATGTAGTTCCACCGAGAAAAGTCATGTCAAAAGAGGAGAGATGATACTGAATCTTCCCCTTTCCCTAGAGTCTCAGGCCCCCTGAGAATTTTGCAATTCTCCAGAACTCTGATCAGGAGACCAGAGGCAGAACAGGCAACATTCACTTCCTCTCCTGGGCAGAGGTCTTCACAGGATAAAAAAGCCTGTGACCTTCTATCTGCAGGAGGATTCTCCCAGATCTGGCCCATTGTGAACTGCACACCTACAAGTAAGAAAGAGCACCGTTTCTTCCTGTATCTTCATTTTTATCTGGCCATCTCTGCAACCTTTCAACCTGAAATAAACAAAGAAACAAGCCAGCAAGTTGGAGCATAGTTTAATTTGCTTGTAGTTCAGTTGTACTGCTATACAATCATTACTTTGATTATTAATCAATGTAGAATGTGTGGTCTGCATACAGTATGTGAGATGTGGGTTGATGATCAGGAAGATTAACCTTAACCCTAACTCTATCTTCCTGCTGGCTTAGTTTAGTCACTGATGCTTCTCCAGAGCAGTAGTTGTTGAGGCAGTTCATTGGAAAGAGATGTTACTGGATGGCAGGGATGCCCTATGAATGCCTGTATTCCACGACACTGGGAAAGAGTTGCTTCAGTCATCCAATGATGGGGCAATGCTAATGGCTCAGCACCAGCACATCTATCTCCATGTTTCCATTGCTATTTCACAATATGCTGCTTCATGGTAGCTGGACATGAACTTCTAATCATTTATTTTACAAACCATCATAGTTTCCTCTTGGTGGGTAAACACAACAAACTAGAGGTCAACAATGTGGTGCCTGCAAGATCCATAATGGCACAGTGCCACTAGATGTTGCCCATTGGCCTCCAAGATTCATTAACCTTAAAAGATCTTGCTGTCACATGAGTTTCAAACTTTCATCTGCACTTTTTAAATCCATTCATATATTCACGCATACACACACATATACATATGAACAACCTCAGCAGGTGACAACATCTAGTCAACTCTGTCTGAGCTTAGAAGGTAATCAGTACTGATAGGATCTGGTTAGTACATGGATAGGAGACCTCCAGGGAATTTCAAAGCTTAGTAGCCAGACTGGGAAGTAGAAAAGTATTAAAAATACCAGCTTTCTGTTATAGTCTACGAAATCTAAATATTTTCCCCCAAAAAGCTCATATACCTTGAACACTTGGGACTACCCATGCACCAATTTTATTTTTATTATGGTCAAAGACCGCAATAAAGTTATTCTATTCTATTTTTAAATGTGTAAATCAAGAGGTGCTGTGGAGGCAGATTTCAACTAACTAAGACTGAAATGTGCAATCCAATGTGTGTCTGCTCTGAAGTTGGTCCAGTTCAATTCAATGGGATTTATTCCTGGGCAATAACATATAGGATTGTAGCCTTGGTATATGGAGAAGCCAGCATATTCCCAATTCCAGTGAATCTCCTTCTGAATCCATGTGCTAAAAGGCGGGATGAAAGTAGGTTAGTATAACAACATATTAGGCAATGGACCATAAAGGGTTCCCTTTTTCCATTTTGGGGTTCCTATCAAAGCACAACAAGCACGCAATGATTCAGAGGAACAAAGTGCTATTAGCCATTCTTACCTGGGTTACAAGAGTGTTGTTTTTAATCAGCAATTCATGGGTGCTACATATTGGAACTACTGCTGCAGTTGGAAAGCCAAATAAACATTTGTTTTGTGGACGGGAAGAGAGAGGTCACACAAACCACAATGCAAGCCCAAAGGCTAATCTGACTACTAAGCAGCTTATTTGTTCAGGAGCTGACAGGGGCGCACCTTGAACCACTGACATTGAAATGCAGTCTATTTATTTGGCAGGTCCTTGCACTGTCGGGCTGCTGAGAATGAACTGGTGCTTGTGTTCTGAAGTAATTAAAAGAGTAATCTAAATGAAGCAAGTTCCTGATGAGATGCCAGCTGTAGACAAAGGCATTCCTATCCACCAATACAGCAGGAGAAAGCAAGCGACATGCAAAACTAATTGCAAAACGAGGCACTGTAGCAGCTCTGGTCCTGAAAGCACTGCAGTGTGGAAGAACAACACTAGCTCGTTCTGTGGGTATGTGATAGAGGCAGAGAAGAAGGCATTCTCTGCTGCTTGTATTGCGATGGAATAGCACTCCAAGTGGGCTTTCCTTTGTGCTCATTTTGATTCATTCCTAGATATCCTCCATTTATCCTCAAGCTACATCCCCTTCAAAGTCCATAGCGCCATTAATAAAGGCTGACCTCCAATTGAAACGCTCATGACATCCCCTTCACATTACAGCTGTCAACTAGTCATTAAATTGGGGGGGGGGGGGCTATCTTGGCTCTAAAAGGAAGCAGTGCTTATGAGGGATAATGACTATGCCAACCGTCCCCAGCTTCTCCCTCCAGATGTGGACAATGCCTACTGGCCAGAGGAAAGAGGTTAGCCTACCTCTAGATCATTTCTGTATGGCACAGAATATCCAGAGTTTCAACAAGTATCACCAAGAGGCAAAGCAGGAACATTTTAGGAAACTCCTTGGATCCTTCAGGTGCTTGGGGCAGGTCATTTATCTGGCCCACCACCTTGGTGGAAGTTCATGCAGTGATCAGTCTAAAGTTTGTCACAGAGTAATCTGTCCGTGACAAGAGAATTGCACAGAACTCTTCTCTGCCTCATCTGACTTCTATATTAAAATTCACTTTTACATAATGAAAATGGAAAGTCAGCATGCTGTAAACCAAAAGCTGCTCTCTGGCATGTTTATTTCCAAGAAACTTCCATAAAAATGAGGGTGGCAACAGCCAGTGGTTTGGCTAGAGGTAATACTGTATGGAGTATCTGGGGAGAAGGGAATGGCAGGGAGTGTCTTGTAACTGATTATGTCCATTATGAATGGGCAGCATCCCCAACAATCATTTGTGGAAGTGCCCATACGACGTTCTCAAAATCCCAGCTCCAAAAAGTTGGGGACCCTTACCTTGGGTGTACTTACATACCTAGAACCAGCGTCTCTCCCTGGTCAAGTGATTATCATCCTGGGATGCAGCAAGATGTCTAAATTCTGAAAGTTATAGTCCCAATATACTGTACCTGGGGAACATCAGATTGGGAAACCCAAATTGGCAGAGGCAAAAAGATTTCCTTCATGATATGCATCATTTATTTTCATTGCATCCAAAGTAGACCTGGTACATTATTCTTCTTCTTCTTCTTCTTCTTCTTCTTCTTCTTCTTCTTCTTCTTCTTCTTCTTCTTCTTCTTCTTCTTCTTCTTCTTCATCATCATCATCATCATCATCATCATCATCTTCAGGGTTTAGGCCCTCTTAAAGCATATGCTCTACCACTTAGCAGTGAACACACATTTCAAGGCATGATTTGAAGCAAAAATAGGCCTGGATGGTAATACACCTGTAAAGACTCACCCATACAGTATGCATAAAAAAACATAGCAGGCCCTTAGTCAAACTAAATGAGAATGCCAGCAGTATGCATTTGGAGCCTGGTCTTAGAGAGATTACGAAAAAAAAATCTGAGGAAAATTCACAATATTACACAGGAATTGATGCCAGTAATAACATCAATTGGCTAAACAATGAGTGGTGCAGTCAGATCAGACTTTTGGGTAAAAGTCCAGAGACCAACTCAGCTAAATGTGTGTATGGGGTGGGGGGGAATACAGAAAACTCACCACATTTTGAAATAAATAATGGGATTTATCATTGGAGGTGCCCCCTCATAAGTTATTTTCAATCCTCAACCACGCAGAGTTGCAAACATATGATTTGAGGTTGGCCATTATTTTATGTTCTTCATTTTGTCTGGTTTGGTTCATTTCCTATATTCTTTTGACCTACTTTATTCACTTGCCTTTGACACTTGATGTTTCTAGTTCTTAATGGATTTTTGTTTCTTATCCCCCCCCCTTTCTTTTCCCTTCTCTTTTGCTGCCAACTATTTTTCAAATCTATTTAATTTGCAGACTTTACTCATTACTGCATGATGATAATGATTCCTATTATTATTAGCTTTAGAATGACTTCCTTGCTTTGCTCTGCTAAGTCATTCCATATGCATTTTGGTCGACCCATTTTATCTGTATTTTACAACGGGTCTAGGACTGTAATAACCAATTTTAACTTAATTGATATGGTAGGTACTGTATGCTCTACAAATTGAGTGGTAGAGCATTAAATCAGTAAGCGTAAAAACCCTATGCCATCTGTAGAGTGGGAAGAGGACATTTAGGTCACTGAGTTCAATTCCCTGCTTGGTGCAGAAATCCAAATCAAAGCATCGCCTAGAAGTGTTTACTGTACATCCAGCCTATGCTTGAAAGGGAGCCACCATTTTCAAACTATTTTATACTCTGCTGACCACCATTTCTGCAGAGTCCCCTCATTCTCAGGATACCTGGAAAGGCAACCCTGTTTGGTATCTGTGGCAACTGGGATTATAACTCCCCAACCTCTGATACAGTTGTATTTACTGCTTTTGTTCGAAGCACTACATGCCATAAAGCCTTCTCCTTCTTTTTACACCCACACACCCAAACCACATAAATATGTACTCATTTAAATGTAATGGGCATATTTTCAAGAAATGCACAAAGACTTCCTTTGTGATACCGAATTATTATTATTTTTTTCCTTTGCAACCCAAGTAGATATGGGATATAGCTGGGGAATCTGTGTAATGTTGAAAGAAAAGCTCGACCTCTAAACCTAAGCACGGTTTGAAAGCGTAGCAAAATCTTATGGGCAACTAATAATAGGCTAATTAAATGATGCCGCTCTTGGCCGTTTATGCATCACCTGGTGGGATACTGGCTGGGGGTGGGGGGGTGGCCCTGGGCTTCCTTTCCCACGGCGGCTGCTTGCCACAAGCGAAGCCGCCACCTCAAGCCCCGCCAGGGAGGCCAAGCACGGCAGTCAGAAGAGGGCTGCCGGGGCCTCGCCGCCGCAGGAAGAGAGCAGACGGCGGGCGTCTGGAATCCCACCCTTGGAGCTCTTGTGATTGACACCCCAGAGGATGGCTCGAGCTTTCCAAGCGCAGAGCCGAGCAGCCAATGAGCGCGACCAAGGGCGGGCTTTGGCATCAGGAGTATCTGCTACTTTAGACTCGCCGGCGCTGCTGAGGGGAGCCCAAAGCCGAGCGGGACTCTGCTGGTGAAGGGCGCAAGCGAGAGCCGGAGCGGGGGCACGCGGGGCCGGGGTCGCCAGCGCTTGGACGGCGGGTCCTGCTGAGGGGGACCTGGCTCCACTCCTCGGCCTCAGCGGTAGCAGCCCCCATGGCGACCAGAGGACTTTAAAGGAGTTCGGGGGCTTGGTCGGGATCTGGGCGACTCCGGGTACGCAGATGTCGAATTGATCGCTCCCACCTTGCACCCGTCGCGTCTAGTCGTCAGGCCGCCAGCGGGACAGGTTTCGCTTGCCGCGGCTGGGCATTTCTTCGGGCCAGGAGTTAAAGAAAGGGCAGAGCGACGGCTGGTCTGGGTGTACAGGCGTGCGTGACAAGCCGAAGAGCAGCGGCTGGGAAGCTCCTCACTTCTCCGCGAGCAGTGGCTCCTGCTGCTTTGGAGAAGGACGGGGAGAAGCGGGGAATGACAACTGGAGACAAAGCAAAGGGCGGGAGGAACCTCTCGCCGGGACACCTCAACCCCCGAGCCCGGATGTTGCTTTTATTCTTTGGGGAGGGAAGAGCATTCGGGTGCTGTCCCAAACAGCGACCTCGCCGCCGCTCTTTTTCCCTTTGTGCACCGGTAGGTCTTCTAGGAGAGCCGGCAGCACACCGGGTGTCTGACAAACAGTGCAGCCCAGGGGCTATTGCAACATCTGGCTGCCAGGGACTAGCCCCTGCCCGTTCTAAGGGTAGGGTCAGGCGAATGGGTGGGCGTGTTAGGGAAAAAGCAAGAAGGATCGGCCGGCGACAGTTTTCTCTTCCTTGGCCAAGATGAGGCGCTGACAACCCGCACCATCTGATCCCTCTAAGCGTGCGCCCCATTTCGTGCCGTGTGCGTGTTTATTGTTATGCACCCCCCCCCCCCCCCCCCCGTGCGCCCTCATGGCGTTAATCTCCCGCTCTTCTCTCCCGTTTGCTGTCCCTCAGATCCGGCGATTCCTGCTCTCGCCGCGCCCTGTCATTGATGGGAAATCAACTGGATCGCATCACTCACCTGAATTACAGCGAGCTGCCGACCGGGGACCCCTCGGGGATCGAGAAAGACGAGCTGCGCGTCGGAGTAGCTTACTTCTTCTCGGACGAGGAGGAGGATCTGGACGAACGGGGGCAGTCGGACAAGTACAGCGTAAAGGGCTCTAGCAGCCCTGCCCAAGAGTCCCCCACCCGCCACCACCACACGCCGCAGCTGGTGTTGAGCGAGACCCAGTTCTCCGCCTTCCGCGGCCAGGAATGCATCTTCTCCAAGGTGAGCGGAGACTCCCAGACTGGGGATTTGAGCGTCTATCCGGCGTCGGCCCTGCCTGCCCTGTGCAAGCCGGGAGACCTGCTGGAGCTGCTCTACCTGGGGCCGTCCGACCACCCTCCGCCGCCCCCACAGTGGGCAGTCTATGTGGGCAACGCTCAGATCATCCACTTGCACCAGGGCCAGATACGCCAGGACAGCTTGTACGAGGCGGCCGCTGGCAACGTGGGCCGGGTGGTGAGTAGCTGGTACCGCTTTCGCCCCCTGGTGGCCGAGCTGGTAGTGCAGAACGCCTGCAGCCACCTAGGCTTAAAGAGCCACGAGATCTGCTGGACGAACTCGGAGAGCTTTGCCGCTTGGTGCCGCTTCGGCAAACGGGAGTTCAAAGCGGGCGGCGAGCTCCAGCCGGCGTCGGGCTCGCAACCTCAGCAGCAATACTATCTCAAGATCCACCTGGCAGACAACAAGGGGCACACGGTGCGGTTCCAAAGCTTGGAGGACCTAATCAGGGAGAAGCGCAGGATCGATGCCAGCGGTAAACTGAGGGTGATCCAAGAGCTGGCGATCGTGGATGGCAAAGAATAAAAAGCGAAGCCGGCGCGAGTGGGGAGAAGGGAGGCCAGCCATGGCCCGGTCGGCGCGCAGCGCCCGCCCTCCCCGCAGCCTCGCTCCCCCACGTGGTTGCTCGGCTTCTTTCTCCTTTTCTCCTTCGTTCTTTCCCATTGAGGGAAAACCATGGCAACATTCCAAACGAAACCAGCGGCTGCTCTTCCCTTTGCATTGGCCAGAGGTTGGTTCGCTTCCCACGAACCGGGATAGTCGTCACAATGAGCCCGACGACAAAGAGGGCGGGGTGGAGTGGGGTGGGGCCAGCGACGCGATGAGCAAAGTTTGTGGACAGAGTCGTTCCGGGCGATCCGTGTTGACCATACTTCCCATCGTGCTTAAATAAAAATGTTTTAAAAAATACCCCCCCCTTTTTTTTAAACGCTCCTGGCTTTAAGTCCTAAGGAGGGTGGCTGAAATTTGTGTTGTTGTTATTAAGGGACAGATTAGTTCTTGGGGGTTCTTCCTGATCTGAGTGTGCAGGTACGTTTAGTGGGGTTTTGGCATAGCAGGTGGCAATCCGGTGCCGCCCTGATATTTTGGCTGCAGTTGCCCTTGGCCTTGCAGCTTTGAAGTCTACAAATCTAGAGGGAGTACAGTTACCTTTTTACAGTGTGGCAGTTTTATCTTATCTTGTTATGGAATTACTCACCAGGGTTTCTAAATCTCTTTACTGAAAGACCCTTTTGTGAGCTTCCAGAGCGTTATACTGATATAAACATGCATAGAATTGTGAGAAAAAAATGACCATGGGATGCAAACTTACCTGGGCTTATTTTCTGAGTAAGCATGCATAGGATTTCACAATACAGTTTCAGTTCTGTGCCTACATACGACTTTTTACACATTTGTTGCCACCAGGACAGTTACAGTCCCAATCTCTCTGGAGGGCGTCAGGTTGGGGAAGGCTGTGCTTAGGCCACTGCATAGTAAACAGATATTTCCTTTAAATTGAGCAGTATTGGTCACTATGTAGCATTTCCTCAGTGACGACTGATCTTGAAAAAGCTAAGCAGAATGAGGTTGGTTAGTATGTGGATGGGAGACCATCAGGAGATCTTGGGCTTAGAAATTAAAAAAAAAATTCTGGAAGGGAATTGCCAAAAAACCCTCTATATGAATGTGTCCCTTCAGTCACCAGGAGTGAGCTATACTCAAGGGATTCTTTACTTTTATTACAGAGTTACAATGTCTTTTAAAAGATAACCGTTCCCTTCCCTGCCTTCAACAATTAATACATTATCCTGATTGGAGTGGAGATTTTAATTTATGTTAAAGCCATGTGGTGTTATTTATTCCAGCTGCAGAAACATTGAAGTCTACAGCAAACTGCAGTGACGCCAAAATGACAACACACTATTGTAATTATTGGACAGGATACAAGTACAATAATTGCAGCATTTATGTGAATATCAGCACATAAATGCTGTGATTATTGTACTTGTATCCTGTCCAATAATTACAATACTTACAAGTATGAAAGTCGCAGCATTTCCATAGTGATATCATCACATGTTTCAGCATTTGGGCCCCTGCAAATGACCATGTGATAAACCTGATTACTGGAGAAGGAGTTGGGAGTTGGATCTGTTCTGTTTCCTTTGGTCCTGCAATACAATCAGCACTGGAATTTCAAGAGGAATGGAGGGGATTCCCTCCTTTCTGCTGTTGTTTTTGTTTTAGACTGCACGGGCATGGTGTGGCTAAAATTGGGAAGCTAGGGGATGGGATTTCATTAAGCCTATCCTATCTATCAACCAAGGGTTTCAGCAGTGCAGATTAAAAAGAACCTAAAACTGCAATTCCATATGTGTCTATTCAGAAGGGTCCCCACATTAAGGCAACGGGGGCTTGCTGCTAGTTGTGATTTTAGCCTAGATGTAATGTAATCTTAACACTTTATACATGTCTGATAGGAGTGAGATATTGCATATTGACTATTCAGGTCCAATTAAGAATGGCCTTCCCAGGACTTGTGACTGCTGCTTTTAGAATTCCCACTTACCTCTTAAATCCTGCTGGATATAAATTCTATTTGTCTTAGTCAGGGCACCAAATTGGGGAAGGCAGACTTAGACTGGATCAAAAATTACAAAGTGCCCAATAGAGTGGTTTAAATTATAAATAGCTGCATATGCAGAACAGGCCTTAAAAAGTTGTTCAGTTAAATGCATTGGAAGGGAGGGAAGATATTCAAGCACATCTTACAGTTTTTCATTTTAATGATGCACCCAGGATTTTAACTTGCATTTCACTTGATAATGTTTTTCGTGGTTTCTTAAATGTTTCCTTCCTCTTGGAAAGCAGCCATGTTTCAGTGGTCTAAAAAAAGTACTTTAATCCCACATGCATTCTTTGGGACTATTATTTCTGAATAAACTTGTATAGGATTGTCCAACTGCTTATTTCTCCAGTTATACTGGGGTGGTTGAGGAGAATTGAGTGCTAGGGGACATACTCTGTTCCTACAACCCACAAGTAACCAATAATAACAACAAAGGCAACAGTAACAGTAACATAGCCACAATAATTTAGCTGGAGGTTGGAACTCTGTTTCCATGTTTAGGTTTACTCTGTCTCTTTACTCATAAATAAGTCACTCCATCTCCAGTGGAGCCTCCTTTCAGGTAAGCAGACCCAGGATTGCAGCCGCACTCTAAAATGCTAAGCGTTTCTAGTCAGATGCAATACCGTCCAGTTCAGTGAGATTTATCCCTAGGTAAATAGGTAAGAATTGTATCCTTAGATAGAACTAAACAAAATAGTTTCGGTTTGGGGGACTTGACTACATGGTAATACATGAATCAGATTGAGTGGACTACAATTATGTTTTCGTATATGTTTCTCTGGAATACTTGAACTCTTCTGTGCAATTACTCCAGCATAATCCTTTGCCTTCTGTGGGCCTACTTTGCTTACGTGATTTATGGATCATTTCAGCTTTGGACTCCTACATATTACACAGCTATTGTATGCTCCTCTGTTCTCTGCCTGCCCAGAAATATTCTTCAGGAAAACAAAGAGAGGTGAGTATAGATTCCAGACAATAAGCTGTTCATTGCTGATAGTTCTTTGACAAAGCCACAAAGAAATAGTTGCTGAGTTTGCTTGAAATTCAAACTGATGACAAACCCAGTTTGGTTTGTTTATTTTTGTTAAGTACAGAAAATGTATCCTGAAAAAGCAAAGGCTTCATAGTGCTTCATATGTTTCAGATCCTTATTCTTTTGTCCTGAGTGTTAATCAAGTCTGAGTAAAGAAAAACGGGGACATTTCCTATAATAAAATATTCTGAGCTGAGTTCGCTCTAATTATATTAACATGGTGGGTTTTTTCAACTGATCAATTTCTTCACATGCTCCTACTCTGAAAGTTTATTAAGAATTAATAAAATAATAAAAAGCATACAGAATTACACATTCCTCTGCCCCTCACAATGCAATCTTCATGGCTCTTCTTTTATATTAACAAATATTTATTGCCACAGTATAATATTGGGTATGGAATAGCTGGCTGATAGTTGGATAGTGAGTATGGCAAAAATATATCAAATCTGAGTCTCTAGCAGGAAAGAAAACTGAGCTGCAATGTTGGTTGGATCATTAGTTTCATATTTCCTGATGTGTAGAAATTCATTAAAAAAAATAAGGGCTTTTACTTCCTTTAAATTTAATAACCTATGAATATTCAATTGGAAAGAATCCCACTGAGAATATAGTGAGATATATACATGCTGTTTGTTGCTTGGTGATAGCTACATCAGTTGGTCTATACGGGTTTATCATCCGTTCATATCACCAATGCAATGCTTATTAGGTACGTGTGAACAGAAACAGAGTAGCTGTGGCCACACGTGCATCTGCACTGCTTTGTGCAAAGCGTTTTGGCAAAATCACTATTTGTGCTGTAATCCATATGATGACCACTGATGCATCCAATATTCATTGAATGCCACCATCTTCAACATGAATTGGGCTTCACTCCTTAGGGTGTAATATGTAAACATTCCAATGGAATAACATCCCTTTCTCCCATTTGAATGATGTCATCTTAGTGATGTCAGCAGGAGATGTGCCTTCACCAGAGCTCTCATGTAGGACAAGTGACGCGTGAGCAAGACTTCTCCCTTTCTCAAATATGTGACTGCCAGCTGGACAAATTAGCTTCCTAAGACAAAAGGTTAGAATAGCTCCCAATCCGGCCTATTTGTCATTCTCTTTGATTCTGCTCCACACTGATTTCCATGACCTGCTCATACTAAAGATAAAGCAAATCCATTTTGCACTGTTTTAGGTGGTCTTGAAATAGGGAGCATGCTCGCTACAAGGATTTGAATGGCTGTAGCTTTGTGGTGGTTTGTACTTCACATCAGCAATGAGATGTTTCTATTTGTTACGCATTTTCTGCAAAAGCATGCCAATTTCTTGAAATGTTTTGATTGTGGGTTGCTTTTTTTTAATAGAAAATGGTGGGCGTTAAGCTTCATAGCTACAGTAGATCTATAGGACTTCATGTTCACTCCTAAGATTTATTTCAGTAGAATTTTAAAGAGATAATTGGAAAGAATTTTTGTGTAAGCATATTTAGAATATAAGGTCTGAATTATATTCCATTTGAAGTATTGATTTCAGGTACATCATCTTAGGGATACCAGTGGATCAGTGTCTACACTATTTTAGATTTGCACTTGAGTGAGTGTTACAGACTTCTCACTTGAGTGAGCATTATAGACTTTATGAATATAAAGAAGTTTGCAGAACTATGAGTATTTAAGCATGTTTGAGTCTATTTGTCAGGGCCACATATTTTGCCATGTAGAGATGCTCACTTCTGGAAACTCTCTTGAAAGTCACTCCCATAGTGAAAATCCCAGTGTGCAAAAAAAGTTATTCTTACACTGAGGTAATCATGGGAATAACTAGTTCATTTTGGATTCTTGATTCACCCCATCTTAGTTATAGGACTGACTTGTAGAAGAGCTCTCACAATTGAAAATAGCAGCACGCATTCTTGCACATAATATAGTCCCATTCAGAAAGAAAAATGCTGAGAATGAGCAGTTTAGAGAAACCATTCTGAAGCATGGCCATCAACATATAAATGGCAATACATTTGGCTGAAACTTTTAAATTGCATCCTGATCCACAATCCAGTTAAAAATATTAGTTGATCCGGTTCCATTGGTTTTTATTAAGTTTGGTATGGTTTTAGTAGCACTAAAGCATCTTAAATCCAGGCAGCCTGGTTTAAGTGGGTTTTGCGGTAGACTTACATATGCTTAGAAATTAAGCACATACTTGAATTCTCAAAGCTCTTCAGAGCAAGCTCATCTTTGTACTGGAACTAATAAAATGATTGAAAGATGACAACCCCTTTATAATAACTACCCTAATTCTATCTCAGCTGCTCAATTTGGACTCCCATCAGGACAAATACAGTCTTTTGGCTATCTGTGATGGCAATTTATCAAGAGCTCAATAACAGTAAGGAACTATTGATTATAATAATTAACCATGAACTGGATGCCATAGTACATTCCTTCAATTTGGTAGACTGCATATTGTATTGACTTGATTTAATCTGTTATATCTTGATCAGGGATGGAGACAAAATTTGTTCATTCTGACTTGCACAAACTGCACATTGTGAATCTGAACAAAATCTTCCCCTTCCAGAATTTGCAAGGCAGTTGGCAACATACCCATTTTTGCTCAAAACCGATAAAAAGAAGAGTGAGTGCCTAAAAGGACAGGGATAGGCAACCAGGTGTCTTGCAGGTGATCTGGACGAACCCCCAAAGCTCTCAGCCATTATGGCCAATGGCAAGAGATTGTGGGAGTTCTAGTATAAATCATTTGGAGGCTGCAGGTTGCCTATGCTTGCCTATGGGGGATGGTTGAATAAAAATGCTTTCTAGAAGTGGAAATGTCTTGGAGAAAGCATATACATCTGGGAAAGTGCATAAGAAATATGTGTATTAGGAGAAATGCACACAAAACGGCACAAGGTGCATTGATGTTCATGCTGTCTTTGTTTTTATTTGGCCCAATTGGAACAGACTGAAATGAATTTATAATCAGGAAAATACTGTAATAAGTATGTTTGAATAAGTTTGTTCACTCCTAATGATGATTTTTCATCTCTCTCTTTTAATGTTCCATTCATATATGTGAGTGTGTCCAAGAAACAGAACCTAGACGTGACACAATGTTGTACCTATCTGTGCCACCCTTCTTTTCCTCTATGCAATGTGCTGCTGCCATTTGATTCTATGGGAAAAAGAAAAGCGTGGCTTCAGAGGGTGGCTGCAGTGGGTGTAAATGTAATCCAGCCCCCCAGCCCCCAGCCCTGCAAACCTGTGATCAGCAACAGGATGCATATAAGGGAGGGCAGTATATATCTTCCAAAGGCATCGATCATTGGAAAAATGCCCCTGCTGTGTCTCCAGTGTAGGCAGTAAAGTGCTGATAGTTAAGGTTGCTGTTTTCTTTCCAAACTACTGATTATGCAGACCTTCTCCATTTCACTCTGATTATTTGTACAAGGTAGTGGATTACTCAGGAGAGGAAGAAATTAATAAATCATTATCCTGATCCAGCCAAGTGCAGTGAAGCACATTAAATTCTGGTGATTTCACCAGCAAAGTTACATATGTGCTTAAATGTTCCCCATCGAAAGCAGCAAGTTTTTAATCGGAAATCCTTTGCTCTGAGTCCTGGGGAATAGAACCCCATTTCCACTAAAAAGACTAGCTCTGCATGCGTATACATAGGATTGCAAAAGAAGCTGTACACTTCTGGCTAAATCATGCCTTAGGATTTTTAGTTAATTATATTTTCTTGATTTTCTACTTTAAGAACTTTTAAAAAAGTTATTAATTTCTCCATGTAATAGCAATTGATTTCTTGTTATGGTAGTTCACCTCCCCTGGATTTTCCTGTTTTAAGTATTGTTACAATATCTTTGAAGAGCTTTCCAAGCCTTGCTCATAGTTGTTTTTTTAATCATTTCAGTTAATTTTAAGGCAAGCAGCACTAAAATGATCTTTTTCCTAAGCATGTCCAAAGAGTGTTTCTAAATTTAGCCAGTCAAACAATGGTTATTAAACCAGATTTTCTTTTTCATTCCTTTCATTTCCTGTTAGGATGTCTGTTAGGTTGGGTCTGAAAATAAACATCTGTGATGAGATAAGAGGAAAAACTCTAGTCTGTGAGTTCATGGGAATCAGTAACGTTACAGCAGACTTATAAAATGATAATGGGTGGATGGGGCCAGGCATTGCTTCAAAAATAATTCCAAAAAGTTGCTCGGGAGCACACAGAACAGTGAACAGAACACCTGACTGCAATTCTTTAAAGCATCCGTGTCTTTTGCCCTCAGCAGCTGCCACTCAATCTGGGGAGAAGAGGGATTCCACAGTCCTGCTGACTTTTTTTTCTTGTGTTCATTTTTCTTTTGCTGAGGCTGCTTGAAGGCTAAGCATGCTGTCATTGGCATAATCCGCTGTTCATCAGGATACTTTATCATCTAGCGGCTGTAGTCCAGAGTTGCATTAAATCATCATGGGGTTTGTATGATTGGGCATTAACGTTGTGTGCAGCGGCTGCCCTAGCTTGTGGACCATAGCTTATTATTGTGGGCATTGTGTGAAACCAGCAATTATGATATGTTCAACAAACTACATGTTAAGCCAATCATGGCTTAGCAAAAATGTCTGTAGCATTTTTTATTTTTTTTATCCGTTCAATCGTGTCTGATTCTTGGAGGCTGCCTGGACAAGTCCCCGCAGTTTTCTTGGCAAAGTATTTAAGAATGTATTGTCGAAGGCTTTCACGGCCGGAGTTTGATGGTTGTTGTGGGTCTTCCAGGCTGTGTGGCCATGTTCTGGAAGTTGTGGTTCCTAACGTTTCGCCAGCATCTGTGGCCAGCATCTTCAGAGGGCAGGAGAGTGCTTCTGTCTGTGCTCCTGCCCTCTGAAGATGCTGGCCACAGATGCTGGCGAAACGTTAGGAACCACAACTTCCAGAACACGGCCACACAGCCCGGAAGACCCACAACAACCATATTTAAGAATGGTTTGCCCTTGCCTCCTTCCTAGGGCTGAGAGAAAATGACTGGCCCAAGGTCACCCAGCTGGCTTTGTGGCTAAGGCGGGACTAGAACTCAGAGTTTCCGGTTTCTAGCCTGATGCCTTTAACTACTGCACCAAACTGGCTCTTTTCCTTCTAAATGCCTGGATGTAATGAATTTACAAGTTTGTAAAGTTCAATATTATGGTGGATCCCACCACATTTTGGATTATTGGGATTTTTTAGAGCTGAAATGCTTTCACAAATTATAATATTTGCCTCTTTTTCTTTACTAATTCTGGAGTTATTGTAGTTAGATACCATGGTGATCTATGCTATTAAAAGAATCTGTGGAGGGCTAACACTATAGTATTTAAAACTGTGGTCAAATGGATTCTCAAAATTCTCCACACAATTTGTGCAAGCAAAGTGTAGGGAAGGGAGTTATTTAGTTCTGCAAAAGCAGGAGGACTTCTCTAACCATTTCTGATGAGTGATGAGAAATTAACTGGTGCACTGCTGCCATATTGGCAGTCCAAGTGCTATTTTGTATATCTTACAATGCCAAGTGGACTTTGAAGAAGTGAAATAGAAAGAGTATCGAAGCTTTTGAAATTTGGTGTTGGGGAAGACTCCTGAGAATACCATGGACAGCCATGATTTCTGGATTTGCTGATTGAAAAAGGTTGAATATGGGAAGAAGTGAACTATGTGATGTAACCTTGATTGGGGAGGAGTGACAGTAAGCATGTTTGTAACTGCTGTAAGGATGATCAGAAGTCGCTACTTTAAATATTTTAAATATGTCTTTTCTTTTTCTTTCCTTATCTACTGCACTTTTTCCTTACCTTTTCTCTTTTTCTTAATTTTGCTTTCTATATTTTTCCACGTTTATCTTTGTTAAAAAAAAAATCTCCTAAAAATCATACTTAAAAGTGAATACCATGGTCAGCCAAAAAAACAAACCAATGGATCATTGGACAAATCAACCCAGAGTTCTCACTCAAGACATAAGTGACCAGGTTCAAATTGTCATTCTTTGGCCCCATTATGTGCAGACCCAGCTCTCTGGTGAAGTCTATAACCCTGGGAAAGGTGTAAGGAAAGAGAAGAAGAGGACGACCAGTAGCAAAGTGGATGGACTTAATTATAGCGATAATGGATGCACCATTAGAAGCACTAAAAGGCCAGGTTGGGAACAGATCCTCCTGGAGAAAATCTATCTACTCTATGTGGTTGCTAAGAGTTGACACTGATATGATGGTACATAATCCATCAACAATGCCAAAAGTCAAGGGCATTCTGAAACATTATTAGGGTTGTGTAGGAATGTGATAACAGGCACCCCCCAAAAAACCTGGCAAGTATTCAGAAGAAAAACCTGCAAAGTGAGCTTAGAAACTTAGTAAAATATTTGTGAAATTTCAGTTCAACTCTAAGAAACTTAAAAGGGATATAGTAGGTAGAATGAAGGTCTGGTGGAATATTTTAGATGTGTTATTTTCTTGTCCTCTGGTTGGCCTCAGAATAAAATGGGGTCACTTTCTCACTTTTCTCATCTTTAATGTATATGTTCCTTTGGAACAGCCTGCCCCCGGAGGTGAGGCAGGCCCCATCGCTCCTGTCCTTCCGGAAGAACCTAAAGACCTGGTTTTGCTGCCTCGCGTGGGATGGGAACAGGAATAGTTCCTCGTGGGGATGGCTGGTGCCATAGAGCCCTTTTAAAGATCATGGTCTGCCTTCTTGGATTTTCTACTTAATTTATAATAATAATTAATTGTATATTGTATTTTTATGTGTTTCTATAACAGAATTTTAATCTCTATGTTTGTAAACTGCCCAGAGTCCCCTTGGGGGAGATGGTGCGGTGATACATACATACATACATACGGAATTTCATTGAGAATGAAGATTATATCATATGCACAATCAGCTAGCAATTTCAAGCCCAAAAACTAAGAAGGAAAAAACCTTCACTGCTCTCTTACTCCCCATGGTTTGGAAAGATGACATGCAGGGGGAAATAAGGCCTTTTCAATTATTTATTTATTTATTTATCCTATTTATACCCCGCCTATCCCCTCCCTACTGGAGGACTCTAGGCGGCTTACAACAACATCAGTACATTTTTTCCAATTATACATCACATATCATTTGTAAATTTACCGCGCGATAGGGAAGAGGGCAGGGAACCGGCTCTTCGGCTGCAGGCACTGGACTACAAGCCCCAACATGCCTCGCTTCTGTGCCGGCTGCTGACGTCCAGGAAGCTGTTCTTTTTCCGGATCCGTCGTCCTCCGCCGTCATCACCGGGATTCCCTAGGTCTTCTTCGGAACGAGGACGACCCTCCGCTGGACGCCGGCAAATTGACCCACGAAGTGGTACCCATTTATCTACTCGCATATGCTTTCGATCCGCTGGGTGGGCGGAAGCTGGAGCTAGTGGCGGGAGCTCACCCCACCCCGCGGTTTCGAACTGCCGACCTTATGGTCGGCAGACTAACGGCTCAGCGGTTTAATCATCTTATTTCTCAAGGAAGATGTACAAGTGCCACTCTCCTTGCATCCCTTTGGGTAAGGGATGGTAAATCCTCTGCTGATGAAATGGCTTCTGTTAGAGAATGGAAATGCTTCTTCCTTGCAGCTTTCAGGGTACGTTCTGCAGGTTGGGGAATCTCTGGAGCAAGGTGTATTTTGTATTTGGGTACGTGGAAGCTTTGTTTTCTTTTAGTAGGGGTGTAAAATCAGAGGAAAGAAGGAAGTCCCAGCAACGGAGCATATTTTCAAGTTTACAATGCTCAATTGTGCCCAATTTGTCTTTTTCTTTTAAAATTCACCCTTTTGGAGAAAGCGTATGAAATAGTACACCATATAGAATTTCACACTGAGAATGAAGAAGGCATAAAATACCTTTTCTTCTGATTTTTCTTCTTCTGAAAATGAAAAATGTGAGAGCAAATACAGCAGGTAAAACACCATCTCATGGAACTTTAAAATAATCAGAACATTCGAGACTTCCGGTGGGAATATGGCTGACTGAACAGCTGTGTCCATGAGCTCTGCAGACAGAACTGACAGCGGAGGCTTTTTTGGGCTCGGGCAGGCTTTTTCCTGAAGCCCAAGAGCGCTTTCATGATCAAGAAAATACTCAGAATCATCCCATCTGTTCCCCAAAACGCCATCTTGCAGCCAGAGAATCGCAAACAGCGTTCGCGATGATCCGGTAAGAGACAACGGGAGACAGGGACATCACCATTTCCACACCACACTGTAGCCTTAAAGAGACATTAGGTCGAGCCACACCATTTCTAAATCACTCAATTTATATATATTTTTAAGTGTATGTACCCTAAGAGAGGCTTTCTACAGCAAGAAGATCTCTTGATGCTTATTGTTATTTCTGGATTAAATTTTTAAAATCTTTTTAATTTTTGGCTTGTTTACCCATTTAAAGATTAAGCAGGACTGAGAATAAATAATTGCCTCCCTGTTGTTATTTTTGTACTGATTTTGAAGGATTTGATATTTTCCTACACGTTGAATTTGTTGTTTTGAATCTCCAGCCTTCTGTTCACTTTCCCTGAGAGCTGCTTGTTATCACACTTTCTCTTGTTTCAATTTCATTCGGAAACTTTCCACCAACCCATTAACCCCTATCTGCGAGAGTCAAGTATCTAGGGGGTGCCATAATCTACTGCCTGAAACATGGAGGATTTCAAGGAGATTTTCTCAGAGTTCCATTGTGAGCTTAAGCAGACCTACAAACAGATTTTGTCAGATTCCTGTCAAGTTATTTCGCAAGATATTTGGGACATTGTGGAAAATATCTGCTTTAAAATGTGTCATCTGGCTGAGAACGTTATGGAAGAAGCTGAAGATTTTGATAAAGATAGAGAGATATTTACTGACAGTGAGACTGAAGTCTTTGCTGAAATGCCAGATGAAGAGTTCATTCTGGTGCTGAAGGGGTTAAAGAAACAGTCTGAATGGCAAATCACAGTGTTGTTTTTCTTAGGGAATGTTATGGGAAAGAAGAAGTCCTGCTCTGTGGGAGGTTCTTTGTTGAGAAGTCTGAGTTTTTAATGGGGGCAGTTGGGCTGTTTGATTTTTGTATGAAAAATGCCTTGTGTGTAATATGGAGATATGTAATTGTCTTGGTATATTTTGAAGTGGGGTAAAATTTTAAGAATGATTAATTGGATTGATAATGAGACTTTTATGATTTCATTTCTCTTTAATTATTTGAATTAAGACTTATTGGACTCTTTTTAAGATTTGTTTGATTTTTAAGATTTATAAGGTATCTATAAGTGTGGAGTCCTTGGTGCTCTCTGAGCCTTGTTGTTTTCTTGTAGACGTTTCATTGCCAGACTAGGCAACATCTTCAGTGCAAAAAGGGAGTGGGACTTGCTCTCTGTTTATATCCCATGGCTTGTCCTGCTTGTGTTGGTGGGGGTGTTGTTCTCTCCTTAGGAGTTCCTTGATTGGGTTGTTGTTTGCTGCTTGGTTGATTGACTGAGTTAATAGTTCCTTGATTAGGGTCTATTGTGTTGTTTGATTGTTCCTCTGGTGCTAATCCTGGTGTTAATCTTTGCATATCTGGGTGATGATTGCTGGCAAGGAGGTGTTCTGGTCTTCTGGCTTTTCTATTGTCTCTTATGAATGGTATGTAAATGTTGTTTACCTCTATGTGTCTGTTGATGGCTGCTTTGTCTGAGTGCCAAGCTTCCAGGAATTCTCTAGCACTTTTGGATTTGGCTTGGTTTAAGATGCTCACAGTTTCCCAGTTGAAAGTATGGTTGAGTCTGTTCATGTGTTGTGAGATTAAGGACTTTTCATCGTGTCTTCTGACTGCTAGTTGGTGTTCATGGATGTGTTCTGCTAGTCTTCTACCTGTCTGTCCTACATAGTGGCTGCTACAGTCCTTACACTGTATGTTGTAGATAACTCCTGTTTTTTCTTCTTGGGCTACTGGGTCTTTTGGGTTACTTAAGATGTTTTGAAGGGTTTTGGTTGGTTTATGTGCTATGGTGATGCCATGTGGTTGTAACAGTCTATTGGTAGTTTCTGAGATGTTTCTGATGTATGGCAGTGTTATCCTTTTCATAGCTTCTGTGGGTTGTGTTGTAGTGGGTTGGATGGTCAGGCACTTTTTGATAAAGTTGAGTGGGTATCCATTTTGCTGGAAGATGCTGTATAGCCGATCTGTTTCCTTTTTCTGGTGTTCTGGGTTGCTGCAGTGTGTTAGTGCTCGTCTGAATAATGTTCTTCCACAGCTCCTCTTGTGGGAGGTTGGGTTGTTGCTTTGGTAATGGAGCACTTGGTTAGTGTGGGTAGATTTCCGGTAGACTTGTGTTTCTAGAATCCCATCATTTCCTCTACTGATGAGGATGTCCAAGAAGGGTAGTGTGTTGTTGTTTTCTTCTTCCCTTGTGAATTTTATTCCATTGAAGATGTTGTTGATGGTTTCATGTGTGTCCTCCAGTGTGTTTCTTCCTAAGGAGAGAACAACACCTCCACCAACACAAGCAGGACAAGCCATGGTATATAAACAGAGATCAAGTCCCACTCCCTTTTCGCACTGAAGATGTTGCCTAGTCTGGCAATGAAATGTCTGCAAGAAAACAACAAGGCTCAGAGAGCACCAAGGACTCCACAGTTCAACCCTGAGCTACAAATATTCTCTTTGATTGGTATCTATAAGTTATAATAATAATTGTTTGGTTTTTAGGTTTAATAGGTTTAAGATTGTTGTAGTATTAACAATTATAAAAGTAGACAATTTATATGTTGTTATAATTTGATTTTTATTATAGTGGACAGAAATATATAGAATAATGGTAGGAAGGAAATAATTAAATAAATGTTGTTTTTTGGGGAGGGAAGTTGATTTAGAGATTTATATACTTCTTTTTTTTCAATATAAGGGGAAGGAGCAATTGCACTTAGTGATTTACATATGTGCTAATGGAATGATTGATAGAAATAATGTGATCTTGGTTTGATAATAGGGTAAGGGATTGATTATGGAAATTGCTGTATATTCTTGTTGTTGAAAGTTGGAAGTCACCTCTTTATGTAATCTTTGAAAATTCTTTTTCTTGTGTTTCACACTTTTTTAGTTTTTTTTGTAATTTTTTTTGCTTTTTTGTAGTTTTTATCTTTGTCTCAAACTTAATAAAATACTTATTAAAAAAATAATCATAACATTTGTTCATTCATTCATTCTTGCTTATTAGCCAGCCTAATTTTGGGGGGATGCTATTCCAAAGAAGCAGGGTTATAAAATGACCTGGCTTTTTCATGTCAGCAGAAGCATCTGCTTAGTAATGGAATAAAGTAACTCTATTGAGGCATTGGATGAACACAATTGATGGTGCCCACCTGCAGTGGGGAGCAGCTGGCCCTTTAAAGAACAAATGGTGTCCAGAGGGAGTCAGCTGAGCCTTGACAGCCAATAGAGCAAAAGAAGCGGGCTCTGTCAGGTTTGGGGTGAGAAGAGTTTTTTTGGGTCTTTAGAGAGTTGGCTGGAGTCATAGATGAGGGGGTAACCTCAGACAAGTTTGGAAATTGAGTTGTTTGGCTGTAGCTGGAATTGTGTTAGGGGTTTTGTGTTTGTTTTATTTCTTTTTAACTGTGTGTTGTGGAACCTTCTCTTCTTTTGGCACCCTTAAGGAAGTTGATTTTGGTTTAAACCCTGGAGTTGACTGGGGGCCTTCTAGCACCCGCCCAGCTTGGCTGAGCGACAGATTCGATTCCCAAAGTTTTGTTTGGTTTCCCTTTCTGTCTTTAGCCAGACCTGGGGTGGGGGTGGGGGTGGGGGTGCAAGGATTTCCCCTTCAATCCTCTCCTGGTTCCCCAGAAGGCTGGTGGGAAAGGGAGAAGCTGGTTGATACCAAAGGATTTGTTGAGGGGCAGCAAAGGGACCTAATGTTCCAGTCACTGCTCATCCCCAGGCGCAGATCACCTCAGAACCAAAGTGCATGTAAAGCAGCTCTGACAAAACAAGTATTAAACCCAGAGCTCGCTTTCTTATGAAACCTTGTCCCTTTCAGCAGAGGTCAGTCATACGTTCAGCAGGAAAGGATAAAACATTACCTAAGGTACATGTAAGTCAAAAGGCTTTACTTTTTTTTTCCACTAGAGGTTTCTTTTCAAAGAAATCTCTGGAAAAGTGGGTTTGTTTCCACACTTCTGATTCATGTTGTAATAAGGAAAAAATATGGTTTGGTTGATCTGAATTTAGCATGAACCCAGTCAATGTGACTGGTAAACCATGCTTTATGGCTTAATATGGTATGCAAACACAGCCAACTAAGGATTATTCAGGAAAGCATGGCTTGGCATTCTGCAAAACTACAACATTTACTGAGAAATACAGATGATTAATACACATTCACTTAAATGGGTGGCAGCCTTATACCTCCCTTTTTCTTATTTTTAATTAGACGGGAGAGCTCTTAAAAAGGATTCTTGTGGACCTACAATTAGATTACCAATGTATTGGATTAAGATGTGATTTTCCACAAGGTTCCTACATTTGGAGATAGAAATATTTTTCATAAGGTAGGAGCTCTGATTTTATTTTCCCTTCCAAGTTCTTACATGTAAATATGGCTTATCTGCTTTACTAAACCAGCTATCTCTATTTGGTACATTTTGTTTTGTGTTAAGATGGGTTTCTTTATGTGTAAGGAGGTTTACTGCAAAGTTGAACATTGAGGGTGTGGCTTGATATCTGGAAAACCATGTTCTCAGGTGAACAGTGCCCATCTATGTCTTTAAGATTTGGTTTCTCAAACATTTCATTTCCTTTTAAAATTTAAAATTCACCAAGTGTCAGAGATTATCGCAGGGCTTTCCAAAGTTTTCCCGCGGCGACACACCAACGGCGGCACACGAGAAAACCAGGAATTGTCGCTGCTGCGGCGGCGCGCAAAAATCCGGAAGTGCTGCTGCTGCGGCAGCACACAAAAACCCAGAAGTGCCACCGCTTTTGTTTTTTGCGCGCCGCCACTGCGGCGCTTTCGGATTTTTGCACGCCACAGCGGTGGCGGTGTCCTTGTGTGCCGTGTGAAAACCCGGAAGCGCTGATGGCCCCCCGCCACCACCGTGTGCGTGGCTATGTGTAGCGGCGGCACACCATCAGCGCTTCCAGGTTTTGACCCGATACACCTGGGCCCTGCAGGCGACACACTTTTATGTCGCGACACACAGTTTGGAAAGCTGTGGATTATCGTGTTGGATTAAAACCATAATAATCTACTTCAAGTCCATTGCCAGCCATAGAAGTTCACTGGGTGATTTTGGGCCAGCCACCATCTCTCAGTCCTACCTGTGGAGAAGGAGGGCTACATATGTCATGCTGAATTACAGGAGGAAATGCAGGATATAAAACCAAGTTGTTGTCATTATCATCATTACCATCATCTATATTGTTACTGTCTTTACTATCAGTATTAATCAGTATTAAGAAATAATATAAGCATGTTACATTTATTCAAAGGCAGACTACTTCCAGAATGTTAAATTTCAAGAATAACATGGATTTCTAATGAGATATCCGTAATGAGATTTCTAAGCTCCAGGTACACTGAAATGTTCAGTTGATCTCAGAACAGCATTACAAGATTGGACCTTGTTGTAGTTAACAATGATTGGCTGGAAAACAGTAGATGAAAGATAAGGCAGTAGGCATCTGTGCTTGTCTGTGCTTCCATCCCCAGGCCTTTGCTCAGGTACGACAAGCGGCCCACCCGGATCCCTCACTTGCTCCCTGCAAGCTGCATTGGGGGGCATCATCTCCGGGCAGGGCTGGCTCACCTTTGCAGAGGGGGGCTCCAGCATGAGGGCATCTGCTCCCCAGCACTCTGAACTTCAGGTGCTCCCTCACCAGCAGTATGGGGTGGCCGGCCACCTCCACCTCCCGCATCCTGCACCGAGGAGGGACGGAGCAAAGGCCAGTCTTCCCAAGAAGCCACGCCCCTCTGATAACCACCTCAGGAGGCAGTCCCCCCAGCCCACGGATTGGGATCAAAGGAAGGGCTGGTGATAAGAGCATGGCCCTGAGTGCTCCTGAGCCCCCCCCCCACTGCTCTGTGAGTGCAGAAGAGCAGAGGACCTGGAGCTTTGCTAGGAGGAAAGGTGGTCACAGGAGTCGCAGCCCAGGATCCCAGACGCAGCCTGGCCACAGCTGCCTCCGGAGAGGATGGCTGATCCCGCCCCAGGCAGGGCTGCGAGAGGCTCGGGCTGCTGTTCCCCAGGAGCACAGCCACCCTTTCCTCCCGGAACCCCAGCAGCCAGGCTCCCCAAACCGGTCCCGCCCCAGGAAGAGGACGGGCTGGATCGCGTGTCCCTGGGGCAGCCCGCGTGGTCCAGGAAGCCTTTGCTCTCCCCTACAATGGGGCCCGTCTGGCCCCACAGAGGCGGCTGCCTGCCCTTGGCTGGCCGGGCGTCATCTGTGCTTGTCTTGTGCTTCCGATACGTGCATGCTTTAGGCTGTAGTCCTGTGAATCCAATTATCTCAACAAAATTATTTTTGTATAATTCTTACATGATTGTAGTCTTGGTTCCAAACAAACTGCTTAATTAACTTGTCCCACTTATTTCAGCAAGGCTTGTCTTTAATTCCACTGTTTTCTGTGGAACTTTAAATGCGCTATGCCCACTTCTCTGCAAGTATGCAGCACTAAAAGTATCCGGCTTTTGAGCTGGCACATATGTAGTTGCTCTGGTTGCCATAATTAAAGTTTGCTGGAGTGAGTCCTGGGTTAAACATCACATAACCAAGGGTAGCCATGAGAGGGATATTCTCTAACCAAGCACAAAAAAAAAAAGCCTTAATTTTATTTTACTCTCTCCAGGAAAAGAATTCTCGATGAAGATAATAATGTAAGCCCCAATTTACCAGCAGATATAAATCATAACAAATTCTGTGTGCACAAATAGCAGCGAGTCTACTTCTTGCACTAAACACCTAGACACATTTTCTTCCCCCTCTCCTGCCCCAATCCAGGACCTGAGTGTCCATCTCTTTGGAAAGTGATCAGATTCATATTCCCTTCATGCTCATAAGAGGGCATGGATGTCTGTCAGGCTCAGCTTCTAAGTGGAACTTGAGTGGAAATTGCATGCAGGGTGAGTGCATGTCAGAGAGGCCCTGGATGCTGTCTACCCATATAGTTTTGTCACTGTGGCTATGCAACCAGAGCCATTACTGTAAATCCTCATTTTGTGGATGGGAAGGTGATCTGAGTTGACATGGCTAAAAGTGTAAATTGCAATCTCTGTGATTCTACTTCCTATACAAACAGAAGCCTGCTGACTTCCAGGGCACTGGGATTATAAAAGCCATCTGGAGGATGCATAAATCCTGTTGTTATGTGAAATACCAACCAAAAACTGGTGAGCCTCAAAGAGGAAGCAGGAAGTATGTAGGAAATAGCTGTCATCCCATGACATGCTAGCCAATCACATTTTAGCCAGACTTGGTGGTTACTTGACTTCCGGTGAGGACGGACAGCGGCTGGGGCGAAATAGAAGAAGCTCCGTAAAGAAAATTAAATACCCTGCGGAACCAAGCCTGCTTTACGAAATTTAAAAAGTAAAAAGCGGCAGCAGAAAGAGCGGAGAATTTGGCTCTTTTCAAAAAAAAAAAGGGGGTTCTGGGGTCATGCAAGCCCAGAATGGTGACTTAATAGTTCAGTTAATCATGAGGGGGCGTGGTGGCTCAGCGGGTAAGATGCCAGGCTTGTTGATTGGAAGATCGCAAGTTCGGAGGTTCAAATCCCTAGCCCCGCGTGACGGAGTGAGCTCCCGCACTCGCCCCAGCTCTTGCCAGCCTAAAAATTCGAAAGCATGTAAATGCAAGTAGATGAATAGGTACCACTTCGGTGGGAAGGTAACAGGGTTCCGTGCGCGTCATGCCGGCCACATGACCGTGGAAGCATCTTTGGACAATGCTGGCTCTTCGGCTAACAAACAGAGATGAGCACCGGCCCCTAGAGTCGGATACGACTGCACAACTGTGCGGGGGGAATCTTTACCTTTACTAACCATGGGTAAGTGTGGTGGGTGAAAAGCCCAGTGTCTTTTCCTGATACATTTCTAGCCAGAACTGTTTTCTACTCCCTTAAAGCTTCTTGATGGCAACATCACTTTCCTGCTGTAATTTAGATAGAGCCATGATTTAGATGGGAGCTTTGGCATGGGAGCTCTAAATCAGAACACAGCACGGGGAGGAAGGGTTAAATGTGCCCCAGCATCTCTACTAGCTGCTGGAATGGGAGGTAAATTAATGTCACTTGGATTTTTAAACAAATTCTCTTTCTAAATTACTATACAGAGTGAAACACAGTTTTCTGTTGGTCAGTATACTTTTTCAAACATTGCAATCAGGTTCTTAAAGTGGGTACTATAATGTTAGGGGAAATTACCTACAAAACTAAATGCCAATTATTCATGTATGTTTCTTAATCACTGACTATTTAGACCAGGGTTTCTCAACCCTGGGGTTCCGCGAGAGGTCATTAGGGGTTCCCTAGGAGATCACAATTTATTTAAAAAATTATTTCAAATTCAGGCAACTTCACATTAAAGAGGTAAGTTTCATTCTTTATTTTTAGTTTAAGAACACTGTTAATGCATATATACAGGCCTATGCATGAAACAAATATTATAATTTTGTAACTTCTGGCCTATATTTGAGCCTGAATGTGCAGGGGTTCCCCGAGGCATGAAAAATATTTCAAGGGTTCCTCCAGGGCCAAAAAGAGAAAGGCTGATTTAGATATTGCATGGCACAGATGTATGATTGAAAAATGCAAAACAGAGACCAGACAGGACTTAGACTGCTTTGCCTATTCTTTCCTAAAACAGAACCTTACATTATACTTGAAAAAAATGTTTCCTGTTTTAAAACAAACCAGGGTAAGTTATTTTCTGTCAACTGAGTCAACATTTAATGGTACACAGAGTCATTGAAATTAATGTATCCGAATTTTGTTATAATTTAAAGCCCCTTGATTTCCTTGAGTAAGTATGATGCAATCTGAATCCAACCATCTTACAAAATATTTTTTGCATCTTTTGAGGTTCCCCGCCTTTTGGTATTCTGATCTACAAAGATAAAGGGGAAGGTTGCAATGATACTGTGCAGATTTGAAGCTGGGCAACTAAAATAAATTACCATAAGCCAAGACCCAGGCTTAGCAGGAGGCAGAAGTTATTGGAGCCATGCTGGGAAACTTGTTTTCAAAATGAGATAGCAGCACTGTATCCATGACATACTGATTATTCTAAATGTGCAACAACAGTTATTCTGACTATATGCTTATATGGTTCTTTTAATTTTTAATCCATAAGTAGTTACAAGCAGTCTCTTCCAAAACTTCTGGATTTAGGAAGGTGGAGCTTCCAAATCAGAAGGCTTGAATGAATTCCTGGTGACTTGAAGAGTTGTTATTTAGATATTAAATAAAAGATTTCACTGCAGTGCATTGAAAGTGATTTGGAAGCCCGCAGCAAGTGAGGCAGAAGATTAAAAAGAAAGATCACGGATTATTATGTTCATTTCTCAGGTTCAGTGACCTGTGTAATTTAAGGCTTCCAAGGCCTTCAGCAAAGTTATTGGCAAATTATCCCTGAGGGTGCTTTGTTTATGATTTCTTGTACAATAAATGATTTTTTACCTAGATGAAAGAAATCAGATAATGATGACTTTATCTTGCATAGGTTGTGCTCCTCTGAATGGAAGTGGTTTATCTTCAGAGAGTATGTCTATGAAGGTTCTCAGTCATCCAGGTGGAATTGTCTGTAGCTTGAATCATGTCAACTGGATTTCTATTTTCTTAGTGGAAACGTTTCGCTCCTTATCCAAGGAGCTTCTTCAGTCTGAGCAAAGTTGGTAAGGGAATCCTAAATATGTTCCTAGGTAGCTGTGTGACCTTACACCTGGGGCTAGGTCATGGTTATATTGAGATGTAATTTTTAAGTCCTTTTATCATCTAATGGAGGGTCGTTAAAATCACCATGCTGCTGTTGAGCTTCTGAAATGGTCTTAATCTTCCTAGGCACAGAAGACAACACGGGGAGGAAGATGGGGGAGAGTTTGTGCCTGAGGCCCCCACCTATTCCTTGAATAGAGGTGGGGGCCTCAGGCACAAACTCTCCCCCATCTTCCTCCCCGTGTTGTCTTCTGTGCCTAGGAAGATTAAGACCATTTCAGAAGCTCAACAGCAGCATGGTGATTTTAACGACCCTCCATTAGATGATAAAAGGACTTAAAAATTACATCTCAATATAACCATGACCTAGCCCCAGGTGTAAGGTCACACAGCTACCTAGGAACATATTTAGGATTCCCTTACCAACTTTGCTCAGACTGAAGAAGCTCCTTGGATAAGGAGCGAAACGTTTCCACTAAGAAAATAGAAATCCAGTTGACATGATTCAAGCTACAGATTTATCTTCAGAGAGGAATACTGTATTGCATTCTAGATGGGTCCAAAGGTATATGGGATGCGCCAGTGTATGGAGGCTTCCCCGTTCTTCATAGCAGGGATAAACAACATTTTAGCCATAGAGAGATACTCTTTTTGTCCTTTTTTCACCCAGACAAGGCTGAAGTGAGTGGGATCCATGATTTCCTGGAGTGGGGTGGGAGCTTCGGCTAGGGAAGGACATTAACGGTTATCTTAATGTTTTAAATCCATTTGAAGGCTTAATACATTACAAGAGCCCTGAAAACAACTGTGACACAATTGCAGCAAAGGAGAATAAGAGTTTCCACAGTATAAGTAGCTGTTCTATGTTTTTGTGCATCCTGAGTCCACGTCTGGTTTTGGGACTGAAGAACATAGGGATGACCATGGAGTGAAGGGAGAGCTGTGTGAATTACTGAAACTTTCCCATTGGACACTGCAACCATCTGCCCCTTTTTCTAAGCATTCCTTTTCCCTAACAACTTTTTGTTTTTATTTTATTTTATTTGGGAGTGTGTAAGGCAGCTGCTTAGGACCTATGTTAAGTTGATAATACTTGACATCTGCACTGTGTCCTAATGCTCAAAACACCCCTGTATATCTTGCCTTACTGCAATCTTCCAACTACCCTATGGGTAAGTCAGCATTATCCCTCATATTGCAGATGGGAGGGAGGAAGAGATTAAGACTGAGAGGAAATAATTGATTGCCTGAAGCCACCCAGCAAAATTAATAACAATTTTAAAACTCCTACTCGGAGCTATCTTTCTGCTGGAGTTTGTGGACCAGCAACCTGGATTAAATGAGATACCTATCATACAATTGTATAATTTGGCTTTTTGATCCAATGTGGTTGGAGGCCACAACAGGCTGGAAAGCATTGTAGCCTCACATCCCAGGGTCCTGTTCTGCTATGGTTCCCCCACATTTGCAACTTTTTAAAAGCCATTTGCAGCGTTGCAAAAATTATTTGTTAGATTTCTGCCCTGGCTTTTGGGCAGGGACCCATGGCAACATACATGATGCTTCTTCCTCCCATTTTCCTCCACAACTACCTTATGAGGAATGTGGGGCTGAGAAAGCATGCCTGGCCTAAAGTCATCCAATGGGGATGGAAGCAGCCCAACCCCTGAATCCTCCACCATGCTGTTTCTCCATGAGTAGTAGGCTTCTTGTATAGACTGCTGCACTAGCTCATGTTGGGAATTTTCCCTGAGATTCTATTTTATTCAGTGTAAATCCCACTGAATTCAATAGAACCTCTTCCCAAATAAGCATGGAATGTTCTGCTACTCTAAAAGAGTAACCCTAACCTTAACTTCCTCTTTTTGGAATTTCATTTTAGAACCTTTGTCAGATGATAATTTCCAATTTCTCAAACAAAACCAACTTTAGAATTTAATTGGTATGATGTTTTTCCCTTGCAGGGATACCCTGAGGGGCTTAGAGAGTATTTTAAAAACCTTTATTATTGTTGAGCATTTATTATAGAGAGCATCTGAGAGCTTCTTCTCTTCTTGCGATGTTCCCGCCCAGTCAGAAAACACTCATTAGCACAAGACAAGCTGGGGCAGTTATTCCCTGCTACCAATTCTAATCCCAGGAGACTCTCTGCTACCTTCCCTTCTCTTTGTCTTCTTTTTATTTGAACTAGAGACTGAGATGCAATCATCCTCCCTTTTTATTTTCTAAGAATGTTCAAGGAGCCCAGAGGTATTATAAGAAATTAAGAGGCATGCCAACTGCTGATTTATTATTTGTTTTTGAAATTAAAAAAGCCAGGAGGACCAAGGAGCTGGCAGGCAGGCACCAAGTGAAGTGTCAAGAGGTACACTTTGGTCCACAGGAAGTCAGCTGCCCATCCTTGCTTCAAATTGCTATTGCCTGGAAGAATAAACTAAAAGAAGGGCTATTACAATTGCTAATGAATTATTTTATGGTAATAATACAACACATTCATTAACCAAAGCCGTGCAACCTGTTTTTCAGAAAAGCTGTTCTTTCATAACAGCAGTAACCAAATAAGATCAGACTTTTTCTCAAGCTTTGCCAAAGAGCTCAATATTCAGAACTTACTGATTGAGATTTCCATGAATCTTGTCATGAAAGAGCCAGTTTGGTCTAGTGGTTAAGGCACCAGGCTAGAAAGCAGGAGACGATGAGTTCTAGTCCCACCTTAGGCATGAAAGCCGGCTGGGTGACCTTGGGCCAGTCCCTGTCTCTCAGCCCAACTCACCTCACAGGGTTGTTGTGGAGAAAATAGGAGGAGGAAGGAGTACTAGGTATGTTCCCCACCTTGAGTTATTTATAAAAATAATAAAGGAGGGATTAAAAAAAATCTTTAAAAAATGACCCTGGTATAGTGACAGAGAAGGCTTCCAAATTCAGCAGTCCTTTTAAAGAACTTGCATCATTTTGATTAGAATGATGCTTTTTGGATTCTATATTACTTCTGACTTAACATTTTTCTCATAGGACTGCATATGTTATAAATTGTCCTAGAGTTGGCTACTTATTTATTTATTTATTTATAAAATTTATATCACCGCCCATCTCCCTCCACCCACAACTCCACTTCATCTGCAGTTCAATACCATGCCATATAACCAGTCCTGACAGTCCTCAGGAATGTATTCTTGGGAAACCAACGTTGTCCTCTAAATAATAATGACGGACCCAAAAGCAGAATGGCAACCAGTGCAGCAGCCATACCATTGGTGTCACACTGCTAAATCGGCACCTTTTGGTTAGCAGATAGGCCTCCATGTTCTGGATCAATTGTAACTTTCAGCTCACTTTTCAAGGAAGCTCCATACAGAGTCATTTAACTGGGAAGTGATATGAGGGTGTGAGTCATTATTGTCAGGGACTTCCAGTTGGAAAGGCCCACAATTGGTGTTCCAGCTGAAGCTGAGCAAAGGCTTGTCTGGCCATTGCCTCCATCTGCTGCTCTAACAGTCCAGGAGGACCCCTCAAGTCACAGGCCTGATTCTTCATGGAGAGTGGGACTCCATCTAGAGTCAAACCTGAAACCATAATCAAGCCAGTTCAGTCACCAAAAATAAGCATCATGCAGGGATTTAAATCTGATTTTGTTTTGATCCATCAATGTCCTCGCACCTCTCAAGCACAAGGTCACTCCTGGTCGGGCCTGGGGTGCAATGTACAGTTTTATGTAAATAACTTGTAGTACCTCATATTAGAGCAGCTATGGCCAAACTGATCTTTTCCTGTGTATACTGACCCCTATCTAGGAGCAGAACCACTAAAAAACAATGCCTCCTATCCCCAACTCTCACAGACAGCCTAGAAGGATACCATAATCAATGGTACTGAACCCTGCTGAGAGATCTAATAGCATCATGATTGATATTGCTGGTAGCCCTACATGACAGAGGCAGAAAGTGACAAAAGTGCTACTGCAACCACAGCATTTTCTGCTGGCAACTTGGTTTCCTGGTCCATGTGTGTACAAAAATGTTGCAGAGACCATTCATTCCTTTTCTTACACAATGGTAAATGCTTACACTTCTTAGCAGAGAGAACTAAAGACATTTGTTTTGGTTGACAGATTCTCCTACACAAACTCACTTAATGAATGGAAGCTGCTCAGTATCATACAGTTCTCATTCAGTATTATGGAAACTGTGCAAGGAAATTTTACAGTGGACTGTATTCATGAGATATCACACTTAATCATACATGCTAAGAAGATCTGTCTGCAGGTTCCTAGTGTGCCTCATTTGATTGTTTCAATGTTTGGGTGTTCACCTGAATGTACCTCCAGCGGAAAATGTGGTCAATCAATGTTGCATTTCTTTGAATGAGATTCACACTGTCCTGCAGTTTCACATGTACAGCCACACTGTTGTACATGTACTCATATGTGAAGATCTATGTTGATTATATGTAATTTGAATGTATTCCTAGAAGTTAATGCAATCTGTAGCTAATAGCTTTAAAACATTAGATGCTGTCTCATGTTCAACCTTTGGTTCATCTTGTTGGAGTCTGGAAGCTTAGAAAAAAGCACTCCAAGCAGCTAACAACAATCTTGCAGAGTAGAAGCGCCCAGAAAAGACTTGCACATACAGCTTAATTAACATTCAGAAGTAAAACAGTCTTCACCCTTTAGTTAGTTGAAGAAAAGTAAATATAGCTTACATTTTATTCAGTAGATCTTGGTTACAAGCAGTTTCATGGTAGAAAAGCTTAATAATCCCCGGTCTGCATGCAAGCGAGATGTTTCGGACGAGACCCACATAGCCATGTGGCCCTCCTGTGTGCACGTGTGCTTAGGAAAAATGGAAGATGGAGAATGGCCCCGAAAGACCCAAGAAGGAGCAGGAAACAGGAAGTCAGGTGACCCAGGCACCTCCCACAAGCACAGTAGAAAAGTCCTCCCCTATGCTTGTGAGTCAATGCTGAGTTGACTTCCGATAATCCTAACACATCTGTCCCAATATTACTAACACTGATTAGCAGCAGTTTTCCAGATTTTATGTAGGAGTTTTTCAACCTTATCTGGAGATTGGAAACTTATGTATACAAACTATGAATGTGCTGTGCCAATGACCCTTCCAGAGAGTGGCTGGAAATACAGTTAACTCCTACTCAGTGTGATGATTCATCTCTTCAACAAATGAACCTTATGTATTAAGTGTTTCCCACACTGTACCACCACAGATCAATATTCCACACAGACTATGAGCCACTATTGTCTCATTGGTGCTACCAAGAGTTTAATTTTAACTAGTACCTGCTTTTATAGTGTAGCAAATGTGAATACAAAAGATATATGATTATACTGGTTTCAAGCATCATGAATGTAGTTTCTTGGTAATAATTGAATCTTGCAAGGCAGCAAAAGATTTTTGAAAGATGGACCTGGAAGAGAGAAGATCACAGACAAGATGATATTGGGGTATCAGTGGTGCTGTTAGGATTGGATATTGAGGCCCAAGCAATGTTCCTGAAAACAGTGGGTGATGGGGCAATAGCAAACACATGCAAAGATATAAGGGGGCTAGAGGGAAAAATACATCCATTTAGTCTTTCTGGTAGCAACAGTCTTTGCCCAGCTATACTGACAAAATGGTTTAGGAGAAGAAGACAGTCATGCAGATTCAAACAAGCAGGGAACATGACTACAGATGTGATACTTAGCTGACAAGAACCATCAAGAACTCAGATGTCTTTTTTAATATTTGGAAGTATAGAGTTGATTCTCAACCTTCTCTCATTTCAGTTTTAAACAATCCTGTTCATTTTAGTTTGCTTCTCAATAACATTCATGGTGATACCAGATTAAGACTTTAAATACTGCTGGAATATGTACCAAATGTCTTGGCCCAATACAGCTTTATAACTTGAAGTAATTCAATTTCTTTCTGTAGTCATAGGTGCCAAGCCATTGTTATTGAAGTTAACACTGACTCCTGAGGTTAGTGAAGGTGCAAACTATCAAAAGACAGAATGCATGCTCCCCCAATGACAAATTGTAACAGTCCAATATCTTTTAAAGATTTTTCCCCTCTGAATGGTCCTTAGTTGGAGAGATCCTTACTACAACAATATCTATTGAAAACCCACCTGTAGAATAGGATGGATTGGCACCTTTTTACTGTATCATCATCATCATCATCATCATCATCATCATCATCATCATCTAATATTTCTATGCCACTCGACCCCCAACAACTCAGGGCAATGTATGCAGAAAAAATGGGATTCAAAAAAGCACAATAGTAAGCAATGTACATTGTAATGGCACTGTTCAGCAGGGGTAGACACCAAATCTAATATCCTCCAAATGCTCCAAAAACTTCCCACAGAAGTTTTGACTTCTTAATGGCAACTCATTAGGGAGGAGGTAGTTCTTATGTATGACAGCAAGCTGTTTCATAGGAGGGGGGAGAAAGCCCTGCTATGGTATCTCTGCAGATGGAACTCTTTTGGAGATGAGATCATCAGCAGGGCCTCTCTCCCAGATCTTACTGGATGGGCAGTCTCTGAGATAACCAGGCCCTGAGCCATGCAGGGTTTCAAAGGTGATAACCAGCATCTTGAATTATACCCAGAAGTAGACTGGCAGCCACTGTAGCTCCTGTAGAAGAGGTGTTATGTGGGCAAGTCTTGAAGTACCCATTACTCCCTGGGTCAGTGCATGTAGAACCAGTTTAAGCTTCCAGATGGTCTTTAAGAGAAGCTCCATGTAGTTCTATTGTGAGGTGATGTGGGCTTGAGTGACCATGCACAACTTATATATTTATGACTAACACTGTTCTTGGCTGCATTATGAGCAGCATCATATCAAATAATGTGAAGTCTTTATTCTACTCTACCCAGCACCGGGGAGACCACTCCCAAAGCACTGTGTATGATTCTGGGTACCACATTTCCAGAAAGATATGGTCAGGTTAGAGAAGGTTCAGGAGGGTGATAAAGATGATACAGAGACTTGAGGAAATTCTCCCTGAGGATAGGTTGAAGGAACATGGACTGTTCAGTCTGAACAGAAGAAAACTTAGGGGAAACAGGATAGCCATGTTCAGATACATACAGGGAGCTACAGGGAAGACAGTCAAGAACTATGTTCCATGGTCACAAAAAAGAAGGACTTGAAATAAGAGGTATAAATGCAGCTACCTAAATTTCATTCAGATATAAGGAAAACGTGCCTGATAGTAGGAAAGGAAAGGTTCCCCTGTGCAAGCACCGAATCATGTGACCCCTGGGGAGACGCCACTTTCGCGACGTTTTCCTGGCAGACTATAGAGCGGGGTGGTTTGCCACTGCCTTCCCCAGTCGTAATTACCTTTCCCACAGCAAGCTGGGTACTCATTTTACCAACCTCGGAAGGATGGAAGGCTGAGTCGACCTGAGCCGGCTACCTGAGAACCAGCTTCCGCTGGGATTGAACTCAGGTCGTGGGGAGAGAGCCTGATAGTAAGATCTATACAAAAGTGGAACAGCTTACCTGAGGAGGTTGTGGATTCTCCAACTCTGACAGTTTTTAAGAACAGTCTGGACAGCCACCTCTGATGGATGGGTTAACTTATTTTTCTGCACACAGATGATTTTTGTGATCTGTTCCAAGTCTACAATTCTATGAGCCTATGTTTTAAAGAATAAACTCTGCAGATATTATTTATAAAAGTGACTGAGCATATCATGTCAATTATCTCACATTGTCTTTCCTCTTTCTTTTCTTTGTCTCACAATCAGTATAAATTGTACTTTTGCTTCTATGTGAATCCTACCTGAAATACTCAGATGCATAAAGAATTTGCCTAACCATACAGGAATCCTATTATTTATCCCAAGGTTTTTATGCATTAAGTTATGTAATAATCAGACACAGTGATTTAACTATGGATGCTTCTTTAGAGCATTGTTGGAAAAGAATGTCCAATCCCAGTCATGATGCACCTAAGTTAACTTGAATTAGGGAGCCCATTTATATTTTCACAAAGTTAAGTTTGATTGACATCAGTGAGGTTTTCTCCCAGAATTACAGCCTTTATAATAATAGACTGTTACAACCACACGGCACCACTGTAGCACACAAACCAACCAAAACCCTTCAGAACTTCATAAGTAACCCAAAAGGCCCAGTAGCCCAAGAAGAAAAAACAGGAGTTTTGTATATTATCTACAACATACAGTGTAAGGACTGTAACAGCCACTATGTAGGACAGACCGGTAGAAGACTAGCAGAACGCATCCACAAACACCAACTAGCAGTCAGAAGACATGATGAAAACTCCTTAATCTCACAACACATGGACAGACTCAACCATACTTTCAACTGGGAAACTGTGAGCATCCTAAACCAAGCCAATTCCAAAAATGCTAGAGAATTCCTAGAAGCTTGGCACTCAGACAAAGCAGCCATCAACAGACACATAGAGGTAAACAACATTTACATACCATTCATAAGAGACAATAGAAAAGCCAAAAGACCAGAACACCTCCTTGCCAGCAATCATCACCCAGATATGCAAAGATTAACACCAGGATTAGCACCAGAGGAACAATCAAACAGCACAATATACCCTAATCAAGGAACTATTAACTCAGTCAATCAACCAAGCAGCAAACAACAGCCCAATCAAGGAACTACCAAGGAGAGAACAACACCCCCACCAACACAAGCAGGACAAGTCATGGGATATAAACAGAGAGCAAGTCCCACTCCCTTTTCGCACTGAAGATGTTGCCTAGCCTGGCAATGAAACGTCTGCAAGAAAATAACAAGGTTCAGAGAGCACCAAGGACTCCACATTACAGCCTTTCTCTATATTGGGTTCCAGTCTTCAAGCCTTATGGTAGGGAACAAATTTCCTTTCCCTGAATTAATGATGTGGAGAAAAATGAGATTCAAAAGGACTTGTTCCAAATCCTTATTTTCTGTAAAGGGAATTAACAGAAAAAAAATATTGGAATCCAAGCCCAGGTTTTTGTAGCATCTTTGTATAACAGCTGTATGATGGCCAAGGATCCAATTACTTTTTCTGTTTTAAAGCAGAAGATCACTAAGCAGGAAGAAGCACACTGCCTAGGAGCATTTCCTCATGTGGAGTGATACACTTGCTCTTGACGTGTTCTCCTTTGAGCCCATTGTGAGATTGGATGGTGGTCTGTCCCTGTGATGCCCATGCTACTCCAGGCAACTTAGGAAGGATCTAAATGGTTTGCATTCAGCTGGAGGGATGCAGCAAGTAAACCTGGCCACCCAGCGATGCCCATGGATGTACTTATCAATTACTGACTGTATTCCTGCTAAAGAGTAGTTCCAAAGTACATTCTGTAATAGCAGAGTGCACATGTTACACATTGGTGTAACCTAGAGGGAGGGCTCCATTATTGGCATAAATTGTGTATGCAATTTTATCCTTATTTGCTATCTCAAATGTGCACTACATTTTCCCTTAGAAAATTACCATATAAATGGTCACTTAGAACAATAAGCTGCTATTGCAGATAGAAAGGGAAAAAATTGCATCAACTAACCAAGTTGCCACAATATGGCTGAGGCAATCAGCAGCCGTTATTATCGTTCACACTGCCTACTTAGCAACAGCTGTTGTTTAATAACAAACCACTCTAAAGCAATACAGTAACAGCTCTGAAATTTTTCACAGCGTAAATGCAAGATACCAGTTTATTAAAATTCTCGTATTATTGTATGACAAATCTTTTCCTTGTTGCTGGGTTCAAGAGCTGTTACCTGGTCGATTTATTCCAAAGGTTGGAATTACTCTAGCACAAGCTGTGGCAATTTTAATCTGCCTCTTCCCCAGATATGTAAGAGCAGAAATATTGTTCATGATGGGGCCAAGAGGAAAGTTTAGGTATGTTAGGCACCAGGGAACTTTTTAGGGTAAGCCGAACCCATACAAGAATGTTGGTCTCCACTTAAACCCAAAAGGAACTGGGCTGCTGGACCACAGCATCAGAAAAGGGACAGAGCAGCTTTGAAACTGATCTTTGGAGGAAAACCAAGGGAGCAGCATCTGGCTCAGAAGGGTACAGCTGTATAAGAGGTAGTGCCAACCGTGGGAATGGGTTAGTGGATGGACATGACAGTCAGGAGATGAAGAGGCAAGAAGGCTAATGCCAACAGCACAAGCGTTTCGGTATCAATGCTTGAAGTCTCTGAGAATGATGGAAAGATTAGAGCATTTGGATACAAACAACATGGATATAGAGTCTATAATAGAAACTTGGTGGAGTGGAGAGAATTGGTAGGATATGGAGTTGAAGGGCACAAAGTGGAAAGTGTTGCTCAAGCTCAAGGAGGATATACTTATTCATAATACTTATAAGTATTATGTACTTATTCTATCTATCTATTTATTGTTTTATTGTAATTTTATGTATAGATTTTAACTATTGTTATCCTGTAAACCACCCAGAGTCCCCTATTCAGGAGATGGGCGGGGATAAATTTAAATAATAAAATAAATAAAATATAAAAAACAGCACACTAGCAAAGATTAGAAGACTGGATTCTCCACAGAGCTCCTATGGGTGGCATCATCTGGCCCCAAATGTGAATTTGCTTTAGGGAAATGTTATTGTTCATCTGAACAAAATGCTAAGGGTAATCTTGAGATTATGTTAGAAATCAAGGAGGCTTGCAATGGCAACATTGTTGTAATAATGGGGGACTTTAATTACCGTTACTATAGCCTGAATACATTCATGCCAGGGCATGATGAAGAAACCACAGTCCAAAACCCCTTCTATGGCTGTGCTATAGAAGAATCAGATTTAATCCTAAATGGTGACTCTGTTCAGATGCATTGTGGAACTGAGAGCAAACAGTGAACTTAACGCACACGTGCGAGTCAGAAAACATTGGCTGGGTCCAACACAGTCACATTTGATGACTTCTCAAAAATGAGAGGACTGGTTAAAAAGGGACTGAAAAAGAGGAGCACAAACTCTGGCAAAAAAGTGTGAGGTGATAAAAAAAATTGGGAAAGAAAGAATTTGAGGAGTATATGGTTAAAAGCATTAAGGGGAAAAATAAGAACTTCTTCTAAATATATTTGAAGCAGAAAACTGGCCGAGGAAGTGATTGAGCTGTTAGACATCAAAGGAATGAAAGGAATTCTCAAGGAGGACAGGGAAACTGCAAAGAAAATGAATGAATTCTTTGAATTATCTTTACTACAGAAGATATAGGACACATACCTGGGCCTGTACTGCTTCCTCATGAGGGGAATCTGAATAATTAAAGTAAATTGGGGAAAGAAGAAATAATATTCTAGGACATATTGAGAAACTATACAGTAACAAATTACCAGATCCTGATGACATCCACCTAAGAGTTCTTTAAAAACTCAAAAGTGCAATTGCTGACCTCCCATCAGAAACATCTATCTTGTTCTTCAAATAAGGCTCAGTATCAGAGAACTGGAATAGCCAATATGCCAGTTATTTTTGAAAAAGGATGTAGGGGAGATCTGGGGAATCATAGGGCAGCTTAATGTCTCTCTTGGACAAATTAGTGGAAACAATAATCAAAGAAAAAAAATAACTAAGCACACCAAGGAAGAGAAAACCAACATGGCTTCTGCAAAGATAAATCCTGCCTCAACTTTTAAAATGTTGTGCATCAACAGGCATGGGGATAGATGTAATCCTGTCAGTACAATGTACTGAGATTTAACAGTCTGACAAAGTTCCTCTTGAGGAAATTTAATTGTCATGGGATAAGAGGAGCTATTCTTTTAAAGACTGCTAACTCTGAAAGCAAATAAAAGAAATAAATGGGTGGTTTTCTCACTGGACAGAGGTAAATGGGATCCTTGAAGGATCTGTCTTGGGGCTAGTACTTTTAAACATTAATGATCTTGACTTGGGGTAAGCAGTATACTGATTACGTTTGTGGATGATGCCAAACTATTCAGCATGATGAAAACCAAAAGTAATTGTGAAAGCTCCAGAAGGGTCTCTTTAAACTGAATGAATAATTACCCAAATGAAAAATGCAGTAGAATTCAAATAAGTGTAAAGTGGTGCATTAGGGGGCAACTTCTCCCACCCAAACTTCCCATGAAAAAGGATACAGCAGAACTGGAAAAAGTGCAGAAGAGAGTAATGAAAGTGATCAGAGGATTCAAACATTTCCTTATGAGAAAAGGCTAGAATGCTTTGGACTCTTTGGCTTATAAAGGAGGCATCTGGTTGGGGGATGAAACATAATCATGGTGTATAAAAATCATGCATGGTGTGGAAAAAGCAAATGCTAGGACTAGGACTCATCCAATGAAACTCCCCTTAGAACCAAAAAAGAAAGTAATTCTTCACACAACACATAGTTAACTTGTAGAACTCATTATCATAAGATCTGGTGATGGTTACTAATCCTATGTCTTTAAAAGGGGACTAGATTAATTTATGGGGGAGAGGCAAGTCATGAGGCAAGTCCAGGAGAAGTGCATTGAGCAGAACAAGCCTCTTTCTTTTGTCTTTATTGACCTGACAAAGGCATTTGACACTGTAAACAGGGAGGCTCTCTGGACCCTCCTGAGATGTTATAGATGCCCAAGGAAATCTGTGAAGTTGATTCAGCTACTCCATGATGGAATAACAGGACAGTTCATTTACAATGGTGATACATCAGCTGCATTTGCCATTTCCAATGGGGTGAAGCAGGGCTGTGTGCTAGCCCCAGTCCTGTTCAATCTGTTCTTCACTTGCATGTTGACATGTGCTGTCCAAGGTCTGAAGGAGGGAGTGTACATCAGGTACTGATTGGCACTGAGTCATTTTAACCATGGCTTGTTGAATGAGCCATAATAGCCTGTTCTTGTAATATGTTAAACCATTGTTTACAAACCACACATCATGTAATTCACACATCATGCTAAGCCAAAACTAAACAGATCATGTTATGGCTCATTGTAATATGTAATAAAAGCACTGAGTTCTAACAGCTCCAGCTATAGGCTAAAGTTTCTTGTTCAACTCAAATGCTCCTTTATTGCCAAAGCCAAAAAATTGTGTGCGAGTGTGTGTGTGTGTCCCTTGTTATGACTCTTTTGGAAGTCCATAGCAAAGTATTCTGCAAAGTCTCACATTTTCTATATTAATGAAGTAACTATGCTGCTATACCAATTATCAATCACATCTCAAAATGGTTTATGATAAAAGTAACAGTTATTAAACTCTACTGATAAAATAATATACATTAAAATAGCGGGCAATATACTCACTTAAAAGGGGGGGAAGGAAAAAGGGGGAAAAAATAAGAAAATGAAATCACTCTTAAGGAAGGCCTGAATACAGAGGTAAGTGCCAAAAGAAAATGCCTGAAGGTCATAACCTCAACAGTTGGCTAACCCTGCCTGGGCTGGCCTGGTGTCCTGACTTTGAGTGAAGGAACACACTGAGACTTGGTGTACAGGCTCTAGTGTCTTATTGTTCTACTCTGCTAGACAGAATCCAGCTAAACTAAAATGAACTAGTGATGCTCAGAGAAAGGGCCCAAGAAATCAGGGCGGTGCCACCCTCAGCCTCTTACGATGAAAGCAGAGCGATTCCGTACTGCGCATGCGTTTATCCCCCTGGAGGGAGCCCCCTCCTTCTTCACCAGTTATCTCCTTGACACCTGGTTAGTACTTAGATGGGAAACAGGGGCATGCCAGGCACTTTAAAAAGTGATAGGTCTTCAGTCACATGGCTGTAGCTGCCATCTGACTTTTTTTAACATCCCCAATAGAGTCTCCTGATGGGAGACCACCAGGATAGCAGCTAGACTGAGAAGCTGAAGCTCCGCTTAAAGGACCCTTCACTTTTAAAGGACTCAGTTTATTTTTTAAAATATATTTTATTCTCCTTCCTATGCAAACCCATCTCAAATATAAAATGCAATGAATACAAACAATAGATGAAAGTTGTATAAAACCATTTTCACTAAAAAGTGGGAGAGGAAAACAGAAGGAATAGGGCCATTTGTTGCCATCTCACTTTCAGGGAGGAAGGACCTGGGCTAAAAGAGGTAACAGTAGGCATCTCATGAATAAAAGGGTAGAAAGCATTTCAGAGGGCTGGCATCACCCATGAGAAACCACCAGATATCATGCTGCCATTCTCAGCACTGTAGCAGGACTTTCCATGATCAGCTCCATGATCAACCAAATCTACAATGCTGAAAGCAGTCTGTTAGGTATCCCAAGTTGTTTAGGGCTTGCTATGCCACCTTAAACATGACTCAGTCACTAGAGTAACTGGGCGGCAGCATAGTTGCTTCAACAGAAATGTCACAAGTATGATCAGATGTCCTACTCAGCAATTTGGCCATCACATTGTCACAGCTGCACCTACTGAGTGCATTACCATAATCTAAGTGTGAGGATACCATTAGGTGAAAGTTGGCAGGCTGTCCCTGTCCAGGAAAGGGCATAGTTGATACACAATCCAAAGCTGGTAATAAGCACTCCTGGCTACACTATATACAGTACATCAAGGATCTATCTAGAGGCAGAACTTGTTAAAAATGTGCTTTAAAAAAATCATTATCAGAAATTCTCCAATGATGTGACAGAACCATATCATAGCATCTATATTAGGAAGCCAGGATGTTCTGTGCATTTACATGCTTAGTAAACCTCAAGATGGAAAGTGTTGGGAATCCAGTGAGTAAAGCATACAAAGGTGACCCATAAAAGTCAAACAAACAAACAAATAAATAAATAAATAAATAAATAAATAAATAAATGATAGCTAATTCAGCTGAGATATTAAGTTCAAACTATGGTTATACATTTATTTATTCCATTTGAATCAGGGTTGTGTGATCAGTCACTCTCTCTCAGCCCAACTCACCTCACAGGGTCATCATTGTGGGGAAAATAGGAGGAGGAAGGAGTATTAGGTATGTTCCCCCCCCCCTTGAGTTTATTATTTTTATAATGGTGGGATAAAACAATCTAAAAAACAAAACAAGTTTCTTTAGGGAACTGAGGGCCATATAAGATGTCTACTACAGACAGAACTGTACTCTACACACACACACACACACACACACACACACACACAGACACAATAGGGGAACTGATAAAAGAAATGCAGATTGTGAACTTCAGTTTAAATCCCAGGGTAAAACTGAAGTGAAAAAGGATTTCTAGCAATTTTTATTATTGGCAGGATCTTGCATATCCACACTGACAGTACTACAGTATAATAAAATGCTAAAGACAGGTAATGCATACTGTATATATCTTACACTATAACTAGTATATAGAAAAAGATCCACAGATGAAGTATTTGAGATAATGCCAAATATAGAAATGGCAGCTGGAAAGGAAGAATATGTTTCATGAAATTCAAATAAGTTGGCTTTCATTATTTCTGAGCATTTGAATACAGTTTTGATATGCCATTATAATTCAAGTATTTGAACAGACAGAACAATAATTTTAAGATTTTCTCTTAGTAGCCTGATAATAATTTCTTTTATTCCATGGCAACAGATGAGAATCAAAATAATGCTGTTTGCTTTGATAATGGCATGATTAGCTATTTGAAATATTTTTGAGAATACTGGTGATAGGATAATCAAGCTGTGTATTGCTGAAATTTCTGAAGTTTCTTGGACTTGTGACTTGTTGAGAACCAAGTTCTAAGTCAAACTAAATCATCAAAACTTGGCAATTTCCTCAAAGGTTTGCACTTAAGCAGCAGAGCACGTGCTATGAATTCCAAAAGTGCCATATTCAATTCCTAGCATCTCCAATTCTAACTGGAAAAAACATTCCCATGGATGGATAGCTGGACAGTGATAATACTGATCTAGATGGATCAATAAGTAGTATTATCTGGCATAAAGCAGATTTCTGTCTTTTTGTGATACGTCTGATTCATGGATCCGGGGACAACAGTGAATAACCTTAAACATCTTATATTGTCCTCATTCTTGCTTAATCCTTATATAAGATTTTTTTAGAAACCAAATTGGCCTTTCACTTCCCTCAGTAATTAGAATGTTCATGAATGTTCTGTGACATCAACCGGCTGTATGTCTCTGGGAGGAGAGGTTTGCAGACAGGTCGTTTTCAGCTAACAGTTCTGCCTATAGAGACAACAAGTCAAATTAATACAGCGGAACACAGACTAAAAGTAAGCCATGAAAGAAAGTGGGCTTTGCTTTTAAAAGAAATAATAAATATAGCTTTAAAAAGATATAGTAGAAATTTCTCAAAATGAGTAGCAAAATATTTGTAGTTTTCTTGGTCCAAAAGTAAATTTGTGGTAAAAGGGCCAATTCAGGGTGATGAGTCCACCAAATGATCCTTTAGTCCACCAAATTTCAAACCTTAATTGCCCTTCTGTTGTTGTTGTTCAGTTGTTTAGTTGTGTTCGACTCTTTGTGACCCCATGGACCATAGCACGCCAGGCCTTCCTGTCCTCCACTGTCTCCCGGAGTTTACTCAAATTCATGTTCGTTACATCGGTGATGCTATCTAACCACCTCATCCTCTGCCGTCCCCTTCTCCTTTTGCCTTCAGTCTTTCCCAGCATCAGGGTCTTTTCCAGTGAGTCCTCTCTTCGCATTAGGTGGCCAAAGTATTTGAGCTTCAGCTTCCGTATCTGCCCTTCCAATGAGCAGTCAGGGTTGATTTCCTTTAGGATTGACTGATTTGACCTCCTTGCAGTCCAAGGGACTCTCAAGAGCCTTCTCCAGCACCACAGTTCGAAAGCATCAATTCTTCGGCGCTCAGCCTTCCTTATGGTCCAACTCTCACAGCCATACATCACTACTGGAAAAACCATAGCTTTAACTATACGGACCTTTGTCAGCAAGGTGATGTCTTTGCTTTTTAACATGCTGTCTAGGTTTGCCATAGCTTTCCTCCCAAGGAGCAAGTGTCTTTTAATTTCATGGCTGCAGTCACCGTCTGCGGTGATGGATCCCAAGAAAATAAAATCTGTCCCTTCTGTAAGATCTTGCAACAAGTCCACATTCTCCCACCAAATCTTGGTGATCTTTCACAGGTTCTCAGGTTCTCAGGTGAGACTATCAACATATCAACATTTCATAGGATTTTTTTTCTTGTAAGAAGTTTGTTTATATTTATATTTATTACCATTATTTTTATTAAATATAGGTACCATTTTGGGCACTTGCAGATGCCCCAGAACACCATGTGGTCTAAAAGACAACCATAAAATAGCTTTTTGTCAAAAAAAAAAAGGAGGAAATCCTTTTTTTAGCCATTTCTTTCTTTCATTTTATTGGAATCCAAAGTGCAGCTCAGGCTGATTTCCCTGTTTTGAAAATGGGGTGGGATAGGTGGACTGACAGGAAGGAACAGCAATATGGGCTTCTCCCAAGTGCTTTGCGGCTTCATAGTTACTTGTTTTCGAACATCGATGAATGTTAGCTGGAAATGGCAGCTGCTCCATGTCCGCACAACATATTTAACTATAGAAAAGCTCCTAATGATAATTAAGGAGCCATGTAGTACAAAGTAAGCAGGCAGCAGCAAACATGCAGGCACTTACCCCCAAAGATGATTTCATCTGTCATACAGACATAGGCTAATTCAGTGTTAGATTGTGGCCAAGCTTTCTTTATGAATTAGGCTATAATAGTCTCATTTTGAATCTCCCCTGATGTCCTTTGGCCATCAGATTTTACTTTCCCTTAGATTCAGAGCTTTAATGCAACCTGAAAACTTTTTAATTAGAGAACAAGCTGCTTCATGGATTTAGTTAGTCATGTCATGATTTTCCAAGAATCCAGGTAAGCATTATTAGAAAACTGTAGCTGGCTTGCACAAGTAGTTTAGTGGCCAATTTCTTTCTTTCTTTCTTTCTTTCTTTCTTTCTTTCTTTCTTTCTTTCTTTCTTTCTTTCTTTCTTTCTTTCTTTCTTTCTTTCTTTCTTTCTCTCTCTCTCTCTCTCTCTCTCTCTCTCTCTCTCTCTCTCTCTCTCTCTCTCACACACACACACACACACACACACACACACACACAACACTATGTCTGAGAAAGCAGCACTGAGAGGGAGATAATTAAAGAAGAAAAAGTTTGGATTGCTGTATTCTATATAAAACTACAATATAGAGTTAGAAAAAACTGCATACTGTATATAGAGAACACTGAGATGTTTTTGTGTCTTCCTGGACCTTGGACACTTTAAATAGGTCCAAAGAATATATTAATTACAGGCTTGTTCACTGGGGCAGTTCAGGGCACATTAAGTGTTTTTATTAACTAACAAAGGATTGTCCTACTGACATGCTAGTTAATTGAGTCCCTGATCGAACACGAGTGTCACATCAAGGCGTGTGAGCTGCCAAATAAACCTGCTGCTGGCTTGCTAGACCACCAGCCCACGAGAGAACCTGGAAGCTCAGATTGGGTTAACCACACCTGCAATGGTTTAACTGCCTTGATTACCTCTTGCAGTTTATAATAGGGCAGTTTTGCAGTTCTCTCAGAGTGAGTTCAGATCAGCCATTTTTCTTGCTGAAACCAAGGCAGCGTAAGCCTGCAGAGGGGCTTCTAGGATTCTTTCCAATTCTTAATAGCAATTCCACTCTGGGTCACGTGTCCAGGAGGGAGGTGGCTTAGAAGGGAGCAGAGGGCAGTCTTCTGAGCTACTGCCCAGCTGCGTCTCCCATAGGGATACATGAGGAGGTTTTCTGGATTCTTTTCTTCTCTAATCCCCAGCTGGATTGGCTCTCCCCACTCCCTTGGCAAGTAGATAGGTAGTCCTTGTTTAGTGACTGCCTCATACAGTGACCATTTGCAGTTATGGCAGTGATGAAAAAGTAACTTTGCAACCTATCCTTGCATTTATGACCTTCGCAGGTTCATAAAGCAAAGGAAAGCTGAAGTAAGATTGTAAGCACAGTCAGTTTCACTTAGTGACTGTATCACTTAATGACCAAGTTGCTGGTCCCAATTGTGGTGGTTAAATGAGGACTACCTGTAATTGTCTTTGGGTACCATCTCATATAACAGTTTTCCTCTTGATGGAATGGTGATTTTAGGGTTAATTTGAAGAAACCAGCTGCTCTAACCACCCTAACCCGTTTGGTTTGAGCATTTCAAAGGCTAATAGATCAGACTGGAGCTCTTCCTGGGTGTATCTGTTATCAGTCAGGTGCAAGCAGAGAAAGGCAGTAAGCCCCCCCACCCCAAACTGGAGAAGGGAGGAGGAAGTGGTCAGTAGTGCACGCAATGGGAACAGATAACAGCTAGCTCATACTTCTCTGCAGCAACAGTGAAAGTGCCCACCTTTTGGGAGTGTTTTGCCCACCCAAGGGTGTGAATAATTATTGTTTGCCAATAATCATGTACCTCTTTGTTCTAAACATGTATAAAAGTTGTGTTGATTTGCAAGCTCAGCACGCTTATGGAACTAAAGTCATAGGTGCCCTTTCTTCTGCAGAATACAGCTACATTATAAAAGAGATTCCCACCTTGCATGTTAATTGGCAAAGTATGCCAGGTTTTAAAGGACCCAGAGTTCCTGGGACAACTCTCTCACCATTTTCTGGGCTCCCTCATTCTCATCCAGGTCTCCAATTTGCTTCCCTCATCTTCTCTTCCTCTTTGCCCTCCAAACCTATCTTTTTTCTTTCTCTCGTTTGCCTCTTCTCTCCCAAACTTTGGAGTTTTTTTCTATATACTTCTGAGCTGAGTCTTTGCCTAATAACAAAGCTTAATGTTTATTCCCCTCTCTTCTATCAACCCCTCCCCCCCCCACCTTCATAGGACTAGTTAAACTCTTAACCTGGAGCCACCAGGTCTACCTGGAAGTACAATCCAGCTCTTACTTCGTATTCCCTCTACATCAGAGCTTTCTAAACTGTGTGTTGGCTGCGGCTGCTGCTGCCTCCGAGCCCTGCCAGGATTCCACACAGGTCCTAGTGCCTGCCTTGTGCCTTGCTGCCTCCAAACCTGCTGTGATTCCGTGCAGGTCCTAGTGCCTGCCTTGTGCTCTGCTGTAAGAGTGTGTTGCGAAATGAGGCATGTCTAAAAAGTGTGTCACCAACATGAAAAGTTTGGAAAGCTCTGCTCTACATCATCCAAATACCTTAACATTTTAATCCTTTCTTGACTTGGCACAATTTTACTGCAGCCAACTAGGTTGCACAATGTTTTGAGGTAGGTCACATATAATTTAAGACCCCAAACAAATTTGCTCACAAAAATACCATACTATATATAAAAATCAATTTCAAACAATGGAGGAAAATGGGAAATCCTGGCCTTGCCCTTGGGTGTGATATAACTTTGCCCATTTGTGCTTTATCACTGCCTACTGCAGGCTTTGCTGGAAAAAAAATTAGCAGGTGCTGAAACCTGAGTAACTTCAGGAACAGATGGACCATTGATATTTTGAAATGGCAGTAAAGGAAATGATTTTTTTTAAAAAAATCATCCCACATATTAACATGTGGTTTGTTTGTGATTTGTTTTTAAACACAGTAATCTCCCCTGGTATGAACAAGATTTAAAGCTGGCATAAATGAAAAGAAAGAACCTTGTGAGTTACCATGGTTACAATGAAGGTAGTATGGAATAGTCCCTCACAGGTACCTCAGGCTAGGATGGGTAGATTGAAGATAAGGCTGAGTTTGAGTGAGATACAGAAGAACAAAGCCACAATACACAGTTTGGAGGACTTTTGTTTTTGCAAAATCTTTGGCTGTTGCATCATCCAAATGAAAACAAAGAACCCTGAACATTAAGTCCACAGAGATGATTCTTTATAGAATGTCAGTTTACATGACAGGTATGAGTAACCTGATAATGTCTTTCAGGGAAAAAGTAGAAAATGTCATTTCCTGAAACAGTATATGCTTGGAAGTAGGCCGAATGAGCCAGCTCAAAGATCATATTAAACCATGATTTTTTAAAAGAAAAGTCTTTAAACCACTACTATTGAGTTTCCCTATTGCTTATGGAAAGCCTACTCTTCCAATGGTTCCTGGCAACTGTTATTTAGCTGTCTATGGAAGTATAAAGACCAGTAACCATTGATTGCCTTATCTTGTATTATCTTGTGGCCATACCCACATGTCATGGGAGAAAATTCCATGTTTACCTGTCCATTGTGTCATGATATAATTCATTTTTCCCATAAGGGTCTATACATATTGAAGTTCACAACCTAGATATATGCATATGAATTTTATAAATTTCTGCTATGTTTCCTATACTTATTTTCTAAATAGCATCCACTTTTCCCCATCAGGGAACCACTTCCATGCCCATCTGATCATTTGGTTTGCTCTTCTCTGCATCTTTTCTAGCTTTATAATAAGCTTTTTGAGATGCAGCAATCAATATTTGTAACTGAGCCCACAATCTCAGTATCATGTTCTTTGTCACTGCCACTTGGCCCACCTGACTGTTCCACAAAATGGGACACTTGGAAACTCTGTACAGGAAAGCTTTCTTTTAGCCCCATTCCTTTATTCCTAATCATGGGAAGAAGTACTACAAGTGCATGCGTTTGTATGCATTATGAAGCCTGAGGATGAGAAACAAAATATTTCAACCAGAAAAAAGTTCCAAACTATTTTTTGGTGGAAAGGATTAGACTGTAGGGTTGTGTGAAGTGGTGCTGCTCTGCCTCAAGATGTTTCCTTAATGCACACCAATGCAGTGATATGATTCATGGTAACAGCTTAACTCAGAAATTGAGTAACACTGCCTGAAAGCCTCAGATCAAAACATTGAAGTGGCCAACTTGAATCAGCTGGCCACTTCACTGTTATGGAAAGAGCTGCATATGCAGAAGGCCCCTTTAACATCTAGAGTGGAATAAGCACTGCAATCCTCAAAGGGAAGCTCTGCTTTTACCCCAGATACCACTTGGAGGTGCACTTTGATTGAAGCTTTGTTGAATTGACATGTCCCTTCAAGTCTCTGCACAGACCCAGTACAAAATGAGAAGGGAAAGGAAAGCAAAGGAAAGGAAATTAAGATGAGCTCTTTTCACATGTTTATTGGATGTCAGCAAAAAATAATAGAGTAGCTGGGCCCCAACTCATCATGATGCTACATGGTTTCCTGGGCCTTAACTTTGATTTCTTACATTCTGAATATTGCAGTTTTTCTGAGATGCATATATGTGTACTATATTTGGTTCCCTACTGCAGAGCTCAGGAGGAGGAGTCAGGATAGCATAACCTGTAGAGCAGTGCTTTCTAAAGTGCCGCCGTTGGCGACACACCAACGGCGGCAGCGGCGCATGCGGGGGCGTGCATGGCAGCGGTGTGGGGGACGCGTGAGGGCGGGTGCGTGCACAGTGGTGGCGGCAGTGGCAGCGGCCTCTGCTAAAACACGGAAGCACTGATGGCTCACCGCTGCCGCCGCCTCCATACACGCCCACGCTGCCGCTTCCGGGTTGTGTGGCGACACCCCAAACTGTGTGTTGCGACACACTAAAGTGTCGCGACACACAGTTTGGAAAGCTGTGCTGCAGAGAGTAAGCAAGATGACCTTGATGGAAATATGCAGGAACTGTCGTCTAGGCAAAAAGGGGCTGAGACATTATTGAAGTCCAGAACAGTGAGTAGCTCAGGCAGATACCTCCCTAGTTCACTGAACTATAAGAAGAAGAAAGAGGTGCAGCACAATCAGACTTGCAAGATTCTGTTACTATAGCCAATCTTAATAAAAGAAGTTGTAGCCTGCCTGTGGAGTTGATTTCCTGCTCTAGTCTACCTAGTGGGGCTGACAAAGCCATAGGGTTTCAAGTGAGCAGAGATGGCCCTTGAGTTGAACAAAGCTGGGAGTGGAACAAATTCTCCTTCTGAAGTATAGGAGGTAGAAGTAGAATCATGATCCCCAGATTGTGATCCTCATATTGGCATATCTTCAACCTGTAGCCTAACTTCTGCAGCTAAAAAGGGCTTTTATACCTCTATAACTAAGCTCACACCTGGATTTTCTGAACTTAGTAACCATAGTTTAGTTTAGTTTTGTTTTCTGCTTTTCTTAATTTAACACAGAAAAGGAAACAGAAAGTGAAAACAAAAATAATGCACAGTTATAAAGAAATTTGCTTTAACATTTTTACATTAAATGTATTGGGGAAATGGTGGAAGACCTGTTCAGATCTTGGCAAATCACTTAAAGAACAAAAGATTACAGCTAGTAGAAATGAGATAGATAAGTTATATAGTTCCTCTGAATATGTAACTTCCTATTTTAAAAATTCTACTAAAATCTGTATAGTCAACTTGAGAATGTATCTCATGAAGTACTTTTTTTCCAAATTTGATCTCCCACAACTAGATTTTTAACAAGAAATACTACTACCCCTTTGATGTAATAAAAAATGTGATCTTAAATTTGGGTAATTGTAAACACCAGAATTTTATGGATTTCCTGTGGAATGGTATAAAACATTTTCTGATATACTTGTTCCTAAACTTTATGAGTGATGTAATAATACTTTGAAAAAGGGTAGCTTACTGCTATTATTAATGAAACCCATATTAAAATTATACGAAAACCACACAAAGATCATTATCTAGCAAACAAATTGCAAAAAGTTATATATTCAAGAAAGATCAAGGCAGTTTTGTTAAAGGGGACTTCTGGATGAGGAATGACAAAGTAACACATCTCCGAATTGAACATCATTCAGTGGCCTGTTAGAACCAGTGAATGGAGCAGAGCTTAACGTTGCATAAACTCGTGCACAGAAAAAAGAATATTGTTTAAAAACATAGCCTGTGAGCATGTTAGAGATATTCTGGCTCTTATTCTTACACTTTTACCCCACCCAAGCATAAAGAAACACACACTTAGACATTGCAGGTACAAAAAGTAAGTACAAAAGAGTTACATTTATTTTGTCCAGGTACAGCCATTTCAGTAGAAAATTGTTTCAGTTCTTCTTTCTGTTCCCTAAACTGTATATATCTGGCCCTGTTTGCTGCCAGAGGCTGTGTGGGGAAAGGGGGCTTGAGGCCTAGGCATGGCCTTTCCATGGAGGAGCTAAGGCACGTGCGTCCTACTCCATCAGTGAAAGAATCAGAGAGAGAGAACTGGGAGGGGCAACAAGCAACTTCCTCTAGAAGCACAGAGTTTGCCTCCTAGAGCAATCACCCATATGCTAATGAGGCATGCTTGATTTGCCAGATTCCAACACGAATAAGCAGAGATGACAACGCAGCCATGACCGAAGGACCAGCAAGTAGATCAGTCCCACAGAACCTCTCTGAATAAGGAGAGGACAGGAGAATGCCCACTTATGCTCCAGATGGCTGCTCCTCATGAGGAGACTGCAGAGTAGCAGTTTCCCATGGTTTTGAACACTAGGAGACAAAGAAAAGCCATCATACTCTCAATTGTGGCGGAGCCTTTTAAAGGACATTGGGTTCGCTAAACTCATTTTCTAATCACTTTCGGAAATTACCTATTTAACTACCTTAAGACTATTAGAGATCTTCAAAATAACAAGTCTGCAAAGCCACCTGGTGAGTTTACCTTCATTCCAGAAAAACTAACTATAAGCTTAAGAATTTAAAGAATTTGAAATAAAGGGCAAACGCTAAATAAAACTTTAATTTAAGAAACTTATAAATGAATTAAGGAACCAGACAAATTTGGAATATTAGGACTTTGCTGTAAGATTTTGGAAATAATTATATAAATAAATAGCACCTTTGTGGGAACTAAATTGTTTAGTCTACCTTAAGTCATAACAGAAATTCGAGACTTTATGATTTCAGATATTGGATATTAGGGGGGATTAAAGATTCCAAGCTGGCTTGAAACTCAAAATTAAAAAAACTCAGATCATGGCATCTGGTCCCATCACTTCCTAGCAAATAGAAGGGGAAGAAATGGAAGCAGTGACAGATTTTATTTTCTTGGGCTCCAAGATCACCGCAGATGGTGACTGCAGCCATGAAATTAAAAGACGCTTGCTCCTTGGGAGGAAAGATATGGCAAACCTAGACAGTATATTAAAAAGCAGAGACATCACCTTGCCAACAAAGGTCCATATAATTAAAGCTATGGTTTTCCCAGTAGTAATGTATGGCTGTGAGAGTTGGACCATAAGGAAGGCTGAGCGCCGAAGAATTGATGCTTTCGAACTGTGGTGCTGGAGAAGATTCTTAAGAGTCCCTTGGACTGCAAGGAGGTCAAATCAGTCAATCCTAAAGGAAATCAACCCTGACTGCTCATTGGAAGGACAGATACTGAAGCTGAAGCTCAAATACTTTGGCCACCTAATGCGAAGAGAGGACTCACTGGAAAAGACCCTGATGCTGGGAAAGACTGAAGGCAAAAGGAGAAGGGGACAGCAGAGGATGGGATAGTTAGATAGCATCACCGATGTAATGAACATGAATTTGAGTAAACTCTGGGAGACAGTGGAGGACAGGAAGGCCTGGCGTGCTATGGTCCATAGCGTCGTGAAGAGTCAGACACGACTTTATCTGTGGTATGATAAGGCTACAGTTAATAAAAATAATAATAATAATAAAAATCATTATATTAGAAGATCCCTGTTGAGAATTTGGAATAAATATAAACCAACTTTATGTTATAAGAGACCTTTATGGATTTCCACGCAAGAAGCCTTTTACAGAACAGAAGTAAGAAATAAAGATAAGTGGTTGACATATAAAGATCTTTTAAAAAAAGAACAAGGACATTATGTAATAAAATCAAAAGAAGAACTTGCTCAAGAAGGATACACTTTTCAATGGCTCTCCTATATGCTACTTATAGAGAAATTTAAATTAGATAAAAAAAATTGGAATTTGAACAAACTAAATCAGAATTTGAAATACAATTATGTGAAACTGATGAACATTTAATTGCTAAAATGTATAAATTATTGTTAAAAGGAGAAATGGTGGAGGAACAAGTTAAAGACTGTATGATTCAATGGGCAAAAAATATTGGCCACAATATACAACTTCAACAATGGGAAGACATGTGGACTAAAGGATTAAAATTTTCATTATGTTACAACCTAAAAGAAAACTTTTATAAGATGATGTACCGATGGTATTAGACTCCACAAAAACTTTCAAAAATGTACGGGAATATTTCCAACTTATGTTGGAAATGTAAAAAACAAAGGTCTTTTTATCATATGTGGTGGACATGTAAAACTGCAAAAGAATTTTGGACTGAGATACATTCATTGATGCAAAATATACTACAGATACGAATACCATTTAAACCAGAATTTTTTTTACTTGGAATTTGAGATGTAGAAATAGAAAAACATTTCTTTAGAATAATACAGTACATGATTACAGCAGCAAGACTTTTATATGCACAAAATTGGAAAAACCAAAGTGTACCAACGATACAGGAATTTATGTTGAAATTATTAGAGATGGCAGAAAATGACAAACTGACTTGCTTATTAAAAGAAAACTCAAACCATTACTTTCTTAAAGAGTGGAAGCCTTTGATGGACTATTTGCAAAAAGCAGGAGGAGTAAAGCTTGCATGGGGTTTTGACGATTAGAATATATATAAATAGTATATATTAGACAAGAAATATATATGAATGTTATATGAATAGCCAGCATGTAAGAACAAACTATCTATTTTACTTTTATGACCATAGATAGATCGGAAGTTATCTAATTTCTATGTTTGTTTTTTTCTTTCTTTCTTTTACTTTGCTACACTTTTCTTTCCTTTTAATTTGTATTTCTATTTCTGTTTCATTTTCAACTTTTAACTTTGTATATTTAAAACTTTAATAAAACTTTAAAAAAAAAAGAGTCAGACACGACTTAACGACTGAACAACAACAACAAAAGATTCCAGGCATAAAAGGAAAAAGAAAAAGAGAGAGAGAGACAGGCTTGCTTTTTGTCTTTGGTTAGCATTGAGATAAAATGACAGAAAAGGGTATGACATTTGAAATACTTCAGGAAATATTTGAAGAATGGGGACAGAAACGAGTAGCTACAATGTCAGCAATGATGTCTGTTTCTATGGATAGACTATGTCCAAAATATGTTAAAGAAGAAATGACAGATGTAAAAGATCTACAGGATAAAGAGCTGAAACAAACCTCATCTGATGCAGAAATATTAGAATATAAGGAAATTGTTGAAATACTTGAAAATAAAAAAAATGTGGATTATAAGACAGAGATGACAGTTAAAGTGGAAATACAAAAGACCCGCCAAGAGAATGACCTGGATAACGACTACTTACTGGATTTACAAAAGAGGTTTGCTCGAAAGCCTCGAAGAAGCCTTTGAGATGGGAAAAAGAAAAACTGAAAAGAGATCAAACCCTATGACAATGTTTGAATAAATTAAAGCTCAAGATTGTTAGAAGCAAAAGGAAGGAGTACAAGGTTGGTTGGTTTGACCAAGGTTAAACTAAGACATGCTTTTATAAAATTCTGGGAACCCTTATGCACTTTTTGCTGATACCAGGACTAAAATGTTAATGATTTATGGATTTGAGTATGGATAAGGGATGGGTTATGGAATGAAGAGATACTTGCATGTAACCTTTTAGAGGGTGAAGGATTGCTAAGTTTGTTGTGAGGAAGATTGGAAGTCACTTCTTTAAATATTTATTTTCTCATTTTCTTATTTTTTCCTCTTTCTCCTCTTTCTTTCTTTTTTCTTGCACTTTCTAGTCTCTCTTACTCTGTTTTTCTTTTCCTTTCTGAGTTCAGTTTGTACTGTCTTTTATTATTGTTTTTGAAAATTTTTCAATAAAAATTATTCTAAAAAAGACAGTTTTGTTTAAAAAAGACATGGTTTAGAGAATATTCTACTTATAATAGATCTGACTGTTTTGAATAAAGATACAGAGAATTAAGCTGCAGTTGTATTTTTAGAAAAAGCCTTTAACAAAATATATGGATAGTATATCTTTAGTACTCTAGCGAAATCTGGATTCCTGAAGAATTCATAAATTGGATCTGGATTCTTTATGCAGCTGCTACATCCAAGGTGAAAGTTAATGGTACTTCTTCATCCACTTTTTCTTTTTATAAAGGCACCAGGCAAGGATGCCCACTTTCCTATTTGATTTTTAATATTTGCTTGGAATTTCTAGCTTCTGGTCCTAGCCAAGATTATAATATTAATGGTTTATATCATAATTCTCCAGAATATAAATTAGATATTATATGCCAATGACATTTTATTATTTATGCCTGCATCTCATACCTTGATTCCAGCTTTGATGCACTTGATAAATGTGTTTAGGAAAACAATAGGATATTCAATTAACTGGTTCAAGTTGGAATTAATGCCAATATGTAAAAATCCCTTCATCAATCCATTTAGCAATTATCAGTTTCATATTTGTAATCAACACATTAACTGCCTTGAGATTCTTGTAAGCAATTTAAATGTGAATAAAATACATAAGGACTACTTTTTTGGATCTTGATAGAAGACGTTCTTTAAATCTTTTCCTTTGGGGCAAGGTTAATACTCTTAAATGAACATATTTCCTGGAATATTATACATTTGTGTCGACTCCTATGAATATATCTGCAAAATATTTTCAAAAATTTAATACAATGGTTTGTACATTTTTGTGGGTGTATTGAATTCCAAATAATTTTTTAAAAAAGATGAAACTGTATATTAAAGAAGAGAAGCGTGGTTTTCCAAATTCTGAATTATATAATTTTGAATATCAGTTAGTGCCAAAGTTTGCATGACTCCCCTTGGTGGAAATTCTCCTCCATGGACCCTCTAGAATATTCATACATTACACCAGGGCTTTCCAAAGTGCCGCCGCTGGCGACACACCAGCGGCGGTGCGGCGGCGGCACTGCGGGGGCGCGCGCGTGGCGACACAGGATGGCATGCGGCAGTGTGCGTGCGGCGGCAGCGCGGGGGGCGTGCGGCGGCGCTTACTTGCTTGGCAGCAGTGGCAGTGGCTGCCGCTGCCACCATGCACGTGCGCACCGCCACTTCCGGGTGGTGTGGCGACACACCACGCTGTGTGTGGCGACACACTTTTGTGTCGCGACACACAGTTTGGAAAGCTCTGCATTACACTGTTAATTGGACTGCCTTGGAATTAAAATATAATATATTTCAAATAATTCCTTTTACTTTTACATTGACTCCATGATTCTAGTACATCATTTCTAAGATATGGCATTTTGATCCTTTTTCTCATGCTAAAATGATGCTTGGAAGTAATGTAGATCTCAGAATTAATAAAAAACCTATTATATGGGGAAAATGGATGGAAGCTGTGATTTATACTTCAGATCAATTAGTAAATTAAACACACATCATTTTTCATTTAAAGGACAAATATTATTTGCCTATTATGGCTTACTGGCAACATTTATTTATTTATTTTCTATCCCACCTTTATTATTTTTATAAACAACTCAAGGCGGCGAACATACCTAATACTCCTTCCTCCTCCTATTTTCCCCACAACAACAACCCTGTGAGGTGAGTTGGGCTGAGAGTGACTGGCCCAAGGTCACTCAGCCGGCTTTCATGCCTAAGGAGGGACTAGAACTCACAGTCTCCTGGTTTCAAAATAGCCCGTTGCCTTAACCACTAGACCAAACTGGCGTATTTACATTTATATTTATTTATATTTATATTTACAGTTGCGACATCCACTGATATCCCAGTTTGGCCCTGTGGCATTTTCAGTCTCAAAATATCTCATCTACTGCAAGCAATTATTAAATCCTATGACATAAAAAAGCTTACAATTATTCTTGACATGCAAATGTTAATGATGAATAAAGAATGTTATGAGTATAAAGAATTAAAGATTCCTATTCTGCCTAAAAAATAGGAATAGGCATTAACATGAATACCAAAAAGTTAAATAGATCTTATAATTTAATCTTATTCAACAAAAAAACCAGTATTTCAGAATTTTGGACTCCATTGCTTGAATAAAATAAATATATGGAAAAGGCTTGAATAAAACATGCTATTAGAGATTAAATGAGCTTAATGCTTCACTTAAACATTATTTTCCATTGGAGGAGGAAGTTATTACTTGTATTAACTCAACTATGAGACAGGATTTAATATTCTTACTTAATATACTTTTAAAGTACTGTATATTCTAATTGCATGGAAATTTACACCTGGACAAAGAAAATAGTTTTGCTGTACCCTCCTTCTTCTTCAGCATAGGAAAGATTGGTTTGTTCGTTGATTGATTTATCAAATTTACAAGACCACCCAACTCCATAACAACTCTGGGCTGTGTACAACACTAAAAATAGTGTGTGTGTGTGTGTGTGTGTATCTATGTGTATGTATGTATGTGTGTATATCTCTATCTCTCTCTATCTCTATCTCTATCTCTATCTCTATCTCTATCTCTATCTCTATCTCACACACACACACTGTATAATAAAGAAGAAAGAATAATGGTATCTAGACAGAACAATAAAGTATACTACCTAACATGCATATTCCCATAAGAGGCCCACCATCTACTTTAACCCAAGGCTTGTGGGAAAAGCCATTTATTAAATGCCTATTTATACAAGGGTAGGGTAGAGGCCATACAAATCTCTGGAGGGATGCTGTTCCAGAAAGCAGGTGCTGCAACAGAGAAGGCCCTCTTCCAGGCTCCCATAGGATAATAATTGACTGATGGGACCTAGACCATACCAACTCTATCTGATTGTACAGGATAGACGAAACTACTGGAGATTAATAGTCCCGCATGACATGAAGGACTTTATAGGTGGTAACCAGCACCTTGAATTCTACCCAGAAGCTAACTGGCAACCAGTACAGGTCATGAAGTATTGGCTTGCCCATAATGACCTGGGCTGCTCCCTTCTGGACCAGCTTCAGCTTCTAAGAGCACTTCAAGGGCCATGTAGAGTGCATTGCAATAATCCACACACAAGGTGACAAGTGGCCTGAGTGACTGTCTGGACAGCCTCCTGGTCCAGGAATGGGCATCAGTAGTGCACAACATGAATCAGGGTGAAGGCTTTCCTACCCAGAGCTGCTATCTGCCCTTTGAGCAAGAGCTCTGAGTCCCAAAAAACCTCCCAAATTGAGCACCAGTCCTAAACTGGGAAGTGAAACTCCATTCAGGTCTGAAGATGGAAGTTCTTCAAGTGGTCTACATGCCTACAGTTATTCAATCGTGATGTCAGGGGGTTCGGGTCAGTCTCTCCCCTCTTGCCAACACCAACTGGAATCACCCACAGAGAAAGAAGAACCAAATACAGTGATCCCACTTCTAAGCCCTGCAGGCAGTCCATAAGGAAACCCTGATCAATGATATTGAAATGTATGGCTCCATTTATCCCATGGTCTGCAGGATTGATGTTATTAGCAACTTATGAACAAATCACTTATCAATATGATCACCATTTTCTGATCCCTGAGACACTATGGCTAACTAAATATTTTGAGCTAATCAGGGCAGTGTTTCTCAACCTTGGCAAATTTAAGGTGTAGGGACTTCAATTCAACTCCCTCGGGGGAGATGGGCGGTGATCAATCTAATAAATAAATAAATTCCCAGAAGTCCCGGGAATTGACGTCCACACAGCTTAAAGTTGCCAAGGTTGAGAAACACTGTATTAGGGTATACCAAGAATGGAAGAGGGAAGGCTCATTCGCATCTCTGCTTATTCTGTTGAGCTATGATCATCTTAAGGTAGACATAAAGATGTAGTTGTTGATTACTGAGAAAATAAAACCATAGTGCAAAAATATTACCATGTAACGAGCTGTACAGACTTCAAGGTGTGCAATCTTTTTCCTCCTGCCTCTAGAGCTTATGAGTCCAATGCCTGGAATCAGTCACAACATGACAAGCCCAGAGCCAAACTCAGCTGGAGCTTGCAAAAAAAAAGGCTTGATTAATAAAATGCAGAACTATTGCTTGGGAATGATATACTTAATATCATGTAGCTCTCTTGCTCACAGTTTAGTTTAAAGGATCACTCATGCAAATAAGCTTCAATCACAAGAAGCTGGCAGCAAATCAAATGCTGCCAGCAATGGGATTTTATATTATTTATCCCCTGCCAACCCTGACACTTCCCTGAAGTTCATTTCTGTTTTGCTGTTCCTTTCCCATTGTATCCAGGTAAAGAGCTACTCTGTGTTAGAGCATCCAGATTGAAGTACAAAATTATTTCTCTCTCTCCTCTCTCTCTCTCTCTCTCTCTCTCTCTCTCACACACACACACACACACACACACACACACACACTGTGCATTTATGACAGCCAAAATACATCAAGTTTGTATACACTTTGGAGCAGGCTAACCTCTTTTGCTTTATGTTGGCTAAAAAAGAATTTATACACTATGGATAATGTATAAATGAGTGGCAAATTGTATGCTGTTTAACCTGGACTGAATTTCTAAGAACAGTATTTGCATTCCAACACTGTATTCTCGGCTGAATACAAAATAATTGCTGTATTTATTGCAAAACTATTATTCATTACAAGTTAGGCATTTCGCTATTTATTTTAATATCTATGAGGGTCAAACACAGAAAAAAGGATGATTGTAAAATGTTGAAAGAAGCTTTTTTTAAAAAAAGAGAGAGTGTGCTAATCATTCTTAATGTAGTTCTGCCAATTACTGACCTAGAGCTATTGTTTCTAAAAAGTAATTCACTTACCTTTAGTAACAGCTTTGCAGGAGATTGAAGACATTTCAAACAACTTTTTTATGTTCAGGGATGGAACATTCCTAAGCAATCAAGTAGTGCTGCTGACATAACTGTCATAATTTAGAGAAAATGTTGGAGTAGCTAGCCCTAGTTCAACAGAAAATGCCACCATCTGTAGGAAAGGCAAAAATCAGCAACAGACAGATTTTCCTCTTCCTTGGTCATGGTAAAGGTTTTCTTTCAGATGTGCCCTCATGTGGAAAATTGGTGAAAAATAATTCTTCCAGCAAATGCTCACAATGGATTTTCTCTCACACATTTTCTCTCATTCAACCATGTAGCACTTGCATGGTAACTGGCACACACACACACCTACTTCTAAAATTATATCTTTTCTTTTTTAGATTTTTATCCCTTTTTTTTCATATACAACTCAAGGCGGCAACATACCAATATTTCTTCCTCCTCCTATTTACCCCCCAACAACCACTCTGTGAGGTAAGTTGGGCTAAGAAAGAGTGACTGGCCCAAAGTCACCCAGCTGTTTTTTCATGCCTAAGGCGGGACTAGAACTCACAGTCTCCTGGTTTCTAGGCCAACACCTTAACCACCACACCAAACTTCTCTCATTTATTAAGGTGGAGAACAAAACAAAATATTCTGACTAACAAAATAAAATGTTTTTTTTTTCTTCAGCCTTCTTCAAGATGGGTTGTTGAATTCCATGTGGTCCCATTAGGGTAAAATATTCCAAAATGCAATATTACATATAATTAGAAGGGGGCATCTAGGCAACTGAGTTTGATGCAGGAATTCCAGTTAAGCATCTATGGCAAATAGCTGTCAATCTTCTGTTGTATATAAGTGTTGTCAAATATTATTCCCCAGACTGAAGCCATGTCACATTAAAATGTTTCTTTAGATCAGCTAGTATCTCTACTACAGTAGCTGACAAATCAAACACAATATGGCTACCTAAAGCAAAGTGTTTTGAATAGGCCATTAAAAAAATCAGATTTATAGTTGCATAAATGTGTGTGTAGGCACTCAGGACGGTTAATGCTCATGTGAATATTAGTGTCAACAGGAAACAGTACTTTTAGTGGACAAGGCAGTGGGGAAGGGAGGGAGAAGAAGGAAAGAGCAATGTTATTCCCTCTGCCATTTCTGTAAGAGTAGCAAGAAGAAAGACCATTGGGAAAGAGATAGGATGGATTTGTAACTTGCAAAGGAGAAGGAAGAACATTTTTCTTGAGTGTTCTTCCCTTCTGTTTGTAATATTCCCCATCCCTCCTGAGTCTGAGAGAATCTTCCATTTTGAGAGCAGTGGGAAGAGAATCCAGTTCTATGGTGAGATGGCTACAAGTCTCCCAGTTCTTTTTTCTGCTCCATATGATTCACACAGCCATATGGTGTTTGTGGTTGAACCTGATTCATCACTGTTGGGGAAGAAGTAGACAGAGGGGGAATTTCCCTAAGGTTTTCCTCAGAGTCCTTAGTGAAATCCAGCTCTTGCTGTGGTGATAGAAAGAGCTAACGGCATGAGGATGAATTGGCCTCACCATTTCTTTGGAATGTAGTATCCAGAAATGGTCTATTTCATGACTGATGCTTTTCTTAATGCTTCCAAGGCCATACAGGAGATAATAATATTAATGGTGATTATGATAAGTCTTCCTGAATTCTACCATGTTTATTTCCTTAGCAGCTGGAAAAGAAAAGAGGTATGGTTGCTAGTTTACTTCTTCAGTACTGCTGGATTACTTTGCTGCCCCTGCTGCTACCTTAGATTGATTACCAGAAGTCATTAAAACAAAGCATTGGTATGCTTTCATCTCCCCAAATGAGGCTGACTGACTGTCTGGCTGATTGATACATTTATAAACCGCACCAGTCAGTGACATTAAGTGGTGTACAAAAGCAACAACCACAGCCAAGGAAACAGTAGCAACAATAATATACAATAATACAACATCATATATAATTATAGTTAACTGTTACCATTAAACAGAAAAATAATTATAACATTCTGGCACTGGGAGATCTGCAATGCTCAAGTGCCGAAGGACTTCCTGAACAGTCAGGTTTTCCAAAGGCTATGAGAGAGACGTTATACTAAGGTGATTTAATCCCTACTACACACAAAACAACTTCAGTGTCACTTTCCATCTAAAAGTGACTGAACATTTAATCTGAAGAACTTCTTCCAACAAGGCTGGTGGTCATGCTGTATAAATAATGAATAATGCTAATGACAATAAGTGTGCAAGCGAAGGCATGATAGTCTCTAGCCCTTTGATGATGCATAGCCATGTTGATCCACCAGTGGGAGGGAGGGAGGATCCCAAGTTACTTTTTGACTTTGCTGAATATTTGTTTCTCTCCCAATCTCTGCCAAAGCCTGTCAGCTTCACTCTGGGTGGGAAACAGAGTGGGGACTACTGGCTTAGAACTGGGTGGAGCCACCCTTCCCTAAAAGTTAAGTGAAGCCTGATGCTGACTGCACCTTCCACTAATAAATGCCTTCAGTCAACATACAGTACATCATATTTTGGTTAAAAGAGGAACAGGCCTCATGGCTATAATATATGGCCAAATATTTGCATTTTTAAAATTCTTCCCCAGCCCCTGCTTTGTATAGCATCCTGCCTGAGGAAGACATATGGAAAACTCAAAAATATGCATATTATTTTGTGCCATTTTAATAAAATCTCCTTCAACTTGAAGTTGATGCTTTTTAATGGGCATTTCCAGGTAGTTTTCTTGCAACAGTATGTAAGTGGTTTGCCATTATTTTCTTCTGAGGAACTTCCCAGTCTAGATTTCAGCCCTGATGTTTCTTGGCAGCCTCCCATCTGACCTTGAATAGCCTTTTGAGATCAGCCAGTGTCATCTAGGTGTTGCCATTTAGCTGGGCTTTGTGTCATTTTCATCAATTTTAATAAAGATATGGTCCAATTGTGGAATCTACCAACAACAGTAAGAAAACCTGGACAGCTATCATATTTCGAATGATCAATGGATCTAAGAAAATAAGTAAGTTTGTAATTCTCTATTTCAGAAGCAAGTGTCTTCATGATATTGGGACTTTAACACCTGTCAGCCTCAACACAGCCAATGGAAAGGTATTATGGGAATTTTAATCTAATTCATCTGGATAGCTACAAGATGTTGAGCTTTGCAGTTAATATGGGAGTAGGTCTTGTTGAACTCAGTGAAGCTTATGTTTGAATAGAAATGGATAAGATTCCACTGTGATGGCCAGACACATGAATCTATGCTCCAATCGAAGAGAATATTTGTGGCTCAGGGTTGAACTGTGGAGTCCTTGGTGCTCTCTGAGCTTGGTTGTTTTCTTGCAGACATTTCATTGCCCAACTAGGCAACATCTCCAGTACCAGCTAGAAAACAACCAAGCTCAGAGAGCACCAAGGACTCCACAGAATCTATGTTCCTTCTGCTCTTCTTACCCAGTACTTTTGCCTTCCTTGCTGGAGGGAGCTTGAAATAAAAAACCCTCATTAGAACAAAACTCAAAACAACAATTTATAACAACATTATAATAAAAGGGGGGGGGGAGAGAAAAGGCTGAAGTATTTTGTTCTGACCTTAAAACAAAATTCTTGGGACACAATATTTTGTTTTTAATTTAAAAAACCTCTATTTAAGGTTAAAACTGCCAGTTTCACAGTTGAGAAGTTATGATCCAGCCTCACACCACAACTCTTGGAACACACAGTGTGTTTCAAACTCATTCACACGAAATGGTTCTTTCAATATTTAAATATTTTGAGGTTAAAACAATTTCTGATGGTTGTCATTCTGGTGAACATGACAAATGTGTCATTTTATAAAAATGCTACTGTCTCATGTGAGGCTGAAAATTTCTGCCAGAGTTTGTGGAATCAAGAAGCAGAATCAAGACATGACAATCTGTTATCTGTCCTGCTAATGAGTCTAGCTAGGGGGTCTCAGGAACAGAACAAGTGAAGTCCAGAGCAGAAGAGCACATCAAGAAAGCCATCCCAGGCATGATAATGTCAAACAACAATGCAGAGTCAAAGTACTGTATAAAGATACAGTCAGGAGAATAGTCCAAAATGCCAAGAATCAAAGAAAACCACAGGAAGTAGCTTTAAATTGATTGATCCATTTCTTCTAAACGCAACACATCTGTGGATTGCTTGCTAAACTCTAAATATAATACTAGCTACAGCAGTGTTTCTCAACCTTGGCAACTTTAAGATGTGTGGACTTCAACTCACAGAATTCTGAGAGTTGAAGTCCACACATCTTAAAGTTGCCAGGGTTGTGAAACACTGAGCTAGAGTGTTGTTGGGGGGGGGGGGCAGAGTTAGGATCTAACTGGGACGGAGAATAAGTAGGGTTAACCTTTTTTCCCTGCCTAATTTTTCAAATGAAATACTCTTCCCTTGAGCTGCAATTTGCTGATGCTGTTTAATTTCCCTCCATTATGATTGTAGTTTATGGGAAGAATAACAGTAATCTGTACCAGAAAAATGGTTCATGGGAAAACTACTTCTCTGGCTGGGGTTATACACTTTTTAAAAACAGCTCAAACTTCAACCAAACGGGCAGTGCTGAATAAGATTTGGCTAGCTAGATTTTTTAACCATGGCAATATATAAATGTTAGAGATGCTTGCTTTTTTAAAATGTTATTTAATAGTATTGCAAAGAGTTCTTATATGAGCTAAAGTAGGCCTTTTGAATGGCAGCACTGAATTTGTGCAATTCTCTTTGTGGAGAGATTTTTAGGGACCAATATTATAATCGTTTGTGCAAAGTGAAGACTTCTTTATTTTCTCAGATATTTAAGCAACCATTTTACTGTTTCAAGAATTTCATTTTTTGATTGTGATTATTAATACATCCGCTCCTCATTTAGCAACCAAGTTATGTTCCAACAACCAGGTCATTAAGCGAAATGGAGGCAGAGAGAGGGAGGGAGGGAGGGAGGGAGGGAGAGAGAGAGAGAGAGAGAGAGAGAGAGAGAGAGAGACTGTGAAGATCACTGGTTGCTGCCATCTCATTCAGATAAAGTTCCCTCATACAGCTATGCCAGCATTACTCTCACTCCAGTGTGCGTTGTTGTCAGGCACACAAAATTTGATTATGAATTTTTTATTACCATTGTATTTGCAAATGTTTGCTAACTGCGGTAGCTGTTAAATGAGGGGTAGGTGTATTATCATCCTCATATGACATCCTTGCTATTGTTACTGTTGCTGTTTATTTTTTTTTATCCTACTTATTATTCTGTTTTCTTTATTGTTTTGCTGTTTTATTTTTATTATTATATATTCTAATGTATTTGTACACCATCCCAGTATGCTGTGGTTATTGGCTGGTTTAGAAGTATTTATTTGTTTAATTTTTATCCCGCCTTTATTATTTTTTATAAATAACTCAAGGCAGCGAACATACCAAATACTCCTTCCTCCTCCTATTTTCCCACAACAACAACCCTGTGAGGTGAGTTGGGCTGAGAGAGAGTGACTGGCCCAAGGTCACCCAGCCGGCTTTCAAGCCTGAGGTGGGACTAGAACTCACAGATTCCTGGTTTCTAGCCCAGCACCTTAACCACTAGACCAAACTGGCTCTCATTATAAAAACAAACCAATAAAATTGCTTTTTTGTTTTGTTTCTAGATATGGCAGGATATTAAATTCAATTGATTGAGTTTGTGTGTCTATATATTTTCTGAGCAGAAAAAAATGTTATTTTGTTATTTTTCAGGAGATGAAAGAGATGGGATACACTGCTAATCACAATTACAACATTCTGATCAATAAATAATTATGTCGTCCTTAATTCATGATTCATCAGCATCATATGCACTGTCTAGCTTTGGAGTTTTAGCGAGTTAAAAAAAATCAGCAGGAAATGTGCTATCAAACAATAACTGCTGCTGAAAAAAAGCAACATGTGCTGGAAGAAAAATAACAACCTTTTCAGTTTGTTTCATTTAAAGAATCCTTGTAAAAATATTTTTGCGTTCAGCGGATACCAAAAATAAAAGTACGGCATTAAAATTTATTAAAAGTATGAGATCAAAGAAGTATTGGTTCCACAGAAGTCAGAAGGAAGGCTCTATTATTATTTTTATTTAAATAAAAGTCTCCAATAAAAAGAGATTTGCCTATCCATGGAGATTGCCATGGGTCAAACATACAGAGATCTTTCAAGGATAAAATAGAACCCGGGACAGAACCAGTATTTGTCACCAAAGGAACAGTTTTCCCTTAAGCCCAAACCAAGAAATACATCAAAATAATGAATGAGGAAGCACAGCAGCCTCTATAGGGGGTGTCAGAATCAGCAAGATGGCCAAAGGAGCAATGTGATAGAAGCCCCGCCCCCTTGAACAAGCGTCAGCGTTGCTGTTACTTTGTTTCTTGTGTGCATGCACACACCCAGAGTGGACACTGCTAAAAGCAGTCCTTGGAAATAAAATACCATTGTGGATTTTAAAAAAACTGTGTCTGAAAATAAAATACTACAATAGATAAGCAAGGTTGCTCTTGTAAGAAGTTTTTGATTTTTTTTTCTGTGTAAGAGGATGCAATTATTTAAATTGAAAAAGTGATAAAATTAATAGTCTCATTTGCTTCACTCCCAAAGGTACTTCTGCTCATGAACAACAACCAAAACCATGGACTGCGCTTCTCTTTCTTGTCATTTCTTTAATATATTCCCCTGGTTATAGCTCAATGCTTAGTCAGTGAGCAAAGAGTCATAAAATGCAGCATTGTTTCATCTTCCCTTCCCACTGCCTGATGACTGTACCAAATATACGGTTCAATTTAACATGTGGGAAGCAGTAGGACCAAGGTGATTAGAAGCCCATAATCTTTACTTAAAATCCCATGGCTGCTGCACCCAGTTTCTCAACCAGTATCTCATCAAATTCTTTATTCTTAGAGAAAGGGGAAAAAAATGGAATAAATGGACCAGAGAATATTCAGTATTGCATGCTATCCTAATGCATTGTTGTTGTTTCATTTTCTTAGATTTTAAGTGGACTACTTCCACAGTTTTCTGTAATCTTAACCGAAAAAAAACACCCAGTTTCTAAGCTTGTACATGGGACTTGATACCACATAGTAAAAAACCTAACATAGATTCCTAGCTAAACATTTTACTATTTCCCTGCAAATAAACAGCTTCTGAAGCAAAGATCCATTGCTTCTTTAGGTCCTCTGACCTCACCAGTTTCTTGGGATATTCCAGTTGTTTCTCAGGGGCTGCTGGATAGATGGAAGCTTAATTCCTTGCCCAGCCTCTTTCTACAGACTTCTCCTGAATTCTTCCCTTTGTTTTAAAAGGCTTCGGAGGTTAGGAGTGAGAGAATTACAATGTCTTATTGTTCTCTGAACCAAGGTGAAGCCATGTGTATAAAGAAACATTTGAAGCTGGAAGGGAGGGAGACTGCCCAAGGACGTTTGAAGCTGCTGGAATGCGCTCCAGCTGCAAGCTAACTAAGATATGAAAGTTTCTTTTTAGTGCTCTACATGGGGAACAAGGGAGGGGGGTTGTAGGCGTTTGGGGGATTTGTAACCGGCCTGGGATAGGAGGTATATAAACATGCAGACTATGATGAATAGGCGCGCCCGGATCCCCCACCTTCAGGGAGATTGCGGAACCGCCAGCTTTTGCAAACGCTTAATAAACTTGCTTGCTGCTAGCCTCTGTGTCCGGATTTTTCTGTGGGTCAGTCTTATCTCACAGGAGTGAAGCCGCTGGGTGAGATCAGCTGTCACCATGGGGTGAGTTGTCATCAGTATGCTGATGATGCTCAGCTGTATATCTCCACCCATGGTGAGCTAAGCGATGCTGTGACACACACCCCTCTCACAGTGCTTGGAGGCTGTTTATGTCTGGATGGGGAGCAACGGGTTGAAACTGAACCCCGGCAAGACGGAATGTCTCTGGGTTTGGGGCTCTTTGGTTCATGGAGAATTGCCATCTTTGGTCTTGGATGGGGTTGCACTGCCCCAGACAGACCCGGTGTGTAATTTGGGGGTTCTCCTGGACTCATGACTCCTGCTCAAAGAGCAGGTGGCAGCCATGGCCAGGAGGGTCTTTGCACAACTATGGGTTGTGGGCCAGTTATGCCCTTTCCTGGAGCAACAGGCCCTGCTCACAGTCACCCATACCCTAGTCACCTCCTGTCTTGACTACTATAACACACTCTACATGGGGCTGCCCTTCAAAAGTATCCAGAAGCTTCAGTTGGTTCAAAATGCGGTGGCCCGCATGGTTTTGTGCAAGTCTAGATTAGCACATGTGTCACCTCTCTTGTGGGAGCTGCATTGGTTGCTGATTTGCTTCCGGGTCCAGTTCAAGGTGCTGGTTATCACTTTTAAAGCCCTACATAGCACGAGGCCAGGTTATTTGAAGGACCACTTTTCCCAGTTACATCTACCTGACCCATCAGAACAGGGAGGCAGGGTATGTTATGGGTCCCCCCCCCCATTAAGGAGGTCCACGTAGTGGGACCAAGAAGAAGGGCCTTCTCCGTGGTGGCTTCCTCCCTGTCAGAACATCATCCCTGCAGAGATAAGATTGGCCCCCACCTTAATACAATTCTGAAAGGCCCTGAAGACATGGTTTTGCCAGCGGGCCTGGGGATCCCAGGTTGATACAGAGCCCATAAAGTGGTTTGCTGAGTGTATTGTTGTCACCAGGGAAGTGGGGGTGTAGTGGGTTTTGTATTTGGGGTTTTATTTCTGTAAGCTGCCTGGAGTCACCGTGAGTGAGTTGGGCGGCCATATAAATTTCTTAAATAAATAAATCTAATGGAAGTGGAAGTTAGAAGGCTGGAGTTGTGATAGAGAGAAAGCCCATCCAGGAAAGATAGCTGCAGTTTTAAAAGGTGTGATAAATTAAGTGACCTCACTGCAGTTTATATGGAAATGAAATTTCCCATATTTCTGGCTTCTTTCATCATTATACATTATGCATGGCCTCACCGAAGAGGCAAATTGCCATCTTTTCATCTGCTGATTCTGCAGGAACAGCTAGCGGTACACTTGTTAGTTTTAAGGGAATGTTTTCGCTTATATTTGCAGCTCATTACAGTCACACACCATATCTGTGATATTTAATTATACAAATATTAATATTACTACTGCTATTTCTGAACAATTGTTTCTAGCTTGCTTTTGATCACAGACCAAGTCAAAATTCCTAGAAAATTACTGATACAGATGTTGGCTACAACTAGATTTGATTAGGTGCCAAGGTACAAGCCATCTCCATGTGGACAGGAAGCGAAATGCATAATGGAATCCTCTCCAAAATTTCCCAGTACGGCTGATCCCAGTCCACACAGAAATGAACCTGATCTGTAATTCTCTAGCTTAGCATTTCTGCATCTTCTCCTTGTTAGGTGTAGAGGCTGGACTGTGCAGTTCTTACTAGCAGATATTTCTCCAGAAATGTCTAAGAAAGTCACCAAGTTTTGCTTCACTGCAATTGCCATCAGAAGGCAATGGGCTTCAACTCACTTGAGCCTGGATTGGTCGGTTACTACCTTATTGCTTATCAATATTTTATTATTTTACTTTTTTTTAATTTATCCATATATCTTACTTGATTCTATGTTTTTTCAATTTATTTTATTTCTTTTGAATGCATTTTTATTTGTTTTTTAAGCTGGTCTCTGAATAAAATAAAAAAATAAAATAAAATAAAATAAAATAAAATAAAATAAAATAAAATAAAATAAAATAAAATAAAATAAAAAATAAAATAATAAAAAAATAATAAAAAAATAAAATAAAATAATAAAATAATAAAATAAAATAAAATAAAATAAAATAAAATAATAAAATAAAATAAAATAAAATAAAATAAAATAAAATAAAATAAAATAAAATAAAATAAAATAAAATAAAATAAAAATATGAATTTAATCTCTTTTTCAATGTAGCTTTAGGCAAAACTAAAAAGAAAATGAAAAATAAACTTACAAAAACAAAGAAATGAACAAACAAATAATTAAAATGAGCCGTGATCAACATTCCCAAGTTTGGAAAGATGGCACTAGAACGAGAATTTGATCTGAATGGCCATGTTCCAGACAAGGAGAAAGAGACAGAGAAATGGAGGCTATTTATGACCCTGCCCTCAGGCCACAGCAGTTTTCCATTAAGACTAAACACATAACAATATATCAGTGCAACAAAGAAGTTGTCTAGGAAGTAAAAAGAAGTGCCATTCCAGATTTTTGTAGCAGAGCACAGAGAGTTTGAGGCACATTGCAGACAAAGACTGGCTGGAGGTTGTCAAGCAGAGAGGGGGCATCCCACTGTTGAAAATGATCTAGCTGTAGATTTCCTGCAGTGATCGGACACATAGGCCAGATGGCCTTCCTCCAAGTATACCACAGAGAGCTAGTTTAGTGTAGTGCTAAGATTTTGGAGAGAATTAGATTCCTGTCCTCATTCAACTAGGGACTTTTTTGGGTCCATCATTCTCAGCTCAACTTAGCAACAGAGTGGGGATAAAATGAGTGGAGACTTGCCCCCATAGTTATCCACAGGGGGCAAAGGAGGTGCAAGTGACTAAATGTGTGTCAAGATGCCATGAGGCAAACCCCACAACTTACCAACTTGCACTCCCAATGTTGGGATGTGAGTACAAAAAGGCAGGAGGACTCAAGATGGTAGCTAGCTAGGAAGGCAGCAATCTTTTTACAGTACAGATATTATTCCAATGTTCCCCTTTCCTGCCCCATGTGTGTGTGTGTGTGTGTGTGTGTGTGCATGTGCGCGTGCACCATCAAGTCAGTGTTGACTCCTGGTGACTGCCTGGACAAGTCCCTGCAGTTTTCTTGGCAAGGCTTTTCAGAAGTGGTTTGCCATTGCCTGCTTCCTAGGGCTGAGAGGGAATGACTGGCCCAAGGTCACCCAGCTGGCTTTGTGCCTGAGGCAGGACTTGAACTCATGGCTCCTGGTTTCTAGACTGGCATTTTAACCACTACATCAAGCTATCTCTCTTCTGACAACTGACAATTGACTGTCAAGGATAAATTATTTCTACGGTCAGGAAAGGGGGGGAAATGGAACAATATCTCTTTTGCAAAAAGACTACTGCTTCCCATGTGTATGTTGGTGTTTTTCTGTCTTCAGAACTAACTGCAAACACCTATTCTTGTCCCCCATGTTTGTCTCCTTGAGCTAAGGCAAGATATAAAAACAGGAATGGATAAGCAAATCAAGATCTGATTCATAGCAAATTCAGAGAGTGGCTTTGAAAAGTACTCAAGAATACATTTGTGTGGAGAAAAACAGAGTTTACATTTTAAAACTTTTTTAATGTAATGGGAGGAATATTCCCATGTCGGCTGAAAGTGGGGAGAGGAAATATTTCCCTTGCAGATATCCAGAAATGGCTCCCTGAATGCAAACAACATCATGAATTACAGCAACAACCCAGCTCCCTCACATCCAAAAGTTCTACTGTTCATGAGTCATTCAACCCTTCTTTATCATCTCTACATCATTCCCATTTAATTTTGGCTGCAGCCAAAGCAAAAATGGCCACCACCTACAAGACTGTATTTGAGGATCATCCTTCATCTTTCAATAAATTCCACCCTCTCATTTCTTTTATTCTAGCAAAAGTGTGCAGTATCCCATTCTGGAAAATGTCCACTGCTGTATAACCCCCCTCCCCTCCCCTCCCTAGCAGCTTCTTTTCTGGGAACCCCACTTTGTGGAGTTAGTAAAAGTAAAAGTATCTTAATAAGCAGACTGGACCGAGTGGACTCAGAACTTTTGTGGATTAAAAAATAAAAGAGGCACAACAGAAATGAAGGAATGGAAAAAAAAAACAGAAGAGCTGAATAGAAGGACTTTCACTGTACACAGAAGCCTAACTTTTCCTTTTCCTTTTCCTTTTCCTTTTCCTTTTCCTTTTCCTTTTCCTTTTCCTTTTCCTTTTCTTTCTACCTAGTTGCTAGGAGATATGGAAGTAGGGCTCTTATTAGCAGGGGTCATTCAGAAAGCAGACCCTTCATGCAAATTATCACTCTAAGGACAAATTAACATTTGGTGTGAACCCCACAACTGCTACTCTATTGTGAACTCAGGTTAAAGAGAGAGAGAGAGAGAGAATTGTTCCATTGATGCCAATAAAGGTGATTTTGTTTTCAGTTTGTGCTTTTGTTTGCCTGGGAAGGAGTTCAGAAATGAAATAAATTTCCTCTTCCCATGTGCAATAGTTCAGATTTATTTGCTTGCTATGAGCTAATAAAAACAAGAGGGTCAGTTGCCTTCTACATAATTAACACTGCATAATTGGCATAAATGTAATAAGATCTGTCATAGTGATGACAACTATGAACTGATTTCACAAACATATATAAAATGTTATGATGGTGTTCAATCACTGTTACTGCATTTCCATACCATCCCTGTTTTCACCCCCAAATCCCTCAAAAGCAATTTCTAGATGGGTGCCAACTTCAAAATGCTGGACGAAGGACCAAAATTTCATTTAATCCTTGCCTCGCCCTGAGCTGCCACAGATTCTGGCATGACAAAATCCCTTACCCCTCTATTCCACACCAAAAGTAAATTTAAAAAGTGTTTGTATTATGACCCCTTCAGATATGCTGCACCAGAATCCCATGAATAAATTATGTCTTCCCCAAACCAAAAAGTCAGAACCATGTTCAAGATATTGCCTGATGTTGTGTGTACCTCTTGGGCTATTTACAAAACAATTAGCTCATATAAGGAGGAGCTGAAAAACCATCAAGCTACCTGTCCTCTTAAAAGACCTGCTAGGATCAGGAAGGAAGAGGTATGCTGGGATGTAAGTTCCCACAAATGGAAAATGGACTACCCACAAAGAGTCTGCAGAGGAACAGCATTTCAATGAAATGACAAGCTTTATATCAGTTTGAAATATACTGGGGACTCCAAGCCTGGCTGGCAGCTCGACAAGTCAGAGTTTCTCAGAGCTCTGAGCTCTGAGACCTGGCTAACTTTCTATCTTGTTTGCAGGGGTCTACAGACCACTGAAGTTTCCCCCTGGAGAAGGGGGAACCAGAAGATTGCTCACAGAGCCATTGTAATTGCCCACTCCTGTTTTTCTTTGTTGTTTCCACCGCAGAGAAGAACGGGGGTGAATGCAGTGAAATGGCCGAAGGAGGATCCTAGCTCTGCAGAGAACGTAAGTCTCTTGGGAGACACAAGAGTGACAGCCAGCTTTTAGACCACTTTATATTAGTTTTCTTTTTTAGATTAGTACATTTTTATTATCTAAAATTTATCTTTGGACTTCGTTCAAAATGTTGGCTAATTTTGTGTTTTCTTTGCTATAATTAATTTTGGTGGAAGTTTGATAGATTTTATTTTGGCAACATAGTGAACAAGTTTGTATTTTTCTGCCTTTCTTTTGTATCAGAGAAATTGGGACTTAAGAGACTTTGTTGGTATTTCTCACTCGACAAACTAACTGACTTTTGAGAAATTGTTTGTTTGGGTTAAGCAGCTTGCAGCCTGAAGAATAAAGAAGAATAAAGAATAAAGTATAGAGAATGTGTGCCTCTTTACCTTTTTTTTTCCTACTTTTTTTTAGAAAGGACTATCTTTCATTTGGAATATATTTTCATCTTTCCTTTTACAAACTGTTTGAAATACTGCTCTGTGGAATTTTTTCATCTTTTACTTTAAAAGCTTTTCTCACTTAAAGAAATAGACATTATTGATAAATAATAGAACAGCTGTTCCCTGCTCCCTGAGAAAATTTTTTGTTTTGGCTACGGCAGCTGATTACGGTTTGAACAACAAATAATGGCATTTCTTACAGCACTTCAGGATTTTAAGGAAGAAACCAGCAAAAAATTTTTGCAAATTAAGAAATCCATAGAACGTATATTAATAGTTTTGGTGGCTCAGGAACAGAAGATACAAGGGACAGATTTAGAAACAGAGGAAAGACCTTTCGAACCAGTAGAGAAACAGGGAAAGAGGACTTTGAATGTATTGGTACAGAAGAAGATTATGATATTTTACAGGAAGTGGTCTATTAAACGTTTGGGCATAAATACATTGTGGCAGCTGAGACAGGAAGATTTTAATATGCAAATTGATAGATATGGCAAAATAAACATTTTGACATCCCACATGAGTTACAGAAATAAACAAGTTGCATATTGTGATATTGGCATAACCTAAACAGGAGATTTATTGATATTGATTTGGAATGCAAGGTTAATGAAAATGCGGATTTGGTATTGTACACAGAGTAAGCACAGATATGAGAAACTGTACAGATGCATAAAAACATGATATTTTAAGTGTAAGATACAAGATTATAAATAAATATGTTGATATTATATATTACTCTTTCTGGAGACACATTTATGAGAAGACAATGAGATGATGAGATGGAATTAGAATGTAGGTTATTACAAGAATATGTTGTATGTATTAGGTTATATGTTATGTTAGGTTTTGTATTTTTGCTATATTATGTATTATGTTATGTAATATGTTAGATTATGTATTAATGGAATATATAGTCATAACATGAACAGAATATACTGTATTTTATTAGACGTAGATAAGGCCTTTATTTGTTATACTAATTGGACTTTATTGAAGATATAAATATAGATGTAAAAATGGAAAGAGCAAATGGAAAACATTTAATTGATGCAACAATGAACATTTGATTACTATTCTAAGGAGTAGAAACCAGAGATGGATTGTTGGAAGATATCAAGAAAGGCGAAACCTATATGAAGAACAGAAGATTGGATTATAGAAATCATAGGGTATATGACAAAGAAAAGTTTCTGTGTATTGTATGAAGGACTAACATTTAAAGTTAATTGTTGTACTTAAAGTTCAAGGATAAATTGGAGGACATCTATTTTCTATATTTTCTTTGTTTGTTATTTTTTGACTTCACTTTTTCTTTTCCTTTTTCTTACTTTGTATTTCTATTTCTTTTCTTTTGTATTAGCTCTTAATATGTATTTTAAAATTTAATAAAACTTATGGGGAAAAAAAAAGAAATATACTGCAAATAAACAAAAAACAAATCAGCTCAACTCTTTGACACAGCAAGGGTTGTGGGGACCCAGAGGTCTATCACTGTTTTCTAACTGGAATAGAATGCTCTAAATTACTAGCTTTTCTAGAAGAAAATGACCATGCCTGAGATTAGCAGAGTTCTTTGTTTATCAGTGATGTAGCTTTGCAATGTTTAGGTAAATTTGACGCTCTTTTATTCTCAGTGGCAGAGCAGGACTAAGTCCTATGAGGAATGAAGGGGAGATATGATCGCAATCTTCAGTTATCTAAAACATTGTAATTTAGAGTAGGTCGTCATTTGTTCTCCGTCACACTGAAAGGCTTGACTAGACTTAGTGGGTCGAAATCACAGGGATGTAGACTCTGGTGAGATAGTAGGAAAAAAATTACTGACGGTAAGAGCTGTCAATCATTGGAATACAGGATATTGTCTCATGAAGAGGCATGTTCCCTGTTGGTGTATTATTCTTTTGAGGAGTAAGTCTCAGCAATAAAGCCTTATTAGGTAAGCACCTGCAAACTTTAAAAGGTCAGGCAGCACGTGATCCAGGCTGAAGAGTATAAAAGAACCTGCCTGCTCACTGCTTTCTGTTTGTTTCTACTACTTGGTATGTGATTTTGTAACATTTCCAGGGATCTGGAAGGAAAGTGTAAATAGTATCTGTTTGTATGAGTAACTAATACAACTGCAACTAAGTTACTACAATGACTGGTGTCATCTATTGGTCTCTGAAGCTAAACACTTTCTGATACTCTGCATGTGCAAGAAAACACACATTCCAACATTCCCATTCATTGGAGGCCTTAACAGAAGCTAGCTAGCCCTCTTTCCAAAATGTTTTAGCAAATCCTGCACCTATTTGACCAGATGACCTGAAAAGTCCTCCAGCACCATGCTTTGATGATTCAGTATGAAAGGAAGAAAAAAAGACTGATTTTGTTGGCAAACCACAGCAGCCCCCTCACATTTAACTAATGAGCCTATCTGTAATAGGCCATTTAATTTCAGGTTTGCACTAGATAAACCATAGTGAGCAATGGAAAGTTCAGTCTACCAACACATTAATTATATAAGAAATCCATGGGTGTTTAATTGTTCTGTTAGCTCCAGATTCCTCTGGAACAGAGGCATGCTTTTTGGAGCCATAAACTGGAACATCATATAGCACGTCGTGATCTATTTCTCTGCTACTAAGGAAACAGAGGATATACTGTATCTACTCCTGTCCTAATGAGCTGCTAGCAAGAAGGGATGGAGAAAAAGCTAAGAAATCACTTTCTCTCCTCCAGTTCAGAGGTCTCCTCTTGATAATGCTCCTTTTGAGTTGAAAACATGTGAAATTTGCTGGTGCTTTCAGTATCTTTTTAATAAATTAGTTCTCCCTCAAATTGAATCAGAAATACATTTCAAAGCCAAGCTAAAAGGCTGCGGGCTTAGCTGAACACATGAAGCTGACATACACCAAGTCACTGCTTATCTTATTCTGTAGGTTGTTTACTCTGACTAGCAGCTTTTCCCATGGTTTTAGACAATGAGGAGAACTTTCCCACTCTTGCAACCTGTGATTAATCAGAGGCTAAATCACTGTTTCTCAACCTTAGCTACTTTAAGATGTGTTGCCTTCAACTCCCAGAATTCCCCAGTCGGTTATGACTTGGTGTATGTCAGCTTCATGTGTCATCTTGCTGACTGGGGAATTCTGGGAGTTGAAGTCCACACATCTTAAAGTTGCCAAGGTTGAGAAACACTGAGAAATGATCACCTTTCAGGGCTGCTATAGCAGTAGTGTTTATGCATTTGGTGGGGATTGCATAGAGGAACTGTGATTCTGTTATGCTTTTTTTAAACCTAGGATGTTCCTCATGCCACTGAACAATGCTTCCTTCTTCAGAGTAGGAAGGTCGCTGTGTCAGAAAGCAAAGGAAGTCACTTGCTTCTGATAACAAAAGAGCAGAAATCTAGAATTAAAGGAAGAATATTTATCCTTTCAGCCAAGATTTCCCCCGATTTTGATTTGTTCATTTTCCTTTGGGATTAGCTGCTCTGTGACCTTACCCCTAAGTCCTCCTCTTCTGTGAGCTTTTCCAAAGTGTGTAGAGACCCAATCCCTCTACACACATAAACAGAAGCTGCTACATTTGCCACATGCACACTGTCAGGGGCAAAAAGGGGTCGTTAAAATGGCATACCCTTCTTTCATACCAGGCAGCGGCCAGAGCAATGTGTATGTTGGTGTTTTTCTGTCTTCAGAACTAACTGCAAACACAGCTGCCATTTCCCCTTTCTAAAAGCACCCTCTGTAGCATCGCGTAGAGACGGGTGAGCAGGATAGATTTTGCTTTGGCTGTTTGCAGCCTCATTTCTCCATCAATCTATCCTTGGAATGGCCAAAAGATTGGTGTGGGAATATGATGCTTTTCAACAGCTATCCCACTTCATAGTATAAGAGACAAAGCATACCGTTGTGTGTGTCAGTTTGAGAGCTTGGCTGCTTCCTGATCTATACGCTCTTCCCCTAGACCAGTGTTTCCTAAAGTGTGGTCCTAGGACCCCTGGGGCCCCCCAAGACCCCCTCAGGGGTCTGCAAAATCAGAGTCATTGGCCAGCCTATGTTGAAAATAATACAATATTAAAATCCCACCAAAGAATTGCAAGAAGCAGTAGTGGCAACAAATGTGTCCATTTTAATTTTTAATATGGTAAATATCGATAAAAACAGTCCATACAAACAAAAGCTCTTTTGGGGTCCTCCGTAATTTTTAAAAGTGGGAAGGGGATCTGAGAGAAAAAAGTTTAAGAAACAGTACCCTAGAATTACAGCCTTGTGGAATCATCTGTGGTTATTGTTCTAGCACTCTCAGATGCATCGAACGTCTGCAGCCAATTCTTGGCTAGCATTGGTCCATCCCCCAATGGCCCTCTCTTGTAGCAAGCTTCCAAACGTAGCCACCAGTTCTCTTTAAAGTCAATAAAAAGCTGTAAATGTCTCTAAAATGAATTGGATAGAGTTCTAAATGCTGACCCTCCACTTGGGACTTGTCCTGCTCAGCAGGACAGCTATACAGCTCTAGGATGAGTTAATTACAGTACATTTCTTCCTCTCTTTTTTTTTTTTTTGTTATCAAATATTTACAATATTGGGCTTCACTTGGCATTACCCAATGTTTCTCTCTACATAAGTCCATTGAATGATGTGCTGGGCAACCTAGCTAGTCAATGCTCGCTTTTAGAAGAGCATGTGGGAAAAAGCTACAATTATCAAGATGTTGTTGTTCATGACTTTCATAATTGTGTTATCCCTTAACACAACTCCTCAGCTTCTCACATTCAGGGAAATGTGAGGCCTAATGCTCTCATATATTCAGTGTGTGGTATTGTATTCATTAATATTGAAACTGTGCATTTGGAGGTATAAAATGCTGAACCTTATTATAATTTTTCTTTCGCAAGCACCATCCATTTTACTAAATTACAGAAACTGTTGAAGCCTTTTAATTAAGAATAAATGTATAAAGTGCACCATCAGCGTTCTAAATGTTCGAACTGTACAGCAGCAGTGAAATAGCTTCTTGCCTTTAGGGTGACAATTACATTGCTGTTTTTTGGCTTAAGGGAAAAAGGGCATGTTTCTAGCCCTCATACACAAATACACAAATTTAGACTAACTAGCACATTCTCCCTTGGTCATGATTGATTGATTCTATCATAGATATTATATACATAGAAGGCTTTATCTGAGCAGTTCTGGAGGCCACTGTAGCTCATTTCGGGGGGGGGCAGGGAGAGAGGAACTGGAACAAAATAAGTGGTCTAGTGAGCTAAAGAACCTAAAAAAGTCATGCTAGATCAGTCCATAGGTCATTCCAGCTCAACCTTCCATTCTCACCATGACTACAAGGAAAAGACAAGCGCAAGAACTGCTCATATTCAGGTTGGGCTTGCAAATACTACTTTGGAAGATGGATAAGATGGAAATGGATAAAGACTTTAGAAGTATCACTTCAGGACTAATGGGGGGAAAAATAAAAAGGGGGAAGAATCTTTTTGGTGAATAAAAAGGTTGGGGAGCAGACACAACTCAGTAGTAGAACAGGTCCCCATCCTAGAATCTTCCCTTAATAAGATCAGGTCATTGATGTTAAAAACGTTAAGCAAGATCAGACCAGGTTTGAATTTGGCTGGGAAATAATTGGGAAATCCCAGGGCTGTAGGCTTGATGGAGAAGTTGAACCAAAATATTGTTATTTATTCGTTCAGTCGCTTCCGACTCTTCGTGACTTCATGGACCAGCCCACACCAGAGCTTCCTGTCGGCCGTATACATCCCCAGATCTCCCATGGTTGAGTCCGTCACCTCCAGAATATCATCCATCCATCTTGCCCTTGGTCGGCCCCTCTTCCTTTTGCCTTCCACTTTCCCTAGCATCAGCTTCTTCTCCAGGGTATCCTGTCTTCTCATTATGTGGCCAAAGTACTTCAGTTTTGCCTTTAATATCATTCACTCAAGTGAGCAGTCTGGCTTTATTTCCTGGAGGATGGACTGGTTTGATCTTCTTGCAGTCCAAGGCACTCTCAGAATTTTCCTCCAACACCACAGTTCAAAAGCATCTATCTTCCTTTGCTCAGCCTTCCTTATGGTCCAGCTCTCGCAGCCATAGGTTACTACAGGGAATACCATTGCTTTAACTATGCGGACCTTTGTTGTCAGTGTGATGTCTCTGCTCTTAACTATTTTATCAAGATTTGCCATTGCTCTCCTCCCAAGTAGACGTCTTCTGATTTCCTGGCTTCAGTCAGCATCTGCAGTAATCTTTGCGCCTAGAAATACAAAGTCTGTCACTGCCTCCACTTTTTCTCTTTCTATTTGCCAGTTATCAATCAAGCTGGTTGCCATAATCTTTGTTTTTTTTTTGAGGTTTAACTGCAACCCAGCTTTTGCACTTTCTTCTTTCACCTTTGTCATAAGGCTCCTCAGCTCCTCCTCGCTTTCAGCCATCAAAGTGGTATCATCTGCATATCTAAGATTGTTAATGTTTCTTCCAGCGATTTTAACTCCAGCCTTGGATTCCTCAAGCCCAGCACGTCGCGTGATGTGTTCTGCGTACAGGTTGAATAGGTAGGGTGAGAGAATACAGCCCTGCCGTACTCCTTTCCCAATCTTAAACCAGTCCGTTGTTCCGTGCTCTGTTCTTACCATTGCTACTTGGTCGTTATGACAAATCTCGATAAAATAGTTAAGAGCAGAGACATCACACTGACAACAAAGGTCCACATAGTTAAAGCAATGGTATTCCCCGTAGTAACCTATGCCTGTGAGAGCTGGACCATACGGAAAGCTGAGCGAAGGAAGATAGATGCTTTTAAACTGTGGTGTTGGAGGAAAATTCTGAGAGTGCCTTGGACTGCAAGAAGATCAAACCAGTCCATACTCCAGGAAATAAAGCCAGACTGCTCACTTGAGGGAATGATATTAAAGGCAAAACTGAAGTACTTTGGCCACATAATGAGAAGACAGAATACCCTGGAGAAGGTGCTGATGCTAGGGAAAGTGGAAGGCAAAAGGAAGAGGGGCCGACCAAGGGCAAGATGGATGGATGATATTCTGGAGGTGACGGACACGACCTTGTTCCGTGGTCTGTTATTACCATTGCTACTTGGTCGTTATACAGATTCCTCAGGAGGCAGATAAGATGACTTGGTATCCCCATACCACCAAGAACTTGCCACAATTTGTTATGATCCACACAGTCAAAGGCTTTAGAATAGTCAATAAAACAAAAATAGATGTTTTTCTGAAACTCCCTGGCTTTCTCCATTATCCAGCGGATATTGGCAATTTGGTCTCTAGTTCCTCTGCCTTTTCTAAACCCAGCTTGTACATCTGGCAATTCTCGCTCCATGAATTGCTGGAGTCTACCTTGCAAGATCTTGAGCATTACCTTACTGGCATGTGAAATAAGTGCCACTGTTCGATAGTTTGAACATTCTTTAGTGTTTCCGTTTTTTGGTATGGGGATATAAGTTGATTTTTTCCAATCTGATGGCCATTCTTGTGTTTTCCAAATTTGCTGGCATATGGCATGCATCACCTTGACAGCATCATCTTGCAAGATTTTAAACAGTTCAGCTGGGATACCGTCGTCTCCTGCTGCCTTGTTATTAGCAATGCTTCTTAAGGCCCATTCAACCTCACTCTTCAGGATGTCTGGCTCTAACTCACTGACCACACCATCAAAGCTATCCCCGATATTATTATCCTTCCTATACAGGTCTTCCGTATATTCCTGCCACCTTTTCTTGATCTCTTCTGCTTCTGTTAGGTCCTTGCCATCTTTGTTTTTGATCATACCCATTTTTGCCTGGAATTTACCTCCAATGTTTCTAATTTTCTGGAAGAGGTCTCTTGTCCTTCCTATTCTATTGTCTTATTCCACTTCAGTGCATTGCTTGTTTAAAAATAATTCCTTATCTCTTCTGGCTAACCTCTGGAATTTTGCATTTAATTGGGCATATCTCCCCCTATCACGGTTGCCTTTTGCTTTCCTTCTTTCTTGGGCTACTTCCAGTGTCTCAGCAGAGAGCCATCTTGCCTTCTTGGTTTTCTTTTTCTTTGGGACGTTTTTTGTTGCCGCCTCCTGAACAATGTTGCGAACTTCTGTGCATAGTTCTTCCGGGACCCTATCTACTAAATCTAGTCCCTAAAATCTATTCTTCACCTCCACTGCATATTCATTAGGAATATTAGTGAGCTTATATCTAACTGATCTGTGGGTCTTTCCTATTCTCTTTAGTCTGATTCTAAAGTGTGCAATAAGAAGTTCGTGATCTGAACTACAGTCAGCTCCAGGTCTTGTTTTTACCGACTGTATAGATGTCCGCCACCTTTGGCTGCAAAGGATGTAGTCAATCTGATTTCGGTGTCGACCATCTGGTGAAGTCCATGTATAAAGTCGTCTTTTAGGTTGTTGGAAGAGAGTGTTTGTTATGCACAGTGAGTTGTCTTGGCAAAATTCTATCAGCCTATGTCCTGCTTCATTTTGTTCTCCCAGACCATGCTTGCCTGTAATTCCAGGTGTCGTCTGACTACCCACCTTAGCATTCCAGTCTCCTGTAATGAAAATAACATCTCTTTTTGGTGTATTATCCAGTAGGTGCTGCAGATCCTCATAGAACTGATCTACTTCTGCTTCTTCAGCATCTGTGGTTGGGGCGTATATTTGGATCACTGTGGTGTTAAATGGCTTACCCTGAATTCGAATTGAGATCATTCTATCGTTTTTTGGATTGTATCCAAGCACTGCTTTAGCCACTTTATTATTAATTATGAAGGCTACTCCATTTCTTCTGTGGTCCTCTTGTCCACAGTAGTAGATCTGGTGGTCATCTGATGTGAAGTGGCCCATTCCAGTCCATTTCAGTTCACTGACACCTAAAATGTCTATATTTAATCTTGACATCTCACCAATAACCACATCCAATTTGCCCTGGCTCATAGATCTTACATTCCAGGTTCCTATGGTGTGTTGATCTTTAGAACATCGGATTCGTCGTCCACCACCAGCACCGTCGGCCGCTAGCCGTCCTTTCGGCTTTGAGCTAGCTGCGTCATCACATCTGGGGCTAGTTGAACGTATCCTCTGTTCCTCCCCAGTAGTAGAACCAAAATATAAAAAAATAAAAAATCCCAGAAGAAGATAGTGCCAAATTTATTCATTTTGCTGCTGAAAAAAATATGTAGATATATCCCTTATTCTTCAGGATCACTCGCTGGATCGTCACCTTGTTGTGGTGAGTGGGCTTGTGTGTTCCCAATGAACCCTGTGAGCAAAGCCGTCGGGATTCATGTACTCCTGGTAGGGTCACCCATGGCGGTAAGGTCGAGGGGGAGGAACCAGACAAAGAACGATCCAAGAAAGTCCTCAACAGCAGAACAGGTGGAAGATAACAAGGTGTATTGTTACAACGGCTGCGAAGGTGGATGAAGGCTGCAGCAGACAAAAGGTCACCAATCGTCATGGTATCCATGCCATTGGATTAGAGCCTTTTTCTGTGAAGGTTGTGTGCTGATCGTTGTGCACCGATCTCCACACATAAAACAAATTCACGCACAGGCGTCTTCCAACCACACCAAACCCAAAACAACCAAAAGTCCCATGGTGATTGACAAATGGCAACGGGGGCAGGACTGTGAAATCCGGAAGCTCCTAGTCATGGATCAGCACATGGGCGGTGGATATGGATTCAGTCGCCCTGACTCAAGGATCGAGGCAGTTGAGTAGTTCGGCAGCTGTATCCATGACTGAGCAGCCCTATTTAGGATCCACTCTGCTCACCCCATATGGGGAGGGGGCTAGAAAAGGTGCCCTAAACATAGTCTGCCTTATTTTCTTCCTGACTGGATTACCGCGACCAGTGGGGTCACCATCTAGCGGTCGTAAAAAACACATGAATTTTGGAACATGGAATATACGGACACTGCAAGACAATATGGATAGTGAACGACCTGAACGTAGGACTGCCATTATTGCAAGGGAGCTGAGACGTTTTAATATTGATATAGCAGCACTCCAAGAAACTCGAAGAGCAGGAGAAGGACAGTTGAAGGAAGAAAAAGGAGGTTATACCTTCTTCTGGAAAGGACTGCCTGAACAAGAATGACAAATACATGGGGTAGGCTTTGCTATCAAAAACGACCTTGTGAAGCTCTTGTCAGAAGTTCCCACTGGGATTAACGAACGACTCTCAACTCTCCAAATAAAACTCGCCAAAAACCAACAGGCAACTATCCTAAGTGCTTACACACCAACACTAGATGCAGATGAGGATATCAAGGAAAAATTTTATACCCAGCTGGACACCATCTTATCAGAGGTACCAAAGGAGGATAAAATTATCCTCCTGGGCGATTTCAATGCAAGAGTTGGGCGTGACTTTGATTTGTGGCCAGGGATCATTGGGAAAGAAGGAGTTGACAACAGCAACACGAATGGAATCTTACTTCTGACTAAATGTGCAGAGCATAACCTTGTCATTACTAACACACTCTTTCGCCAGAAAAATAAATTTAAAACATCATGGAAGCACCCACGGTCGAAGCACTGGCATCTTTTAGATTATGTAATTGTCCGTGCTAGAGATCGCCGTGATGTACTTCTCACCAGAGCCATGATGAGCGCCGATGACTGCTGGACAGACCATCGATTAATTCGATCCACGATGGCCATAAAGATTGTCCCTCATCGTAGGCTCCAAGGAAGAAAACCAAGGCGTAAAATGAATACACTGGCCCTTCAAGATTCTATTAAACGAGCTTGCTTTCAATCAACTCTCAAGGAACATCTGCCTATGGAACTTCCTGAAAATGTTGAGGAACACTGGATTAAATTGAAGACTTCTATTATTTCAGCCTGTGAACAAACTATCGGATACCAAACTAAGAGACATCAGGACTGGTTTGATGAGAACGATAGTGAGATTGAACATATTATTGACAAGAAAAGGAAAGCCTTCCAGATATGGCAAAAAGATATTAACTGTGCCGTTAAGAAAAAAATCTATGCCAGTGCAAAGGAAGAAGTCCAAAGAAGAACTAGAGAACTTAAGAACATATGGTGGATAAAAAAAGCCCAAGAAACCCAACATTTTGCAGATGCTCATGATGCACGGGGCTTTTTTAATGCCATAAAGGCCGTCTATGGACCAACAAACCATGGTATAAATCCCTTACGCTCAGTAGATGGTGCTAAACTTCTAAAGGACAAAGAGTCTATTGCACTGCGCTGGAAAGAGCATTACTACAATCTCCTTAATCGTCACTCTACTGTGGCTGATGAAGTCTTCTTGCAAATCCCGCAAAAACAAATAAGAAATGAGCTTGCAGTACCCCCTAGTTTGGAGGAAGTCAGTAAAGCCACTAAACAAATGAAAAATAACAAAGCTAGTGGACCTGATGGGATTCCTGCTGAAGTCTTTAAAGAAGGCGGGCCTGAACTTTCACAACAACTTCATAAGCTCATCGAAAAAATCTGGATGAGGGAGGAGATTCCAGCAGACTTTAGGGATGCCATAATTATCACTCTCTTTAAAAAGGGTGATAGAACAGACTGTGGAAACTATTGAGGCATCTCCCTTCTAGCCACAGCAAGCAAAATCCTGGCAAAGATCATCGCAAACCATCTCCTATCTGTATCAGAAGACATCCTCCCTGAAATGCAAAATGGCTTCCGCCCTTCCAGGGGAACAGTGGATATGATCTTCACTGCACGACAGCTTCAAGAAAAATGCAAGGAGCAAAACCGCCCTCTGTACATGGCGTTTATTGATCTGACTAAAGCTTTTGATACTGTAAATCGTACTGCTCTCTGGACCATCCTTCTGAAAATCGGATGCCCTGATAAATTTTTGAACATCTTGTGGCTACTCCATGATGACATGATGGCAACAATGCTGAATAACTATGGCTGTCAAAGTGATCCATTTAAAGTGGAATCCGGCGTTAAACAGGGATGTGTTATTGCTCCAACCTTATTCGCTATCTTCATCGCTATGATTATACACCTTGTTGAAGAGAAACTTCCTACTGGTGTAGAAATTATATATCGAACAGATGGAAAGCTTTTTAATCTTAGTAGGCTGAAAGCAAAAAATAAGGTAATTGCAACTTCTGTTATAGAACTTCAATATGCTGATGATAATGTAGTCTGTGCACACTCCGAGGAAGATCTTCAAACTATCCTAAACATCTTTGCAGAAGCATATGAAAAGCTCGGCCTCTCGATTAACATTAAAAAAAACCAAAGTGCTTTACCAGCAAGTTCGAACCAATCCCTCTGCAGCGCCATCAATCCAGCTTAAAGGTGTGTCACTAGATAATGTCGACCACTTTTCCTATCTCGGCAGCCATCTATCTACAAAAGCTGACATCGACGCTGAAATTCAGCATCGCCTGAGCTCTGCGAGTGTAGCTTTCTCCTGAATGAAGCGTAGAGTGTTTGAGGATCGGGACATTCGCAGGGAGACCAAAATGCTTGTTTACAAAGCCATTGTACTACCAACCCTTCTGTACGCCTGTGAAACATGGACCCTCTACAAACGCCACCTCCAACTTCTTGAAAGATTCCATCAACGCTGCCTCCGAAAAATTCTGCAAATTACTTGGGAAGATAAGCGGACTAATGTTAGCGTATTAGAAGAAGCGAAAACCACCAGCATTGAAACAATGATCATCCAACATCAACTTTGCTGGACCGGTCATGTTGTTCGAATGCCTGACCATCGTCTTCCAAAGCAGCTACTTTACTCCCAACTTAAGAATGGAAAACGGAATATTGGTGGACAGCAAAAGAGATTCAAAGATACTCTCAAAGCTAATTTAAAAAAATGTAATATCAGCACTGAGAACTGGGAAGCCCTAACTCATGAGTGTTTCAATTGGAGGTCAGCCTTTATTAATGGCGCTATGGACTTTGAAGAAGCACGAGTACAGGGCGAAAAGGAGAAAAGAGCTAAAAGGAAGGCACGTCAGGCAAACCCTCATCATGACCGTCTCCCACCTGGAAACCTATGCCCTCATTGTGGGAGGTTGTGCGGATCCAGAATTGGCCTTTATAGCCACTTATGGATCCACTGTTAAAATTTTACCTTTGGAAGACAATCTTACTCGGCTACGAGTGATCGCCAATGATTCTTCAGGAGTCTAGCTTGACTAGAGGGAGAGAGATTGTGCTAAGAGGGATTTACTCTTAGCAAATATTAGAAAGGGATCTCTGTCTGAGATGCTGGAGAGCAATAATCAACCACCGCAGACAATTTTAGACCAGACAGGCTGTTCTTATGTTCCTAAGCTAGTTATAACATAGGCATAACACAGGGAGAGTAGACAATCCACTTCATATAAAAGAAATCTGCCATGGATTCCTATGGGAATGAAATGGCATCAAATATTAAAATAGGTTCCAGTGTGGCACCGATGGGCAGCAATGAGTAACACCAATGAGTGTTACTCATATTCAGTGCTCTCTAATTAAAAATTAGCCCAAAAATGTAGTTGGAAAGATATGCCAAAAACAGAGTGTGTGTTTTGACAAGTTGCATACAAAAAGGTATATATTAGAGGTAGTTGTGTTAACCCCCACCATACATATAAGATTGTGGCATTAAAAATATGCTTCTATTAGAGAAAGTTACAGATGGCAATGCATTTACATTTCTTAGCAGTATTTTTAAAAATTAAATACACACCCAGAAAAATAAATAGAACTGAGTGATATACAAAATTTGTGACACTGACATGGATCAAATTTAGAGTGACGTACGCATCCTCAATATAAAGGTTTTCCTCTGAGGTCTCATTCCCAAATACTGCTGATTGAAAGAAAACGAATTACAGAAAGAAACTGAAAAAACTTCTAAACACACTTACTATGAATCGAAGAGAATATTTGTAGCTCAGGGTTGAACTGTGGAGTCCATGGTGCTCTCTGAGCCTTGTTGTTTTCTTGCAGACGTTTCATTGCCAGGCTAGGCAACATCTTCAGTGTGAAAAGGGAGTGGGACTTGCTCTCTGTTTATATACCCTGGCTTGTCCTGCCTGTGTTGGTAGGGGTGTTGTACTCTCCTTGGTAGTGCCTTGATTGGGTTGTTGTTTGCTGCTTGGTTGATTGACTGAGTTAATAGTTCCTTGATTAGGGTCTATTGTTTGTTTGATTGCTCCTCTGCTGCTAATCTTGCTGTTAATCTTTGCCTATCTTGTTGTTGATTGCTGGCAAAGAGGTGTTCTGGTCTTCTGGCTTTTCTATTGTCTCTTATGAATGGTATGTAAATGTTGTTTACCTCTATGTGTCTGTTGATGGCTGCTTTGTCTGAGTGCCAAGCTTCCAGGAATTCTCTAGCATTTTTGGATTTGGCTTGGTTTAAGATGCTCACAGTTTCCCAGTTGAAAGTATGGTTAAGTCTGTCCATGTGTTGTGAGATTAAGGAGTTTTCATCGTGTCTTCTGACTGCTAGTTGGTGTTCATGGATGCATTCTGCTAGTCTTCTGCCAGTCTGTCCTACATAGTGGGTGTTACAATCCTTACACTGTATGTTGTAGATAACTCCTGTTTTTTCTTCTTGGGCTACTAGGTCTTTTGGTTTACTTACAATGTTCTGAAGGGTTTTGGTTGGTTTGTGTGCTACAGTGATGCCGTGTGGTTGTAACAGGCTATTAGTAGTTTCTGAGATGTTTCTGATGTATGGCAGTGTAATCCTTTTCATAGCTTCTGTTGGTTTTGCTGTGGTGGGTTGAGTGGTCAGGCACTTTTTGATAAAGTTGCGTGGATATCCATTTTGCTGGAAGATGCTATATAAGTGGTCTGTTTCCTTTTTCTGGTGTTCTGGGTTGCTGCAGTGCGTTTGTGCTCGTCTGAATGGTGTTGTTACACAGCTCCTCTTGTGGGAGGTAGGGTTATTGCTTTGGTAGTGGAGCAAAAACTACTAATAGACTGTTACAACCACATGGCATCACCGTAGCACACAAACCAACCAAAACCCTTCAGAATATCGTAAGTAAACCAAAAGACCCAGTAGCCCAAGAAGAAAAAACAGGAGTATTTGGGAAACTCCTTAATCTCACAACACATGGACAGACTTAACCATACTTTCAACTGGGAAACTGTGAGCATCTTAAACCAAGCCAAATCCAAAAATGCTAGAGAATTCCTGGAAGCTTGGCACTCAGACAAAGCAGCCATCAACAGACACATAGAGGTAAACAACATTTACATACAATTCATAAGAGACAATAGAAAAGCCAGAAGACCAGAACACCTCTTTGCCAGCAATCAACAACAAGATAGGCAAAGATTAACAGCAAGATTAGCAGCAGAGGAGCAATCAAACAACACAATAGACTCTAACCAAGGAACTATTAACTCAGTCAATCAACCAAGCAGCAAACAACAACCCAATCAAGGCACTACCAAGAAGAGTACAACACCCCCACCAACACAGGCAGGACAAGCCAGGGTATATAAACAGAGAGCAAGTCCCACTCCCTTTTTGCACTGAAGATGTTGCCTAGCCTGGCAATGAAACGTCTGCAAGAAAACAACAAGGCTCAGAGAGCACCATGGACTCCACACTTACTATGGATTAAGTCTCCTTGAAAACAATGGAAACTGAGTAAGTTGTTCTACATATTGTTCTATTGTAGAACCACTGTTGCCCTGCAAGGGGCAGAGATACAAATACGGATCTCTCAAATTCCATTTTAAATCTCAAATTCTTTCTTGAAATTCATATGCAGCTGGTTTCTCCAAGCTGCTGTAAGGTGATTATGGCTCTTCCATCATAATGGAATTTAATTAGCTAGGGGAATATTGTCCTTTCCTGTGACACTCCCCCCTTTGGGCATAATAAAAGTTTTATGACAGCTGTGTCCAGATTAAGTATCACCTATCCATGTTTTTAATCACTTTTGCAACTAAGGCTTTTTCAACTCCAGCATAAAGCCTGTATTTATTTACCTAGATGAATCATGAATCAGACAGATCTGATTTTGACAGATATAACTAAGCATGTATTTGATTCTATATGCAATTTCCTCTGGAAAACTGTACTGAGTTTTAATAACACCTGGAAAATTGGAGCAGTCTTTTGTAGCATAAGTTGCTGGGAGTCAGGTGGCATATAAATTTAATTAAATACTAATACTAATACTAATACTAATACTAATACTAATACTAATACTAATACTAATACTAATACTAATACTAATACTAATAGAACACTGATTCCCTGGCCAAGACATCTTGCTATGGCTGGATGTAGATTTAAAAATTCACAATTTTTTTACCTGAAGTCATGATAATATACAGGTAATCCCATATGAAATCCAGGTCCCTAAGAACCCTCTTGGAGGTACAGGGACATGTATAGTCAGGAGAGTGGACTATGTAGGGTGACCATACGTCCCGTTTTGAACGGGACAGTCCCGTTATTTTAGCATTTTTCAACCGTCCCGTCGTTTTGATCAAAATCTCAATTTTGTCCCTTTTTTAAGCCCGGCGGGAAGGAGGACAGGAAGACAGGAAGGAGGACTGGAGCCGGACTTGCCATTGGAGGCAGCCCGGAAGAGGCCCTATCAGCGCGGCAACTGGAAGCCCAGTTGCCACGTGCTATCCCAGCAGCAGAAGCAGCACCACAGTCCAGGTTCCTGCCTCCTTACCTGATCCTGAGATTGTCTGCCCAGCAGTGGTGAGGCCAGGCAAACCAGGCACGGGAAGGTTGTGGAGAGAGGGTGTGTGTGTGTGTGTGTGTGCGCGCGCGCACGCAGATTACTTGCTCAGCGTAATCGCGTGCACATGCACACACACGCACCCCACACCCTGTTTCTCCAGCCTCCCTGCAACAGGTCTGGGTGCATTTGGTCATGGGGAGGCTGGAGAAAGAGGTTATGGGGTACGTGTGTGTGTATGTGTGCGCATCTGACCGGGCTTGGCCAAGGGAGGAGAGTTGTCGGGCTGCTGAGCAGGAGAAGCCGGCTGCGCTTGGCTGCTTCAACCACACCACTCCGCCCCTTGCTGCCTGCTGAAGCTCCCCAGGGTGGCCGCTCCTGCTTCTCACACACACACACTCACAGGACAGACTGCCCTGGCAGGAGCTGACCATGCTGGGGGGCTTCAGCGGGTGGCGAGGGGCGGAGTGGTGTGTCTGAAGCCCCTCAGCGCGGCCGGCTCCTGCCGAGGGCAGTCTGTCATGTGAGTGTGTGAGTGTGTGTGTGTGCATCTGATCAGGGTTGGCTGAGGGAGGAGAGTTGTTGCCGCTGCCGCTGCCGAGCAGGACAAACGGCTTCAGCCACACCACTGAAGCCCCCCAGCGCGGCCGGCTCCTGCTTGTTCTGCTCAGCGGCGGCAGCGGCAACAACTCTCCTCCCTCGGCCAACCCCGATCAGATGCACGCACACACACTCACACACTCACAGGACAGACTGCCCTCGGCAGGAGCCAGACGCGCTGAGGGGCTTCAGCCACACCACTCCGCCACCCGCCACCCGCTGAAGCCCCCCAGCATGGTCAGCTCCTGCCAGGGCAGTCTGTCCTGTGAGTGTGTGTGTGTGCATCTTTTTTTTTTAATATAAAATTTTAATTTTATTTACATTCAACATAAAACATATAACACATAACAATAACTACTTTTATGTATACATATTTACATTTGATTTATAATATTCATTATCTAATATATTTCATATAACATATCTTTATTCTAAATTATTTTCCCTGTTTCCCTCTTCCCTTCTTCTTCCTCTAACCCTTTCTAACTACTTTATTTATATATATATATCTATTTCTAACCTTATCACTATTTTCTTTTTCTTCTCTTATGTTATATTACTGATTTATTAAGTATTTATTTCAAATTCAATTTTTGACTTATACATCTTTACCATACAATACATACGTACATTTCATTAAAATACCTCCAGTTTTCTTAACAAAAAATTGTGTAAATACTTGATTTACATTTTTCTTCTTTCTTCTATATATATTCAAAAAGAATATAATATTAAGTAGAGATTAATAAACTATAAAAATAAAAATACAAACATAGGGGGGTGGGGGAAAAAAAGAGATATAAGAAGAAAAATGTGTGTACAGTATGTGCATCTGATCGGGCTTGGCCGAGGGAGGAGAGTTGTCTGGCCGCCGAGCAGGAGAAGCAGGAGCCGGCCACCCTGGGGAGCTTCAGCGGGCAGCAAGGGGGGGAGTGGTGTGGCTGAAGCAGCCGAGCGCAGCCGGCTCCTCCTGCTTCTCCTGCTCAGCGGCGGTGGTAGCAGCAGCGACTCTCCTCCCTCCCTCGCCAAGCCCGAGGGGGATGGGGCAGTGGTGGGCCTCCATCCCCTCCATCCCCGCCCCTTGTTCCCCGGCTGATGACGGTGCTGTGTGCACAGTGTGTGTACTCCGGCCTCCCCCAAACACACCAGTTCTGACACACCATTTACTGCTAGAAGAAAAAAAAAACCTTTAAAAATAAAAAAAAAATTAAAATCCGAGCTAATCACGCTGATGGGGGCGGGGTTTGCAGGCGGGAGCCAATCGTGTGGGGTGGGGGCAGGGTTTGCAGGTGGGAGCCAATTGCGTGGACTGGGGGGCGGGGTTTGGAGGCCGGCATGGTGGCATAAGACCCTGTCCCATTTTGCCATCCCAAATGTCCCGTTTTTGTCTGAAGGAAATATGGTCAGCCTAGGACTATGCCTTCCAGACACTGATGAACTACAGGATTCTGTATCCTTCACTGACTACAGTATGCTGGCTGTGGCTGCTGAGAGTTGTACTTTAACAACATCTGGAGGCAGGGGATTCCATTCCAGGTTACCATATTGTATATTAAGTGCTGAGGGCTTTCAATTTTATTGGAGAATTAAATTTTAAGATAAGATCTTGAAAAAGAGCTTTTTAAAATAACTTCAGAAGAAGCAAGCAAGAACCACAATGGGAAGCACCCAACATCCTTGATCATCAACCTTGGTTTCTTAATTACCTGCTTGATGGATATTATTTCTCCTTCCCTCCAGGGCTTTTATATGGCCCACGATGGGCCATTTCTGCCCCTTTTCCACTTGCCTGCTCTCTTCTGCTCAATCAGGGTGCAAGGCCAAGGAACTATAAATGTCTGTTAAGGCAGACGTTCAAGTTAAAGAAGTTAAATTACTGGATGCTGTGAATTCTGTTCTGAACCGATTCTAGGATTGTTGGGAGCTTTCAACTATCTTTCTTTTCCTGCAGGGCCCACCCTCTCTTTCCTTTTAGTACTGGGCCTTCTAGAAATTCAGCAGGGGCTGCTATAGTGCTATGCCAGGAAAGGGCAGGAAGTGGGAGAAGGTAGGGGCGTGAATTTTCCCTGCAGGGCATTCCCAACTGCAGAGAAATAACTAAGGGGAAAAGTCATTTGTGTGCAGTGCATGCTGACATATGAATGTGTGTGTGTGTATTTGTGTGCACCCTTGACCCAGCACTGCACGCAGTTTTTAAGAACCAAACAAATTTCCCCTGATTATGTCAGTGTTAGATGCCTATGTATTGCATGGATAGTATCAGGATATACTTTAGCCACTAGCTGGCACAAAATTTTGTTGTGGGTAAGTAGAGTCAAGATATTTTAGCAGCTGTGGAAAACAGCTACATTTGTTGTCTAGCTTCCTCCCTGGGTTGCTCTGAAAGCTTTCTGTGATACAGGTTATAAAAGCTAAAGTAAAGTGAAAAGAAGATGAAATAGTGTGTTTTTCCTACAGTGCACCACAGTAGTACTTTGTGTTGAAAACCTATTTTAACATGCACATTATTTATTTAATCCTTTTCCATCCTTCTCCAAACTGCATCACTTTCCTAGAGTACTGGAGCAATAATATTTAGAAATAATGAAACTAATAAAACAAGACGCAGGGATGCTGTAACTACCTGAAAGATAATAAAACAGCAGCCAACAGATTTTTTAAAAGTGTGCTAAGTGCTGCATGGTTTAAAATCGTGCCTCCCCACAAACAAAGCCTTCTTTAAAAAGCCAAGTGTTGATTGAAGGACATAATGAAAAGGTATAAAGTAGCAAGTGCAATTATTTGAAAAAAGGCAACTTTCTTATTATTGTACCATTATTAGCTGCAACAACCACCAAAGTTTTCCTTCTCTGAACTTAGTTTGAATCACACATACCTTTTGCAAATAAGTTCTATTTCACTTTTTCAGGCATTCCATGTTTGATCTCAGCTGGGAGGCAGAATATTTGGGAACTTCAGTTAAAAACAGTTCAGCTCTTCTCAGTTGCCTTGAACACAGGCAACATTTCTCAGTCTGAAAAAGGAAAAGTGCGCTCACCCCTTCTGAGATTCTGAAATCTGGCTTGTGAGCCATGGGCAACTGCAAGGGGCAAGGGAAGCACACGAGTTACAGACATGACTTCCTTGCATCAGCCATCCTGATGCAAGCATATACGCTCCTCATTTCCGTGATTCCTTTAACACACCTAAGACGTCACTTCGGCATCATTGAGGCTTGCTTTGGAGGGCCCTGCTTTGACTGACCAAAGCTGCCAATGACAATAAGTTGTTCCAATTGAAACGCTCCCTTGACCTTTATAAACATCTTACTTGAAGAACTATGTCTGCTTGCAACCTGTTCAAGGATGCTAACAGGCAGCCACACTAAATGAAGCCATACATACCAGGGGTTTATGTATTTCTGAAACAGCATCAGAAAAATCTAGCTGAAATAAGGGTCAAATTATTTAAGCTTCCTCTTTTGAATGTGAAGCTGTAAAGGCTTCATTTTCAGGTCAGGATAATTTCCTTCCTGTAGACTTTCAACTAAAATTATACCTCATCTTCTTTTCCCATTATGGTGGTCATATTGGTTTTCCTAATGGAAAAAAAATCTGCTGAGATGGAAGCAATTTGGATTGGGGGATGGTGGGAGGATTGGTTTATATTATATTTCTCTCTCTCTCTCTCTCTCTCTCTCTCATCTATCTATCTATCTATCTATCTATCTATCTATCTATCTATCACTCACACACAACCAAAAGATAGGGACAAATTCAGGTTTGACATTATTTTTAAGCAATCTGCATAAATTAAAATAATATGTGGATTAAAACGGTTATTTTTCTCTGAAATGAGCACTTCTCTGAATGTTGCAGTGCAGTCCTTGGCTCAACAATTCCATGGAAAAGGGTATATTTTGGGGAAACTTGCAGACATAAGGATCCAAAACTAAATGAACATTTATTTTATTTTTAAAGAATGCAGACTAGTATGGAACGTGGACCAAATGGACTGATGATCAAATGCATGAAAATGGACTGAATATGGTTCATTTGGTGATCTCTAACACAGTGCTCTTCATGTGCTATTTGGAAAACAGTCATTCCTTAACTTTACTGTCAATCTCTATGGAACATTAATTAAAATACTCTATTGGTGTATGATGGCTGATATACCAATCAAGCATTTTTCTCTTTTGTAGCTTAAAGGAGGTTCAAATAAATGTGCAGATTTTGTAGGGGTGAAAAATAGAACTTCAAGCTGTTTTCCCCAATTTATGAAGCTATTTCACAATTTCCCAGAGGCCCTTGGTCCCATACCAATTTTGCTGCATATACTTCCCACAAAAGGCCATAGAAGAATAGGGCAATCCCCAGCCTCACACACAGGGACTGACATTTTTGACATCAGAACCTGGCAGTCCTAAAAGTAGTGTTGCTATTGTTTCAGAGAATTTCTGGTTTCATATCTCTTATGTTTCTAACATAAACACAGACACCATGGCTTCAACTCCTGCTACTTTTTCTCTTGCCCACCCCACCTTGCTTATTTAGTCCATGGTTGGATGACACTTTGTGCCCTGAGGACTGCATTTTTGTGCCTTCATACAAGGCTGCATGGACACGCATACATATCACATCACATCACACCCCATTCCACACACAAGCCAGCCTTTTCCCCACCCTACTGCTCAAAACCATTCTCTCTCAGGTGTACAGCAATCTTCAAAGCCTTTTGCTGGTAGACAAAGGAAGCACTAAGGTGTTGCCATTCCTCCCATCAAAGGGGAAACCGGATGCTTCATTTCTGCTGCCATTGGCCGAGGACACCTGGCAAATCTGACTTGTGAAAGTACCCCTTTAATAGCCCTTCAATAAGCCACTGATGTTTGGCAATGCCACCCAAATTTCAGTGGCAAGACAGCAGGAGCTCTCTGGGGAGCTCACTAAGACCTCCTGAGGGCTGCATATATCCCTGGCAATGCTGATCTAGCCTGATTGAGGTCATTTCCCCACAGTGACTTAGAGTCATCCAACCATTGTGCCAAAATAATGGGAATGAGTACAGGCTTTTTATCAATTCACTGATGGATGGGTGATGCAGTAAAGTTACTATAAGCATCTAAGTGGGGAAATGGTCAAAGAGTTTCAGAAAAACACAAATGCTTTTGTCATGTTTGAATTGGTTTATTGCATGCATTGCTCTAGGATGGATTTTGAGAGAGAGAGAAAGAGATGATAGCTAGACAGATATTATAATCAACATTGTTGCATTTGCTTTTTTAAATAGATGTGATTATTAGCTCAGGTTCTGCAACTGTTTTCAGAGCCTGCAGTCCTGGCCATCATCATTACTGCCTAAAGAGGAGGAGGAGGTAGAGCTGAAGAGATGGTGATGAGCAATGTGTCCCTTTCTTTCCCAACAGGTATTGTGATATTGGACTAGTTTCAAACACCGAAGGCTGTCCTTTTCCATTAATCCTTGTTTCCTCCCACCTCACTGCCATTTTTTCTCCAACTGGATTATCCTTCCTTCTTCATTTTGCTATAATCCATTTTTCACTTTTAGGCTTAGCAACTCAACAAGAGATTTCCTAACAAAAGTTCTCTGGAATGAGAGTTTCTATCTTCCTTAAAACATTATTACCAAAGCATCTGAAAAAGGTGCCTTGGTAAATTATGCAAGTTATGGGAGACTCAAAGAAACAGACTCTCAAAGAAAAACTCTGGGTTTTCTTCCCATGATTCTATGTGCTTTTCTTCTTGCTCTTTCAGACAGAATCAAGATGGCACGTGACACCCCCCCACACACAGCTGCAAAACCCATTTAACTCAGCTCAGTGTTGTTTTTACTGTCTGCTAAATGGATAACTTTTCAGAGAAAGCAGAGAGAAGGGCAACCAAGAGAAAAACAGAAAAGTTTACCCAGTTCACAACATAATCTAGCCGACAAATACATTCCCTGGTAACAGATCATACCATAGAACTTGCAACTATACCACTATTTGGAGATGTTTGGATCTAAAATTTTATTAATCTTTCATGGACCTTTCCTGTGTACTGCTGAAGGGAAGAAAACTAAAAAAAAACCCTTTCTTTTCCTCCTATGATGCAGGAGCAAAAAGTGTAGCATGAAAATGAGGTGAGTAGGGAAATCAAAGTTTGATTAATGTAAGGAAAGAAGGATCAATCAAATGTTCCTTAGATTTAGATTACCCATGCACTTGTTAGTGTTATTCCTACATAGGCTTTCTTATATTCCCAAGCAAGATACAGATTAAAGTCAGCAACAGCATACAGGATTTGAAAGAATAAGGCAACAGGTCCAACACTTGGTATGTCATTATCATTTGTCCAATGAAAAAGGAGGAATGGAAAAAATGAAGAAGAGAACCAAAATACAGCACTTATGTAATATAGAAAAAAACCCTTACATGTGTATTTGAGTCATATTATACAATTAGATTATTAATGTTTAAGTCCATCCATTGAACAATAGGAGGACAGAGAAATTAAGCCTATAGTCCGCAGTCCAGATTTCTAAATAGTCTCCCAAACATACCATTGTAGATGTTGTTCCCTTGCAAGACATTCCCAATATTTCATTCTCTCAGGCAGACGGTAGACATCCTCAGTCCACATCCATGAGTGAGGCATGGCTCCTGCTCATGTACACAGGGAATCAGATCCAAACACCTGTTCCCTCTTGCTGGAGAGAGAGAAAACCTTTGGTCATTTTACCTTTTGAGACAGAACCAGAAGAAAGAGCAGAGGAAGAAGTTGGGTACCAGTTCTAGGAAAAGAAGAGAACTAAAATAGTTCTCCTGAGCCTCTGATTAAAGGCTGAAAACTACAAGAAGCTGGAAGACTCCTGGGAAGCAAGAAGAGGACTTTTTCTTGAGGAATCCATTTGTTTCCAGGAAATAAGTAAACAAGTTTAGTTAGGAAGGTGTTAGAACTTTAGTCTTTATTTCTCTGTGTGGTGCTAGTAAGACTCATTGTCCCCTCTGCTTATTTCTCTATACAAGTATGGAATTCTATGTAACCTCAGCATTTTTTTTTATTTCTACCTCAATATCTGTCCAAGAAGATGTATTTTTCTCTTTATTAACTTCTTGTGAGTTGAAACATAATCACTCCATCCCTCCTTTGGACTCAGATTTCATTATTTAGACCGTTGTCTAGGCTGTGGCTTTTCCTCCTGTCTCCCAAGGTCATTCCCACATACCATTACAGTGGCAGTATGACCTACAATCCACCACCCCAAAAGGGCAGGAGACAGGCCCAAGGTGTGAAAAACCAGATGGGTTCTGGAGGTTTAATACCTTCAGATTTCCCCTTCTTCACTCCAAGCCTGGCTGGCAACTCGACAAGTCAGAGTTTCTCAGAGCTCTGAGCTCTGAGACCTGGCTAACTTTCTATCTTGTTTGCAGGGGTCTATAGACCACTGAAGTTTCCCCCTGGAGAAGGGGGAACCAGAAGATTGTTCACAGAGCCATTGTAATTGCCCACTCCTGTTTTTCTTTGTTGTTTCCACCGCGGAGAAGAACGGGGTGAATGCAATGAAATGGCCGAAGGAGGATCCTAGCTCTGCAGAGAACGTAAGTCTCTTGGGAGACACAAGAGTGACAGCCAGCTTTTAGACCACTTTATATTAGTTTTCTTTTTTAGATTAGCACATTTTTTATTATCTAAAATTTATCTTTGGACTTCGTTCAAAATGTTGGCTAATTTTGTGTTTTCTTTGCTATAATTAATTTTGGTGGAAGTTTGATAGATTTTATTTTGGCAACATAGTGAACAAGTTTTGTATTTTTCTGCCTTTCTTTTGTATCAGAGAAATTGGGATTTAAGAGACTTTGTTGGTATTTCTTACTCGACAAACTAACTGACTTTTGAGAAATTGTTTGTTTGGGTTAAGCAGCTTGCAGCCTGAAGAATAAAGAAGAATAAAGAATAAAGTATAGAGAATGTGTGCCTCTCTACCTTTTTTTTTTTCTACTTTTTTTTAGAAAGGACTATCTTTCATTTGGAATATATCTTCATCTTTCCTTTTACAAACTGTTTGAAATACTGCTCTGTGGAATTTTTTCATCTCTTACTTTAAAAGCTTTTCTTACTTAAAGAAATAGACATTATTGATAAATAATAGAACAGCTGTTCCCTGCTCCCCTGAGAAAATTTTTTGTTTTGGCTACGGCAGCTGATTACGATTTGAACATGGCATTTCTCACAGCACTTCAGGATTTTAAGGAAGAAACCAGCAAATTTTTTTTGCAAATTAAGAAATCCATAGAACGTATATTAATAGTTTTGATGGCTCAGGAACAGAAGATACAAGGGACAGATTTAGAAACAGAGGAAAGACCTTTCGAACCAGTAGAGAAACAGGGAAAGAGGACTTTGAATGTATTGGTACAGAAGAAGATTATGATATTTTACAGGAAGTGGTCTATTAAATGTTTGGGCATAAATACATTGTGGCAGCTGAGACAGGAAGATTTTAATATGCAAATTGATAGATATGGCAAAATAAACATTTTGATATCCCACATGAGTTACAGAAATAAACAAGTTGCATATTGTGATATTGGCATAACCTAAACAGGAGATTTATTGATATTGATTTGGAATGCAAGGTGAATGAAAATGCGGATTTGGTATTGTACACAGAGTAAGCACAGATATGAGAAACTTACAGATGCATAAAAACATGATATTTTAAGTGTAAGATACAAGATTATAAATAAATATGTTGATATTATATATTACTCTTTCTGGAGACACATTTATGAGAAGACAATGAGATGATGAGATGGAATTAGAATGTAGGTTATTACAAGAATATGTTGTATGTATTAGGTTATATGTTATGTTAGGTTTTGTATTTTTGCTATATTATGTATTATGTTATGTAATATGTTAGATTATGTATTAATGGAATATATAGTCATAACATGAACAGAATATACTGTATTTTATTAGACGTAGATAAGGCCTTTATTTGTTATACTAATTGGACTTTATTGAAGATATAAATATAGATGTAAAAGTGGAAAGAGCAAATGGAAAACATTTAATTGATGCAACAATGAACATTTGATTACTATTCTAAGGAGTAGAAACCAGAGATGGATTGTTGGAAGATATCAAGAAAGGCGAAACCTATATGAAGAACAGAAGATTGGATTATAGAAATCAAAGGGTATATGACAAAGAAAAGTTTCTGTGTATTGTATAAAGGACTAACATTTAAAGTTAATTGTTGTACTTAAAGTTCAAGGATAAATTGGAGGACATCTATTTTCTATATTTTCTTTGTTTGTTATTTTTTGACTTCACTTTTTCTTTTCCTTTTTCTTACTTTGTATTTCTATTTCTTTTCTTTTGTATTACCTCTTAATATGTATTTTAAAATTTAATAAAACTTATGGATAAAAAAAAAAAAGATTTCCCCTTCTTGGCTCAGCTGCATGCTATAGATACTCATGGTGGTAAAATATTTTTTCAAATATATAGAGAGAGCTATTTGGACCAATGTCAAACTGATGGACAGTTTCTTCCAATTTTATGGTATTGGTCTTTCTGAGAGCATGAAAGCATGCAACACCCACTTCCATTTTCCTCCTTCTGTTTGTTTCTAAACAGTTGTATAATTCAAAAGGTACAGCTCCCAAGCTAACCAAAGTTGTGCACCACTGCCCGAAGCACTGGCAGAAATCAGGAAAAGACTCTTCTCTCTACTGCTCACTGTTGCAGATCCATCTTGGTCCTTTATTGCTAATTTTCTGTAGATCCCCAGTTATTCTGTTTAGGCCCAGATTTGGTTTGCCTTCTTTTTATACATTCCAGATCTCCTTTAATGTAACTCTATTATTGTCAAAAGATGGGGAAGGGAACAGGAATAAGAACACCTTGTTCTTCTCTAAATTACAGTGTTGTTTATTGTTACAGTGTTTTTCAGTTAAAAAATCTTGTGCTTATTTCTAACATGTGCAGCAGCTTTACAGACATTTCTATGGGGAGCTTTTTACAGTTTCTAAACTGTCTTCCTCTCTCTCTCCCTGATTCACACAAGTGTCTGCTCACTCTCACAGCTACTTTCAGTACTTTTACTTCTCGGGACTGCTTTTAGCCTAGAGGGGAAAAAAATAACTCTTTCCTAACCTGCTTGGAATTGCAGCACCTTGGTCAAGCTTTGGATGCTGGCTCCTGGCCTGTCCTTTCCAAATAGAGCCTCAGCCCCTTTCACCAGACAATCCACTCTGTCATTTTGATCTTTCCTGCTGGGTCCTCCCTTGCAGATCTCCATGGCTTCCAAGGATCCTTTCTCCACCTGTGCCTGCATTCACACAATGCCTCCAGGGTACATAGCACACACAACACCAACATCCTCCTCCATTGCCTAACAGGACTCCCCTTTTCCTCCAAAAGAGAGCTGTTTCTGCTCTCAGGTGTGTTAATTATGCAAGAGGTTTCTCAGTGTCTACCTGACTTTGCACAGAGTGGGCACATAGACAAAAATCTTTCGCCCTGACACCACTTTACAACTCTGTCTCAATCTAGGCATCTTGCCCCGGCACAATTATTTTTGCATGTTTAAGTTTTGTTGCTTCAAAAAAAAATGTGGTTTTGATGGGAGGAGCTAGGCTGGAATTATCTCCAAATAAGTAAGATGCTGGTGTTCTAATTCATTGTAAGGCGGTTCATAATGGAATAATACAACCTCTCGATCAATTTTGTCTTCAACCCACTGTTAAAGTGTAATGTGAAATAATTCACAAGTTATCTACCATACTTCTAAATCAGGCTTCAACAAATCTGCTTATCAAGGGTCACACTGCAACTGAATGAGTGATAATTAGCTCACACTGCAAGTAACTGAAGAATGAAACTGATAATAAGGCTATTAAGATTTACTATTGAGTAGAATAGGGCAGCTGTACCTGGGTTGCAAATCTGGATGACCACCAGATGGCAGCAAATGGAGTTTTCTGAATCTTTGTAAAGGTAAAGGTAAAGGTTCCCCCACACAGTCGTGTCCGACTCTAGGGGCTGGTGCTCATCTCTGTTTGTTAGCCGAAGAGCCAGCGTTATCCGAAGACGCTTCCGCGGTCATGTGGCCAGCATGACACGTGCGAAACACTGTTACCTTCCCAGTAATCACCTGGACCAGTAGCCTGGGTATGATATGCCTAAAGTAGAATCCAATGAAGTCCAATTATGTCCTGCTGATAGAGCAACTTCAATCCAGAGAATGCTAGTCGAACACCATAACCACACCACTACAGCAGCTCTCAAGATGAACAGCATCTGCTACCATTCCTTCCTTCTTATGAATTTCCTAGCAGGAGTATACCATCTCTGCTTATAGTTAGGGCTTCCCAGTTGTGCTGGGTCTGTTCCTCTGGAGTCTTCCTGCAGAGTTCACCGTCTCTGATCCTCCCAAGCTATGGACTTCCATCACAGCTGTTTTTTTTTACTGCAGCAGGCATCGTCCTCTTCAACCTCCTTATTTTCAAGCATGCCACTAGGCCCCACATATATTTCATGGGCCTTTTTAAAATTAAAAGTGCTAGGTGACCGCAGCCCAGAGTTTTGTTTCAGAATGAGCCCACTCGCCCAGAAAAAAAAAAAGACAAGAAAAGTATACAGTATGTATATTCACAGAGGCTGTAGGGCTACCAGTTTTCTTTCTTAATGGTGCTTTGTGGCCAGTGGCCAGTTACCATGGCAACCAAATATAATCATCATCATGCAGGTTTGGCTACTCCTGACCGAAACCTGAGCAAATCTCTCCTGTTTGATCACCATATTTTGTCTCCTCCAGGAAACATATATATTTCCTACAAAAATATTCTGAAGGACCATCGGCTGCCCCCCTCAGCCTGCAGTCTTTAATATCAGTGTTTAAATCAGATTGTCCAGCAATCAAAACTGCACTACTCATAATTTTTTAAAAAAAACAGTTGGGGGGGGATACACAATCCTAATCACAGCAGCCTGCTGGGTCAGGAGATTAAATAGCCACAACAGAAAATGAAATTAGAAAGAGGCACCCCCTGAGAATTTTCTTTTTCATTCCCAACAACGCTTTTAGAGATTTATGCCTCCCTCCCAGGAAACTATCCACAGAATTCACTTCTCCGGTTTCACAGTCATGTAAATACTTCCTGATCCAGTTTGGTTCGCCACCTCTTGGTCTGTATGTGCTCCTGTTGGTCATGCAGCAGTCTCTGCAAGCCAACACTGATGTGATGCAAGTTTCCACAACTCCTCACTTCTCTTAGAAAATCGAATTGCATCTCTTTGCTTCAGACATGGAGGAAACTTGCATCCCAGCAAGTTCATCCTGTGCTTGTGGGTGCTTGTTTTTTTACGGGAGACCCTCCTCACTTCCCAGCTCCTAGTTAGTATTTCATCCTGCTGAGCAAGGGGAAAAGTCCTCAACTTCAGTTTTACTGGCCTGCTCCTCACAGGGTTAATTGCCATGCAACACCCCCCCCCCAATTTGCTGAGACAATGCAGGGATCACTAGAATGCCACCTTAACCAGGTTTGATTTGCAGTACTGATTTGGGGCCATGGGGGCTTTTCAGTGCTTTTGGTTAACTACTTCAAAAATTATCTTCCCTTTCAAACTGGCCCCACAGCAGTTGGGAGATGGTTGGAAAACCATTAGACAAATGTCCACAAATATAGGGGGACAAATGCTTGGACTGGTATATGCATTGGAAGGGAGGGACGTTTGATCCGTGTTTGTTTCTCTTTCAGTGAAAGAAGGAGGGGAAACTATTTGTTAATTCATAGAGTAGTAGAACCTCTAGGCCAGGGTTTCTCAACCAGGGTTCCGTGGAAACCTAGGGTTCCCTGGGAGATCACACTTTATTTAAAAAATTATTTCAAATTCGGGTAACTTCACATTAAAGAGGTAAATTTCATTCTTTATTTTTAAAAAGAACACTTTTAATGCATATATACAGGCCTACACATGAAACAAGTATAATAATTTTGTAACTTCTGGCCTATATTTGAGCCTGAAAGTGCAGGGGTTCCCCGAGGCCTGAAAAATATTTCAAGGGTTCTCCAGGGTCAAAAAGTTGAGAAAGGCTGCTCTAGGCATACTACATTTAGCAATTGGCTGGTTTGAAACAGAAAGTACAATGACTGGCTGGATTCTCTATGCTCAGCCTTCACTTATCTCAGCATTAACAGTAATTGTCTGAAGATGCTGTCTGTGAGCTCTGGATGCACAGGGATATAGACAACTCTATGCAAAAAGCATTGAGACCCACAGATAGTGTAGACATTGTGGAGAAATCACACTGCAAATTATTGGCAAATGGGAATGCTGATGGTATGCTAGACATCTTAGCCAGATTGGGCTACAGTGGAAAAAGGATTATAGCCCCAATGGTGTTACTGAACATAAATAAAAAATGAATTTTTTATAGGAGAAACAGTTCTTGGTAAAGCAATTTTTTTTAAATGGAAGAAAAAACTTTTAACAGATGCATGTTTATAGGTCCCTCAGGCTATATTTTCCCCTTATTTCAAAACTGAAATACCTGGTCTTGCATATAATAATTCTACATCTTCCCATCTGAGATCCAAGAATAAATAAATAAATAAATACACACACACACACACACACACACACACACTGTAAAAATGGTGTAACTTTGTAGAAGAAGTAAACATCAGGAGAAGACATTGCTGAGAGACATCAAATTCAATTAAAGAAGAAAAAGGGAGCTATAAACTGGCACAAGGGCTTATCCCACTTAAAATTAACAGAGGAAGATCACTGATTTTGAAGGGAATTGAATGTATTTGAAAAATCTGCTTGTTAATCAGCCTTTAATTACTCTGTTAAATTGCAACTAGGAAGACTTTAATATTTCAAAGGGAGAAAACTGGCTCTAGCAGATTTTGTACAGCCAAGTTAATAGATAGTTGTAGCCACTCTCCAAGGATCCTGATGCAAATCAGACTTTTTAAGAATGAATATTCAGAGGCAACCAGCAACATTTCCACAAATCAGTTGAGGCTGGAGTTTGAATTGCATATACGGAGAGCAAGATCAAATGAAGATGGCAGAAGAGAAAATTGAATATCTGACAATTGTATATACATGTGTATGTACACTTATTTAATAATAAATAAAATTTCAATGTATGAAATGATGACTTTAGCTTCTGTGTTGAATTGGTTTCACAGTTTCAGTGCCTTTGTTTCTAGAAACAGAAGTAAACATCAAGAGATCACTTTGTGAAGCTTTGTAATTCTTTAACTATCAGCTATGGTCCATGAGGTCACGAAGAGTCGGACACGACTAAACGACTGAACAACAAAAAGTTCTGTCTTTAATTAGTAATTTCATCAGAATCATCAATTCCTCTCCCCTATCTAATAGCATACTTCCTACTTAGATCTACATACTAAAATGTTTCTCAATTACCTAAGTTATTTCCAGACAAACCTCCATTTAAAGAATTTAGATGCAGTTTTCTGGCATGCTGTAATCCAGTGAAGGATATGGCTAAGGGTGATCCAGGACAGTTGTCATTTAAGAAGGTTGATATAACACGATCAGATTTCTCTGCCCTTTCAGATTCCTTTTACATTAGAATGCTGGATTGGAGATATTTGGCATCCATTACCTTAATACCTGACCTGGTCTTAGTAGCTTTACTGAAAGTGCATTAGAGTTAATTAAATATCACCAGAGTGAATCCAAGTACACTAAGTTTAGAAGAGGTCATTATATGATTTTTTTAGCTTTGAAAAGTTGCAGGATTTGTTTCATTTTGCTGAAAAATTACAGTATTGGTAAAATTGCTCCGAAACCATGAGACTGAGCAGTTACTGAAACTGAATGTGAATTACTACTACTTTTTTGCGAGATGATAGATATAGGTGTAGATGTAGATGGCATAGGTATAGGTATACACATATGTACATATATACATTTACATAGAATCATCCCATTTACAAATGGTATGTCATATTAATTGGAGGAATTAATGTACAGTTTCTGTTTCTGTTAATGTAAATAATAGCCTTTAGTTTCCCTCTCCCAAATAAGCATCAGGGCTGACATGAGTGAAGCATTTAACCCTTTCCTCTCCCCACATAGGTAGCATTCCTCAAGAAACCATCCCTGGACCCTACCATCCTGGGCAATTTTCGCCCAGTCTCCCACCTTCCCTTTTTGGGAAAGGTGGTTGAGAAGGTGGTGGCGTTGCAACTCCAGAGGATTCTGGAGGAAACGGATTATCTGGACCCCTTCCAGTCAGGTTTCAGGCCGGGACATGGGACAGAGACCGCATTGGTCGCGCTTATGGATGATCTCTGGCGAGAGCGGGATGGAGGGAGTGCGTCCATCCTTGCTCTCTTAGATCTCTCAGCGGCTTTCGATACCGTCGACCACGGTATACTTTTGGGATGGCTCAAGGAGTTGGGGGCGGGCAGCGTGGTTCTGCGCTGGTTCGCCTCCTTCCTCCGGGGCCGTTCCCAGTCGGTGTTGATAGGAGAGGATAGAGCTGACCCAAGACCCCTGACTTGTGGGGTGCCTCAGGGGTCGGTTCTCTCTCCTCTCCTATTCAACATCTACATCAAGCCGCTGGGCGAGATCATCCATCACCACGGGATGAGGTATCACCAATATGCTGATGATACCCAGGTATACATCTCCATCCCGGGTGAAGTAAGTGATGCGGTCAATGCCTTATCTCAGTGCCTGGAGGCTGTGGGGGTCTGGATGGGGAACAACAGGCTTCAACTGAACCCTGGTAAGACGGAGTGGCTGTGGATTGACGGCCCCCCTGGATCCGGGAAGTTGTCATCTTTGGTTCTGGGTGGAGTTGCACTACCCCACTCGGATCCAGTGCGGAATCTGGGGGTCCTCCTGGACTCGCGACTCCTGCTCGAAGAGCAGGTGGCAGTCGTGGCCAGGAGGGCCTTTGCACAGCTGCGAGTTGTGCGCCAGTTACGCCCTTTCCTGGATCGGGAGGCCCTCCGAACAGTCACTCACGCCCTTGTCATCTCCCATATAGACTATTGTAATGCGCTCTACATGGGGCTACCCTTGAAGAGTATCCGGAAGCTTCAGCTGGTGCAGAATGCGGCGGCGCGAGCAGTTATGGGGGCCAAGAGATCGGCCCATGTAACACCTCTGCTTCGCGAGCTGCATTGGGTGCCAGTTTGCTTCCGGGTCCAATTCAAGGTGTTGGTGATCACCTTTAAAGCCCTACATGGCATAGGACTAGGGTACCTGAGGGACCGTCTCGTCCCAATAACGTCAGCCCGCCCCACCCGTGCATGCAGAGAGGGCATGCTTCGGACCCCCTCAACAAGAGAATTCCATCTAGCGGGGTCCAGGAGGCGTGCCTTCTCTGCGATAGCGCCCGCCCTATGGAATATCTTGCCCCCGGAGGTGAGACTGGCCCCCTCCCTCCTGACCTTTCGGAAGGCCCTTAAGACCTGGCTCTGCCACCTGGCCTGGGACAACGGAGGCGGGAGTGCCTCTTGGGGTTGGCTAGCCCCGTAGCAACACTATGCTACGTTCCCTACGTCCCCCATCTTGTATTTTATTTATTTATATTGTATTTTTTAAAATTATTGTATTGTTTTTAACTTTGATTGTTGTGACCCGCCCAGAGTCCCTTGTATGGGAGATGGGCGGGGAATAAATTGAATAAATAAATAAATAAATAAATTCCTTCTCCTACCACCAGAATACCAATTTCCTTTGCAATAAATATAACCTTCATTACAATCATGCAACTGACATCACATCTCCTTAAGTAGTATTCAGCCAGAACTTCTATTATTAATTTTCAAAAGTCCCCTTTAATAAATAGACTGGGAAGGAACATTTGTCAAGCCGTGTTCATGTTTCCAGTGACTGGAAATTAGTTAACATTTCAGAGGATATGATGAAGCAATTGTCCTTGCAGAAAGCACAGGTCATTATCAACTTTCCAATTTAAAAAAAGCAATTTCTCTTTAAAGTATATCCTTAAAAACACTGGGCATTGCTTTTCAAAATGGTATTTCATTTCTGAATTTGCAACATACCCTTTTCCTGATCGGGCAATTGCTATACTGCAGAGTGCTTGATTCAGGAGATCTTTATCTCCAGGAATATCAACTCTGGGACAGTTTTATACCAGCTATAACTACTTGCCATCAATGTAAATATATACTGAATTAGAACTTTAAAATGCTGCTGTATCCCTACATTAGCAGAGAGACATGAAACAAAAATTACCCCTGGATTGGCCCCCAAGACAAATAAAGCCAAGCAAATGACCAAATGATCTTGTTGTTTGTTTTTATAATTGTCCCTTCTCTCTGTTTGCAGAGAGAGATGAGATGGTGAAATGATGGGTATATCATAAACAATGTAAGGAATGACGAAGATATTGTAGTTCAGTCAGTGCAGGTAACTATTGATCCATGACTATCACATCTCATTAACTGAGGATTTCTGGATGGCTGGCACAAGTGGGGCAACCTGAGAATCAGCTGGTTCTCAGGCTTAGCTAATTGCCAGGATATTTTTGGATTGAAATGAGTGCGATATGGTTTGATCACACCATTACTTTGAATGGCATATGCATGGTAGATTAGAAGGTCTAAGATAATATGCAGAAGAACAGGCATTTGGGGGCAGAATAATGGGTGAATCCAAAGTGGTGTCAAAGGTTCAAACCCTTTTTTTTTTAAAAAGTACCCTTAGCAGGGCGTGGTGGCTCAGTGGGTAAGACGCCAGGCTTGTCGATCGGAAGATCGCAAGTTCGGAGGTTCGAATCCCTAGCCCTGCGTGCGGAGTGAGCTCCCGCACTAGCTCCAGCTCTTGCCAACCTAGCAATTCGAAAGCATGCAAATGCAAGTAGATTAATAGGTACCACTTCGGTGGGTAGGTAACAGCGTTCCGCGCGTGTCATGCGGCCACATGACTGCGGAAGCGTCTTCGGACAACGCTGGCTCTTCGGCTAACAAACGGAGATGAGCACCGGCCCCTAGAGTCGGACACGACTGCACAAATGTGCGGGGGGAACCTTTACCTTTTTACCCTTAGCAGGGGACCTCTTCTCCCCATAAACAAAACATCTATTTGTCTTTTATGAATACAACATAAGTTGTTTGAACGCTAACTAGCCAAGTTATCAAATGAATGGCTGAGTGGCAAGACTCTGTAAGTCATAAAAGATCTAGTGAGGACCATTAAGTTTAGAGAAACCAAAGTAGTAAAGATATACAACCTGGTGTCCTCCAGATTTTTAAAATAACGACTCCAAAAAACACTGCCTATTTGCTTTGATCTCAGTTACGGTGGTAATGACTACAGCATTGGAAGATCTGAAAGACTAGGTACGGGAGAGATTATTTACTTATTTATTTATCCTATTTCTTCCCCGTCCATCTTGTTTTACAATGACTCTGGCCGGTTTACAAGCTGTTAAAAATAAAAGAATTAAAATATCATTAAAATAAATACAATATAAATATAAATACATAAATATAAAAATGCAAGATATAAAATATAGAGTCCAAGATGGTAGATAATGGGCCCCCATCATTGGCCCCTTCAAGGTGCCAGCCACCCCAATGATTAACTATCCCCCTCCCACCCCAAGCAAGGTGGCACAACCAAGTCTTAACCCCCTTTCAGAAGGCCAGGAGAGTGGGGGCCTATCTCACCTTTGGGGGTAGCTTATTCCAGAGGGCAAGGGCCATGGTAGAGAAGGCCCTCCTCCTGGACCCTGCCAATCGACAGTCTCTCATGGACAGGATCCGTAGCATGCCCTCTCTGCCTGACCGGATGGGACGGGTCGATGTAATGGAGGTGAGGCGGTCCCTCAGGTAACCTGGACCCACGCCATATAGGGCTTTAAAGGTGATAACCAACACCTTGAATTGGACCCAGAAGCAAACTGGCACCCAGTGCAGCTCACGCAGCAAAGGTTTTATGTGTGCCCTCTTTGGGGTTCCTAAAACTTCTCGCGTGGCCACATTCTGCACCAGCTGTAGCTTCTGGATAGTCTTCAAGGGTAGCCCCATGTAGAGCACATTGCAATAGTCTGTACGGGAGATGACTAGGGCATGAATGACTGACCAGAGGGCCTCCCGACCCAGGAAGGGGCGTAGCTGGCACACAACACGAAGTTGGGCAAAGGCTCCCCTGGCCATGGCTGCCACCTGCTCTTTGAGCAGGAGTCATGAGTCCAGGAGAACCCCCAGGTTCCACACCGGATCTGTCTGGGGCAGTGCAACCCCATCCAGAGCCAAAGGTGGTAAGTTCCTTGATACCAGGAAGTCCCCAACCCACAGCCACTCCATCTTACCAGGGTTCATCTGAAGCCTGTTGTTCCCCATCCAGACCCCTACAGCCTCCAGGCACCGAGAGAGGGTGGTCACAGCATCACTTAAGTCACCTAGGATGGAGATATATAGTTGAGTATCATCAGCATATTGATGAAACCTCATCCCGTGGCGATGGATGATCTCACCCATCAGTTTCATGTAGGTGTTAAAAAGGAGCGGAGAGAGTACCGAACCCTGCAGCACCCCACAAAGGAGGGGCCACAGGCCGGATCTCTTACTCCCTATCAACACCGATTGGGACCGGCTGTGGAGGAAGGAGGTGAACCAGCGCAAAACCTCACCACCCACCCCCAACTCTGTGAGCTGACCCAAAAGGATACCTTGGTCGATGGTATCGAAAGCTGCTGAGATGTCAATAAGAGCAAGGATGGATGCAGTGCCTGCATCCCGTTCCTGCCAGAGATCATCCAAAGGTGCAACCAAAGCTGTTTCCGTCCCATATCCGGGCCTGAAACCCGACTGGAAAGGGTCCAGATAATCTGTTTCATCCAGGATCCTCTGGAGCTGCAACACCACTTTATCAACCACCTTCCCTAAAAAGTGAAGGTGGGAGACTGGATGAAAATTGTCCAGTATGGTGGGATCCAGTGATGGTTTCTTGAGGAGGGGGTGCATCAGCGCCTCTTTAAAGGCAGCTGGAAACACTCCCTCCCCGAAGGATGAATTCACCATCGCCTGGACCCACCTACACATCACCTCCCGCGATGCCTTCACCAGCCAAAAGGGACAAGGATCTAATTGACAGGTGGTGGCGTTTACAGTCCAGAGAACCCTGTCCACTTCTTCGGGCCCAGCAGAATCAAACTGTTCCCAGATAACTGGGTAAGTATGCTCCCCAGGCATCTTCCCAGGCTATGCCTCACACTTGGCATCCAACTTGGAACGGATCCGAGTAATTTTATCCTCCAGATGCCCAGAAAACTCCTCTGCACAGTCCTGTAGGTGAATCACTAGGTCCCCCTTCCCCAGAAGGGATCGGGTGATCCTAAACGGGGCCGTCGGGCAGCATTCTGTGGATGCAATGAGAGCAGAGAAATATTGACATTTTGCTGCTCTTACCGCCACAAGGTAGGCCTTAATAGTGGCTCTAGCTTGTGTTCAGTCGGGTTCGGTCCTTGTCTTTCTCCAGCAGCACTCTAGACATCTCTAAATCCTCTTCAGAACCCTCAACTCCTCTGTAAACCATGGTGAGTGTCGGGTTCAATGGGACAAGAGAGGTTGCACAGCCACAATCCTGTCCAAGTCCCCAGCTGCCTCCCTATTCCAGGCAGCGGCCAGGGCCTCCGCTGGACCGTGCAGCAGATGCTCGGGTATAACCCCCAGCTCCCTCTGAAACCCCGTCGGGTCCATCAGTCACTGTGGATGGACCAATCAAATGGGTCCTGCCTCCCTGTGGAGGGGGGCAGCATAAGAGAATCTCAAGGTCACCAGGGCGTGATCCGACCATGACAAAGGGGACAGATGTAACTCTCCCTTCAGATCACATTGCCAGTGCTCAGACAAGAAAACCAAGTTCGGTGTGAGGCCACTGTCCTGAGTCGGGTCCTGAATAATCTGGGACAGGCCCATGGCCACCATGGTGGCCATGAACTCCCGAACCGCCTCCGAGGCACACCCCAGGGACATCAGGTTGAATTCCCCAGAACCATAAGTCTAGGAAACTCCACCGCCAACCCTGAGATGGCCTCCAGCAGCTCAGGCAGGGAGGTTGCTATGCAGCAAGGAGGCTGGTACAGTAGCAACAATCCCAACTGCTCTCGGGAGCCCAACTTCAAAAACAGGGTCTTCATCATGGAGAAAATCTATGTGGTCGCTAAGGGTCGACAATAACTTAATGGCACATCATCCATCCATCCATCCATCCATCCATCCATCCATCCATCCATCCGCTTTGATGGTTGAGTTGAAAGGAATTATAGTTTAAAAAATCTGGGGGACACAAAGTTGCCTATGAATGCAGTGTAAAATGAGATGGTGGATTTACAAAGAAACATAAAGTGGTGCAAAAACACATGTGTAGAAGAACATCCCAAAAAGATCATCCTGAATGATAGAAGAAGCATTGTGAAATATCTTGCCATTGGATTAATTACAGGAATAGGACAATTGACCTCCAAAAAATGTGCTGGAGAAAAAGGCAACACTTGGACACAAACATTTCAGAATGAATCTCATCTGATTATAGTGTCATGAGAATGACAGGGGCACTGGCCATGCCAGTGCTTGTGACAATACCTGGAAAGGTTCACAAAACTTTTCTGTATTTCAAAGCTCATAAATTCAACTACTTTAATGGGGAAAGTTGAAATGGGAAATAGAATAAAAGTTGCAGTGTTAATAAGCGTAAGGGCTGAAGCTGGTCAGGTGAGAAGCTGTTCAAACCAGACAACCACTGTGTAAAAGACGGAGCATATATATTCCAAGCTCAAGGCTGGGCAAAGAGTGATAGAATGGCTAAGAACCCTTTGATTTAAAGCCTGAACAGACAGACAGACAGATGATAGATAGATAGATCAAGGCTTGATTTGATTTCTGTGTTCGGCAGCAAGCCAATCAGCTGTGTAAATATGACATCTTTCTTAAAGCCTCTAGCATCACTCTAGTACAGAGCTTTCCAAACTGTGTGTCGCGACACAAAAGTGTGTTGCCACACACAGTCTGGTGTGTCACCACACAACCTGGAAGCGCTGATCATCAGCGCGGGTTTTCCCGCGGCGACACACCAACTGCGGCACGCAAAAACCTGAAAGTGGCAGCAGCACTTCCGGGTTTTTGTGCGCTGCTGCAACGGCGACACTTCCGGGTTTTCCCGCGGTGACACACCAACGGCAGTTGGTATGTCGCCGCGGGAAAACTTTGGAAAGCCCTGCTCTAGTAGCACTGAGTCTTTAATGTTTCTGCTTTTAGCTAGTTCTTGAATGTGGGCTTGAGTGTCTGAAACAACAGAGATTTATAGCCAGGTGTGACTTGGTCTGCCAGTAAGAAAATTTCAGCTAGAATTTTTTCCCTTGATTTTCTCCTGCCCTTGTGGTACTATTGTGTTTTCCATTTTACTAACCAGCTTGTGAGCAGCAATTCATCTCCCAGACCCCCTCAAAAGTTTTTTCGCCCCTGCTTTAGTAAAACAGTGAATATTTCATTTTCTCAGTCTTATTTTTTCTCTTTCTTTTTAGAGTTACACCTCTGAAGAGCTTCAGATTGTGAGCCAAGACAAATGACCCTTTTGCAATATTGCTGTGAGGCTACGGCCATAAAGCAGTACCTAAAAAGCTTGACGCTGTTAAATGTTTCACAAGTATCACAGTGATTGATATGGTTGTTTGCTGCATTTGTAATTTCTCACCAGTGAACTTGGAAACAAAGGAAAGAAATAAGGACTGGATTCTCACGCCCCCCCCCCCAACCCCCAGTTCATTCTTCTGCCTCCTTTCTCCATGTTGGGAGAATTTTGCCCCATCTCTTTTTCAAAGAGAACATTGAAGAGCAGCAGGCCAAGAATATTTCTGTAATGTTATAGCCAAAGAGGACAGGCTTGACTGAAACTTGACTGAAAGAATTTCAGTGAGGAACCCTTAAGCTTTTAGAAAAGGTGTTGCAGTGCTTTCTTCTGTGTATATTCAATGGTTCTCACACATATTCTAAAGAAGCTTATGTTTCTTGCATATTTCTGTATGCAACAGAATCAACTTCATACCAGCTATTAAGAGTCCATGTAATTCAGGCTTTCAGGTGTGGTTCTAGGCAGACTAAGGGGCGTGGTGGCTCAGCGGGTAAGACGCCAGGCTTGTCGATCGGAAGATTGCAAGTTCGGAGGTTCGAATCCCTAGCCCTGCGTGTGGAGTGAGCTCCTGCACTAGCTCCAGCTCTTGCCAACCTAGCAATTCGAAAGCATGCAAATGCAAGTAGATGAATAGGTACCACTTCGGTGGGAAGGTAACAGCGTTCCGCGCGCGTCATGCGGCCACATGACCGTGGAAGTGTCTTCGGACAACGCTGGCTCTTTGGCTAACAAACGGAGATGAGCACCGGCCCCTAGAGTCGGACACGACTGCACAAATGTGCGGGGGATACCTTTACCTTTTTTTTTCTAGGCAGACTAGATGTCTCCGAAGTAGCGGAGATGGCACAGCGAAGGGAACCAGCGGTGATATCCCACTAATGAAAGTGTTTCCAGATAAAGGAAAGAACGAGAGATTGCCCACCTGCGCTCCAGACAGCTGCTCCTCGGGAGAGACTGTCGGATGGGAGTCTTACAGTCTTCTCGTGAGTAGAGCAGCTGGGAGTAAAGGGAGAAACAGCTCGCTCCCACACGCAGCACAGCCTTTTAAAGGACACAGTTCGATCAGCCGGAAGCCTTCCTTCCAAACCGCAGAAAGTAAAATAAAGAGGAAAATAATACTTTTAAAAGACTTTAAAACAACAGCAAAGAGCTTAATCAAGATTTTGACTAAGAAAGTTATTGATCGAGAAAGGGGACGGTATTAATTTGAAAAATAAAGATGTTGGCGAAAGTGCTTTTGGTATTATGTAGAATTAATTAAATAAACAGGCCAGACCTTCCTGGAAATGTTGATTGACATCAAAGGGAAAGGATAATTGATGGAATTTACAAAACAAGGAGATAAGTGTAACAGGAGATGGACTGTGTCATTAACACAGTTAAGAGAAAGGTTTAAGGTAGATAATAGAACATTTGGAATTGAGCAGCAGAAGACAGAAGCTGAAGTTGAACTACATACAAATGATGAACATGTAATTGCTAAAATGTATACACTTTCATTGAAATTTGAAATGGAAGAAGAACAAGTGAAAGACTGTATGATAAAATGGGCTAAGAACTTTGGACACAATATACTGATGGAACAGTGGGAAAATATGTGGTTAAAAGGATTGAAATTTACATTATGTTATAAGTTAAAACAATTTTTTTATCAAATGATGTACCATCGGTATATGACTCCACAAAAATTGTCTAGAATGTATAAAGGTACTTCAAATTTAATGAAGGGTCATTTTATCATGCTTGGTGGACTTATAAAAAAGCCAGAAAGTTCTGTGTTCAAATACATACAAGGAATTTTAAAGATCAACATTCAGCTAAAACCAGAACTTTTCTTGCTGGGATTAATGGACAGTCAATTAGAAAAGAGCCATGGAAGATTTATGTTTATATATGATTACTGCTGCGAGACTATTATATGTGCAAAAATGGAAAGATTCTGAAATACGCACAACAGAGGAATGGTTGGTGAAGATGACAGAACTAGCAGAGATGGCAAAATCAACTGGTTTGATTAGAGAAAGATCAATATTTATCAGTGACTGGAAACTCCTTATGGACTTTTTGCTGAGAAAAGAGAAAAATGAACTTGTGATTTATGGGTCTGAAGATTAGAAAGAGTAGCTCATAGAAAGAAGAAATTATGATGTAACCTTAGACAGAGAGGGTAAATTATAAATGCATTTATAACTGCTGTCAAAAAGATTGGAAGTCACTTCTTTATAATCTTCTCTTCTCTTCTCTTTTCTTTTTTTTTTCTTTTTTCTTTTTATATTTTCTTTCTTACTTATTCACTATTCCTCCTTATTTTCCATATTTGTATTGTTTTTATCTTTTAAAAATTTCTTCAATAAAAAATATTTTTTCAAAAAAAAGAATCCATGTAATCCAGAACAAGTTCAATTCTTGTTTGCAGCAGAAAGTTATTATATTGGATTTTCATAGGAAATAATTCTTGCTACATAGCCATTTCAGTGATAGAGATTATCTAGAAGACATTATTTCATCTGGGAGAAAAGTTTTATTAAAACTAAACCCCCAAAATAACAGACCCAAAATGCTTTTCAATCTCACAGTGTATTTTGAGCATATGCAAGAGGACTGAACTGTGAAACCCATAGTTTGCAAGGCCTTATCTGTCTTATAGGCACCTCTAGGTCCTTATCTCTCTACCTTATCTCTCTTTTGCAACTGGCAGAGAGCAAACAAGGTACTTTGGAGGGAACCCTTGTAATTGTGTTCAGCTCTTGGCCCAAAGGATGCAGGTAGTCCTCACTTAACAACTATTCATCCAGTGACTCTTCGAAGTTACGGCGGTGCTGAACCAAGGGACTTACGACCGGTCCCCAAAGTTAATGTTCATGAAATTGGTCCATTAACTCAAAGAGCAATGATTTGATGAAATGCCTTCTTCCCCCACACTCATCATTTTGCTTTAGCTGATTCACTGTGCTGTTTTGTCACTATGTTGATTTGGGAGTCAGTCCCACTGAACTTGTCTATTTAGACGTGAATTATGAACTGGAAAGTGGAGTTGAGGGAAAATATTTTAAAACAGGTAAAATAGTTGGTGAAGACCTGGGTTTGAGTCCACCCTCAGCCTTGAAGTTCACTAAGTGATTTGGGGAATTCATTCATTCTCTACCTCAGTTGCTTTTCCAGTTCAGGGAAAAACCCTCTGTCTCTGATGTCATGTGATTTACCAGCCAATCAGAAGTGTACCTGATGGCTGGAATCCCCATTCCTAATGATCCTGTAGATGAATGATCGAGACAATAACTAGCTTGTACCAGCTGTGCTACTGTATAAAAGGGATTATATGCAAAAAAGTTCTTTTTTTAATTCCAAAAAGGTAAATTCCACCTATTCAGGCTTGTCAGCATGGTTAGTCTACCAGATGCTTCAGGTGATACTCTGGTGCTATACCAAAAACTAGTGGTTTGTCATAGCATGCATAGCATTGCACTAATATTCTCTGACCTCACCTCACCTCTCAACCCCCCCCCCCCTGCAAATATACACCCAAACATAAAGCATGAGAAGCCGCTTGATCCATCTTATGACTGTTGCAACACATTCTCCTTTTTTACTCATAAATGAACAAAATACAGCAATTCGGATTGTGCAGAATTTTAAAGAAGTACTTAAAACAAAGCATTCCCTTGACGCAAAGTGACCACGTTGCTTACTTTGCTCTGCTTTGTAGCCCCTCGCGTTTTTCCCTGGTAGAGTTCATGCTATCAGAGAAATCTGAGGGGAGCCTTCAGGAATGTTGGTCAAGGTGTCTCCCAGGCTGGCTAAGTCCAGCTTGTCCCTCAAGGAATCATACAGCATGCAGAAGAGGTAGTCAACCTGAAGCCGCCTTGGCTGACATGAGGCTTCCTAGGCTTCATGCTTCTTCCAACGTGGGCTGCAGGAAAACCTCTTGCAGGCTGCTCCCACCAAAGGAGCCAAGTCTGGAAGCCCTTTAGCACATGCAAAGGGGACTCAAGGCTGGGTGAGTTCAGTGCAATTCTGCCAGGAAGGACTTCAGCCAGCCAGGCAGAAGAAGGCTCCTCTCAGCCTTCTTCCTTCAACGCTTCCAACATTCAAAACAAGTTGCCCCCGGCAGAGTGATTTTAATTTTATTTATTTTACTTATTGATTTCGTTTGTATACTGCTGAATCTTCTGGGAATCACAGCAGTTTATAATTATAAATCGACTATTAAAACACCCACAATAATGCATAATCAACAAAAGCAATTAAAGCATTGCCAGTATATATAAATAACCAATATGAAATCAATATAATGAATAATCAAACCAATCATAAACAAAATAACGGGTGATAAAAATAATGATGATGGCAACAGCATACAAATTATCAAACTCTGGGAGAACTCTGTTTTAAGTAAATATTGAATGCTGTAACAGACAGAACAAGGCTCCCTTCTAAGAGAAGACTGTTGTTCCCTATGGCAGCAACTACAACAACAACAAAAGAACAACACCTCCTATCCTTGCCTCCTCACACGTCATGAAAATGGGGTACTACCAAGAGCTTCTCCTGGGATAATGTGGATGATAATGAAATGATCTGGAATGAAACTGAAGTGAGGGAATGTTGGAATGCGTATTTTAAGGATGTGTATGGGAATGAAGTAGTATGTTGAAGAGTGAAATTGAAATGAATGCTATAAATGTTAGTGTCCAAGAAGAAAAAGAAAGAAAGCCATACAGGCAATTCTCGTTATTCATGGTAGTTACGTTCTGTGAAAATGCCGCAAATACCGAATTAGCAAATACTGATACCTCAGCTAGGAATGTGCGCATCGGGCGATTCCAACGTTTTGCTACTCTGCATGTCTGAGAATAAGTGCGACAGTGCCATGAGTACTGATTTTTGGAGTGACAAAAACATTTTCGTGAATAAGCGAATCTGCAAATACGGAACCCGCAAATAACGAGGAGGGAGTGAGGAAAGGATATCAAATAACGCTTTGATTGTTTAATGTACATCTGGTTAAATAGATAAGGAATACTTGTCAGGATGTTAGAGGTGAGTTGGTAGGGGGCATGAATGTATGTGTACCTAGGTATGTACTGTAGATGATACTATTCATTGGCTGAGAACCCAAATGACTGCAGTTAGATACATCACATGATGCAACGAGGAGTATGAATCTGAAAATTAATGTATCAAAAAAGTACCAAGCTAGCTGGGCTTGGCAGAGAAAATGGTGTGAATGAATGAAAGCTAAATGTAAATGGTGAACAACTATGGCAAGTATATGAATGTGGGTACCATGGGAGGACAGATAAGGAAATTCTAAGATGTGCAAATGCTGATAGAATGTGGTTTGTTGTGAGGAATGAACATTTGCTGTAAGAAGCAAAAATGGTTGTCTATAAGCATGCTCCTACCCACTTTATTTTATGGAAATGAGAATTGGGTACATCAGAAGAAACATTAAAATAACTTGAATGCAGTGAGAATGGAGTACTTAAGTCTGTGTGGTAAAACAAGGAGAGACAGGGTGAAGAATGAGGGGGTGTTGAATGTGTTGGAGATTCTGGCAAATCCAACATACCTCATCAGCATATGGATGGCTGCTCTAGGATGCAAGCTCTCCATGCTTTTGAGGAAGCTGTTTGTGGCCACTCCCACTTCCTCTCTCTCTCTCTCTCTGTCCATGGACTGGGAGCAAGCACATGGCTGTGTGCTGCCCCATTCTAGGCCATCGATGGGCCTAGGAGATTTTCCCCCCTTTCTACACGCATCTCTTGCAGCAAGCAGGGCAAGAGGTATAAAGTTTAGGGAACAGGAAGAAGAAATGGAACATCATTTATCTATAAAAATGCTGTACCTGCAATGAATAAACGTAAGGACTCTTTTGTACTTACTTTTCATACCTGCCATGTCTAAGCGCGTGTTTCTTTATGCTTGGGTGAGCTAAAGGTGTAAGATTAACCTGGATCTCTCTAATATGCTCATGGGCTCTGTTTTTAAACAATATTCTTTTTCTGTACACAAGTTAAGCAGCTCTGCTCCATTTCAGTAGTTCTAACAGACTGTAAATCGGCTTCAGAATGAATGTCAATTGAATACAAAACTGATTGGTATAAAAGAAGTATATTGAAGTGGTTTGATCATATAGAGAGAATGACTGAGGATTGAATTTCAAAATAAAGGAAAGTAAAGGGGTTAAGAGGAAGAAGACCAAGAAGATCACAGCTGGATCCTCAGAAAGAAATGTGCAGTGCTATTGCAGAACACTATTGTAATGGCGAAGACAAATGGATGGTCTGCCCCATTTTGTTCTGTGCTTTTCTGTAGAAAATGCTTTCTCTTTTGTATTCTTCTACACAGTCTGGCTTGGTAAGGCCTGAGATTTCTAAAACAAGCCTCTGTGCCCCCTCCTTCCTTCCTCCTCAGCTCTCTTAGTTATTTTCTCATCTCTTGAAGCAGACTAGCTGAAGAGTGTTATCTTGTTCTTTTAGAAATGCTCTGTTCGCTCCAAGGCCAGCCACTTGTGGCAGGGAGGGCTTGAAATATGAAGTGGTACTGTCTCCCCAAAACTTTTTATAGCTGATAGGTATGGATATGATAGAGAATGGTGTTGGTATGAGCTAGGGTTAGCTATATTTCCTTGTATTGTCTCTTGCCTTTTATTTCTTTGGCTGGCTATTTCTTATTTCTTTTCTGCGCTTTGTATAACATTGCTTACCCTGAAAAGGAATAGTGTGATAGGTATGTATATGTGTGGAAAACAGGTACTTTCTGCAGAAAAGTTGATTGGCCTTATTTTGAATGCATATAATTTGATTTTGGGGGAGGGGAGAATGAGGATTTTCTCCGATGTGAGAATAACTACTATAAAACGCTATTCTGTTACGATTTTGTCCCCTACTTCACACCCTCCACGCCCCATAAATAACAGCACAATGTTAGTGAACACATACTTTTTCTAGTAGTCACACTGGACAAGGCAGTTAACTACCAATTTATAATCTCTAGGCCTTTAATGAATAGATGGCAAACAAAAAATAATAGGTGGAATTTTTCTCAGCTTTAATAAAGTGAAACTTCTATTGATTTTCTGAACACCATGTACATTTTAAAGGCAATATCCTATTTTTCTTCTCTCTCTCTGCACAGAGAGACCATGCACGTACGTGATACATCTTTCCAGAGCACTTCAGAAGACTCAGACAATGCAAACACTAAGTGATGTGATTCAGGCTGGGCGATGGGATTCAATCTGTGTGATGGAAGACTGTGAGTATAGTTGATCAGCATTTCATGGAATGTCTGAGTCCCCATATGATGTGTGGTCACATGATCATTCCTAGAAGTGTTAGGGAAGGGAGGATGCTTCAACAGAATGAAGCCAGGGCAGCTATAAGTTTATCATGATTTTAAACAAATGCTGCTGGAAGAGATTTCTCAGCCATCTTGTTCATTTTTAAGAACTAAATGCAATATCCAGCCTCCCAGTCTGGCAAATATATATGTGTGTGTGCGTGTATAGATGATAGAGAGAGAGAGAAAGAGATGAGAGAGAGAGAGAGAGATGAGAGAGAGAGAGAGAGAGAGAGAGAGAGAGAGAGAGAGAGAGAGAGAGATGATGGAGATAGAGATGGAGATAGATATATTATTATACACACATGTGCACACACACATAAAAGTGCCAAAGTGAAAATTGCCCTGCCAAAATAGCAATAGAATGAAGTAGATTTCTGAGGTTCTGCCAGCCCTCAGGCACAGTAGGGGCAAATAAAAACTGTGTGATAACTTTTAAATGTGTTTTAAATAAAGCCTGGGGGTATCCAATGAACTGTTGAAAGCAATGAGGGTGGTTGTTTTCATAATACATTATGGATCATCTCAGTATAAACAATTTTCTTAATTAATTAAGCACAGCCATTTAAGTGTTGAGAAATCGTATCTTTTATCAGGTTACAGTGGCAGGAAGGCATCCTGGCAGTACAGAACTATAAGCAGAGAAGCCTTATTTAAAATAAAAAAAGGTTTATTATTATTACTATGTTTGATCATTAGATGGACATGAGTGTTGCTTGGGGAAAGCTGTAATCACCACCAGTAGATAGTTCATTGGTTTTATGACTCTTGATTGTATATCTAGACAATAAAACAGGAAGCAGCATGGGGAAGCTACACAGAATCATTTGAAGTTATTGGTAGTATCTGCTGTTCTCCTTAATTGTCTCCAGCTTTACCTGATTCAACAGGAATCTGTTTCTCATGGTACCCCTTTGGAAGAGAATAGTAAGAATGTAGAGATAGCAGATAATTCAGGCAATACATATGTTTGGTATTTTAATTCTTGTTAAATTTGTTTGATTATCTATTTTTTCCTTTTATTAACATGTGATATCTATCTCTATCGATTATCTATCTATCTATCTATCTAATCATCCATCTACACAATGAAGACTTCAACACTAAGTAATCAGTTTAAGATTGAAACTGGCATTGTATAACAAATACTTCGATGCAATCCACAGCAGTTTCTTTCATCTAATGTTATGCTCAATTTTGGACAAAAAAGTCAAATAATTTTATGTTTGTAATATTAACGCCCTAAATTGAAATTCATATTGATAGAATATTTCCCTTTTCTTTATTTTCTTTATTTACAACACTCTAAGTTATCTGAACAATAGGATGTCAATAATTTTAATTAATATTGTATAAACATCATTGTATTGAACCAATATAATGTATCAAGATTTACAACAATAAAATGGGGGGAAAAAATCAAGGTTAACCATTTTGTGAGTTGGGGAGGAAGGAGAAAACCTGCTCAACCATTTCCCCTTTGGTTATAGCACAGCTCCAAATCTCTCTCCCCAAAATGCAGGTCATTAAAGAACTTTCTCCTCTCCCTCCTTCCCTTTTTATCTAGCTTGAGCAGGAGGAGTTTGAGCTTTAATAGAGTTAGAAGAGAAAGAGCCGCTGTCCCCAGGACCCCAACCTTCTTCCCTCACCGCTCACATTCTGCCCAGAATCTACCCATCAAAACATTTTCATTTACATGAGTATTACAAACTATTTTAAGACTTATATTTTGAAAGAAAACAAAGGGGTTTTTTTTTAGCTAAAACTATGTCATCATATTCAGAGATGTATGAAGTCTTACAGGTAGGTATATTCAGGTTTACACACTAGCTCATGTTGTGTGTCAATTCACATCGGAATGAATGAATCCCACCAGCTTCCCTATTACAAGGTGTCATTAATGGGTTATCTATTATTATATTTATATCCCACCTTTATTTTGGCCAACTCAAGGTGGCACGCATACCTAATGCTCCCACCCCCTATTTTCCGAACAACAACAACAGTCCCCTGAGGTGGGCTGGGCTGAGAGTGACTGGCCCAAAGTCACCCAGGGAGCTTCTGTGCTTATGGATGGACCAGAACTCATGGACTCCCAGGTTCTAGTCCAGCACCTTTAAGCACTACACCAAACTGGCCATCTGGACAATGGTCTCATTCTACACCTTGCGAAAGGGTTGTTATTAAACTAGGAATGCCTAAGAAAAAGACTGTGCCACAAGTGTCGTCCTTGCCTTGAAAAAGGTTGCACAACCCAGCACAGTGTGATTCAGGGACCCATCCCATGGAAGAAATTATTCTCCAGTTTTCATCAGTAAACCTTAGAGTGAAGCCCACATTTGTTGCTGGTACACTTTAAAGAAAAAGAAGAAGAAACTTTGCACTGGGTCCAAATTGGAACATTCTCTGGAAGTAAGGAAAGGCCCACAGCTTCTTCTTTTTTTTTCTTTTCTAAGGAATCAAATTGCTGAAATGCTGCCTTCCTGTGACCCTGGATTAATACAATTTGGTGGCAAGTCACAATTTCCCATACTTTTCAAAGCATGACTATGACCACAACCTGTGATCGCAAAGTATGCTGGGCAGGAATGGATACAGAAATGATACAGGAAAGGAAAAGATGGTTGTTGCCTGTGTTGGGCCACATTTCTCTTTTCCTCCATCAGCTCACTTTAGAGTGATCGTTCCTGACATGAACCTTAGAGTGGAAAATTAACCTTTTCTTTCTTTCTCTTTTGTTCTCTCCCAGACAATTGTGTTGCAGTTCCTTCCTTTTCTTTATTTGCAAATAAATCCTCCTCCTGACATGAAGGGCAGGATCTTTTCTGCATTTTGCCCACACTGACATGGCAGCTGCCCTATTCCTCCTCCTCTTTAATTACAGCTTGCCTCTTCTGCCCTTTTGTATGTGATAATTAACATTTCTTCCACCCTCGTTGTACAATGGCAATTTATTTCTTGAAAGTATGATTCACTTCTTGCCCTCCTATATTTTTGGTCTGAAAGAGGGCACAGACTTAAAATATTTTCAAAGGTGAAAGGCAACTGTTGTCCTCTTCTGTAACAAGCCTTCATTAGCTGCTGCAAGTAATATCACAATTATAGACAATACATTTCCTTCTGCCATATTAGGCCTTATTAATGTTTTAACTTTCCTATCTCCATGGTTACTTGATATTAAGTATTCCTAAGAGAAGGAGAGGCTGAGCACTGTAAGTTCAGGTCACATGGATAAGACACACTCAGGAGAACTGTCAGTGGAACGTTCCGGGGGTGGGGGGTGGCATAACCAAAATATGTGAGATTATCCCTTTTCCATGATGGACCCTGCTGCCAAGAGTAGAAGACCACCGATTCTGCATACAGCATGGACTGCATCAAAGTTTAGAGCAGAGTTTCCCAAACTGTGAGGTGTACCTCCCTTGGGGAGGTACAGACAGAGTCCAAGGAGTTGTGAAGAACCATGTAGTTAATAAATCTACCTTTCCCAAAGTTTCATTGCATTGTTTTCATTGTTCATTTGTGTTGATTTTGGTATTTGGATTTTTAGGGGAGGTGTGTACATTAAGATTTCACCAAAGGAGGTGTGATGGCAAAAAGTTTAGGAATCCCTGGTTTAGATCCAGCATCTCAATGGCCCTTCCATCCCCCAAAAGACCTCAACATCATTAACATATACATATACATATGGCCTCAGTATCCAGAAACCTTCCCTTGTCGTTCCTAGTACTTATGCGGGGGAAGCCATCATGTGTTTCTTTTACATTAAAATGCCATGATTTTCCAAAGTGGACTCCATTGTGAATTAGCCATCTGTTGTTCTTAATTTGAAAAGTTCTCACAGGTTAGACTACATGCAAAAACACAGTATGGGTTTGGGAAAGGTTAAGAACAAGGATGTTGTGCTAAATTGAATCAGATCAAGGAGAAAGGTGTATAGGAAAAGGTGTAACTCTGAGGTGGAAAATGTAGAAAAAGCCATACAAAATTCATATAATAGCAGTAGTGAAAGCCCAGAGTCTTTTGCCTTGGGGCAGCTATAAATAATAATAATAATAATAATAATAATAATAATAATAATAATAATAAATGTTTATAATGTACTGAGGATTTATTTTCAGGGCAAATACATAAATTTGCTTTGAAATTTGATGGGATGGGATCACAAACAAACAGACAAAAATTATTTATAATCCCCCCCCCCCGCCGGGGTGTTCCAACCTGTTCGGGGCAAATTAGAAGTGAATAGCACTTCAGATTACACAAAAGAAATAAAACCAACATACACCATATTAACAATCACAATGAAAATAAAGTGTATATAATTATGAATGTGAGTACATGTGGCATTCACACAGATTGATCTGAACATCCCAAGATTTTCAGTGGCATGAATATTTTATATGAACAGAAAGTGGTTCATTAAAACCAGTTGATGTTTTAATGAAAACATGACATGCTGATTAGCAAGTTCATTAAGCATGGGCTGGATAGCATTACAATTAAGTGGATATATAGTTGGCTCAAAGGGTGCTTGTCAATGGTTCCTCATCAGATTGGAGAGAGAAATCAAATGGGATGTTACAAACATCAGTGTTGAATCCTCTATTGTTCAAGATTTTCATTTATAATTTGGATGCAAAGCTGGATGAAATTCTTAAACTCTCAAATGATACAAATTTGGGTGGGATAGAACTTAGAAATAAAATTGAAATTTATCTGGATTGGTTGGAAAGATGGGCTAAAAGTAAGATAATTAAATTTACTTACTTCACTTAGAAAACAGACATCCAGTGAACAAGCATAGGATGGAGGTTACCTGGGTTAGTAATAGTACCTGAAAAAGAATACATGGAAACAGCTTGGAACAGTAGCCAATTGAAAAGAATATGAGCCAGCAGTGTGGCGTGTCCACAAAGAAGGCAGATGTAATTTTAGGCTGCATCAAGTTTCCAAGTAGGATATAATTTCATTATTCTATTCCTTTTTGGTCAGACACCACACAGACTACTGTGTCCAGTTCTGGGCACCACACTTTAAGAAGGTTTCAGAGAAATTAGAGTAACTCCAGAGAAAGGCAATGAAGGTGGATAGGAGGACAAGAAAGGCAGCTCTATGAAGACATATTGAAGGAGTTGGGTATATGTAGCCCTGAGGAAAGACAACTGAGAGGAAATATCATAGCCTCCTTCAAATACCTGAGAGGGCGTCACACCGCAGAAGGTCGAGACCTGTTCTCTCTCATTCCAGAGTGCAGGGCACAAAGTAATGGAGTTCAGTTACAGGAAATCAGATTCTATCTGAAGGTAGGAATAGACTTCCTAACAGGAAGAGCAGTTTAACAGTAAGACCAATTATCTAGAGAAGTTATGGGCTCCTTTTCACTGGAAGTGTTCATGTGGAAGCTAGACAGCTATCTGTCAAGGATGCTGTAAGTTGGATTCATGCCCTAAGCAGAAGGTTGGACTTGATGAGGTTAAGTGGCTCCTTCCATTGCTATGATTCTAAAGCTGTTTCTGATTTCTAATTTCAGTGCTTGTGGTCACAAAGGATGTTCAATCCAATTTAATCCTAGCTAGAGCCAATCCACTTAAATCAGTGGTATTTAAGTTAGTGCTATTGGTTTCAGTGAGTAGAGCCAAGGTAAAAATAAATTTGAATCCTACTCAGTATGTAGTGCAACACATCCTTCTTTCATGCAGCCCTTGCCAGAATGAGATGAGATCTGTAGATTTTCTGAGAGCCAGTTTGGTGTAGTGGTTAAGGCCGCAGGCTAGAAACCGGGAGACCGGGAGTTCTAGTCCCGCCTTAGGCACAAACCCAGCTGGGTGACCTTGGGCTGGTCACTCTCTCTCAGCCCTGGGAAGGAGGCAAGGGCAAACCACTTCTGAAAAACCTTGACAAAAAAACTGCAGAGACTAGTCCAGGCAGTCGCTGAGAATCAGACACGATTGAATGACAAAGACCAAAAAAAAAAAGATTTTCTAAAGAATTGCTATATGAAGCCTGAAACTCAAAGGTAACTTCTCTCTCATCTCTAAATAGTAGGGCTATGCAAAGTGTTCAAAAGTGGTGCTTTTCAAAAACCGCTGTGCAAGCAAAACATTCCTATTCAGCTTTAAAACAGCTGCATCCTCCCAGCACAGAGTTGCTTTCAAGGCTCTCCCCATCTGTCTGCCCATGTCTGTGCATGCACAGCTGCTTTGTTTTGCTGGCAGTCCCAATGGTAATGTCGTCTATACATACTCACTGTGATGATCTCAACAACAATGTCCCAATAAACACTTCTCCATGTAGTTCAGTGAAATACAGATAAAGCTTTATTCAGGATACATGTTCATTGAAGCACTCCTAAAGACTTGAATGCTGATTCCCACCAAACTATTGCCTCTTAACTTCCCCCCTTGTGCGCCAATTCACCAACGATGATCTCATGAGGCAAACGGTCCCATCTCTCCGTTGCAGGTGCGTGACCTTGGCCGAGCTGTCTCTAGCTTCCACCAGCAGACATAACACTCAACTGCCATCCCCCCTCCCAACTACTATGCAAGCACTATGCTATGCTTAATCCTAATGGCAGGATTCATAGACATGAACCCTGACATGCCGACCCTCCAAAATAAAGAATAATATGCAAAGAACAAGAAAGGTTAAAAAATACAAGTAAACATAAAGGCATATGGAACAATTCCAGAAATCTTCAGGCTGCAACACAATGGGAGGCACGGAGATCTGAAAAACAGAAACAATAACAATTGTGCAGTTAACCAGGTTTAGTAGGGAATTGATCATGGAATTTCTTCAATAACCTTGGTGCTGAAACATGGATTTTATCAACCCATTCCTCAAACCCCACAGGCAAATGTTTCCATTGGACCAAATACTGTAATTTTCCTCTATGCATTCTAGAGTCCAAAATGTTCACAATTTCAAAATGTTCGTTATCTCCCACCATGATAGGTGGAAGTGTCACTGGATCTGGATGCCAATGATGAGCAGGTTTAACTGGTTTCAATAAACTGATGTGAAAGACAGGATGCACTCTACGAAGGTTCTTTGGCAAGTCCAACTGAGCGGCCACCGGGTTGATCACTTTCACAATAGGAAAAGGGCCAATAAACTTAGGACCCAGTTTCTTGGAAGGCTGGGTTGATTTCAAATGTTTTGTAGACAGGTAAACCTTTTCTCCCACTACTAAAGGCCATTCTGGAGCTCGTTTACGATCAGCAAAGGTTTTGTAAGAATCTTTAGCCTCCTGCAATATATTCAACATTATAGGCCAATTTGATCGTATTTTTGTAATCCATTCATCTGCCAGTACAGGATCAGACTGTTGAATCATGGCAGGGTCAGGTAGTTCAGGAATAGGGACAAAATCTTGACCAGTAGCCACTTTAAATGGGGAAAACCCAGTGCTCTGATGAACAGCATTATTATAGGCCACCTCAGCAAAAGGTAATAACTCCACCCAATTATCTTGCTGATGACTAATGTAACACCGTAAATACTGTTCCAACACGGAGTTAAGCCGTTCGCAAGCCCCATTCCCCTGGGGGTGGTGCCCAGAAGTGAGACCCTGCTCAGTTCCAATCAATTTTAAAAATGATTTCCAAAATTTGGCGGTAAACTGACTTCCGCGATCGCTGATAATCCGCAAGGGGGCGCCGTGTGCTCAGTAGATGTGCACGATGAATAACTTTGCCAGTTGACCAGCAGATGGTAGTCCTTTACAAGGAATAAAATGAGCTTGCTTAGAGAATAAATCAGTCACTACCCATATTACGGTTTTGCCTTTACTCTCTGGTAAGTCCACAATGAAATCCATTGAAATTTGCTTCCATGGGCTTGTTGGCTCAGCCACGGTTTGCAACAGCCCCACCGGTTTCCCGGGCGCTTTTTTCATGGAGGCACAAACATGACATGACAAAACATATTGTTTAACATCTTTCCTCAAGGTTGGCCACCAAAATTGCCTTCGAACCAAATGTAAAGTCTTTACAAATCCAAAATGTCCGGCAATTTTACTATCATGACAACGCTGTAAAATAGCTTTTCTCACAGTTTCAGGAACATATAATCTGTCTCCGTTCCACCACACCCCATTAGTTTCAGTTAAAGTTTGTTTGTGATCTTTCCACCAATCATCAGTCCCCATAGCTTCCCAAAGTTCTTTTTCTAAGGAAGGTTCACATGGGGTTTTCTGTTGTTTGGCCTTGCTTCTAGTGAGAGCCACATTCCCTTGTAACTGTACTGGTACAGGTGCTCTAGTACTTTCAGAACCAGGCTCCTCCTGGTTTGATAATCCCAATTGTTGTGGAGACATTACTGTAGATACCACTAGTTCTGTTTGAGTGTCATGTTGTGGTAACCTAGACAAAGCATCTGCTAAAAAGTTTTTTCCTGCTGGCAAATACTTTAAAGTGAAATTAAATCTACTGAAAAATTCAGCCCAACGGATTTGTTTAGGATTTAATTTCCGAGGAGTTTTAAGGGCTTCCAAGTTTTTATGGTCAGTAAAGACTTCAAATGGATGAGGAGAACAATACATCCAATTGCAGAATTGGACGCGTCTGTCTGGATCACAAAGGGACGTTCTGGATCAGGATGTTTTAAAATGGGTTCTGCAGTGAACAACTGCTTCAATTGTTCAAAAGCCGTTTGGCACGCCGGCGTCCATTTTAACTTCGTTTGAGGCTTATTTGCTAATATGCCATCAGCCGATTTCTTGGTTTTTAACATATCGGTTAATGGTAATGCAATCTTTGCAAAAGCAGGAATAAACTGGCGATAGAAATTTGCAAATCCCAGAAAAGCTTGTAATTGCTTTTTTGTTCTGGGTGTTTCCCACGCCAACACATCTTTGACTTTGGCGGGATCCATTTCTATGCCCTGATGAGATATTCTGTAGCCTAGAAAGTCCAGTTTCTCTTTGTGAAATTCACATTTAGACAACTTAACATACAACTTGTTTTCTAAGAGCTTTCTGAGTACTGCTTTTACTAGTTTCACATGTTGTCCCATGGTCTCTGTGTATATCAATATGTCATCCAAATATACCAATACCCCTTGGTACAGGAATTCATGCAGAACCTCATTAATTAAGCTCATGAAGACTCCAGGCCCGCCCCTTAATCCGAATGGCATGACTTTATATTGAAAACAACCCAATTGGCAATTAAAGGCGGTTTTCCACTCATCCCCTTCTTTTATGCGTACTCTAAAATACGCTTCTCTCAAATCCAGCTTGGTGAATATTTTTCCTTTGGTTAGTTGAGCCAGCATATCTTTCATCAAAGGCAGCGGGTATTGGTTAGAAATACAAATAGCATTCAGCCCCCAATAGTCAGTACAAAGTCTTAAGGAACCATCTTTTTTTTTCCTGAATAATACTGGAGCTGCCGTGGGGGATGTGGAAGGCTCAATAAATCCCCGCTTTAAGTTCTTATCTATAAAATTCCTCAGCTCTTGCAGTTCCTTATGAGTCATTGAATACAACTTAGGTTTAGGCAGCACTGCCCCAGGCTCCAATTGCAAAGAACAGTCTGTTTTCCGATGAGGGGGCATCTGGTCTGACTCCATCTCCACAAAAATCTCCCCCTCCTCCTCATACACTGACGGTGCCACCGCTGCTTGAGCTAGCTCCCGTAACACAGAGAGTCCTGCAGCTTCCCGCTCACCTCCCAAGTATGAGCCGTCTGCAAATTCCATTTCTCCAGAAACCCAGTCAATCTGAGGGTTACGCTCCCTCAACCATTTAAGCCCCAACACTATGGGCTGATTGGAAATGGGAGCCACAATGAACCTAATAGTCTCTTGATGCGTCCCAATAGTCATTTTCAAAGCTTCTGTATAATATTCCACTGGACCCCCTTTCATATCTGATCCATCCAACTGACAAAATATGATGGGAACTTTTAACTTATGCAACTTAAGTCTCAGTCCTGTAACAATGGCAGGATGCATCAAACATCTTGAGCACCCCGAGTCCAGCATTGCCATCAAATTGTTCTGATCCCTCCCATCTAAAGTTTCAAGTTTTATCTTAACCTGCATGGTAGGACAATCTCCACTCACCAGCGGATCGGAGTGCCGATCTGTAAATGCCTGGCCCCCGGCGCACTTCAAACCAGGCATCGCTCGTTTCCCGCCGGCTGCATGAATTCTTCATCAGAGGAGTCGTTCTCTCCCCCAACCAATTCCAGTGTCTTGCTTTCATCTAGGGCATGGGCTGTCTTCTTGCGTGGCTGCAACTTAACTGGTTTGGAAAACTGACTTTCCGGCTTTGCCTTTGCTGTAGAGGGTTTTTGAGGGCAGTTGCTAATACGATGCCCCTCTTTGCCACATTTAAAGCACAAGCCCCGTTTTGCTCTGCGTTCTTTTTCCTCTTCCCAAGTATTTACTCTGACCGGTTTCTTTGCCGGTGGTTGCCCCAGAGAGTGTCTCCCGGAGCTATGCAGTTTCCTGTACGATCTCAGTCTAAATTGGGTGCTCTCTGCTTTGCCGGCTAATTGAATCCATTCCTCCAGGGTGTCTGGGTCACCTCGCCCCGCTGCCATTTCTAGAATCTCAGGTTTCAGTCCCATCTGGAAATATTCCACCTGAAAAGATTCAGGGCAGCTAGGGACCATACCTATAAGTTTTTAAAACTCCATCGCATATTCTGCAACAGATCAATTCCCCTGGTTTAATTGCTGCAGTTGCACCCTAGCTGACATTTTAGAGAGCGTATCTTCAAATCTCCTTTGCAAGGCTAACATAAAGCTGTGAAAAGTCAATAACTCCGGAGACTTGGAGTCATGTAACGCCACCAGCCATAAAGCAGCCTCTCCTTCTAAGAAACTTGAGACATACCTCACTTTGGCCTCTTCAGTCAGGAAAGCATTCTCAAACTCCTCCATAAAGCCTCTGACATGGGTCATAAAGCAAGCCAATTTCCCTGGGTCGCCATCAAATCTCATTTTCAATTTATTTACGGCGAACACCCTGGCTTGACCCCTCTGTAATCCACTTACTGGCATTGGAGTCATCTCCAATTCAGGTTCTGAAAAATCCTCCTCTTCTTCCTCCCCACTGGACGTGCCACTCTCTGCTGTCGTGGTCATCAATTTAGGTTTTAGGTCCATCACTGGGCCCCCTTCCGGCTTTGGAGCCAGGGCCAATTGCTGCACCGACTGAATTAAGGTTTGTAGCTGCTGGCTAATATTCTCCAGTTCAAAATCAAGGCGTGCAGTCTTCGCTTCCAATGAAGTCACCCTTTGGGACTGGGTAACTCTGGGTTTAGCCGTGCGTTTCCCCATCCCGGCCTGGATGCCACCTCCAATTCCCACGGACCATTCTGCTCCCACTCTAGGGGTGCGTGCCATGGCTAGTTCGGCAGCCTCTACTCCACTCCGTCGAGGCCCCTTCTTGGAGGTTTTTTTCTTGCCCACTTCTGGTTCAGCAGCCAAACATTTTTCTTCCTTGGGAACTACTTCCAAACCTGAAGAAGTGCCTGGTTGCTCCTCTTCCCCCGCCTGGAAACATTCCATAGATTCTTCCATGCTGAAATTGCTTGGACGAGTCGACTCTCACTCAGGAGGCACTAATTGGAGTTACCAATTGTAACCTCAGGATAAACCGACTGAATTGTAGATTCAAGTCTTTCTGTGATGATCTCAACAACAATGTCCCAATAAACACTTCTCCATGTAGTTCAGTGAAATACAGATAAAGCTTTATTCAGGATACATGTTCATTGAAGCACTCCTAAAGACTTGAATGCTGATTCCCGCCAAACTATTCCCTCTTAACTTCCCCCCTTGCGCGCCAATTCACCAACGATGATCTCATGAGGCAAACGGTCCCATCTCTCCGTTGCAGGTGCGTGACCTTGGCCGAGCTGTCTCTAGCTTCCACCAGCAGACATAACACTCAACTGCCATCTCCCCTCCCAACTACTATGCAAGCACTATGCTATGCTTAATCCTAATGGCAGGATTCATAGACATGAACCCTGACACTCACAGCCAGCCAGAAACAGCCTTTGAAGCAATTGCACTAAGTTTTCCTGAGGACACAGCTGCTTTAACACTTCAAGAATGTAGCTTGGCTCATGCCATGTGTTTGGTAAAGCTTCCCTTTCAAATGCTTTGCATATAATAATGGTCCTCTAGAATATATTTTCTTCAGTGTCTGAAGTCATCTTGACTTAGAGGACATTTGGTTTGCTGCTAAAATTGCCAGCAGTTTTGTTAATTATGACCTACAGCAAAATAGCATTTTTAGCTAAAGGTACCACTTTTCTCCATGCAGCGTTACACATAAACAGCAGGCACCAAATCACTGAACGTGGTCGGCTTTTGAAATGTGTGCCAAGCGATATATCCTCTGCTCAATAAACAGGTAGCTGAACCATCCACTGCCCTTTGATGTTTGCCCATCAATATGCATTTGAAATAATTATATACCAGTTCACAACTTAGGGAATCACAGCACAAGCCACTTGTTGTGGGAACATTGTAGATTCCACTTATTGCTTCATGGATGACCAACCTTCCAAATCTGAACCTGCTGATCAGGTACTGCAGATCAGTTTGCTATTGAGTAACAGCATTCAACCTTGACACTGCGTTGGAGAGCTGTGTTATCATAAAACAAAGCAGCAGTGGAAAGCACCAAAACAGTAATTGCAGATAGTCAACCTGACCTTCACAGCTTTCACACGGCAACCATATTGGGTATAAATTATCTGCTGGCATTTCAATCTCTGGTTGATCCACCAATCAACTATGTGCTCTGCTGGCAAAATGGAAAATTGCTCATAGATTTCATCAGCAAATTTCCCTTCCATATTTCATGGGTATATAACATGAAGAGATGGATGAGAAATGCAGAAGCTAATGACCACTGCCCTCTTTTCCCTTCCTTAGTGTTGCCAGAGATAAGGGCAGTAAAAGAGATACTGTACATAAAGGGGAGAAAATGAGGAATATCTTTCATTTTGCAGAATATGTTTTGTTACTACCAAGCCCGGATCCTCTTTGTAAACACTACTTTTGCTTACTTTTGTCAACAAGAACTTTCCTGGAAAAGCAACAGGAAAAGACAAAAGCACAGGGGTGGAAGAGAGACTACATGTAAATTTTGGAAGAAGCCACTTTCTCATAGATGAGGTGTAACAGAATGTCCATGAACATTCAACCTTCTCAAGAAGTCAGAGTGGGCTTTTGATGAAAAGTGTGCAGTGAAGCAAGCCAATATAAACTGAACTTCTTCCAGGAATTTTAGAACACGTATGTCATCCATTTTCATTTTCACTAAAGTCCAAGGTCATGCAGTGAGCTTTATACCTGAACAAGGATAATGTCAGCCCTTTAAGGTAGTCCAGACAGGAAACCCAAACCATGAGTACTAACACTACCTTTATTGTAAGGTTACAGTAACAGAATCTTGCAAGTCTGAAAGCACTCCCCCCCTCCCTTGCCTTTATTTTCCAGAAAACTGGGGAGGGTCCCTTCTGAGATGCTTTCTCCACCCCCACCCCTCTACGGACTCAGATTTCATTTATCAGACCATTGTCTAGGCCAGAGCTTTCCAAACTTTTCATGTTGGTGACACACTTTTTAGACATGCATCATTTCGCGACACACTCTTACAGCAGGGCACAAGGCAGGCACTAGGACCTGTGCGGAATCACAGCAGGTTTGGAGGCAGCAAGGCACAAGGCAGGCACTAGGACGTGCGTGGAAGCCAGGAGGCAGCAGCAGCCGCAACACACCCAGACACTGCAGCCGACACACTAACGTGTCGCAACACAGAGTTTGGAAAGCTCTGGTCTAGGCTATGGCTCTTCCTCCTGTCTCCCAAGGTTATTCTCACAGCCCATTACAGATAAAAAACAATCCCTGATCAAGTGTGACAACAAAATGAATTTGTTAATATGTTTAACAAATCTAGCTACAATAACAGATGCCCAAACTGCAATAAAAACAACAACCACAACAATACTTTAATGTGCATATAGCTGAAAAATGTTCAAATGCCAGACTGTTGATTGAAGATGATCCTATGGAATATGGGAGATTTTCTGCCAAAATAGCTTTACTGTCCACCAGTTTCTGGGCACACTTTTTGCAAACAATAAAGTCCTAGATAAGTAGAGACCATTATTTTTTCAATCAGCACATTGTCTCTTATGAAATAGTCCAGGCTTTCAGATCTCCAAGAGATTCCTTTTTCTCAATCCAGATACCACTGGAAATAGATTTGTTGGGGACACAAAGGAGTGGGATTTTTCACCCATTAGCTGCTTTTTCTGCAGTGCTTTCTGGAAATATTATATGACTGTGAATATCTCATTTTGCTCCCTGAAGGATCTCAGGTAGAATTCTTCAGCGGTTCTTGCTTCTAGTTCTTGTTTTATGTTTGAGGCATATAGCAGTAGTTCAGATTAGGTGGGGACCTGCTGTCTTCCTAAATTAGAATTAGAATTAGAATCATCAAGAGACATGTTAACTATGACCTTCTAATGGCTCTTTTCTATTTGAAATGTTCAACCAAGCCAAAAGTGATATGGGCATCCATAGACCTAGCTGGTTATTTGTTAAATTCCTTTAAGATTGTAATCCTCCTAGTTTTTATTTTAAACGCAAATCTGGGAAAATTTTCATTCTACATTTTGAACCAAATTTTCATCACCATCATTTATATTACTATAAAAAGCACATGAAAAGGGAACATCTTTTTCTTCATTAAACTTATAGATATAACACATCAATCTTTTAATGTGTAATAAAATGCAATGCAGTTAGATGCAACTTTTAAAAATCAACATTTCAATTAATTCAGCTAACAAGTTTAAAATCTGTTGTTATTTTTTAAACTACACATGCCCTGGTAAGTAACAAGGCAAAGCAATTGGGGATTGTTTGAAATGTCAAATGGCTCCACTTAATTTATGTATGAAGTTGATCTTTCATGTTTGAATACCCAGAGGGTATGGTACCTGTGCAGAGGGATGTTTACTCCATCCACTGAATGTTAGGTATTTTACATTTTCATACATGAGCTGTTACTCTAATTCAGACTGTTCAAAGTGATCTAAAGTAGGTTGATTAAAACTTTACAATGCAAACTTACAAATGGGATTGCCAAGACAAATAATTAATTCAACTTCTTACATAATTTAATACGTATTTTCAAATATTCAGACTGGGGTTCTTAAGAATTGGACACATAAATTAATTTCTTTTTCTTTGTTATCTACAGGGCTCTGTGATAAATATAAAATGTACTGGAAAAAGGAATTCTAAAGAGACCTGACAAATACATGGCCTTATTGAACCAACAGATCTTGTTGCCAGGTAATATATGCCAGTGGGCAGTTCACTTCTGCTCCTTGGTCTGCCTCAAATATATGGCATCTCCCTCTGGACAAGCTTCAGATGTAATGGGGTCACTTTCTCCTGAGCAATGTTAAATGGGCTATCAAGTGTAGATTGTAATCATTCCCTCATATACTTCATTTATGTGCATCTGAACATAATATTCTTTGAGCACAGTTTGTAAGCCCTGGGGATACAAAAGACCAAGAAGTACTTCCTCTCTGCTGGTTTCATAAGCCTCAGTTTCCCTGTTGGGTACTTCCGAGATCAAGTCAAAAATACTCAGAGTCCTGCATTGGAATTAAGAACGAAACCTCAGTTCACATGTTGACCAAGCATGCACAACCACAATGGCTCCATTGACACCACAAGCTAATCCTGGATCTTATAAACTATTCTTTGTTGTTTATTTGTTCAGTCGCTTCCGACTCTTCATGACTTCATGGACCAGCCCACGCCAGAGCTTCCTGTCGGCCGTCACCATCCCCAGCTCCCCCAAGGTCGAGTCTGTCACCTCCAGAATATCATCCATCCATCTTGCCCTTGGCCGGCCCCTCTTCCTTTTGCCTTCCACTTTCCCTAGCATCAGCTTCTTCTCCAGGGTATCCTGTCTTCTCATTATGTGGCCAAAGTACTTCAGTTTTGCCTCTAATATCATTCCCTCAAGTGAGCAGTCTGGCTTTATTTCCTGGAGTATGGACTGGTTTGATCTTCTTGCAGTCCAAGGCACTCTCAGAATTTTCCTCCAACACCACAGTTCAAAAGCACCTATCTTCCTTCGCTCAGCCTTCCTTATGGTCCAGCTCTCGCAGCCATAGGTTACTACGGGGAATACCATTGCTTTAACTATGCAGACCTTTGTTGTCAGTGTGATGTCTCTGCTCTTAACTATTTTATCAAGATTTGCCATTGCTCTCCTCCCAAGAAGTAGACGTCTTCTGATTTCCTGGCTGCAGTCAGCATCTGCAGTAATCTTTGCGCCTAGAAATACAAAGTCTGTCACTGCCTCCACTTTTTCTCTTTCTATTTGCCAGTGATCAATCAAGCTGGTTGCCATAATCTTCGTTTTTTTTTTGAGGTTTAACTGCAACCCAGCTTTTGCACTTTCTTCTTTCACCTTCATCATAAGGCTCCTCAGCTCCTCCTCACTTTCAGCCATCAAAGTGGTATCATCTGCATATCTAAGATTGTTAATGTTTCTTCCAGTGATTTTAACTCCAGCCTTGGATTCCTCAAGCCCAGCACGTCGCATGATGTGTTCTGTCTACAGGTTGAATAGGTAGGGTGAGAGTATACAGCCCTGCCGTACTCCTTTCCCAATCTTAAACCAGTCCGTTGTTCCGTGCTCTGTTCTTACCGTTGCTACTTGGTCGTTATACAGATTCCTCAGGAGGCAGACAAGATGACTTGGTATCCCCATACCACCAAGAACTTGCCACAATTTGTTATGATCCACACAGTCAAAGGCTTTAGAATAGTCAATAAAACAGAAATAGATGTTTTTCTGAAACTCCCTGGCTTTCTCCATTATCCAGCGGATATTGGCAATTTGGTCTCTAGTTCCTCTGCCTTTTCTAAACCCAGCTTGTACATCTGGCAATTCTCGCTCCATGAATTGCTGGAGTCTACCTTGCAAGATCTTGAGCATTACCTTACTGGCATGTGAAATAAGTGCCACTGTTCGATAGTTTGAACATTCTTTAGTGCTTCCCTTTTTTGGTATGGGGATATAAGTTGATTTTTTCCAATCTGATGGCCATTCTTGTGTTTTCCAAATTTGCTGGCATATGGCATGCATCACCTTGACAGCATCATCTTGCAAGATTTTAAACAGTTCAGCTGGGATACCGTCGTCTCCTGCTGCCTTGTTATTAGCAATGCTTCTTAAGGCCCATTCAACCTCACTCTTCAGGATGTCTGGCTCTAACTCACTGACCACACCATCAAAGCTATCCCCAATATTATTATCCTTCCTATACAGATCTTCCATATATTCTTGCCACCTTTTCTTGATCTCTTCTGCTTCTGTTAGGTCCTTACCATCTTTGTTTTTGATCATACCCATTTTTGCCTGGAATTTACCTCCGATGTTTCCAATTTTCTGGAAGAGGTCTCTTGTCCTTCCTATTCTATTGTCTTCTTCCACTTCCGCACATTGCTTGTTAAAAAATAATTCCTTATCTCTTCTGGCTAACCTCTGGAATTTTGCATTTAATTGGGCATATCTCCCCCTATCACGGTTGCCTTTTGCTTTCCTTCTTTCTTGGGCTACTTCCAGTGTCTCAGCAGACAGCCATCTTGCCTTCTTGGTTTTCTTTTTCTTTGGGACGTTTTTTGTTGCCGCCTCCTGAACAATGTTGCGAACTTCTGTCCATAGTTCTTCCGGGACCCTATCTACTAAATCTAGTCCCTTAAATCTATTCTTCACCTCCACTGCATATTCCTTAGGAATATTAGTGAGCTCATATCTAACTGATCTGTGGGTCGTCCCTATTCTCTTTAGTCTGATTCTAAATTGTGCAATAAGAAGTTCGTGATCTGAACTACAGTCAGCTCCAGGTCTTGTTTTTACCTGTATAGATGTCCGCCACCTTTGGCTGCAAAGGATGTAGTCAGTCTGATTTCGGTGTCGACCATCTGGTGAAGTCCATGTATAAAGTCGTCTTTTAGGTTGTTGGAAGAGAGTGTTTGTTATGCACAGTGAGTTGTCTTGGCAAAATTCTATCAGCCTATGTCCTGCTTCATTTTGTTCTCCCAGACCATGCTTGCCTGTAATTCCAGGTGTCGTCTGACTACCCACCTTAGCATTCCAGTCTCCTGTAATGAAAATAACATCTCTTTTTGGTGTATTATCCAGTAGGTGCTGCAGATCCTCATAGAACTGATCTACTTCTGCTTCTTCAGCATCTGTGGTTGGGGCGTATATTTGGATCACTGTGGTGTTAAATGGCTTACCCTGAATTCGAATTGAGATCATTCTATCATTTTTTGGATTGTATCCAAGCACTGCTTTAGCCACTTTATTATTAATTATGAAGGCTACTCCATTTCTTCTGTGGTCCTCTTGTCCACAGTAGTAGATCTGGTGGTCATCTGATGTGAAGTGGCCCATTCCAGTCCATTTCAGTTCACTGACACCTAAAATGTCTATATTTAATCTTGACATCTCACCAATAACCACATCCAATTTGCCCTGGCTCATAGATCTTACATTCCAGGTTCCTATGGTGTGTTGATCTTTAGAACATCGGATTCGTCGTTCACCACCAGCACCGTCGGCCGCTAGCCATTCTTTCGGCTTTGAGCTAGCTGCGTCATCACATCTGGGGCTAGTTGAATGTATCCTCTGTTCCTCCCCAGTAGCATTTTGACCATCTTCCGACCTGGGAGTCCCATCTTCCGATGGTATACCGACATATCTCTAGTTGTACTGATCCATTTTGTTTTCATGGCAAGAATACTGGGGTGGGTTGCCATTACCTTCCCCAGGGATCGTATTTAGTCTGACCTCTCTACCATGACCTTCCCATCTTGGGTGTCCCTTCACGGTTTAGCTCATTGTTTCATTGAGGTGCTCAAGCTCCAGCACCAGGACAAGGTAACGATCTCCTTTGCTGGAGATAAACTATTCTAGTTTCAGCTTAATATGTAAAGCCATCCATTGATTGAATAATTTTCTGCTAAATCCCCCAAACTATTTGGAATCAAGTCTGTAAAGGTGGGGTATCTTAATGGTCACTTGCCCCTACACCAACATTCAAGTAAGGGAAACTAAGCCAATCACAAAACTATCATTTACCTTTTCATATTCTTCCCTCCACCTCCACCCCCCTCTCTTTTTTCTTCTGTAATGGGGAAGAGACAGCAGGAAAAAAAATATTTTGGCCCCCAGAATGCTGCATGCCTTTTTCTTTTTCTTGTTCTTGCATAAAATATAACTTTCTTTGTAACCACTCCCAAATCAGAAATTGGAACTTTTCAATTGCCCTTTTAAAGGCAATTTCTATTGGAGCTCAGCACTTAAGAAAAGCTTGAGTTTGGCCTGGCTGACACTGATCTTCCAAAGCATTATATGATTTAATTAGTCACAGCTGTTTGCTAAATGAAAGCTATTCACCTGAAGAGGTCATTTGACACAGACAGTGAAATCAGTGCTAGATTCTCAGGCATTGCCACTTAAGGAAGAAATATAAGGAACAACTGGCAGTGACCCAGACAGACCTTGGACATGCTGTTTTTACTTTCAGCTACAAAATTAAATTGGGATTCTTGTGGATCTTTGATATTCTACAGTCAGGGTTTCTCAACCTTAGCGACTTTAAGATGTGTGGACTTCAACTCCCAGAATTCCCCAGCCAGCCTTCCACAACCTTGCTGGCTGGGAAATCTGGGAGTTGGTGTCCACACATCTTAAAGTTGCTAAGGTTGAGAAACCCTGGTATAGCCAATAGTGTTTTGATCAGGGAGTAATGGTGAGGTGTAACACATGGAAGGTTGGAAGTCCCAAACCTTCTCCCTCAAGTGCTCTCAGGGTCTTCACAACCTGGTCCTGCCTCCTGCTTGGTAGTTCCTGCTGCCACCATCTATCTTCCAGGAGGTATCTCACTTGGCATTCACCCCCTAATCCTGGCATGCAGGTGGGGTACGGCTGTCACATTCTGTGCTGCCTTTCTGGCCATTAAAAATTCAAAATGCAAACATTGAAATCATTTTGATAGCATCATCTCCTGGCTATTTTGCATACTGGCATGGTGACCACCGGATTCAACCCTTCCTCCCACCTGGCCTCAAAGTTCAATCAATCTCATAGGATGAAAAAGGAATAATATACCCCTCCTTTTGACTCTAAATAGTACAATGCAGAGTTTCAATGCAGAAGGAGATAGTAGTTACAGAGCTCCCCAGACTGCAGTAATAGAGTAGCTTGCAAATATGTTAAGAAAGTTTTTTTAAAAAAACAAAAGAAAATGCATTATTCTGTATCAGTCATGTACCAAGCTTAAGCTGTGCCTGTGAAACTTGTGGATACCACTGACGGTCTCTGGGGTTTGTTCTCCTCCCTGTGTTCTTATATGAGGGAAGGATTCCTGATAAAACAGTCCTTTTCTTTTGATGAATCTGGAAGTCAGAGCTCAGCATCAATGCGTGGCTTTGACCCCTCCCCCCCCCAAAAAAAAATAACCCTCTACACCAGTATTTCTCAACCTTGGCAAGTTTAAGATGGGTGGACTTCAACTCCCAGAATTCCATAGCCAGCCTTGCTGGCTGTGGAATTCTGGGAGTTGAAGTCCACCCATCTTAAACTTGCCAAGGTTGAGAAACACTGCTCTAAACAAAACATCATATACTATATATTTCCCCGGGAACTACTAGTAATATAAGCATTGTATATGTATGTTTCTCAGCGTGTGAACTTTTGGCAAACAATTTCTCAGAGAAAAATGCATTCTTGTTCATACTTTAGTGTGCATACTTTGGTACAATTCTGTTTTAGTTGCAGGCGTAGATTTCAGCATGAACAGGCATCCTGGGTTTTCTTGTATTCAGGGCAGGTAACTTTGGGGAGTGGTCAAAAACTATACTTTTGGTCCATTTTTTAGTACTGAAAGATGCAGGGGGCATGTTGACAATATAATAACATTACCAGAGAAGGCACAAACAGAAATTGCATTTTATAAAAATTAGTAAAATAGTTGCATTAAGATTATTGGAGGCTAGGCCTATGCGAAGCAGCTGAAGCTCACTTTGACAAAATGTTTCAGATCATGGAGGCGTGGAGGACTCACTTCACTAAAGTGAAAAGGTCATTAATTCACCTTAGCAAACAATTTGGTTGGGCCTGAACTGCTATGGGCCAGTGCTGCAGGCGAAGGCTTCTCCTGGGTCCTGGTTGAAGTACTTCCAAACTGGGAAGCTTCAGGATTGTGGGCAGCCATGTGCCACAGCCTCCCAGCTTGGATGTGATGACCCTGACTTCAATGTCCCAATAAACACTTCTCCATGCAATTCATTGAAATGCAGAATAAGCTTTATTAAGGATACATGTAAATCAAAGCACTCTCAAAGATCCGAATGACGTTTTCCCGCCAGACACTCAAACTTAGCTCTCCCCCTGCACGCCAGTTTCTTAGCGCCCAGGATGTCAATGTCCGTTACTTTCTCACTCTGAACTCGCCCCCTCCAGACTCCTGCAGGTGGACAACCTTGACGATGCATTCCACAGTCCCTGGTGTCAGACACAGCTCCTGGCACGCACTCCCCCTCCCATTCTAACTATACACAGAGAAATGGCAGGCTTCTCAGTAGAACCCTGACATGGGATCAGCTGTGGCAAGCTGCCAAGGTGGAAGCAGCTTTGGCTAATGGGTCCCTTGGTGAGCAGGTCTGGAGCAGACATGTGGCACAGCCTTGGTAGCCCTCACTTTTGGAGTCTTCAGCTTTCCCCCAAAGAGCTTGCCCTGTGGGAGAGGACTAATGGGGCTCCAAAGGTGGATGAGACGAAACAGTCTTGTTGCTTTGCTTTGTTCTGAAAAGCAGGAGGGCCATGTTACCTCAGGGAGCAGCTTTAAGAGGGTACTTCATATTGAGCTTTGTTGAAGCAAAGTGACTCTAAGGGAGGCTTAATACATGTATTACTTGGTATTCAAGCAATATTAAAAACAAACAAATAAAAACAGCAAGGCCACAAAGAAGTGGTTTGACCAGCACAATCCTGGAAGGCTTCTGGGGTGACCAAAAGGGGATAGGGGATCTGCATGCAGCTCATGGACTACACATTACTCTTCCCTGGCTTATATCTTCAGGAAGTCCGAATCAGTATATTTGCCTAAAAATACCGATGGACTGAATTTCTCAATAATCGCTAGATCATCCCAACACTCTTTCAAAATTATGCTGTTTTTCAAAGCATAAAATAACCGGTGGCAACCCATTTTGAACAAAAAATATATATTCTGAAAGGCTTGGAATATTGACTTTTCTCACTGATACATTTCCAAATGAATCAAGACACAGGCAAAGTCTATCTTAATTGTTCTACCCCTTAGAATGAGTGGTAGTTTGAACCAAGTTCTTCCCAGATTATGATGCACTTCAATAGCTTACTATTATGGGGAATGTTCTGCCTTGCACAGTATTCAAGATGTAAAGGTCAACTGCCCCTTATCTAGTTCCCTGCAGAGACCATCTACTAGTGAAGCAAGCTGGTCTCAGTTCTACATCCTGGCCTAAAGCCTTATTGAACTGGGTCAGGTAATCAGGATCATCAGTTCTATTTGTATTGGCACTCTCCTATTCAGGGACATTCTAAGAAATAGTGAAAAGACAAAATACACTTTTGCAGAAGCCAAGGCCTTCTCCAGCTACTAACTCCACATTTTTCAGATGACACCCACCCACCACTTTCTCTTTTCTGGAAATAGGGATCAGCTATGTAACCACTATAAAGAGAAATACGTCTTGGAGTACCCATACATTTTAATCTGACCAAGTTCTTGCCATTGTTCATACGCAGCTATTTTTGGCTGGTTCAGGTAGGCTGCTCTAAGGGGTTCTCAAGGGAGATCAGCCCTACTGATTAAATGCTAGTAATTTAATTCAGAAGCAGAAGCAGAAAGTGTGGCACTACAATGTACAATCAAAGCATTTCAATTGCAGAACTGGATGGTTGTGACTAGGGGGCATGAAATATGTGCATCCTTTGCTCTACATTGACTAGTTAGATTTTTCCTTCCCACAGACAAAGACATGTATTTGATGATATAACTTCACAGATCAGGGTAGTCATTTATGTTCTAATGCTTATTTTGGCACCAACTTTGTTTAAATGCTATTTCTTACGACCATATTAGTCAGTTTCACATAAATCTGCCTGCTTCTGTAGCTCCATTATGGCTATTTGCCTAGAAGAATTTTTAACGTAACATTATCTAGTCATGCTAATGATTAATTATATATAATTGATGCCATAATTAATGCCTAAGTGTGTCTTTTATGGCAGGATGCCTTGCAAACATTTGCCTAATTCAGTGTTTTGCAAACTTCTCATGCCTGAGGTGTGTTTTATTTTCTATATTCAAATTAAAGGAACAGTTCAATTATTTTTTAAAAAAAAATGAGTATGGCAAAGATGAATTATACTTACCCTTCTGTTTCTGTAAGATCATTGAATTAGAGACAACTCTTACAGAGTTAGCAATGAGTCCTTTTTTTTCTTTGGTAAGCTGGTTCCAGTACAGATTCAATATTCCAGTTCTTTCTAAGGCATCTCCCCTGCTGTTAATCCATGGGACCTGACATCAATAAAGCTGGGCTAAAATCTGTCTTGGAATTTTTTCCAAAGTTATTATCCTGTGAAACAAGCTTCTGTTTTTTCAGTTTATTCTCAAAGTGTTTGAGAATTCTTTTCAAGTTTTTCTCAGTGGTATTTTTGAGCTTATTGTCTCACAGGGGGTGGCAGAGGGCATGCTTGTTTTCTGTTACACAATCCAGCACTTTGAGTCCCCCATGAATGCCCATACTTACCAGTTTGAAAAAGCCCATGCGAGAAGTTCTCTCGGAAGGTCTTCCCTTGAAATGGTTCAAGATCACTGGAGAGATATTAACACAACGCACCATTTGGCCACCACTTAACTAAAAAAGATACCACAATCCATCTTGAAGAGTTTCAGGAAGTGCTCTTTTCCTTTGAAAGAAATTTCACAAACAACGTTTCTTTCAGCAACTGGAAGGATAACTGATAGAAGAAAATGCAGGATAGCTTTTCTGCACTGTAATAGGGTCGTGAATTCAGCAGAGTTACCTGAGGGAGAGAACAAATTGCCTTCACATCTAACACTCTAATACAAAAGGAATCCATTTCATTGCCCGCACTCTAGGATGAGCAAGAGCCGTTGCCTACCCTTGACTCCGAGGATTCCGGTCCAGAAGCCCAGTTTCTCTGGCCCACCAGATTCAGTGTCTGGTTACCTTCAACAGAAGCAGCTTTTTTAGATTCAAGGAAGAGCTTGTCACTCAGACTGAACTGTAATTCTACTTAAGGCACAATCTATTGCTGGAACAACATTTAAGTCTTCATCCTGTTAGTCTCTAGATTGAGTTCCACCCAGAACTGTCCAAGGTGCTAACCTGCATCCTAATTCTTGCCGTGTTTGATTTTATTTTGCTTTGCTGAAACTTCAGTTTTGCCTCGCCTTGCCTCACTCTACCCTGCCTCTCTGAACATCAGACTTTGCTCTGGTTTACTGGACTCTGTTAAGTATTTCCTGCTTCGATCATAACTCTCGCCCTGTTATGACCGTTGTATGAATCAAGGCTGACTTGAAGAAGGTCAGAGCTGTGAATCATAACGAACTTTAACAAGCACTGGGTGGGAGTAGAATTGATTTGGAAAATAGAGGCCCTGCTGTTGGATTTCCTGATCTAATATGGAAAAGGATTTTTTTTAACCACCTCCCTCCTGGAGTGAATTCAAGAAACACTTCAGCTGCTCCTCAGTTTGAGTCTTTATATGCTTAAAGAACACACAATAGGAAACGCTCAGTAGCAAGCTACCCACAAGCCATAACTACCCATGATGGCCATGTGTAAAGGGCATATTCTCAGAATGTCCATGGCTGCTTTGTGTGCATAGTCAGAGTTGCCACTTACGTGAAAGAACAGTCTGCTGCTGAGAAAGGTATGGCCGGTCAAGACATAGGGCCCTCTAAGTATGACTTTTTTCTCTTCTCATGCATTTACTTCCTTACATTGACATAAAAATCTTCTAAACCAGGCATGGATAACTTCCATCCATGGGCCAGATATATCCCATCCAAGAGGGAAGGTTCCTCTGATCCACAAATATTTCCCCCCATCCCATCCCATCCCCTATTCTTCTCAGGTTATATCCCCTCTCCCTAGGCTCTATAAAGCTTTTATCTCCAGACAGCATCATTGCAGAGAAGTTCCTTTCCCACTCACATGGTAATCTGTCATTTAAAATGCCACAATTTGGACCAACCAACAGCCTTTCTTGAGATTTCTTGCCCGAGGGAGGGGAGTTACTGCTCGGGAGGGAAGAGTGAATCTCTGTGATCCCTTAAGAACAATTGCCTCCTGGTGCAATGAAGTTTAAAAATAGCTTCCCCGAATCTAACAGAGGTGCTTGGAAAGCCTGTGCGCAGCAGTTAAGTGGGAATGTGGCTGGCGATTGTTGTCAGAAAGGGAGAGCACACATATGTGTTGAAGGGAACGGGTGAGAGAAGGGGAGGGACTGAGAATGGAAAAGGAGAAAATGAGGATGGCCTCCAAGGTATATTCCCCACCCACTTTGGGCTATGCCTGCTCCTGCGAAGTGGCTCCTGAAATGTTTGCCTGGAGCTAATTCAGCCCTTTAATTTAAAGAGGTCACCCATCCCTACAGGAAGTGATTGTGAGTGAGCAGCTAAGGAGCACAGCACTCAGAGCTGGGGACTGAGGGTGTAGCCAGGTCTTCTCTTACCTATAATAAAAATGTATGGGGAGTCTGGGAGAATTGAATTATGGAGGAGTAGTGGGATATTATCTATGACATATCTACTTATTACTTCCACTTTCCACATTTATCACCCAACAGTCCCTCCTGTTCCTGAAATATAGCATTATCATCCTTTTTAAGTTGTTTGATCAGCTGTTGATAAGAATAAACTACACTTTGAACTATTTAATGGAGATATTTTTCATCACACATAACCATTGTCCTACAACCCATAGCTGGAATTGGTTCATCCAAATCAGGAACGCTTTGAGTAGAACAAGAGGAAATGATTTGTTAAAGCCAAGATGAATTGGAGATTGAGGTGGTAAAAATGAGAAGGTTCAACAGGACCAGAAGTATTCAGGGGAGCAGGGGTGGGTAGGATTACCTTAAAGATCTTAGTGATATATTCAAATATCTCATTTGCTAAGAAAATGACCCCAAATGACTAGGAACATATTTAGATCCATTTTGGAAGGGGAGACACATTTTGGCAAAAGGGCATACTTTTCTACACTCATATATTAGCAAAGGATTGTGCAAGCCACATGTTGGTGAAAAAAAATAAAAGACAGACTGCAGATGATGGAGTCTGAGAGAAACATACTGTAGAGAGCAGAGTTTAGGTCTATTACCATCTGAGGATGGCAGAGATCTGATGTTGGAATATTTAAGCTCTACACTTCTACCTACACAGAACTCATATGTTGATACATACTGGAAATATTTCTAATCAACAGTAAGCTTCTGTCACCCTTTTTGAAAGCACAGGTGTGCGTTCTATCTACCATAGGCTGACCATATTTCCTTGAGACAAAAACGGGACATTGGGATGGCAAAAATGGGACGGGGTTAAACTTATGTAATATTCCATATTCATGAAAAAGTAAGACAATAAAAAAGGTTTTAAGAGTTTTTAAGATCCATTTGCTGGTCCTTAAACAGATTACTGTATATACAGTATAAAAATATTTTTGTTTTCATTAAAATGAAAAGGTTTTATTACATGAACATATTGAGCTAACAATTATTCTTCAGTGACAGAACTGATACAAAAATTTAGGTAGACGTAGAGGGGGACTGTATTTGACAGGAGGTGAATGGGGAAAGCACAGCTCATGGGCTTTGTGACATCACGGATCGCAGGAAGGAGGGGAGGGGGAAGAGAAGAGAGGCAGGGAAGGGAAGATTCAAAAACTCCACGCCCAGCGAGGCTTCTCTTCCTTCTGCCTTCCCTCCTCCTCCTCCTGCTTTTTTTTTATCCCTCTTTCTCTCTCTCCCACAATCCCAAACAAAAGACTCTCTCTTGCTGAGCTGGAAATATACTCAGTTTCGCTCTTGAAAAAAGGGGGCGGGATCACATCCCGAACGCATTTTAATAAAACAAACAGAGAGCAGAGAGCGACCAGCGAAGAGCAGAGCAGAGGCAGTGGCAAAGATCTCTCTCCCCATCTCTCTGTCTCCCCCCCCCTCTCTCTTTCCACCTTCCTTGCCCCTCTCTAGTCTCACCCAACATCAGGCACCTCAATCAAGCACTTTTTAAATGATAATTGCATCTTGGCTGAATCAATCTTGCCATGCCTGACATTTTGCTAATTTTTTTTTAATGGGACAAAATTGACATTTATATTAAAACGACGGGACAGTCGGGAAATGTGAAAAAAACAGTACTGTCCCATTTAAAACGGTACGTATGGTCAGCCTAATCTACAGTGACACCAATATGATGAAAGTGTGTTTCCTGATGCAGGCTTCACCCTTTGGGTTTTGTCCCACAGAATTGCATGCAAGTACATAAGGTATGGCATTTGCATTGTGACATCACAACGAACATTTCATTGCTTTCCCCCCTCTTCCCTCCTTGCAGATGCCTATGTTTCAGAGGAAGTTGGACCACTGTGCCAAGTGGATGAAAGGTGCTGTTTGAACATTTGGATTTTTTTTAAAGAGTGCTACCTTATGTGTTTGTGGAAAACAACCATTTTACAAATGCTATGAGCAGATGTACAAGAAAAATAAAAATGGTGGTTGGGACAGCTGCTAGTACTGTAAGCATCAGAAAGGAAGACAGCCGAGAGGTGTTAGCAACAGTGATGGAGAATTCCTCTTTGCTCCCAGCTTTGAGGTGCTGGTGTCTCGGCTCCTGACCCACCTGCCTAGCTTATCCAATTATCTTTCTAGGACTGTTAGCATACCAGAGTTTCAGCAGTCATCTTTATGTTTTGGCTGTTCTTTTTGGGAAATGGTACATACCACAGACAAGAAGAGAAGTTTTATCTCCCTTTGTGGCAGGGAAGCATTTCTTGTACAAAAACAGCTATTTCTTTTCAAATGATAAGGAGGATATGCAGAGATTTTCTAAATCTTATCTCTTCCTTATCTATTTCTATATCTCATTTACCATGTATTTTATTCTCTGGATATTCTTAAAGGTTTCTGTAGGTTTTCTCTGCCTATATTGATAGTTTCCATCAGTTTCTATAAATATCATTTCCTCCTTCCTTCTGTTTTCTTTCACAGGCCTGATCCTTAGTCTCTCCTAGCTGTGGAATGTGGAGTAACCACAGTTCTTTTCTCATCAGCTTTAATTCTAGCCTCCCTTCAGCCCCCCCTCCCCCCCAGTTTGGATGCCTTGGGGTGCAGCCAAGTCTGTGTGGCTAAGCACCTGTTTCCTCTGACCTGAGCCCCTACAAGGACTTTGGCATCTCTCAGTTCCTGGTTGGGAGGGGGAAGAAGCTGTAGAAGCTGACATGTCTGCTGGGCTCTACTTCTCTGCTCACAAGTCAAAGCACCTCTTGCTTCTGAATCAGCTCCTCCTTCCTCAGCGCCCCCAGTCATCTGCTGCACACTGGCTCTGGCCTCATGCATTCATCAAGCCAGGATAGGCATCGGTAACTTTTGCTTTGCTCAGCTCTCCCCTACAATGTTTGCCTGCAGAGTGAAAAAAGCAGTATGGCGATGTCACATGATGCAAGCTCCAACATCATCACGCTCAAGGAAAAGGGGTTGCCTCATGACAGTGTGATGCTCCTGATGTCACTCTGTTCCCCTTGCTCCCTCTGGGAACTGCTGTCTCCAGCACACATACCCAAACACACTATCTCCTTCCAATGTACCCGTATCTAGGTATCTGGAAGTCTTCTCCTTTTTCAACTGGAATATGGTTATGGTCCAACTAATTCAAAGTCCTTATGGGAAAGAAAAGGAAAAGGGAAGGAAGGGTTCACATAGAATGCTATGATGCTCTCCTTCCATAATGTGTTTGAAACCCAAAAAGGAGGAGAAAGTCATCCCCCTCCCAAGGTGAGACTGGACCCGACCTTATTAGCCTTCTAGAAATCTCTCAAGGTGTGGTTTTTCCAGTAGGCTTGGGCATCCCTTGGAAACAGGGAGCCCGCAAGATGGCTTTACTGAGTATGAGTTTTTAAACACTCTCCTGTGCTGTACTAGGTGTATGTTTTATTGTTTTTTAATGGTTATTTGAGATGCTTTTTATTGTTTCGTTGATAAATAAATAAAATCAAGCTGCAGAAATCAACAGGGTACAGAATATTGGGAAGTACCAGATATAGCTCCTTCTTCTCCATCAAAAGGACTTTTTGGGGCTCGAAAATTGAATGACCATTGCAGCACTTACTGTGGTCACTCATTCATTTCAAGCAATTCTTTTCCTGTTTGAAGAGTCTTTCTGAAAGAAAATGTTGTTGATTTTTTCTGTTAGTCATTTGGTCCACATGCATTTCTGTTGTTAGGATTGAAAGTGGTCCTGGCTATTCCTGAATGTGCCATTGGAAGCCCACAACAATCATCCCTAAAATTGATTTTCTTTCTCTTCTAAATAGGTGGATAACTGGCTTTAAGGTGAACTTAACTGGATTCATTGACAGAGAATCAGCTTTCATGGAAAGAATGGCAAAGGCGTTTGATTACTAAGGGCAATTGCTCTGTGACAGGATGCTGGGCTCCAAAGTTGCTTACAAGATTCAGGCATTATCATTCAACCCCAACGGGGTAGAGAGGAAAAGCCATCACATACTTGTCAGCTTGCATGGCTTCACTTCAAATGTGAAGATCATTTGCCCAAAAGTCTTAGATAAAAGCTACACTCAAATAGAGCCAGCAATATGTTGCAAAAGAAAGCAATGTTTTCTAGAAAAAATGTGAAAGAGGCTTCTATAAGCAACTTCTACTGTCTGTTGGTTAAACAGCCCTCCGTTATACTGTAAATAACTTGTAGCCTTCACCACACATTCCCCTTCAAATCATTCAAGACAAACATAACCAGGCTGTTCTTTATTTTACAAAACAAATGTTCATATAAGAACAAAGGTGATGTTTTGAATAATAATGGAACAGGCATATCAATTCCCGACTTCCGGGTGCTGGTTTGCAATGCCAGGTCAGTTAACAACAAGGCCCCCTCATAAGTGATTTAATCACAGAAGGGGGGGCAGACCTGGCGTGCATTACCGAAACCTGGCTGGGCAGCAAAGGAGGAGTTCCTCTTTCAGAGATGTGCCCACCCGGGTTTCGAGTATGGCACCAGCCGAGACTTCAGGGCCGAGGAGGCGGGGTGGCTGTTGTCATCCGAGAATCCCTGGTAGCCGTCAGGAGCCTTGCTCCACAAGTTTCTGGATATGAGACCCTGTTCTTTTAGTTGGGTTCCCGTGAACAGTTGGGAGTGTTGCTACTGTACCAGCCTCCCTGCTGCGTAGCATCCTCCCTGCCTGAGCTGCTGGAGGCCGTCTCGGGGTTGGTGGTGGAGTTCCTCAGACTTATGGTTCTGGAGGACTTCAATCTGTCATCCCTGGATGGGCCTCGGAAGCGTCCCGGGAGTTCATGGAGACCATGGTGACCATGGGCCTGTTCCAGATCACTCAGGTCCCGATTCGAGACAGTGGCCTCACACCATATTTAGTTTTCTTGTCAGAGCAATGGCAGTGTGATCTCAGGGGAGAATTACAGCTCTCCCCTTTGTCATGGTCAGATCACGCCCTGGTGACTTTGAGATTCTCTTATGCTGCCCCCCTCCTCGGGGAGGTGGGACCTATTCAATTGGTCCGCCCCCGGCAACTGATGGACCCGACAGGTTCCAGAGGGAGCTGGGGGTTATACCTGAGGATTTGCTGTACGGTCCAGCGGAGGCCCTGGCTGTTGCCTGGAATAGGGAGACGGCCGGGGCCTTGGACAAGATCGCGCCTGTGCGGCCTCTCTTGTCCCAGCAAACCCAATACTCCCCGTGGTTCACAAGAGAGCTACGGATTCTGAAGAGGATTAAGAGTGCCGCTGGAGGAAGACAAAGACTGAATCTGACTGAACACAAGCTAGAGCCACTGTTAAGGCCTACCTTGTAAGAGCAGCAAAATGTCAATATTTATCCGCTCTTATTGCATCCGCGGAATGCTGCCCGGCAATCCTCTTTAAGATTACCCGATCCCTTTTGGGGAAGGGGAGTCAGAAATTCATCCACAGGGTCGGGCCGAGGAATTTTCTGGGCATCTGGAGGATAAAATTGCTCAGATCCACTCCAAGTTGGACTCTGAGCGTGAGGCAGAATCTGGGGAGACACCCAGGGAACGTACTCACCTTGTTATCTGGGAACAGTTTGACCCTGTTGGTCCCGAGGAAGTGGACAGAGTCCTCTCGACTGTAAATGCCACCACCTGCCAATTAAATCCTTGTCCCTCCTGGCTGGTGAAAGCAGCTCAGGAGGTGACACGTGGCTGGGTCCAAGTGATGGTAAATACATCCTTGAGAGAGGGAGTGTTTCTGGCAGCTTTCAAGGAAGTGCTGGTGTGCCCCCTCCTCAAGAAGCCATCGCTGGACCACACTACACTGGATAATTTTCGTCCAGTCTTCCACCTCCCCTTTTTGGGGAAGGTGAGAAGGTGGTGGTGTTGCAGCTCCAGAGGATTCTGGATGAAACAGATTATCTGGACCCCTTTCAGTTAGGTTTCAGGCCTGGTCATGGGATGGAAACTGCATTGGTCACACTTATGGATGATCTTTGGTTGGAGTGAGATGGAGGCAGTGCATCCATTCTCGCTCTTCTTGACCTCTCAGCGGCGTTCAATACCGTCAACCATGGTATCCTTCTAGGACAGCTCAGGGAGTTGGGGGTGGGTGGCGTGGTTCTGCGTTGGTTTACCTCCTTCCTCCAGGGCCAGTCCCAGTCGGTGTTGATAGGGAGTGAGAGATCTGGCCCACGGCCCCTCCTTTGTGGGGTGCCGTAGGGTTCGGTACTCTCGCTGCTCCTTTATAACATCTACATGAAACCGCTGGGTGAGATCATCCATCACCACGGGCTGAGGTATCATCAATATGCAGATGATACCCAGTTATACATCTCCATCCCAGGTGAAGTAAGTGATGCAGTGACCACCCTGTCCAAGTGCCTGGTGGCTGTAGGGGTCTGGATGGGGGAAAACAGTCTTCAACTGAACCCTGGTAAAACGGAGTGGCTGTGAATTAATGGCCCCTCGGTTTCTGGGAATTTGTCATCTTTAGTTCTGGATGGGGTTGCACTCCCCAGACAGACCCGGTGCGTAACTTGGGGGTCCTCTTGGACTCACGACTCCTGCTTGATGAGCAGGTGGCAGTCGTGGCCAGGAGGGCCTTTGCTCAACTTCGTGTTGTGCACCAGTTATGCCCTTTCGTAGACCGAGAGGCCCTTCAAACGGTCACTCATGCCCTGGTTGTTTCCCATATAGATTACTGTAATGCACTCTACATGGGGCTACCCTTGAAGAATATCTGGAGGCTACAACTGGTACAGAATGCAGCCACGTGGGCAGTTTTAGGTGCACCAAGATCGATACACATAACACCTTTGCTCCGTGAGCTGCATTGGGTGCCAGTTTGTTTCCGGGTCTAATTCAAGGTGTTGGTTATGACCTTTAAAGCCCTACATGGCACGGGCCCAGGTTATCTGAGGAACCGCCTCATCCCCATTACATCATCCCGTCCCACCCGATCTTGCAGAGAGGGCATGCTGCGGACCCCCTCTGTGAAAGAATTCCATCTAGCAGGGTCTCGTAGGTGAGCCTTCTTTGCAGTGGCACCTGCCCTGTGGAACATTCTCCCCCCGGAGATAAGACAGGCCCCCTCACTCCTGGACTTCAGGAAAAAATTAAAAACTTGGCTCTGTGATCTCGCCTGGGGCAAGAAGGAAAGTGGTCACACTTTGGGATGGCTGATCTCTTACAACCGCCTCAAATATCTCAAATATTTTAAATATTTTTATCTTCACTGTAACAACCACCTGCCACTTGGATTTTATTGTATTTGTATCTTTATTGTTATATTTATTGTATTTTAATGATGTTTTGTTGTGATTGTAAACCGCCCAGAGTCCCTCCTTGAGGGGGAGATGGGCGGTCATAGAAATTTAATAAATAAATAAATAAATAGATCTTTAAATCATGTCCTATTCTTTTTTTTTATTGTTTGGCAACTCAGCTCATTGGCATGTATACCTTAACTTTGTATCTTATGAAGAAAGAGGCTCTGGAGACCATTCTCTGAAGTCTTTTTAGTTTCAGGAGAGGCTTGTTATCCAGGATGTATAGCCTATTTAAAGACTTTAAAACCACTCTTTAGTTACCAGTCTTAACAGAACTAGCTATATGATTTCTGTGCCTATCAATCAAGCAGTATTTATAGTTACACAGTGATAATACCCAAGAATTTGGACTATAAGGTTTGGAATTGACAGTAGTATCTGCAAGGAGAATCAGATTGATGTACCCCCAACCCTTCCTCTTTTCTATGTGAGTTTTAACATTGCACTCATGCCCAAAGGTGTGGAGCAGGCACTGCATTACCACCAGACTGCTTTCAACAGAATGAAGCAGGTAAAGGAGAAAATATGGAGTCAATTAAGCAAATAAATTATCCCCTCCCCCAACACTTTCCCAGGGAAAATAAACTTTCAGCTCAGCCATAAAACGTTTAGAAGGCCAAGGAATGTTGAGAAGAATGCTAGAAGACACTAGGAGGAGAATATAGGCTCTGGGAAGAAAGGACAGTTTTAAGATTAAACCCCATAACAATAACTCTCTAGAAAGAAACTATGTCCATGAAATACAGCCTCTTTGTTCTCACAAAACCATCACTGTCTTTGTAGTTCTGCCCCATTGCCTCATAGTTTTACTCTAAGTACCTCACTAAAACATGATGTGCTATATCCAATCAAATATTTTGCCAGATGTTTACTCTAATTTGCATAATTCTCCATACAGAGGTTACATCCCTTCCTTTTGGGGGCTTGTCTTTCATCTTTGATACCATAATTAACAAATTTGTGCTTCAGTGGAATTGGATGCTGGTTTCCAGTTTAAACAAAGCCTCACACATTCTCTTATAGGGATTCTGTGGATATCCTAGAAATGACAGACATACTGAATACCCACTCCTGGGCTGGCTGGTATTTTGGCAAGCAATAAGTTCTGAAGTCTGAAACGTCAGTAAGGCTACAGGACTAGACTGACCTGAGTTTCTTAAATGTCTGCTTTGCTGTTCCTTCCATCCTGAGACTTGCTAGGCAGTCTAGATCAAGGTCCTGCCAAATAACATTAAGATCCATCCTTGACTTTACTACATCCTGGAAAGTTCTACTTAGCCACCCAGAGTCACTCTCTGAGTGAGATGGGCAGGGAATACATTTGAGATAGATAGATAGATAGATAGATAGATAGATAGATAGATAGATAGATAGATAGATAGATAGATAGATAGATAGATAGAGATAGATGATAGATAGATAGATAGATAGATAGATAGATAGATAGATAGATAGATAGATAGATAGATAGATATAGATGATCTCTCTCTCTCTCTCTCTCTCTCTCTCTCTCTCTCTCTCTCTCTCTCTCTCTCTCTCTCTCTCTCTCTCTCTCTCTCTCTCTCTCTCTCATGTATTCCCTGCCCATCTCACTCAGAGAATGACTCTGGGTGGCTATATATATATATATAAATAAAATATTCTTGAAGAATCATCATTTTCCTCTTCTCCGAGAGATCTTCATCTCCCATGTCTCTTAGATCTGAATTGACTTTCCCCAATTACAAATATCAATAAAGCAATTGTTCAGCTAGGTTTTTGAAGGTGAAGAGCTGATACAGGATATTTAAATGCATGTGATGGAGCCACTCATGCATAATGTCTCTGTGTGTGCATGTGTGCATATATGCCCACATGGTCCGTTCTGTCTCTAAATTTGCCACTCACTGCAGAGTCTGAACAGAGAACACTGCAGAGTTCTAAGTTGAATGAATATGAATAGAACTTTTTTATTATAAGTTCTATTTGTGTTTAAATGAATGCATTTCTCCCTTTCAGACTTTCTTACTCTATGCAGCAAGGTTTCCACATAAAGAGCATCAGTATTTCTCTATGTGGTGTAGTGGAAATTTTGAAGACTGGATTATTAAAGATAACAAACAATACCGGGCACAGTGAACCCAAAGAACTATTTTTAAGCTACATTGTTAGTAGGATAAAATTAAGCGGATGCTAGCCTATTGATAGCATCTGAAAAGAGGGTAACAGTAAGGAAGTGTGGGAAATCATACAGCACTAGTTTTATTAAAAGAAAAGCTGAACAATATAAAATGCAGTAGTGACTATTTGACAAAAATGCATAATTAACAAGTTCTACTCTGAAAATGGCAACAAAGAAAAAAATGGTTGAGTATGACATTTGCATTTTATTAGCAAAAATAATTTTGTCCAACCTGCCTTTCTTCAGAGGAATTCATGTAAGGTGGCAAGATTTCTTTCAATCCAGCAAGGTACATTGTGGATGAGCCTGGCTTTCTCCATTTCATGTCTTCTAAACTCCATCGGCAGGAGAGTAGGGAGAAGGGCAGTCATCTCTCCATTTTAAGAAAAATGAAAAGCATATCAAAATTGCACACACACACACACACACACACACACACACTCACTCACTCACACACACATACCAGGCATCTCTTAGCATGAGCAAGTTAATCACTCAAATAAATTTAAAAGGAAATATTTTCGTGTTTGAATTTTACATTGTCCTCTTCATAAAGCAAACGCTTTAACTATAATAGCCAAGAAGAGGTCATCATAGAGTTTCTGCCTGTCCACCCATAAAGACTGAAGGGTGGTCTCTTGCACGTTTTCCTTTATATTCAGCAAGAGGACAGACTAGTGTATGTCAGGAGGTCACATGGGAGCCCTCAAGAGAAGGGCTTTGCTAGGAGAATAGGACTCTCATCCTTCCCTGTCTGAAATGCCACGTACGGCAGAGATACACCATCTGAGGTCTCAGGGCTGCAAATGGCTGTTCAAAACAACTCTCTAACAGTTGTTGCCAAATTGCTTTAGATAAAAGTACAAATATATGGTGATGTTCAGGTTAACCGCCTATAACTGATTACATCCTAATTTAAAGCAAAGGAAATCAAAATGAGTTATATCATAGTCGCCTGGTCCTGACTTCTCTTAAGTGCCTTGAGGAGCAAGACGGCACCTTCACTATATTCACTCACACTGTTCTTTTCAGCAGAAAGAAGGTCTTCATGCAGCTGGAGAATTCTGAGTAATAAGATAAGGCAAAGGAAGCCACCAGCAGACTGTCCAAACCTCATCTAAATTTCATTGTGTACACAATCAACAGGTGCACAATCAACAAGCATGCTGCCACCGGCTGACTACTTCTCTGAGATTTCCCACCATGAGTGTGGGCGACAGAGAAGGTAGAACTGTTCATGTTTTATTACATTCCAAGGCAACTGAAACAGAGAAGGTGGATGGAAAACCCTGAATAATGCACAGATTCTGTAACTGATTCAGCGTCTTTTGTTTTCAATCACCTCCCTGGTGCCACTGTCATATCTCTAGACATGGACAGATGGAGAAGAATGGTGTACAGTGTAACTTAGGAAGCAACTGAGTCAGATCTAAAGAAAGACGATATTGTCAGTTTTGGAGAGAAAAGTCTGTTCAAACTAATAAGTCACATTTGAAATTTGGATCTAGTAAGTCTGGGATCTATTCAGATTATTGATAGTGTAAGAATACACCAACTAGCAGTCAGAAGACACAATGAAAACTCCTTAATCTCACAACACATGGACAGACTCAACCATAGTTTCAACTGGGAAACTATGAGCATCCTAGACCAAGCTAAATCCAAAAATGCTAGGGAATTCCAGGAAGCTTGGCATTCAGACAATAAAAAAGCTAAGAAGGAAACAAAAAGACCACACACATCCCCTCCAGCAGCCAACACCCAGATAAGCAGGGATTAACACCAGGCAAACAATCAAGCAGAAAACATTACCCTAATCAAGAAACTACCAAGGAGAAAACCACACCCCACCAATACTGGCAGGGCAAGCCACTGTATATAAACAGGGAGCAAACCCCACACTCACTAGCACTGATGATGTTACCTAGTTGGGTAATGAAACATCAGCAAGCAAATAACCAAGCTCAGAGAGCACCAAAGACTCCACAAGGGGATCTTCCTTCATTTTTATCCCCATTACATCATACCATGAGCTCCATCCTAATAATCCTGTGTGAGAGGTTGGGCTGAAAGGGAGTGAGTGACTCAAAATCACCCACAAAGAATGAGGATGGACTTGAACCTGGGTCTTCCCAGTCCTGGTCTGACATTTTAACCACAATACCACCCTTGCTCATTCCATAGTTAGCCCACTGGGGAAAATAATCTAGTAATACCCTTTGAATGTTGTTCTCTGCTGAGCAGGTTGCAAGCATGTGATCATCTTATGGCTCTCAACCTACTGAACCCTTCCCAAGAATGATTTTTTAATAAATGTTGAGTATTTTAAGGTGTATGGGCAATCATAGAGTGGGCCAAGGAAGAGCAGATGTCAACACTTTCGTCATGATGTCATCACAAAAATGATGCAACTTAAGTTCTTGTGTAATTGCAAGTACATAGTATATTATCTGGGTGATGACATCACAATTTGATGTTGTTGTGGCTTGTAACAGATATCTGTGTAACAATGCATCTGTGTAAACATGTGTAATATGTCTTTACAACTGGTAGGTATAAATTATGAACTGAATAGACAGTAGCAATTATCAGGTCTCATTGAAGCAGCCACACTTTTTCCAGGATCATGTGGCTGCTGTGGGAAGCTTTCTACTGCAGCAGATGTGGCTGCTTTAATGGACTGCAGAGAGATGCTACATACACAACTATGAGCATTTCAAAGCACCAGAACTGAATCCAAAGCACTGCACAACACTAGTAACTATGGTTCCAGTCAATTTAATCTCAAAACTCTCTGATGGAGAGACCCACATTCAGTGTATTAATTGGCCTAAATATCTACAGTATGATGCTGGAACATCTGGCATTATTGCAGAGTGGGAATTACTTATTGAAATAACTGGGAAATATAAGGGATCATTATTCCAAACAGTGGTTAGTTTCTAAATAATGTTTATTTTCAGAAGGTATTCCACAAGCAGAAACCACAGTAGATACATAATCCAAAGAATGAAAAAAGATACTGAGGGTCTAGATGAGGGTTAGGATGGAGAAAAATATGAAAAACTGGGGTCAGGGGTGAAGCCAGGTGAATATGCAGAATGGAAAAATACTGAACCTGAGAATGTAGAAACTCGTATGTGTAATTGTTCTGATTGCCAAACACATGATGGGCTGTAGGAGAGGGAAAAAGGAACTGAGAATTCAAAATTAGAAGCCATGGGCAAGGAAAGCAGGATGCAGGATATGGCTGAGCTTGGGCAATGGATTGCAAGCGCTGCAAAACCTATGGCCAAGTGACCTTAGAAAATGGGGAACTTGACCTAAGGGAAAGGCTACGTGGCTAAGCTTGAGGCAAATGCTAACAGAAAATGAGTAGGTTAAGGAAATGGGTGGGTTTGGGATGCTTATAAAAACTGAAATGTGGAATTGTTCGGGGCTCTTCTTCTTGGTCTCGAGAGCCCTCGTTGATGTTGACATCTTCAATAAATGAGTCAGTTATTTCTCCCATTCTGTGTGTTTATTGGGAAATCCGCACTGAGTGAATGAACCTAAGGGGGCCCCTCTTGGGGGCCAAAAATATTGGCAAGCCAGCCAGGAGATTATTGCACTCGGCTCCACAGGACCCCGACGATGGACGAAGTAGCCAGCGTGCACCAGGTGATTCTTGGGGCGAAAATTCTGACGGCGGTGACCCGTGGATCCTGAGCGGCTTACAGAGAGAAATAACAGGAAAAGAGTATGGAAAGGTCATGAGAGGTTGCCATAATAAGGTAAGGTTCATTTTTATCTCTCGAAAAAGTCCAAAGTTAGGCAGTCAGGGGGACTGAGTAGGACCGGGGAAGGGCCCCATATAAGTAGAGGGAATGGGGACTGGCCAGTCAAAACATTTAAGGAAATTAAAGGTAGACAGGTATTGAGGCAACCTGAAGTAGTGACCTGTAGTAACTTTCAAGGGAAGGGTACCCAAGAACTAACACCATTATACTGTGTAATCAAACACTTTGCGCAATTAAGATTCAACCCCGAGATGATGATCTCGATACTTTTATTCTGGCATGAACGTTGAAGGGGAAAAGTGCCCATGTTGTAGCCAAAGGTTTTTTTGGTGGATATAGGGTTCTTGTATGGGCAGATGGGAGGTTTTATAACAGGAGAATGTTTTAAGTTTTTTGGAAATCCATAACTGCCTGGGAAGGTTCTGGGTCTTCCAACTTCTTGCCAAGAAAACCCCTGTTGTTATTTGTTGTGAATACTTGGACATGGGAAGTGATCACCCATACATGTCTGGTTATTTACACCCCTGTAGTTATGTAAGTTTTGTGTATGTTTTGTGATGTAAGTGAGTGGTTAAAGTGCTATAGGAAGTTGAGTTTAAAAGATGATTGAGTAAAGATAGAGATTGTTTGTTGTGTTTTGTGGTTCTGGTTGTGCACTGTTTGTAGGGTGATTATTTGCTAAGTTGGCCTCTGGCTGAGGGATTTGTACCATATAATCATTACTGTAAGATGTGTACATGCCTTTTTGAATGTTTGCCACCCTTGGAAGGAGATGGGGAGAGGAAGATTGATTTCCTGTGAAAGGTTGTGTGCATATACATGAGCTCCTTTTTAACTGTATGTGTCTCTATCTCCCCTGGTTTGGTTTACATGTTTTCTTTTCACTTGTGTGTATAAGTTGGTTTAAATCTTCCCTTTGTTGATCAGGGCTGTTTGTTTGATTTCTTCTTTCCTTTTACAACAAGTAAAGCATGAATTGATGTAATTGGATTGTTATATTTTGTAGATTATTGGGGTTCCAGGGACCCCAAAAGAAGAAAATAAATAAATAATATTGAGTATAACGTAATTGGATTAAAAGATTGTATATGTCCAGTCCCCACTAAATTTATGATGAGTCAAAGAGGGGCTGTGTTGAAAACTCCAGAGAAGGAGGAAGTAGTTTTACCCTCCCCACGTAGTTTGATCTTTGAATTAACAAAAAAACCTGTCAAAGGGGAGCTATTAAGGATCGTCTTTGATCTGCCTCCTATGAGGCACAAACGTTTTTTCCTTATTATTTTGGGAACAGAAGGGAAGATAATGCAATGCCACTTGAGACCAACAGGCTTTAGGAGGGCGGTGGAAAAGAATCATTCATTCATTCATTGGCGATCACTCGTAGCCGAGTAAGATTGTCTTCCAAAGGTAAAATTTTAACGGTGGATCCGTAAGTGGCTATAAAGGCCAATTCTGGATCCGCACAACCTCCCACAATGAGGGCATAGGTTTCCGGGTGGGAGACGGTCATGATGAGGGTTTGCCTGACGTGCCTTCCTTTTAGCTCTTTTCTCCTTTTCGCCCTGTACTCGTGCTTCTTCAAAGTCCATAGCGCCATTAATAAAGGATGACCTCCAATTGAAACGCTCATGAGTTAGGGCTTCCCAGTTCTCAATGCTGATATTACATTTTTTTAAATTAGCTTTGAGAGTATCTTTGAATCTCTTTTGCCGTCCACCAATATTCCGTTTTCCATTCTTAAGTTGGGAGTAAAGTAGCTGCTTTGGAAGACGATGGTCAGGCATTCGAACAACATGACCGGTCCAGCGAAGTTGATGTTGGATGATCATTGTTTCAATGCTGGTGGTTTTCGCTTCTTCTAATACGCTAACATTAGTCCGCCTATCTTCCCAAGTAATTTGCAGAATTTTTCGGAGGCAGCGTTGATGGAAACTTTCAAGAAGCTGGAGGTGGCGTTTGTAGAGGGTCCATGTTTCACAGGCGTACAGAAGGGTTGGCAGTACAATGGCTTTGTAAACAAGCATTTTGGTCTCCCTGCGAATGTCCCGATCCTCAAACACTCTACATTTCATTCGGGAGAAAGCTACACTCGCAGAGCTCAGGCGATGCTGAATTTCAGCGTCGATGTCGGCTTTTGTAGATAGATGGCTGCTGAGATAAGAAAAGTGATCAACATTTTCTAGTGACACACCTTTAAGCTGGATTGATGGTGCTGCAGAGGGATTAGTTCGAACTTGCTGGTAAAGCACTTTGGTTTTTTTAATGTTAATCGAGAGGCCGAGCTTTTCATATGCTTCTGCAAAGATGTTTAGGATAGTTTGAAGATCTTCCTCGGAGTGTGCACAGACTACGTTATCATCAGCATATTGAAGTTCTATAAAAGAAGTTGCAATTACCTTATTTTTTTGCTTTCAGCCTACTAAGATTAAAAAGCTTTCCATCTGTTCGATATATAATTTCTACACCAGTAGGAAGTTTCTCTTCAACAAGGTGCATAATCATAGCGATGAAGATAGCGAATAAGGTTGGAGCAATAACACATCCCTGTTTAATGCCGGATTCCACTTTAAATGGATCGCTTTGAGAGCCATTGTTATTCAGGATTGTTGCCATCATGTCGTCATGGAGTAACCGCAAGATGTTCACAAATTTATCAGGGCATCCGATTTTCAGAAGGATGGTCCAGAGAGCAGTACGATTTACAGTATCAAAAGCTTTAGTCAGATCAATAAACGCCATGTACAGAGGGCGGTTTTGCTCCTTGCAGTTTTCTTGAAGCTGTCGTGCAGTGAAGATCATATCCACTGTTCCCCTGGAAGGGCGGAAGCCATTTTGCGTTTCAGGGAGGATGTCTCCTGATACAGATAGGAGACGGTTTGCAATGATCTTTGCCAGGATTTTGCCTGCTGTGGCTAGAAGGGAGATGCCTCGATAGTTTCCACAGTCTGTTCTATCACCCTTTTTAAAGAGAGTGATAATTATGGCATCCCTAAACTCTGCTGGAATCTCCTCCCTCATCCAGATTTTTTCGATGATCTTATGAAGTTGTTGTGTAAGTTTAGGCCCGCCTTCTTTAAAGACTTCAGCAGGAATCCCATCAGGTCCACTAGCTTTGTTATTTTTCATTTGTTTAGTGGCTTTGCTGACTTCCTCCAAACTAGGGGGTACTGCAAGCTCATTTCTTATTTGTTTTTGTGGGATTTGCAAGAAGACTTCATCAGCCACAGTAGAGTGATGATTAAGGAGATTGTAGTAATGCTCTTTCCAGCGCAGTGCAATAGACTCTTTGTCCTTTAGAAGTTTAGCACCATCTACTGAGCGTAAGGGATTTGTACCATGGTTTGTTGGTCCATAGACGGCCTTTATGGCATTAAAAAAGCCCCGTGCATCATGAGCATCTGCAAAATGTTGGGTTTCTTGGGCTTTTTTTATCCACCATATGTTCTTAAGTTCTCTAGTTCTTCTTTGGACTTCTGCCTTTGCACTGGCGTAGATTTTTTTCTTAACGGCACAGTTAATATCTTTTTGCCATATCTGGAAGGCTTTCCTTTTCTTGTCAATAATATGTTCAATCTCACTATCGTTCTCATCAAACCAGTCCTGATGTCTTTTAGTCTGGTATCCGATAGTTTGTTCACAGGCTGAAATAATAGAAGTCTTCAATTTAGTCCAGTGTTCCTCAACATTTTCAGGAAGTTCCATAGGCAGATGTTCCTTGAGAGTTGATTGAAAGCAAGCTCGTTTAATAGGATCTTGAAGGGCCAGTGTATTCATTTTACGCCTTGGTTTTCTTCCTTGGAGCCTACGATGAGGGACAATCTTTATGGCCATCGTGGATCGAATTAATCGATGGTCTGTCCAGCAGTCATCGGCGCTCGTCATGGCTCTGGTGAGAAGTACATCATGGCGATCTCTAGCACGGACAATTACATAATCTAAAAGATGCCAGTGCTTCGACCGTGGGTGCTTCCATGATGTTTTAAATTTATTTTTCTGGCGAAAGAGTGTGTTAGTAATGACAAGGTTATTTAGTCTGCACATTTAGTCAGAAGTAAGATTCCATTCGTGTTGCTGTTGTCAACTCCTTCTTTCCCAATGATCCCTGGCCACAAATCAAAGTCACGCCCAACTCTTGCATTGAAATCGCCCAGGAGGATACTTTTATCCTCCTTTGGTATCTCTGATAAGATGGTGTCCAGCTGGGTATAAAATTTTTCCTTGATATCCTCATCTGCATCTAGTGTTGGTGCGTAAGCACTTAGGATAGTTGCCTGTTGGTTTTTGGCGAGTTTTATTCGCAGAGTTGAGAGTCGTTCGTTAATCCCAGTGGGAACTTCTGACAAGAGCTTCACAATGTCGTTTTTGATAGCAAAGCCTACCCCATGTATTTGTCGTTCTTGTTCAGTCAGTCCTTTCCAAAAGAAGGTATAACCTCCTTTTTCTTCCTTCAACTGTCCTTCTCCTGCTCTTCGAGTTTCTTGGAGTGCTGCTATATCAATATTAAAACGTCTCAGCTCCCTTGCAATAATGGCAGTCCTACGTTCAGGTCGTTCACTATCCATATTGTCTTGCAGTGTCTGTATATTCCATGTTCCAAAATTCATGTGTTTTTTACGACCGCTAGATGGTGACCCCACTGGTCACGGTAATCCAGTCAGGGAGAAAATGAGGCAGACTATGTTTAGGGCACCTTTTCTAGCCCCCTCTCCATATGGGGTGAGCAGAGTGGATCCTAAATAGGGCTGCTCAGTCGTGGATACAGCTGCCGAACTACTCAACTGCCTCGATCCTTCAGTCAGGGCGACTGAATCTGTATCCACCGCCCATGCGCTGATCCATGACTAGGAGCTTCCGGATTTCACAGTCCTGCCCCCGTTGCCATTCGTCAGTCGCCATGGGACTTTTGGTTGTTTTGGGTTTGGTGTGGTTCGAAGACGCCTGTGCGTGAATTTGTTTTATGTGTGGAGATCGGTGCACAACGATCAGCACACAACCTTCACAGAAAAAGGCTCTAATCCAATGGCATGGATACCATGACGATTGGTGACCTTTTGTCTGCTGCAGCCTTCATCCGCCTTCGCAGCCGTTGTAACAATACACCTTGTTATCTTCCGCCTGTTCTGCCGTTGAGGACTTTCTTGGATCGTTCTTTGTCTGGTTCCTCCCCCTGGACCTTACCGCCATGGGTGACCCTGCCAGGAGTACATGACTCCCGACGGCTTCGCTCACAGGGTTTATTGGGAACACACAAGCCCACTCACCACAACAAGGTGACAATCCAGCGAGTGAGTGGAAAAGAATATGTTCTTTGTGAATCTATTGTTTGCCTCTTTACATGTTACTTTTGCTGTAAGTAGGTAACCAATTTGATTTATATGAAAGAGTTAAAAAAAGATGAGGAAAGTGTAAGGTTGGGCAAGAGTAGGTTGATGTGGAGTGAATCACAGAAAGAAAGAAGAAAAGAGAAATAAGAGAGGAAAAGGAATACTGTATGTGCAGATAATAGGAAGGGGAGGTAGAGGTTTTACGCGCAAGAGCTGTGGCGAGGAGGCTTAGGGGAGGATACGTTTTTAGGAAGGAATCAGTGCAGTGTTTGCAAGCATGTGCAGAGTGTGCTGGTTGAGGGTGGCCAAGTGTGTATTTCCCCACCAGCCCCATACAGTAACGGTTCTAAGAGCTTTGAATGAGTATTAATGGAACAAAGGCCAGAGACGTTCTTGTGCCTTTGTGGTTTCTAGTTCCTATGACTAATTACATTCTCTGCCGTGCTCTGTGTGTCTGTGTGTGTGTGTGTGTGTGCGCACATGCTTTCAGTTTGTTGAACTGCATGGCACATGAGGATAAGAAAAAAACTCACCATTTAATTCACAAATATCCATTTGAACCTCCTTGAAGCTGCGGCACGGGGAAAAAAAAGGATCTTTATCCATGTATATTGAATGCTTAACTGGAGATTCCTACCAGCAAGACAGTTTAAGGCAAGGAAGGCATTTGATCTAGATAGTCAAGTAAGTAACTCAGTTAAAGAAATGCAAAGATGAACTGTGATGCTACTGCATACTGTACATTGAATGCCATTTTGTGTCTATTGAGCACCAACATGGCAATAGGCCTATGGAACACAGACATTTAAACATCTCTCATCAATTTAACCTTAAAATTCCATTACCAGTTACTGCACACTTTAATGACAAGTTATGCAGCTGTGTAACAATTGGCTTTGGCTCCAATCCTGCTTCCAATCCACCTCTCCCTCCCTACACCTGCTCGCTGAAATACATCCAAATTATAGTATGTATTCAAATTAACAAACAGGAAGAACAAAATGTTTCAGCAGACAGCAGCACCTGGCCAATCGTGTCTGGCGCAAAGCTTAGCAGGGGTGGGCTGGGTTGGTGTTTGGATGGGAGATATCAGGAAATTGAAGAGAATATAGATGACACCTTCATCGTAATAAAAAAGGAACAACTGGAGGAAACACATGAACCATCAACAACATCTTCAATGGAATAAAATTCACAAGAGAAGAAGAAAACAACAACGCACTACCCTTCTTGGACATCCTCATCAGTAGAGGAAATGATGGCAATATAGAAACACAAGTCCACAGGAAATCTACCCACACTAACCAAGTGCTCCATTACCAAAGCAACAACCCAACTGCCCACAAGAGGAGCTGTGGAAGAACATTGTTCAGACGAGCACTAACACACTGCAGAAACCCAGAACACCAGAAAAAGGAAACAGATCAGCTATACAGCATCTTCCAGCAAAATGGATACCCACTCAACTTTATCAAAAAGTGTCTGACTACTCAACCCACTACAACACAACTGACAGAAGCTATAAAAAGGATAACACTACCATACATCAGAAACATCTCAGAAACTACAAATAGACTGTTACAACCACACGGCATCAACCGTAGCACATAAACCAACCAAAACCCTTCAAAACATCTTAAGTAACCCAAAAGGCCCAGTAGCCCAAGAAGAAAAAACAGGAGTTATCTACAACATACAGTGTAAGGACTGTAACAGCCACTATGTACAGTAGGACAAACAGGCAGAAGATTAGCAGAACGCATCCACAAACACCAACTAGCAGTCAGAAGACACAATGAAAACTCCTTAATCTCATAACACATGAACAGACACAACCATACTTTCAACTGGGAAACTGTGAGCATCCTAAACCAAGCCAATTCCAAAAATGCTAGAGAATTCCTGGAAGTTTGGCACTCAGACAAAGCAGCCATCAACAGACACATAGAGGTAAACAACATTTACATACCATTCAAAAGAGACAATAGAAAAGCCAAAAGACCAGAACACTTCCTCACCAGCATTCATCACCCAGATATGCAAATATTAACACCAAGATTAACGCCAGATGAACAATCAAACAGTACATTATACCTTAATCAAGGAACTATTAACTCAGTCAATCAACCAAACAGCAAACAACAGCCCAATCAAAGAACTCCCAAGGAGTAAACAACACCTCCACCAACACAAGCAGGACACGCCACGATATATAAACAGGAAGCAAGTCCCACTCCCTTTTCGCACTGAATATGTTGCCTAGTCTGGCAATGAAACATCTGCAAGAAAACAACAAGGCTCAGAGCATACCAAGGACTCCACATATCAGGAAATCCCAAGGCTGTAGACTGAAAAATATCCAAAGGACTTATGTAGGGGTAGTGGGGACAAGCAAACAAACATTGAAGTATCCTTATAGTCACGAGGACTCAAGTATGGCTGGGGGGCATCTCTGTTTTTTTTAGCAACAAAATAGAACAATAGCAAAAACATAAAGATATCCCTAAATTTAAAGGCTTCCCACTTTCTCTGAAAGTGTAGATGTGTCCTTTGCCTTTCAATACTCCTGTCCTATGGAGGACAGCAAGCACTTCCTTCTCCAAAATTGAAAGTAACAGTCCAACAAGGTTTAGTATGACGCAGTGTGAAAAGCAAGTGCAGTAGCTGCATGAACACAGGCAATATTACCATTTCTCTAAACCCCCCCCCCCCAAAAGTTCTTTCCCACTACCCAAAGTATGTAGTTTGAATGGGCATGGGGGAAAATATGTGATTGCAGTGGCATATCAACCTTCCCTTCCAAGCCATAGGCATTCATTTAAGGATACAAACAGATCACATGTGTATTCCAACGTTCAACTGGGCAGGCAACATTTGGACTTCCTGCCCCCATTCCAGTCAAATTTCCATAGTAGGAATGCTTAAAAGAGCTTATACTGGAAGGCCAACTGCAGAGAAACCAGCGTGTTGTACATATGAAGAGATATAAACGAAAAGAGGCTTCTGTTTTCAGTGCCAGAAAGTGTAGGAATATCCATCTCTGCTGAATCAAATGCATGCTTACTTGCTGTTACTGATGTGCTGCAGTAAACGGGAACTATATCTACTGTTTTCAGAAGAATTATGTGAGGATCACGATCTTATGGCCCAAACTCAGTAATTACCAACACAAACCACATGGGATATGTGAAATTCTTTATTGGACCAGCATCATGCCACGTTAAAGCTGTGAATGGGGTCCCTTCCCCCGCCCGATCTTTCTTTAAGCCCTTGGCTCCCTTCTCGTTCCGCCCATTCTCCCAGCCTTCTTCTTTTATTATACAATTTCTTTTTCACGCCCTCTGTTCTCTTCCGGTCTCTGTGCCTGCGTGCGCTGGTGGCTCTTTTGTTGGTGGCTTCTCGTGTCCTCTGGACCGGATGTGGTGATGGCTGTCTCTTCTCCTGCGGGCTAGTGCTTCCCCCCCAGCTTCCCATCGTCTTCTTTCCCCTCCGCGTTCTCCCTTATTTTATCCTGTGTAAGGGTGGAGTATCCAGTCCATTGCTTCTGGATTCTCCATCCTTACATGCCGCCTCCCTCTGGAAAATCAACCTCCCCCCGTTTGTTCCTGGCGAGGATGTACCTGAAAGACAAACAGGGATAGTTAGTGCAAGGATGTGGTGGCCTATTTTTTGTCTTTTGGTTTCGGCTTTTCTGGGTATTTTTTGTGGAAGGCAGTTACTAGTTTGGGTGCATGGACGTGTTGGCTCTCCACCCACTCGTTTTCTGCTTTCGGGAGGTGTTTCCATTGGACTAGGTACTGCAGCGCCCTTCGTCGTATCCTGGAGTCTAATATAGCTTGAACCTCGAAGTGTTGCTCTCCCTCGATTAGTGTGGGGACGGGTGGAGGGGGTTCAGGGTGCCAGCGTTCAGAGTACTGAACTGGTTTGAGTAGGCTGCAGTGAAAGACTGGGTGGATTCTGTTCAAATTCTTTGGTAATTGGAGTTGTACTGTTACATCATTGATGATTCTTGTAATCGGGAATGGGCCTATGTACTTTGGGCTTAGTTTTTTAAAGGGTTGGGCGGATTTCAAGTACTTTGTGGATAGGTAGACCTTTTCTCCCACCTTCATGGGCCATTCTGGGGCTCTTTTACGGTCTGCGTATTTCTTATAGTCGGCTTTGGCATCTTCTAGTGCCTTTTTGATTATTGGCCAATTGGTTGTCATTTGTTTAGTCCAGTCGTCTAGGGAAAGTAATTTCGTCTGTTCTGTTGGTAGTTCGGGTATGGCTACAAAGTCCTGGCCATTCGCTACTTGGAATGGTGTGAACCCTGTACTTGCGTGTACCACGTTGTTGTATGCAACTTCCGCATATGGGAGTAAGTCCGTCCAATCATCCTGTTGGTAGTTGATGTAGCACCTCAAGTATTGCTCTATGATTTGGTTCCGCCATTCACTTGCCCCGTCTGTCTCTGGGTGGTAGGCGGAGCTTAGGCCTTCTTCCACTCGGATTAATTTTAGGAATTGTTTCCAGAATTTGGAGGTAAATTGGGGTCCACGGTCACTGATGATTCGTTTGGGGGCACCGTGGAGGCAGTATACGTGATGTATGAACATCTGGGCTAGTTGGTTGGCCGTGGGTAGTCTAGCGCATGGTATGAAATGGGTCTGTTTTGAGAATAAGTCTGTGACAACCCATATGACCGTTTTCTTTTTGCTCTCCGGTAGCTCTACTATGAAATCCATGGCGATCTGTTTCCATGGACGTGATGGGCTTGCCATGTTCTGTAATAGCCCTCTGGGTTTGCCACCGGCGCGTTTTGATGTGGCGCAAGTGGGGCAGCTTGCTACGTACTCCTCCACATCCTTACGTAGGGCTGGCCACCAGAATTGCCTTCTTGCTAAGTGTAAGGTCTTTACGAACCCGAAGTGCCCTGCTGCCTTGGCGTCGTGGCACTTCTGTAGGATTTTCTCAGAGGTTCAGGTATATATATTCTCTCGCCCTTCCACCATAGTTCCTGTCTTTCTACTAGGAAGGTCTTGTTGTCCTGTAGCCATTTGTCCTGTTGTAGGGCCGTTAGCAACTCAGTTTTTAAGTTCTTGTCTATTTTAGCTGTTTTGGCGGCTGTCTGACTTCGTGTGGTTGCAGTCATCCCGAATTGGGTGGGTGAGATGATTGAGTCTACCACCTCCACTCTCTGGCTGTTGTGTTGGGGTAGCCAAGAGAGTGCGTCAGCTAGGAAGTTTCTTCCCCCTGGTAGGTACTTTAGTGTAAAGTCGAACCTTCTGAAGAACTGCACCCATCTAATGTGTTTGGGGTTCAGTTTTCTTGGGGATTTGAGAGCCTCTAGGTTCTTGTGGTCTGTCCAGACTTCAAACGGGTGGGAGGCCCCCTCGAGTAAATGTCGCCAAGTGACGAGCACCCACCGCACTGCGAAGGCTTATTTTTCCCAGACATGCCAACGCCTCTCTGTGTCGGAGAATTTCTGTGATAGGTAGGTGCACAGTCAGAATTCTCCTTCCTCGTCCTTCTGCAGCAGAATGGCCCCTATTGCCACGTCCAATGCGTCCACTTGGACTATCAGGGGGCATGTGGGGTCGGGGTGCCTGAGCACCGGTTCTGATGTGAATAGTTCTTTTAGGCGGTCAAATGCCTGTTGGCATTCTGCTGTCCATTTGAGCATGGTTCCTGGTCTCCTCACTGTCTTGGGGTTTCCTTTTCCTTTTGTCTTTAGTAAGTCCGTGATGGGTAGGGCTACTTGCGCAAATTGGGGGATGAACTTCCGGTAAAAGCTTGCAAATCCCAGGAAGCTTTGTAGCTGCTTCCTGGTTCAGGGTGGTTCCCAGGCTAGTACGTCTTTTACTTTTGCTGGGTCCATTTCCACGCCTTTGCCAGACACTCTGTACCCCAGGTAGTCTAATTGTTTTTTATGAAACTTGCATTTTGATATTTTTGCATACAATTGGTTGTCCAGTAGCCTTTTTAGTACCTCCCTTACGAGTGTCACATGTTCTTCCATCGTCTCGGAGTAGATTAGTATGTTGTCTAGGTACACTAACACTCCGCGGTAGAGGAAGTCGTGAAGGATTTCGTTTATGAGGTGCATGAAGACTCCTGGTGCCCCCTTGAGGCCGAATGGCATCACCAGGTACTCAAACGACCCCAGCTGGCAGTTGAAGGCGGTCTTCCACTCATCCCCTTTTCTAATTCGTACTCTAAAGTACGCTTCCCTTAGGTCCAGTTTTGTGAAGATTTTCCCTTTCGAGAGGTGGGTGAGCATATCACTGATCAAGGGAAGGGGGTATTTGTTTGAGGTACAGACTGCGTTTAAGCCCCTGTAGTCTGTGCATAGTCGTAGTGAGCCATCTTTCTTTGTCCTGAATAGGACGGGTGCGGCCATGGACGATGTGGTGGGGTGAATAAAGCCCCGTTTTAAGTTCTTATCTATAAATTCATGTAGTGCCTCGAGTTCCTTCATGGTCATGGGGTACAACTTTGTCTTGGGTAGTTCTGCCCCTGGGATCAGGTCTATGGTGCAGTCTGATTTCTGGTGAGGTGGGAGTTGGTCAGATTCTGCTTCCCCAAACACCACTTCTAAGTGTCTATATTGTCTGGGTATGCGTGGTTCTATGTTTGATGTCGGCCCCTTCTTCGCCTCCTCTAGGGACCCTGTTAGTTCAGTGTTCACGGTCTTCTTTGTTTGGTGTAGTCTGTTGTGGCTCCCATCGGGGAAGGCTATCGATCCTGACCTCCAGTCCACCCTCGGGTTCCTGTATAAGATTGTGATCCTCACAAAAAGCTGTGAATGGGGTCCCTTCCCCCCCGATCTTTCTTTAAGCCCTTGGCTCCCTTCTCGTTCCGCCCATTCTCCCAGCCTTCTTCTTTTGTTATTCAATTTCTTTTCCGCGCCCTCTGTTCTCTTCCGGTCTCTGTACCTGCGTGCGCTGGTGGCTCTTTTGTTGGTGGCTTCTCGTGTCCTCTGGACCGGATGTGGTGATGGCTGTCTCTTCTCCTGCGGGCTAGTGCTTCCCCCCCCCAGCTTCCCATCATCTTCTTTCCCCTCCCCGTTCTCCCTTATTTTATCCTGTGTAAGGGTGGAGTATCCACATTGCTTCTGGATTCTCCATCCTTACAAATTATGCCAAGAGGCATGTGCAGTGCTTGAGCTGATGAGTTACCACTCATCCATCCCTTTCCTTGGATTAGGAGAAGATTGGAAAACATCTAATCGTCTTAGAAATGCTGTCCTTTGTGTAGATCAGTGTTTCTTAACCTTGGCAAGTTTAAGATGTGTGGATTTTGACTCCCAGAATTCCCCAGCCAGTATATGCATATGCTGGCTGGGGAATTCTGGGAGTCGAAGTCCACACATCTTAAAGTTGCCAAGGTTAAGAAACACTGGTGTAGATGTTACAGCATAACCAGTTCAGCAGCATAACTGGGAGTACAATAAATCAGCAGAGCATGAACAGGATGGTACACAGGTCTCAAGGGCCTGCCGCAGCTCTTAGACTCTGCAGACCCCAATTAGCACTTTTAAAAGCATGACTGCGATGGTTACTTACACATTTTAAAACCAATAATAAAGTAGAATTGTATCAACAGCTCACAAATGATCAAGCTAGGTATCTATTTGTGACTGGTTATGTAATATGAAATATGTGCTACAATATTATAAATATTTCTTCAGATGATAATGTTTAATTTAAAAAACTTTGAATCTCCCTAAGGTTAAAAAAAAGCAAAGCAGTCTACTACATGTACCAATAAGCAGAAATATATAACTATCAGTATAAGAGTTATAATTAAGCATTAAACCTAAAGAAGTTATGTAAATGGACATAAATATATACTAATTTAAGATAAGTCAGAATTTGGAGAGTTGAAGTTACTATTTCCAGGTAGCTATTCCTTACCGCCATCCATCCATCCATCCATCCATCCATCCATCCATCCATCCATCCATCCACTCACTCTTCCATAATATGTGTTTATTCATTGGCAATTTAGACATACCTTACAGTGATGAATTATTTCCTTAGTATTCCACACTTCTGTGTTACTTATTCATATTAACTTAAGGTCAATGTGTTAGATAACCTGAAGGTGAACTTTGTTACTTAATCATTCAATTCAAACAGCTTTCCATGCAGCCATTTCATCATATTTTAGATGGCAAATCATTCAATGATTTTAAAATGAGCCATGTGGCATGCATGGAATAGATGCTGGTGACCCCAAGATGAGTCCATTTTGATTCCTTTGGGGGCTTCAAGTCAGCAACTGCCTCTGAGCAGGAGACGCAGTATATTCATACACGACAGTGTTCATAATCACTTCATAAATCACATGTGCAATTTGGTTCCCTCTACTGGAATGATTGATTATGCCCCTATATGATATATACGTCATGACACATAAATCAAAGCAATCACCCAACTAATATATTTCAGAGGAGCCAAAGCATTCAATTAAAACATTTTAAAGAAGACATTAATTGGGGAACCGTGGCTATAAAAAGATGGAATCTGACATCTTAGGTCAGCTTTCCCCAGTTTGATGAGCTTCAGATGTTTGGTTCTACCATGTAATCATCTGTGCCAACTGGCTAGGATTGATGGGTATAGTGATCTGAAACAGCTGAAGAGCACCAGGTTGCCAAAATTGTATTCATATATTTGTAAAATTTAGATAACCTCCTGAAATCACCTGGACTCCAGGAGGCTTAAATAAATTAAGTGTTCTAAAGAAGATACAAATCAAAAATTAAATTATGATTAAAATACAAACTAAAAATTATAAAATTAAGAAGTGATGTCATGATATGCCAATCCCCAAAGGCTTCCAGAAGAGCCATATGTTCATAAGCTTCTGGAAATCCATGCAAGTGGGGGCCATATGCACTTCAAGAGCCAAGCTGTCCCAGAGGAGGGGGGCTGCTACAGAGAACACTTGCCATTGGGCCTCCTCTTGTACTCCCTCGTGTACCCAGTAGGTGGGGAGCCCCAGCAGACACTCCCTATCTCTCCAGGTAGGATAGGCAGAAACTACTAGGGAAAGGCAGTCTCTCTGATACCTGAGCCATATACAGTTTAATAGATAGCAACTGTCACCTTAAAATATAGGGGGAAACCTACTGGTAGCCAGTGCAGCTTGCACAGCAAAGGTGTAACATGGCAGTACCGAGACTAGTCACTAAGCACGTGCATCACTGCATTGTAGACTAGCTGAATTTTCCAGATGGTCCTCAAGGGCAGCTCTATGAAAAACAAGTTACAGCAATCTAACGGAGAGATGAAAAGGGCATGAGTGACTGTCTTCGGTGCATCCTGTTCCAGGTAAGGCTGCAATTGGCATGCCATCTGAAGCTGTGCAAAAGCCCTCCAGGCCACAGTCTCTACCTGCTCTTCAAGGTGGAGGACCCCCAGATTTTGAATCTGTTTTTTCCAGGAGAGGACAACCCCACCAAGTGTCATGGATGGTATGGTTCTGGAATCAGTCACCCTCTGTCTTGTCTGGCCTGAGTCTATAGCCACTCTGTCTTGCCTGAGTCTTGTCTCTCCATCCAAACTCTGACAGTCTCCAGACAACAGGTTTCCCCATATCTCCCAGAGGGCATGGGATGGAAATTTACAATATTGATTATGCTTTACTCCAAATTCAAGAGGACTGAACCATGAAGCATTCCGAAATGAACTGCCCAGGGATATGGCCTCTTCCCCTCCCACACACTGCCACCTGAGTACCCCAGGATGAGACGGTGACACATCTGCTCTGAAATGAATACCAGATCTGTAGTATGTCCTGCCATGTCCATCAGGCCAATGACAACTTGGGACAAGCCCATGGTTGTCATGGTGGCTATGAACTCTCAAGCGACATCCAATCCTAAAGAAAGGAGCCTGAAATCACCCAGTATTAACAGTCTGAGTGAATCTACAACTATACCTACAATGATATTGAGCAGCTTGGTGAGGGATGTTGTCATGCAGCTGGGGGGACATTCAATAGCAGCATACCAAGCTTGTCTCTGTGGCCCAGTGTCATGTGCTAAGCCCCACATTTGGACACCTGTGGAACAGCTCTCTTCACAACAGCTAAGATCTCCCAGTAAATGATTGCCACACCACCTCCCCTGCCCCAAACACAAATCTTGACTGGACAGATTATGGTGGGAACAGAGGATGGCCTTGAAGGACAGAGGGGAGATCCCTTACAAAGGCAATGTTCAGATAAACATGGCTGGAGCCCAGACCAAGAAAGTGGTTTACGAAAACACCTCAGACAGCCCACCCTCCCAGTTCACATGAAGATAAAAGAGGGAGGAAGGGAAGCACATTCAGACTTGCAAAATTCTGTTACCATAGCTGTTCTAATAAAAGTAGCTTTAGGTCTACACAGTATCTGTTTCTTAGTCTGGTCTACCTTATAGGGATGACATAAATCTTGCACATTAGAAAAATTAATATTACAATGTTTAGGGCAGTATATAAATAAATATTTATAAAGAGTGAAATAGCACAGAACAAAATAGCCTCATTCAAAATGTTCCAAGTATTCCAGTGCAGCCCATGATGACTGCTACTGGCTATCCTACCTACACAAAAATAGCCAAAAGGATAATTTTAAAACATTTTTTTAATATATTTTATTGAATTTTAAATATACATAGATAAAAGTTTGAAAAGGAAAAAGAAATAGAAATACAAATCAAAGAAAGAAAAGAAAAAGTGTAGTAAAGTAAATAGAAAAAGAGAAAGATGAAACATAGAAATTAGTCAACTTCCAATTTATCTCTGGTCTTAGTAATTTAAAAATTAATCTCTTTCATGCTACTACTATATATAACATTGTAAAACATTTCCTGTCTAATATATCAATTTATATATGTTTTAATCTTCAAAACCCCATATAAGCTTTGCCCCTCCTGCATTTTGCAAATAGTCCGTTAATGGTTTCCATTCTTTAAGAAAGTAATAATTTGTATTTTCTTTTAATAAACATGTCAATTTATCATTTTCTGCCATGTCCATTACTTTTAACATCCAATCCTGTATCGTAGGTATAATTTGATTTTTCCAATTTTGTGCATATACTGTACAAGTCTTGCTGCTGTAACCATATACTGTATTGCATAATTCTTGTAAATTTCTTTCCTATTTGTTCTTCTAATATTCCCAATAGAAATAGTTCAGGTTTAAATGGAACTCGAATTTGTAGAATATTTTGCATCAATGAGTGTATTTGAGTCCAAAACTTCTTTGCAATCTCACATGTCCACCACATATGGTAAAATGACCCCTCTTTTTTTTTACATTTCCAACACAAGTTGGAAACATTTCCATACATTTTAACTAGCTTTTGTGGGGTCATATACCATCTGTACATCATCTTATAGAATTTTTCCTTCGAATTATAACACAAAGTACATTTTAATCCTTTAATCCACATATCTTCCCATTGTTGCATTTGAATATTATGACCAATATTTTTTGCCCATTTGATCATGCAGTCTTTAACTTGTTCCTCTACCATTTCACCTTTTAACAATAATTTATACATTTTAGCAATTAAATGGTCATCTGTCTCACATAGTTGTATCTCAAATTCCGATTTAGTTTGTTCAAATTCAAGTTCTTTTTTGTCTGATTTAAATTTTTCTACTAGTTGCATATATGAAAGCCATTGAAAAGTATATCCTTCTGAGGCCAATCCTTCTTTTGATTTAGTTTTATATTGTCCTTGTTCTTTTTTTAAAAAGTCTTTGTAAGTCAGCCATTTATCTTTAACTCTTACTAATGCTTCTTGTGTGGAAATCCATAAAGGTCTTTTATAACATAAAGTTTGTTTATATTTACTCCAAATTCGTAGCAAAGATCTTCTGATATAATGGTTTTTAAAGTCCACATCACTTTATCATACCACAAATATCCATGCCATCCGTATCTTAATTCATGACCCTCCAAATTCAATAGTTTTTCATTTTTCAAAACTATCCACTCTTTAATCCATATCAAACAACAAGCAGCATAATATAATTACAGATCCGGTAGACCCATCCGGTATGCCTCTTTCCTTTGAGTCTTGTGAGACTTTATATTTTATTCTTGGTTTTTTTCCTTGCCAGATAAACTTAGAAATATCTCGCTGCCATTGTTTAAAAGGTTCTTCTGATGCCAATATAGGTAGTGTTTGAAAAAGATACAAAATTCTTGGCAAAATATTCATTTTAATTGCTGAAATTCTACCTAATAATGATAATTGTAATTTTTCCCATTGATCCAAATCTTTTTTAATATCTGTCCAAAGCGGAATATAATTATTCTTAAACAATTTAACATTTTTAGTTGTTAAATATACTCCCAAATATTTTACTTTCTCTTCCATTGAATATCCCGTTATTTCTTTCAATTTCTCTTGTTGATGATAGTCCATGTTTTTAGTCAAAACTTTTGTTTTCTGTAAATTCACTTTAAACCCTGCTAATAATCCAAAGTCTTTCAATTTCTGGAATTTTAAAACATTTTTGAAAATATTTAAAAAATTGGATTACAAAACACAGCTTTTCTCTTACCAATTAAAAAATGAAATTTGAGTTTAATATCAACTCCCTCCTTTCCTTGTTTCCATACAGGTGTATTTTTTAGTTCTTTAAATAAATCCAGAGGCACTCAACACATTATGCTAATCTCATCCACATTCTTTTCAGCTTAGCACTCATCCTGGCCTAGAGATAAACAAGCAGGCTAGATAAATTATGTATAAATTATGTAAATTATGCTGCGTGTTCCTTCCTTCCTACATTGTTATGTTTTTAAAATGCCCTTGGACAACTTCTCTGCAGGTTGTTGGAAAGCAGTCAACATAGACTACCACTTCATTACTTAGCAAATTAAAGCAAAAAATGGACATTCTTTAATTTTGTAGCCTGACAAATAGACATAAACCTACTAGCTTAGCATAATGCTTTTTATGTTTTCTTTCTATACAGGTATGTGAAGCTACATATAGGGGGCTGCCCGTTCTTAACTAAATGAATAACATGCATACTCTGCAAATATTACCAGCATTTAAATGCAATCTGAAAATCCATAAAGAAAAACCTATAACCAATGTAGTCAAAACTGAACCTTTGTATTTTTAAATGCACCCTGAACATTCAACACTGAGAAGGCCCAAGAGAAGAACATATACAAAGTTCACACCAACCAAACCCAACCAATATATTGAACAACAGCATTAGCAACAGGTGAGTGAAACACAACTGTGAGTGCATACCTATGTAGCATTTCACTACCTTACAGAGGGCCTTCCAGAGAATGAATGGTCACATCCTGCATATTGTATGTGGCAGATTTCTGCTTTTTGCTGTGTTTTCTGCTTTTATGATAGAAACTGTTGTGAGTCCTTTGTTGAGTCCGGTGGTATACAAAATACATAAATGAACAGGTAAATAAATAGAATACCTACCAATAGAAGAGAATATCTGTAGCTCAGGGTTGAACTCTGGAGTCCTTGGTGCTCTCTGAGCTTGGTTCCTAATCAAGGAACTACAGTACCAAGGAGAGAACAACACCCCCACCCGCACTGTCAGGGCAAGCTACTGTATATAAACAGAGAGTAAACCCCACTCCCTTCTAGCATTGAAGATGTTGCCAAGTCGGGCAATGAAACGTCTGCAAGCAAACAGCCAAGCTCAGAGAGCACCAAGGACTCCACAAATAGAATGCCTGCTTGAACAATAAAGCACATAGTAAGCCATCCACACAAGCATCTGAATTCTAACTGCAAACAGCCCAACATGAGCTCTAATTTTCAGAGACCAAAGAATTAAAGCAAAACCAAAATGCAGTTACTAACTAGTTAGGCTAGCAGGCATGCATCTGTGAGCAGTCTTCTTCTTTCTGGCCATGTATCTAACTGCTGCTCTCCTCTCGACAGTTCATTCTTCAATCGCCTTATCCAACCTAAATCAGTAACAAGAGGGCCATGACTGGTCCCTGCTGCAGGATTTCCTAGTCACAGACCATGAACCAGTAGACCACTCACTGGCTCCAAATAATTGGAACCCTGAAAATATGCCATTCAAAACAACTACATTTTGTTCAGAGGTCAGAAGACTCAAAGGTTGAAATATTTTGTACAGCTCTCATGAGAGTCCTATCTCTCTAAGCAGGTGAGGAACTTATAATGTTGGTCAACTTGAAGGAGAACAAGACTTGTCTGCTGTAACCTCTCATGTCCATGCCAGACTTTTCTATTAGAACTTACCATTTATTAGAACTTACCACTTATATTATACCTCATCATTCTCATGCACAATCTTTACATTGATCAAGAAGCAACACTCCAAACAGAACTACGAGGAACAGAATGGTTTAAAATCGCCAAATGTGTCTGATGAGGCTGCATACATTCCCCATACCTGTTCTGAAGACTGAACCAGTTGACAACCACACACAGGGTCTCACTGAGTTGACATCAACATGATAGCAACAAACAACAGTATCAACATCTAATCATGTGTTCCTTAATACAACAGGAGAACAACACTTTGAGTGAGAGGTCCAGAAATCAGAGCCAAGGGTATGACAAATAAATCATAAGGTTATACATAGTGGTGGAACAGGTGAGCCTTCTTGCTCTGAAAGCAACGTTCTCATGATTTATTGAGCACAATTTGCAATGATTGTCACTGGAGTATCCTTTTTACTGGAAGCTTTAAAATCTTTAAAACTTCAACAATTTTATTTTCATCTCTTTTTAAAAAAGCATTAATGAAGGGAACAGATGGTGACTGTTTAAATGGAGATGACAGAGTCAAGCATCCCTAAATGTAGCAAGACTTTTGTGAAATAGGGCCCTTTTTTTCAAATTCTTTTCCCTAAGCCAACATTCATTAAAACAATCTATCTTATAAGTATATTTTTCCAATGAGCCAGAAGTGGAGCAGAATTTGGCACTGAGTCCTAATCAAAAGAATCTGTACGTGTCTTTTCATATATAATGTATTCTGCAGAACAAATGCAAACTACATTGGAAAGAAGTTCCCCAATCAAGTCAAATCAGAATATTATCAAAGCTAATATATTTAACTATCTATGATTGCAAGATAGTAATACTTTTTGTTCCAGGAGACTAAGTAGATAGCAGAGTTGGAGAGTATACATTTCATATGTTTGTAAGTGTTGCAGGGTAACAAACAGCACAAATTTTCAAGCTGCAGGGATTAAGCGTCCCATTTTTTTGGCAGATATTAACTCAACACGGGTATGCATTTCATACCCTTGAGAGGAATGGCCTTCTTATGGCAAATAGGTAAGAATTCCACTGAGGCTAAAGACGGATATTCTAGTGCCCTAAGTTAGGTTTAGGTTGGGAAAGGCTGACCCTGGGAGACCCTTTCTGGTAACTCTGCAATGTGCTGTAGCTGTGAATTGCTGCTGGTAAGATGCAGGACATGCACTTCTTTCTGGTTTAGACCATATTCCAAAGCAAGAATTCCACAGCATAAACCACGGCTTAAAAATCAGCCTTGTTCGTGTTATCAATGGCTTGAGCCATAATCTTATGCTCAGCTCTACCAGCATGGTGATCTCTCCCTGAACAGAGAAAAGGCAATTCATCAGCCCAAATACATTAATCTGAGTTGATCAGCAAAGTGGGAGTCAGCAATGCAGTCTGTTAAGAAACAAATCTTTTGTTAAGGCATAATAGGACGGAGCTGATGAATGGCTGAAGCTGCAGTTGATCACTTATGCAGCAACGCTTGGAGTCTTAACGCTACAAAGAAAGAGCAAAGCTAATTATTGGCATAAATTACATATACTGCCAACATCACCAGCTCTACAACTCGTTAAGATATGCTCAGAGACCTGACTGACCTACTGGCTTCTAGAACCAGACATGTACAAACTGAGCTGCTGACAAGATGAGATGCTTAGATGGAAGTGACCACAGTCTAACTCAGGATTTTAAATCATTGCAACTAATATTATATCCATCTTATATGTATAGAGAGCTTCAACCCTGTTGCTATGGGAATGCCATCACTCTCTTAGCAACAATGTTCCCCACCTCGGTTGCACTACAGGTTCGTTTAATGCAGTTGAATTTAGATTGGCTTTTGCACATATAACTATTTCTGTTCCTAGAATAAAAGGCATGGTGAAGAGCAGCTTGTTCCATCCAGAAAGGAAAGCGTGAGAGAAAAATAGCACTAAAAAATGGAAAGTGATAGTGAGATATTGTTTGAAAATAGAGTTGCTGCTATTGTGATATAAAAAGTAGCAGATAAAGAGACGGCTTCCAGATGAGAGAGCCTGATCAGAGCAGTTTGAGGGAGAAATACAGATGCCCCCTTGGCCACAGGGTAGGGTACAGGCTAGTCAATCCCTTAAGACCAAAACCGCCCCCCCCCCCCAATATGTTTAAAATAGTATTTAGGTTATTAGAAACACAAAAAACACATACGGCACATACAGCACCTAGCAAAGAGAAGCAGAGGGAGATTTTAAGCTCAGAGGAAAAAAGGTTACAATTCAAAAGGGTAAACAGAGCAATCATAGCTAGGCCCATCCACAATGGAGACTGAGCCTCAGGAAAAATGACTTCTTTGTGTACACCCAAAAGAAAGTAGAATGTCTAATGGGCTCCCTTTGATTACTTCCTGCCTCAAGAGGTCTGGGTGCATTTGATTTTCCTTCCTGAATCCTAGAAGAACACACTCTTTGAATTAGGAATTCAAGAAATAGAATCTTCCAGGATTCAGGAAGGAAACTTAGGAACGTAAAGGTGTACATGATTTTCCTTCCCCACAACCAGCTCATCATTGAGAAAACTCCCCAATGGTTATTTAATTTTAAAGAGGGGGAAATGGTGTTGCTCAAGAGTTTAGCCACTTGGCCTTCCTGGGCTTCCATATCAGAAGCCAAAAGGATTAGGTTATGAGTCAGCTCTAGGTGCAGTCTGATCTAAAGGGGACCTCTGGAAAATGGGCTTGCTAAAGGTGCCCATTGCAAGACCTTTACTCCTTTGGGTGCCTGCTTTACACCCAACCCTCAGTTGGCCATAAAGATATTAGTGGGAGGGTGGCTGGTTAAGGACAAGGAGGAGTAAACACAGGTACATCGTCCTGACAATAGGATGAAGAGTGAGGAAATGCTCATGGAAGGACAAGGACAAGAGGTTGGAAGTAACAGGTGGCTCTGCCACCTCGCTTGGGATGGGGGGAGTAATAGCTCCTCTTGGGGTTGGCTTGCTCCGTAGAGTTCTTTTAAAACCTAACATCAGAGCCTCTTGGGTCTTATATATTTAATTAATTTATGTATTGTATTTTATAAATTTTTATATGTTTTAATTGCTGGCTTTGTGTAAACCGCCCAGAGTCCCCTCTGGAAATGGGGGGAGATGGGCAGTGATATAAGTTGGAAATATAAATAAATAAACAAACAAACAAACAAACAAACATCCCAATTACGATACACTCAAGGCTTGTTACTCTTGGCTTGGTTTTAGGCTGGAAAGGGCCCTTTTGCATAAAGAGGGGCAGCTGTGTTTGGAATCTATCAAGGTACCAACAATTGTCGATTTTTCATGACTGGGACTGACCAAAGAAGAAATCAACACCAAATTTGCAACAATGCATTGCTAGTATGTGTTGTTTGTCAGCATTTGGATTAGCCTGGTTTTTCCCCCCAACAAAATTGAAAGGAAGAAGATTTTCAAACAGCATGGCCAAACTTTTTGGAGTTGTTCTGCTTATGACACCATTCTATGTATAACCTCATTTCCAGGCTTGGTTTCTGTTTCTGTTTTTCATTTCTATGCTTATTAATTTTATGGTTGTGTTGATTCTTTAATGCTATTGTACGTAAGTACAGATTAGATCTGCGTAAATCAGATTGCCGACCCTTTGAATTCAGCAAACCAATTCAGTTTCATTCAAGTTCCAGAATGGAATAATTGAATAAAGTTTCTTAATTCACATCATCAATTTGATCTGGAAGAAAACAAAACAAAACAAGTTCCAGATGCTCAAAAGTTCATCAAATTGTCAAATTGATTAGAAAGCATCTGGTTTGATTTAATGATCCAAACTGAACTGACAATTTGATATAGAAACTCCATTGAATTTGAATATTCAATTGAACTGCTTTTGAATTCCATCTCCAGATGGCAGTCACACACATTTAGTACAGGCATTCCAATTGTAATTGACTGTGATTTATACGCCATTAGATTTGGATAATGGGATGGGCCAGTTATCTGGAAATGCTCATTGATTCCCTTTCCTGCATTTGCATTCCTCTTCCTTTATGGCTACTTGAGGACAGCTCAGCTTTGGCAGCCTCTTGCATAGGACCAATAATTTTTTCACATAAATAATCTGGCACCTAATTAGCAACCAAAATTCTGTGAAACATAGCAGGGCTGTGTCTCATTTAACTCACAACCCATTAAAGTCAGCATATGCTTCCATTCATCCTGATATGGCAATTCACGTTACGTCTAATGTTACCACGGCCCTTTTTAAGCTCACAAAGTATTATGACTAAATATAAGAAATGCAAAAATATTTTCAGGAATGTGCTACCTATTCAGAGATTGAGTTTCTACATTTGAAATTCTGAAGACAGTACAAGGAGACTGGAGAACCTGCCCTGACATTACAACTTTGAATGATGTTCAAATTAAGTGGCTATTTGGTGTGCGGGCATGTTATAAATTGGAAGGCTAACACTAGTTGTCAATGAGAGATATGCTTTTTATTCAGGAAAACATCAATAAAATATGGTCTTCTGTCCCTTTAGTCCTTTTAAATGTTAGCATTTGTAAAACTGAGACTTTCCAGCTCATTAAATGCAGCTTGCAGGGCACTCCGCCAAACTAGTTAATCTCTATAAATACTGTAGTTGTTCTGTAGGAGCTTTGTTGTTGGCTTTTATGGTCTCCGTGTCAAATATGTCAGGTTTTACTGTAAACTGCCCGGAGTCCCCCTTTTGGGGGAGATGGGTGGTGATATAAATATAAATAATAAATAAAATAAATAAATAAGTAGTTGCACAGATTGCAGTGGCAAATGTCTTTGACAACCTCAAGAATTAAAAAGAGTGGATCAAAGCAAAAATCTAAGTGAATATGGTGTCCCCGAAGTAACTCTGAATCCTGTTCTTTCTTCATGAAAAACGGGCCACATGTTGTGAATTTGAGATTCTCTTCAAATCCAAGCAGATGAATGCTCTTTGCTTTTTCTTTTTCTCTGGTATTTATACTATCAGCCAAGTGGGAGCAGCAACACAGTGTTAGGATGTATCCACCCTCAAGGTAGCGAGTACAACATTTGCAGGCTATAAATTGCTCTGGGACTTTGAGTAGCATGCAAGAGGCCATATAGTAAGAAGTGGGCAGGTCCAAGAGAATGCTATGTCTGATTTAATTTCAATGTAATTCAACTTAAATTAAATGCAATTAAAAATAGGATTAAGATTATCTTCTCTATCCAGTTTCTACAGTAACCCACAAATTCTTATTTTTCTAGATAAAAATTCATGTTTTAGAATGTAGATATTTTAAATGTATTCTGTGTTGTTACATAATTTAAACTGCAATTTAATACATGATCTAATATATTGTTGAACTATGTTTCAACATTCAATTAAATGCAAGGTCTGATAGGCAGTTATGCTCCATTCTACATGTTATTTGTATCAGTTTATATTGGCAAATCAGTTTATATCACAAACATCAAGTTCCTATTGAAAGATTAAACTCCTCTAAATAACAGAAAATCCCATAGTCTTACAGAATAATGTTAATTCTCACCCATGAACTGAAGAAGCATAGCTAAAAATACCAGTGTTTCTCAACCTCAGCAATTTAAAGATGTGTGGACTTCAACTCCCAGAATCCCCCAACCAGCATGCTAGAGAATTCTGGGAGCTGAAGCCCACACACCTTAAAGTTGCTGAGGTTGAGAAACACTGCTCTAGCTTATCAGAGCTGGGGCTGTTACTAAATTGGAAGAAAGTGGGGCAGACCCATCTACACAGAAAGCCTTACAATGACCTAGGATGGAAAAGAGCAGTTTTGAAGTGGAGCTTCAAAGCATAGGCTGGGGTACATTTGTGATGGGCTAGGAGTTGGTGGATGATTGCATCATTTGTTCCTGCACTCAAAAAGTGGTGGGTGGTCCATACTGGCAATGGAGGAAGCAAAAAGTGCAGATCTGAAGAGGAGCACAGAGATGACTTTGGAGAAAGTCTATGGAGACCATTAGCAAAACATGAGCTTAACCCAGGAAAACAAGACTGTGAGAAAGGAACTTAAAATTCCCCCATCTGACTGCATTTCCCCTTCCCTCCCTCTTATATGAAAGAGAGTTGAGGATCTGCCCAGTCAATGTTGTCTTATAGTCACACTCTTAGGTAAACGAACATCCAGTATTTTAGATATAAACGTAAAAATGCAGTTTGGCCATTTGTTAGGACTGATTCTGCAGGAACTGAATTGGCAGGAAAAGGGAGCTATCTGAACAAAATAGTGATGTTACATAATCACATTCTATTATTACTACAGTTTTAACCTTTTTGGTCTTTTCCAGATTGCTCTAGGCAAATCCAGATTTGCAACAAAGCATACATTGATAAGAAATCTGCAGCTAAATGTGATACTCCTTCATTAAATTACTTGTATAAAACCTCTGTTGGCAAACACATTTGTTGAAATAGAATTTTGCATTGTTCACTTTAAATTAGAGGGGTATGCTCTATATACTACTCTATACTATATCTCACACATCAAAAAGAAAATACAAGATCAATTCTGGTACACTCATTTGCAGACAGTATTAGTATATGAATCCCTGGATTTCAGTAGTATTTTATGTTTAATTTAAAACTCTTTGTCTCTACAGAATAAAAAATGTAATTATTATATGACAACTCTCATTAGATAAAATCCAATCAAGAGCAAAGGTAACAAAGCTAAACATTTTTTACCTACAAAAACTACATTCAAAATAATCCTTCCTTGTACTCTTCCAACTAAATATGCTTTGCTTTCATTCCCATAAGCCTGAAGGAGTGTAACGTTCAGATCTTTCCAAGTGGCTACTCTAGAGCAGCAGATGCAGAATTGATGAATCTCCAGAAGCTGCTGAATTTAAACTCCCAACATTCTTCTACATCAGGAGTCCCCAACCCCCGGTCTGTGGACCGCTACCAGTCTGCGGCCTGTTACGAACCGGGCCGCCATGTGGGTCTCCAAACCCTGCCCCCCCGGTCCACGCAATTGGCTCCCGCCTGCAAACCCCGCCCCCCCCCCCGGCCTGTGGAAAATTTGTCTTCCACGACTGGACCCTGGTGCCAAAAAGGTTGGGTACCCCTGTTCTACATTATTCAATGACTCCTAGCGCCTCACAACTTACTGACTACAAGGAGCAGTGGGGTACAGAGAGGAAGAATTTCCTCTGTGTCCCTTCTTTATCCTCTCACCCAGCCTACACTTTGTTTGTAAGATTGCTTTTTGATTCTCTACCTAATAGGATGAATCTCCCAGGAAGTAGGCTTTGCTTATCCCCTCCCTCTCTGCAGGTACTGTTCGTAATAAACCTTTCCATAAAAATTACAAAGAACTATTGCAATATAAAAAGACAGACTGGATTTCTGTCCTCCAGGGAAGCCAGAGATTCTGGAACTGTAGTTGAGAAGTATCTGAAGGGCCGTGAGAGGTGATCCACAGACTCCCAGCTGCTTCTGAATGATGTTTTAGCAAAGCAGTGAAGGCATCCATCCTAAATCTCGGACAAGCAGGGATAATGATATCAGTGCAGTTAGTCTCGTATATTTTAAAAAAACACAAGCGCAAAATTATTCACTGTAGGGCATGGGCGCACAAAACATATGCACACGTTAAAGCAGCCAGGTCGCAAACCAATCCATGTAAAAGAACAACTTACTGATCTTCTGGACCTCTCAGTAGCGATGCTGTGTCTTTCTAACTTTAAACTCCAGCTGCCTACTGAGCCAAGGTAACAAGATTTCATATTCTGAAGCTCTGCCGAGAAAGCCTGCAGCTTCCCGAATATGAACTGTCCAGATGGATAAGGTCATTAGGCATAGGGAGGGCCAGGCACACAGCACTGTAGGCTTTGCCAGGCCATGTTAACTGACTAACAGTAGCAGAATAATCCAAAGGGACACCGTTTGAATCACTAACAATCCCCTGGCATCTCTCCACTGCACAAAAATGAGCTACATGTGCTCCAAAGCTGAGAAAATTACAAGGCAGACATGGCAATGGCATGCAAAATGCAGGGAGCAGCAAAAGTTAATCACCACCTTCAAACAATACATGAGCGAATCCTTTGTGCTTGTTGGAGACAGATTTTCCTAAATGCTTGTGTTGCCTCCCTCCCACCTGTGAAAGAACAACAAATGTCATCCAGAAGTGGGAGGAGAAATTAATTGCCTCAAAGAGGCTAAGCGCACTGTGTGAGGCTTTTACTGCACCACCCATGAGGTTGTCATGCATCTGACAGAGAGGGGTGGAACTCAGGCAAACAGGGCAGCGAGTTTTTTCTCCAGTCACTAGTTGATAATAGATAAGCCCATTGGTGGATCTATGGTGACATACATCCTTTGATACAAATACACTGTATAACATGTGGAGGCCTCAGCAGGTCGCAGCACCAAACTAACCATGACTGATCTCAGAAGCTGAGTTATCCTGGGAATCCCAGGGCTATAGACAAGGCTGGGAAGTCAAAAAACAAACACAATCCAACAAAGGCAATGGCAAACCACTTCCATAATATTGCCAAGGAAAGTGTATGGGTGTAATCACAAGGAATCAAGCTTTACCCAAGGGTTTCCTTATCTTGAATATTTGGAATTACTCAAAACTCATTTACTCCAAAAAGCTACTGTGGGCTTGGCAAGAAACGGTGGGATTGATTCAAGTGTTGCAAAGTCTTTGGAGGAGAAAGGTTCCTAGGCCTCTGTGGTCTATCTGAAAACAATGGACAGACATGGCGGTGAAGATAGAGGTAATGCTACTGGGGGAAGAGAACAAATAAGCTATTGATATGACAAATTGTGTCAATGGGGGAAAGCCCCACAGTGCTAGTAAAGCACAGTGTTAGAGAGACCTCTGTGTATCAATACAAGGAGATTTGTACTTAAATGGAGGATGGTGAATATGCATACCCTAATTCACGTTGATGCCTCAGTGTTCAAGGGAGATGTCTGGTCTATTATTTAAACTGATTGGCCTCTTTGAAAATATGTGCTGGGACTGAAACAGCAGCCATGTGGTCTCTCTGAAAAAGCACTGTATGTTTTGAGTTGAATGCTTGAGCCTACCAGGAATTCTCTGAGCATTCAATTGAATGCTCAAAAGGTTCTCTGCCTGCCTTTTATGCCTGACAACCCTCCCCCCTGGCACTAGGACAAAATGCCTCATTTTTTAGAAGAAGGATAAGTGGCAGGTGAAAGAAGGGTGGCTCACCTGGAGTTGACTAGAGGAAAAGCTCACCTGGAGTTAAACTGAGGAGAAATTATGCTCTCTGAGTGCTGAGCTGGATTTCGCAGACAGAATAAATGGCAGACAGGACATTTCTCTTATGACTTCTAGAGCCTTCTCTGCCTCCTACAGATTCTGTCTTCCAAGCATGAGTATATGAAGTCCTTGGAGGAAAGAGAGAAAGGGTAGCAGGTAGAAAAGGCCTGAATGAATCAGAATAGAACTGAATCAGGGGCTTGTTTGCAGGAGTGCTCCTCCTGAATTTGCACCAGAGAAACTCTTACTACTGTGCACCCTGCCTTAAGCGCTTGCCTCATTGCTAATGAAGGTAAAGCTGGACTTTGTATTTGAACACAGTGTTTGGTTTGGAATATTTGAACCAACTTTCATTCTGACAGCCCAGTTTTCAGGAGAAAAAATTCTCTGTGGTGGTGAAGGTTGACCCACCGCCCAGGGTCCCCGTTGGGGGAGATGGGCGGTAATATAAATCTAATAATAAAATTAAAAAAATAAATAAATGGTTGCAGAATGAAAGTGATCCCTGCTAGCTCCCAGGAAGAATTCTGCTGCTCACACCAGAAGAAATCAAAGCTTGGATCTATCTCTATCTCTCAAAATCCTTTCTGATGCTTATTCCTAACATATTTAACAATCCACCCTTCTACTAACTTAAACATTACAATTTAACATAACTTTTGGAGGAGCTCTGGAAATTGAACCAAAATCGTTTACAAAAGAGAAGTTAAGAAAGAAAGAAGCATGAGGAATAAGCCAGGCATGAACATTGTTTGGACAAGATAATAGGAGAAGAAGGAATTCACCAAGTGAATGAAATGTTGGCAAGTGAACATTTAGAGCAGAACTTTCCAAACTGTGTGTCGCGACACAAAAGTGTGTCGCCACACACAGCGTGGTGTGTCGCCACACCACCCGGAAGCGGTGGCGCGTGGGTGCACGGTGGCAGCGGAAGCCACTGCCGCCGCCGCCATGCACGCACGCACTGCTGCACACACACCCGTGCCACCGCCGTGCAAACGCGTGCCGCCGCACGCTCCCCCGCGCCGCCATGCGCGCGCGCGCCGCCGCACACCGTCCTGTGTCACCGCCCCGTGCGCCCCCGCACCGCTGCCATGCTACCGCCGCTGCCGTGTCACCAGCAGCGGCACTTTGGAAAGCCCTGATTTAGAGACTGCCTCCTGGCAGTGAAGATGGAAGGGAGGAGACAGCCCTCTTGCTCATAAGCCTTTCTGAGAATAGTTTCTTCCTCCCCATCTATTCCTGCTTGTAACCTCCTCAGTTTTTCTTTCTTCAACGCAGAACTCTTCTCTTTAACCCTCTTTTCCAATATTTTCTGACCAAATCACCCTCCTTCCACCCCCTTTGAAAGCTCCAAAGGGTAAAAAAGGCCAACCTGGGTCTCTTATACAGACCTACAGTATATTTGTGCAGTAAGTTGAATTAATCTTTAAAGGTAATGTCTCTTTTGAGTTGAGCTTGACTTATGGTGTCGTCATACAATTCTAGTGTTAGAAGGGGCCATTTAGCCACCCAGTCCAAAAATCCAAACGAAGATGGCTGCCCAGCCTTTGTAAGAGCTCAGCCAGTGAACAGGAGGTTACAACCTCTCTGGACAATTAGCTGTCTGTCAAACTCCTCTTGCTGTCATAAAGGTGCTTTTTGTTTTTACATTCAGTGGGAATTTCCTGTAACTTCTATTGTAAATTAAACCCATTGTTCTGTGTCCAACTCTGGAACAAGAAAGAACAAGTGTGAAAACCTTTCACATATTTGAAGACTGCTATTGTACCCCCCTCAGTCAACTTTCTGCAAGGCTTCTTAGTTTCTAATCTCCCAATCTTCTTCATTGCCTGTCTCTGAACCTGTTCTATTTTCTCTGAATACCTCTTAAAGTGTTATGAACACATCTGGGTAGTTTTTCCAGCAACAATACAGATTGGGCTAGTTGTTGTTGTTCAGTCATTAAGTCATATCCAACTCTTCGTGACCTCATGGACCATAGCACGCCAGGCCTTCCTGTCCTCCATTGTTTCCCGGAGTTTACTCAAATTCATGTTCATTACATCGGTGATGCTATCTAACCATCTCATCCTCTGCCGTCCCCTTCTCCTTTTGCCTTCAGTCTTTCCCAGCATCAGGGTCTTTTCCAGTGAGTCCTCTCTTCGCATTAGGTGGCCAAAGTATTTGAGCTTCAGCTTCAGCATCTGTCCTTCCAATGAGCAGTCAGGGTTGATTTCCTTTAGGATTGGCTGATTTGACCTCCTTGCAGTCCAAGGGACTCTCAAGAGTCTTCTCCAGCACCACAGCTCGAAAGCATCAATTCTTCGGCGCTCAGCCATCCTTATGGTCCAATTCTCACAGCCATACATTACTACTGGGAAAACCATAGCTTTAACTATACGGACCTTTGTCGGCAAGGTGATGTCTCTGCTTTTTAATATGCTGTCTAGGTTTGCCATAGCTTTCCTCCCAAGGAGCAAGTGTCTTTTAATTTCATGGCTGCAGTCACCGTCTGCGGTGATCTTGGAGCCCAAGAAAATAAAATCTGTCACTGCTTCCATTTCTTCCCCTTCTATTTGCCAGGAAGGGGCTAGTAGTGGTTACCATTTGTGAATTAGTGTAAGCAACACCTAGCAATCAAGCCCCAGGCTCAGGAACATCCACATAGAGGGTCAGTGATGTCAAAATAGTAGATGCAACCAGGCAATTGAAGTTTCACCCCTTTTTATCATGCACTACATATGCATGGGGTGTATGGGGTGTCAGGGAGGGGTAGCACCTTTGGTGGGGGAACATGTAGCATCCTTTCCAGGTGGTTTACCCACCTTTGGTCTCACCTGGCACTCAGCTCTCACCTGTGGCTCCCTGTAGCTGTTTGCATGCGACAGCGGCCACACCCTGGGCAATGGCTTCGACAAGCCGGATAAACCAGGTAGAGGTAACCGATGGCTCTTAAACCCTCGGTGAGACAGGGAGCTGCCTATCCCAGCATGTGAGGATAGACTCTGGCGGACTGGGCGGATGAGACCATTGGAAGGTCCAACGGTCGTGAAGGCGGTCTCCGCAAATGTCATGGAATGTGAAGAGCAGGACAAGGCACAAAAGACGTCCTGGTCATCCACTGCGCCTAGTCTCATCTCCAGTTGTCTCGACTCTGTCTTGCCACTGGACTAAAATGGGAATTGGGAAGAGAGAGTGAGGCTGATTCTGCACAACTCTCCCTCACTGAAATCCAAATTACATGCTAGTCTCAACACCATCATCATCATCATCACTCTTGAAAAAATAAAACTAAAAAAAGTCCTGTGGTGTGGTGGATTTCGGTAACGCTGCTGGTTCTCAGGAAGGAGGGAGCACATTCCAAGGAGGAAGACAAAATAAGAAGAAATACAGTCCAGGAAGTGGTTGTGGGAAAACTAAGAGATTCAGAATAGCCCCGCCCTAGAGCTTTCCCAGGTTATTTCCCCTTAGGTAGAGTTGCTTTAGTCTGGCAAGATTCTGTCTATACGGTGTGAGCAAATAAAGAACTGAAGTTTGACTGGATTGATTCTTCACCGTCCTTGGGCTGGGCCTGATATGTGGCGATACGTGAATGACGAAGCAGTAGGTGTGGATACAGTGGGAGCTGTAGTCACGGACCTGCACACAGGCGGCTCAGGTCTAATGGTCACTTTTTTGCTGACCGAAGCAGCAGTGAAATTCGGCATCTATCTGGGTGACTGAGCAGCCCTCTCTAGGAAAGCACTGCTCACCTCTGTAGTATGAGGAAGGGGCTAGAAAAAGTGCCCTAAACATTGCCTGCTTCACTACACCCTGGCCAGCTTACCGCACTGGCATGGATCCCATCTTGGAGGTTGAACAAACACAGAAAAATGCAAGGTGATACCGCTCATCATTGGCACTTGGAATGTGCACACAGTTTTGGACAACCCTACAGCAGACAGACCAGAGAGAACAGCTGTAGTTGCCAGAGAGCTTGCAAGATGCAACATTGACACTGCAGCCCTGAGTGAGGCTCGTCTTGCCAACGAAGGTCAGCTGACTGAAATTGGAGGTGGATACACTTTTTTCTGGAGCAGTTGTGGCAGTGATGGGCGTCATGATCCTGGAGTTGGATTTGCCATCAGGAATCACCTTATTCAGAAACTTGTTAGTCTCCCCAAGGATATGAACGACTGCCTCATGACACTGCAGCTTCCGCTACAGAACAGAAGTCAAGTCACCCTGATCAGCGCCTATGCCCCCACAATGACCAACCCAGACAAGGTTCTATGAGGAACTAGATGCCTTACTATCAGCAGTGAGCAGAACCGACAAGCTGATCTTGTGTAATGGTTGCAGAACCTAAGTTGCAATTAAATTTGATTCACAAGCTTTTACTTGGAAAATCTATTTAATGCTAGGTTACTACAGTACAGAGAAAGTTGCAAATGGAAAAGCCCGTGGTTTTCTCCCAGGTTATACGTTTGAACAGTTTAAAATTCCCTCCCTCTCAACATTCTGAAATCCCCCCTGAAAAGCATGCAACCCCCCTTCTTGTGCCAGCCAGCTCTTTCTCAGCCTTCCACAGCATAGCAGATGTTTCTAGCCGCTCCAGTGTCCTTGGCTACTGATAACCCAAACAAGGTGGTTTCACAGCTCTGGAATGCAACTCGCATCTCTCAACCTGGGTTAAAACAGTCATGCATGCGAGTTGATCTGATGTTTTGAAAATGTTGGATCAAAGGAGCATGACATCTTGCTTGGTGACTTTAATGCAAGAGTATGTTACGATTCTGCAGCCTGGCAGGGAGACATGGAGTGGGCAAGTGTAACAGTAATGGCCTACTCTTACTGAAGACCTCTGCAGCACATGACTTCCTTATCACCAATACAACTTTCTGCCTGCCTACCTGTAACAAGACCTCCTGGACGCACTCCCCTCTGAGCATTGGCATCTTATTGACTATGTCATTGTCAGGAGAAAAGACAGGAAGAATGTCAGAGTGACCAAGGCCATGTGTGGTGCTGACTGCTGGACAGATCACAGGCTCATTGTCTCCAAAATGAAGCTCCACATCAGACCCAAGAGGCAACCACAGGGAAGCAAGGCCATGAAAAGAATTAATGTGGCCAGGCTGAAGAACCCCAGTGTGGCTTCAGCACTGGCTGAAGACTTAGAAACTAAGCTTGCTGACCTACAACTTGCTGGCAGTGCTGAGGATGGCTGGGAATGCTTCAGGGATGTTGTCCATTCATCTGCACTGAAGATGCTAGTGCCCTCAACTCCCAAACAGTATGACTGGTTCAATGAGAATGATGAGGAGGTACAGGTTTACTTGATGAAAAACATTGCCTTCATTGTGTCCATCAGAACAACTTATCATCAGCTGCCAAGAAAAATGCCTTTACCAGTGCTGAGCGCCAAGGCAGATGAAATACAGGAATATGCTGATAGAAACAACTTGAAACAGTTCTATGAAGCCTTTCATACTCTCTACAGACCTCAGTCTCTTGGGAGCTCCTCCCTCCTGAGTACAGATGGTAAAACTCTCATTACAGAGAATGCTCAGATCTTGCAGAGATGGGCTGAACACTTTGAAGCTGTCCTCAACCGACCGTCATCTATTAACGATGAAGCGATAGACAGGATTCCCCAGGTCGACATCAACAGGGTCATGGATGACCCACCAGTAGTAGCTGAACTAACAGAAGCTGTCAGCCAGCTATCCAATGACAAAACCCCAGAGGCAGATGCCATACCTGCAGAGATATACAGTCCTGTATTTATGGAGAAACTCACTGAGTAATTTCAGTCTTTTTGGAAGCAAGGATCCACTCCTCAGGAACTTAAAGATGCGACTTCCAGTGGGGAATATGGCCGACTGAACAGCCTTGTCCACGAGCTCCATGTGGACAGAACTGGCAACGTGTTTTTTTTTCAGGCTCAGGCTTTTACCTGAAGCCCAGAGCTTTTTCATGAGTTAAGAAAAAGCTCGGAATTATCCCATTTCATCCTCCAAAACGTCGCCTTGCAGCCTGAGAATCACAACAGAGAAGACCTGGTAAGAGATGACGGGAGGCTGGGGAAGCCATCATTTCCAGCCCACATTTGTAGCCTTAAGGGACATTAGGTCGAGCCCCCCCCCCCCCATTTCTAAATCACTCAATTTATATTTTTAAGTTTTCTTACCCTAAGAGAGGCTTTCTACAACAAGAAAAAGCAGATTCTCTTGGTGCCTATCATTATTTCTGGATTAACTTTAAAAAACATTTTTTTTAGTCTTTGGCTTACTTCCCGTCTAATTTTAAGGTGGACTGAGAATAATTAATCATCTCCCTGTTACTATTTTTGTATTTAATTTGAAGGACTTAACTTTTTCCTACACATTGAATTTGCTGTTTTGACTTTTCATTTTTCTGTTCACTCTCTGTAGCTGCTGGTTAGTACATTTTTTCTTTGTCAATTTCATTTAATAACTTTGCAAGCCTTTCATTAGCTTCTATCTGTGTTAATCAAGTATCCAGGGGGAGCCATAATCTACTGCCTGAATTATGGATGACCTTAAGGAAATCTTCGCAGAGCTTCGTTCTGATTTCAAAGAGATTTCCTGTGACACTTGCCAAGCCATAATGCAAGATATTCGGGATATTGCAGAAAATATCAGTGCTAAAATGTGTCAACTGGCTGAAGATATTCTGTGGGGGGAGGAAGAAGTTTATCAAGAGGGGGATTTTACTGACAGGGAGAATGGTCTCTTTGAAGAAATGCCAGATGACAAACATATTTTGGTGAAGAAGGAGTTAAAGTTTGATTTGCAAGATACTGATAAGGTTTTTCTGAAGAATTGTTTTGAGAAAGAAACTATGTTGTGTGGGAAGTTTTCTACTGAGCAGCTTGCTTTTTTAAGGGGGGCAGTTGGATTGTTTATTTTTTTTTTATGAAAAATGTCTTATGCATAATATGGAGACAAGTAAATGTCCTGGTATATTTTGATGTAGGATAAGAAATTAAGAGTATGTATTTCAATTGATATTTAGGCTTGTATTTTTCCATTTTTCTTTAATGATTTAAAGTTTGTTTGGTCTTTTAAGATTTATAAGATATAAGAATAAGTGTTTGGTTTTAGGTTTAATAGGGTTAAGATTGTTATAGCACTATTATGTATAAAAGTAGATAATTTAATGTTTTTATAATTAGATTTTTATTATAATGGCCAGAAATATATAGAATAGTGGTAGGAAGGAATTACTTAAATAAATGGGTTCCTTTGGAGGGGGGGAAGTTGATTTAAATGTTTATATATTTATTTATTTTTCTTTATATATAAGGGGAGGGAGCAATTGTCTTTGGTCATTTTTATCATGTGTCTATGGAATGATTTATAGAAATAATATGATCTTGGTTAGATTTAGAGTAAGGGATTAATTATGGGAACTGCTGTATATTCTTGTTGAAAGTTGGAAGTCATCTTGTAATTTCTTAAATATTTTTTCATTTTCTGTTTTTCCACTTTTTTCTTTTTTTTCTTTTTTGTAGTTTTTTGCCTTTTTGTAGTTTTTGCTTTAAACTTAATAAAATTCTTATTTAAAAAAAGGAACTTAAAGATGCATCCATCATACACTTCTACAAGAGAAAGGGCAATCGTCAAGTATGCGACAACCACCGAGGAATCTCGCTGCTCTCCATCGCAGGAAAAACTTTGCAAGAGTTCTGCTAAATCTTTTGGGTGCTTTTGGGTTCATAAAAAAAATTAACCAAAAAGGTTGTGACTGTAGAATACGTAAGATATTCTCTATGGCTAACTTGACTTAGGTTCCTAAAGAAAATGCTACTAGAAATGTCTGCCACTATCTCAATTACTTTAGCAGTTCAGCAAGAAAAATGAAACAACTTTAGAGTTTTAAATTTAAAACTGCATTAATTCAAAATAAGAGCTTCATCTTGTACATGTTTAATATTAATAAAATTATATTAAACAAAATTCATGGTTGACCTATAAAGTACATAGTTTTCAGAGTATCAATTACTAGAAACCACACTTGGTAATGAAGTGAATTATGTGATATTAATATCCAATTACTTTATGTTAAATAGCAGCTATTAGGAATAGGATATGGTATAAGGAATATCTGTGGAGAAGTAATAGAGTGAAAAATATATTGTATAAGTTAAGATTGGATTGACCAGCAACATAGATGTGCTAAATATTTGGAGCTGCAACAAACTGAAACAAAATGGGGGGAGGGAGAGATGATAATTTAAGAATATAATTCACTTAGTGCAAAAGTTCAATCCTCAGCACTTCTAGTTTAAAAGGACCAGGGAGCAGTTAATTAGAATGGCTTGTTGGACTTCAATGAGCTTTATTTGAACACTTATCAGAAGAGGCGTGCAAAATGTTATGAACACAAAATGGTTGTTCTGACCTTTCTGTAAGCACTGTTCTAACCATTCCATCATATATACATGCATACACACACATATATGCACTTTTTCTTTTTTTTATCCTACGTTTTAGTCTTCTTTTTCTGTATATTAAAGGTAGGTGTTTCTATTTCATGCATTAAGATCAGAACAGTGTCAGTACACTCCTGGTAAGGTCAGAACAGCTGACTCAAACTCAGAATAAAGCATTTTTTCTCTCTCAAAAGAGAACATTTCAAGCTCAAGATATTTCAGAGGCAAAACACTCTGCCCACTAGGTTTTCAGAAAACAGGGGTCTGTACAGTTCTCTACTTTAAGGGGAGTCTCATCCAGTTCTAATGCCAGGCTGAAGAAGCATGAGAAGGAAGGGTGCAGCCCTGACCTCATTGGCCTAAATTAACATTGGAAAATGTTATACTACTTGGTGTGCCTTTTTTTTTTAAGAGATCCATTATGTCTGATGCCTCAGTGACCCTCTACTTGCAAAGCTGAAATCTGCTACTAGGTGAGCCAAGTAGATATGCAAGTTTCCTGACTCCTGTCCCTTTGAATGAAGAATTGGATGAATGAATGAAATCATGCAGCATCGTATAAAGATCATTGTAGCATAGAGAGTTTGTAGACATTTCATTTTTTTACCCTTTGCAGTCATATATTCATTTATACACTTCACTATGGCACAGATTTTATGAGATCTTTTGTACATATTTGTCATCAATGACCCAATAACAAGATTAAGTCTGCAAGTAGTTAAGATGGACTTTGGAATAGTTTCTATTACAGACCAATTAGACCTAGATTATGTATATGGTAGAATGTAAGAAGCAATTAGATAAGTTGACTTGAATAGAACCATAGCTAAACATCAGAAGAAGGATTGCTCACTTGGGTTAAAAGTGAGCATCAAATACATTCTTCAGAGAACATTACACTAACACAAACTATTTGTAAAAGATCTGTGCTGAAAGCTTTAATCATCCATTATATTAAAATTGCTAAGTAGGTTAAAATATGTTCACCCTAATACTGTCATACAAAGAACACACACACACATATATTGTGCACAAACATACCTATATATTTTGCATATACAGTATATATCACTGATAACATTACCAAAGTAAGATGAAGCAGCAGGAGGAGGAGAATGAGAATCACCCACTGATTTGTATGTGTGTGTGTGTTTATGTGTGTGTGTGTGTGTATGTATGTATGTGTGTGTGTATGTGTGTGTGTGTGTATATATATATATATATATATATATATATATATATATATATATACATACATACATACATACATACATACATATATATGACAGTGATGGTGATAGATGTAGCGGTGCCAAGCGACAGCAACATCAGGAAGAAGGAGTATGAGAAGCTGGAGAAGTACCAGGGCCTGAAGGAAGAACTGGAGAGGATGTGGAAAGTGAAGGCCAAGGTGGTTCCAGTGGTGGTCGGAGCACTCGGGGCTGTGACTCCTAAGCTGGGAGAGTGGCTCCAAGAGATCCCAGGAGCAACATCAGAGCTCTCTGTCCAGAAGAGTGCAGTGCTAGGAACAGCTAAGATACTGCACAGAACCCTCAAACTCCCAGGCCTCTGGTAGAGGACCCGAGGTTGAGGAAGACACATACCACCCATAGGGGTGAGAAAGGATTTTTTTTTAATGCATATACGTATACATATACTTCTATCCCACCCCCCCCCCCCACATACTTTTTGTCAATTTATATGTACATTCAATATCTTACTATAGTGGTGAAGTTGGTGACCAGATGAACTGCAGATCTGCTCCATCTACTGTCTAGAGACTGTTAACTGCAGATGGGCAACTCTGAACCTCCAGCTCTTCCTTCTTCTAACACTTTATGTTTAAACTGGGCAGCCTTTCTAACTTGCTCTAAAAGATCTTAAAATAAAGGACTGTCCTCTAAAAAGTGATGACTCCCCTAGTAGATTCAATGAATAATGGTCTTAATATGTTCGTGCCCTAGTCTGAAGTATCTTTCTTCCCCAAGTTGATATCCACTAGATCAGAGCTTTCCAAACTGTGTGTCAAGACACAAAAGTGTGTCGCCACACACAGCGTGGTGTGTCGCCACACCACCCGGAAGCAGCGGCGCACGTGTGCACGGTGGCAGCGGTAGCCGCTGCCGCCGCCGCCGCACACACATGCGCCACCGCACGCCCCCCGTGCTGCCGCTGTGCACGCGCGTGCTGCCGCACGCCCCCCGCACCGCCGCACGCCCCCCGTGCCGCCGCCGTGCACCGCCGCACGCCCTCCTGTGTCGCTGCCGCGCACGCGCGCCCCTGCGCCGCCGCCGTGCCGCTGCCGCCTCACCGCTGCTAGCATGTCGCCAGCGGCGGCACTTTGGAAAGCCCTGCACTAGATGGACTGAGGTTACACCTCCCAGACTTCCCCAATCAGTATGGGTGCTTGTTGGCAGTTTATGGATTTACAAATTCAGCACATCTGGAGAACCCCAGATTACCGAAAACTACCCTAGGATGTTGTCATTGGCCAGTAAGGCTGTTATAAGCATCTAACATCTTGGCTGGCTGAGTGTAACTAATTACATTTAATATACACCATGTTTTTTGAAACTGAATATTTGCATTCTTTAGAAGGCAGAAATAGCTTTAGGGTTCTTTGATTTGCAGTATTACTGATTTTAATTTCTGAGAAATGCTATATTTAAAGTGGCAGTTAATACATACGAGTTCTTATTCACTGAATGTACACAATTCAGTTTAGGCTGAATTTGAAGTCTAATGTACAGTTTATGCTACTGCAGTGCTGTGAAAGATCACCCTTCCCACAGCTCGGGCAGAAGTAAAATTATTGGAAAACAATATTGCGATTGAGTTTCCAAACCTCATGAATGGAATCTGAAGTTCTAGAGAAACAGATGGTTTCTCTTGTCCAGAACACTGTAGAACCATAAAGTACTCTAAATGCTCCATTTAATGAACAGTTTTCCCCTTTTACATTCCTATTTCATGCATTTACAGAGACTTCTCTGGCACCGAAGTAAAGAGAGCATCTCTTGCCAGGTGAAGCTAAAGAGCCATGCCCATCAGTGATATACAGTCATTTCAACCCTGAATGCAATGGTATTGTGTAATTTCATGAACATATTGTAAACTAGCCTGCTAAATATGCCCCCCTCCCCTTATATTGCTGAGCAAATAAAGCCTCTGCATGCCTAAGGCACCAATTGTGCTAGAATTACTAGCTAAGAATGAATATACAGTATTTCTGAAAAGGAAACACTGACTAAATTCACATATATCACATGAATTGTTTAAACCAGGGGTCGGCAACCGGTGGTCCACGGGCCGTTAGGAAGTGGCCCGCAGGGTGAGCCAGAGCAGCTGATTGGTGGGGGCCCCGAAGGGGAAACACCTCCACCTATCAGCATGTGACGGCAGCGTGCGCATGCCTGGCGAGGCTTTTTGCCTCTCTGCCAGAACCGAGGGCATTTTCGAGGTCCCCAGAGCCTGCCCTTTCTAAAGGGCAGGCTCCGGGGACCCCGAAAATGCCCTCGGTTCCCCGAAAAAACACACGGAGCGGCAGGCCTGCAAACCCCACCCCATCCGTCCGATTGGCTGCCACCTGCAAACCCCACCGCCCATCCATCTGATTGGCTGCCACCCACAAACCCTGCCCCCGTCTATCCAATTGGCCTCTGCCCTCAAACCCCACCCCCCGGTCCTTGGAAAAAAATTTCCAACAGGGGTGGTCCCTGATGGAAAAAAGGTTGCCGACCCCTGATTTAAACCATGGTTTGTTGAGTAAGACTCTCAAAGCACTAAGTTAAAATTATAGTTTACAAACCATACTGTTGCAAATCAAACCTCATACTAAACCAAAACCATACTATGGCTTATTGTAATGTATGAATGCAGCCAACAATAATCTCTTACCTTCTTAACCAACTGTATGGCTTTAGAAGTCTCACTTATTATTTTCCTCTTCTGATTATTCTTCCTCTTAATACTATTAAATTGCAACATTAGTACTGTAGAATATTTAAGACTACTATGCTCCTGAAAATAGTATGGAACTTAAGGTTAACTTTATGAGAAATAAAACATTTTTTAAAGTAAAATATGCCCACTAAGGCATATACAGGATGCTTTTACAGTTTGATGCTTATGCTGACTTTTGAGGTGGCTCAAATATTCATTACAGTTTCCCAGATCAGTAGTTGATAAACCATATGCCCAGAGAGACACGGAAGCTTCTCTGGAGTTCATCAATCAGATTGGATCAAACACAGTGGAAATGTTTCCCAAAGGATGGCCAGTCATTTTCTGCAAGACACCTGCTTAGCGGCAGGGATGGGTTTTAGAACTAATCCTCAGTTGATGCGGGACATCTTTGAAACCTCATGGAGCCTGGCAACTACTCCATCTGACGTGGCTGCATGCAAAGACCAGCCAGAAAATCATTTGCCAGGCAATATTTGACTGTTCTTTGCCTATATGTTTTAGCTCTTCTCATATCTTTTGCTATGTCCTTCAGTCCTCAAATCAAAACTTTTGCTTATTCCCCAAAATGGTTTGATTGTTCATTAATATATGATACTTAGCAGAACTGTTGATCACATATCAACTAGCTAAAGGAAAAATTAATGCCCAAGCATAAATGAGAAAGAAATGATTAACAAGCAGCAGATAAATTGACAAGACTGGGTCGTTGCATGATTTCAAATCCAATTTTTAAATTGATTCCTTCAGGAAGTCATAACTAAAGGGTTATAAATGAGATTATCCTGTGCATGTGCATTTAAAAACACAGCCTTTTCATTTCCTTCAGGAATTAACATTACAACACCCAATATGTGAGCAAGTATGAAGATCACACACACACACACAAACCCACAACCAATCAGAGTTTGAACAAATAAAGTCCTAAAGTGCATTGGGTTAATGTCATGGCATGTTATACTGTACATTCAGAGCTGGAGGCAAACAAGGCTCCTAGGATTCGACTGAAAGAGCAGCTAAATACAAGTTTCAAAAGTCTCACTAGCCAAATAAGCTGAACACGAAACAAAAATGGCTAAGCAGTTCCAATTGATCCAGATATATGGCACTACTGTTGATAACAGGGAGGGAAATATGTTGTGGTATAGCAGGATATCAGATGAATGTTGATACACCTCAGTTTGAGATTCTTTGAGATTCTTCTGTTCGCTGCCTAGAGTTATTTGACTGGGGTGGTATAAAAATGTGGTTAAAATATAAATAAATAAAATAAGAGTGTACAATAGCTGCACTCAGGTGAGGACTGTGAAGAAATAGCAAATCAAAGTGATCTAGCCAAGCTCACTATTGTCCTTTGTTCTCTTTGAGCTATGGCAACTGCATTTCAGTGCGAGTTCAGCAATTTCAAATAGCCTATGAACCACGGAGGAAAATGAAAAAGCAAACAAAGAAAAAAAGGAAGTAAACAGGATAAACGGCAAAAGCTTAAGACCAACAGAAGCTGCTGTTGAGGAAATGCAACATGTTGATACACCATTATTATTTTTTTCTTCCTAGCATTTTTCCTACAGGTGCAGGGTCCGCTTTTTCGGATCAACCGAATGTTGATCCATTGGTCGCGACAGGAATTAACCAGCCTGCTTTTCACCCGAGCCTGACGTCGGTTGATACACCATTAAATGCCATTTACAAATTCATCTGGGTTACAAAACCAGCAGAGCTGGCAGCTTCCCAAGAGTAAACGAAACAGGCAATCTGCTATAATGTCCCCCTTCCTTAGACTGCTGGGCATATTGAAGGAAGTCTCTTCATTTGTACTGAAAAGGTCACAGCCCTTGAAATCAGCTCCTGACAAGCAGTCCCATTAATGTCAACGGTGAGGCTGACAAGCCAGTCATGATAGGCAAGCTTCCTCTAGTGTAATTTGCAATTGGCTGGCCTTGCTGAGCAACTTTTTTTAGCAATCATAAAAAAAAAAACACCACCCTTGGCTCTACATTCCCCCCAAATACCTGCTCTTTTCTCTTTGTAAAGTTAGCATATGAACACAGTTGGGGATTATTCAGCAGTTCATTTTTTTTATCTGGCTAAGGTTTTTCTCTTTAGAATGTTGCCTTTGCCCAAGTCCTGATTAAACAATTGGTTGACTTTGAAAAATCCATTTTGGAATTCCAACAACTAACATAATAGGGGAAAACCTTTCAGGGCAGTTCTGTAGAATCATACATTTAGAAGCAGTTTATTTAGGACATTCAGTGCAGCCCTATGCTTAGCACAGGAATCCAAATCAAAACATCCATGGTAAGGGACCTAGCTGTTGTAGAAACACATCCAGCAAAGGGGAGTTTGTCACTTTCCTCAGTAATTGGTTTCTCTATTGGACTGCTCTTTCCCTTAAGACATTTTTCCTAATATTCAGACTTCTTATAACTTAAAACCATTATTCCATCTCAAATGTTTTATTGAAGTTAAGATATATTATGTCCTCAATGTTCCCACAATCTACTAAGGAAGTTGCCTGGTGAACATATGAGAGAGTCTGTTCATGAAAAATCCACAGTGACTTCTAGTAAGTTATCCTTGTGCTGTTTTCAAGGTCTTTATATATCATTTGCTTTATGGACTGCCTAGAATTTTCCCAGGGTATGTCAGGATGGCTGGTTTATAATCTGTTGGATCCTTCTCTTTTGCCCTTTTTGAAGATACTGTATGAAGTTTTGCCTTACTCCAGCCATCTAGTACTTCTCCAGGATTTCTCTGAGGTAATGGATAGATAGAAGTCTACAAGAAATTTCCATCACTGTTCTATGATTTAATCCATCTGACCCTTGAAGTTTGATCTCATTTTTGAACCAGTCGTTTACAACTGTGCAGTAGAACACCTATCTTCTCAGAGAAGGCTGAGCCAGAATAGGAACTGGGTAGGTCTGCTTTGTCTTTGTATCTGCTAATTTTTTTCTTGAGCAGCTGGTCTACTATGTCTTTCATCTTTCTTTTATTTTGAATGTGTATGAAGAAGCCTATTTTGTTGAACTTAGCTTTCTTCAATAAACAACTGTGTCTGAGCTTTAGCTTTCTGGACAGGCACTTTATAAACCCAGTATATATTCTTCTTTGGTACAGACATATTGGTTAAATCACAGGCTGTGATTTATAATTGTGATGTGAATATTCTCTGATACAAGAGAGAGATATGTGTGTGAGAGATGTCCTCCTCCTCCGCTACTCACATTCCTGCTTGCTCCGTATTATTTTTTATCATGCACAGGAGCAGATCCCCAAAGTCCCTGTTCAACCATGTATACATCCTGTATAAGTCCTGTCACTGCTATAAGCATGAATGAGGGTAAATATATGGCTTCCTGCTATTGGTGTTTGTTTTCGTTTGCTTTTCATTTTTCTCATGTGCATTTTCCCAGGAAAGATATCCAGAGATTGTGATCTTAATTAAACGGGTATTTCAGTAATGTTATTAGGGTGTAATAACAATGAAGCAATGAATCATCATGAACAGAAAGTTTAAATGAAAGCTGATTAGTGCACTATCAGCAGATAGCTGATGTTCTCCAAACCTTTTATTGTGGAGAAAAAACTACAGAAGTATTATAATGGCTTCTTCCCAGACATTTCTTTCTGCAACTTCCTTGTCATAAATATGCCTGTTGCTCAACAGACTGTATGACCCAAAGGAACAGCAGCAATGTGTTATTTTGAGTGGTCTACAGAGATCAAGCAGAATTTTGACCTCATCTTCCATTCATGTACATCCTTCATCTCCTGACTCACTCCCCCTCCTCAGCCTAATACTTTACATATTGCACTAGTAGTGCCAAAGTATACAGGCTAGTTTATTGAAGACTGACAAATCTTCAAATCTTTTGGAAGCCAAAGAGGCCTGATTCTGAATGAGTTTGTCCTAGCACCATTATTCTATGGCATCACAGTCAGTCTCTCCCCTTTCCCAAAGGAAAGATCCAGTAGCTGGGCCATAGTCACAGAAAAAATAATCTGGTTAGAAGTGGGAAGACTTCTTTCAAAAAAATTATTGGAAATATATCTGTAGCTTGAATCATGTCAACTGGATTTCTATTTTCTCAGTGGAAACGTTTCGCTCCTTATCCAAGGAGCTTCTTCAGTCTGAGCTCAGCTGCTTGGGGAAAGCCGCTCTTCCGCCGCCGCTCAGCTGTTTGGGGAAATCCGCTCTTCCTCCGCCGCTCACTTACTTGGGGGAAAGCCGCTCTTCCGCCGCCGCTCAGCTGCTTGGGGAAAGCCGCTCTTCCGCCGCCGCTCAGCTGTTTGGGGAAAGCCGCTCTTCCTCCGCCTCTCAGCTGCTTGGGGAAAGCCGCTCTTCCGCCGCCGCTCAGCTGTTTGGGGAAAGCCGCTCTTCCTCCGCCGCTCAACTGCTTGGGGAAAGCCGCTCTTCCGCCGCCGCTCAGCTGTTTGGGGAAAGCCGCTCTTCCTCCGCCGCTCAACTGCTTGGGGAAAGCCGCTCTTTCGCCGCCGCTCAGCTGCTGGTTCCTCCTTCCGAAAATTTTTTATTTCTTCGGTTCGTTGGTCGAGGTGCGTGGACGCCGGTCTCTACCGTGGAGCTTACGAAAATTTTCGGGTTCGCTCCCGGGAAAACCGGTTGGTGTATTGATTCCAGTCTTTATGTAAGGCGCTCCTTCTGATCGCTATAATCTCTCTGCGCTGAAGTAACTCCCAGGCACCAGAGTTCTTAGAAGCAGAAGAGTTTATTATAGAATACAGAGTTAGCCCTAGCATGAACAAAGACTGGAATGCAGGTAACAGGAACAACAAGCACCTTTAAACCTTTCCCTCCCCCAGTGTCCTTTGCTGCGTGCCCATGAGGTCAGTCTGTCGGTTGTCTAGGCAACGCTCGGCCAGATGTGTATTCCCGATCGTTGGATGAGCGCGAGTCGATCTTCCAGTCTCCTGATGAACTCTTTGTCTGCTTGCCTTTTTGGCAGAGATCGGGTGATCTCTGACATGCTCCCGCCCCAAGACTCACCCCCCCCCCTATATACAAACCAGACTATTTCCATTCACTGGGGTTTGTCTGGGAACTCTTTATGGAACTTCTTAACCAATTTAGGGGCGCGTGTGTGTTTGGCGTTGACCCACTCTCTGTCGCCAATCGGGAGATGGGTCCATTTGACTAGGTATTGCAGCTGCCCCCTGTGCCATCTCGAGTCCAAGATCCTGTCTATCTCAAAATGTGGTTCTCCCTCCACCAGTATTGGTGTGGGTGCTTCTGGTTCTGGGTGCCACTGATGTGAAGCATGGTATTGTTTCAACAGGCTAATGTGAAACACGGGGTGTATCTTTCTCAGAGCCTTTGGCAGTTCCAGTTTGGCCGTTACTGGGTTAATTACTGCCAGGATCTTAAATGGGCCTATGAACTTGGCCGCTAGTTTTCGTGACTGTTGCGTGGACCGTAAGTTTTTGGTGGATAAGTACACCTTGTCCCCAACTCTCAATTCCCATTCTTTCTCCCGTTTGCAGTCTGCATGTTTTTTGTAATTAGCCTTAGCTTCTTCTAGTGTCTTTACCATTATTGGCCAGTTGCTAGTGATTCTTTCGACCCATTCATCTGCTCTCAGAGGTTGCTCTAAGTCAGTGCTCTAGGTCATTGCCAATTCAGGTATTGTTACAAAATCCTGCCCTGTAGCCGCTTTGAATGGTGAAAGCCCTGTGCTTTGATGGAGTGCATTGTTGTACGCGACTTCTGCGAACGGCAAGAGTTCTGCCCAATCAGTTTGTTGGTAGTTTATGTAACATCTCAGGTACTGTTCCAGTGTGGCGTTAAGGCGTTCACTAGCTCCGTCTGTGCACGGATGGAACGCACTACTAAGCCCCTGTTCTGATCCAATTAACTTCAAAAATGCCCTCCAAAATTTGCATGTGAACGTGCTGCCGCAATCGCTGATTATGCGTTCCGGCGTTCCGTGGGCCCTGTAGATGTGTTGGATGAACAGTCTCGCTAGCTTCTGGGCGTTCGGTATGCCTTTGCATGCAATGAAGTGTGCCTGTTTGGAAAAGAGGTCTGTGACTACCCAGATGGCCGTGTATTTGTTGCTCACTGGTGAGTCCACTATGAAGTCCATGGCAATTTGCTTCCATGGCTGTGTTGGGCTAGCTACCTCCTGTAATTTTCCTGTGGGTTTGCCCATTTTCCTTTTTGCTGTGGTGCATGTGGGGCATGTTCGCACATACGCTTTCACGTCCGCACGCAACGATGGCCACCAAAACTTTCCCCTGACTAAATGTAGTGTTTTTAGGAAGCCGAAGTGGCCTGCCGTTTTGTGGTCGTGGTGCATACTCAAAACCCTTTGTCTTAAGGATTCGGGGACGTATGCTTTCTTGTCTTCCCAACCCATGCCATCTCGCTCCTCTAGCGTGTGTTTGTGCTCCACCCACCAAGTGTCAGTAACTGTTGCCGCTCGCAGGTCTCCTGCGAATGAATCACAGTCCGTCCTGTGTTTCGCGCTGCTCCGGGTGACAGCCAAATTCCCCTCTCCCCTGACCACTGGTGCCAGTTGCGTCTGCTCCTCCCCTGGTTGGGGAGGGATTATAGACTCAAAGATCTCCTCCATCTTGCCTTCATGCTGCGGCAGGCGCGAAAGCGCGTCCGCCAGGAGGTTTTTTCCCCCAGGGAAATATTTCAACGTGAAGTTGAACCTACTCAGGAACTCTGCCCATCTGAGATGCTTAGGGTTCAATTTTCTCGGGGATTTGAGGGCTTCCAAATTTTTATGATCCGTCCACACCTGAAACGGCTCAGCTGTCCCTTCCAAGAGGTGTCGCCACGTGCTTAACGCGTGTTTTACTGCGAATGCCTCTTTTTCCCAAACATGCCATCTTTTTTCTGTTTCGTTAAATTTCCGAGAAATGTAGGCACATGGTCTCAATTTCTCCCTGTCATCTGCTTGTAGTAAAATGGCTCCAACTGCATTGAGTGACGCGTCCGTGTGAATTACGAACGGTTTGTCAGGCTCAGGATGCTTGAGGATGGGCTCCTCCGTGAACAATGCTTTTAGCTTATCAAAAGCTTCTTGGCATTCCTGGGTCCACACTAATTTTGTGCTTGGTGGTGGGGCTTTTGCGTTTTTCCCCTTGCCTTTTGTTTTCAGCAAGTCGGTTAGGGGTAGCGCAATCTGCGCGAAATCTGGGATAAACTGCCTGTAGAACCCAGCAAATCCCAGAAATGCTTGGAGCTGCCTGCGCGTTCGGGGGGGTTGCCACCCTAAAACCGCCTTGACTTTCTCAGGGTCCATTTCAATGCCCGCATTCGAGATGCGGTACCCCAGAAAGTCTAGTTTGTCCTTGTGAAACTCACACTTTTCCAGTTTGACAAACAATTTTGCTTCTAATAACTTTTCTAGCACCTTTTTGACCAGTTCCATATGCTCTTCTAGGTTTTCCGAGAAAATTAAGATATCATCTAAATATACAATTACCCCTTTGTACAAAAATTCATACAATACCTCGTTTATGAATCTCATGAAGATTCCCGGTCCGCCCGCAATCCCAAACGGGAGCACCCGGTATTGAAATGATCCTAGTGGGCAATTGAATGCGGTTTTCCACTCATCCCCCTCCCTCATGCGTACCCGGTAATATGCTTCCCTTACATCCAACTTCGTGAAGACCTTCCCTTTCGATAGTTGGGCTAACATGTCTTTCAGTAAGGGTAGGGGGTACTGGTTAGTGACTGAAATTGCATTGAGCCCCCGGTAGTCTGTGCACAACCGCAGTGACCCATCTTTCTTTTTTCTAAATAACACTGGGGCCGCTAACGGGGAATTGGCTGGTTCAATGAAGCCACGTGCCAAATTTTTATCAATGAACTTGCGGAGTTCCGCTAGTTCTTTCTGAGTCATGGCATACATCTTGGGTTTCGGGAACGGTGCCCCAGGGATGAGGTCTACCGTTGCATCTGACTGTCTATGGGGGGGCTCTTGGTCGCATTCTTGCTTACCAAACACTTCACTCACTGGGAGGTATTTTTCTGGGATTGCCTGTGGGTTGCTTTCGTCCCCTTGTTCCCAATCCTCGTTCCAAAATTCCATCCCAGCTGCCCCCACTTCCCAGTCATCTACATCTCTTTCTTTGCGCGTCCCTCCATAAGTTCCGTCCACAAAGTCAATTTCCCCGGAGACCCAATCCACCCTAGGATTTCTAGCTCTCAGCCATTTCAGTCCTAACACTATGGGTCTTGTTGCAATGGGGGCCACAATGAACCTCAAAGTTTCTACGTGGTTTCCCAGAGTCATTTGTACTTCCTCCGTATACTGCTCCACTGGCCCCCCTTTCATCTCAGAACCATCCAACTGACAGAAGGTAATGGGCGTTTTTAGTTCAAAAAGTCTCAGTCCCAATGAGTCAGCCACATCCGGGTGCATCAAACTCCTTGAGCAGCCCGAGTCAAGCATTGCCAACCCAGAGTACTTCCTCCTCCCCCCCACAGCTTTTAGGCGTACCTGGATGTGCATTGTGGGGTTGCGGCAAATCTTCTCGTTGCGCCCTTTTGTGAAGGCCTGCCCCGCGGCGCACTTTAAAGCAGACCTTTTTCGTTTCCCGCCATCTGAAGTTCGTAGTCTGATTCTTCACTGTCACTGTCTTCGTCCACGTATGTGGGGTGGCTCCATTTCGCCATGGCTGCCGCAGTGCCTTTGCACTTGTCCCCCGCCTCTTTTTCTCTTTTCTTCTCTGGGGGATTCTTTGATTGTGACTTCCCTCTGGTCGTCGTCCCGTTCTGTGGGCAGTTACTGATGAGGTGTCCTATCCGTCCGCATCGAAAACAACCGCCAACTTTTGCTCTTCGATTTCTTTCCTCTTCCCATTGTTTTTGCTTGAACTCCATCCGGGCGGGGTGTGTGGTGGGTTCAGGTTTCTTCTTCAATTGTTTGAACCTTTTAATGGACATCAGCTGTGTTTGGCTTTGTTCGATACGACCCGCCAGTTGAATCCAGCCTTCTAGTGTTTTTGGTTCTTCCCTCCCCACCATGAGTTCTAACAAGTCTTGTCTCAGGCCGTACTGGAAGAATTCAATTTGAAATTCTTCCGGCCATTGCGGTAGTTCACTAAGGATTCTTTTGAACTCCATAGCATATTCCGCCACAGTGCTTTTTCCCTGGTCAAGGTTTCGGAGGCGCACTTTGGCCGACACTTTAGCTAGTGTGTCTTCAAACCGGGTCTGCAGGGCCCGCATGAACTTATCGAAGTCCCGCAGCACGCTTGCCTTGGTATCGTGCAATTTCACGAGCCAGCTAGCCGCTTCCCCTTTCAAAAAACAAGACACATATCTAACCTTCGCTTCTTCTGTGTGAAAGTCGCTTTCAAATTCTTCCATAAACCCTTTTACGTGAGTTATGAAGCATGCTAAAGTTTTGGGGTCTCCATCGAATTTCATTTTCAGCTCTCGCAACCCCACCGGTGCCGTCCTACGGCCCGTCGACCTCCATTGCGGGGTGGGTGGGAATGCATCTGACTCTTCTTCGTCTTCCTCCTCCGATTCTTCCTCATAATCTGTTAAGTTGCTATTCTCTTCGGGAGGGGGTGAACCTGTTTTGGGTATCGCCCTCTCCCTCCCCTCCAAGAGTGAGATGAGCACATTAAGCCTCTCACTTAATTCCTCTACCTTATAGTCCATGCGAGACACTTTGTCTTCAATTGCCCCAATTCGTTGTGTTTGGGTTACACGCTTTTTGTTTTTCTGCACTTTGTGTCCCTCCATCCCTTCGCCCACTCCCACTGACCAGTCTGCTTTCGAAGTTCCGTGGGGTTTGGGATGCGGGGGTGTATAGGTGTTTCAATATTTTTAGTCTTTATTTTCTTTTTGGTCCCCCCCTGTACCTTTTCCTGCGTGGAGGCTGAGCTGGGTCCAGGTTCACATGCCTCAGCTATCTCTACTTCTTCCCGGACTGCCTCCCCTGACTTGATATCCTGGGACTCCATTCGATCTTTCGGGATTGGGGTGTTGTCTGCACTATTGGAATCGTTGGGGTTTACTCGCCTCTCAGCGTAGATGCGCTCTGCCGCCACGTGGTCTCCGCCGCCGTCTGTCGCCGCGTGCTGTCCGCTGGCCGCTTGTTGCTTGGGAACGCTGGTCGCTGCTTTCCCACCACGTGGTCTCCGCTGCCGTCTGCCGCCGCCTGGTATTCGCTGTTCGCCCGCTCAGCTGGTCTCTGCCCCGCTTTGCCACCACGTGGTCTCCGCCGCCGTCTGCCGCCGCGTGGTATCCGCTGCTCGCCTCTGCCGCTCTTCCGCCGCAGCTCAGCTGCTTGGGGAACTGCTTCTGCACTGCTGCCGCTGCTCAGCTGAGGGATCGCCGCCTCTCCGCTGTTTGAAGAAGCCGGATCCTGCTTTTTTTTTTTTTTTCTCGCTGCTGCCGACGCTCAGCTGAGAAATCGCCGCCTCTCAGCTGTTCGGGGGAAAGCCGGATCCTGCTACTGCGCTGCTGCCGCCGCTCAGCTGAGGGATCGCCGCCTCACAGCTGTTTTGCGCGCTGCCGCTCTTCCGCCGCCGCTCAGCTGCTTGGGGAAAGCCGCTCTTCCGCCGCCTCTCAGCTGCTTGGGGAAAGCCGCTCTTCCGCCGCCGCTCAGCTGTTTGGGGAAATCCGCTCTTCCTCCGCCGCTCGCTTACTTGGGGGAAAGCCGCTCTTCCGCCGCCGCTCAGCTGCTTGGGGAAAGCCGCTCTTCCGCCGCCGCTCAGCTGTTTGGGGAAAGCCGCTCTTCCTCCGCCTCTCAGCTGCTTGGGGAAAGCCGCTCTTCCGCCGCCGCTCAGCTGTTTGGGGAAAGCCGCTCTTCCTCCGCCGCTCAACTGCTTGGGGAAAGCCGCTCTTCCGCCGCCGCTCAGCTGTTTGGGGAAAGCCGCTCTTCCTCCGCCGCTCAACTGCTTGGGGAAAGCCGCTCTTTCGCCGCCGCTCAGCTGCTGGTTCCTCCTTCCGAAAATTTTTTATTTCTTCGGTTCGTTGGTCGAGGTGCGTGGACGCCGGTCTCTACCGTGGAGCTTACGAAAATTTTCGGGTTCGCTCCCGGGAAAACCGGTTGGTGTATTGATTCCAGTCTTTATGTAAGGCGCTCCTTCTGATCGCTATAATCTCTCTGCGCTGAAGTAACTCCCAGGCACCAGAGTTCTTAGAAGCAGAAGAGTTTATTATAGAATACAGAGTTAGCCCTAGCATGAACAAAGACTGGAATGCAGGTAACAGGAACAACAAGCACCTTTAAACCTTTCCCTCCCCCAGTGTCCTTTGCTGCGTGCCCATGAGGTCAGTCTGTCGGTTGTCTAGGCAACGCTCGGCCAGATGTGTATTCCCGATCATTGGATGAGCGCGAGTCGATCTTCCAGTCTCCTGATGAACTCTTTGTCTGCTTGCCTTTTTGGCAGAGATTGGGTGATCTCTGACACTAGGTAGCTGTGTGACCTTGCACCTGGGGCTAGGTCATGGTTATTTTGAGATGTTATTTTAAGTCCTTTTTTTTCATCTAAACTTAAAATAACATCTCAATATAACCATGACCTAGCCCCAGGTGTAAGGTCACACATCTACCTAGAAACATATTTAGGATTCCCTTACTAACTTTGCTCAGACTGAAGAAGCTCCTTGGATAAGGAGCGAAACGTTTCCACTGAGAAAATAGAAATCCAGTTGACATGATTCAAGCTACAGACAATTCCACCTGGATGACTGAGAACCTTCATAGACATACTGGAAATATAGTTACCTAGGTCAGCCTCCTAAATATTCACACACACAGACACACAAATCCTTCCTATCGCATCCTTTCATTATCAGAGTCATTTGACTTTAACAACAACAACAAAACCTTCTGAGTTTATAATAGTTTTACTACTGCCTCACTTATATAAGACTTCAGTCTTAGGTCAACTCCTTTTTTCTATCTCTCACAAAGAAAACGTCTGTTTCAGAGCCAGAAAACTTGTTGGTGGGAGATGAGGAGGTGGAGAAATAACCACATGACTGTTAATTCTCTATGCTTCAGGGATTTTAGGTGTGAAAATCTGAGTAGCTTTTAGTGACTATCTGGTGCCACCTACTGGCTTTTGAGTAAGATATGATTTCACAGAGACTGCAGATCTTTCATTGCTTTCCATGAAACTGACAAAAATAGCCCCTGTTTTATTTGATATTTTCCCCTCCTATATTATTACATATATAATTGCTTCACAGAAAAATAGAGCCCTTGAGAACAATGGACAAATATTTATTATCCTTATTTTCCAACCAGGAAAATAACACCTTCCAAATGTCTTGGGTTTTTTTTTATGGGAAACCACATTTTGGAAGATAAAAGTGATGAAATCTTCAGCCTTTGCTTTTCCCCACCTCCCCAAACTTTCTTCTACACATTGCGTTTTTTTAAAAAAATTGTCATAACAAAATAAATACCACATTCAGTGAGAAAACATCACAATAGCAACAAGGGGTAAGTTAAAGTAAACATATAGAGACACAAATTAAATATATAAAGGACAAACTACTGCTGATATTATTCAAGCTAAAAACAGAGTTTGTGTGGATTTCCGAAAATGTCACATTCTTAATATTTTCTGAAGATCAAATTGCAGGTAAAGTAGGAGATGGAAAAGAACAAGGGAATTCAGCCTCTGATATTAATGTTGGGCTTGTGCAGTAACCAAAGATCTGAATAGGCCGTATTTGGTTGAATTCTTAGCTCTCAGTTCTCGGCCTCTATGACATGCCCTCCCCAGCCCGCCCAGTTACTCACTCTGTGAATTTCATTATCTGCCCATGTTTGCCATTTCTCTTTTCAATGCCTATTGGGGTCAACATGCTTTATAAGAACCACAGAAGTGGGGTGGTCCCATATGCTATTTGACACAGAACATGCCTGCATTTGAAGGTAATGTTTCCTTCAAACAGAGCTCAAGTTCTGGCATTTATGGCTTTAGGAGTGGGCTAATTGGGCAGTGGTCCAGAGCCCCACAGCTGAGGAGTCCTCCAATGTTAGCATTGTAAACAAAAAAGGAAACCTGTATCAAGATAGAATGAAGCCTTCTTCATGAAGATACAGGAGGAAGAACAGAATTTAACCTTTTATTGTTTGCTTTCCTGTACAAGTGACAGCTGTACTTCCACAGCTACATTATGGGTTGAGAAAGCTTAGAATAAAATCAGGTACCTCAGACCCGATAGATAAAAAAAACCAACCTTCCATGGCTCCGATGACACTCTGTCCCACGGCTCCAAAACTCTAAGGCTACCACTGACTTCTGATGCTTCATCAATATACTTTTCTTGGCAGCAGCATGTATCTAGTTTAGCCTACAGCCCTGCTCCTCCCTCAGAGTCCCCCATCCAAGGACTTAGGAGGCTCAACCCTGCTTAACCTCCCAGCCCACATAAGGTCAGTCAGGGGCTGCCACCTCCTGAGGCTATATTTGAAAGCATCATTCACTGATGGTCCAATCCGAGAGCGATAAGGGAGGGTAAGCAAGGACGGCCTTGAACTTCCTAATCAGTTTCACCTGAGTTGCAGCTTGATGAGATCTACATGCTCCCTAGTCACAGCTTTTACCATCAGGCTGAGGTATATTGAATTTCTATTCAAATTAGCCACACTTCACAAAAGGGCTTGCCTCATTAAAGCACTTGGCACCGTTCTGAGGCCTCATCCATTGGCTGCAGCAACCAGAAGAGGCTTAGTGTCTCAGAAGAGTCTTCCGAGTGTGCAAAGCCCTCTGCCACTAGTGGATCTGCCACACTGAGAGGCTCAGAGTTTCAGGAAGTGAAGCAATATTAATGCACATTAATGTGCATATACCCATGCACACACTTACATAAATATATGCATCTAACTGTATCTTCTTCTTTCCAGGGTGCATAAGTAAAGGTGAAGCTTGTGGCACAATCCAAGCGGCTTTCAGAAATCATCAGCTCAACTGGTATCATCCCTGAGCTGGGAGAAAATCATATATATCCATAGTGCAGAAATAATTGAACATAAATAATGAAAAGACTGCAATCTTATGAATACTTATGTGATGCTCACTTCCATCGAATCAACTGCAATTTACTGCCACTAAATAAACATATGCATAGGACTGCTCTGTTGAAGTACTATTGCAGAATACTTCCTTGCCAACCTAGCAATTCGAAAGCATGCAAATGCAAGTAGATGAATAGGTACCACTTCGGTGGGTAGGTAACAGCGTTCCGCGTCATGCCGGCCACATGACCGTGGAAGCGTCTTCGGGCAATGCTGGCTCTTTGGCTAACAAACGGAGATGAGCACCGGCCCCTAGAGTTGGACACGACTGTGTGGGGGAACCTTTACCTTTAACCTTTGCTCTGTTGAAGTACTATTGCAGAATACTTCCTGCTATTTCATATGGTGCAGCTAGCAATGAGACAACACCTCCATCAACACAAGCAGGACAAGCCATGATATATAAACAGAGAGCAAGTCCCACTCCCTTTTTGCACTGAAGATGTTGCCTAGTCTGGCAATGAAACATCTGCAAGAAAACAACAAGGCTCAGAGAGCACCAAGGACTCCACAAAGGAGGAACTTTTAGAAATTTGTGTCTGGATGGGACAGGGTTTGTCAGTTAGTGACATTTAGCATAACATTTCCATCTGTGGAGGATTTGGGACAGTGAAGAGGAGTATATGTGGCATAGAATTACTTTTCTTTTAAGAATCTAACAGCCTATATATCTATAAGTGTGAATTTCTTCTGTAAATTAATGGGTAGCAGTGTATAAGGATTTAGAGCTCGGTCTTTATAGTTTTGTGTTTAATCTATCTTTTTACTAATTTTGCAATACATTTTGGGGTTAATACAGGTAGTCCTTGCTTAACTACCACAATTGGGACCAGAATTTTAATTGCTAAGTGAAGCAATAATTAAGTGAATCTGACATGATTTTATGACCATTTTTGCAGTGGTTGTTAAGTGAATCACCATGGATGTTAAGTGAACCACATGGTTGTTAAGTAAATCATGTGGTTCCCCATTGATTTTGCTTGCCAGAAGCTGGCCAGGAAGGTAGAAAATGGTGATCACATGACCATGGGATGCTGTGATGTTCATAAATGCGAACCGGTTGCCAAGTGCCTAAATTGTGATCATGTAACTGTGGGGATGCTACAATGGTCATAAGTGTGAGGACTGGTCATAAGTAGTTTTTTCCAGCATCGTCGTAAGACTGAACCATCACTAAACGAATGGTTGAAAGGAAGGGGGAGGAACATCTTGGGCTGGAGGCATGTCAGGACTCTGGCAGGCACTCAGAGCCCTGCCATTAAGGGACCATTAATATAAACAAAAAGGACAATAGAACCACGGCGCGGCCGGATGAGAAACATCAACCACACCTCCCAGTGGAGGGTACTCCAGGTCACTGACCAGAAGCGGACCAGAGGGAAGCCTTCAGCAGGGAGGGGGCGGGCACTCTGGCAGGAGGGTTTAAAAAGCCAAGCCGGACACTCGGGAACCATTCGTGCGTTTACTTGCTTACCCATGACTAGCAATAAACCGTTTACTTACCCATATCTGAGCTGAAGTCCTTCTTGGTAGAGCTGAAGTCATTCTTGGGAGAAACGTGTGTGGCTTGCATGGGTGGCACCTCACAACTACCTGTATTTGACCTTTGCATCTCAAATCATCCATGTCAGTCCATGTCATCCAAACCAACAATGAAATTAGATATTGATCAAAATCAATTATTGAAGTCCAATGTGGAGTGTTGAGCACTTCACATAAAATATTTGCGGCAAAGGATTTTGAGGGTTTTTTCATTGGTATTTGTATCAAATCTAGTTACATTTCAATAGGGACTATATTTCTCTAAAATATTTGTTACCAACTCACTAGAAACATATGAACAGGTAGGATGGTTTTGCAAAAAGTGCTCCATTCCGTCTTCCTCCAAATGATGCTTATCTGGGAATGGATTGAGCAGGCAATGATTTCAGGATATCTTGTGGAGGCTACAATGCATTTAAATGCAAAATCTTCATGATTTAGTTTACTTCTTAATTGGCATTTTAAGTATGTCTGCCAAATGGTGAGTAAGCAATTCTTAACAATGTCATATTGTAAATACAAAATTGTTTTGAAAGAGGTCAGCAAGCCACACTATTATTTTAATGTATAACAGAAACATAGAAACACCTCGCCGGGCATTCAGGACTTATAAGCATGGATGGAAACTAGGAATGTGCCCTCTTGATCTCTCCATGTTTATGAGAAAGGTCAGAAGAGTGGCTGTAACAGCATTTAGCCAAACAGGGTCATAGGACTGGAAACGCTGTACAGTCAGGGCTTGTGATCCTAGGAAGCACTGCAACGACATTCAGCTGAATTGTGGTTTTAGCTGCTCTTTGGAGGCCAGAGGTGAAAGAGAGAGGCTGGATCCTGCACCCTCAAACCTATCTGCCACCCAAGGCTTGCATAAGCAAAGGTTTAAAGTATCTTGCTTGTTTTCAATATCTGTCATTCTGGACTTCAAATGTTTTTTTCTCATATTTTTCCCAAATCACAATTCTTCAAAATTCATTCTCTCTCCAACACTATACACACAGAAAAAATATTGCTGCGCTTTGATACTCAACTTGATACATTCTATTAATTTTGGATAATGTATCCAGGAGCTCAATTAATATAGTATTGTTACCCCTGAGAAACATACCACTTCGGTCAGCAACAGTGACATCTGCCAAGATTTCCTAAATAGTACTGTAAAACTTTGGACCTTTATGAATGAGATAAAAGATAAAGAAGAGGCAGTCCATTAAAAAATATTGAACATTGATCTTATATAAGACATCACTTTGTTACCCCTACTAAATTACTGAAATTTTGATCTGGTTTGGGTTGTGATGGAGACTGAGGGATTCCTGATTCCCTTCACGACTAGGTACAGCTTCTTATGACAGACACTCCAACCAAAGATCTCTCTTGCTTGGGTAGAAGATGCTTTACCTACCTAGGGTAGGTAAAAATATGTAATTTCTCCAGGGAGGGAATAGAACATGCCCCTCTTCAGCGGAGGTGTATTTGTGTTTTAGCAGAACATATGATGGGATTCCCATGGTGTTGGCTTACCTGCCTGTATAGGTCTCATCTATTAGGGAATGGGGTGAATGGCAAGAAGGTTTTTCCACTGGAATATTCAAGCAGCCAGCCTCAGAACATGTATGATTCCAGAGGGCACACCTCAGGAATCTTTTGGCCCATTTGCTTCCTTTGCTTGGTTTTTATATTTTTTATCTTGAGGAGAAACAAAAAGTTAAGATGTTGGATATGGTATGGATTGGCTCTTTTCCTGACTGTTTGGCCAAAGCAGACCAGCTCAGGAAGGGTCACAGTCATTGTATGAGATACAGTTGCTTGAAAATATTCCTCACCACAGTTGCATCTGCAAATCCAATGACAGTTGTGGATCAAGGAGCATTCCCAGATTGTATAGTTCATCCAAAAGAATCATCAAGTCCAGTTTCCAATATACCAACAGCACTTGCACTTGGTCTAGATTGAATTTGTTCTTCATCCAGCCCATTAACCAGCTTAGGCACTATTCAAGGGTACTGATTTTTTTATGGAGTTTGAATGAGTAGCAATACAGGGGTGCCCATTACAGAAAGTGACCAAAGCAGTCTTAGCATCATACCCTGGCCAAAAATTCAGTTGAACTAAAATTCAATGAGAATATGCAAATACATCATCTTCCAAATTAAGCTTTCAAGTGTGAAGACACAACCCTTCTCTTTAAAAGAGGTAGCATTCTATCTCATGCAATTTCCTTTGATTTCACACATCTATGTTATAATCACAGATAAATCACCTCCATTCATCATCAATGGGGTGCCAGCCAAACAAACAGATAAATGCTAAGAAGAAATCCCAAGGAAAGTGTTACACATTCATTCACTGCTGAGTACAATTTTAATGAAGATTTTAGAGGTATTACTTGCTTAAACAACCCTTTTTTCTATTATATTGTGTTTAACCAAACCCAAGGGATAGATTAATAGAAAAACGCTATCATACATATGCATCTAAGCTGGCCTTGGTTTCTACCACCTTCCCATTGTGAGCATGTTAGGAAAAGATATAGACAAAGAGGACACAAGAAGATTCCATGGAATAGTCCACCCCACCAAATGTTCATAGTGCAATTTTTCAAAAGAACTGGTAGAAGAGTGACAGGCTTTACTGAATTAGGCTGCCCAATTTAGATTCCATTCTTTCTCACAATTATATCCCACTATTTTTACAAAAAGCTTAAGGGGATGAATATAGTTCTCTTCCACACATCTACCTTCAAAGTAATCTTGTGAGATAAGTTTGAAAAATCAGTTGGCCCAAAGCCACATATTACATTTCATGGTTCAATGGGTAATTAATTAAGCCCAAGTCCCTATAGTCCAAGTCCAACACTCAAACCATTACAATCACACAGGTTCTGTTTTGCCATGTATTCATGATATTAATATAATATTAAGAGGGTGTGGAGGCTCAGCGGTTAAGACGCCAGGCTTGTCGATTGGAAGATTGCAAGTTTGGAGGTTCGAATCCCTAGCCCCACATGATGGAGTGAGCTCCCGCACTCGCCCCACCTCTTGCCAACCTAGCAATTCGAAAGCATGCAAATGCAAGTAGATGAATAGGTACCACTTCAGTGGGATGGTAACAGCATTCTGCGTGCGTCATGCCGGCCACATGACCGCAGAAGCGTCTTCGGACAGTGCTGGCTCTTCGGCTAACAAACGGAGATGAGCACCGGCCCCTAGAGTCGGACACGACTGCACAAATGTGCGGGGGGAACCTTTACCTTTTAGATGATATTAAGATACTGTATTTCAGGGCTTTGAGAAGATTTTGGCAAGATGGGGGAATCAGTCTGTAAGTCCATTATGATTTCTGCACTGCCTCCTATGCCCACACACCAAACCTGCTGAATTTGAAGCACTTTTGTAAAACTGATAACAAGATAGCCCCCGAAAACTGGCATATAGTCACAGGATTTCCATTTGCATTTAACATTCTTCTGTATCTCACTCCACTTATTTTTAAATAAGTGCAAAAGAGTGCATATTTTAAAGATGGTAATAACTAAGATAGTACAGTAAACTGAAATTTTAAATGTAAAAAGTGGTGTGAGATATATATTTATTTATTATTTTGATTTCGAGGCCACCCAACTCCACAGCGACTCTAGGCAGCTTACATATTTAAAAAAATAAATAAAAGAAAACAAAGTACAGTATCTCTAGAAAAAAGAAGATAACTGACTGAAAGACAGACCCCAAAAGACCAATTGGAGGGGGGAAAACCAAACCAAAGGGGTTCAACCACTATCCTAACGCAAAGCCTGGGAGAACAACCAGGTCTTTTGCAGTTTGTGAAAAGTCAGAAGAATGGGAGCAGTACGAATCTCCAGGAGGATATTGTTCCACAGGACAGGAGCTCTCACTGAGTAGGCACGCTTCCTAGGTCCTGCAAGATGACCCTGCTCTTAGACATTGGGATAAACATTCCCAGGCTGCACAACCTATTCCATTTATAAACTGCCTGTTATCTGACAAGAGATATGCTATCAAGATGTCCTACCAAATGTTAGTTTTGGATGGCAGGCAGGTATAGCTCTTTCCTTCAAAACCAGTCTCTTCCCCCAAACAGGAGTGAGCAATTTCTTCTGCCCAAGGGTTGCACCATCCTGTCCATGGCATGTCAAGAGCTGTACTCCAAAAATGGATAGGCCAAGACTTAGGCCTCATCTCTTCTTCATCTAATCTCCCTAATCAAAGACATGCAAAAAAACCCCCAAAGGCTGAAATTTTGGCTCCTTGTACAGATGCAGATGTCATGGTGTATCCTTGGAAATGTTTCTGATATGCATTTTAATACTATTAACTGCTTATAGATGCATGTATTATCATAAGCAGTGATTTTTTCACAAAAAGATTAGTTTGGGGGGAATGGAAGGGATGGAAAAGTCCTGCATTGTTAAAAAAAAAAAAGGAGGGGGGACATTGTGTTAGCTGCAAGGAACAGCAACGGTAGCCAAAAAGTAAAGCACTTGAAGAAGGTTCATAAAAGTTTGCACTATCCACATTAGGGGAACATTTCATGGTGGGCTTCCTATGATAGTAGAAAGTAGAAAGCCTATCAATTCATAGGGTGATCTATCATAAGGCAACTTAAAGAATTATCTAGCATTCCAGCAAACTATGCTGACTTTTTAATGTGCTGCATCTCCGTTGTTTGGTCGGTCTCCAGCTCCATATGTTTATCCATCTTGCCCTGTTGTAAAGGACAGACTATATTTCCTAATTCTACAAATGTCCATATTAAAATATGATTTGGTATGATGTAATTAATTTGGCCACCTCACTATGACATTTTAAAAAAACAATCAGAAAGGCAATTTCCTACTATCACCGTCAAGCAGCCATAGGGCAATTCCATGTCTTCCAGATGTACTGGGATTACAAGATTCATCATGGGAACTATGGTAGGTAGAATCCAGCATATATCTACAGGGTTACAGGTTGAGAAAGCCTCTATCATGTTTGGTCCACATAGAAATGCCAAGATTTTATTTGGGGAGCTTTTCCATGAAAAGTATGTGCACTACAACTAAATTGTGACTCTTGGTTTTAAGTGAAATGACATTCTACCTAGTAGTATGATCAATTTTGCATTACATGCCACATTCAGAGGACTTTGTCTGAAATAATTAGAACACAGAGTTTCTTAATTAATCTCAGCCAATCAATACTGAGAGAAAATATTCTCAGAAATATTCTTTTTAAGAAAAGAAATCCAACAAAGGAGATGAGAGAAGACATGAAAACATTTGGAATGTAATGGATGGCAGAAAATATTTGATGAAAAGAAATTGAATACATGTCTCTGGCTCAAACTCATCTGCAACAGCGTGATGAATTTGGGCACTACATTAGCAGAGGGAATTGGCAAGTTGGGGAGAAAGTCAGAAAAAAAATATTCAGAGAATCAAATGGAACAGGGAAACTGAGATGTGTATTTGATGGATATCATGGCCAAGAGATACCTTAAGGAGGTACAGGAGGTAAACTAAGAAAAAAATCATTTGTATCTCTTTTCCAGATTCATTTGTACAAGAATATTAATTCTGTGCAAAATATTGCTGAACAAATCTGTTCTGCACACAAGATCTTCAGTATGATGCTTGCCATGGATACAGTTGACAACAAAGATGTATTTTGCTCTCTCAGTGATGGCACAAATGCCTGGAGGAAGTCTACATTTAAAATGGTTCCTAATCATTTGTTTGTTTGTTTCTTGCTTCAATTTACATAGCTGCTCATCTCAAGTATATGACCCTAGATCAGAGTTTCTCAACCAGCATTCCGTGGAACCCTAGGATTCCGCGAGAGGTCACTAGGGGTTCCTGGGAGATCACAATTTATTTAAAAAAATATTTCAAATTCAGGCAACTTCACATTAAAGAGGTAAATTTCATTCTTTATTTTCATTTTAAGAACACTGTTAATGCACATATACAGGCCTACCCATGAAACAAATATAATAAATTTGTAACTTGTGACCTATATTTGAGCCTGAATGTGCAGGGGTTCCCTGAGGCCTGAAAAATATTTCAAGGGCTCCTCCAGGGTCAAAAGGTTGAGAAAGGCTGCTCTAGATCATCATATAATCATGTAATGTCTGTAGGCTCACACCAAACATATTCTGCTAAAGAGAGTCAGAAGGATGTTAATCTCTTCAAGCCCTGCTTCTGAACTTTCTGTAGGCCCCGGGTTAGCCACTGTAAGAAAGAATGCTGGGTTAGATAGATTTCTGGATTGGAAAAAACGAAGTTTTATGTACAATGTATAGTCGAAGGCTTAAACATAAACATAAACACCAACACAGTTTCAATAAAAAAGAAGAAAGCTTAAAGATCAGCAAAACCTGGCTGCCAGTCCTGAAAAACACAGCTTGCAAAAGGTTAATGAACTCTACTCAACCACAGAAATATGCAAACAACTCACACAATAGATGTGCTAATCCCATACACAACAGCACCACATCTCCTAATCACCACAATAAACCCTCTCCTAATCTCTTGTAAATGACCCACAGAAGACACACACCCTCTCAGCAGATATAAACACCAGAAGGAAGACACACCATCCACTTGGGCACAGAGAGAATCTTCTAGCTGTGCTCCTGTCCTCTGAAGATGCCAGCCACAGCGACTGGCGAAACGTTAGGAACCAAAACTTCCAGAACACGACCACACAGCCCGGAAAACCCACAACAACCATTTTATGTACAAGCTGAAGAGAAACCAGAATATACTTTTGGTCTGCTCCAGCTCAATTCTTATGGTCTACAATCAGCAAGTATCCATGTTCTTGTAGTGAATCCCATGTTTCTAAATTTCCTTGCATACTGACTGTGAATTATATGTGAGTTATTGTTAACAGTACCTCCATATGACCTAGAAAGGTGATTTTAGGTGACACATAATCTAAAATTTTCTGACCAATGGAAACAATGGTAGAAAATATTTGCATAACTATTAATGGGTACCTATTATATTGCCAAATAATTAAGATAATCTGGAAAGAAGGAAGGAAGGAAACCAATTAACCAGCTTCCCTGATATCTTCTACAAATATAGCTCAGTATATCTTTATTCTAGAAAATGATGACACATTTTTGTTTGAAAAGGGTTGCATGGTTCATTCCTGCAGAATATTTACAGTAGTCCCATACTATTTTTCACCTAATAGGAAAAGCTCAGGAATAAAATTTACCTCCTAATAGGAGGCAATCTACAGTCCAGGATGGATGTTTTAAACTTATAAGGCATCACTTGTTGATGCAAGTGCTAATCATTAGTATGTAAATTGAACTTATATTTATTTTTAAGCATTAAAACTGTCACTTGCGTAATGCATCTATCTTAATAGTATAGTGAAAATAATATATTTGGAAGAAAAGCATTCTTCATAGTTATACTGAATAGAGTTGTACAAAGCTTCAAAGGATTGCTTCACTTCAAATCAGCTCATTAAAACTGATTTGCAAATTAAAGCTTTGATGCTGTAAATGAAATTAGATAGCTGTGAAGTGTATCACAGCCTTGCAAAATGTTTTGCAAATTCAATTGCTTTTCTGCTGCTTCTGGGGGTCTGACAAAATGATAGGGTTGCACAGCTATTCAGATCTAAAAAGGGCTTTAGGCGGGGTGTGGAAGTCATGCCTATTTCTGGGCTTGTATGATTAGCAACAGAGTCCCAGGAAAATATCTGTTTGAGTTAAGGACCCTTCCTTAACATCTCCATAACTCAAATGCATATTTAAGGAGGCGCTGACAATTTTTGCAAGTTGTTGTGTTTAAGTTGGAGCAGGTTCTATTCTGCACTGGTTAAGATAAATTCTGTATAGCTGTTTGCAGGACAACTTGATGTCTGCTCTCCTCTCTTTTCCTCATACTTCATATCTCTTCCTTAAAAGAAGGGGGAACATTTTTTTAAAAAAGATTGTGCTGAAATCCATGAATGTATCCTGATGATACTTGGCAAGGTTAGTCCTCTAAAGGATCTGCCTTGTCTCTTATTTTCATCCCATTTTGCCAAAAAATGAAGTCAGTGCAAATGCTTGATGCTTCCCCATTGTAGTTATGCACAGGATTTTGGTTTTTCTTTTAATCACAGAGCAGATAAAATCAAATCAGCTGATCTTTGAGCCTCCATTCAAGTTTGGACTGATTCACACAAGCCTAATAGTGAATATCTCAGGAATATAGTGGCTTACCCACAGATTCAAGCATTATAGAGCCTTTCTAACCACAGCACAAACATGTCATGGCAAACTATTTTTGTGCCATGTCCTCATGATGTCACCATCTGGACCCAACCTATATCAGAAGCAGCCTTAAATCATCCTTTGTTATTCTAGTTTTAAAATAATATTCCCCCTATTATTCCATTACAATATTTGTTATGGAGACAGTCTGGCAGGCTTCAGTGATTGTTCTGTTCCTGGTATGGTCAAGTTACTCCTAGGACTGGGGATTATTCCAGATGCTATTGACAACTTTAAGGTCGTATGGGCATGTCCCTCCACACCAGTCCTTGGGTACTGTCATCCGGGGATATTCTGGACAGTAGGAGAGGCAAGTTCTCTCATAGTGGGCTGTCCCTTTGTATCAGCCAGGTTTCGAAGTTGATCCCTGGTTTGGATCATCCTGAACAGTACCTGCCCAGCAATAAGGGGGGGGGACTTCACAGCTGGAGAGAGAGTGAGAAGGAGCTTTTTCCTTGCAATCTTACAATACAACTCTCCCGGCTATTATTTGAGCTAATTTTGAACATGGGTTTAGCTCTCTTCTGGAACAGTGCTAAACTGATGTTCAGCTGGTCTGAACAGAGCTTTAGTGCTTTTCTGGCATAGTGCTAAACCTGTGTTTATCTCCCTTCCAAAACAGGTTCAGCACTCCTCTGGAATAAAACTAACCTTGTATCCAAAAAGAACCCAACTATCATAGTCAGGTTACCTTTGAATGCACCCATGCAAAACACCTGCACAAACCAGAGCTAGTTTCAACAGATGGTTAAAATTGCCAGCCTAGCTATCTATCAAAACTTGCCTCCTTCATAACCCATCTCTATCCCACTTTATACAGAGTGATTGGTGGATGTTACCCCATTGGCTAGTGACAGTTGGTAGGAGGGGAGGGAAATGAAGCTGGGGGAATCCAGTAATCCCTATATTTAACTTACTCTGTACAGTATAACAACGTCATTTGCTGGCATCATGCCTGTGGCAAGATATAAATCACCAGTAGGGCAGCATATTTGATGCCAGTATTGCCTTCTACTGGCTCTAGCACTTTAATTCATCTGTGTGGAAGTGCAGATAAAGTCACTTAACAGGCATGAGTGAAAAGTGGACTTCTGGTGGGGACATGGTGGACTGAGCAGCTGTGCTCATGGGCTGCGTGGGCAGAACTGACAATGCGGCAATTTTTTTCGAGCTCAGGCAAGTTTTCCTGAAGACCAGGAGTGTTCTCCGGATGAAGGATTTTAAACAGATATTTTCTGACACCTATCAAGATTTTATACAAGACATTCAGGACATTGTGGAAAATATGAGTTTTAAAATGTGTCATCTGGTTGGGGATGTAGTGGATGAAACTGAGGAATTCAAGAGTGATAGAAATGTTTCTTCTAAGAATGAGATTGGGACATCTGTTGAGATGCTGGATGAAGATTGGATAGTGGAGGTGGAGAAATTCAACGGAGAGAGGAATCTGCAAGCAATAAGTAAAATTGACTTTGGTGAAATGTTATGAAAAAGAAGGGGTCATTATGTATGGGAGGTTTTGTGAAGAGAAGTTGGAATTTTTGAGGGGGGCAGTTGGGCTGTTTGATTTTTTCAAGAGAAAAGCTCTGTGCATATTGTGGGGATATGTAAATGCTTTGGTTTATTTTGAAGTAGGATAAGGATTAAAGAATGTTTATCTGGATCGCTTTTAGGATTTGATGTTATTTGTTTTTAAGGATATGGATTAAGATTATTAGGGTATAAAAATATTTATTTGTATGGTTTTAAGAATTTGATTTAAGGTCATTGTTTTGAATTGCTTTTCTTTTTTGGGTTTATTAAGATTAAGATTATTAAAACTGTTATATTATTTAGTATAATGGCAGACAATTTATGTGCTTTTTAGTTTGACTTTTATTATAGTAGACAGAAATGTATAGAATAGTAGTAGGAAGGGAATAATTAAATAAGTGTTATTTTTTGCGGGGAGAAGTTGTTTAGGAGGTTTATATGATTTATTTTCTTTATTTTAATATAAGGGGAGGGAGTAACTGTACTTAGTGATTTTTATAATGTGCTATAGGAGGATGATTTATAGAAATAATGTGATTTTGGTTTAATATAGAGTAAGAGATTGATTATCAAAAATTTTTGTATATCCTCGCTGTTAAAAGTCGGAAGTCACATCTTTCTGTAATGTTGTAAAAAAAAATTCTTTTGTGTTTTCACACCTTTTTAGTTTTTCTTATCTTTTTTGTATTTTTTGTTTTTTGTAACTTTTATCTTTCTCTTTAAACGTAATAAAATTCATAATAAAAAAAGGCATGAGTGAAAAGCATTAGAATCAGAAGTTCCTTCTACCTTCTAAGGATGGGGAAAATATATTGCATAATATATTTATCATTAATTGCACAGCTACTGTCTTTCTTGTTCCGTGCCATACTTTCATTTCTGAAAATAATGTGTGCTCTGATTCCTATTAAATGTCAGTGTGAATCCTGCCAGCAAACCTCCAATCTCTGCCCTGATAATGAAAGAAAATGTGTTCATTGAGTATTCATGGGCAAACCATTTTATGTAATATAATAATATGCTCCACAGTTGTTCTTGGCAACATTTGCTAGACTGAAAGACATTTGAAGGTTTTATTATTGGCTGTTAAATAATTGATTTGCCAAAATTTAAGCACAGGTCAACAATTAAAAGCAAGTATTTTGTTCTACCACAGGAATGGCTGCTATTCTTTTAGATATAAGTCCCAAGCGTTAGCCATTAGAAATCAACATATACCGTTTCTTTTGTTGTTTATTCGTTCAGTCGCTTCCGACTCTTCGTGACTTCATCGACCAGCCCACGCCAGAGCTTCCTGTCGGCCGTCACCATCCCCAGCTCCCCCATGGTTGAGTCTGTCACCTCCAGAATATCATCCATCCATCTTGCCCTTGGTCGGTCCCTCTTCCTTTTGCCTTCCACTTTCCCTAACATCAGCTTCTTCTCCAGGGTATCCTGTCTTCTCATTATGTGGCCAAAGTACTTCAGTTTTGCCTTTAATATCATTCCCTCAGGTGAGCAGTCTGGCTTTATTTCCTGGAGTATGGACTGGTTTGATCTTCTTGAAGTCCAAGGCACTCTCAGAATTTTCCTCCAACACCACAGTTCAAAAGCATCTATCTTCCTTTGCTCAGCCTTCCTTATGGTCCAGCTCTCACAGCCATAGGTTACTACAGGGAATACCATTGCTTCAACTATGCGGACCTTTGTTGTCAGTGTGATGTCTCTGCTCTTAACTATTTTATCAAGATTTGCCATTGCTCTCCTCCCAAGAAGTAGACGTCTTCTGATTTCCTGGCTGCAGTCAGCGTCTGCAGTAAACTTTGCACCTAGAAATACAAAGTCTGTCACTGCCTCCACTTTTTCTCCCTCTATTTGCCAGTGATCAATCAAGCTGGTTGCCATAATCTTGGTTTTTTTGAGGTTTAACTGCAACCCAGCTTTTGCACTTTCTTCTTTCACCTTCGTCATAAGGCTCCTCAACTCCTCCTCGCTTTCAGCCATCAAAGTGGTATCATCTGCATATCTGAGATTGTTAATGTTTCTTCCAGCGATTTTAACTCCAGCCTTGGATTCCTCAAGCCCAGCACGTCGCATGATGTGTTCTGTCTACAGGTTGAATAGGTAGGGTGAGAGTATACAGCCCTGCCGTACTCCTTTCCCAATCTTAAACCAGTCCGTTGTTCCGTGCTCTGTTCTTACCGTTGCTACTTGGTCGTTATACAGATTCCTCAGGAGGCAGACAGAATGAATTGGTATCCCCATACCACCAAGAACATGCCACAGTTTGTTATGATCCACACAGTCAAAGGCTTTAGAATAGTCAATAAAACAAAAATAGATGTTTTTCTGAAACTCCCTGGCTTTCTCCATTATCCAGCGGATATTGGCAATTTGGTCTCTAGTTCCTCTGCCTTTTCTAAACCCAGCTTGTACATCTGGCAATTCTCGCTCCATGAATTGCTGGAGTCTACCTTGCAAGATCTTGAGCATTACCTTACTGGCATGTGAAATAAGTGCCACTGTTTAATAGTTTGAACATTCTTTAGTGCTTCCCTTTTTTGGTATGGGGATATAAGTTGATTTTTTCCAATCTGATGGCCATTCTTGTGTTTTCCAAATTTGCTGGCATATGGCATGCATCACCTTGACAGCATCATCTTGCAAGATTTTAAACAGTTCAGCTGGGATACCATCGTCTCCTGCTGCCTTGTTATTAGCAATGCTTCTTAAGGCCCATTCAACCTCACTCTTCAGGATGTCGGGCTCTAACTCACTGACCACACCGTCAAAACTATCTCCAATATTATTATCCTTCCTATACAGATCTTCCGTATATTCTTGCCACCTTTTCTTGATCTCTTCTGCTTCTGTTAGGTCCTTACCATCTTTGTTTTTGCATCATACCCATTTTTGCCTGAAATTTACCTCCGATGTTTCTAATTTTCTGGAAGAGGTCTCTTGTCCTTCCTATTCTGTTGTCTTCTTCCACTTCCGCACATTGCTTGTTTAAAAATAATTCCTTATCTCTTCTGGCTAACCTCTGGAATTTTGCATTTAATTGGGCATATCTCCCCCTATCACTGTTGCCTTTTGCTTTCCTTCTTTCTTGGGCTACTTCCGGTGTCTCAGCAGACAGCCATCTTGCCTTCTTGGTTTTCTTTTTCTTTGGCGTCGTTTTTTGTTGCCGCCTTCTGAACAACTATGGATCTTCTGTCCATAGTTCTTCCGGGACCCTATCTACTAAATCTAGTCCCTTAAATGTATTCTTCACCTCCAGTGCATATTCCTCATATCTAACTGATCTGTGGGTCTTCCCTATTCTCTTTAGTCTGATTCTAAATTTTGCAATAAGAAGTTCGTGATCTGAACTACAGTCAGCTCCAGGTCTTGTTTTTACCGACTTTATAGATGTCCACCACCTTTGGCTGCAAAGGATGTAGTCAATCTGATTTCGGTGTCGACCATCTGGTGAAGTCCATGTATAAAGTCGTCTTTTAGGTTGTTGGAAGAGAGGGTTTGCTATGCACAGTGAGTTGTCTTGGCAAAATTCTATCAGCCTATGTCCTGCTTCATTTTGTTCTCCCAGACCATGCTTGCCTGTAATTCCAGGTGTCGTCTGACTACCCACCTTAGCATTCCAGTCTCCTGTAATGAAAATAACATCTCTTTTTGGTGTATTATCCAGTAGGTGCTGCAGATCCTCATAGAACTTACCTACTTCTGCTTCTTCAGCATCTGTGGTTGGGGCGTATATTTGGATCACTGTGATGTTAAATGGCTTACCCTGAATTCGAATTGAGATCATTCTATCATTTTTTGGATTGTATCCAAGCACTGCTTTAGCCACTTTATTATTAATTATGAAGGCTACTCCATTTCTTCTGTGGTCCTCTTGTCCACAGTAGTAGATCTGGTGGTCATCTGATGTGAAGTGGCCCATTCCAGTCCATTTCAGTTCACTGACACCTAAAATGTCTATATTTAATCTTGACATCTCACCAATAACCACATCCAATTTGCCCTGGCTCATAGATCTTACATTCCAGGTTCCTATGGTGTGTTGATCTTTAGAACATCGGATTCGTCGTTCACCACCAGCACCGTCGGCCGGTAGCCGTCTTTTCGGCTTTGAGCTAGCTGCGTCATCACATCTGGGGCTAGTTGAACGTATCCTCTGTTCCTCCCCAGTAGCATTTTGACCATCTTCCGACCTGGGAGTCCCATTTTCCGATGGTATACCGACATATCTCTGGTTGTACTGATCCATTTAGTTTTCACGGCAAGAATACTGGGGTGGGTTGCCATTACCTTCCCCAGGGATCGTATTTAGTCTGACCTCTCTGCCACGACCTTCCCGTCTTGGGTGTCCCTTCACGGTTTAGCTCATGGTTTCATTGAGGTGCTCAAGCTCCAGCACCACGACAAGGTAACAATCTCCTTTGCTGGAGATACCGTTTCTAGTCAACAACAATTTGGCTTTATTCTCCTTGGTTACTCTGGAAAGTACAAGTTACCTATGCCAAATCTATGGAAAATTTAAGTGGATGTTTATAATACAGAACTGCTGAAGCTGATATAAACTCACAAATCAGACTGAAATTGTTTTTAATTATGAACTTTATCCAGGAGAGTCTGGATTCAATTGGCTAAAATGGGAATATGAGCCAACAGGCAAAATTGCTTTATTTGGCAATATGATTGTTTCCTTTAAAGAGCCTGTCCCTTCTGCCACTAAAATACAAATTGTCTCCTTAAAACATGGCACATCTAGATAGGCAATGAGCAAGCAAACAGATGTTGAAGGACACCCTCCATGCATTTGATCAATAGCCTCATACGGTAGCTAAGCATATATGTAGCTAAGTATAAGCAAGAAGACTCACCCAGATTAAGGCATTTAAATAGAATGGATGTGAGTTAATTTGCATTGCAGACCACCACCACCCTCAATCAGCAGTATAATTTATAAGGGTCATTTGGATATGTTTAACTAAATAACTTTGCACAGATGCAATGATAAATACGAAGTAATTGGATTTTCCTGCCTTTGTGACAGCAGAACATGTTTTTAGCATACGTTCCAGCAAAGTTTGTTATATTCATTGAGTTTTCTTGTATTTCAGCTATTTTTCTAGTCTTGAAGTAGGAAGAACACACACAGTCTCATTTTCTCCATCTTAACTAAATAGGGTCGAATTTAATACTCTACACTAGAGCCAGTTTGGTCTAGTGGTTAAGGCACCAGGCTAGAAACCAGGAGACTGAGAGTTCTAGTCCCGCCTGAGGCATGAAAGCCGGCTGGGTGACCTTGGGCCAGTCACTCTCTCTCAGCCCTAGGAAGGAGCCAATAGCAAACCAGGAGACTGAGAGTTCTAGTCCCGCCTGAGGCATGAAAGCCGGCTGGGTGACCTTGGGCCAGTCACTCTCTCTCAGCCCTAGGAAGGAGCCAATAGCAAACCAGGAGACTGAGAGTTCTAGTCCTGCCTTAGGCATGAAAGCCGGCTGGGTGACCTTGGGCCAGTCACTCTCTCTCAGCCCTAGGAAGGAGCCAATAGCAAACCAGGAGACTGAGAGTTCTAGTCCCGCCTGAGGCATGAAAGCCGGCTGGGTGACCTTGGGCCAGTCACTCTCTCTCAGCCCTAGGAAGGAGCCAATAGCAAACCAGGAGACTGAGAGTTCTAGTCCCGCCTGAGGCATGAAAGCCGGCTGGGTGACCTTGGGCCAGTCACTCTCTCTCAGCCCTAAGAAGGAGCCAATAGCAAACCAGGAGACTGAGAGTTCTTGTCCTGTCTTAGGCATGAAAGCCGGCTGGGTGACCTTGAGCCAGTCACTCTCTCTCAGCCCTAGGAAGGAGCCAATAGCAAACCAGAAGACTGAGAGTTCTAGTCCCGCCTTAGGCATGAAAGCCGGCTGGGTGACCTTGGGCCAGTCACTCTCTCTCAGCCCTAGGAAGGAGCCAATAGCAAACCAGGAGACTGAGAGTTCTAGTCCCGCCTGAGGCATGAAAGCCGGCTGGGTGACCTTGGGCCAGTCACTCTCTCTCAGCCCTAGGAAGGAGCCAATAGCAAACCAGGAGACTGAGAGTTCTAGTCCTGCCTTAGGCATGAAAGCCGGCTGGGTGACCTTGGGCCAGTCACTCTCTCTCAGCCCTAGGAAGGAGCCAATAGCAAACCAGAAGACTGAGAGTTCTAGTCCTGCCTTAGGCATGAAAGCCGGCTGGGTGACCTTGGGCCAGTCACTCTCTCTCAGCCCTAGGAAGGAGCCAATAGCAAACCAGGAGACTGAGAGTTCTAGTCCCGCCTTAGGCATGAAAGCCGGCTGGGTGACCTTGGGCCAGTCACTCTCTCTCAGCCCTAGGAAGGAGCCAATAGCAAACCAGGAGACTGAGAGTTCTTGTCCTGTCTTAGGCATGAAAGCCGGCTGGGTGACCTTGAGCCAGTCACTCTCTCTCAGCCCTAGGAAGGAGCCAATAGCAAACCAGGAGACTGAGAGTTCTAGTCCTGCCTTAGGGATGAAAGCTGGCTGGGTGACCTTGGGCCAGTCACTCTCTCTCAGCCCTAGGAAGGAGCCAATAGCAAACCAGGAGACTGAGAGTTCTAGTCCCGCCTTAGGCATGAAAGCCGGCTGGGTGACCTTGGGCCAGTCACTCTCTCTCAGCCCTAGGAAGGAGCCAATAGCAAACCAGGAGACTGAGAGTTCTTGTCCTGTCTTAGGCATGAAAGCCGGCTGGGTGACCTTGAGCCAGTCACTCTCTCTCAGCCCTAGGAAGGAGCCAATAGCAAACCAGGAGACTGAGAGTTCTAGTCCTGCCTTAGGCATGAAAGCCAGCTGGGTGACCTTGGGCCAGTCACTCTCTCTCAGCCCTAGGAAGGAGCCAATAGCAAACCAGAAGACTGAGAGTTCTAGTCCTGCCTTAGGCATGAAAGCCGGCTGGGTGATCTTGGGCCAGTCACTCTCTCTCAGCCCTAGGAAGGAGCCAATAGCAAACCAGGAGACTGAGAGTTCTAGTCCCGCCTTAGGCATGAAAGCCGGCTGGGTGACCTTGGGCCAGTCACTCTCTCTCAGCCCTAGGAAGGAGCCAATAGCAAACCAGGAGACTGAGAGTTCTAGTCCTGCCTTAGGCATGAAAGCCAGCTGGGTGACCTTGGGCCAGTCACTCTCTCTCAGCCCTAGGAAGGAGCCAATAGCAAACCAGAAGACTGAGAGTTCTAGTCCTGCCTTAGGCATGAAAGCCGGCTGGGTGATCTTGGGCCAGTCACTCTCTCTCAGCCCTAGGAAGGAGCCAATAGCAAACCAGGAGACTGAGAGTTCTAGTCCCGCCTTAGGCATGAAAGCCGGCTGGGTGACCTTGGGCCAGTCACTCTCTCTCAGCCCTAGGAAGGAGCCAATAGCAAACCAGGAGACTGAGAGTTCTTGTCCTGTCTTAGGCATGAAAGCCGGCTGGGTGACCTTGAGCCAGTCACTCTCTCTCAGCCCTAGGAAGGAGCCAATAGCAAACCAGGAGACTGAGAGTTCTAGTCCTGCCTTAGGGATGAAAGCTGGCTGGGTGACCTTGGGCCAGTCACTCTCTCTCAGCCCTAGGAAGGAGCCAATAGCAAACCAGGAGACTGAGAGTTCTAGTCCCGCCTTAGGCATGAAAGCCGACTGGGTGATCTTGGGCCAGTCACTCTCTCTCAGCCCTAGGAAGGAGCCAATAGCAAACCAGGAGACTGAGAGTTCTAGTCCTGCCTTAGGGATGAAAGCTGGCTGGGTGACCTTGGGCCAGTCACTCTCTCTCAGCCCTAGGAAGGAGCCAATAGCAAACCAGGAGACTGAGAGTTCTAGTCCCGCCTTAGGCATGAAAGCCGACTGGGTGATCTTGGGCCAGTCACTCTCTCTCAGCCCTAGGAAGGAGCCAATAGCAAACCAGGAGACTGAGAGTTCTAGTCCTGCCTTAGGGATGAAAGCTGGCTGGGTGACCTTGGGCCAGTCACTCTCTCTCAGCCCTAGGAAGGAGCCAATAGCAAACCAGGAGACTGAGAGTTCTAGTCCTGCCTTAGGCATGAAAGCCGGCTGGGTGATCTTGGGCCAGTCACTCTCTCTCAGCCCTAGGAAGGAGCCAATAGCAAACCAGGAGACTGAGAGTTCTAGTCCCGCCTTAGGCATGAAAGCCGGCTGGGTGACCTTGGGCCAGTCACTCTCTCTCAGCCCTAGGAAGGAGCCAATAGCAAACCAGGAGACTGAGAGTTCTAGTCCCGCCTTAGGCATGAAAGCCGGCTGGGTGACCTTGGGCCAGTCACTCTCTCTCAGCCCTAGGAAGGAGCCAATAGCAAACCAGAAGACTGAGAGTTCTAGTCCTGCCTTAGGCATGAAAGCCGGCTGGGTGATCTTGGGCCAGTCACTCTCTCTCAGCCCTAGGAAGGAGCCAATAGCAAACCAGGAGACTGAGAGTTCTAGTCCCGCCTTAGGCATGAAAGCCGGCTGGGTGACCTTGGGCCAGTCACTCTCTCTCAGCCCTAGGAAGGAGCCAATAGCAAACCAGGAGACTGAGAGTTCTAGTCCCGCCTTAGGCATGAAAGCCGGCTGGGTGACCTTGGGCCAGTCACTCTCTCTCAGCCCTAGGAAGGAGCCAATAGCAAACCAGGAGACTGAGAGTTCTTGTCCCGTCTTAGGCATGAAAGCCGGCTGGGTGACCTTGAGCCAGTCACTCTCTCTCAGCCCTAGGAAGGAGCCAATAGCAAACCAGGAGACTGAGAGTTCTAGTCCTGCCTTAGGCATGAAAGCCAGCTGGGTGACCTTGGGCCAGTCACTCTCTCTCAGCCCTAGGAAGGAGCCAATAGCAAACCAGAAGACTGAGAGTTCTAGTCCTGCCTTAGGCATGAAAGCCGGCTGGGTGATCTTGGGCCAGTCACTCTCTCTCAGCCCTAGGAAGGAGCCAATAGCAAACCAGGAGACTGAGAGTTCTAGTCCCGCCTTAGGCATGAAAGCCGGCTGGGTGACCTTGGGCCAGTCACTCTCTCTCAGCCCTAGGAAGGAGCCAATAGCAAACCAGGAGACTGAGAGTTCTAGTCCCGCCTTAGGCATGAAAGCCGGCTGGGTGACCTTGGGCCAGTCACTCTCTCTCAGCCCTAGGAAGGAGCCAATAGCAAACCAGGAGACTGAGAGTTCTAGTCCCGCCTTAGGCATGAAAGCCGGCTGGGTGACCTTGGGCCAGTCACTCTCTCTCAGCCCTAGGAAGGAGCCAATAGCAAACCAGGAGACTGAGAGTTCTTGTCCCGTCTTAGGCATGAAAGCCGGCTGGGTGACCTTGAGCCAGTCACTCTCTCTCAGCCCTAGGAAGGAGCCAATAGCAAACCAGGAGACTGAGAGTTCTAGTCCCGCCTTAGGCATGAAAGCCGACTGGGTGACCTTGGGCCAGTCACTCTCTCTCAGCCCTAGGAAGGAGCCAATAGCAAACCAGGAGACTGAGAGTTCTAGTCCTGCCTTAGGGATGAAAGCCGGCTGGGTGACCTTGGGCCAGTCACTCTCTCTCAGCCCTAGGAAGGAGCCAATAGCAAACCAGGAGACTGAGAGTTCTAGTCCCGCCTTAGGCATGAAAGCCGACTGGGTGATCTTGGGCCAGTCACTCTCTCTCAGCCCTAGGAAGGAGCCAATAGCAAACCAGGAGACTGAGAGTTCTAGTCCTGCCTTAGGGATGAAAGCCAGCTGGGTGACCTTGGGCCAGTCACTCTCTCTCAGCCCTAGGAAGGAGCCAATAGCAAACCAGGAGACTGAGAGTTCTAGTCCCGCCTTAGGCATGAAAGCCGACTGGGTGATCTTGGGCCAGTCACTCTCTCTCAGCCCTAGGAAGGAGCCAATAGCAAACCAGGAGACTGAGAGTTCTAGTCCTGCCTTAGGGATGAAAGCTGGCTGGGTGACCTTGGGCCAGTCACTCTCTCTCAGCCCTAGGAAGGAGCCAATAGCAAACCAGGAGACTGAGAGTTCTAGTCCCGCCTTAGGCATGAAAGCCGGCTGGGTGACCTTGGGCCAGTCACTCTCTCTCAGCCCTAGGAAGGAGCCAATAGCAAACCAGGAGACTGAGAGTTCTAGTCCCGCCTCAGGCATGAAAGCTGGCTGGGTGACCTTGGGCCAGTCACTCTCTCTCAGCCCTAGGAAGGAGCCAATAGCAAACCAGGAGACTGAGAGTTCTAGTCCCGCCTTAGGCATGAAAGCCGACTGGGTGATCTTGGGCCAGTCACTCTCTCTCAGCCCTAGGAAGGAGCCAATAGCAAACCAGGAGACTGAGAGTTCTAGTCCTGCCTTAGGGATGAAAGCTGGCTGGGTGACCTTGGGCCAGTCACTCTCTCTCAGCCCTAGGAAGGAGCCAATAGCAAACCAGGAGACTGAGAGTTCTAGTCCCGCCTGAGGCATGAAAGCCGGCTGGGTGACCTTGGGCCAGTCACTCTCTCTCAGCCCTAGGAAGGAGCCAATAGCAAACCAGGAGACTGAGAGTTCTAGTCCCGCCTCAGGCATGAAAGCTGGCTGGGTGACCTTGGGCCAGTCACTCTCTCTCAGCCCTAGGAAGGAGCCAATAGCAAACCAGGAGACTGAGAGTTCTAGTCCTGCCTTAGGCATGAAAGCCGGCTGGGTGACCTTGGGCCAGTCACTCTCTCTCAGCCCTAGGAAGGAGCCAATAGCAAACCAGGAGACTGAGAGTTCTAGTCCCGCCTCAGGCATGAAAGCTGGCTGGGTGACCTTGGGCCAGTCACTCTCTCTCAGCCCTAGGAAGGAGCCAATAGCAAACCAGGAGACTGAGAGTTCTAGTCCCGCCTTAGGCATGAAAGCCGACTGGGTGATCTTGGGCCAGTCACTCTCTCTCAGCCCTAGGAAGGAGCCAATAGCAAACCAGGAGACTGAGAGTTCTAGTCCTGCCTTAGGGATGAAAGCCGGCTGGGTGACCTTGGGCCAGTCACTCTCTCTCAGCCCTAGGAAGGAGCCAATAGCAAACCAGGAGACTGAGAGTTCTAGTCCCGCCTTAGGCATGAAAGCCGACTGGGTGATCTTGGGCCAGTCACTCTCTCTCAGCCCTAGGAAGGAGCCAATAGCAAACCAGGAGACTGAGAGTTCTAGTCCTGCCTTAGGCATGAAAGCCGACTGGGTGATCTTGGGCCAGTCACTCTCTCTCAGCCCTAGGAAGGAGCCAATAGCAAACCAGGAGACTGAGAGTTCTAGTCCCGCCTTAGGCATGAAAGCCGACTGGGTGATCTTGGGCCAGTCACTCTCTCTCAGCCCTAGGAAGGAGCCAATAGCAAACCAGGAGACTGAGAGTTCTAGTCCTGCCTTAGGGATGAAAGCTGGCTGGGTGACCTTGGGCCAGTCACTCTCTCTCAGCCCTAGGAAGGAGCCAATAGCAAACCAGGAGACTGAGAGTTCTTGTCCCGCCTTAGGCATGAAAGCCGACTGGGTGATCTTGGGCCAGTCACTCTCTCTCAGCCCTAGGAAGGAGCCAATAGCAAACCAGGAGACTGAGAGTTCTAGTCCTGCCTTAGGGATGAAAGCCAGCTGGGTGACCTTGGGCCAGTCACTCTCTCTCAGCCCTAGGAAGGAGCCAATAGCAAACCAGGAGACTGAGAGTTCTAGTCCCGCCTTAGGCATGAAAGCCGACTGGGTGATCTTGGGCCAGTCACTCTCTCTCAGCCCTAGGAAGGAGCCAATAGCAAACCAGGAGACTGAGAGTTCTAGTCCCGCCTTAGGGATGAAAGCTGGCTGGGTGACCTTGGGCCAGTCACTCTCTCTCAGCCCTAGGAAGGAGCCAATAGCAAACCAGGAGACTGAGAGTTCTAGTCCCGCCTTAGGCATGAAAGCCGGCTGGGTGACCTTGGGCCAGTCACTCTCTCTCAGCCCTAGGAAGGAGCCAATAGCAAACCAGGAGACTGAGAGTTCTAGTCCCGCCTCAGGCATGAAAGCTGGCTGGGTGACCTTGGGCCAGTCACTCTCTCTCAGCCCTAGGAAGGAGCCAATAGCAAACCAGGAGACTGAGAGTTCTAGTCCCGCCTTAGGCATGAAAGCCGACTGGGTGATCTTGGGCCAGTCACTCTCTCTCAGCCCTAGGAAGGAGCCAATAGCAAACCAGAAGACTGAGAGTTCTAGTCCCGCCTAAGGCATGAACGCCAGCTGGGTGACCTTGGGCCAGTCACTCACTCTCTCTCAGCCCTAGGAAGGAGCCAATGGGAAACCAGGAAACAGAGAGTTCTAGTCCCGCCTTAGGCATGAAAGCCGGCTGGGTGACTTCGGGCCAGTCACTCTCTCTCAGCCCAACTCACCTCACAGGGTTGCTGTTGTGGGGAAACGAGGAGGAGGAAGGAGTATTAGGTATGTTCTCTGCCTTGAGTTATTTATAAAAATAATAAAGGTGGGATTAAAAAAACACTAAAAAATACTCAATAGGATCCTGTTTAACTTCGTAGGACCCACATAGTAAAAACTGGCAAGTAGGTAAGTATCAAGGGGGTCAGTTTCTCCTGGGAGCTGATAAGCTCTATCTCAATCTTCTTCTCATGTTTCTTGGACTGCCAAGATTTGAGAGATGACAGTCTCAGCCCATGGATCACCCTCTCCCCGTGGCAGGCAGTTTAGCAGACCTGACTGCTTGATACAGGATAATCCAAAAGAATGTCTACTCTTTGCCTGCTTCTTGGCAAAGTGATCAAGTCTACGGCAAAAAAAAGAAAAAGAAATGGATCTGGGCTATCCATTAGATGGCAACGCATTTTTTTCTCTTCATTTCACCATGTATATTAGTTATGGATCATCATTTTTGAATGGATTTATTTAGAGAGTATGATGGGCAAAGGATAATTGGGTTAGAGTGAGAGATATATACTGTAATGGCATCATCGTTTCTTTGGATCCGACAAAATAAATACCTCTATATTTCAGTTTTACTTGGATTCATCTGTTCTAACTGTCTTCTTTTTTTCTTTCTCCCTCCCCTCCCCAAAATACAAAAGCAATCAAAAGACAGCCTACTAAATTTTAAAAATTAATATTAGATATAGATATGTTAATATGGGTTAAATCCAAACTGCATGTTATTTTGCTGGAGCATAAGATCTTGCCCTTAGATGGATTAAAATCTGAAACAAAATGTATTTCAAACCCTGTACATTCATTTAAGAATACTAATAAAGAACATGAAAATTTCACTGTGTTACTTGGAGTATTAGTTAATTAGTAGAAAGAATCTCAATTAATCTGTATCCATAGCCCCCAACACAAGAATAAACATAATAATTAACAAAGAAAAGCTTTACAATTTTTCTAAATATTGGGAACAATAAGGATACAAAGGTAGCAGAGAAGGAATCTTGTTTCATTGCCGTCACTGCTCACTGATGGATATGCTCACATGCTTACACCAGTGCTCAGTCATATTAACTATGAGATTTCTGCCATGTGTGTGCTAGCTTCATCTGGCCTGCATCATCCTCAGCTCTTCAGAAAATCAAGGAGTTGCCTTGGTAGTGAAGGAGAAAACACTTATGTAATGGTATATGGGAATGATCTCAGGAGGAAGAGCCACAGACTAGACCAGGGCTTTCCAAAGTTTTCTTGCGGTGACACACCAATGGCGGCGCCACGCAAAAACCCGGAAGCGCCACCACCACTGTGGCGCTTTTGGATTTTCTTGGATGTCGTTCTTTGGATGTCGTTGTGTGCCGTATGAAAACCCAGAAGCGCTGATGGCCCCCCGCCACTGCGTGTGTGGCCACACGCAGCAGCGGCGCACCATCAGCCTTCCGGGTTTTGACGTGACACACCTGGGCCCCGCAGGCGACACATTTTTATGTCGCGACACACAGTTTGGAAAGCTGTGGACTAGACAATGGTCAAACAAGTGGTAGCTGAGTCTACAGAAGGAATGGTAAATGTCTCAGAAGGGACCCTCCCTAGTTTCTTGGACTGTAAAGGTGAGGGGGGAGAGATGTACTTTCAGACTTGCTAGGTTCTGGTAATATAACCTTACAATAAAGTTAGAACTAGTACTTCTGGGTGTGTTTCTTGTTGGGACTACCTCACAAGGCCATCTCAGGACCAACTGTATTGAGCAGCTCAGGTAGCTAACTATTCTACAGCAAGGCTAGGACCTCAAAATGGGCTGCAAAAACCTGGAAGTCATTTAATAATCTATCTTATTCTGCAAGTCTCCAAGGGAGGACCAACAAAATGCCCTCCTATGCAGGTGATTTACATACCATAGTTAATCCAAGTTCACTAGCAGTAATGGGTACGGACAAAAATCAGGAAAATAAATACACTTTACATTATCTATTGAATATACATATGCATGCACACACGCACACACACATCCAGAGTCCACTGGAGCTGGGCGGCCACTACATTTAAAATAATAATAATAATAATAATAATAATAATAATAATAATAATACATTGGGCAACACTGATTTAAACTATATACATTAGGCAAAATTGCACATAAAACATTTGGATTTCATGAAATAAAACTGAAAATGCAGAGACATTTCTAAATATTGAAAGAAAGCATACAAAACGTTAATTAAATACATTTACAAATGGATGAAGAACTGCAATGTGATGGACTTGGGAAGATTTAAGCAATGAGAAAAACTAAACTTGATGGAGTTATCCTTGCCTATCTCAGGCATTTCACATAACTCTTACAAAGGTTTATTTTCTCTTTAAAGCCATGAACTTTCTTAGGAGCAATGCTAGATTGTGCAATATACCTTTGCAAGCTATTCACAGCTGAGGCAGCGCATACAAGAATAAAGATGAAAACAGGGGAAGGACTGCGTGATCACTCTGTGTGCTACAGATCTTTTTACCAACTATGCCATCTATGCCAGACTATGCCAGACTTGATGCATGGAGGTCCCCAGCTGCTTACTTTCTAAAGGCATGATTAGACTTTGAAACTGCCAGGGAGGGGAGGATTCACTGCCAAAAGCAAAGCAATGTTAATATTACACATACAAAGGCTTCCCAAGAGAATAATGGAGAGTTTCACTGCAGTTCCTATAGCTACTTTTCTCTCTCTCTTCTTCTATATCTCTCTTTGTGGGTGGGTGTGTATTCTGAAATATGTGTGTGTGTGTTGTGTGTGTGTGTGTGTGTGTGTATGTATGTGTGTCTGTGTGTGTGTATATATATGTATATATATATATACACACACACACACATACACACATACATACATACATACTCTGTGTGTATATATATATACACACACACACACACACACACACACACAAGAAATGCCCATCAATGGAGTAGAAATATCCCAATGAGCATGGAAGCAATCAGGGAACACTTTAAGATAATGTGTGGATGCAGGAATATTTCCACAAAGTACAATACTGCCATAACACCATTTATACACTGTCAAGCACACATGCCGTTAATCCCTCCTTACTCTGTTTTCAGAACTGCTGGCAGCGGAGAGCATTTAAGAAAATATGCTATGTTCACAAAAGTAAGAAATTAGCAACATTTTATGTCGGATTTTTTCTTTGGAGAAATATTTTCTCCCTTAACAGATGAAAGGCAAAGACTGCCAAGAGATAATAATATGTATTTTGCAGTAGAAACTCTAAAAGCCAGAGTGCTCTTTCATTACCTACACACACACACACATATCCAAAGCAACCAAACTAAATGGCCAATTAAAGCTGAACAGAAAGAAATGATAATTTTCCTATTATTTTCTCCCATCTTTCAGCTGCTCGAGTTCTGTCCCTCAGCCCCCGAAAGGCTCAAAAGCCCTCCCCAACAATACAGGATTGAAACAGAGGAAAGTCTCTTGGGATTGGGCTGATTCTCCTCCTGTGAATTGCTCCACATTATTTAAGATGACTCTGACATCCAGAAAACACTTTATGGCAGAGCTTTCCAAACTTTTCATGTTGGTGACACATTTTTTCGACATGCATCATTTCGCGACACACTCTTACAGCAGGGCATCATTTCGCAACACACTTACAGCAGGGCATCATTTCGCAACACACTCTTACAACAGGGCACAAGGCAGGCACTAGGACCTGTGCGGAATCACAGCAGGTTTGGAGGCAGCCAGGCACAAGGCAGACACTAGGACCTGCGTGGAATCCTGGCAGGGCTCGGAGGCAGCAGCAGCCGCAACACACCCAGACACTGCAGCCGACACACTAACGTGTCCCAACACACAGTTTGGAAAGCTCTGCTTTATGGCAATTGAAAGGGAAGGGGGTGGGCAAGAAACTTTTCTTTACTGAGCTTACTTCTGCTCCCTTTTCTTAGGATCGACTCTGTATTCCCTGAAACAAAATGATATAAGGCTAGCAAGTAACTATTAATTATAACCATGGAGCAGTATTTAGCAAGATTAATCCCTGTCAGTTCACCAACAGCCCACAAACCTTGGTAGATTAGTGACTGAAGTAGAAAATTAAGCATACTCAGCTCTTTTTCATTAGATTATTCACATCTTGTGTGTGTGAAACAGCCTCTTTGAACATCACGTTTGATATGCACACTAAATCCTACGAAGCAGATGGGTTTTAATTGGGAAAGAAAACAGGCATTAGAAGCTACATGAATTAATAATTAGCTTCCTCTCTGAGAATTAACTTTTTAAAAACAAGAGCAAGACCACAATTTGTCTGGTCCTATCTTCCAGTCAATCTGCCAATTTTCCTAACCAGTGGTTCTGATAACACACAATCATACTGACTGGATTAAAGCACCTGCTTTGAAGTGAGTGGAATTTTCCCTGAATACAGGAAGCCCCTGACATCCCATGATCCCTTACAGCAAGTAAGTCCTGACAAGGCTTTGTGACAGCATCAGCACACTGACCAGCCATGCTGCTGTCGGTAGGGTATAGCATGGGAGGATGGAGGATGAGTAATTAAAACCATGAAATATACTCTTGTTTCTACCAGCTCTGAGAGTCAGTTTGGTGTAGTGGTTGAGGCATCAGGTTAAAAACCGGGACTTCTAGTCCTGGCTTAGGCACAAAGCCAGCTGGGTGACCTTGGGCCAGTCACTCTCTCTTGGCCCTAGGAAGGAGGCAATGGCAAACCACTTCTGAAAAAAACTGTCAAGAAAACTTCAGGGACTTCTCCAGGCAGTCTCCAAGAATCAGACACGATTGAACAGATTAAAAAAAATCCAGCTCTAATGGGTGGTAGGAATAACCTTGAGGAACAAGAGGAAAAGCCACAACCAAGAAAACAATCAGATAAAAGAAATATGAGTCCAGGGCAGAAATGTAATTTGAGAAAGCATCTCAGACATGACCCTCCCTAGTTCTCATGAAGATAAAGGCAGATAGGGGGAGGAACATTCTGACTTGCAAGGTTCTGTTACTGTAACCTTATAATAAAAGTAGCATTAGCATTCATAACTCTGGTTTCCTAGTCTGGTATACTGTGAAGGGCTGACACCAACCTTCCTGGCCATGGAGGAGTACAGGACTACAAAACTAAGAGAAATCATGTTAAGAATGTACATTCCTAGTCTTTAACTGCATTTCATTTTGCACTGTTGATGTGGTATGATTACTTTGGCCATGATATTATTTTTATTCCTATTAATTTTCCCAGCTTGTAATATAGTACTCCAAGTATCCCTCCCCCACATTGAACAGACAGCTGATAACATATCCCAGATGCCTCAGCAAACAATCAGGAGACTTCATTACAATTTCAAATGCAAGCGCATTCACTGGAAGAAAATGTTGTTTTTGGAATCCTGGCCTTCAGAAGGAAAGGAAGGAGAAGGGGAAGATGTTTTGCCTGAGCAAAACCAGGAGGAGATTTCCCAGCCCCATCTCTTCTGTTGGGATTCTTTGGGGAGAGAGATCCCTGGGAGATGTGAAAAGAAGCAGATCACCTGGGAGAGGACCAAGAAAAAAGATCCCCTGGAAGAAAGAAGAGAGATTGCTGGGAAACCTAGGTAAAGGGGAGACTGGAAACAGCCACCTGGTTTTGGTGAGCTAGGGGGGAGGAGGAGGAGGAGGAGGAGGAGGAGGAGGAGGAGGAGGAGGAGGAGGAGGAGGAAGAGGAGGAGGAGGAGGAGGAGGGGGACAGCTAAGCAGTGCTCCAGAGTGGGCAGGCAGAAGCTCTAGATAAAGTGAGGGAGTGCCTGAGAAACATGGCAAGGACAAAACTAAACTTCTGTGGGACTCGTGGTGGGGCAGATGTGACTCAGAGCCAAGGAAATCTTCAGGGAGCAGAGGCCTGTTTTGAGTGGGTTACAGTTTGGACTTTTTGACTACATAAAACCTTACATAAACCTAAAATAATGTTTTACTCTCCTTTTTCTAATTTTTAACAAAATAGATTTTGAAATAATAAGATCAATACTTTAGTTTAAGCTCCGCAGAAGCAGGCAGGGCTGTTGTTCCCTGGCTCCACACCTCGACACTATTAGGGCCAGGAGGGATTATTATCGAGATTTACTATTTTTGCTCTATATTCTTTTCTGAAGAACATTCCATAAATTCTGGTGATGTGGAATTACTTCAGACTCCTCCTCCTCTTCCTTCTTCTCCCATCTCTCTCATCAGCCTGTGTTAAGAAAGAAGAGCTTGAGCAAGGCATTTCTTTCCTCCAGGAGGGTAAACGGTTGGTGGTGGTGGGAAGTACTACAATCCCATAATAAGGAGGGCAGGACAGAGGGTGAGGGTAGGAAACCACTTGTACCAACCACCAGTATGTGCTCTTTCTCCAGCCATTCCCAACTGGATCATAGAGATGAGATGTGATTTATGTGATTTGGTCTAGCTTCAATAATTTTGAAAGCTTACTTCAGTTTTGATTTGATTTGATTTGCAATGTATCGCTGTCAGGTAAACCTCATTCAGCACATGCACCATCTTGCAAAAGACTGGATTGCAGAAGTTGTGGATTTATGCATGCTAAACACAGTACTCGGAGGAGATAACCACCACTGAATGTCAGCTTATATTTATTTATTATTATTTTATTTATTATTTAAATTTATATGACCGCCCATCTCCCCCAGTCAGGGAACTCTGGGCAGCTTACAATAAAAACTAGAATTAAAATACCATATAAAATTACAACAAACAATATAATATAATAAATAAGTATAAAATCCAATCTAGGCAAATTGATCTTAAAAATAGGGAGGCCATTATGGTACTAGCCATCCCCAGGAGGAGCTGTTACCTTTCCCGTCCCAAGCTAGGCGGCAGAACCAGGTTTTCAGATTTTGCCGGAAGGCCGGAAGCGAGGAAACCCGCCTCAACTCTGGGGGCAAGATATTCCAAAGGGCGGGCGCTACTGCAGAGAAGGCTCGTTTCCTGGACCCCGCCAGATACATCAAAGTTTGCTGCCTTTCTCCAGGCACAACCAGTATTCTGGATGTTCTTCACTATCCTTAAGGCGTTTAATGCAGGACAGGTTAAATAAAATGATTGGTAGGCTCAGCTACCTGTGGGAAAAACTGCCAATCATGCTCCTTATCATGTGGTAGAGCAGGGCAAGTATAGTATAGATGCTTAGAATGGCTGGTTTAGCCTCATCTCAAGTTATCCAACTGACAGCTCCTAACTGAAGAAGTGGTCCATCCCCATCATCTATCAATCAGGCCATTTCTGTAAATGGGTTTAGCACTCTGAAAGAAGGTCACAGGCATAGAGGAAAACTGGAATAAAAACAGGAGGCAGCTATTAATTATAAGTGAGTTCCATCCTTGATTAGTGCTGCAAGGGAATGGCAGTGCTAGTACTACAAAACATGATCAGAAGCACCCAAAAGTAGCTTGTGCAGCAGGCAAAAAGGAGCTGCCCTCTAAAGTAAGAAAAACAGTTTAAAAAGTACAGTCATACAAAACTCATTGTTGGCAGAAACAGAAGAGAACATCTAATGCATTCACTGGGAACATAACCAGCAATGCAGAGCTGTCAGAACCTGTTGGAGTGTGTGTTTTCTTGCACACACAGAGTATCAGAAAGTGATTAGCTTCAGAGACCAATAAATGACGCTAGTCATTTGTACTAACTTAGTTGCAGTTGTATTAGTTACTCAAACAAACAGATACTATTTACAGCTTTCTTCCAGATCCCTGGAAGTATTACAATTCAACATACCAGATAGTAGAAATAAGCAGAAGTAGAAACAAACAGAAAGAAACAGTAAGCAGCAAGCAGGGTGGGGCAGGCAGGCAGGTTCTTTTATACTCTTCAGCCTGGATCACGTGCTGCCTGACCTTTTAAGGTTTGTAGGTGATTACCTAATAAGGTTATATTGCTGTGACTTACTCCTAAAAGAATAATACACCAACACTTCTCTTATTATGCTAGAGGTGTAAGTTGCAACCCAATTTTTTCAGTTAACTCCTTGTGTTTTACTGCAGCAAGGGGCATTGTTAAAAAATCAACAATCATGTCTTTTGAGTCACAATACTTTAACATGATTTCACCTTTGGCTATGAAATACTTGACATGATAGCATTGTATGTCAATATGCTTAGTTCTGTTCCTACAACCCTCAGACTGAGCCATATGAATACAAGCCTGATTATCTTCAAAAACAGTTACAGGCTGGTGCAATTCCATGCCTATATCTTTTAATAATTGTTTAAACCATACAATCTCATTACAGATTTGTGATAGACTATAAAATTCTGCTTCTGCTGTAGAAAGAGCAACGAGTGTCTGTTTCGTAGTATGCCAGGCAATTGTTGAGCCAGCATACTGTATTATAGCTTCAGAAGTTGACTTATGGTCATTGAGGTCTGCTCCCCAGTCTGAATCAGCATATGCCTGTAATTCTCCTGTTCCAGAAGCAGAAAGCCTCAGACAGTAATCCTTTGTGCCTTGTAAATACCTAAACAGTCTTTTCAATCCTGCTTTCCAGGTAGAAGTTGGTTTTTTACTTTTCTGATTAAAATTGAAACAGCATTAGAAATATCTGGGCGAGAATGATTTGCAATGTACAATAAACTTCCAATCGCAGAACTAAACCCATCTGCCTCAGATAACTCAGGTTCTCCCACCTCCTTCTGGAATTCAGGAAGCATAGGGGTTAAGACTGATTTACATTCCTGCATGTTAAACTCCCCTGGGAGTCTCTTGATCTTATTACTTTGGCTCACCAGAAAACTACCATCTTTTTCTCTGTATATTTCCAAGCCTAAGTCATTTGTTACTATGCCAAGATTCTTTAACGTAAAATTGTTCTTCATGTACGTTTCAAAATCATGTCGTTGTTTATCTGATGATGTAAGTAGCAATAAATCATCAACATACAAACACAAATACACATAATATTGCTTTTCTTTCTTGACATAAACACAATCTGATCTGCTTTTCCTTTTTCAAAACCAAAACTTTGCAGTGTTTCATCTAATTTTAGGTTCCAGCAGTGAGCTGCTTGTTTCAAACCATAAATTGATTCTTGTAGTTCACACACCAAATTATTACCTTGTTCAAAACCAGGTGGTTGTTATATGTACAATTTCTGGTCTAATTCACTATACAAAAATGCAGTTTGAATATCATAATGATGAACTGACATCCCCTTTAGTGCAGCAACCTTCAGCAACAATCTGATTGATTCACCCTTTGTAACATGTGCAAAGGTTTTGTCAAAGTCTAAATGTTTTCTTTGAGAAAATCCTTTAGCAACTAACCTTGCTTTGTATTTTTGAATTTTCCCACTAGCATCCTTTTTTAGTTTGAAGACCCATCTACGTCCCAGACAATGTTCATTGGGAGGTAGATTAACTAATTTCCAAGTTTTATTTTCTTTGAAGGAATCTAATTCCTGTTGCATTGAGGAGGAATTCCTTTATTACTTCTCTGCGACCTGCGAGGTAGGACAGGGCTAACAGGGTTAATATTCTGTCTTCCCTCACTTTCCTGAGTAAAATCTGTCTCATCAGACAGATTTTCAGCTTGCTCCTCTTGTTTAATGAACTCATTTGGCGAAGAATCTTGCAAAATGTTCTCAGCAAGTTCTTACCTTTGCCCTGGTTTCAAATCAACCTGAGAACTGGAATTTATTTTTTCCCAGTTTTGTTCTGCAAATGAAGCACTCTTGCTTATAATTAATTTATCACCTAATATGAACCTGTAGCTTCTTTGGCTTTGTTTATACCCAACAAAAATTACTTTCTTTGTTTAGAAGCTCCTTTTCTTCTCTGTTGTTTTGGTATATGAACCCATGCTGCACTGCCAAAAACCTTTCCTTTCAGCAACTCCATTTTGCTGTGGAGTGTAAGGGTTAGAAAGAATTTGTTCTATCCCATTCTCTGTTAGGAATTTTCTAAAAACAGAAATTCCCCTCCACGATCACATTGTAGGGCAGACACATGTTTCGGAAATTTTCCATTTGCCCATGTTACAAAACTTTTAAATTTATCAAATGCCTCATCTTTATGTTTCAACAGATAGATAAATGTATATCTTGAAAAATCATCAATTATGGTCATTATGAATCTTGCTTGTCCCAAACTTGGAGCAAAAGGGCCAATTATGTCACAATGAACAATTTCAAGAGGTCTAGTTGAAACTCTTTCTCTGTGATTACCCACAGGAGCCTTCTGTGTTTTGCATTCCTTGCAAACTACACAGTCCAGATATATATCACAAGGTTTTAACTTCAGGTCAGCACACTGCTGTGGCATTTGTGCTATGTATCTATAATTTGCATGACCAAATCTCCTTTCCATCAAGTGTATACACTGATCATGAATTGGGATGTTGCCAATTACAGCTTTTGCAGCTTTGCTTTTAGCATTTTGTACTATGTACAATGAATCTCTTTGTACACAAGTTGCACACAACTTACCATTCTTACGTATCTCACAGCCATCTTTCTTATTTATTTATTTATTTATTATTTCTAACTTATATCACCGCCCATCTCCCCCCACAAGGGGACTCTGGGCGGTTTACAATAAAGTCAGCGATTAAAAACATATAAAATACTTTATACAATCAATTAAAAATATAAAAATATAAAAATATAAAATCCAAGAGGCTGTATCTGATATTTACGAACCGGACTGAACTTTATGGTGCGAGCCATCTCCAGGAAGAGCTATTACTCATCCCGTCCCAGGCGAGGTGGCAGAGCCAGGTTTTCAGTTGTTTCCTGAAGGTCAGGAGTGTGGGGGCTAGCCTCACCTCAAGGGGCAAGATGTTCCAAAGGGCGGGTGCTACGGCAGAGAAGGCACGCCTCCTGGATCCCGCTAGATGAAATTCTTTTACTGATGGGATCCGTAGCATGCCCTCTCTGCATGACCGGGTGGGGCGGGTCGATACTCTGGGGATGAGGCGGTCTCTAAGGTAACCTGGTCCCATGCCATGTAGGGCTTTAAAGGTAACAACCAACACCTTGAATTGGACCCGGAAGCAAACTGGTAACCAGTGCAGTTCACTCAGCAGAGGTGTCACGTGTGCCGATCTTGGGGCACACATAACTGCGCGCGCAGCCGCATTCTGGACCAGCTGAAGCTTCCGGATATTCTTCAAGGGTAGCCCCATGTAGAGTGCATTGCAATAGTCTATATGGGAGATGACCAGGGCATGAGTGACTGTACGGAGGGCATCTCGGTCCAGGAAAGGGCGAAGCTGGCGTACAACTCGAAGTTGCACAAAAGCCCTTCTGGCCACGACTGCCACCTGCTCTTCAAGCAGGAGTCGTGAGTCGAGAAGGACCCCCAGGTTCCGCACTGAGTCTGAACGGGGTAGTGCCACCCCGTCCAGATCTAAAGATGACAACTCCTTGGATCCCGAGGCGCCATCAATCCACAGCCACTCCGTCTTGCCAGGGTTCAGCTGAAGCCTGTTGTTCCCCATCCAGACCCCCACAGCCTCCAGGCACTGAGAAAGGGCAGAAACTGCATCACTTAACTCACCCGGGATGGAGATATATAGTTGAGTATCATCAGCATACTGATGATACCTCATCCCGTGTTGGCGGATGATCTCACCCAGCGGTTTCATGTAGATATTAAATAGGAGAGGGGAGAGAACCGAGCCCTGCGGCACCCCACAAAGTAGGGGCCGAGGGTCGGACCTCTCATCTCCTATCACCACCGATTGGGACCGGTCTCGGAGGAAGGAGGCGAACCAGCGCAAGACTACGCCGCCCAACCCCAACTCTCCGAGCCGCCCCAAAAGGATACCATGGTCGATGGTATCGAAAGCCGCTGAGAGGTCAAGAAGAGCCAGGATGGATGCACTGCCTCCATCCCACTCTCGCCAGAGATCATCTGTAAGTGCGACCAATGCAGTCTCTACCCCATATCCCGGCCTGAATCCTGACTGGAAGGGGTCCAGATAATCCGTATCATCCAGAATCCTCTGGAGCTGTAATGCCACCACTTTCTCAACCACCTTCCCTAAAAAGGGAAGGTGGGAGACGGGATGAAAATTGTCCAACACTGTAGGGTCCAGTGATGGCTTCTTGAGGAGGGGGTGCACCAGCGCCTCTTTAAAAGCAGCCGGAAACACTCCCTCTCCCAAGGATGTAGCAACCATCGCATGGACCCAGCCACATGTCACTTCACTGGCTGCTTTCACTAGCCAGGAAGGGCATGGGTCAAGATGACACGTAGTGGCCCTTACAGTCTGGAGGATCCTGTCCACTTCCTTGGGCTCAACAGGATCAAACTGTTCCCAGATAACCTTATCTTACCTTCTTAAACGTTATGACATATCCAGCTGCTACTAATTGGGCTACAGATAGAAGGTTAGTTTGCAATTTAGGAACAAACAGCACATTATTAACAGTTCCCACCAAACAAGTTAGATACATGTCACCTTGACCCATGATTTCTATTGTAGACCCATCAGCCATAGAAACACTTTGTCTATTAGTTTTAGACAGTGAAACAAAGGAATTTTTACAATTTGATAAATGACAATTAGCACCAGAATGTAACATCCAGAAATCAGAATCATATTTTTCATGAACTTGTGCAATATATGTTGTTTGAAGAGCCTTCTTTCATGTTGCCTCTCTGTTCTTTTTTCCTGTCTTTTGCTCTTTGGGCAATAAATTACAGTTTTTCTGTAAATGTCCAGCTGAGTCACAATTAAAACATCAGTGGCTGGCTAGGGCTGTGGCCTCAGCTTGATTGCTCTTCCCTGCTTTTCCACACTGTAGCTTATCAGAAGAAGTGGGTGGAGCTGAGTGCCATTCCTGTCGCTTCTCCCATTCATCCAGAAACATATGAAGGAGTAAGTTCAGCCTCGGGCATTGCTTCTGGGGTGCAAATTAACGTATCCCATGTTTCATTCAGTGAAGATAACAATGTATGCTTTTGTTAGAGGTGTAAAGTCCATTCCTCTCTTTTGCAGTTCTACAAACAGCTGCTGTATAGAGTGCAAATGTTCAGGCAGGCTCCCATCCTCCAACAGATAAGCTTTATAAATTTTCTAGTTAGAGAAACCTTACTTCCAGCTGTTGCTTTTATAAATTTTCTAGTTAGAGAAACCTTACTTCCAGCTGTTGCTTTTATATGCAAATCTCTCAGTGCCTCCCAGAGTTGCTTTGCAGACTGCAATCCACATACATTCACTAGCTGACTGTATTCAACTCCCAAAATAATGGATGCTTTGGCACGCTCATCCAGCCTAAGCCATGCATTGGAGGGATTTGCTGGAGTTGGCTCAGCTATTGGGGTCCATAAATCTTCCTCCCAAAGATACATTTCCATTTTTAAACTCCAGTTTATGTACTGTAGTTAGTTTCTGACAATTGCTCGAGCGGCATTCCTAAGGACTGATAAGTAGCCATGGCTTCTATCTGTACACAGCACCTTGTAAATTCCTCAGCAAAGCTTTTCTGCAAACAGATAGCTGCTAGAAGCTTCCTGGCAACTTCCAAGAAAAGCACTTCACTTGCCTTGTTTACTTTTCTTCAGATGCAAACAAGCTGCCGCTGAGCTGGTCTCTCTTCATGCTTCCTGGACCCATAACCTGTTGGAGTGTGTGTTTTCTTCCACACATAGAGTATCAGAAAACAATTAGCTTCAGAGACCAAAAGATGACGCTAGTCATTTGTAGTAACTTAGTTGCAGTTGTATTAGCTACTCATACAAACAGATACTATTTACAGTTTTCTTCCAGATCCCAGGAAGTATTACAATTCCACATACCAGATAGTAGAAATAAGCAGAAGTAGAAACAAACAGAAAGAAACAGTAAGCAGCTAGCAGGGCGGGGCAGGCAGGTTCTTTTATACTCTTCAGCCTGGATCACATGCTGCCAGACCTTTTAAAGTTTGTAGGTAATTACCTAATAAGGCTATATTGCTGTGACTTACTCCTCAAAAGAATAATACACCAACAGAACCCAGGTGTCTTTCCTGGTTAAACTGACCTGTAGTAGTTTCCATTCCCTTGATTATCCTCATTGACTTCTTTGCAAATGTTTCAGGTTCTCTGAATCTTTCTTAATGTGCCCAGCATTGGACACAGTGTTCAAGGTGAGGTTTAGCCAATACAAATCTAATGGAACTATTACTTTATGTGATTTGGAAATTATTATTATTATTTCTATTGATGCAGCCTAAAATTGCATTTGCCTGTTTATTAGCCAGATTATACTGCTGACTTGTATTCTTCAAGTACTTTCCCCATGCACTGAGTTAGGTATATTCTGCCTTATAGCTGGGCATTTGATTATTTTTGATTCCACCTAATAGTAGGCTGACCATACGTCCCATTTTGAATGGGACAGTCCCGTTTTTTTAGCATTTTTCAACTGTCTCATCATTTTCATAAAAATCTCAATTATGTCCCATTTTTCAAACCCAGCAGGAATGGCACAGATGGAGGATCCGAGCCAGAGCGCGGACCAGGGGTTGGGGTTTGCAGGTGGGAGCCAATCACGTGGACCGGGGGTGGGGTTTGCAGGCGGGAGCCAATCGCGTGGACCAGGGGTGGGGACCCCTGTCTTTTTCATGAATACGGAATATTACATAAGACCCCGTCCCGTTTTGCCATCCTGAAATATGGTCAGCCTACCTAACAGACATGCCCTCCCATCCATACTTAATTAATTTGATAGCCAAAATGCCATGGGTAGTTTGTCAAATGCTTTGCTGAAGTCAGGATAAATTGCTTCTAATGTCTCTCACAAAATCCCAAAGAAGTTACTCAATCAAAACAATAAAATAAAATTAGTTTGGCAAGACATACTCTTCACCAATCAAAAGTAATCACTACATTTTGAGACAGATCAGTTTATGATCTGCTCTAGCATCTTCTCCAGATCAGTATTAAACAACTAATATGTAATTCTCTCCATCCTCTCTTTCCCCATTTTTGAAGAGAGAGACAACGTTAACCATCAATATTCATCTGTTACAATTCCCATTTTCCAGGATTTCTCATAAAGAATACACAAAGTTTTAGCAGACCATCAACAAGTTCCTTCAATACTGTTGGATGCAATTCATCTGCTCTAGAGATCTGAACCCATTCAATGTCAATAAATATTTGCTATGTATGCCCAGGCTAGGATCCATTGACATCAATCTGGTATCAGATGACTCTATCCCAAAATTATTTTCATAGGTCACACTGTGAATGTACCATTCACAGTAAAGATATTTCAGTATCAGTTTTTGTGCCAAAGTTCTATGCCAAGAGAGGCATAGTATAATCCATATATCTTATTTCAGTTCTACCTCTATCGGGTCCTAGACTGGAAAGTAAAAAACAAAACAAAAATCCCAGAAGAGGGCAATGGCAGACCACTTCTGTGTTGTTGCCAAGAAAGCTATATTGATATATCCATGTAGTTGCCACAAATAAAACTCGACTCAAGAGAGTCTTTAACTTTTGGAACGAACTTTTTTGTATAGGTCATATTCAAGATTACCATATCCCAATGACATTAAGGTCAATCTCACAGTGTTATAGTCTGCCAAGAGAAATAATAAAAAGTGTTGAATATGTCCAGAAATTGTTTGAATAGGTACTGCAACTCTGTTCATAGACTCCCCAGGTATTGTACATGTTTGCATTGCAAAGTGGTAAAGGACTGAATTCCTTCATGATGACTTATACAGTAAGGGTTAGAATTTTGGGTGGCTATATGGACATATATATGGCATTTTGTTGTTATTGTTGTTCAGTCATTTAGTCGTGTCTGACTCTTTGTGACCTCATGGACCATAGTACGCCAGGCCTTCCTGTCCTCCAACAGTTAGAACCGGACATGGAACAACTGATTGGTTCAAAATTGGGAAAGGAGTACGACAAGGCTGTATATTATCACCGTGCTTATTTAACTTATATGCAGAGTACATCATGAGAAATGCCGGGCTGGATGAATCACAAGCCGGAGTTAAGATTGCCGGGAGAAATATCAACAACCTCAGATATGCAGACGATACCACCCTAATGGCAGAAAGTAAAGAGGAACTAAAGAGCCTCTTGATGAGGGTGAAAGAGGAGAGTGCAAAATCTGGCTTGAAACTCAACATTTAAAAAACTCAGATCATGGCATCTGGTCCCATCACTTCCTGGCAAATAGGAAGGGAAGAAATGGAAGCAGTGACAGATTTTATTTTCTTGGGCTCCAAGATCACCGCAGACGGTGACTGCAGCCATGAAATTAAAAAAATGCTTGCTCCTTGGGAGGAAAGCTATGGCAAACCTAGACAGCATATTACAGTAAAAAGCAGAGACATCACCTTGCCGACAAAGGTCCGTATAATTAAGGCTATGGTTTTCCTAGTAGTAATGTATGGCTGTGAGAGTTGGACCATAAGGAAGGCTGAGCACCGAAGAATTTATGCTTTCGAACTGTGGTGCTGGAGGTGGAGGTGAAGAATAGATTTAAGGGACTAGATTTAGTAGATAGGATCCCGGAAGAACTATGGACAGAAGTTTGCAACATTGTTTAGGAGGCGGCAACAAAAAACGTCCCAAAGAAAAAGAAAACCAAGAAGGCAAGATGGCTGTCTGCTGAGACACCAGAAGTAGCCCAAGAAAGAAGGAAAGCAAAAGGCAACAGTGATAGGGGGAGATATGCCCAACTAAATGCAAAATTCCAGAGGTTAGCCAGAAGGGATAAGGAATTATTTTTAAACAAGCAATGTGTGTAAGTGAAAGAAGACAATAGAATAGGAATGACAAGAGACCTCTTCCAGAAAATTAGAAACATCGGAGGTAAATTCCAGGCAAAAATGGGTATGATCAAAAACAAAGATGGCAAGGACCTAACAGAAGCAGAAGAGATCAAGAAAAGGTGGCAAGAATATACGGAAGATCTGTATAGGAAGGATAATAATATCGGGGATAGATTTGACGGTGTGGTCACTGAGTTAGAGCCAGACATCCTGAAGAGTGAGGTTGAATGGGCCTTAAGAAGCATTGCTAATAACAAGGCAGCAGGAGATGACGGTATCCCAGTTGAACTGTTTAAAATCTTGCAAGATGATGCTGTCAAGGTGATGCATGCCATATGCCAACACATTTGGAAAACACAATAATGGCTATCAGATTGGAAAAAATCAACTTATATCCCCATACCAAAAAAGGTAAAAGAGAGAGAGAGTCGATGGTAGCCTTCAGGGGCGCTGCTCCACAAGTAGCCGGATGTGAGACCCTGTTTTTCAAGTTGGGTTCCCGAGAGCAGTTGGGAGTGTTGCTGCTGTACCAGCCTCCCTGCTGCGTAGCAACCTCCCTGCCTGAGCTGCTGGAGGCCGTCTCGGGGTTGGCGGTGGAGTTCCCCAGGCTTATGGTTCTGGGGGACTTCAATCTGCCGTCTCTGGGACGGGCCTCGGAGGCGGCTCGGGAGTTCATGGCTACCATGGCAGCCATGGGCCTGACTCAGATTATTCAGGACCCAACTCGAGACAGTGGCCTCACTCCGGACTTGGTGTTCTTGTCGGAGCAATGGCAAGGTGATCTGGGGGGAGAGTTACATCTTTCCCCATTGTCATGGTCAGATCATGCCCTGGTGGCCCTGAGATTCTCATATGCTGCCCCACTCCGCAGGGAGGCTGGACCTATTCGATTGGTCCGCCCCCGACGACTAATGGACCCGATAGGGTTTCAGAGGGAGCTGGGGGTTATACCCGAGGATCTTTTGCACGGTCCAGCGGAGGTCCTGGCCGCAGCCTGGAATAAGGAATCGGCCGGGGCCTTGGACAGGATCACGCCTGTGCGGCCTCTCTTGCCCCATTCGACCCGATATTCCCCGTGGTTCACGGAGGGATTGAGGGTTTTGAAAAGGGTTAAGAGACATCTAGAGCACCGCTGGAGGAAGACAAAGACTGAATCTGACCAAACACTAGCTAGAGCCGCGGTTAAGGCCTACCTTGTGGCGGTAAGAGTGGCGAAATGCCAATATTTCTCCACTCTTATTGCATCTGCAGAATGCCGCCCGTCGGCCCTGTTTAGGATTACTCGATCTCTCCTGGGTAAGGTGGGCCCAGTGACCCACCTTCAGGGCCGTGCGGAGGAATTTTCGGAGCATCTGGCGGATAAAATCGCTCGGATTCGTTCTAAGCTGGACTCCAAGCGTGGTGCATGGTCTGGGGAGATGCCAAGGGAACGTCTATGCCCGGTTATCTGGGAACAGTTTGATCCTGTTGAGCCCAAGGAAGTGGACAGGATCCTCCGGACTGTAAGGGCCACTACGTGTCATCTTGACCCATGCCCTTCCTGGCTAGTGAAAGCGGCCAGGGAAGTGACATGTGGCTGGGTCCATGCGATGGTTGTTACATCCTTGGGAGAGGGAGTGTTTCCGGCTGCTTTTAAAGAAGCGCTGGTGCACCCCCTCCTCAAGAAGCCATCACTGGACCCTACAGTGTTGGACAATTTTCGTCCCGTCTCCCACCTTCCCTTTTTAGGGAAGGTGGTTGAGAAAGTGGTGGCATTACAGCTCCAGAGGATTCTGGATGATACGGATTATCTGGACCCCTTCCAGTCAGGATTCAGGCCGGGATATGGGGTAGAGACTGCATTGGTCGCACTTACAGATGATCTCTGGCGAGAGCGGGATGGAAGCAGTGCATCCATCCTGGCTCTTCTTGACCTCTCAGCGGCTTTAGATACCATCGACCATGGTATCCTTTTGGGGCGGCTCAGAGAGTTGGGGGTGGGCGGCGTAGTTTTGCGCTGGTTCACCTCCTTCCTCTGAGACCGGTCCCAATCGGTGGTGATAGGAGATGAGAGGTCCGACCCTCGGCCCCTACTTTGTGGGGTGCCGCAGGGCTCGGTTCTCTCCCCTCTCCTATTTAATATCTACATGAAACCACTGGGTGAGATCATCCGCCAACACGGGATGAGGTATCATCAGTATGCTGATGATACTCAACTATATATCTCCATCCCGGGTGAGTTAAATGATGCAGTTTCTGCCCTTTCTCAGTGCCTGGAGGCTGTGGGGGTCTGGATGGGGAACAACAGGCTTCAGCTGAACCCTGGCAAGACGGAGTGGCTGTGGATTGATGGCGCCTCGGGATCCAAGGAGTTGTCATCTTTAGATCTGGACGGGGTGGCACTACCCCGTTCAGACTCAGTGCGGAACCTGGGGGTCCTTCTCGACTCACGACTCCTGCTTGAAGAGCAGGTGGCAGTCGTGGCCAGAAGGGCTTTTGTGCAACTTCGAGTTGTACGCCAGCTTCGCCCTTTCCTGGACCGAGATGCCCTCCGTACAGTCACTCATGCCCTGGTCATCTCCCACGTAGACTATTGCAATGCACTCTACATGGGGCTACCCTTGAAGAGTATCTGGAAGCTTCAGCTGGTCCAGAATGCGGCTGCGCGCGCAGTTATGAGTGCCCCAAGATCGGCACACGTGACACCTCTGCTGTGTGAGCTGCACTGGTTACCAGTTTGCTTCCGGGTCCAATTCAAGGTGTTGGTTGTTACCTTTAAAGCCCTACATGGCATGGGACCAGGTTACCTTAGAGACCGCCTCATTCCCAGAGCATCGACCCGCCCCACCCGGTCATGCAGAGAGGGCATGCTACGGATCCCATCAGTAAAAGAATTTCACCTAGCGGGATCCAGGAGGCGTGCCTTCTCTGCTGTAGCACCCGCCCTTTGGAACATCCTGCCCCTTGAGGTGAGGCTAGCCCCCACACTCCTGACCTTCAGGAAGCAACTGAAAACCTGGCTCTGCCACCTCACCTGGGACGGGATGAGTAATAGCTCTTCCTGGAGATGGCTCGCACTGTAAAGTTTGGTTCGTAAACATCATATACAGCCTCTTGGATTTTATATTTTTTATATTTTTAATTGATTGTATAAAGTATTTTATATGTTTTTAATTGCTGACTTGATTGTAAACCGCCCAGAGTCCCCTTGTGGGGGGAGATGGGCGGTGATATAAGTTAGAAATAATAAATAAATAAATAAAAATAAAAGCAGTGCTGTCCTTATAAGTTCACTGATTTGTCCTGTTCCGACTAAGACTGACACGGAAGTGTTACTGGAATTAACTTTATTTTACACAGTTATACAAGCAGCCTAGTTTATACTGCCCTCTTCTTCTTCCCCTGCAGGCTTGATAGCAGCAAGTCCGGGTGACACTCCTGGTCCAACAGGGAGGACCAAAGGGTTTGCAGGCTCTGTGGTTGCTGCTGCAGCCGACGGTGATCCAGAGGTGGCAGGTAAGGCAACAGCGGGCGTGGAGCTAGCTTGGCTGGTGGGGCTTTGGGTGGACCGACTGCCTGACAAAAGCAGCCCACTGATAACCGGTGTCGGCTTGGCTCAACTGAGGACTGGTTATGTTCCCGGTTAAAGGAGACCCGGAGGCGACACTTGGAGGCGGTGGCGTGGGCGGAAGCGGCTCCGGTTTGGAGATCAGCGGGGAATCTGGGGCGCGGGCAGTCGCGGGACGGGCAGGCAATGTAGCGGCGCTTACCCCGGTTGTGGCCTCTTCTGCAGGGAACACTGTGAGCTCCGAGAGGCGTCTGAGATCTGGAGGTTCGCTGGGCGAAGGCGCGGCAGCAGGAGGTGGCTCGGCTCTCGGCGACAGCAGGTAGGTGGATCTATTTCCTAGATCGGATTCCTCAGCGGTGATTGGGCTGGTTGCTGAAATCAAATCTGTATCAGGCTCTCGGCTAGGCCCGGCCCTGGGAGTCCACGTGGCGGGAGGATCAACCGCGGGTAAGCATGCAGGTCGCGGGTAGGATTGGTTGTCTCCGGCAACTGAGGTTCGTCGTGCTGGCCTTTTTACTCGATTTTCGCGCTGTTGGGGAGCAGGGGCCAATTGAGCCTCGTGTTGCTCGGCCCGCCTTTCTGCTCTCCTCTGGCGTGCGCTGATTGGTGGAGGCGTCCTTCCTTCCGAGCCTCTGCCAATCAGCGTCTCCGGTTCTTCGGTCGGGTTCGCACCAAGCCTGCTGCTTCCGGAGACTGGCTCCTCTTCCGACTCGGAGTCCAGCATGTCAGCCGACAGCCAGGTGAGCGGCGCGAACCTCACAATGGAACAGTGAAATGATGAAGCAACCTTTTTTAATTATTATTATTCTAGTCCAAATGACAGAAAAAATGATAAAATTATGGTGTGTGAGGTTTTTTGTTTGTTTGTTTGTTTACCACTCCAGGAGGGCTGTCTAAAGAAGAATGGGAATCCACTAGTCAGGGACCATGGCAAACACAGTCTAGGCAGAAGATCAGGTCACCACTGTGGCTGAAGCAGAGGAGGAGGCTGAAATCCAGAAAGAGATTTCTTAAACCAGCTTTATTTCCAAGCAATTTAAATGTGGGAATCCAGCAGCTAACAGCTGCAGTGCAGAAAAGCCCTGAGAGGGTATGAACTAATGTATCATTAGCCTTTATAACTGTAGCAAATTAACAGAGATTCACGCTATATAAATAATTGTTTCTTACTGCTGTAATCCCTTAGATAATCTTCAGAAATTCATTTTCGAAACTTCATAATCTAAAGCCTACGGAAGGCCTTTCTAAGAGGCAATATGGATTATATCGAGAACGGTTCTGGACTTTTCAGGTCTAACAGTGACTTCAGTAGAATGGTAGAAACAAGCAGAGCTGTTCAGTCAACCATAGAACTTTTAATTATTAGCTTTAGGTTCCAATGCTACTTTCTATTACATGGATCTATTGTGCCCACTTTTAAAACAAGTTGAATTGGGTTTTTGCTCTTGTATTTTTCAGCCTATGGCAAATGGTTATTCATCACTGCATGGAGCCATTGCGGAGTAATGTGCCATAGGAATACCAGTAATAATTTTTTTTTTAAAATGTGGTGCTCTCTAACTTTCCACTTACCACTTAATCCTCAGAGCTGTCTTCTAATTCTTTCACTCTTTCACATTTTCCAAAGTAATTATAGTTCCAAATATTATTTATAGTTTTTAGCAGTTCAGACAAAACTGACTGTCTTGCGGAGTTTGATTCTTTTACACCGCTTAAGGTTCCTGAAAGGTACTGTAATAAAACACTGAGAAGTAATGCCAAGTATATGAGAAAAAAGATTTGTAAAAGCTCCCCTGAAGTGACAAGGTACTGTACCTTCATAATACTCAAAGGGTGACTGCATAAGTATTAGCCTCCAGTCTCAAATTTCCCATTGGAATATTAATTAGCTGGAAGATTTCTTTGTTCCTTGCCTTTTGAGATCAGGGCACTTGCCTTTCTGGAAATGGATTGAAATTATCCATCTGTTTTATATATCCACAGAATGGACATTCATGACAGCTTTATCCCTTTCATGGCCTCTTCATCCAATTTGTCCAAAATGAGAGAACTAGGCATTTGCACTCAGATTGCCTTAAACTCTGGATAGTATCAGTGCCAGATTTAGACTTGGTGAGGCCCTAAGCTATATCTATTATTTATTTTGTTCATCAAATTTATATGGCTGCCCATCTCGTGAAAAAGTGACCCTAACGCTTGGAGGCCCCTTGTTAAAAATTATACCAAAAGGTCTCACTAAGGTGTGTACCAAAACAGGACCTTGGGTCGCTGCAAAAAATTGAAAACATATATATGCCTTTTAATTATTTAATAGCAAGGTATCTAAAGTAGAAAGTACACATTATTTTCAAATGAATTCATTTACTGATTACATATTTATCATTCAGCTGGTTTGATCTCTCTGATACATTATAATATAGCATACCCTGGGAACAATACTGAAAACAATTATTTTCAGATACATTAATATATATACAAAATGCTGACAAAATAAGTAATCAGGATCACTTTTATTAATATAAATAATAAGGAACTCGTGTGCAAACATCAGAAAACTGATATTCTGAAATTTTGTGAGGCCCTGCGGATTGTAAGGCCCTAAGCCAGAGCTTTCCAAACTGTGTGTCACAACACGTTAGTGTGTCGGTTGCAGTGTCTGGGTGTGTCGCAGCTGCTGCTGCTGCCTCCGAGCCCTGCCAGGATTCCGCGCAGGTCCTAGTGCCTGCCTTGTGCCTGGCTGCCTCCAAACCTGCTGTGATTCCATGCAGGTCCTGGTGCCTGCCTTGTGCCCTGCTGTATGAGTGTGTCGCGAAATGATGCCCTGCTGCAAGGGTCGGAAATGGTGGCTCGCGAGCCAGATGCGGCTCTTTGGCCCCTTGAGTGTGGCTCTTCCGCAGCTGAACTCACCCCCGCCCCTTCCACATGATAGACCCCCGCCCGCAAACCCCGCCCCCTGGCTCTCGCACTGAGTGAGGCCCGGCGCGGCAGGGAGGCAGCGCCATCTCCAGCCGCAGCAGCCCCTGCGTGGAGAGAGGAGAGGCAAGCAGGCAGGTAAGCGGGCAGGCCTCGTTTCCCACCCCCCATCATCATCTTCGCTCAACGCGGGCGGGCGGAAGCGGCCGAGGGGGGCAGGCCCGGCGGCGGAGGCCAGGGCTGCCCGCTTACCTGCCTGCCTGCCTCTCTCTGCGAGGCCCCCGATCCGGCTTGGATCCCGGGAAGGCAGCGGGGGGCCTCGCGGAGGGAGGCAAGCAGGCAGGTAAGCGGGCAGGCCTCGTTTCCCACCCCCATCATCATCTTCGCTCAACGCGGGCGGGCGGAAGCGGCCGAGGGGGGCGGGCCCGGCGGCGGAGGCCAGGGCTGCCCGCTTGCCTGCCTGCCTGCCTCTCTCCGCGAGGCCCCCGATCGGGCTTGAATCCCGGGAAGGCAGCGGGGGGCCTCGCGGAGGGAGGCAAGCAGGCAGGTAAGCGGGCAGGCCTCGTTTCCCACCCCCATCATCATCTTCGCTCAACGCGGGCGGGCGGAAGCGGCCGAGGGGGGCGGGCCCGGCGGCGGAGGCCAGGGCTGCCCGCTTGCCTGCCTGCCTGCCTCTCTCCGCGAGGCCCCCGATCCGGCTTGAATCCCGGGAAGGCAGCGGGGGGCCTCGCGGAGGGAGGCAAGCAGGCAGGTAAGCGGGCAGGCCTCGTTTCCCACCCCCATCATCATCTTCGCTCAATGCGGGCGGGCGGAAGCGGCCGAGGGGGGCGGGCCCGGCGGCGGAGGCCAGGGCTGCCCGCTTGCCTGCCTGCCTGCCTCTCTCCGCGAGGCCCCCGATCGGGCTTGAATCCCGGGAAGGCAGCGGGGGGCCTCGCGGAGGGAGGCAAGCAGGCAGGTAAGCAGGCAGGCCTCGTTTCCCGCCCCCCATCATCATCTTCGCTCAACGCGGGCGGGCGAAGAGCGGCCGTGGGGGGGTGGGCGGCTCTTCGCCACAGATCCCGCCGGAGCTGATCTCCCTGGACCCCGGACAGCTGGGCTTGCCTCTCTCCGCGAGGCCCAGGCGCGCTGGAAGCCTGAAGCGCCGGCAGAGGAGGAGGAGGCCCGGGCCGGCTTCCAGCGCGCCTGGGCCTTGCGGAGGGAGGCAAGCCCAGCTGCCCTGGGTCCAGGGAGATCAGCTCCGGCAGGATCTGTGGTGAAGAGCGGCCGTGGGGGGGTGGGCGGCGACGACAAGCGGCGCGCTGAAAGCCTGAAGCGCCGGCGGAGGAGGAGGAGGAGGCCTGGGCCGGCTTCCAGCGCGCCTGGGCCTCGCGGAGGGAGGCAAGCCCAGCTGTCCGGGGTCCAGGGAGATCAGCTCCGGCGGGATCTGTGGCGAAGAGCGGCCGTGGGGGGGGGGCGGGCGGTGACGACAAGCGGCGCGCTGAACGCCTGAAGCGCCGGCGGAGGAGGAGGAGGAGGCCCGGGCCAGGTTCCAGCACGCCTGGGCCTCGCGGAGGGAGGCAAGCCCAGCTGTCCGGGGTCCAGGGAGATCAGCTCCGGCGGGATCTGTGGCGAAGAGCGGCCGTGGGGGGGGCGGGCGGCTACGTCGCCGCCCCCCCCCCCACGGCCGCACTTTGCCACAGATCCCGCCGGAGCTGATCTCCCTGGATCCCGGGCAGCTGGGCCGGGTGGACGCCGTCTCCCGCCTGCAAACCCCGCCCCCTTCCACGTGATTGGCCCCCGCCCGCAAACCCCTCCCCCTTCCACGCGATTGGCTCCCGCCCGCAAACCCCGCCCCCTTCCACGTGATTGGCCCCCGCCCGCAAACCCCGCCCCCTGGCTCTCGAGCACTTAAAAATGTGCACGAGCATACCAAAATGGCTCTCGGCTCAAAAAGTTTGCCGACCCTTGCCCTGCTGTAAGAGTGTGTCGCGAAATGATGCATGTCTAAAAAGTGTGTCACCAACATGAAAAGTTTGGAAAGCTCTGCCCTAAGCTGTAGTTTGTTTAGCTTATGCCTAAATCCAGCAGTAATCTAAATTGTACCAATTCTAGCAGGGATGGAGGGAAGAGGAATCTCTTGCTCTTCAGATGCTGTTGAACTACAATTCCCAGTAGCCTCTGCCAACAACATTTGAAGGGCCAGATTCCCTGCTCCTGCTTTAGAGCAATAGAAGCTACTACCTCCAAGCCCTGGGTACTAGATTTGATTCAAAGTACTTTTTAACTGAGATGGAAAATTCAGGAAGAAGACTAAGGGCAGAATGCAAGAAACTTCCTTTTTTTTTTCCTTTCTCAGTTTAGTTTTGAAGAAAGTCCTTGGAATTCGGCACTTTGTAATTCCATTCATAACAAAAATTTAAATATTTAAAAGTAAATTAAAACAATAACTTTATAATTATATTTAATATAAACTATACTTTCATAAATCAGTTTTTAGAAGTGTGCAAAGTTATTTATAATATTTTTATAAAGTAAAATGCATTATGAACAAAAGATAAAAATAAATGCTTTATATATTTCCAATTCCTCAAGAGTTCCATTTTTTTTTCATGAAAAAAGCAAGGAAACAGGGAAAACGGTTAATTGCTTTCTTCAAAATTTTACAACTCTATGTCAGTTCTGATAAACATCCCTAAGCTATACTTCTATCCAAAATGTCCTGTTAGAAATCCAGTTTCTAACATGTTGCAAACCAGCGTGTCAGAGTCCTCTACCGTTGACAGTAATTGTATTACAGCACAGAAGTAACAGTCAGGACTGGATATTCAAAAACAAGAGGAAAACAGCTGTGAGTCCAAAGTGATTAAAATTATATGGCACAGACTTCATATAATTAGAGGGAAAACTTTTCTCTAATTGTGTTATTACTGAGTGCAATCCATCAGTGCAGAGAATTAGAGTCTGAAATGACATTTTCAGAATAAACCAGTAGAAAACGAAAGAAGGTAATTACTCCGTGCTGTCCAGGTGTACTTAGGCATGGTTTGGAATACGAATATAGGCCTGCTGTTTTAGAAGAACATACCTGGAACTTCTCCCACTGATATCTCAGGCCAGATATGGTGATTCTTTAAGACATCCTATATCTAACCATCTCACTGCCTTTCCCCATTAACTATACACCCTTAAAGAACCTTATACTGTATGCTTTATTTAGAGGTATCTGTAGGGAAAGAGACAAATAATGTCACATACACACACATACAGAAGGGGAGGAGCTTGTGTCACAACAGCGCAACGCTCAATTTGTAATTTAGATGAACTTGTGCATAGGCATCTACAGCAAATTTGGATTATGTCAGAATGATGATGCCCATATGGTGACGAAATGACACAAACCCTGCCCATACGTACTTGTACCCCAACATATGATGCAAGGATCTAAGTCACATTTTGTCATGCCCTCAAGATGTATGATTCATTACTCCCCTGTAGACACCTGTGTTTCAGACATGTTGCTTCTCGGTGGACTGGACTTTGTGCAATGGATCAAAAAGCAACATAGCCCTATTTCCTCTTCTCCTTAATGGATATTTTTAATAAGAGGAAAATTGGAAGAAAAGATAGGAAAACATGAAAAGATTCAAAATAGAACATAATATTGTTTGGATCCCCCCTCCCCCTTCGTAAAATTTCATGAACAAGGCAGAGCCATTGTGCATTATAACTTCATTGCCCATTATAATTACAAATTCTTTTCCAGGTGCTCCTCCAATTTCTTTTTCCATCTATAGGTCAGCTCCAACTTCTTAGTCATGGCGGGAATAGCACATCCCTAATCCTATTCTGCTTTTTTGGGACTGATGCGGATACTCACGGTGGTTTAGTGGGAGAGTTTGTTCCATCTATAAGTTCTATTTTCTATATAAGTTCTATTTTCTATATATATATATACATCTATAAGTTCATCACAGGGCAACTCTGTGATGCCCTTTTTGACCAACAGGGTGACTTTCCCCAAGTAAACTCTTCCCTATTGTTTTGTATAGAATTCATATCCAAAGATAACAGTGCCTCACTGGTTATTTCCTTTCCACCAGATTTTTGTACAGCTTGATAAACCTTTGTTTTCTTCTAACATCATGCTCTGTATGATGTTACTGCTTTTGAAGATGATCCGGAAACTGCAGCTGGTGCAAAATGCAGCTGCCCACATATTAACCAGGATGACACAGTATTTCATATAACACCAATTCTGTAGGGGCTGCATTGGTTGATGGTTCGTTTCTGGGTGCACTTCAAGGCGCTGGTGATCACCTTTAAACTCTTACATGGCTTGGGGCCTGGCTGTCCTTGAGATTACCTGCTGCAAGGTGTGCCGGTAGAAAGTGCTCCCTGAGCATCGCCACTCAGGAGGTGCGATGAGAGGGACTCAGAAGCAAGTATCTTCTGCAGGGACTCCCCTCCTGGGAAACCCCCTCCCATCAGATATAAGAACTACATCCTTACTCTGACGATCAGGAAGCCTTTTAAGAATGGCTTTATAAATGTGCATTTGGGGACTGAGGTGAGAACAGGAAATGTATTTTTTATTTTTGGTGACATGCACCTTTATCCTTGTGACCTTGTGGCTTTCTTGATTGACTATACTTATTGCCTTGATCTATTCTGACTCCCTCTGAATACTTAAAAAAAAGCACCCACTCTTATCTCCCAGGGGTGACTTTTCATGAACTGGATGTTCCTTATGTTGTGTCAACTTTCCCCACAGAATCAATTTAAAAGCTGCTCTACCACATATTTGATATTATATATCAGCAATCTGGTACCTCTCAGGGCCCAGCTGGACACATAATTTTTGCAAGTGAACTTCTCAATTTGGAAACTGAAGAACAAAGACCCAGTCCAGTGTGGAAAGAACAGATGCAGGCCCTCCTGAATGGAGGATTCTGACCTAGAATTGGAAGCAAGGTCCCCAATCCTTGAGAATGGCATTAACAATGTGTGGAAAGTGTGCATGAGTGTGCACGTAAATTTCACATGCACACCCATGCATACCCATCCATCCGTTCCACAGAGGGAGATTCTCTGCTGGAACAACTTCTGTGACAGCTTGTTTTGAAGCCATGTGTTATGTATGCTGCAGGAATTCCTGATCCGCAGATGGGAGTTGTCAACTGCAATCAATTATCTATTCGAGCTTCACCATTATACTTCAACTTTTGTTGGAATTTTGACTCTCAGACTGAATCAGATGCTGCTGACCTCTTGTAACCAAGAGCAAGGCTAAAGTTTGATTTATGGCTTTATGAGCAAGTACAACCATAAATGGATTTCCTGATTTACAGCTAGCCAGTTTACTTTCTGCTGGAGCCTAATTTCTTCCAAGTACCTTCCAAAAGGCAAGATGGAGGGACTAGTACAAGGAAACTAAATAGTCTATAACCAAGTTGCACAATTAGTAGTCATGATGATAAAGGATCAGTTAGTTAACTTGTAGCCCAAACTGTTTCTGTCCTCCTTATACCACATTGGAATTTCTCCCCCTAAATATTATGATGGGAGTCAATCATAATGGACACTACCTAAATATTATGACAGTAGTCCAGATCTTTTTTCCATATCTACCGCAAAGTATCTTGCTTCTCCAGATAGGAGGTGAGGAGTTTCCAAGTTGAGTGATTGATTTGCTTATTGACTGGCTCAGAAGTCAATTTCTGTAAAACCTCTGCTTTGAGCTTTTTCCAGTTTCGTAAGAAAAATGTGCCCAGTCTTTGAAGATGCTCTGAAGCTGATATTGCTAACAGACATATTTAGCATCTATGCTAGAGTCAGAGGGCTATGAGAAAGCATACCAGTGAGTTTAGGCTGGTGGCTCAAGATCTGATATAGAATGAATTGAACTTGATAGACAAATTCAGGCTGGTGAGATCCTGGATGAACTAGTCAGAGTGGAAAAGCTCTCTTGAAATCTGTTTATATATTGATGGAAGGCTGAAAAACTCAGCAGTGTTGTGCCTCCATGTCTCCTTCTGAGACCAGTGAACAGGGATCCAGCTGACTCCTGAATCTTTAGTGCAGAGCTTTCCAAAGTGTGTGTCGCAACACGCTACTATGTCGCTTGCGGTGTCCTGCTGGGTTGCGCAAAAACCCGGACGCGCTGATGGGGGAACTGAAAGAAGCGGCACCCCCACCAATCAGCGCTGCCACCACCGCCAGCGGCGGCATGGCGGCAGCGGCACTGATTGGCGGGGGTGCTGCTTTTTTCGGTTCCCCCATCAGCGCTTCCGGGTTTTTTGCACGACAGACCAGGACACCGCAGGCCGCGTCGCCGCCGGCGGTGTGTGTCGCCAACGTTAAAAGTTTGGAAAGCTCTGCTTTAGTGGGAGAGCCACTAAAAGCAAGAAGAAGCACAGTGCAGGAGAGGAAGTTTATTTTGACTAATCAGAACATTTCACATTCCATTATTCAGAGAAAAATAAAGGACTTGGCTAAGCCCAGAAACGTAGGACTAGTTGTCTGGGGAGGAAACGAAGAAATATACCTCCAGTTAGTGCAATTCTCCATCCCAGTGGTTTGCAGCCAGAGGGGCAGTTCTCAATTACTGTTATAGCCGCAATGGATTCTGGAGCTTCAAGCAATTTCATAGACGTGGACTTTACTGTCAAATACAACCTGGCCCTCAAGGCAATACTGGTACCAATTTTAGAAGAAATCATTGATGGCTGCCTGCTTGCTTCAGATCCAGTAACTTGTAGCACTTGACTTCTTATGATGAGGGTTCAAGCTCACACCAAATAGCTTCAATTCTAGCTAGCTGAAGTTTCAGCCTTCCCATTATTAACCTGGCATTTATTCGCAAAGCACTCACTGGCTAAAGGATATGTGGCTTTCTCTTCCTCAGAATACCAAGCTTACTGTATAAAATGCCAAACAGTGGCTACACTACTCCGAAGGAAGCAAGTCTTGACCTACTTGGCAAGCACTCACAATTTTTGAGATGCTATATATGAAGCTATATGACTTAACTGTAGGCAGGGCTGGCTCTAGATATTTTGGCGCTGTAGGCAAAGTCATATTCTGGTGCACCATATGATTATATTTAACCATTGAGTAAGCACACTGGTACACAGAGTGTGCTGTTGCCACTTTTCTGGGAATAACTTTGATAAGCTGATAGTCAGACGACTCGATCGCTCAGTACCTTCCTATCAGACCTTTATCTTGCTTTGATAATATAATCAGATTCCTGAGGTCCATAGCTGTAATAATAATTACTTTGTTGTGACTTGCAATGCCTAGTTGGTGTGCTGTTCACTAGCACTCAACTGACTTTGTGGGTAAGTGTTTTCAAAAAGTGTAGAAAGAAAAAGTTCTAAAGCAACAAGGAAAGTTTATCAGATTTTATACTCATATTGTGTATTTTGGAGGTCTTTTCAATGTTGGCGCCCCCTAATATTTGGCGCACTAGGTGACTAGAACTGGCCCTGCTGTAGGAATTATATATACATTTGCAACAAACAAGTGACCAATAACCAAGTGATAAATAGCACTTTTTTTCTTCCAAGGTAATCACAGACTTAGAAGACTTAGTAACCTTCACTGTTCACTTCTATGAACATGTTTGGGAGGGCATCTTAATTCCAGTAAGACCACACCCCATAGTTGTCCAATTCTTGTGAGAAAACGATAGTGCCATCATGTGACATTGCAGATATTCAGATTTGGGAGGTGAGATATATAGAAATGTTTCCACAGATACTCAGATTTGCATATTGTAAACTCACATATGATAAGTGGCTACTGCATCAAGATTAATACTTATGGAATTAAGGAGTCAACCCCCACATCTGTCATTTTTGTATTAATAGGGGCAATAAAAACAATATAACTCTCTGTATAGGGAGCAATGAAGCAGGACATGTTTCACTGGCTGACCTTCCTTGCTGATACAAGGGCACAATCTCTTCTTGCAGGGAATTTTCTTGAATCTACCATCTAATCTTAAAACTGAACAGTTTTTCTTTAAAACAAATGATGCTGTTTTGCAAATAAAATGTGCATTAATAAACAGAAGGATTAAAATAATATTTTACATTAATTAATGGATTAACTAAGATTTTTTTTTTGCTCTTTTATAATTTTCTTTGTTCCCTTTGTATATGTGAGGCCATAAAACGTGGAAAAATATGTAAGTGAAGCTTATCTAGCAAATTTTTCTCCTACCTAGATTGAAATCAGTTAAGCTAGTTGGCATTACAGTCAATTTTAAAGTAAAAAGGTATGCTTAGGCCTCTATCCCAGATTTTAAATGCAATAAAGGTAAATCTATTTATTTATTTATTTAATCAAATTTATCACCGGTAAAGGTAAAGGTTTTCCCCTGCACAGTCATGTCTGACTCTAGGGGGCAGTGCTCATCTCCGTTTCTTAGCCGAAGAGCCAGCATTGTCCGAAGACGCTTCCCGGTCATGTGGCTAGCATGATGCACGTGGAACGCTGTTACCATCCCACCGAAGTGGTACCTATTTATCTACTTGCATTTGCATGCTTTCAAATTGGTAGGTTGGCAAGAGCTGGGGAGTGCGGGAGCTTACTCCATCATGCAGCGCTCGGGTCTCGAACCGCCAACCTTCCGTTCGACAAGCCTGACGTCTTAACCACTGAGCCATCGCGCCCCCCTTTTAAATGCAATACATTTAAGTATATGGCATATGCATATATTGACTGGACAAATTTAGACTGGACAACTTCCAGTGTACATAGTTTGTCTAAAGTTACCTTTAAATGAATTCTAAAATAAATAGTTGAGCAGCTTGAGTGGGATTGCTCACCAGTCCCTCTTTATTTTCAAACATTTATAAAGTTTGTCAGCATTCACATGCTGCAAAGTACTCAGTTTAGTTCATTATGAGAAGTACAGACATATAGATATTGCAAAGCAAACAAACAGAACCCTATATTTTAACAGCATTCATTATTTTCTTATTGATCTATCATAATAACTGTAAGAAATTTACTAGTCAGGATAATACAAAGTTACTATCAGTCAAAAGAAGTAGTTACTATTAGATAATCCTGATGAAATTATTTCCATTAGTTGACAAAAATGTGGAAGTAACTGAACAACTGAACAATGGTGTACTGATTAATACTGGTGCACTGAACTGGTTAAGAAGATGAAGAAGAAAAAAGCCCAGTAGTAAAGTGGAGAGCTCAGGGAAACAAAAATAGTAATAAAAAAGAAAAGATTATGCCTACTTTCAAAATATCAATTCCTTACATGTTAAGCAGATATTAAACCACCATGCTACTGGGTCTCTGCTGAGTCTCAGTAGCTACAGCAAAGATTAGGGAGCCAAACTTGGGAATAATGCAAGAAAGGAAGTGTTGTTTTTTAATTGGTTACTATATGTGTGTTTTTCTATGGATCTTGATGCTTTAATTTTATAGACAGCATTAGATTTTTTTTTTGGGGGGGGGGAAGTACATATAACTAATAAACAATGGGTTATTTTTTTCAATGTGTAATTACCAGACTAAAAAGGAGGCTATATTCATGCCACACATGTAACCAGGTCAGTTAAAGCTCTACTGCAGCATTTCTCAACCTTGGCAACTTTATGATGTGTGGACTTCAACTCCCAGAATTCTGTAGCCAGCCATTCCCCATGGCTGGCTGGGGAATTCTGGGAATTGAAGTCCACACATCTTAAAGTTGCCAAGGTTGAGAAACCCTGCTCTACTGGGTTAAGAGAACTTGTCTTCTTGCAGGGAGTTCCTGGTTCAGTGTTCTGGTGTGTTAAACCCTAGGAAGGTTCCTTCTGAGTGGAGCAGTCAGTTCAGCAGCCCAAGATAAAACAGCTATGGAGGGCAGTAATCAGAGACGGGAGGAGAAGAGCCACAGAGTACAGTAGCCAAAATGCAATGCCTAGAAGGAAGTAAAGCGCAGCAGGCAAACTGGATAGCAAGCACAGCTGGAAAACATACTTTTGATGTGGAGTAAGGAAAGGCAGGTGGAGGGCATGTTTGCAGTGGGTTGGATGTGAGCAGAAGATGCTGTTTTTTCTATCTTCCCTGAGAAGTGGTTGGTGGCCCATACTTGCAACAGGGCAACCAGGCACTGTAGATCAGCCCTGGGTCTAGGTATGTGTTTGTGTATGTGCAGTATCACTTAACCTGCACATTAACTGTAAAAGAATGCATCGGAGTGTATGTGTGAAAAGATTCCTTTCCTTCACAGAAAGCGTGCCAGAGCTCACATGTCTGCCATTTGTTGAAATGGCTTTGTAGGCAGAGGACATAGGTGCGCTGAAATGCGCCACCTCTTATTTTAGGAATAAAACCCTGCCTACATACCTGAGTTAAGAATGAGCAATCTGTGAAAACAGAAATGCAAACAGATCCAGCTATGTCCCTGATGAGCCGAGCCAGAGAAAAGAAAGAAATCAAAAGGAGAGAATCAAACCAAAACAGATGATAAAAGATGGAGTCCTTGGCCTTGAAAGAAACCAGAACAAGAGGAGAACACTCTTTCTAACCATCAGGTTCCCTTAGAATGTGCACAGTACAAAAAGCCATTCTTGTCTTTTATTTTCCTTTTTCCTCCCCAGGGACTGCATTGGTGGGCTGCTTGTTCCTGAGTTACTCGTGGGTAATGGCATCAGACTGGGCAAAAAGTGAGGATGCTGGCCATGTGGTCTAAACTCCCAGGAGCATTACAGCACTATAGATCTGACTCAAACAGATTGATATAGATTTATGTGAAGCCATGTGATTCTCGGGGATGGGAGAAGGGAGAATCTCATTCGTGAGGATAAGAGACAGGAAGGTGGAGGTAATGGTTGCCATTTAAAATATTAGCAGTGCTTATTCAGGTGCCAAGATGATTAAAGAAGGATGAAACACCATATTTCATCCAACCCAAATCCTGTGATGATTATGCCAAGATTTAAAATTTATAGAACACGCTCGAAAATGTTGGGATATTTGTCACTGAAGTGTCCTGCGCATGTTCACAAGTAGGAAAAAGGCAAGAAATCAGAGGAATCAGAATTAAATCTTGCAAGATCCTTGTAAAAAACCTTGAGATAACGCATTCCAAGCAGTAATTGGCTTGCTAATATTAAATACAAAATAACCAAGCACCTAAATGGTGCAGCAAAATTCAGCTTGGAAGAAAAAAAAAACCTTTCAGAAAACGCAGCAGTTATATAAATCAGAGCTTTCCACATACAGAGTCCTCTCAACAAAGCTAGAGGAAAATGACATCAATTATTTGTAGACAAGATCCTCCAGTTCACCCACCAAAGGGCAACATCACTCATACACAGAGGGGGGCAGCATGTTAGTGGAAGAGAATGGCATAATCCACTGTGCTCAGTAAATAATAGGACCCTGAGACTAGAGTTGTTTCTAGTTTTCTACAGAAAGTAGAGGTAACCATAGATGTTTGAAAACTTACGCTGTTATATTTTTGTTCTCTCTCCATGTCATAGGACTTCCTTGTTTTCTATACAACGGACCATACATTTATCATCTGAAACTTTCCATCACGATAATATATTTTGCATAAAAATTAGAGAGATCATACAGGGGTTTCATTGTCACTGGTATGAAGAACCCCACATCACACATTAAATATGATGGTTGGGTCCACACACGACCCTTTTTGGCAGGTATAAAACAACCATCTGTCAAATTCAAAGGATCTGCCAATCCCTATCCCTTTTTATTATATTTTACAGTGTGGATTCTGGAAACAGAAACATGCCATTCCCCTCTAAATTAGATTCATTTTCATCTGTCAATGTCATTATTTTGTAGGTAGCTGTATTTTTGATGCACAGAGGCAAGGTAAACCCTAAGGCTAGTTTAGGAGGCCGTTTTCATGGAAATATTTTTTCCACGCACAAATAAGTATTTGAGAAAGGTAATATACCCCCCTCCTTACATATATTGATGAAGGTGGTACTTCCACAGTATACAACTTGATGCTGATCCACACACTACAAATACAATGACGTGGTGGAAGCTCATATTTAGACTGAATGGCAATTGATTTAGTTTGGCACAGACCGGCCCCACTCATGTGAATATAGTATTTATGCACATGATGGTGTGGGTTTGCTTTGAGAAGAGAGAGAATGTTGCATATTATCTATACATTTTCAGTCATTTGGATAGAAGAAGGATTTCAACCTGTGTGATGGGAGTGGTTCACATGACATCTTCAACAAGGTGTATAATCATAGCGATGAAGATAGCGAAAACCACCAGCATTGAAACAATGATCATCCAACATCAACTTCGCTGGACCGGTCATGTTGTTCGAATGTCTGACCACCGTCTTCCAAAGCAGCTACTTTACTCCCAACTTAAGAATGGAAAACGGAATATTGGTGGACAGCAAAAGAGATTCAAAGATACTCTCAAAGCTAATTTAAAAAAATGTAATATCAGCATTGAGAACTGGGAAGCCCTAACTCATGAGTGTTTCAATTGGAGGTCATCCTTTATTAATGGCGCTATGGACTTTGAAGAAGCACGAGTACAGGGCGAAAAGGAGAAAAGAGCTAAAAGGAAGGCACATCAGGCAAACCCTCATCATGACCGTCTCCCACCCGGAAACCTATGCCCTCATTGTGGGAGGTTGTGCGGATCCAGAATTGGCCTTTATAGCCACTTACGGATCCACCGTTAAAATTTTACCTTTGGAAGACAATCTTACTCGGCTACGAGTGATCGCCAATGAATGAATCACATGACATCCTCCATTCGCACATGGAAAGAATGTATATGGTGGTTGCAGGTGGTTGCAGGGCAACACTGGCCAGTCCTTCCCCGTTTAAGCCAATTAAGATTATCCTCCACAAGGAAAATCTCTATGAATGTTCTTTATTTATTTATTTATTTATTTATTTATTTATTTATTTATTTATTTTTCAAATTTATTCCCCGCCCATCTCCCATGCAAGGGACTCTGGGCGGGTTACAATAAATAAAATTTAAAAACTATACAAAATATCTCACAAGCATAAATAAATAAAATAAAATCCAAGATGGATTAGGACCCGCAGAATGGATCATGGGGCTACGGGGCTAGCCAACCCCAGGAGGCACTACCACCTTCGTCGTCCCAGGCCAGGTGGCAGAGCCAGGTCTTAAGGGCCTTCCGAAAGGCCAGGAGGGAGGGGGCCAGTCTCACCTCCGGGGGCAAGTTATTCCATAAGGCGGGCGCTATCGCAGAGAAGGCATGCCTCCTGGACCCCGCTAGATGGAATTCTCTTGTTGAGGGGGTCCGAAGCATGCACGGGTGGGGCGGGCCGACGTTATCAGGACAAGATGATCCCTCAGGTACCCTGGCCTTATGCCATGTAGGGCTTTAAAGGTAATCACCAACACCTTGAATTGGACCCGGAAGCAAACTGGCACCCAATGCAGCTCGCGTAGCAGAGGTGTCACATGTGCCGATCTCCTGGCACCCATAACTGCTCGCGCCGCCGCATTCTGCACCAGCTGAAGCTTCCGGATACTCTTCAAGGGTAGCCCCATGTAGAGCGCATTACAATAGTCTATACGGGAGATGACAAGGGCGTGAGTGACTGTTCGGAGGGCCTCCCGATCCAGGAAAGGGCGTAACTGGCACACAACTCAAAGCTGTGCAAAGGCCCTCCTGGCCACGACTGCCACCTGCTCTTCGAGCAGGAGTCGCGAGTCCAGGAGGACCCCCAGATTCCGCACTGGATCCGACTGGGGTAGTGCAACCCCACCCAGAACCAAAGATGACAACTTCCCGGATCCAGGGGGGCCATCAATCCACAGCCACTCCATCTTACCAGGGTTCAGTTGAAGCCTGTTGTTCCCCATCCAGACCCGCACAGCCTCCAGGCACTGAGATAAGGCATTGACCGCATCACTTACTTCACCCAGGACGGAGATGTATAACTGGGTATCATCAGCATATTGGTGATACCTCATCCCGTGGTGACGGATGATCTCGCCCAGCGGCTTCATGTAGATGTTGAATAGGAGAGGAGAGAGAACCGACCCCTGTGGCACCCCACAAGTCAGGGGTCGCGGGTCAGTTCTCTCCTCCCCTATCAACACCGACTGGGAACGGCCCTGGAGAAAGGAGGCGAACCAGCGCAAAACCACGCTGCCCACCCCCAACTCCTTGAGCCGCACCAAAAGTATACTGTGGTCGACGGTATCGAAAGCCGCTGAGAGATCTAAGAGAGCAAGGATGGACGCACTCCCTCCATCCCGCTCTCACCAGAGATCATCCATAAGTGCGACCAATGCGGTCTCCGTCCCATATCCCGGCCTGAAACCTGACTGGAAGGGGTCCAGATAATCCGTTTCCTCCAGAATCCTCTGGAGTTGCAATGCCACCACCTTCTCAACCACCTTTCCCAAAAAGGGAAGGTGGGAGACTGGGCAAAAATTGCCCAGGATTGTAGGGTCCAGGGAAGGTTTCTTGAGGAGGTGGTGCACCAGCGCCTCCTTAAAGGCAGCCGGGAACACTCCCTCACTCAAGGACGAATTAATCATCGCCTGGACCCAGCCACATGTCACCTCACTAGCTGATTTCACCAGCCAGGAGGGACATGGGTCAAGCTGGCATGTGGTGGCGTTTACAATCCGGAGGATCCTGTCTACTTCATCAGGCGCAACAGGATCAAACTGTTCCCAGGTAACATGGTAAGTACGAGCCTCTGGCATCTCCCCAGATCTTGTCTCACACGTGGAGTCCAACTTGGAATGAATCAGCGATTTTGTCCTGCAGATGCTCAGAAAACTCTTCCGAACGGCCCTGTAAATGGGTCTCCCCCTGCTCCCGACCCAAAAGCGATCTTGTAATCTTGAAAAGGGCCGTCATGCGGCATTCTGCGGACGCAATAAGAGCGGAGAAATATTCACGTTTTGCTGCTCTTACCGCCACAAGGTAGGCCTTAACTGCGACTCTAGATTGTGTTCGGTCAGATTCAGTCTTCGTCTTTCTCCAGCGGCGCTCTAGACGTCTCTTAACCCTCTTCAAAGCCCTTAACTCTTCCGTGAACCATGGAGAGCAGCAGGCCGAGCAGGGCCGGAGAGGTCGCATAGGCGCGATCTTGTCCAGGGCTCCGGCCGCTGCCTTATTCCAGGCTGCGGCCAGGACCTCCGCTGGACCGTGAAGCAAGTCCTCTGGAATAACCCCCAGCTCCTTCTGAAATCTCACTGGGTCCATCAGTCGCCGGGGGTGGACCAATTGAATGGGTCCCGCCTCCCTGCGGAGTGCGGCAGCACAAGAGAGTCTCAGGGTCACCAGGGCGTGGTCTGACCATGACAATGGGGAAAGATGTAACTCTCCCCTCAGATCACATTGCCACTGCTCAGACAAGAAAACTAAGTCCGGGGTGAGACCACTGTCACGAGTCGGGTCATGAATAATCTGAGACAGGCCCATAGCTGCCATGGTAGCCATGAACTCCCGGGCTGCCTCCGAGGACCGTCCCAGAGACGGCAGATTGAAGTCCCCCAGAACCATAAGTCTGGGGAACTCCACTGCCAACCCCGAGACAGCCTTGAGCAGCTCAGGCAGGGAGGTTGCTACGCAGCAGGGAGGCTGGTACAGCAGCAACACTCCCAACTGTTCTCGTGAACCCAACTTGAAAAACAGGGTCTCACACCTGGTCACTTGTGGAGCAGCACCCCTGAAGGCCACAAGGGACTCTCGGATGACAACTGCCACCCCTCCTCCCCTGCCCCGGTGTCTCGGCTGATGCCACACCCGAAACCCGGCTGGGCACATCTCCGAGAGGGCTACTCCCCCCTCTGGGCCCAGCCAGGTCTCGGTAATACACACCATGTTGGCCCCCTCCTCTATGATTAGATCACCTATAAGGGGGGCCTTGTTGTTCACCGACCTGGTGTTCAGCAGCAGCAGTTGGAGACCGGAGCCCACGAGGATATGCTTACCAGGGCCTGGGTATGAACACGGGGGGCCGGAACACGCCACCGGTAACAAACACCGGGGGCGCCTTCCCCGATGATGGCCTGCCCTCCAGTTCCCGTCATGCCGTCCCCTGCCCGTCACCACCTGAATCAAATAGCCCGCCATACAGCCCCCAGAGATTCCAGACTCTGGCCTAGTAGCCTCCACTCCCAGGCCTCCGGAATTCCTGGGCTTAATCAAGGGTCCCTTATCCCATTCATCCATCATCCAGTCCCACACAATGTCGGGCAGTGACAAGACCCCCCAGTGCACCAGCTCTCACTCTCGGCACTGTTAGGGTCCAGCACCACCCCCACTCACACTCTGTACCTCTCCCTCAACTTCTCTCACTGGTCAGGGAGAGGTACCAGCACTCACCAGCAGTCACTCCTACCCCACCTGGCTCTCACCGAAGGGGGTACTCTTACATACCCATACAATCTTGGCTCCCCCCTCCTCGTCTCTCACCCAGGGGGGTCCACATTCATACCAAGGGACCCCTACGAACCCTCTGCCACCTTAGATTGAATGGGACGGCATCCAGAACTTTTTGGGGGTTAGTCCGTGTTCTTCGTACGCCCTGATCTCCTGGGCTATCCGTCCAGCCTCCACGCCTTCCAGGGCCGCAGGGTTCTCCACCAACTCCAGTCCGCTCCAACATCGGAAGCCTCCAAACCCCCTCTAGAAGTCGGCTCAGGAAAAAAGTCCAGGACTCCGCTGCCACAACCGGGCTCCCCTCTTTGTTGTGCCGGCTCTGCTAGGCCCCCACCAACTCCACCAGCCTAGCTCAAACTCTGATGGTCTCCAGCCTCCAGCAATTGAAAACAGAGAGGCCTCCGGCAGCCTCTAGCAGCCCTCGATAGTCTCCAGCCCCGCAAGCTCCGCCGGCTCCAGCTCGAAGACCAACAGCCAAAAAAACCTCCAGCCTCCAGCTGCCATTCGGCAGCCTCCTGCAGTCTCCAACCTTCGGTGGGCACCAGGCACCAGGTCCTTGCCAGCTCCACCGGCCCAGCTCGAACCCCAACAGTCTCTGCGGCCTCCGGCTTCCAACGGACCTCGGCAGCCTATGGCGTCTCCGGCTGCTCACTGGGCTCTTTTCTTCGCGCCGTTCCACGGAGGCTCCGACCGGACACAAGGGCTCGCCCCAACACTCCCCCTAGAGAAAGCCACTCACCCCACTGGTAACACCACCTCACTAAACCCCCAAAGGTGAATTTTGGGGGGGGTTTCACAGGGTTTCTGTGGCTTTCTCCCGGAGCGGTAATCGGCCGCGTTGACTTGTGGCCGCCATCTTGGAATTAGTCATCTAGAGTGTCCCTTTACACAGCTGCAGAGTATGCAGCTAGCATATTTATTTATTTATTTATTTATTATTTGGATTTATCACCACCCATCTCCACCATGGTAGACTCTGGGCGGTTTACAATCACATTATAAAAAGTTAAAAACCTATACATCTAAAATCTACTATAAAAAATAAATAAAAAATCCAAGTGATGGTGTGTTCTTAAAAGGAGGATATTACTAAGCTAACCACCCCCAGGAGGAACTATTATTTCCTTTGTTCCAGGCAAGGCGGCAGAACCAGGTCTTTAAAGACCTCCGGAAGTCCAGGAGCGAGGGTGCCCGTCTCACCTCTGGGGGCAAGATATTCCACAGGGCAGGTGCTATCGCAGAGAAGGCATGCCTCCTGGACCCCGCTAGATGGAATTATTTTAGTGATGGGATCCGAAGCATACCCAAACATATGCATTGTTAATACATCAACAATGGGCATCATCCCACAATACCTTTCGGTATTTGTTCAACCTGTGAGAGAACTTGTATTATCATAATATGTTGCATCAATAGGGAGGTCTGGTTTATACACTGCAGAAGAAACATGGGCGCTGACAATATGAGATTCTCCTGGCTCCTTGGTAATGCATATTTGAAAGGACAATGCTTGGATCCTACCTACCTATATGTTTATTCAGGCTGCTCAGATAACATCTCTTATTTCACTTGCTTTTTTTCCAGCTCTAAATCCATGCTGCATATGATGCAAATTATGAGCAGTCAAACTAGCCATGAAAAGGTTTACAAATGAAAACCGAAAGACCTTATACCTGCTGGACAAGGAAATGAAATCTCAGAGAGCAGCAGTGGCAGACTTTATTTAAAAACCAACTCAATCATTTTCCTTTATTCCCCAAAAAAGAAAGCTTTATCTCTTTTCAGTCTTTTTTTTTTCTTATGAAGAAAAATTGTATTGAATGATGTAGGTGCAGAAACATTACGTGCCCGTGTGTATTTTTCTTTCACGAGGACTTGTTTTTAGGCTGATCGGCACAAACACTGCTTTGGTTGTCCCAGTTCAAAACTTTGTTTTCAAGGGAAGAGGGCTTTGGCCGTCTTAAGCACAATTACCTCTTGCTGGATTGTTGACCACTATATTCCAGTACCATGTATGTGGTCCGGTAACTTGATTCACAAATATTTTGAATGGATAGAGTTCTTTCACCCCACTATTTATTTGTTCACATTTTATTTTACTCCTTCTATTCACAAACACATCCCATTCATCATATGAAGATGAAATTTGCAGGAAAATGTGTTTCTTACGTGAAGGCGATAAATTTGGCAGCGTTAAGAGTCCCCAGAAGAGAAATACCCATGTCAAGGTTTACATAGATTATCTTGAGAGAAGTTAATGTAAATGGGAGGAGCATTCATAAGAAAAGATAATGCCCCTTCTTAGGGACATGCAAAACTCACTAATTCTCTGCACTCACTAAACCTCTGGACTATGCTGGAGCTCCTCCAGATCATGTGTGGACATCTTGAATTGATTCCAGTTTGTAAAATGTATTCCCAGAACCACCAAATCACTCCCTGGAACAGCATTTTTCTGGAGAAGATTCAGCATGGTCTGGGGAATGGATGGAAATTTCCAGAATTCTCCAAAACATTCTGTTCTCAAAACGGTGATTGTTACACATTCCTACTCCTTCAGCTGGTTTATTAGAGAGCCGATTATTGGGGGTTAAAGTTGAAAATAAAAGGGGTTAACTCACTGCTCTATAAAATAGAGAGTCATCAGGCCAGGTCAGCTACTAATTCAACTCACAAAACAATGAAGAATATTATCCAACCATCCTTGTCGAACTAAAAGATTAACTACAAATACAGTCAACTTTGATACAGGGAATGGGAATGTGAGTGGGAGCCTTTCATTTTAGTAAATTTTGCATATAAAGGGCTAGTTACATTAGTAAAAAGAGCCTTCATCAGGGAAATTTACATTTTAAAAGCTTACAACGGGGAAATAAATTTTGATTAAATCAGGGAAATTTATGCTAAAAGGTGGTACTTCAAAGAATTTACATTAACATTAGAGGAAATTATGTACAAAAGCATCACACGCTAGGAAAAGTCAGCAAAAGTGGACATGGGTTTTTTAAAAAAACAAAAATTTAAAAATCCATTAAAAAAAAGAGCAAGAAACCATTTTATTGGATCACATTTATATTGTTTCATACATCTCTACCAGGAAAAATTATAAAAATCCTTCTATACCTACCAAAACTTTGCTTGGGCAACTATTGTTCTTCTAGTCTTCAGTTTAGGATTTCCTCTAAAGAGCTCTATAGCTCAGCTCTGACAAGGCATTTTTCTCTCACCTGGATTTTTCTGCCTACATTTGATGTCTTTGGGTCTGCTCCCTATTGTTCAGTTTTTCAGTTTGCAGCATGTCTATTTATGGTGCTAGCTCTCTAGAGTTGATACATCTACCCTTATAGATTTATATGGATCGTGACTGGAGTTCTGCTTTCATTAAGCCATCTCAGTATCCCTGCCATATAACTCATAATGTCTGCATCACCTTGAACTAGAAAAGGGAATGTGAGTGATGACATTACCCACCAATAGCAGTTTTGCCTCTGGCAAGCTTACTGCAAAGGTGCAGCCATTTAAAGGCCTATAGAAATAGGAGAGAAGCTTCAGCAAATGTCACTTCTTGGGCCTTGGAGCATACCAGGAAATATTACAGTTTAAAAGGCCTTTCTCAGGAGACTTGACGCATCACACAACACAATTGTTAAAACTGAGATACAGTAGCTAGACAATCAAAATACCATTCAAAAGTTATTAATATGCTACAAGTAGCCGTCATAGCCATTTCCTCCCTAGTTTTGAAGCCAACACATGATCAGAAACAGCATTTTTTTTAAAAAGGTAGAGGAATTCTTAAAGAACAGTACCTTTTGCTTTGTTTTGTTTTGTTTTTGTTTTTGTTCTGTTTTGTGTTTTTTTCCGACAGATAATAATCTCACACCTCAGATGAACAAGATCATGAACTATTCCTAAGCCTCCAGGAGAGAGAGAAAAAAACAAGAAAATACAAACCATTCACAGCTGGTCGTTTGCCAAGGTACTCACTGATGACTTAAGTGAAGATCATTCAGTCGCCTGTTAGAACCAGTGAATGGAGCAGAGCTTAATGTTGTGTAAACTCGTGCATAGAAAAAGGAATATTGTTTAAAAACACAGCCTGTGAGCATGTTAGAGAGATTCAGGTTCTTATTCTTACACTTTTAGTCCACCCAAGCATAAAGAAACACATGCTTAGACATTGCAGGTACAAAAAGAAAGTACAAAAGAGTTCTTACATTTATTTTGTACAGGTACAGCCATTTCAGTAGAAAATTGGTTTCAGTTCTTCTTTCTGTTCCCTAAACTGTATACCTCTGGCCGTGTTTGCTGCCAGAGGCTGTGTGGAGAAAGGGGCTTGAGGCCTAGGCATGGCCTCACCATGGAGGAGCTAAGGCACGTGCGTCCTACCCCATTGGTGGAAGAATCAGAGAGGAAGTGGGAGGGGCAACATGCAGTTTCCTTTAGTAGCACAGAGTTTGCCTCCTAGAGCAATCACCCATATGCTAATGAGGCATGCCTGATTTGCCGGATTCCAACATTGAGGCCATAAGAAATAATATTTGCTGTATTCCCTTATCTGTGCTGTGTAGCAATTTACAATCTACATCCTTTCATCCTGTGTAGATTGGAATTATCACAACCTCAAATGGATAGAGTTCACCAACACCTCTCACAACAAGTCATCACTCAACAAACATTCGCTCTCCTATTAAAATGAAAATGAGCCACACAAACTAGTATTTGAATTTCAGTTGTTGGCTCTCTCAATAGCCTTACAAAGCCATTGTTTCTCTGAACTTCAGCTTCCTGAATGTGTATAACCTGGGGACAGCCATAGGAGTATTCATAAGAACAATCCTCATGATGTCACAGTGACTACCAGCCACATGTTCAGTTATGTACAAAGCAGCTCTAGACACACCTAACATCTTTTTATAAGCAGGAGTGTGACTGGTCTAAGATTCTTCCATGAATAGCATATTTCTTGCAGAGAGGGGTATTTCACATTTTATGCTAGTGCATCACTATGAAGGGCCAATGTGGAGAGCCAAGAGTAGTGAAGTGGTTAAGGAGCTGGACTAGAATCAGTAAGACTCTGTTCCAGGCCACCCTCAGCCCTGGAACCTCACAAAGTAACTTTGAGCCGGTTATTGTTCTCAAGTTGAGCCTTGTTGTGAGGAGAAGTACTATGAACACTGCCTAAAGCTCCCAGACAAAAGGCAAAATATAAATCTAAGAAATAAGGAAGGTCTGTGCCAGAACATACCTTAGCATTAGTTGTGTTGTTTATTCGTTCAGTCGCTTCCGACTCTTTGTGACTTCATGGACCAGCCCACGCCAGAGCTTCCTGTCGGCCATCACCATCCCCAGCTCCCCCAAGGTCGAGTCTGTCACCTCCAGAATATCATCCATCCATCTTGCCCTTGGCGGCCCCTCTTCCTTTTGCCTTCCACTTTCCCTAGCATCAGCTTCTTCTCCAGGGTATCCTGTCTTCTCATTATGTGGCCAAAGTACTTCAGTTTTGCCTTTAATATCATTCCCTCAAGTGAGCAGTCTGGCTTTATTTCCTGGAGTATGGACTGGTTTGATCTTCTTGCAGTCCAAGGCACTCTCAGAGTTTTCCTCCAACACCACAGTTCAAAAGCACCTATCTTCCTTCGCTCAGCCTTCCTTATGGCCCAGCTCTCACAGCCATAGGTTACTACAGGGAATACCATTGCTTTGACTATGCGGACCTTTGTTGTCAGTGTGATGTCTCTGCTCTTAACTATTTTATCAAGATTTGTCATTGCTCTCCTCCCAAGAAGTAGACGTCTTCTGATTTCCTGGCTGCAGTCAGCGTCTGCAGTAATCTTTGTGCCTAGAAAGACAAAGTCTGTCACTGCCTCCACTTTTTCTCCCTCTATTTGCCAGTCATCAATCAAGCTTGTTGCCATAATCTTGGTTTTTTTGAGGTTTAACTGCAACCCAGCTTTTGCACTTTCTTCTTTCACCTTCATCATAAGGCTCCTTAGCTGCTCCTCGCTTTCAGCCATCAAAGTGGTATCATCTGCATATCTGAGATTGTTAATGTTTCTTCCAGCGATTTTAACTCCAGCCTTGGATTCATCAAGTCCAGCACGTCGCATGATGTGTTCTGCGTACAGGTTGAATAGGTAGGGTGAGAGTATACAGCCCTGTCGTACTCCTTTCCCAATCTTAAACCAGTCCGTTGTTCCATGATCTGTTCTTACCGTTGCTATTTGGTCGTTATACAGATTCCTCAGGAGGCAGACAAGATGACTTGGTATCCCCATACCACCAAGAACTTGCCACAATTTATTATGATCCACACAGTCAAAGGCTTTAGAATAGTCAATAAAACAAAAATAGATGTTTTTCTGAAACTCCCTGGCTTTCTCCATTATCCAGCGGATATTGGCAATTTGGTCTCTAGTTCCTCTGCCTTTTCTAAACCCAGCTTGTACTTCTAGCAATTCTCGCTCCATGAATTGCTGGAGTCTACCTTGCAAGATCTTGAGCATTACCTTACTGGCATGTGAAATAAGTGCCACTGTTCGATAGTTTGAATATTTTTTAGTGCTTCCCTTTTTTGGTATGGGGATATAAGTTGATTTTTTCCAATCTGATGGCCATTCTTGTGTTTTCCAAATTTGCTGGCATATGGCATGCATCACCTTGACAGCATCATCTTGCAAGATTTTAAACAGCTCAGCTGGGATACCGTCGTCTCCTGCTGCCTTGTTATTAGCAATGCTTCTTAAGGCCCATTCAACCTCACTCTTCAGGATGTCTGGCTCTAACTCACTGACCACACTGTCAAAGCTATCCCTGATATTATTATCCTTCCTGTACAGATCTTCCGTATATTCTTGCCACCTTTTCTTGATCTCTTCTGCTTCTGTTAGGTCCTTGCCATCTTTGTTTTTGATCATACCCATTTTTGCCTGGAATTTACCTCCGATGTTTCTAATTTTCTGGAAGAGGTCTCTTGTCCTTCCTATTCTGTTGTCTTCTTCCACTTCTGCACATTGCTTGTTTAAAAATAATTCCTTATCCCTTCTGGCTAACCTCTGGAATTTTGCATTTAATTGGGCATATCTCCCCCTATCACTGTTGCCTTTTGCTTTCCTTCTTTCTTGGGCTACTTCCAGTGTCTCAGCAGACAGCCATCTTGCCTTCTTGGTTTTCTTTTTCTTTAGGACGTTTTTTGTTGCTGCCTCCTGAACAATGTTGCAAACTTTTCTCCATAGTTCTTCCGGGACCCTATCTAATAAATCAAGTCCCTTAAATCTATTCTTCACTTCCACTGCATATTCATTAGGAATGTTAGTTAGCTGATATCTAACTGATCTGTGGATCTTCCTTATTCTCTTTAGTCTGATTCTAAATTGTGCAATAAGAAGTTCATGATCTGAACTACAGTAAGCTCCAGGTCTTGTTTTTACCACCTTTGGCTACAAAGGATGTAGTCAATCTGATTTCGGTGTCGACCATCTGGTGAAGTCCATGTATAAAGTCGTATTTTAGGTTGCTGGAAGAGAGTGTTTGTTATGCACAGTGAATTGTCTTGGCAAAATTCTATCAGCCTATGTCCCGCTTCATTTTGTTCTCCTAGACCATGCTTGCCTGTAATTCCAGGTGTCGTTTGACTACCCACCTTAGCATTCCAGTCTCCTGTAATGAAAATAACATCTCTTTTTGGCGTATTATCCAGTAGGTGCTGTAGATCTTTATAGAACTGATCTACTTCTGCTTCTTAAGCATCTGTGGTTGGGGCGTATATTTGGGTGACTGTAATGTTAAATGGCTTACCCTGAATTCGAATTGAGATCATTCTATCGTTTTTTGGATTGTATCCAAGCACTGCTTTAGCCACTTTATTATTAATTATGAAGGCTACTCCATTTATTCTGTGGTCCTCTTGTCCACAGTAGTAGATCTGGTGGTCATCTGATGTGAAGTGGCCCATTAGTTGTACATGGCCGAATATCTGAAAGACCCACCTGAAATAGAGGATAGCTCCCTTCCCAAAACTAAAGCAACTCTATGAATTGAGCATGTTCAGTAGACATTCTCAGAAAAGGTTGAGGGCCCTTGGAAAAGAACCACGGAGAACCCCTCACTTATTGATTTCCAAAAGAAAGCATGGCTGACTGGATTTGATTGGGAGTATAAACGGCAATACGTGGAACAGATGACTCTTTTTTAAAGGCACTCCTCAGCAAGCCCATGGAAGAGATGATAAAGTTACAGACCCATCTAAGGTTTTTTCCCCAGGCAGAACCTCAGCCAGTTCAAGTCCATCCTTAGCCATAGAAACTTACTTACTGATGTTGAGGCAGTCGCTTTCTCTCAGCCTGGTGTCCCTCAAAGGGCTGTTGCTAGGGAGATAAAATCACAGGACAAAGGCCCTCCTTTTCCATGCTGCCCAGTGCAGTACATGGCAGGGGGCAAAACAGGCTAGATGGTGGTCCCAACACCACAGTCAAAACCCCACCACTTTGTGTATGTGTCTGACATCAACATCCATACAAAAAGGGTTTTGATCATGGTATCCAACCATTATCTTGCCTGTTTTGATACATCACCCCACCCCATGGACACCACTGATTCTGCCTTAAGCTCTTGGTTGATATCAATCAAATCAAAACTGTATTACAGTCATTGATAAGAAAGCCAATATAATAAAAAACCCTGATAGATAATAAAACGTTCAACAATTTTCATATGTAAGTAAGGTACCACTGCAGATGGTCATTCTGACCCATGAAAATGCCCTTCTCACAACGTAGCCATGTTCCTAAGGAACACAATTTTGCCATGGAGTAGGTGGTGTTAGGATTTCTGTCAGCTGTAAGTAGCTTACATAAAATTCCTCATTATGACCTGGAAGATTTTTTCATAATAGCTGAAGTAGCTATTGTCTTTAATCGGAATAATTAGCCAACCAAGAAAAACATGCTCTTTGGAATCAATCCACACCTGATGGACATGGGCATTGCCTCTGCAGTACTGGATTTGTTATGGACTCTCCGATCCAATATGGCTGAAGAGAGAGCATCTTAAAGCAAGCCCACTTACTTGGCATAAGTAAGAGAATATAAATATTTTGCAGGTACAAGCTTCTGTATTTCCCTCAATGCTGGGAGATCTTTGCAGTGAGACTCAGCATGTTTCATCACTCTGTATCTCCAGTCCATTGGCTAATTATTTCCTTGGCCTTGTCCAAACCTCAATTAACAGGCACTCAGGAGACATACTGATTAGATGCCTTTTATTTGTCACCTGGGTCCACCAACATGATCTAAAACTATCCCCTGTAATTAGGGAAATCAGTACAGATGGGGCCAGGTTCATTTTTAGCCATGTAAATAGAATTGATTGCCAGATCCTGGTTTCCATCCTGGAGAGTCCTGCTGCCACTCTCAAAGCTGCACTGGACACATCTGACTATCAAAGATCTCAGAAACCCAGACAGCACTTTATCACATGATATGAAACTGAAACCAGGTCCCAGCTGTGTTTCATATAGTAATTGGCCAGCAGATGTTACATTAAATAATGCAACAGCAGCTGGAATAAAGGTCCTCCATGGCTCCAATGCCATCTTAGAATGGCAGCAGCATATTGCATGGGTTTTGTTGCTTCCAGAGGATTGAAACACTACAGCTAAACACATAAAACATTCAACTTCTTCAATTTTAAGATTATCTATTTACAAATTATGGGTTTTAATACCCTTTGCAGATATATTAACTTAATAGCAGCTCTTCCTTACAATAAGGAGCCAGGGACATCAGCAGTCTTCTAAGGCTGAACTGTGTCAAGAACAAGTTTGCATCATCATCTGCATAATCTAAAACTGATAGTCTGCTAACACTGAAGCATGCAATTCTGGGCCTTGCAAACAGCTTACCAAGGAGTGTGTATAAACAGAAAAGGGGGGAAATGCAACCTTTCCTTGCTCCCTTCTTTGTTGTAGTTGAATTTGACACTGGTCAGCATGATTCTGCGTGACTTTGAGGCTTGTCTTTCCATACATTCTTGACATCAAAAGCCGAAGATATTTGTTAATGGTAGATTTTTTTAAGCTTACTCCATAACTATATTTTAGAAATTAAATTGAAGGTGGCTTGGAAATCAACAAAGGCTACATACAATTTTGAGCTAGTAGTACATGAGCAGTTCTCTGCTGGATATTGGAGAACTAGGCAATGGTCTACTGTAGATTTACATTCCCTAAAACAGTTTCCTGGAAAAATCCCTTGCATATAATTTTTAAAGTATATTTAAGAGGTTTATGGATCTGTGGTTTGCCCGCATGTCCCTCCCCCTTTTTTTTTGGGGGGGGGGTAGAGGTTGGGACTACTATTGCTGCATCCATGCCTTCTGGGACTACTTGTGATGTTCTCCCAGTACCTGGTTAACATAACCAGTGCTTCACTGAGAAGGGCTTGAACATCCCTTCGTCTTCAGACCTTGCCCTCTGCATATCTCGAAGGGAGATTTTGCAACTGCTCGGTCAAGTAATGTATCTGTCCTTGTGGTGTTGGTCAGGTGGAGGACATTATTCATTATGTCCTCCACTGCCCCATTTACAATGAGATCAGGGCCAAATTGTTGACGGTAGGTGAACTCAAAGGTTCAGACCTTGAACAGTTGAACTATCTTCTTGCAGACAAGTTCCCAGCTGTCAGCAACCAAGTTGCTACTTTTGCTCTGCTGTCATTTAAACTTGGAAATAAATACTTATGTTCTTAGCTGTCGCTTTGGCTTTATTTTGCTGTGACCTTTTTACATCTAATACTCTTTTTATTACTTTATTTTACAATCTTACTATTTTATTGTTATTTTATTGTATTTTATGGCATGCTATACGTTATGACCTGTGGTTACAACAATAAACTTACTTACACTACCATTATACTTGTGATGTTATTAACGTAGGTAAATAAGAATGCAAGGACTAGTTGATAATATTTAAGAAAGAGGAGGAGGAGGAGGAGGAGGAGGAGGAGGAGGAGGAGGAGGAGGAGGAGGAGGAGGAGGAGGAAATACAAGATGAAAATGATGATGGAGACAATGATATTCTACTCATTCCAAACCTCAAGCAGAGATCTTTATCTGATCCTTCTCAGTCCAAGGAACATCTGCTGGAGATGCTTAGCAATAATCAGGATTCTCCTGTATCTGAATGTACCTAATTTCTCTGCCAAAGCTAATTTTAAGTAGACTCTACACCATGGGTGTCCAACCTTTTGGCTTCCCTGGGCCACATTGAGTGAAGAGGAATTGTCTTGGGCCACACATAATATATATAATATAGTTAATGTATATAAGTAATAAAACTTCATTTATTTTTTTATATTTTTTATTATAAAAATTTTAAAAAGAGGGCAACATAAAACTAGTGGGATATTTGACCTTGTTTTTGTGAAACTAATACATCAATGTCTGGTTCGATGAAAGTGGTTGCAAACGCTGTTATGGTTTGAAACATTGCAGTGATAAGTTGGTTTTCACCTTGAAGATGCATGTTTAACTCATTTAAATGAGCGGTCAAATCCACCAAAAATGCTAAATCTGTGAGCCATTTTTCATCTTCAAGTTCTGGCACAAATTTTCTTTTTGATTCCATAAACAACTTGATTTCATTTCACAAATCATAAAATCTTTTCAGCATTTTACGCCGACTTAGCCACCGTACTTCAGAAAAGTAAATGATGTCCCCATAATCAGCATCCATACTTTTAAGGAACTCCTGGAATTGGCGATGATTCAATCCCTTGGCCCTTATGAAATTCACTGCTTTGAATGACAATTTGCATGACATTATCCATTTTTAAAGCTTTCGCGCATAAATTTTCATGATGTAGAATGCAGTGATACTTCATCAAATGTGAGTTGCCGGCAGCACTTACATCGTCTTCTATCAATTTTGTAAGTCCCTCACTTTTACCAACCATCGCCGGGGCGCCATCAGTAGATATACCAGATATGTTGACAATGGTGAAAGAAAGTCGCTTTAATGTCATTTTTACTGCTTCGTACAAATCAAGAGATTTAGTTGTGTCTTTTAATGGCACCACAGAAGCCATTTCTTCAGTGACATTATATTCATTATCAATACCTCTAATAAAAATGGCAAGTTGAGCCGTATCTGTAGCATCAGTACTTTTATCCATCGCTAAAGCATAAAATTTGAAATTAGCAGCTTTACTCTTCAAACCTCTTTCGATAGATTTTCCTATTACTTCAATTCCCCTGGCTATAGTCTGGTGAGACAAACTGATTTTAGAAAAATTGCTTTTTTTATCAGGACAAATTATATCTGCCACACTTTCCATACATTGCTTAATAAACTCACCATCGGTAAATGGTTTTGATTTTTTTGCAATCAGATTTTCTACCAAATAACTAGCTTTTATAATAGAGTCGTTTTGAGTTGTGACTTTTTAAAAAAAATTGTTGAGACGACAGACTTTCTTTCAGTTCTGCTCATTTGTCTTTACAACAAATTCCTTGATATGCTTCGAATTTGGCAGCATGTTTTTCCATATAATGCCTTTTCAAATTGTAGTCTTTGAAAACTGACACATTTTCCCTACAAATTAAGCATAGTGCCTTAGTATTTGTCTCGACAAAAAAGTACTCATCTGTCCATTTTTCGTTGAATACTCTTCCTTCATCTGCGATTTTTCTTTTTTTCTTTTTGTTTTTTGGGTTCTGTTTTCTGTTGAAACAACGTTGAAGCCATGCTGGAAGAAATTTATTTAGGAATATTTTTTTTTAACAAATAACACAACAAGCCCATCATAAATTGTTAGGTAGGCAAATAAACAAAGCAAAGTTTAATAATCAAATAAGAAAACTTACATGTCTACTTAATAATAATAACAATAAACACCTGTCATCACAGAACACGTGTAGATAGGCTGAAATATTACATATAACACCAAGTTGTCACAAGCTGACGTGTGTAGCGGGCAGCGGTGACATTAGCACTGCACTGTCCCGTCCTCTACACAGAGTTCCGTTGTTTCTACCTGCGCAGTCCGCGCTCGAGCACTGCGCGCTCGAGTCACGAAAAAAATCACAAAATAATGTTAAAAGTTTACAATTTTTGGAGGCCACATTACTAGCTGTTCAGGGCCGCATGTGGCCTGTGGGCCGCGGGTTGGACACACCTGCTCTACACCATCTCCAAATGGCCAACTATTCATTTCATTTTAATTTTTCTGAAATCTTGTTCTGCTCATCAGTCTAGAGCAGTGTTTCTTAAACTTTTTTCTCTCAGGACTCCTTCCCACTTTTAAAAATTATGGAGGACCCAAAAGAGCTTTTATTTGTATGGGTTATATTTATTGGTATTTACTGTATTAAAAATTGACATTGACGTCACTGCTACTTCTCACAATTGTTTGATAGGATTTTAATATTGTATTGTTTTTCAACATAGGCTGGCAAATAATTTTGATTTCATGGACCTTTGAGAGAGTCTCAGGGTGTTGGAATTCGGCAAATCAAGCATGCCTCATTAGAATATGGGTAATGTGTTGTTCTTTGGGGGAGGGGCTGTGAGCTGGGCTAGTCACAAGCAGGCTATTTTGGCACACTCAACAACTGAAGCAAAGTATGTCTCAGCAGCTGAGACATGCGCAGAGGTGCAATGGCTCAAGTATTTACTTGAGGATCTGGGGGTCAGTGTTCCTGCTCCAATAAGAGTCTTTGAGGACAACCAAGGTTGTATAAGACTCTCTCTGTCACAGAAGGTGGGAGGGTGGACCAAACACATGGATGTTCACTACCACATAATTAGAGAGGCACAGGAGACAGGACTACTACATTTGGAGTATTGTCCCTCAGATAGCATGATTGCAGACATCCTTACAAAACCACTTGCGAAGGGTGTCTACCAGGACCTACAAAGTGAGTTAAATCTTGTGTAGGCATGATGCATGACTTTGATTTGAGAAGGGGTGTTGGAATTCAGCAAATCAAGCATGCCTCATTAGCATATGGGTGATTGCTCTAGGAGGCAAACTCTGTGCTAGAGGAAGCTGCTTGTTGCACCTCCCACTTCCTCTTCTCTCTCTCTGATTCTTCCACCAATGGGGTAGGACGCACATGCCTTAGCTCCTTCCATGGAGAGGCCATGTGCTAGGCCTCGACTCCAGAGGCTTTTTCCCCTTTTCTTCACGCATCCTCTGGCAGCAAACAGGGCCAGAACTATGCAGTTTAGGGAACAGAAAGAAGAACTGAAACCAACTTTCTACTGAAATGGCTGTACCTGGACAAAATAAATGTAAGAACTATTTTGTACTTACTTTTTGTACCTGCAATGTCTAAGTGTGTGTTTCTTTATGCTTGGGTGGGCTAAGAGTGTAAGAATAAGAACGTGAATCTCTCTAACATGCTCACAGGCTGTGTTTTTAAACAATATTCCTTTTTCTGTGCAGAAGTTTATACAACATTAAGCTCTGCTCCATTCACTGGCTCTAACAGACCACTGAATGATCTTCACGGGGGACCCCCAGGGGTTCTAGGACCACACTTTAAGAAACATTGGTCTTGAGTATCTTTCATGCACATTATTGGATGAATAGCTTCAGAGAGTCTGCTTGACAGATGTAAGTAAAACAATAAAACAGGAAATGGATCTATTTTACACATGGTGGTCAATGTAGAAAAATTAATTTTTTATACAAAATAAAAATGCTAATTTTCCACAAGTGGCAGGTGCTTCCCTGACAACACTTTTGAGCCAAAGTGGTAGCATTTGTACCTTTTGAAGTAACTGAAGACTTTCTTCAAAAACTGGATTTTTGTACAACTGAGTTGCACATTAATGTGGAGCCAGGAAAGAATGAAGCCTTCTCCAAAGTTCAAATTCTTGACTGGCATTTTCAATTCCTGGAATACAAAGGTATGGATTGGAGGATCCCATTGTTAATTCTCTTCTAATTCTTCCTCCAATGCACAGAAAGGACCATTGTGTCCAGAACAGCCTTGAGGTAGAATACATTTCACTGACAATGAATAGGGAATTTCATTTAAAAAAAAGGAGAGTGAAGCATTCTGATATATCAAATCCTTTCTTTTAAAAGATTCTATGCATGACATATGCCTCCAAGAACTATACTTCCAAGGCATATAAAAGTATATAAACTTTCTAAGAGATACAATAGTTTTGACTTTTGCTCTATTATAGTTTCTGAGTAATTTTATTGCTCTGGGCAAACACTGGGCTTGTTTTGTTTATGCTATAAAACCTGGCTCTTTTCATCTTCAGAAACTGAACCTTTCTGACAGCACTGTCTTTCAGAATTTATTGTGCTGTTTCTGAACAAACTCAAGCTTTAGAAAATGCCCCAAAGAAATTTTCTAGTTTGTACCATTCTTCATGAATGAAATTTATTCTTAATGCCATTCTTCATGTGGCGTTCTTTAATCTAGTATTTGTCTGTAATAAGCTACTGGGAAAAATACAATCAATCTATATCGCTAGGTTAAGCTCTGCTACATTGATGTGGTTTGGTCATCTATCAACTTGGAAAGCATTCAGGGAGTTTTTATCAAGTATTTGATACACATATGTAATAAATATGTGATAGAAAAAGATAAACAGTTCCATGGTAACAGGAAGCAAGGAAGGAGCTCAATGGCATTTATTATGTAAGTCTGTGGGAACACCTGTTTGGAATTTCATGCCCTCTTCTTTTACAATGCAATGCTATGGCTAACTCCGTGAAAATAGCAGAGATTCAACATGCGTAGTGGCATAGATCACAGTTAGTGCACAAGCAAATGGAGAATGCACAATAGGGCAAGATCAAAAATCAGTATTAAGATGTATCTGCAGCAGGTAGCAGAGAAATAAAAATCAGAACAATTTAAAAAGTCAGTAGGGTTTGAACCTAAAGAGTCAATAAAAATTTAAAATTTCAAGCTTTTATATGATTTCCTGAGTTCAGTGAAAATTTGTGGCCCAAAGGAAATATAGTGATTGGACTGCTTATGTGATTATATCTGTCCTGTACTATCCAAAAAGGGAAATCTTACTTATAAGATCATAATAATAATTCTTATACTTCTTTCCATGTTGAGAATTGGCAGTCCAATTTTGAACATTCTGCATTATCTACTTATTAAGGGAAGATTGAGTGTAAATTTGACTCCATCAAGTCTGACAACTAAATAATGAGGTATGATTTCCAGACAAAATTTATGTTATAGACTTTATGCAAGAATATGTTCTAAAAAGTCTGCTTCCAGCTTATAAATTCTTAGACAGAGAACTGAATTATAGAACATCAGTTTTCACCTGACAAAATTCTGTTTATCAATTTGTATCCAGATGAATCGTGTTTTCTCCATTATTTACTTCTGTGTTATTTTAAAGTATTATTGTTTCTCCAAGATTGAATAAAATTGCTCCAGAGGAAATAAGCTTACTAAAGTTGAAAGGAGAACAACATGGTTAATCAAAAACAAAACTTCTAGTTAAATAATTTCAATTATGATTCATATTCACTTGGAAAGATTTATAGTTATATTCAACTGGTAGTATTGAGTAAGCAGCAGGGAGAGCAAATAGGAGTTTTCCAGTGGAGACACAGAAGAGAAGAGTATGACCAGAGGCACTGGGTGTTCTGAGGAATTGTCTGCTCTGTTGTGAGGTGTCAAAAAGTTGTCTCCTGAATGGATGCTCTTTTAAGGGGAGAACTCCTGAAAATTCCTGATTGCCCACTGTGGATAACCGAGCCATTGGTTCCCCTATCTGGCTACATAATCCACCACAAAATTACAACCTATAGATCCCCAAAAGCCTAATAATAACCAATTCCTTTGGGTTCGCATACATTGTCCAGGGGGCGAAGAAAACCTATCTTAATGAATTTGGCCACAACCATTTTTTTCTGCTTGGCCCCTTAACAGGCAATTTGACCACTGCTGCCATGAGCAAGCGAGTGAATTGTTGATGGAGGAGGAAGGGGCCAAACCAAGGTTCTGCCAACTTATCAACACCAATCAAACTGGTGCCTAGTAATAGCTTTGTCTTCTTTGAAGGAAAAGGGAATCAATTTTTCTTATACAATCACAAATAATTGAACATTTGTGCTTCTTTAATAATGTTGCATCATATTCCAACTGATCCTGTCTGATCTAACGGGATGGCCAATCCCTCATAGTCATAGAAAGCCGTGTTTTTAATCTCCTTTTCATAATTTTTCAGATTGTCCTGAATATGCGCAGGCTTTTCCACTGATATTTTAATGAATCCTTTGTGAAGGACAGAGCATGTTGAAATGACTTCAGTTTTTTTCTGGATGTAATTCAAGCTGCTGGTTATCACCTTTAAAGCTCTGAATGGCATAGGATCATGTTACCTGCAGGATCGCCTTTCCTTGCCCATTCCACTAGGTCAGATTGGGTGGGTGTGCTCCAGGTCCCTTCTCTTAAAGATTGCCATCTAGCGGGTCCCAGGAAGCATGCTTTCTCAGGAGCTGCCCCTGCCCTGTGGATCACCTTCCCCACTGAGATCCAGCAGGCCTCTGCCCTTCTAGACTTCTGGAAGGCCTTAAAAAGCTGGCTCTTCCCCCAAGCATTGGGATCAGGTGAGGCTGGGGCTCAGTGGCCGTGGTTATTGTTCTTTGTATCCGGAAGGGTTGCTGTAGGGTGCCAGGCACTGTTTTTTGGATGTTGGGGTTTGGGGGTGGGTTTGTTGTTGTTGCTGTTGTTATATGTTTGTAATGTTTTTAGCTGTGAGCTGCCCAGAGTTATGGTATATAAGATGGGTAGCCATAAACGTTTCCTGAATGAATGAATGAATGAATGAATGAATGAGGCACAAATAACAATTATGCCACCAGGGAATCATAAAAGATGATGGTTATTACCATTGTGTTGTAGTGGCAATGCGGAAGACCATTGTATTTCGAGGAGTTTAAGTGACATATTTTTATTTTCTTCCTCACACAAAGAAGATTAGAGTTTATTTAGAGTTATACTGATGTTTAACTGGCTTGTTTTTATTTCTGGTTGGAATGGAGGGGGAGATAGATTACCCCAAGATGGTTAGTTTAAGCATAAGTCCACTCCTCCAACAGCCCCTCCAGCGGCTTGGAATGGGGGGGGGTAGAGATAAGTGATCGTTGTTGATGTTGGGCACTGGCTTATCTATAAAGCTTCCCAGGCTCTTGGATGATGTCATAGACAGGTGCTAGACCCCTGGAAGAATCCCAGCCAAGGTCAGGCCATGCGGCCTCTGTACCATGGAAACATGGTCACGGGGTTTAAGAGCCAGACTTTGATAAAAACTCCTAGGCTTGCTTTTGGGGTTTGGGAGTTCCACACAGACCTGAGTGCTGGGTGCTGTGAAAATTGAGCCACCCTGGGGTATCTCCGCTGTCCTTATTAAGGGGCTCCTGACAGCCTATGGGAGATTGGGTTTCAACTTGCTTTGGTATGTATTATTTCTTTCTTTATGCTATGCTTTGTATGCTTCTGTATAATCTGCCTAAGCTGTGTTTGTGTTTGAACTGTGTTTCCTGTTTAAATCTGTTTGCTTAAGTTTATAATAAAGCTAAAGTTTCTTTATCCACTGGCGTGCTTATTATCTCTGGATCTAAAAGAACCAATTGTCTGAAGCACCTGCTCACTGCTTGGACACTTGGCAGAACAGTTGTGGAATGCTGCTGATATTTTTGATAGAGAGGGAGGTATCATACCATGAAATTTGTCTCTCTCTCTTACCTGGTGATTAGTCTTCCTTTGAGGCTAGCTCACATCAGCAATTGATAGAACAATACAATTAGAAGACTATTTTTCTGGGAATCTGAACAGTTGCACTGGTTATTAAATGAGTAAATAACATTTCTGGTAGGAGTGTGTTGTGATTCACTTTGGCTGCTCTGAATCATACAAAAAGATTTTTGGATTCCACATGGGCCTGTGCAAACAGAAGCAGTCTTGCCATTGTGATCCAATGCTGCGATGCAGGACTTTGCTTCAAAGGGGTGCTTTGATAAAAACTTTGTTAAATCAAAGTGCATCGCAGAAGCTCTGCACAGTGCTAATTTCTGGATATTCCTTTCTTGTTTGATTTTTGTTTTTTAAACTTAAATTTGAACTTATAACCAATTTTATATACTACATTATTAATATCATTATTATTAACATCATCTTCATAAAAAAGAAACATGTTCACAGGGATTTGAATCTATATATTCAAAGAAATGTAAAAGGTATACAACTATATTCAGTAAGGTTAAAAATAATAAAATGCAGCCCTTTTTTAATGATTTAAAATGTCTTTCATACAAACATTTAAAAATACTGGCTCTGCTTGCAGCCTTAAGTTGTGTTGGGTATATTGAACCTATTCTCAACTTTGGTGTATCCTATTCTTTCTTCATCAAAAGAACAGATCTCTGCAATTTGTAGTTTCTTCAATGGCTGGCTGAATGGTCTCTATTAGGGATTTAGTGAGCATCAGTTTACCAACTTTATCAAATGTAGATTCTAGATTCTTGCTTGCTAATGATGGCTGGCCTCCATAATACATTTAGCTAACATTACTGTGTTAGTTTTCAACAGAAAAAATAATTAAACAATATAAATAGACTTTCTCCATCAAGAATGAGGTATGTAACACTTCCCAGTGGAGATCGAGAAATAGAATACGACTGTGGATGATAATTTTAGGCTCACTGAACTTTCCATCCTTTCAGGAGTGAGGTTCATGGAACACATTTAAAATTTGTAGCATGGTGAGCAGTTTCACAAAACAGTTGCCAGAGGTGGCTTGCTCATAAACAAAATGGCTATCAGAGCGGACAAGGTCAATCACACAATATCTGTTTCCCAAAGAGAAAGTGATGAGGCTAAAAGAAAAGAAACTGAGTTACCGGACAAGGCAGGCATGGAATCTGTGCTTTAGTGTAGAAAAAACACCCTTTTTAATCTTTCTTTCCTATTGCTATTTCACATAAAAGTAAACATCTGAGACCTGGGGACAAGTGATTGAACTAGGAAAATTAGGTGAGATGAGCGAGGTCTGGAACCCAAATGCCATATTTGCTGGGGGTTTGGTCTCATCACGGTGTGGAGGTGATGCAGTTTGCCTTACTGCAGCACTCTCCGTCCTCTCAAACTCCCTCATGGTTTCTTTAGATCAGTGTTTCTCAACCTCAGCAGCTTTAAGCATGCTGGCTGGGGAATTCTGGGAGTTGAAGTCCACGCATCTTAAAGTTGCTGAGGTTGAGAGACACCGCTTTAGACAGAAGAGATTTCTGTGCACCTGTTCCCTATTTGCAAAAGCCTCTTCCAGTTATTAGAACTGTTGAAAGAGGCCTCAAGCCAAGCAAAGTGAAGCAAGAGTCTCCTTCACTTTCCGAAGCAAGGAAACCCCTTTGCTTCATGAAGTAATTTCTCATGAACCTTCATTGTCACAAAGCATTTAAAGCTATGCACAGTTCTAAGATTTGCTCCCACAAAGCACAAAATACTCTTTCATCAAAAGCAAGTTTTACATTATACACACAGGGAAAAAATATTCCAGATAAACCACAAAAACACTCACCACCTCAAAAAAAAGTCACGGAGAACAACATACTCCAGAAAGGCAAAATTCACACATATACTGTACTTCCTTCATTTCTTGCTATCCATTCTGACTAGTTAGAACTTGGAATAATCTCAAACGTATTATTGCCATTTGAGGGGAGGGGTAATGGAGGGTGCTTCAGATTGAAGAACTGGGCTGCCACCATTCACCATTTTTACCCTCTAATGTTTCTGGGATTTATATGGATGCCAGAGGAATTATTAATTAGTATTATTATTTGAAAAATTCCAGGAATGGAAAGTATCTAGTCTGGATGTTTGGAAGGGAACCTGATACATGTATGTGGGCACGTGGGGAGGAAGGGAATGGACCCCTGTTTTAAGAGACCGATAAGGGACTGTTTTGTTTTAGAATGTACAGAAATCGTAGTTGCTTTAGTGAAACTGGGTAATACACATCAGAATTTCTTGAGTGGACACTGGAGAGAGTTGGCAAGAAGGATATTATTTTTTATTATTATTTATTAAATTTCTATGACCGCCCATCTCCCCCTCAAGGAGGGACTCTGGGTGGTTCACAGCCACAATAACATCATTAAAATACAATAAAAACACAGTAAAAATATAAATACAATAAATACAATAAAAACCAAGTGGCAGGTGGTTCATACAGTGAAGCTAAACATATTTAAAATATTTGAGGCAGCTCTAAGAAATCAGCCATCCCCAAGCTTGACCACTTTCCCTCTTGCCCCAGGCGAGATCACAGAGCCAAGTTTTTAATTTTTTCCTGAAGTCCAGGAGTGAAGGGGCCTGTCTTATCTCTGGGGGGAGGATGTTCCATAGAGCAGGTGCCGCTGCAGAGAAGGCTCGCCTCTGAGACCCCGCTAGATGGAACTCTTTCATAGAGGGGGTCCACAGCATGCCCTCTCTGCAAGATCAGGTGGGACGGGATGATGTAATGGGGATGAGGCGGTCCCTCAGATAACCTGGGCCCGTGCCATGTAGGGCTTTAAAGGTCATAACCAACACCTTGAATTGGACCCGGAAGCAAACTGGCACCCAAAAGTGAATCACATGGTCGTTAAGCGAATCTGTCTTCCCTCATTGACTTTCTTTGTCAGAAGCCAGCTGGGAAGGTTGCAAATGGCAATCACATGACCCCGGGATGCTGCAACTGTTGTAAATACATGCCAGTTGCCAAACACCTGAATTTTGATCATGTGACCGCAGGGATGCTGTGATGGTCACAAGTGTGAGGACCGCTTGTAAGTCATATTTTCCAGTGCCGTTGTAACTTAGAACACTCGCTAAACAAATGGTCGTAATTCAAGGACTACCTGTACTGTGTTTCCACTCTGATGCATCCTGAAGTACTTTTTTCCAAATTGGTTTTGGAACATGAACAGGCCTACTTTTCAGCACTAGGAAAGACTGTGATAATGAATCAACCTAGGCTATCCTGAAATCCTGCCCCTTCCATAAGAGGTGCTTCAGGAGTGGCTGATTGAAGAAGAAGCTCTGCTTTTCAGAAAGACTGTATTTGGAAGCACTGAGTTTTTTAATTTAGGCTTTGAACTTGTAATTCTGCTGTTGTGGCTATGTCTTGTGTATTAGCTACACTACATTTTTCAGCCTAACCTGAAGTTAGAACAGAAATGGATATTATATGAATACAATAAACATAGTATTTGCCCTGGAAGGTAGAATTTGTCTAAGCTTTCTAAATTTTGCAGAAACTTTTAATATAGTTTGAACTCCACAATCATTTTACCCTGGAGGATTAATGCAATCCCCATAGACACATGTGCACAAATCTGTCTCAGATTGATGAATGAGTCTCATAAGAGGAGCCTCTGAGGGAAACAGGCATTCACTTAATAGTTTGAGAAGAGTCTCCTACAGTATGGTGTACAAGAAAGCATGTTAGGGAATTATTATGAGAGAGCCAGTTTGGTCTAGTGGTTAAGGCAATGGGCTAGAAACCAGGAGACTGAGAGTTCTAGTCCCGCCTTAGGCACGAAAGCCGGCTGGGTGACCTTGGGCCAGTCACTCTCTCAGCCCAACTCACCTCACAGGGTTGTTGTTGTGGGGGAAATAGGAGGAGGAAGGAGTATTAGGTAAGTTCGCCACCTTGAATTATTTATAAAAATAATAAAGGTGGGATAGTAAGTAAGTAAGTAAGTAAGTAAGTAAATAAAGAGGGAGGGAGGGAGGGAGGGAGGGAGGGAGGGAGGTTTGGCCATCATGGAAAGCCGGCATTTTCAAATGTCAAATTTTCTGCCCATTTAATCATATTCTCTTTGTTAGTATTCAGAAACACTTCAGACCCATTCTTTCTTACATGCACCAAAGCACCAAAGCATTTTCCTTTATTGCCTTTTCTCCTCAGTCATTCTTCAGGTTCTTGAAATATTGTTCTTAAAGTCTAAAAACATCACCAGTCTCCAAAATAAAATACTTATACTCAGTAGTATATGAAATTGTAGAAGGAGAGCCCTGTTAGCCTATGGTAGCTCCAAATCTTAATGAGGGTGAAAGAGGAGAGTGCAAAAGCTGGCTTGAAACTCAACATTAAAAAAACTCAGATCATGGCATCTGGTCCCATCACTTCCTGGCAAATAGAAAGGGAAGAAATGGAAACAGTGACAGATTTTATTTTCTTGGGCTCCAAGATCACCGCAGATGGTGACTGCAGCCATGAAATTAAAAGACGTTTGCTCCTTGGGAGGAAAGCTATGGCAAATCTAGACAGCATAATAAACAGCAGAGACATCACCTTGCCGACAAAGGTCCGTATAATTAAAGCTATGGTTTCCCCAGTAGTAATGTATGGCTGTGAGAGTTGGACCATAAGGAAGGCTGAGCACCGAAGAATTGATGCTTTCGAACTGTGGTGCTGGAGAAGACTCTTAAAGAGTCCGTTGGACTGCAAGGAGGTCAAATCAGTCAATCCTAAAGGAAATCAACCCTGACTGCTCATTGGAAGGACAGATGCTGAAGCTGAAGCTCAAATACTTGGGACACCTAATGCAAAGAGAGGACTCACTGGAAAAGACCCTGATGCTGGGAAAGACTGAGGGCAAAAGGAGAAGGGGACGGCAGAGGATGAGATGGTTAGATAGCATCACCGATGTAATGAACATGAATTTGAGTAAACTCCGGGAGACAGTGGAGGACAGGAAAGCCTGGCGTGCTATGGTCCATGAGGTCATGAAGAGTCGGACACAACTAAACAACTGAACAACAACAACAACAAAGCTCCAAATTTGGAGGAGTTTGGTAACACATTTTCAGACTAACACATTTAATTAAAAGGAAAAAAACAGTGCCTGAGAAAGTGCAGTGTCATTGTCCAGTATGGACTGTAGCTGATTAATAGTTCATTTGAGTGGCTTGAGTTGTGAATTGTGACAACCAGTGATGTTCTGTTGTTTTGTTTTTGTGGTCTCTTTTAATAAGTCCTCTATTGGTATGGCTCTATTGATTTGTCTATTGATCTCATTGGGTGATAGTTCAGAAGGAAGTGGACTTGTTCTGTAGGTAGGTCAAGGCTGAGGTTGATGGCGGAATGGGGTGGAAGCTGATGAAGTCCTGACTGATGAGAATTTCATTTCCATGGGTTCAAATGATGAAAATATCATTAATGAATCTCAGGTAAAGGAAAGATTGGGGGTTAGAGTTGATAAAGCATTATGCTAGGTCAGCCATGAAGATGTTGGCATATTGTGCGGCCATCTGTGTGCCCATACCTGTGCCACTGATTTGCAGGTATATCTTATTGCCAAAAGTAAAGTAGTTATGGGTGAATCTGGTGGCAGGTGTGCTGTGTTGGGAACAGTGATAAAGTTCTTGATGGCTTGAAGCCCATGTTCATGGGGGACATTGGGGTATCGTGCTTCAATATCCACAGTGGCTAAAAGGGTGTCATTAGGAAGATTGCCAATGGATTTCAGTAGTATATGAATGATCCATAAATATTATCAATAGGCCACATTTTCTCTGCAAAGCAGTGCCGTTTTTTCCAACTTGCTGCTTCATTTCTCTTGCAACTTACTGACTATATCCTAAGGTGCTTTTCATACCTTTGTTTTTTTCTTTATTGTCTTTCTCCCCACCTCCACCCCACCCCCTGGTATATTGATTACATGCCCACTTGGATAGAATATTGATTGGAACCACAGATCTCGCAGAAGACAGGTTTTTTTCATACTTGACTTCAGCTTTCAAGAAAACAGGTATTGTTCTGAATCATTGTGCATCATGATTATTGTAACATTTGTTTGTTCAGTAGCATTTACCGTGCAATCCAAAGCACATTGATTCAGACCATATCTTAAGGTCTCACACCTCACTGGGCAGGTTGGGTGATGTCAGAAGTAGGTCTAAAAACAGGAGCCCTTGTCTCTCCTGCTGTCATGCATATACAGTATATGGTAGCATGAACATTCCTCAATAGGAATTGCATTGTATGACACCTGGAGTAATAGGGAACATCCCGCTAATGACCAGAGATCTACCACTAGGCTAAGTGGAGCAGTTGCCTCAGAGGACAGAGGCTGGTAGGGGGCAGCCTGATATTGGCAAGTAGCTGAGTGCACCAGTTTGCTTTGACCCCACTAAGTTAATGTGTTGACTTCAGCTGCTAGGGATGGAACTAGGGTCTGTGTTACCCGGGGCAAACATGGCTTCCGCGCCCCCCATGGGTTTTTTTGTCATTTTGGTGCCCCCCAGGCATCATTTTGGTGCACCCCCCAGCGCGGCACCTGGGGCACATGCCCCGCTTGCTCCCCCCCCCCCAGTTGCGGCCCTGTCAGCTGCAATGGAGGGCCTTGTCCCATACCTGGAATAAAGCATACAGTTGTATATGAAGTGGAATGGGGGATGCCACATCTTGTGGAACACATCTAGGATCGGCACATGATCAGCCAATTGCCCGGTCCCTGGCATGCAAAGGGGGCTCTCAGCTGATACTTGCCTCAAGCCATCATTTTTATCCTCCTTGTAGTATCAGCAACAGATGGGTAGGTCTGAGAGTACCCCTTTAGTACCCCCAAATTCTCCAGCTGAGAATGCTACATTGTGGATGTTATACTGTAGGACCCAGTGATTTACACAGACCTGAATGTTGCTAATGCTGCTCCGTGCTGCCACCATTAAATCCAATCCAGTTCGTCAGTTCCGGTTCAACCAACAGCATGCATTCTGTCAAGGCCAAAATCTGCTCAGCTGATTCTTTCATACGGTTCACCTAAATCTTGGTAAATGTTCAAAGATTCAGTAATATTATTTTTAAAGGGTGATCAGAAATTATCTTCTTAGACAACAGAACCAAGTTCCGTATGTCATGTATAATGTATTCAAAATCTGAATGGTGGCTTATTTTTGTCTGGAGGAGGATGTTTCGCTTAGCTTTTGAAGTAAAATATTTTGGTCTGCCATAACTGCCCTTGCTGGCTGCATATCCAGTTTAGAGTTCTGTTTGCTGAGTACCAATTACTTTCACATTACTTTTCACCTCTCTTCTGCACTTCCTAAGTATCTGCTCCAAAGGACCGTGGTTGTGCAAGAACTAGGCAGGGAAGGAAATGGTAGCTGTTGCTCTCCCTCCATTTTTGCTCATAGAAACCTGTCCTTGGTCCAAGCCCTTTCCATGAATAGATCTGGTTCCTTTCAGAATGAGGGAACTTGAAATCCAACTATATCACTTTTCAAAGGAGAGTCAGTAATTCTTGAGATAACCAAAGATGAGTAACACCTTTGGTCATCTCAAGTATCACCTTAATTCTACCTTAATGCCTGTGATTCAGCTGGTATGGTAATTTTTCAAACAGCTTCTTCCTGCATTCCAGTCAGTGTAAAATAGTATTGATTTTTTTTAAAGCAACATGTTATGAGATAGCAGTGATATTGTTAATACATCAAACCATGACTAAATTCAACTTGGAGTAATTTGTGGCAACTTGCACTTGAATTAGAAATTGCACCAAAGCAGTAGGTACTGTAGATAGCAGTTGATTGAACTGTCTATGCTTAGGTTTAATAAAGACATCATTACAAAAACCTAATTAATTAGTGAATATAATTAATTGCTGTACAAGGTGGGGAGAGAAGTGGAATATCTTGTTTCCTGCACCATTAAAATATAATTCTGCTTTTTTTTAAAAAAAAGTAGTGCTACAAAATACTAAACATACAATTCTAAGTGAATTCACATTTCTAAGAAAAAGGAAGGACGATCAACTTGAGCTGAATGTATGGCAGTAATGGATGCCACCAGATGGAGTTACTACCACTCTTCCATGTCCTTTGCCTACTTACTTTCTTAGTTATCATGCTCTTTGATTGTAATTTACTCATTATATATTTAGCTAACTATATATCTAGAACCTCTAACACCTGGATGGTTTACAAACCTACAGTGTCTGTTTGCGTGTGTAGTGTGTGTGAGTGAGATAATACATATAAATTAAACTCTAAAAGAAATTAAAATAACTAGAGAATGAAACTCATAATACAGTACAACAGTATTACAGTTTTAGAAATCTGAATACTTTGTGAAAACTTGGAGATTAAGTCTGACCCCATGAAAAGATCCTGGGATGTCTGTTTTGGAGGTTGGGGTTGGGGTTGGGGAAGGGTGGATTCCATATCCGCTGAAATGCTGTTTATCAGGTCATGAGGCTGCATTCAGTGGTGGAACGGATCCAATTTTACTTGCTCTCTCCTCTGTCAATAGGGGTGGGATTGAGAAGGGTATTAGAAAAAGAGATAAGAAAAGGAAATCAGTGGTGTACATGTGAAATATGCTGCAGCTGCACTCCTTTTAATTGTATTTTATGTTGGTTGCGTATTATCCATTTCTGTCCAGATAAGGACTGTTGCGTGCAAAGAGGGAAGGAAGTCTAATTCTTCCTCCAATCCCTTCCTATCAGTGTAGGTTTCAAAAGCACAACTACAATCTCTGTTACTTCCAGCAGAATTTAAAATACTCACACTGTTCCCATGCATTGGTTATGCTTTTCAAAGGGAGAGAAAGAAAGAAAAAAAAAACGTATGGGGAAGATTTAAGTTTACATTCCCGAGACACAATTCAGGCCATCGTGGAAGTGCTTTGTACACTACTTAGGTTATCTATGTAGCGGTTTAGCATCAGATCCCAGGAACAGGCAGACATCAACAACTGGGAAATGATTCAGAATAACATTGACCACAAGCCTGGTTTAGCAGTGTGAAATCTCATTGCCCTGCATGACAGCAGTGGGCAGAGATGGCTCATCGGCTAGCCTGTGGGGCAAAGACATAAAAAGAAGTTTTGTTGGAGGTACAAATCCCATTGCACTGACTCTTCAGCACTTCCTAGCTTACTCATCACCATGGGGCAGTAGGGCAGAGATAGAGAGTTAGTGGTTGACTCTGGGCCCCCTCTTTGTTTATCATTGTGGGCAGGATTTGGTGGGCAGCTCAGCCAAGGCGTTAGTCACTGCCTGGAATAGGCAGGTGGCAGGGGCCTTGGACTGCACTGTCCCTAGGTAGCCTCTCCCTGTGCATGAATCCTGGGCGATACCTTGATTCAGTGAGGAGTTCCGGGAGATGACGCACCAGACGAGATGCCTGGAGTGCCATTGGAGGAAGGCAAGGAGGGAGTTCAATTGAACATGAGTAAGATACCATATTTGGGATTACTTTGTGGCAATAAGGGTGGCAAAAGTTCAATACTGTATTTCTCTGCCCTGATTGTGGCTGCCAATCATTGTCCGGCAGCCCCTTTTAAAGTGATTGATCCCTACTTGTAGTGAGGGTAGGGGTGGGGAAACAGGTTACAGGAACACCTGCAGGGCAGCTCTGAACAATATTGTAACTATCTGATGGATAAAGTTCCTCAAATCTACTCCAAACTGTGAATTCAGACACCTATTTATTAGACCCAGGTCCCTCCTCCTGGGGTATTAAGGCTCTCTGGGAAGTGTCTTGTCGTTGCGTCCATGCAGTGATGCTGACTTCTTTGGGGGATGGGGTGGTTCCTTCAGCCTTGAAGGAAACAATGGTGCACCTCCTCAAGAAGACATACTTGGACCTTGTGATTTTGGATAACTAACAACCTGTCTCCAATCTTCACTTTTTAGAGAAGGTTGTTGAGAAGATGGTTAGACTGCAGTTGCACAGGATCCTGAAGGAAGTTGGTTACCTGGACCCATTTCATTCAGTTTTCAGGCTGGATTTCAATACAGCGATGGCATGACTCATGCTTGTTGATGAACTTTGGTGGAGCTGGGCTGGGGGTGGAACTTTTCATCTTTAGTCATGGATGGGGTTGAACTTCCCCACTAAAGACTGGTGTGCAATCTGGAGATAATTTTTAGACTCATAATTCCTGCTCAAAGAACAGGTGGAGCTGTGGCCAAGAGGACCTTTTCCCAATTACATCAACTTGGTCACTTATGCCCTGGTCATCTCATGGTTGGACTATTGTAATGCATGCTACATGGAGCTGCCCATGATGAACACTCAGAAGTTACAGCTGCTCCAGAATGCAGTGGTGTCAGTAGTGCTGGGCATGCCTCAGTATGTCCATGTGACACTTCTGCTCCATGAGCTGCACTGCTGGTTGTCACTTATAAAGCCCTTAATGGCTTAAGGTCTTGTTATCTAAGGGACTACCTATCTCCCATGGTTTCTGCCCATCCAGTAAGATCGGGTGCAGTCAATACACTTGGTGTCTCTTCAATCAAAGAGCGCCATCTATCAGGACCAAAGAAGTGTGCCTTCTCTGTCATGGCACCTACCCTCTTGAATGAGACCCCCCCCCCCCTGAGATCCATATAACTCCTATCCTGATGACGTTCCAGAAGTCTTTAAAAACCTGGCTGTTCTCTCAGGCCTTGGGTGTTAGTGGAAACATTTTGGTGATGTCTTTTGTTAGAGGGAGGATGTTTGTCCAGATGCTTGGGATTTTCTTTTTTATTTATTTATTATTTGGATTTATCACTGCTTACAATAATATTATAATATTTTATACTGTTTACAATAATATTATAAAAAGTTAAAACCTATACATCTAAGATCCACTATAAAATAATTAGAAAAATCCAAAAGATGGTGAGTTCTTAAAAGGAGGATATTACTAAGCTAACCACCCCCAGGAGGAACTATTAGTTCCTTCGTTCCAGGCAAGGCGGCAGAACCAGGTCTTTAAAGACTTCCTGAAGGCCAGGAGCGAGGGTACCCGCCTCACCTCTGGGGGCAAGATATTCCACAGGGCGGGTGCTATCGCAAAGAAGGCATGCCTCCTGGACCCCGCTAGATGGAATTCTTTTAGTGATGGGGTCCAAAGCATGCCGTCACTGCATGACCTGGTGGGGTGGGTAGATGTGGTCGGGATGAGACGGTCCCTCAGGTACCCTGGTCCCATGCCATGTAGGGTTTTAAAGGTGATAACCAACACCTTGAATTGGACCCGGAAGCAAACTGGTACCCAATGCAGCTCACGGAGCAGTGGTGTTACATGTGCTGATCTTATAGCACCCATGACTACTCGTGCAGCTGCATTCTGGACCAGCTGAAGCTTCTGGATACTCTTCAAGGGTAGCCCCATGTACAGCGCATTGCAATAATCTATATGGGAGATGACAAGGGCATGAGTGACTGTTTGGAGGGCATCGTGGTCCAGGAATGGGTGTAACTGGCACACAACCCGAAGTTGTGCAAAGGCCCTCCTGGCCATGACTGCCACCTGCTCCTCGAGCAGGAGTCGCGAGTCCAGGAGGACCCCCAAGTTTCGCACTAAATCTGAATGGGGCAGTGGCACCCCATCCAGAGTTAAAGATGATAACTTCCTGGAAGTCGAGAGGCCATCAATCCACAGCCACTCCGTCTTACCAGGGTTCAGTTGAAGCCTGTTGTTCCCCATCCAGGCCCCTACAGCCCCCAGGCACTGAGATAGGGTGTTGACTGCAACACTTACTTCACCCGGGATGGAGATATACAACTGGGTATCATCAGCATACTGGTGATACCTCATCCCATGGTGACGGATGATCTCGCCCAGTGGCTTCATGTAGATGTTAAATAGGAGAGGAGAGAGAACCGAACCCTGCGGCACCCCAAAGAGGGGTCGAGGGTCAGATCTCTCCTCTCCTATTGTTTTTCTTTCATTGTTCATTGTTCATAATTTTAGTGTAAGCCACCCAGAGTCATTTTGGAGACAGGAGGCCTCTAAAGCTCATCAATCAATTAATCAATCAATTGGCAATCTGCCTTTAAAGCATCTGTGGGAAAAGGATAACAAGCAAAACATAGGAAGCAGGGACCTAGTGTAGACTTTTTCTTCTTAAAATCAGGAAGTGTATTCAACTCTGAATGTTTCTAATTAATTTTGTGCCAGATCTTTACTGTAGTGCCCTTCTTTCCAAAAGCTTTTCATCCAACCAAGATCACATCTGGTATTATTTAGCTGAGAAGAAAAGCATGCTGATAAAGAAACTATAGGAAGATAAGCCAAGGGTACAAGACTTCTGCTTTTTTCCCCATAATCAATAAAATTCTGCATTTAAATACATGGTACTGTCATCATGATACCTAGTTTCACCAACTAGCTTGAAGAAAGTATTTCTGCTCCTTCCTGTAAACAAGGAGTGGGGAGGGGACTTACCTCTACCTATACCTACTTCTGTTCCTTCATAGAAGGAACAAAGTATTGACACTGTGTGCTCTCATTTTAAGGTTGCCTATGCCATTTACTTATTTATTTATTTGAGTAAACTCCAGGAGACAGTGGAGGACAGGAAGGCCTGGTGTGCTATGGTCCATGAGATCACGAAGAGTCGGACACGACTAAAAGACTGAACAACAACAATGCCATTTACTCTCCAGAAAAGGAGATTGTTACCTTGTTGTGGTGCTGGAGCTTGAGCACCTCAATGATGCCATGAGCTAAACCATGAAGGGACACCCAAGACGGGAAGGTCATGGCAGAGAGGTCAGACTAAATACGCTTCCTGGGGAAGGTAACGGCAACCCACCCCAGTATTCTTGCCGTGAAAACTAAATGGGTCAGTACAACCAGAGATATGTCGGTATACCATCGGAAGATGGGACTCCCAGGTCTGAAGATGGTCAAAATGCTACTGGGGAGGAACAGAGGATAAGTTCAACTAGCCCCAGATGTGATGACGCAGCATAGGTAGTAACCTATGGCTGCAAGAGCAGGACCATAAGGAAGGCTGAGTGAAGGAAGACAGTGTCAGAGATCACCCGATCTCTGCCAAAAAGACAAGCAGACAAAGAGTTCATCAGGAGACTGGAAGATCGGCTCGCACTCATCCAACGATCGGGAATACACATCTGGCCGAGCGTTGCCTAGACAACCGACAGACTGACTGCATGGGCACGCAGCAAAGGACACTGGGGGAGGGAAAGGTTTAAAGGTGCTTGTTGTTCCTGTTACCTGCATTCCAGTCTTTGTTCATGCTAGAGCTAACTCTGTATTCTATAATAAACTCTTCTGCTTCTAAGAACTCTGGTGCCTGGGAGTTACTTCAGCGCAGAGAGGTTATAGCGATCAGAAGGAGCGCCTTACATAAAGACTGGAATCAATACACCAACCGGTTTTCCCGGGAGCGAACCCGAAAATTTTCGTAAGCTCCACGGTAGAGACCGGCGTCCACGCACCTCGACCAACGACCCGAAGAAATAAAAATTTTTCGGAAGGAGGAACCAGCAGCTGAGCGGCGGCGAAAGAGCGGCTTTTCCCCAAGCAGTTGAGCGGCGGAGGAAGAGCGGCTTTCCCCAAGCAGCTAAGCGGCGGCGGAAGAGCGGCAGCGCGCCAAACAGCTGAGAGGCGGCGATCCCTCAGCTGAGCGGCGGCGGAAGAGCGGCTTTCCCCCAAGCAGTTGAGCGGCGGAGGAAGAGCGGCTTTCCCCAAGCAGCTGAGCGGCGGCGGAAGAGCGGCAGCGCGCCAAACAGCTGAGAGGCAGCGATCCCTCAGCTGAGCGGCGGCGGAAGAGCGGCTTTCCCCCAAGCAGTTGAGCGGCGGAGGAAGAGCGGCTTTCCCCAAGCAGCTGAGAGGCGGCGGAAGAGCGGCAGCGCGCCGAACAGCTGAGAGGCGGCGATCCCTCAGCTGAGCGGCGGCGGAAGAGCGGCTTTCCCCCAAGCAGTTGAGCGGCGGAGGAAGAGCGGCTTTCCCCAAGCAGCGGAGCGGCGGCGGAAGAGCGGCAGCGCGCCAAACAGCTGAGAGGCGGTAATTCCAGCAGCGGCGGCAGCGGAGACCACCACGTGGCGGCAAAGCGGCGGCAGCGACCAGCGCTCCCAAGCAGCAAGCGGGCAGCAAAAACCACACGGCGGCAGACGGCAGCGGAGACCACGGGGCGGCTGAAAGCATCTACTCTGAGAGGTACGAGAGGAAACCCCAATGAGCCCAATCGGGAGGACAGCACCCCAATCCTGAGAGGCCAAAGGGTGTCCAGGGCTATCACGTTGGAGGGAGCACATCCCACCACTCACCCACCCACCCACGGAACTGTGAAAGCAGACTGGCCAATGGGAGTGGGTGAAGGGATGGAGGGACGCAGAGAGCAGAAAACTAAAAAGCGTGTTACCCAAACACAACGAATTGGGACAGTTGAAGAAAAATTACCTCGCATGAACTACAGGGTGGAGGAATTAAATGAGAGACTTAATATGCTTATTACACTCCTGGAGGGGAGGGAGAGGCAGATACACAAGACATGTCCACCCCCTTCCGAAGAGAATAGGAATCTAACAGAGCCTGGGGAGGAAGACGAAGAAAAGGGTCTCAACACACAGGACCAACCGCGTACAACTCCACCCATACCACAACAGAGGTCGCTGGGCAGCAGGAAGGCACCGGTGGGGTTGCGAGAGCTGAAAATGAAGTTTGATGGAGACCCCAAAAAATTAGCATGCTTCATGACTCACGTAAAAGGGTTCATGGAAGAATTTAAAAACGATTTTTACACAGAGGAAGCGAAGGTCAGATATGTTTCTTGCTTCTTGGAAGGGGAAGCAGCTAGCTGGCTCGTGAAATTGCATGATACCAAGGCAAGCGCACTTCACAATTTCAATAAGTTCATGCAGGCTCTGCGGACCCAATTCGAAGACACACTGGCTAAAGTGTCGGCCAGAGTGCACCTCCGAAACCTTGACCAGGGGAAAAGTACTGTTGCGGAATATGCCATGGAGTTCAAAAGTATCCTTAGTGAACTACCGCAATGGCCGGAAGAATTCCAAATTGAATACTTCCAGTTAGGCCTGAGACAAGACTTATTAGAGCTCATGGTGGGGAGGGAAGAACCAAAAACATTAGAAGGCTGGATCCAACTGGCAGGCCGTATTGAGCAAAGCCAGAGACAACTGAGGACCATTAAAAAGTTCAAACATTTGAAGAGGAAACCTGAACCCACCACACAGCCCACCCGAACGGAAGTCAAGAAACCCCCAGAGAAGAAAAGTGAAAAGGAGGTGAGGGTCAAACGTAAAGACAACACGGCAGCCTTGGCAAAATGGAGACACCCCACACACGCGGACGAAGACAGTGACAGCGAGGAATATAATTACGAATCCCAGATGGCGGGAAACGAGGAAAAGTCTGCGCTAAAGTGCGCAGCGGGGCAGGCCCTCACAAAAGGGCGCAACGAGAAGATTTGCCGCAACCCCACAATGCACATTCAGGTATGCCTAAAAGCTGTGGGGGGGAGGAGGAAGTACTCTGGGTTGGCAATGCTAGACTCGGGCTGCTCAAGGAGTTTGATGCACCCGGACGTGGCTGACTACTTGGGACTGAGACTTTTTGAACTAAAAACGCCCATTACCTTCTGTCAGTTGGATGGTTCTGAGATGAAAGGGGGGCCAGTGGATCAGTATACGGAGGAAGTACAAATGACTTTGGGAAACCACGTAGAAACTTTGAGGTTCATTGTGGCCCCCATTGCAACAAGACCCATTGTGTTAGGACTGAAATGGCTGAGAGCTAGAAATCCTAGGGTGGATTGGGTCTCCGGGGAAATTGACTTTGTGGATGGAACTTATGGGGGGACGCGCAAAGAAAGAGATGTGGATGACTGGGAAGTGGGGGCAGCTGGGATGGAATTTTGGAACGAGGATTGGGAACAAGGGGACGAAAGCAATCCACAGGCGATCCCGGAAAAATACCTCCCAGTTAGTGAAGTGTTTGGTAAGCAAGAATGCGACCAAGAGCCCCCCCATAGACAGTCAGATGCAACGGTAGACCTCATCCCTGGGGCACCGTTCCCGAAACCCAAGATGTATGCCATGACTCAGAAAGAACTAGCGGAACTCCGCAAGTTCATTGATAAAAATTTGGCACGTGGCTTCATTGAACCAGCCAATTCCCCGTTAGCGGCCCCAGTGTTATTTAGAAAAAAGAAAGATGGGTCACTGCGGTTGTGCACAGACTACCGGGGGCTCAATGCAATTTCAGTCACTAACCAGTACCCCCTACCCTTACTGAAAGACATGTTAGCCCAACTATCGAAAGGGAAGGTCTTCACGAAGTTGGATGTAAGGGAAGCGTATTACCGGGTACGCATGAGGGAGGGGGATGAGTGGAAAACCGCATTCAATTGCCCACTAGGATCATTTCAATACCGGGTGCTCCCGTTTGGGATTGCAGGCGGACCGGGAATCTTCATGAGATTCATAAACGAGGTATTGTATGAATTTTTGTACAAAGGGGTAATTGTATATTTAGATGATATCTTAATTTTCTCGGAAAACCTAGAAGAGCACATGGAACTGGTCAAAAAGGTGCTAGAAAAGTTATTAGAAGCAAAATTGTTTGTCAAACTGGAAAAGTGTGAGTTTCACAAGGACAAACTAGACTTTCTGGGGTACCGCATCTCGAATGCGGGCATTGAAATGGACCCTGAGAAAGTCAAGGCGGTTTTAGGGTGGCAACCCCCCCGAACGCGCAGGCAGCTCCAAGCATTTCTGGGATTTGCTGGGTTCTACAGGCAGTTTATCCCAGATTTCGCGCAGATTGCGCTACCCCTAACCGACTTGCTGAAAACAAAAGGCAAGGGGAAAAACGCAAAAGCCCCACCGCCAAGCACAAAATTAGTGTGGACCCAAGAATGCCAAGAAGCTTTTGACAAGCTAAAGGCATTGTTCACGGAGGAGCCCATCCTCAAGCATCCTGAGCCTGACAAACCGTTCGTAATTCACACGGACGCGTCACTCAATGCAGTTGGGGCCATTTTACTACAAGCAGATGACAGGGAGAAATTGAGACCATGTGCCTACATTTCGCGGAAATTTAACGAAACAGAGAAAAGATGGCATGTTTGGGAAAAAGAGGCATTCGTAGTAAAACACGCGTTAAGCACGTGGCGACACCTCTTGGAAGGGACAGCTGAGCCGTTTCAGGTGTGGACGGATCATAAAAATTTGGAAGCCCTCAAATCCCCGAGAAAATTGAACCCTAAGCATCTCAGATGGGCAGAGTTCCTGAGTAGGTTCAACTTCACGTTGAAATATTTCCCTGGGGGGAAAAACCTCCTGGCGGACGCGCTTTCGCGCCTGCCGCAGCATGAAGGCAAGATGGAGGAGATCTTTGAGTCTATAATCCCTTCCCAACCAGGGGAGGAGCAGACGCAACTGGCACCAGTGGTCAGGGGAGAGGGGAATTTGGCTGTCACCCGTAGCAGCGCGAAACACAGGACGGACTGTGATTCATTCGCAGGAGACCTGCGAGCGGCAACAGTTACTGACACTTGGTGGGTGGAGCACAAACATACGCTAGAGGAGCGAGATGGCATGGGTTGGAAAGACAAGAAAGCATACGTCCCCGAATCCTTAAGACAAAGGGTTTTGAGTATGCACCACGACCACAAAACGGCAGGCCACTTCGGCTTCCTAAAAACACTACATTTAGTCAGGGGAAAGTTTTGGTGGCCATCGCTGCGCGCGGACGTGAAAGCTTATGTGCGAACATGCCCCACGTGCGCCACAGCAAAAAGGAAAATGGGCAAACCCACAGGAAAATTACAGGAGGTAGCTAGCCCAACACAGCCATGGAAGCAAATTGCCATGGACTTCATAGTGGACTTACCAGTGAGCAACAAATACACGGCCATCTGGGTAGTCACAGACCTCTTTTCCAAACAGGCACACTTCATTGCATGCAAAGGCATACCGAACGCCCAGAAGCTAGCGAGACTGTTCATCCAACACATCTACAGGGCCCACGGAACGCCGGAACGCATAATCAGCGATCGCGGCAGCACGTTCACATGCAAATTTTGGAAGGCATTTTTGAAGTTAATTGGATCAGAACAGGGGCTTAGTAGTGCGTTCCATCCGTGCACAGACGGAGCAAGTGAACGCCTTAACGCCACACTGGAACAGTACCTGAGATGCTACATAAACTACCAACAAACCGATTGGGCAGAACTCTTGCCGTTCGCAGAAGTCGCATACAACAACGCGCTCCATCAAAGCACAGGGCTTTCACCATTCAAAGCGGCTACAGGGCAGGATTTTGTAACGATACCTGAATTGGCAATGACCCAGAGCACTGACTTAGAGCAACCTCTGAGAGCAGATGAATGGGTCGAAAGAATCACTAGCAACTGGCCAATAATGGTAAAGACGCTAGAAGAAGCCAAGGCTAATTACAAAAAACATGCAGACCGCAAACGGGAGAAAGAATGGGAATTGAGAGTTGGGGACAAGGTGTACTTATCCACCAAAAACTTACGGTCCACGCAACAGTCACGAAAACTAGCGGCCAAGTTCATAGGCCCATTTAAGATCCTTGCAGTAATTAACCCAGTAACGGCCAAACTGGAACTGCCAAAGGCTCTGAGAAAGATACACCCCGTGTTTCACATTAGTTTGTTGAAACAATACCATGCTTCACATCAGTGGCACCCGGAACCAGAAGCACCCACACCAATACTGGTGGAGGGAGAACCACATTTTGAGATAGACAGGATCTTGGACTCGAGATGGCACAGGGGGCAGCTGCAATACCTAGTCAAATGGACCCATCTCCCGATTGGCGACAGAGAGTGGGTCAACGCCAAACACACACGCGCCCCTAAATTGGTCAAGAAGTTCCATAAAGAGTACCCAGACAAACCCCAGTGAATGGAAATAGTCTGGTTTGTATATAGGGGGGGGGGGGATGAGTCTTGGGGCGGGAGCATGTCAGAGATCACCCGATCTCTGCCAAAAAGACAAGCAGACAAAGAGTTCATCAGGAGACTGGAAGATCGGCTCGCACTCATCCAACGATCGGGAATACACATCTGGCCGAGCGTTGCCTAGACAACCGACAGACTGACTGCATGGGCACGCAGCAAAGGACACTGGGGGAGGGAAAGGTTTAAAGGTGCTTGTTGTTCCTGTTACCTGCATTCCAGTCTTTGTTCATGCTAGAGCTAACTCTGTATTCTATAATAAACTCTTCTGCTTCTAAGAACTCTGGTGCCTGGGAGTTACTTCAGCGCAGAGAGGTTATAGCGATCAGAAGGAGCGTCTTACAGACAGATGCTTTTGAACTGTGGTGTTGGAGGAAAATTCTGAGAGTGCCTTGGACTGCAAGAAGATCAAACCAGTCAATGCTCCAGGAAATAAAGCCAGACTGCTCACTTGAGGGAATGATATTAAAGGCAAAACTGAAGTACTTTGGCCACATAATGAGAAGACAGGATACCCTGGAGAAGATGCTGATGCTAGGGAAAGTGGAAGGCAAAAGGAAGAGGAGCCGACCAAGGGCAAGATGGATGGATGATATTCTGGAGGTGACAGACTCGACCTTGGGGGACCTGGGGGTGGTGACGGCCGACAGGAAGCTCTGGTGTGGGCTGGTCCATTAAGTCATGAAGAGTCAGAAGCGACTGAACAAATAAACAACAATGCCATTTACCACAATATCTAAACACAAGATTAAGAATGCCTCCCAGTGACACATTTTTGTGTTGCAACACACAGTTTGGAAAGCTCTGTTCTAAATAATGTGAAAGTTCATCCCACACATTGAGCCAGATGTACAGAGGTTAGAGGACATAACCAGAATGTACACCATGACACGGAGTGATATGGCTGTCAGGTTTGATTCCATGATGTGTCTCATACATTCATTGAACATCCCCTCTATGTGCCACAGGTGATTTAGATAATGCATTATTCTTAAGCTTTTTTAAGGAGCGTCTCCTTTCTATACTACAATATTATCTACTGTATATCAGAATATAAGCATTAGTAGCACTTGGGATCTGAAAGAGAAAGTGCTTTGAAGCCCACATGGTTGCACGCATTGCACCTGTCTACAATTTCTTAAGCCAAACATATCTTGCTTTAAGGAGTTACAGACTGGTGCCACATGCTCGAAAGCATATGTCTTCACATCTGAAACAATGCGGAAGCAATGTTTTGCTGAATAAAATGAAAGTCCATCTAATCTAAAACTCAGTTCTCAGTGAGAATCACCAAATATATTACATTATGTACAGTATATGGCATCTGAACATTTCAGTTCAGGTTTGTCCTCCAAGATTTTTAAAGCCATATTATGTTATGTATTTATTACCCAACAATTTGCATACTGCCCACTTCAAAGACTCTAGGCATAACCATAACAGATCAACTGACTGAATACATTCTCAAAATCCCACTATCCTATTTTGATCCTATCAAAAAGGCAGCCCCCAACCCCTATTAGCAGCCAATTGCTCACTAGATGGGATGGTCTTCAAAGCCTTCTCTGCTGTTTCAAATGCTTATCTACTCTTATATCCATCCCATGCTCCTTCGTCATCATTCTGAGGTGCCTGACTGCTTTATAGCTGGAAGTTTACACATTTTTCCACCACCCTGCAGTTTTCCTGATTTCCCAGGCTTTCTTATTTGAAAATGCCCCATTGGAAAAGTTTCATCATCATGGTTTCCTTAGGGATTTAATCTTCAATGGGAAGTCAAGGAGAATGTATGATGGAACAAAGGCCACTGTCTTTCAGCCCCTTTGGAAATGCCAGAATCTGTCAAAATTGTCCTTTCCTTTCCTTTTTTGGGGGGGAGAGATCAATTTCTTGTCCATCAAACTGAAGAATAGTTGAAAAATGCATACTATCAGAGCCATCTCAGAGTAAAATACTTACAAGCCACTTTGAAGAACTTTGAAATTTCTGTATGTTCAGACTTATTACCAGTGGAACAGGCAAAATTTGCTTTCTAACCCTAAGGAGATTTTTTTTCCCTTCCAGTCAAAGAAAAAGTCATTAAAGTTATTTTTCTTGCATTATTATTATTCCAATGGGTAGCTAAGGGGGGGGGAGGGGGCTAATCTTAATTAACCTTAAAATATCATTTTTGTTAAGCTGCCATAACTTCAATATACTTTAACCAGTTAATTAAGCAATTAATTTGATAAATGTGGACCAGTTAATGCGCTTAAAATTGCCCTTGAATCAGCTGATCTTATGAATTAACATTCCATTGTATAATGAAAAGTATTATTTTTGGACAGGGATTTTAAAGAATGTGCCTTTGTCCTTTTAGTGGTACCTAGGGGCATAAGTATCCCTTCCCTGGCCTTTGTGTAAACAGTGGTTGTAATGAGAAGCCAAAGAAATGTACATTTAATTCCCTTTGTCCTCTATAGTCAGAAAAAAATAACAGTTCTCAAGTGGGCTTCCAGCAATTTTTTCACTTTCAAACAGCACTTGGCAGCGTCTTTCATTGGAGCCTCTGCAGGATCTGTTGGCTTTTGGTCAATTCACAGGAGACTACATCAGTTTAGAATCTACTAGGTGTATGAAAGAACCCACGTGGGCAAATATGAGTTTCCTTTCCATGTGAGTCACATCTTTGGGGTGTAAAACACTGCATAAAATGGCACAAATTAACACATTCCTCTCACCTGGGCTCAGGAAAACTGTTCTGACCCTCATCCAAGGACGTGTAGCAGATGATTGCATCTTTTTTAGTAGATAACAGTTGAGGAAGTTGAGTATGATCACTTATCAACAACAATACAGCTCCCAATGCTATTGTTAGGGCAGTTTTGCCATCTCTTCTTCAGAGAACACACACTAGCTTACTTTCCATTCCATGCAGGGACAGAGTTCCAGCAGGCAGCCAGAGAGCTCTTCTTCCCTTAAGAGGGGAAGGGTGGGTCCCTCTAGCCATAAAGAATATGATAGACAATGTTTATCAGGGTTGAGTGGGAGTCGGGGGGGATATGGCCTTTTGGTAGCAGTTTTTTTGTTTCATCTACTCTTTCCAGCTCCTGTTAGGGCTGGGATCCATTTGATCCCATTTGGCTTTTTGACATTTGGTCACAGCTAATGGGAGGTCCGGGCACTTGATCTTAGTCAAAAGGCTGACAAGCGATTGTGTAGGTAGAGCTAGAACACAGCTAGAGCTTTAGGATGGGATGGAAAGGTGCAGGAAGGTGGGATCTGCACTGTGGACTGGAGAACTAGCTCTTTTGATTCTTATCTCGCTGTGTCAGAGTGAAAATCAAGCATCCTGAGATGCTTCCTCCTGTCCTGAATCATGTTTTGATCTGATTGTTAAAGAGGTTGAAAATGTTTATTATCAAAAACTCATGATATTATTTATCCTGGTTGTTTTTATAGCCACATCTAGCTCTTAATTATTTCATTTGAGAAGCAGCCTCAGGCCCCCGAGGACATGCTACATCTCATTGCCAACCAGCTTGAGGAAATGGGGATGTCCCCAGGCTTGATAGCACCCACTTAATAAATATTAACCAATTGGGTGGATGGAAGCAAGCAGGGGTTGCTTGTCTACCTTCAAGATGGAAAGTTGATAATAGAAGCCATTTCTTAAGGTAAAATCACTCTTAACAGAGGCTATCAGCTAGATGCATAGTATAGGACACCAGCGTCTTCTAATTTGCTCTTGTCTGTTGCCCTTTATTACTTCAGCTCATCAGCACTGTAACCCTTTCACATAACCATGTCTCATGATGACCTTTTGGTGGGTGAGTGAAGAATTTAGTGGCACTTTCAAATCTAACAATGCGTTTTTCTGTACTACAATCCACTATCTCTGTGAGATGGCCACTATTCAATAATTAACCCAGCTGTACATCCCGAACTTCGTTTCTCTCTGAACACACAGCTTTCCCCAGTATCTTCTCCAGTTATCCCCAGTCATAAGTACTCAGGACAAGACCTGATTGATGTAATGAAGTGGAATGGAGCCCACGCAAATGCACGCTTGCCAATTAACAAAAACTGAGGTTTTTTTTCTTCCTTCGAGCAAATATATGAACCTTGACAGCTAACATCTGAATAGATCCATTTCAATTTCCCACAATACCACTGTCTGAAGGTTCACCAAGTGCATTATGGGAAATGTAAATGGGGACACTGAGGCCTCAGCAGCTGCTGCCAAGGATGCTACGTGTTGACACTAGACCTGGCAAAAGACGGCCATAACGCAGGCAACCATCATGCCAAGGAACTAGATTTTAGGCAGTCGAAAAGTCAAGATGGTGGCCATGACTATGTGATTGAAGCCTCACCCTTTGAATGTGTATCACAAGTACAACACACATTTAAAAGAGGTGGGGCTTTGATCATGCAGTCACAGCTGCTGCCTTTAATTTTTTTTGTCCTCCTCCTGCCCCCTGGACGCTTCTGTAGGCAGCATTTGGTTAATAGTGGTTTCACTAACTGCTTTGTGAATTAGCTGCCTCAGAAACGTTCGTTTCTTGCTTTCTAAATTTTTTGTACAATATCAGGGGCATAAAAGCTTCAGCCTGTTGGCCTGTAATGGGCCTTGAGGACTTGCAAGATTCTGTTACTGTAACCCTATAATAAAAGTAGTATTAGCATTCATAACATTGGTTTCCTTGTCTGGTCTACCTTGAAGGGCTGTCAGCAAACTTGAACATCTGAATGTGCCTCTGCCCTCCCTGCCTTTATCCTAAACAGAACTAGGAAGGGTCAAGTCTGAGATGTTTTCTTAAATTGCATTTCTGCCTCAGACTCAGATTTCTCTTATCCAGGGCTGCAACAGGGGGGTGGGCAAGCAGGGCATGTGCCCTGGGCACCGCGCTGGGGGTGCACCAAAATGACAAAATAACCCATGGGGGGGCGTGGAATCCATGTTTGCCCCGGGTGACACAGACCCTAGTTCCATCCCTGCTCCTATCTGATTGTTGTCTTGGCTGCAGCTCTTCCTCCTGTTCCTCAAGGTTATTCTCACAGCCCATTACAGGGGCAGACAAATATTCCAGCACTCCTTCTGCCACCCTTTTAAAAATGTATTTATTGGGGTGATTGTAAGGAACAAAATGAGTGCCTGAGCCTTAAGTGTCTTATCTTAAGACCCATGGGTCATCCATTAAAAATACAATCTCCTTCAAAATCAGGCCCACTTAGGGGTCTGCCTCTGCCCCACTTGGGAATGTGGCCCTCAAGATGCTACCCAAAACATAGTAAGCCAATGGAAGTCAAGTTTAGTTCTCTCTCTCTCTCTCTCTCTCTCTCTCTCTCTCTCTCTCTCTCTCTCTCTCACACACACACACACACACACACACACACACACACCTTTGAGTCAGTGTTGACTCCTGCTTCCTAGGGCTGAGAGAGAGGGTCAAGGTCACCTAGCTGGTTTTGTGCCTAAGGCGGGACTCAAACTCACGGTCTCCCGGTTTCTAGCCTGGTGCCTTCACTACTACATCCAACTGGCTCTCTTCCCCTCAAATTACCTCCAGGAAAAGATTTGTCATGAATAAAAGTTCAACTATCAGCCAGAGCAAAATTCTCTTGTCAGATGCTTTATGGGAGCCCCATTAGGAAGATGGCATGGTGGCTCAGCGGGTAAGATGCCAGGCTTGTCGATCGGAAGATCGCAAGTTCGGAGGTTCGAATCCCTAGCCCCGTGTGACAAAGTGAGCTCCCGCACTAGCCCCAGCTCTTGCGAACCTAGCAATTCGAAAGCATGCAAATGCAGGTAGATTATTAGGTACCACTTCAGTGGGTAGGTAACAGCGTTCTGTGTGCATCATGCCGGCCACATGACCGTGGAAGCGTTTTTGGACAACGCTGGCTCTTCGGCTAACAAACAGAAATTAGCACCGGCCCCTAGAGTCGGACACGACTGCACAAATGTGCGGGGGGACCTTTACCTTTTACATTAGGAAGATGTTTTTTATATTACTGGTTTTCTAATATTTGCCCAGATCTTGGGCTATCAAAATGTTCCTTAAAACGCAGTATCAAAAGATACAGAACACCATAGTTGCACCAAACTGTTCCCTGTTTGTATTAATATTTAATGGTGCAGCAAAACAAAAGCTGTTAACGTAGGCTTAAATAACAGCTTCAGTGTTGGCTTCCCTTAATATTATACAGTAAAACATTGGTTGGTGTAACCAAATTGTTATTTCAGATCCCACTGATATAATAACCAGGGCAAGCAAAATTATACTGCTATAATCCTTACATATTATTCATTCTTTAAAAAAAAAGAACTAAGAGCAATTGTGTTAGTCATAGAACAATTTCATATTAGCAAATACCCATAGGAAATGCAACAGAATCAGAATTTTGGATAAGCATGATGTTCTTTAGGTGTGTGCAAATAATACTGTACAGACTGTATTTTTTCCTCTTTCAGTTATGAATTGCTTTTGTTCTTCTTAGTGGAAATGTGATATTAATTTATTAATAGCAATGTTTAGCATATTTAGTAATATACTAAAAATACTAAATTACTACATTCTTGCACAGCCCAGTGCTATATGTAAGATGATATAATATAATAATAAAAATATTGCTGGTTCTAATAGAACATTTTATTTATTTATTTATTTATTTATTTATTTATTTATTTATTAAATTTCTATGACCGCCCATCTCCGCCCCAAGGAGGGACTCTGGGCGGTTCACAGCCACAACAACATCATTAAAATACAATAAAAACAATAAAAATATAAATACAATAAAATCCAAGTGGCAGGTGGTTCTTACAATGAAGCTAAACAAATTTAAAATATTTGAGGTGGCTCTAAGAAATCAGCCATCCCTAAGCGTGACCACTTTCCTTCTTGCCCCAGGCGAGATCACAGAGCCAAGTTTTTAATTTTTTCCTGAAGTCCAGGAGTGAAGGGGCCTGTCTTATCTCTGGGGGGAGGATGTTCCATAGAGCAGGTGCCGCTGCAGAGAAGGCTCGCCTCTGAGACCCCGCTAGATGGAACTCTTTCATAGAGGGGGTCCACAGCATGCCCTCTCTGCAAGATTGGGTGGGATGGGATGATGTAATGGGAATGAGGCGGTCCCTCAGATAACCTGGGCCCATGCCATGTAGGGCTTTAAAGGTAATAACCAACACCTTGAATTGGACCCGGAAGCAAACTGGCACCTAATGCAGCTCATGGAGCAGAGGTGTTATGTGTGTCTATCTTGGTGCATCTAAAACTGCCCATGCGGCCACATTCTGTACCAGGTGTAGCTTCCGGATATTCTTCAAGGGTAGCCCCATGTAGAGTGTGTTACAGTAATCTATATGGGAGACAACTAGGGCATGAGTGACCGGTCGAAGGGCCTCTCGGTCAAGGAAAGGGCGTAACTGGCACACAACACGAAGTTGAGCAAAGGCCCTCCTGGCCACGACTGCCACCTGCTCTTCGAGCAGGAGTCGTGAGTCCAAGAGGACCCCCAAGTTATGCACCGGGTCTGTCTGGGGTAGTGCAACCCCATCCAGAACTAAAGATGACAAATTCCCAGAAGGGGCCATTAATCCACAGCCACTCCATCTTACCAGGGTTCAGCTGAAGCCTGTTTTTCCCCATCCAGACCCCTACAGCCCCCAGGCACTTGGACAGGGTGGTCGCTGCATCACTTACTTTACCTGGGATGGAGATGTATAACTGCATATCATCCGCATATTGATGATACCTCAGCCTGTGGTGACGGATGATCTCGCCCAGCAGTTTCATGTAGATGTTAAAAAGGAGCGGCAAGAGTACCGATCTGGTACATGATCTATTTTGTCCCTTGGGGAAAATATAATTATCTCTCATACTTCACATTTCTCTGAATTTATATTCACTTTAGAGATGCAGACTTTGGAAAAATATACATTTAGAAATATGTAATTTGTGAGAAAATATGTTTTCTCACAATAAATATCTAAATGGATTCTTGTGCAGGTTAAACAATCCACAGATTAATGCAAAAGCAGATTTAATAATACAGTTATGGTTCAGGATGCAGATTTATTTTGGATGTTTTATTCTATTCTTTTTCAACCTGGGAACCCTCCAGATGTGTGGGCTTCAATTCCTACAGCTCTCAGCAATGGCCATGCTGGCTGGGGATCTCTGAGAAATGGCAACCACACATCTGGAGGAGGTTGAGGTTGGGAAAGAGTGTTTTATTGGCATTAGCATAAAAACAATAGCAACAAGAATCTTGATTCAGTTAAGACTGAATTCTATGAGAAAGTGGATTTTTGTACACATGGCCTAGGTTCATGGAGGACATGCATGTAAAAATCTGTATTTGGGGGAAGGAGCAGAGGGTGGATTCAGCATCTCTGCTGATGTATTTGCCCATCCCTCCCATACGTCTATCTGCCCACTGATGCCTTCTTCTCCACCTGGAAGATGGTGCTTGCCAAGATCACTAACACTGGAGAAGATGAATGATTACTGGCACCAGCCAAAAAGAGAGCACCAACACGCTGAAGAGGAGGCAAATCAAGATTCACACTGGCAAGGTTTATGTTTGTGCCAAGCCATGCTTTGCTTCAATCAGTTTGTTGATTAAATTACAAATGATATTGTAATACTGTATTATGCTAAATTGTATACCATACTTACATATTACAACAGCTGGGTATACACAACACTTCAAGATGAACCATAGTAGTGCAATGTTTGAAACTTGTTGTGTGTGGAGAGAGGGAGGGAGGGAGGGAGGGAGGGAGGGAGGGAGGGAGGGAATTTTGATCTGTTGTGTCTGGAAAAAATTTTCCTCCCCGTTCCTCGTTTGCCTCCCAGTAGATAATTCCAAATTGTGTACTTTATCACAGTTAATTCAAATAGCTGACAGTAGTGCAGGAAATGGTTTTTATCATTTATAGCTCTCCCATGAGAAATCATTGCTAGATTTTATAAATAGACAAAGTACAACAGGATAAAAATAAACTGAAATATATAGAGATATATAGATACAGATGCAAATACAGATACAGAATGGCTGTAAGTAACATTCATTTTACATGGTTGCTTTCACTAGTGTGGAGAGAGTGATTAGAGATATACCAAATAGCCAAGATAGGGTTCAAATTCAGGATTTTAAAAATTGATTTAGAGATTCAGTTCAAAACTATTTGAGCTTCAGGATTCAATTTGATTTGATAACAGACTTGACCTTAGGCCGTAATGGGAAAACATCAAAACAGCTACTGCTGTTTTATTTTTTGACATAATAGGATGGAAATATCTGGGATGGTACTCTCTTTAGGGAATATTCATGGTGCATAATTTCAGCAGAATAAATGTTTTAAGCATACCCTCCTACTTTTTAAAGACAGAGATAGGAGATGTACCAGGCTATGCAAAACAATGTCCTACTTCATGTTAAAAATTAAACTTTCCAAAAATAATTTTAAAAATAAGCTCTTATTAAAGTTCAAAGAATTCATCATCCTCAGACCACTTGTTTTTCTGGGCTGAAAGTATATGGTACGGCTCCTTGGCAGAGTCCGTTAACAGTTAACCTCTTTTGACAAAGACACATTTAGAGTTGCTTGTGCAACTCTAAAATAAGTCTGAGAAATAAGTTTATTATGACTATTGTGTATGCAATACACTATAATATAAAGAAATAATCTGTGTTATACAATATGCAGTAGTCAAACAGCAAGTACACTATCTCAAGGTGTACTCACATACTGCAGAAAATTCACTCTGTACAAAACAAAACAGAGACAGACAAGTACCAATCAAAAAGATTATCTGTAACTCAGAGTTGACTTCACAGAGAGACAAGTTTCAGAAAGAAAATTTTTTTTGGTGGAAGGCAGGGCATAAGAATGGGGAGAATGAAAGGGGAAGCTGAAGAATAACAAGCAGACTGGAGTCAGAAACTAATAATGAGACAAATAGACTGAAAATTAAAGACTGGTAGTGATAAAACATAGGACGATGGCTCAGTGGTTAAGACGCCAGGGTTGTCGATTGGAAGGTTGCAAGTTCGGCGGTTCGAGACCCGAGTGCCACGTGACGGAGTGAGCTCCCGCACTCGCCCCAGCTCTTGCCAACCTAGCAATTCAAAAGCATGCAAATGCAAGTAGATGAATAGGTACCACTTCGGTGGGGTGGTAACAGCACGAGTCATGCCAGCCACATGACCGCGGAAGCGTCTTTGGACAGTGCTGGCTCTTAGGCTAAGAAACGGAGATGAGCACCACCCCCTAGAGTCAGACAGACTGTGCAGGGGAAAACCTTTACCCTTACTTTAATGATAAAACAGTATGGATTTGGGGAAAGCATCGCATTAGAACCAGAAAATCAAGTTGTAAAAAGTAGCAGAATATGCTTTGGGTTTCTTTCTTTCTCTCTCTCTGTCAGACAATGCAGGGTTAAGTTGTGGAATATGCTTCAGCAATGTTCATACCACCCTAACAGGGATGTTATTTTCCCATAAGAATCATCTGGAAAAGAATAAACAAACAAACAGAAATCATAAAGTTGGAAGGAGTCAATCAGGCCACTGAGTCCAACCCTGGGTTCACCGCAGGACTGTAACTTGAAACACCCCTGAGAGGTGGCTCTCCAACCGCAGACTGGACCCTTCCAAACAAAAGCTCATCACCTTCTTCCTCAGCAACTGATTCTGCTAACTACTGATAGTATGGCAAAATATCTTCTTAACACTCAAACAGAATCTGCCTTTCCATAACTAAAAATATGTCAGACTCTCTGAAGCGATGCACGTGAGATCTTGGCCTACTTCAATGTAGCAGCTGTTCAGTTACTTGCAAAGTCTAATCATATCTCCCCTACTCCTTTCTGAATTTGTTTTATGTGTCCCATGCACTGCAAGACAATATGGATAGTGAACGACCTGAACGTAGGACTGCCATTATTGCAAGGGAGCTGAGACGTTTTAATATCGATATAGCAGCACTCCAAGAAACTCGAAGAGCAGGAGAAGGACAGTTGAAGGAAGAAAAAGGAGGTTATACCTTCTTTTGGAAAGGACTACCTGAACAAGAACGACGAATACATGGGGTAGGCTTTGCTATCAAAAACGACCTTGTGAAGCTCTTGTCAGAAGTTCCCACTGGGATTAACGAACGACTCTCAACTCTCCGAATAAAACTCGCCAAAAACCAACAGGCAACTATCCTAAGTGCTTACGCACCAACACTAGATGCAGATGAGGATATCAAGGAAAAATTTTATACCCAGCTGGACACCATCTTATCAGAGATACCAAAGGAGGATAAAATTATCCTCCTGGGCGATTTCAATGCAAGAGTTGAGCGTGATTTTGATTTGTGGCAAGGGATCATTGGGAAAGAAGGAGTTGACAACAGCAACAAGAATGGAATCTTACTTCTGACTAAATGTGCAGAGCATAACCTTGTCATTACTAACACACTCTTTCGCCAGAAAAATAAATTTAAAACATCATGGAAGCACCCACGGTCGAAGCACTGGCATCTTTTAGATTATGTAATTGTCCGTGCTAGAGATCGCCGTGATGTACTTCTCACCAGAGCCATGACGAGCGCCGATGACTGCTGGACAGACCATCGATTAATTCGATCCACGATGGCCATAAAGATTGTCCCTCATCGTAGGCTCCAAGGAAGAAAACCAAGGCGTAAAATGAATACACTGGCCCTTCAAGATCCTATTAAACGAGCTTGCTTTCAATCAACTCTCAAGGAACATCTGCCTATGGAACTTCCTGAAAATGTTGAGGAACACTGGATTAAATTGAAGACTTCTGTTATTTCAGCCTGTGAACAAACTATCGGATACCAGACTAAGAGACATCAGGACTGGTTTGATGAGAACGATAGTGAGATTGAACATATTATTGACAAGAAAAGGAAAGCCTTCCAGATATGGCAAAAAGATATTAACTGTGCCGTTAAGAAAAAAATCTACGCCAGTGCAAAGGCAGAAGTCCAAAGAAGAACTAGAGAACTTAAGAACATATGGTGGATAAAAAAAGCCCAAGAAACCCAACATTTTGCAGATGCTCATGATGCACGGGGCTTTTTTAATGCCATAAAAGCCATCTATGGACCAACAAACCATGGTACAAATCCCTTACGCTCAGTAGATGGTGCTAAACTTCTAAAGGACAAAGAGTCTATTGCACTGCGCTGGAAAGAGCATTACTACAATCTCCTTAATCGTCACTCTACTGTGGCTGATGAAGTCTTCTTGCAAATCCCGCAAAAACAAATAAGAAATGAGCTTGCAGTACCCCCTAGTTTGGAGGAAGTCAGTAAAGCCACTAAACAAATGAAAAATAACAAAGCTAGTGGACCTGATGGGATTCCTGCTGAAGTCTTTAAAGAAGGCGGGCCTGAACTTACACAACAACTTCATAAGCTCATCGAAAAAATCTGGATGAGGGAGGAGATTCCAGCAGACTTTAGGGATGCCATAATTATCACTCTCTTTAAAAAGGGTGATAGAACAGACTGTGGAAACTATCGAGGCATCTCCCTTCTAGCCACAGCAGGCAAAATCCTGGCAAAGATCATTGCAAACCGTCTCCTATCTGTATCAGAAGACATCCTCCCTGAAACGCAAAATGGCTTCCGCCCTTCCAGGGGAACAGTGGATATGATCTTCACTGCACGACAGCTTCAAGAAAAATGCAAGGAGCAAAACCGCCCTCTGTACATGGCGTTTATTGATCTGACTAAAGCTTTTGATACTGTAAATCGTACTGCTCTCTGGACCATCCTTCTGAAAATCGGATGCCCTGATAAATTTGTGAACATCTTGCGGTTACTCCATGACGACATGATGGCAACAATCCTGAATAACAATGGCTCTCAAAGCGATCCATTTAAAGTGGAATCCGGCGTTAAACAGGGATGTGTTATTGCTCCAACCTTATTCGCTATCTTCATCGCTATGATTATGCACCTTTTTGAAGAGAAACTTCCTACTGGTGTAGAAATTATATATCGAACAGATGGAAAGCTTTTTAATCTTAGTAGGCTGAAAGCAAAAAATAAGGTAATTGCAACTTCTGTTATAGAACTTCAATATGCTGATGATAACGTAGTCTGTGCACACTCCGAGGAAGATCTTCAAACTATCCTAAACATCTTTACAGAAGCATATGAAAAGCTCGGCCTCTCGATTAACATTAAAAAAACCAAAGTGCTTTACCAGCAAGTTCGAACCAATCCCTCTGCAGCGCCATCAATCCAGCTTAAAGGTGTGTCACTAGAAAATGTTGATCACTTTTCTTATCTCGGCAGCTATTTATCTACAAAAGCCGACATCGACGCTGAATTTCAGCATCGCCTGAGCTCTGCGAGTGTAGCTTTCTCCCGAATGAAGCGTAGAGTGTTTGAGGATCGGGACATTCGCAGGGAGACCAAAATGCTTGTTTACAAAGCCATTGTACTACCAACCCTTCTGTACGCCTGTGAAACATGGACCCTCTACAAACGCCACCTCCAACTTCTTGAAAGATTCCATCAACGCTGCCTCCGAAAAATTCTGCAAATTACTTGGGAAGATAGGCGGACTAATGTTAGCGTATTAGAAGAAGCGAAAACCACCAGCATTGAAACAATTATCATCCAACATCAACTTCGCTGGACTGGTCATGTTGTTCGAATGCCTGACCATCGTCTTCCAAAGCAGCTACTTTACTCCCAACTTAAGAATGGAAAACGGAATATTGGTGGACAGCAAAAGATATTCAAAGATACTCTCAAAGCTAATTTTAAAAAATGTAATATCAGCATTGAGAACTGGGAAGCCCTAACTCATGAGCGTTTCAATTGGAGGTCAGCCTTTATTAATGGCGCTATGGACTTTGAAGAAGCACGAGTACAGGGCGAAAAGGAGAAAAGAGCTAAAAGGAAGGCACGTTAGGCAAACCCTCATCATGACCGTCTCCCACCCGGAAACCTATGCCCTCATTGCGGGAGGTTGTGCGGATCCAGAATTGGCCTTTATAGCCACTTACAGATTCACCGTTAAAATTTTACCTTTGGAAGACAATCTTACTCGGCTACGAGTGATCGCCAATGATGAATGACTCCTTTCTGAAAGCTGAACACATCCAACTCCCTCCATTTATCCTCATAAGATTTATTTTCCAGCACCCTTGATAACTCTCATTGCCCTTCTTTGCCTATGTTCCAGATTCATCATATTAAAAGTCTCATACCCAGAAATGATTCTTCAGTCTCTTCTCTCCACCAAAACCTGGAGAGTGTTACCAAAGGCTCTGCCTTATCCTGTTAAGGCATAGCTTTCCAAAGTGTGTGTCACGACACACTACTGTGTCGCCTGCGGTGTCCTGGTGTGTCGTGCACAAACCCGGAAGCGGTGATGGGGGGAACCGGAAGAAGTGGCACCCCCGCCAATCAGTGGCGGCGGCGGTAATTGGCAGGGGTGCTGCTTCTTCTGGTTCCCCCCATCAGCGCTTCCGGGTTTGCGTGCAACACACCAGGACACCGCAGGCCACACCGCTGCTGCCGTGCCGCCACCGCCATTGCTGTGTGTCGCCAACATGAAAAGTTTGGAAAGCTCTGTATTAAGGGATTAATCTATTAATTTATATGATTGAACCTTAGCATCTTAATTTCTACAAAGCCGAGCATTTAAAAATTCATGGATAACTTTTTTTACATCACTTAGACAGCTCCAGGCTGAAGAAATTTAGCTAGTAGATTCATCCTGAATTGGGCAAGAAACATGTATATGAAATAAAACAGGATGACATTTTAGCTCTTTCCTGTGTTCCCGAAGATCTTGAAAAATTATGGAAATCTTTATGCAAAGCAAATTAAATGACAGTTTAGCTCACACAAGTAGGTATGTATGTGACAATATGAATGATTCCTGTTTACCCAGTAATCCATCTTATTCATTTCTAGAAGGAAAATTAGAAAATGATATAATCAGTTCTAAATGGAGGTATGATTTATTTTTAGTGTATATTTATTAGGTAAAACCTGTGCTTTTTTCCTCTAGATATTCTTGTAGTATTAACTAAAAGTTAATGTAAAATGAAATATATTATTAACTCATAAACGCTGACAAAAAGATTTGTCTCATAATTTTGAATGAACGATCAGTAAGGTTGTCTTACAAAGTCCTTCCCAGCTATCTGCTTCATACTGTATATTATCAAAACAGCATGGTCCACACTGAAAACTGGGAAAAACAGAATCTTTCTCCTGCTGACTAAATTTCAGTACTTTGTGTTTGTTCATTGTAGCTTTCTTCACCCTGCTGTGCTAGGCAAGAATTCTGTGGATATAGTCACAGCAAATCTGAAGGCCACTGGCTTGGAGAAATGTGGGTTACAGTATACTTGTGCAAATGGAGCCATTATGGAGAACATATCTCTGCTATTCTTCATCATTATACTTCCCAATTAAAAGGGTAAGTCTGCTCTCTCAAGTCCAGCTTCACTCTTGGTGTCAAATGGTCTTCAAGTGCATATTCTCCCAATCTTTACACCCCCATATCTATTGAGGCAAATTCTTCATTTCTAAATTAGAGGCAGATTACAGGAAGAAGCACCTCCAGAAATTTATTGCCATTAGAGAGCTTCAAATATTGCAGCATAACTTAAAAATCAAGTATTTCTTTTTATAGTATACAGAATTACTGCTTGATCTGAGATCTGTAGATGAAAGTCATGCAGCTTTCTCCAGTTCTACAAAGAAAAGCCACGCATCTATCTTGGAAAAGTACATGTTTTGTGACCATGTCAGAAACAATGTTCTGGGCCTTGCTGGAGAAGTCCAGGAAGGATTATGCAATGGTGAGCCATCCTCACTGCCTTGTACCTTCTCCCAGGTAAAGGGTTGATTCAGCAGAAATTGGGAAGACAGTCAGTGTAGCAGCTAGGACATGAATCGGGTGCATTTCAAAAGCATCTGAATCTCATTCAAAATGGGAAAAACGTCTCATAAGTAGGAGGTTTTTTTTTAATTTTCCCTTTGCCTGTCTCTTTATTTATTTATTTATTTATTTGTTTGTTTATTTATTTAATTTACTATCCCACCTTTATTATTTTTATAAATAACTCAAGGTGGCAAACATACCTAATACTCCTTCCTCCTCCTATTTTCCCCACAACAACAACCCTGTGAGGTGAGCTGGGCTGAGAGAGAGTGACTGGCCCAAGGTCACCCAGCCGGCTTTCGTGCCTAAGGCGGGACTAGAACTCACAGACTCCTGGTTTCTAGCCCGTTGCCTTAACCACTAGACCAAACTGGCTCTCTTTTCTACCCTCGCTAATTACTAAATTGTATCCACTTCGGAAAATGAATTATTCTTCTCAGATCCCGCCAAGAATCTTTCCCTAAATCTTCACTCAGTGTCTGCTTACTGGCTTTTCATTTATAATTCTCATTGCCCAGCTGCTATTAATGCTGTAACCACCAGTCTAAAAGTGCTCCTCACTTTCAGACCAATCCGACCATTTTATAACCATCTGGGGAAAGATCTGGAGCCATGCAGTTCTGCTGGATGGATATACATTGCAATAAAGAGAGATTGTACACAGATGCTCAAGAATGAGGTCTGGCTGAGAAACCTTACCGACGATACAAGATTGGGAGACAAAAATGGGAGAATATGCAGCAATGGAGAAATTGACCGTATATATTCACAACAAAAGCCTAACCAAATTCGAGCAGGAATGGCTCCCTGACATAGCAAGGCCAGCTAAGATATTAGAATATGGCGCTTGAAGAAAAGAAATTGATTAAAAAACAACAGAAAAAGAATTACTCCAATAGATATAAGCAACAACTGTAAAAGTTTAAAGCAAAGGATAAATATCTAAGAAGTAGTGTTTGGGGGAAAAAATGAAAGGAGTGCACTATTGAATGCTTCTTTTTAAAATGCATTTTGAATGCACGATATCTTACTTCTTGCATCTCTATTTTTGATCTCCTACTTTTGTACAATGATCATGCAATAATAAAATTAATCAAATGCTAAAAAAAATGAGATCTGGTTTCTTAGTATGCTAAAGAATCATTACTCAGCAACAGAAGGTTCCTGTCATCTTAAGGTGAATAAAGCATCTCCTGAACGGGCATAATTTATGCTTATGAATCAGTGTGTTACTAAATCAGTTATTTTATATCGATGAAGCCCCATTGGGTTTTACAGCATTGTTTTATATTAAAGACTTTGAACAGTTTTTCTCATAAAGCAATCTTTTTTATTAAGTCACCTTGGAGAAAAAGTGTCTTCAGAATTAATTTAGGCTTTTCTCCCACACAGAAACATTTCTTCTCCTCTCCTCGGCCTTGATTTAGGTATCAGCTCTGGGCTGAGATTCAGATTCAGTTCCCGTTATCTTCTGCAGGTAACTCAGGAGGTCTTTTTTACGTCACGTCCTCATTACTTTTTATTTATTCATTCTACAACACTTATATACTGCCTATCAAAACTCTACATCTTCTACTTTTTAGGTATTTTAACTTTTGTTAAATTTGCTTCATCTATCTTTCCCCGCCCCCTCTCTCTCTCAAGTAACAATACAATAGAGTTTTTAATATTACTGTTAAGTAATTGGCTTGAGATCAAAACCATTATCATAAAACCAATATTTTGATGTGAGTTGCAGTGGTTCTTTTTTAATATTATATTTAACTTTGGATGAAAAAGCCAAATAATTTCATGCTTGTAATGTTGACATCCTAAATTATAATTAATATTGGTAGAAGTTTTTTTCTTTCTTTTCTCTATTTTCAATACTTTAAGCTATCTAAATAATAGAAATTAAATAAATTCTAAATAAATAGAATGTTAGTAATCTCTAATCATAAACATCACTGAATTGAAATAATACAATGTATCAAGATTTATAACAATATAATAAAAGGGGGGAAAACTCTAGACAATTCACAATAGCATAAATATATTCAACTATTAAAATAATAAATATTAAAATCAATCCAAACAGCATTCAAAATAAAATGGTTAAGCAATTTAAAAGATTACAGAAATCCAGTCTTGAAGCAATGAGGGCATAAATTACTGTCATCTGCTCCAAAAAGGACCACAACTGGTGGATCATCTGAAACTGGGCAAAGACATCTCTGGCTACCTGATGATCCAGCCAAAGCCATGAATTCAAGAGCACTCCAAGTCATGGACCTGCTTCTTCCACAGCTACCCTCCCTACAACCTATCTAGTTTGTGTACAAACAGCAACTACAACTGCCACAATTCAATTTCAACTTGTTTCATCTCATCCTTATGGCATCCAGAAGTCAGGAAAGAATCTTCACTGCATCTCTTGCTCATTTGGGGGTGGATATGCATATTGAAGTTATCTCACACAAAATTGATGGATGCACTCCCCCAGTAGTTTCATATACACATTAAACAGCCAGTTAGGTTAAATTAAAGAGCCAGTTTGGTCTAGTGGTTAAGGTGCTGGGCTAGAAACCAGGAGTCTGTGAGTTCTAGTCCTGCCTTAGGCATGAAAACCGGCTGGGTGACCTTGAGCCAGTCACTCTCTCTCAGCCCAACTCACCTCACAGGGTGGTTGTTGTGGGGAAAATAGGAGGAGGAAGGAGTATTAGGTATGTTAGCCGCCTTGAGTTATTTATAAAAATAATAAAGGCAGGAGAGTAAATAAATAAATAAATAAATAAATAAATAGCTAGCTAGCTAGCTAGCTAGCTAGCTAGCAAAGGGGAGAGAGATGAGTTCTGTGACACCCCATATATAATGGGTAAAGAAGATAACCTTGAAAGAAATATGCAAGAATTGTTGCCTAGGCAAAGGGGGCTGAAATATTCTTTAAGCCCTGGGAAACAAGGTAATATTTGGAAGCAGTTCAGGCAGATGCCTCTCCGATTCACTGAGGGAAGTACAGCACCTTATTATTTTTGAGATTTATTAATTTGGAAATTTGGCATACATACATACATACATACATACATACATACATACACATATACACACACACACACACACACACATATATATATATATATATACACATACATACACACACACACACACACACACAGTATACAGTATACAGTATACAGTATATAAAGTGTAATGCTGAGAATTAACCATCTTTGTTTTTCTATTGCCTTTTTTTTTTAATAAACTAAGTTTTGAGGATTATAAAAGATTTTTCCTACTTCGATGAATCTGTGGAGTTGAATTTCAACCTAACTGCTTTTACTTTCCTGTGGGAACAGTCTTTGTTTTCACCTTATACTTTGCTGATTGGTTACTTCCGAAGATAACAAGCTGGGGGATATTTTTTAATAAAAAGGTAAAGGTTCCCCCCGCACATTTGTGCAGTTGTGTCCAACTCTAGGGGCCGGTGCTCATCTCCGTTTGTTAGCCGAAGAGCCAGTGTTGTCCGAAGACGCTGCCATGGTCATGTGGCTGGCATGACGTGGAATGCTGTTACCTACCCACCGAAGTGGTACCTATTTATCTACTTGCATTTGCATGCTTTCGAATTGCTAGGTTGGCAAGAGCTGGGGCTAGTGTGGGAGCTCACTCCGTCACGCGGGACTAGGGATTTGAACCTCCGAACCTGCGATCTTCCGATCGACAAGCCTGGCATCTTACCCGCTGAGCCACCATGCCCCCTTTTTTAATTTTTTTAAATTTTTTAGTTGTATTTTTAATACAACTGCCTTAAAGGACTTTACTTTCGTGAGTCACTAGAGGGGGCCATAATCTACTGTGGAGAGACAGGGAGGAAATTAAAGTGATTTTTAAAGAACTTTATGTTGAAGACACTCAAGTTCTTGACCATTTCTCAGAACTTCTGGAGTTCAAATTGTGCCATCAATTGGAAGAAGCTGAAAAGGTAGAGAATTACCCTAAATACAAAGCTGCTTCTCCAAAGAAGTTAAAAAGGGAAATGAGAAAGACTGTCACTGGAACATCAAGATCAAGATCAAGATCAAGATCAAGAAAGGGAATTGCTTAAATATGTTTATCAGGATGGCTTTTTAAGGGTTTAGATGGATGCTTTTGCTTTCTGGATAACACTTTTATTTTTGGTAAAAGGATATTAACAAAGTTACCTTTATATACTGTATATATAATAGTAATACCAATTGAAGAGAATAATAGTAATAAGAGGTAGGCAGGTTATTTTTTGTTAGTTTAGTTGGCAGAGGGAAGTAAAATTATAATGAAGAAGGATAATATTTAACTGTTTATTAGGTGAAAAACTATATGTTTGAAGGGTTTTTTATGTTTTTTAAGTGGGAAGGAGAGTTTGTTTTAGAGGGAAATGCATTGAGAATTGAAATGCTTTATAGAAATAATGTTTATTTTAGTTTAAATTAGAGTGAGAGATTGATGTTGATTTATGTATATCTTTGCTGTAGAAAATCAGAAGTCACTTTGCAGTATTCTTCGTATTTTCATACCTTTTTAGCTTCTTTTTCTTTCTTTGTAGGTTTTTTGTTTCATGCTTTTTAGTTTTATCTATATGTTGAAAAATTTAATAAAGTTTTAAATGGAAAAAATAACATTTTAGAACATCATCATTGTTTAATAATAATTTAAAGAATGAAATATTGCTGCCAGGTTCATAAGAAAAAGAAGCAAAAATGTATTTGAAAGCATAGCAATTCTCAAAATCTGAATTTGGTTATCATTTTATTAGGTAAAGGTAAAGGTACCCCCCGCACATTTGTGCAGTCGTGTCCGACTCTAGGGGCCGGTGCTCATCTCCGTTTGTTAGCCAAAGAGCCAGCGTTGTCCGAAGACGCTTCCACGGTCATGTGGCCGCATGACACGCGCGGAACGCTGTTACCTACCCACCGAAGTGGTACCTATTCATCTACTTGCATTTGCATGCTTTCGAATTGCTAGGTTGGCAAGAGCTGGAGCTAGTGCAGGAGCTCACTCTGCATGCAGGGCTAGGGATTCGAACCTCCGAACTTGCAATCTTCCGATCAACAAGCCTGGCGTCTTACCCGCTGAGCCACCACGCCCCTACTCATAATCATTTTATTATTATTATTATTTTGTAGTAGTGATGCCTTCAAGTCAGTGTTGACTGCCTGGACTAGTCCCTGCAGTTTTCTTCACAAGATTTCTGAAGTGGCTTGCCATTGTCTGCTTCCTAGGGTTGAATGAGAGTGACTGGCCCAAAGTCACCCAGCTGGCTTTCATGCCTAAGGCGGGACTAAAACTCTCAGTCTCCTGGTTTGCTATTGGCTCCTTCCTAGGGCTGAGAGAGAGTGACTGGCCCAAAGTCACCCAGCTGGCTTTCATGCCTAAGGCGGGACTAGAACTCACGGTCTCCCGGTTTCTAGCCTGGTGCCTTAGCCACTATACAAACTGACTCTCTTGGCTATCATGCCAAAGGTAAAATTCTGTAATCCATGTCCATAAGATGAGGGTGGGGGGGGTGGTCATAATTCACCATTTGAAAACCCCTGAAATAAGGTACTGTATAAAGGAGATGACAGAAATATGCAGAAATATACCTAGGCCAAAGGGGCTGAAACATTTCTTAAGTCCAGAGCAATGAGATATCATTCAGAAATGGTCCAGGCAGATGCCTCCCTGATTTACTGAAGTATAAGAAGGGGTAAGGAGGTACAGCACAATCAGACTTGCAAGATTTCGATATTACCGTATAGCCAATCTCAATAAAAGTAGTTTTAGCCTTCCTGTGGAGTTGATTTCCTGGTCTGGTCTACCTAGTGGGGCTGACATCAAGTCTTTGTTGAGTCAGTCTCCTGGTACAGTTCCATATGGTTTTCTTGGCCACGGTACGGAAGCAGTTTGCCGGTGCTTTCTTCCGAGATATATTTTAAAAATGCCCAGTCACACCCAGAACCCTGGATTTCCTGTTGATCTCCCATCCAAGTATTAATTAGGTCCCACCCTCCTTGATTTTTTCAAGCAGAGCAAGATGTTGCCACCTACTATAATAGCATTGTAATACAATATAAAATAAAAAAAGATAGTGATGCAATTGACTGATTAAAGATAAAATCCTGCTAATATCACCTATAACTATCAAAACAAATATTTTAAATCTTAAAATAAAATCTGAGTATTTTGAATTATTTCCATTAGCAGCCTTATGTCATGAAAGAAAGGGAATCATAAAGAATGGGCAAATTTTCATTTCTGCCTTCTTTTTTTAAAGGAAGACTTACAAGCCTCGCAGCTTCTCTGGAACATACACATTTAATCTTTTAAAAGCCTGTATATTTCTATACATTGTGGTTAAGGTGTTGGACACCCATGTTCAAGTCCACCCTCAGCCAGAGAAACTCACCGGGTGACTATGGGCCAATCATGGTCTCTGGGCCCCAACCTACCCCACAGGTTGTGGGGTAAAATGAAGGAGATCCCCATAGAAGCAGCTTTGAGTTCTTGGAGAAAGGCAGAATATAAATCTAACAAATAATTATAATAAGATGGCAACTCCATAATCCATCATACTATTCCTCATATGCAATCCAGTGAAATACACCAATTAAACACATCTACCTACCTACCTACCTACCTACCTACTACCTATCTATCTATCATCTATCAGATTTCTCGGCCGCCCATCTCGTACACAACATGCTGATCTATTCTTTTTAAAGATAGGAATTAAATAACGAATCCACAAAACTAGATCTGGAATCATCATTTTGCTTCTTCCTAAACAACTGAAATAAATTAGACAAAGGTTTTTTTCGGGTGACAATATTTTCAGTGTCATAGCAGTAAATTACATATAATTATGCTAGTCCTCCCTTACACCTTGGGTCCCCAACCTGTGGGCTGCAGCCTGCAAATCCCACCCCCCCCCGGTGCATGCAATTGGCTCCCACCTGCAAACCCCACCCCCTGGTGTGCACGATTGGCTCCCGCCTGCAAACACCACCCATCCCAGTCCGTGGAAAAATTGTCTTCCACGACCGGTCCCTGGTGCCAAAAAGGTTGGGGACCGCTGCCTTACACCTCTCCACTATCTCACAAGGCACTGCCATACCGGAGTTAATATAAAATCCATCCAACACCAAGTTAAATGTAGCCCCTGTCTACTGCAAATAAAGGATATCCAATTTTGAGAGGTACTTTAAAAAGAATTGGTTTTCCAATTCTAGGCATCACTACAAAGTAAAACCTATTTATGATAAATCTGATAAATAAAATAAAATAAATGAAATGAAAATAAAAAATTATTCTGCAGAGTCTGGCCTGTTGGTCCTACATAGAACCCAGAAGGGCATTGCTTGCAGATAATGGCATATATCACATCAGAGGAACATCATATGAAGGCACCTCTAACCTTGTGTGTTGTTTGGGCCTGTGATGCTGCTGCTGCTGTAAATGTGGGGACAAAGTAGGCATCTGGGCTTGTTGCAGGGTTTAGTTCCCATGCTAGTATCATTGCCCTCTTATTTCTTATTGCTTGTGAGAATCCACTTCAGGTTGGGTGGTTAGCTGCATGCAAGTCTGGGCCTGCCACCCAGTGCCTGAGACAGTGTGGTGTCATTGTCCAGTATGGATTGTACCTTATTGATAATGCATTTGGGTGGCCTGAGCTGTGACCTGTAGGTGATAACCAGTGGTGTTCTATTGTTCTGTTTTTGTGGTCTTTCAAAAGGTGCTCCCTGGCACTTGATTTGGCTCTATTGATTGGTCTATTGATCTTGCTGATTCATTCTCTTGAATGATGCCTGCCCTGGCCATTGAAACATAATTCACTCTGGTATTGATCTCTGCATCTACCACTGCTACTACCAGTTCATACTGGGGGTGTATGCGTGCACGAGAGGGAAGATGGTTTGCCATGGGTAAAATATGTTCAGTTGGTTCGCAAATAATACTGCAAGATTAAAGCTTTTTCACTGTAGTTTTCCCTGGTAAATGTTCTATGTAGTCTAACAGGACTTTCCCTAACCCTTCAAAAATGTTTATTCTTCTACCCCAAGGTTATGTTGGAAATAAATTTTGTAAAGAGGCTTAGGAATGTGGTTGGTCAGTGTGTCCATCAGCAGAATTATGCTTCAAAAAGAAAACTGAATGGGACCAATGGTGTGGTGGGGGAAGCCAATCAAAGAAAGGTCAAGTTAAAAATGGGCTAGATCTGCCCAGGACTTGTGGAGAAAAATAATCTAGAAAAAATCCCCCACTGCATCCTTATGGGAGGGGTGGTCGGAGAGCAGCTTGGAATCTTGCCAATCCCTCCATTCTAAGCCCCCTCCCTCCTAATCACATGAGCCAGAGCAGAGCATATACAGCTCACTTTATGCATCCTGGAGCAGATCACAAGCACAGGCACAGATGGATCACAAAGGGAGAGCAGAAACACACAGAGAGAGGCAACACATACTGTATACACCCAACCTGATTAGACCCTCACAGACATAATTGTAGGAATTCTGGGATGGTAATACCAGAACTCCACACAGCTTCCTATTAGTATATAGCAGAGTAGAAGCGTTCCCATAAACTTGCACAAGGCTTAATCAGTTCAAAAACACAAAATAAACACACTTCACATGTTAATGTAAAGTAACATAAAAAAGAGTTTACAATTTTATTGTAACTCACAGTTCCTTAGTAGAAACGGTCCATCCGTGCGAGCAATAGGTTCTGACGAGACCCACATGCTTCTTTAATGTGGCCCACCTGGATGGAAATATGAGCAATGTGGGCAGCCATAGCTGGCCATCCTCCTTGGTAGGAGATTCGAGCAGAAAGGGAAGAAGAGAAGGGAACAGGAACAGGAAATCGGGATTCAGCCCCTCCCCCACACAGCAAGTAAGATTAGGTTACAGCAGAGGCTGCCTCCTCCTTCAAGCTTGTGTGAGACGTGCTAGGTTGAAACCCAATATCTCTAACATCCCCTTCTTTTCAACCTGTGCATGTCTCAATGTCCCACAAGATTTAATTTCCCTCTCAGTTCTTGGTAACTGATTCTAGATAACAGCTTCGTGAAGATGACCGCTATCATGTTCCCTGTGGGACAGTAGTCTAGTTTGACTAACCCTTGGTGTTGCAGCTCCCTCACCACATGATGCTTTACATCAATGTGCTTCGTCCTCTCACCAGTCTCTAACAATAATACATGCACACGGAGAGGCAACACGTAGGGATGCAACCTGATTAATCCCTGGGGAGGAAATGCAAAGCCCCTCAACACTGCAGGGTGTGAATTCCAAAGACTTACAGCAGCTACAGAGAAGACTGGATCCTGAGTCACGACCACACTGACCAACCACATTCCTAAATTCTTTACATAATACTTAAATTCCTAATCAAAATCATCAAATCAGGTAGAGATTCAGATAGGAGGAGATACCCTCTCAAATGGCTTGGATTTACCTAAACACGATGAGCAGCCCTTTGCACTTAGCTCAGAAAGGAATTGGCTAGTTTTAGAGATTCCCCTACACTTTAGGAGGAACTGATATTTAAAAAGTGCATTATATTAGGGTTTCTTAAATTGTAGAGAGATCCTTTATTATGCCTAAATATAAACTTTATTAATACATTTTAGGCATCACTACAAAGTAAAACCTATTTAAGATGACACCAAGTTGGTGGCCCCTGAGATTGTTGACACCAACATTCTGAGTGAGAAATATATTTTTCCCTGTTTGAATTCCATCAGAATTATTATGCTAATAGTTCAGTTTCATTTTAGTTTTATACATGTAGCACAGAGAGTGCAGTGTCAGCTTTCACAGTGTTTCTATTCTGTTTTTGGATTTTTTTAAATAAAGAGGTTTGGAAGTTTCAACTCCAAATATTACTCTAACCAATTATTGTGGGAAACATTGCATTAAACTGTTGTTTCCTTTCCACTATATTGCATTCTGATGATGTTTCAAATGATTCTCCAAAAGTTAAACCAGATGCTGTTGTGTCTTTACACAAATGACGCCAAAAATGTAATTGGCCTCACACAAATGATGCAAATTACAGTATATCATTTATGTCAATTTATGTCCCTTGTGTAATAATGTCATCACACAAACGACACAAATTATTGCTGTGTAATATTCTCTGGTTTAATGGACAGTAGGGAAAAATAGAATCACCTTCCCCCAGTTGGTCCATTATATAGCATGATATAACAAAAAAAACCTTTAAGACAACTGAGCCTACTTATTTGCATTTCAGCTGATCTATATCTCTAATCCAGTCTCCTTCCTTCCTTCCTTCCTTCCTTCCTTCCTGCCTTCCCTGCATTACAGAGGATAGGATTCTGAGGAAATTTCCCAAGGCTGACCTATCTGCAGTGGTCTGAAATGAGAGAAAAACTAGACTTTGATCACCAGGAGATCATAGTCTAGGGACCTAAATAGGATGCAATAAATAAACTGTGGGTAGTGAGGATTTTTTTTTTTGCTACAGTTTGTATTTAAGCTGCAAGGGGACTTCTTTGGATGTCTACAGGTAGTCCTCGCTTAACAACCATTTGTTTAGTGACAGTTCAGACTTACAATGGTGCTGAAAAAACCGACCTATGACTGGTCCTCACACTTATGACCATGAACCTTATGATTCACTTAATGACTGCCGCAAGAAAGGTCGTGAAATCGGGTCGGATTCGCTTAATGGCTGCTTTGCTTAGCAACTGAAATTCTGGTCCCAATTGTGGTTGTTAAGCGAGGACTACCTGTATACTCACAACAATTTGCTTCTTGCAAGGAAAAAGCTGTACATTTTCTTGGCGGGATACTTCTCTCTTCAGTATAGAGAAGGTCAATAGGTTGAGAAGGTGCAACAAGGCAATGTGTACAGAAATGGATCTCTAACAGAACGATCCTGATGAATGGGAAAAAGTCCTTTCCCACCTAATACATCATACCAGAAAGACTAGGAACAAATAAGTGTATTAGCTTATGCCCCTTTACCATTTTTCTGGGAGATTTTTAGGGAGATCTTCAGATTTGCAGTACACCCATACCAAAGGTAATGATGGCCCCACAGTTAAGGCACTTCCATCCATTCTGAATGTTTTAGACCTGATTGGCATCTCATCATGCATCATAGGCATAACATAGTAAAGTAAGTAAACGTAAAGGTCCCCCCACACATTTGTGCAGTCGTGTCCGACTCTAGGGGCTGGTGTTCATCTCCGTTTGTTAGCCGAAGAGCCAGTGTTGTCCACGGCGAAGGTGCTTCCATGGTCATGTGGCCGCATGACGCGCGTGGAACGCTGTTACCTACCCACCGAAGTGGTACCTATTCATCTACTTGCATTTGCATGCTTTCGAATTGCTGGGTTGGCAAGAGCTGGAGCTAGTGCGGGAGCTCACTCCGTCACGCGGGGCTAGGGATTTGAACCTCTGAACTTGCGATCTTCCAATCGACAAGCCTGGTGTCTTACCTGCTGAGCCACCACGCCCCCCTACATAGTAAAGTACCAGGGTATAAATGCTGTAGACAAAGAAAGAGTGAGTAAGAGAGGAGTTGACTCATGAAACGGATAAAGATGAAAGAGAATTCCACTGACCACTCTGAAATAAGAATGGGCCTCTCTCATTTTAAACTCAGAGAACAGCTGCTAGAAAGTACAGTAGACAGGGGAAGCGGAAATCTGCTCTTTTGGAAGGACTAAAGAAACATTTCACAGATATTATAAAAATTGACTTGGGTGGAGAGGAGTCTTCATGGCAAATTCTGTAACTGGTAAGAAAGAAATGTTCCTTAGGCTGTACTTTTTATAAGTTAAAAAATAACTCACTTGTCAGTTTGTGAGAATGGCACACTGCTCTGGCAAATGAAAAAGGCTACATGAGAAATAAAATAAGATCACGATGTTGCTATGGGCAACTTTATTTTTAAGTTGGGTTTGAAATGGTTCAAATAGAAAGCATAACAGAACAATTATTTTCCTGGGTTATAAGCAACGTGTCATCTCTAGAACTGTGATCAAAGTTAAAGGTGTGATTTTTTGTCCATTGTGTTTCATGTACAGAGAAATGCCATCCCCTAGAACATCTGCCAACATACTGACATACTAATGGAAATTTGAATGTCATAAATTAGCATTTTATTGTCAATTCTTAGTCACTATGTCTCCCTCCAAACCCATCTATCAGTTAGAAATGCATGCTTTCTGCAAAGTTTTGATAGCAGTACATCTTGTTGTACTCTTTTCTATTATAGCAATTAGGTTTCCCACCTACCTCAGGTCTCTGGGCAGCTTACACAAAACGCAAAATACTTTACAATGCATAATAAAACGATATGTATATAGTGTATAGAAAAGAAGACTGTTTCCAATAGAAAGAGTTCAGCCTGAGCACTTAAAACTCAGGAAACAAACTCTATTTCTTAGAGGAAACATTAGCATCACCAGTGCATGCTTTGGATGAACTGAACTACGGTTCATAAAAGCTTATGCCTTTTCATAAAATTCCATAAAGTGTATGCCTTTAAAAAAGTGCCACCAGACTCCTCCTGATTTTCAGGATTACCAAGGGACACATTTCCTCTGGACTAGTGAGTACAACGTTATGTTCTACATTCTCCTCTGGAAGTATAAGGCTACAACTCAGTCCTGCAGCCTCCGGTTGGGATTAAAGTTGGGGAGTAATTAGTAGAGTTAAAATTTGGTGCAAAAGGAATCTGTAGCAAGTAATCAGAAGCTTGTAGGAGAGTTAATTTGTTGATGCTAGGAGGTGAGGGGAGTAATCTGGAAGGAAAAAATCAGAGGAAGACCAAGAGGTTGTTTCAGACCAATAGGAGAAGAGATAGGTTAAAGATTAAGGACCCAAAAAGTTAGTGGCAGGTGGGCAGGGACTGAAACTTAGGGAACAAGAGCCAGAAGGGAAAGAAACAAGAGCTCAGGTTGAAATGGGAAGAGGAAAGAGAGCATCATCAAGTATAAATGGAACAGAGCAAGCAGGGTAAAAAGGCACAGTGCAGTACCGGACCCAGAGCAAGGATTTAGGCAGAAAAGTGAATAGGTGCCATGGCAAAGAAGAAGCTGATGAAAAGAAGCTTCTGTAAAGTAGTTTGAGTAATATTAATAGTAAATCTGTTTATTGTTGGCAACCGAGATGTCGATTTTCTGTTCTTTTACTGGATTTCAACAAGAGGGCAGGTTCAGAAATTAATCCATTAGAGTCCCCCGTCTGAGTGAAGACAATACTTGGCACCAGATTTATTAAAAGAGAAACACGCAGAGGAACTGGGAAGAGTTCTCCAGAGTTGTTGCAAAACCCAGGCCCTAGGCCCAGGCTAACCCCCGTTTAATAAGGCTGCTACACTTGCTGGTCATATTTGCCTTTATATCCATCTAAAACCCATGTGTAGGTGCACGCGCATGGAAATGCATGCTTAATTTCCTCTGTATTATGCCCAGATTCACACATGACAAAATAAATGGTGCACTTCTAGAGAAGGAGGTTTATGCTCAGTGTAAATTAATTAAGTGTGAGAAATGTTAAATGAACTATACTTTAAGTTCAGACAGAAATATTTGTTTAATTCAAGGAAGAATTTACTAACTCATCAATTACTCAATGGAAAGGGATTGATTTTCGTTATTTCTCCTGTAATTTTGTTTTTCTCCTGGCTATTTTGTTTTTTTTTAAATAATTTTATTAAGAATTATAAAAGAAATGAATAAAAACCAATACAAACTACAAAAAATACAAACAGAGAAATACAAAAGAAGAGAGAAGAGTGTGAAAAAAGAAAAGAAAAAGAAAAAGAAAGAAGTAACTTCCCCCTTCACCCCAGCAAGTAAAGACAATTTTAATAGCTCATCACCACCTCTAAATACAACGTAATCTTTCTTCAACCCATAGTTCATTTCTTGAATAAACGAAGACAAAATCTGAATGTTTCATCAATTGTTCTTTGTCAGCAAAAGTCCAGTAAGGGCAACCAGATATAACTATTCTCCTCTTTTAGCCCTGATGGAATAAGCCAACCTTATATTCCTTCTCTGAGTTCTTAAAAATATTCTTTAACCCCTTCAAAAAGAATCCCAGAGCTAGTTTGCTGTTCGTCTGTGTTTCAAGTCAAAAATCTTTCAGAACTTTGACCAGATTTCTTTTGTACTATATCCAATAAGTAAAATGTATCCTTTTGCTTGTCACTTCTAATAAAGTCCTTCAAAACCTTAACAGAGCTCTTTTGTATATCCAGTAAAAAAAGTTATCCAAATCAGTTTCCTGGTTCAATATTTGTACATCTCCTTTAAGGAATAAGTCATCCATCAGTCCCATTTCTGTTACATTTAAGTCCCCCTTCAAGGTAATTTCATGATCATCCATTGCAACTTGTTCTTGTTCTGTAACTTCATTACAACATGCTCTGTCCATCTTGTCAAGAAGCTTAGTAGAGAAATATTCAAAAACTTGTATTATAGATTTCTGCTCCATTTTCTTTATCCTCCAGCTCCCTCTAGTGTCCAACCTTTAAGGTCTCCTTATCATGAAAAGACCAAAACAATTGCCATTTTCCCATGAGAAAATTTCTTCTAATTAATTCAAAGCTATATCCAAATCCTTTTGGACCCTTAATCCATTGTTAACTTTCCAAAAATCCATATTCTAAGCACCCTTTTGCTGCATAATCCAAAAGGTCATATATTTCCAAAACTTTTAGAATCAAATTTACACCATATTCCTCTAAGGAAGAAGAAACTCACCTGATGAATTCAGTAAAACCTTGCTGGTCCAAAGGGTCTTAATCTCTCCAGTATACACACACACCAAAAAAAAATAAAAAAATCCAAAAAGCGATTAAGAAATGAGGCTCGGTCAAGCTTAATGTCCATAAAAGGCTGCTTTGTGAGTGTGAGCTTGATGAAATCCTGACTGCCAGCCACTCCACTCATAAGCCGACTGCAAAACGGAAGTTTCCATGATCTACTCATGAGGAGTGGCTGTCCGGAGTCAAGTGGATAATCTCAACAATCTCTCCTTCTTCCGGAGAGATTTTGCTGGTCCAGATCCAGCATCCAGCCGTGATTCTCCTCGCAAACGCCGTCCTGCTATGGCTCACCATGGCTCTCACGGGACATCCTTTCCCCCTGGCTATTTTGTACTAACATCCAAGGTGTTAAAATAAAAGGCTGTATTTGTTATGCATCCCAATCAGCAAGGGTATATTTTTCAACTTCAGAACCGCAACGCCGCTTCAGAGTTGAAGCTAAGTTCCTAGCTAATTATTTGTACTGCCGAACAAGGTGATGATAATCATATAATTGCTTCTTGTCTTTTTGCCTGGAAGATATTTCTGGATGTTCTTGAAGATTGGATTGTAGTCTTAACATTTCAAATGGCCATCTGCAGCACAAGCAGTTCAGAACTCAAGAAACAAAGCTGTTACCATAATCTAAAACAAGATCTGCCCAGAGTCGGGCAGCATACAAGTTTAATACATTATTATTAAATTATTATTATTCCCTTATTTCCCTCCCTTGGATGGCATCTGCCCAAATCTCATGCTTTTCAGATATGGTACATTACCATGCTTATGGCTCTTAGCCAGCAAGTCCAAAGAACATGATAACTGGGAATTATGGAGATTGCAGTTCAGAATGGTGGGAGGTCACTGTATAGAAACAGCTATTCTAGGAGCTATACGCAGGCCAAGCACAGCCAAGGGAAAGAAAAAGCAATGAAGTGTGCTAGATAAGTTTGAAAATGGGATCAGGAAGTCTCCCTTCTATCCCTTATACAGTATATTTGGGCTGTAGAACCAACAGATATAAGAACTTACTGTGTAATGAATTCATAGATAACACATAGATCTCTTGGGAGCAAGAATAGCTACAGAGGGCGAATCTGGAACTCATTTCCCTTCCCACCAAATTTACCATGCATAATACCCTCGACTCCTTATTCCCTTTATTTGTCATGGTCCATATTTGATGCTTGGTTCTATGGTTAGAATATGGTAGGTCTCCAACCATATTCTAACCAAGCATCAGATATGGACCATGACAAATAAAGTGTGAAAATATACTGAAGCACTGAATATATACTTAGTGAAGGTGACACCCATACACCCATTTAAGGAGAGAGGGCAAAAGGAGAAAGGAGGGGAGACAGGGCGCTTGCATTCATAAAGAGGATCTAATTCAGTGCTTCTCAACCTCAGCAGCTTTAAGATGTATGGACTTCAACTCCCAGAATTCCCCAGCCAGCATGCTTTTGGTTCTATGGTTTCTTAATTCCATAAAGGTTTTTCTCCCAACTTTCTCTTCCTCTTCTTTTTCTTTCTGTCTTTCAAAATACTTTCATTTTATCTTTTCTCTGCTTCAGTGAAGCAGTAAGAACTCTAAGTTATAAGATAAAAGCAGTCATACTAAATTCACCTGCACTGTCTTAAGTAACAGGAGAATTTACCATCACTTTCATTTTAAGATAATGTTAACACAATTATTTCAACCATATAAAGAATCTATGATGGGGAGTGGGAAGAGTCTGGACCATGTAAGATACTGCATGGTAGGAAAAGCCTTTCATTTTAAGCATGAAAAAAAGAGAGCAAGCTATTGAAATAGAAATACATAATTAAGTCTCAACAAAGCTTCAAAAGTAATACTAAAAACACAATTCAGTCTTTGATGTACCTCATGGACATGTTGTGAATGGGTTGGGGGGGAACAGAAAAAAATATGCACAAACTGTTTAACACAGCTTAACCTTTTAGCCAACAAAATGTTAGGATTACTTCAGAAAATGCCCCCACTCCCACCTAGTTTTCCTCACAATATAGTTGGGACCATGAATTCTATCTAGCAAGAGACTGGAAGTTGGAGAATTAATTATTTAAAATCAGTGCTTGAAATTAATTTTTAGCTGTCTCCAGATCACAACACTACAGTGTCAACAGAAGCTGCAGCTATTCCTCCCTTGCCTCCCGGATCCTTTTTTTTTTAATTGCTCCCATTGCTTTTTGCTTCAGTCTTCTTCCTTCAGATTTATTTGCAACACCTATCCCTATTTCAGAGCATGGCTGTATTATCTCCACAATAAGCATTATCAAGTTTCCTCAGACCCCCTTCTCAATCTTGTGAATTTTTGCACAGATGAATCATTACCTAATGGAACGTCCCCCTTTTGAACATAAGAACTTCATCTAACATAACTAAGTTCCCCTTAATGCTTTAGTTATCTATATGGCCTCACTCATAATCTTGTGTTCCAGGCCCAATGTCTACTCCACATCACTCTGTGCTGTGCAGAGGTTTGATGGGGAATCTGGTTGGACTGATTATGGCTTCTCCACTCAGAAAATTGAGGCTCCCAATCATACAGAATGGGAATAGGGAACCCGTGGCCCTTCAGAACTTGCTAAGTTACAACTCACAGATGCCCCAGTCAGTATGGCCAAAGGTGAGCTAGAACTGAAAGAGTTTTCTCTGCCTCAGTGTAGAGAAATTTGCAGTAATTTTATTATCAATGCAAGCACTGTATAAATATGTGATGATTGTGAAAACAAGCCAGATAGTTCTTTGTTCTTCTGGCATAAGTGACAACTGTCAGTGGCAATGCAGTCTTCTCTTCAGATCAGTTCATAATATTGTTGGTTTGGTCATCTTGATTGTTGTGAATGGTCTAGAACTTGGGTTTAGCAAAGGAACTGTCAGCCTCACATATTTGTCTGCCATGCTTTTGCCTTTCATATACATGTAGGTTGCTGGTCTGCTCTATTTGACTTTAGAGACTTCACCTTCTGCATTGCGTGGAGAGAGCTGATAACCGCTTGCTCTGTAGGGTGGGGGGATTCTTGGAGTGGGAATTGGTTTGTTATGGCTGGGCTTTTCTGGTTGTTTTTTGCCATTGCTTTGATAAGGCTTTTCTTGGCGTGAAAACCGTTATTCGAGGCTTCTGCTGCCCTGAAGTGTACTAATCCTGAATAAATGGATCCTTTAGAGCAGAGCTTTCCAAACTAAGTGTCGGGACACGTTAGTGTGTCTGTTGGCTGCAGTGTCTGGGTGTGTCGCGACTGCTGCTGCCTCCAAGCCCTGCCAGGATTCCACGCAGGTCCTAGTGCCTGCCTTGTGCCCTGCTGTAAGAGTGTGTCGCCAAATGATGCCCTGCTGTAAGAGTGTGTCGCGAAATGATGCATGTCTAAAAAGTGTGTCACCAACATGAAAAGTTTGGAAAGCTCTGCTTTAGAGTAATTGTCTAAAGGTTTTCTTTGTTGGGAATTCTGACACTGGGGGTTATCACAGGAACATTATTGTTCAGTGATAGCTGGTTATCTCTCTAGTTTGGAACACAATCTGCACTGGAGTCTGCAAATGTAACAGGAATGAGAATGGGCAGGGAAACAAGACCAGAATTGTAGGTAGAATAAATAGGAGAGGGAGAGAAGAGGGACAAAGGGAAGGTCAGAGAGCTCAGAGGTGTCTGCAAGTGAAATATCCTAGAATGCATTAGCTGCTTCTGATATGTCTTCCAATTTTTAATTCTGCAGTTTCCATTATAATAATTCTCATTGTACCAGCATGAGATGAGAGCTGTTTAATGTGACACTTCATAAGAGAAATGGCCAAAGTGTGTTTTTAAAAGTACATTGATTTCAGTGCTTTATTACCTGGAAGATGCTTATTCAAGTATTAAGTTAAAAGACAGCACAATTAAATTCACTTCATCGCTTCAAGCTGCAAAGCTTTAATGTCTAACCTGTTTAATGACTTAAGGGTTCAATTAGGAGATGCATTTCTTTAAGAAACTTTTTTTTAAAAAAAAGAAACCTCCAACGTCTTATTTCCTCAAAAAAAAATGTTTAAGGAAGTTGAAATACTGGGTAAATGAATAGTGTGGCAGAAAGGAAGCAGGAAAGGATGCATTGTTTTAAACATAAATTGGCGAAGTTTGCACTTGCTGGATGAATATTTAGCCAGTCATATTTAGCAGGTGGGATAGTCTGAATAGTGATATATTTTAAAATTAATTGCAAACAAAACATTCTGGTATCATGCTTAGCGTCAGGACATGGCATGGTCAGGTAAATGACAGGTCTGGGTACTATACTGAGCCCATGTGCTGATGACACTAGTCTTTTTAAAATAATGATTATTTACTACCTGCCATCCAGTTTTCAAGACTGCAGACAGGTAACATAAAGGTTACAAAAATGTCACCATAAATAATAAGATATTATTAATAACACCCTTAAGGGTTAAAAATGACCCATACCACAAGATCTTCTTTAGGACCTAGCATTTAGAGTCAATTACCTACTGAGGCACTATCAGGCAGTGCCACCTTCTGAGACTCCCAGCCAATCTCCACTGTACTAGAGCCCAGAGGCATTCTGGGAAAAGGAGGGTGGAAGCTGCTGCTTCACCTGTTTCCCAGGACTGTGCATGTGAAATACGTAAGGATAGCTGTGAACCTATACTGCATGCCCAAGTAAATTGACACAACTGAACACAATCATCATGGATACTAGAATTGGGTATTCATCACTGTTATTTATTTATTTATTTATTTATTTATTTATTTATTTATTTAATTTAATTTAATTTATATGACAAATCCATACTATCATCACTGTTCCTCAGCACACACACCCCAAAATCACATTTGGAGATATTCCTGTGAGTACATGTTAGATAAGCAGTACTATGATAGGCAGATGTTTTCAACACTAAGTGAAATTGAATCACACCAAAATGTTTCATGACTATCTTTGGATTTTTCAGCTTGAGTATTTCATATACAAAATAGTACAACCTTCTTCTTGCAAGCTAAATAGTTGAAGAATCGCTTTAAGGCTTAGCTTTAATCCATTGATTACCAACAAATTGGGCTATGAGGGCAAGCAGATGTTAAGGGCTTAACAATGGATTCATTCATATATTGAGTGTGGAATTATTTTATCTTCACTGCTTCAGCTGATTCTTTATTCTCACCATTTCTTAACAAGTCTGTAGCACAGTGCTTTCCAAACTGCCGCCGTTGTCAACACACCAATGGTGACAGCGGCGGGGAGGTGCACAGCGGCACACGCGGCGGCGTGCATGGCGGTGGCCTTGCTAAAACACGGAAGCGCTGATGGCACGTCGCTGCCACCGCCGCTGCCGCCGTGCACACACCACCGCTTCACAACACACTAAACTGTGTGTTGCGACACACTAAAGTCGCAACACACAGTTTGGAAAGCTATGCTGTAGCACAACAGTTAATGACCTGCCATAAATTTAATGGTACTTCCATTAAGTTATGCTACACAAACATGGGCTCTAACCCTACTAATAGGAATCATCATGTTGGGAAACATCTACTTGACTGTTCTGCCCTAAATTGCACAGGCCATCAACTATGTACTGTTGCTGTTGGTAGAACTGAAAGGGGCCACCTCTTTTTTCTTTAAAGTTCTGTTGATATTGTTCTACCACAGGAAAAAGGGTTGGAAAACTTCCTTTTGTATCACAAAGGAACAAAATGCACATAGAAGCTTCCAAGAGGTGGTGGAGGAAGACAAAAGGTTAAAATGCTCTTCCCCATTTACTCCAGGTTGCTCAGGCTTCCCAAACTCATGAGAGCACTGTTATGTCATGTCATGTCATGCTCTCCTGCTTTAACTAAACATCTTGCCAGCTGCTGATGGAAACAGTTTACTTGCCCATCCTTTTCCCATCACTTTTTATGCTCCCTAGAGATGGCAAAATGAGAAGGAGGTGTAGAGGAAAGCTGAGGATTTTCTGATGTGCATCTTTTGTCTTTTTTTTCTTTTTAGGTAATAAGTGCATACAGGGTATGAACCAGTACGTGATGGGTTAAATGTATTTCTTATGCCTTTGCTTTTTGGACATATAAGCATAGCATGATCTAAGTGTTTATCTCGGACTTTTAATCAATGATATCTCCACAGCATGAACTTACATTCTTGATTGCAAGACTAGCTAGCCACTTGGTGTGGGAAGTTAGATTGGCATGGTCAGTATATTTTCTTTATGCATTGTCTGAAGACCCTCTTGGTCCAGGAAGAGGTGCAATTAGCACACAAGGTGAACCTGCGCAAAGGCCCTCCTGGCCATAGCTGCCACTTGCTCTTTGAGCAGGAGCTGTGAGTCCAAGAGGACCCCCAGACTGCACACCAGTCCCGCATGAGGAAGTGCAACCCCTTTGAAGACTAAAGATGGAGGGTCTCCGGAACCAGAGGGGTCAATAAACAGCCACTTAGTCTTGTCAGGATTAAGCCTGTTTGTTCCTCCCCATCCAGGCCCGCACAGCCTCCATGCACTGGGTCGGAACTTCTACAGCATCACTTGGTCAGCCTGCGGTCAAGATGTACTGTATAATTGAGTGTCATCAGCATAGTTAAGAGGGAAAGGTATAGATATTCTCTAAATCACCCCTAAGAGATGAGCCTCAGTATAGGACTACCTGGGAAAGGTGACTAGCCAGAATAACCTGGGCAACATCCGTAGCTGCCTTTGATGAGGGCAAGACCCTCCCAGCTACCAAAGGGATGTGAGATTTTGTCCTGTATGTACCCTCCTCCATTGAATGTTGCCATGTCTCTTATGGATATGTCCCATCTATATTGTGCTTTTCAGTTACAGTTCTGCTTTTGCTTTCCTTTGCTTAATAAACTCTTTCAGCTTTTCCCTCATTTGTGTTCTTATTCCTTTCAAATCCGCAAACCTTCTGCCCAAACTTTAGGGAGGCCAAATGAGTTGTACTGTATCAGTGATGATATCTGTTTGCTGCCAAACTTGTAATGGAAGTGTGATTAGCTCTAAAGTGCCTTGTGGAGTCCATGGTGCTCTCTGAGCCTTGTTGTTTTCTTGCGGACGTTTCCTTGCCAGGCTAGGCAACATCTTCAGTGCGAAAAGCGAGTGGGACTTGCTCTCTGTTTATATACCCTGGCTTGTCCTGCCTGTGTTGGCACCCACCAATGAAACGTCTGCAAGAAAACAACAAGGCTCAGAGAGCACCATGGACTCCACAGTTCAACCCTGAGCTACAAATATTCTCTTCGATTCTCAAGTGCCTTTTAGTTGCCTGGATATTCTGTTGCTGCCATGACATCGTGTCTGTTCCACAGTCTCCAACCTGCTTCTGGTCTACACTGGAACAGTGGCAAGGGCTAGCAAAGAGTCATCTTAGCACAAGTAATGTTCATTACATCCACTCCTCTCCTGCCTTCAATTTGGAAAACAAAAAAACAAAAAATACACTTCAGTCTCAACTGACTCCCAAGAAAACTATTAGATGTATGTAATGTATCCATGTATCAAATAATGTATCATAGCCTTTAATGGCCCATTTTTTAAAAGAGCAATCTTACTTTTTATGGTAAATTGAAAGCTATTTTCTCCATACTTACTTTACATATTCTCCTAATTAAGGTAAACTGAAATACGTTTCTGGACCTGTAGAAAGCCATTTCTTTTCAGCAGTCTGTGTTTATTAAGTGAATTAACAATTTCAGTCAAACAGAACCTCTAATTTAAAACTGTTGTCAGCATAAAATATAATCATAAAAGATTTCATAGTAAGCAGTCCTGATGGAATGCAATCTGTAAGAGGCCATTCTGGGAGTTAACAAACTCATTCTTCCTCCTCATTTCTTTCTCTTCCCCTCTCAGTCCTCAAAAAATTATACTGATACTTTGAGACTGAGAGAAACTTTATTTCTATTTGAAAACTGAGGTTTTTTTAAAAAAGCATTAATAATGGGAAAATAAAGTGTGGCAGTTCTATATTCAAAGGCTTGAAAAATGTATCATACAAAATGAGAGCTCTGCTGTGTGCAACCAAAAGTCTCTCTAGAGCAGCATCAAAGAATGGCTTGCTAGATGTCTGTAGGAAGCCTAGCCTCTTTATATTGCTCCTACTTCTCAGCAAATGGTCTTATTTCTTTTTAAAAGTTTCTTTTATTCAGTTTACATGGCCACCCACTGGTCAGTGACTCTGGGTGGCTAACAGCATTAAGAACAATTAAATAAATGTGAATAGTAAAAATTCTAACAAGAAAAGTGCCACAAAAGAATATGTGCCGCATACCTTCAATGATTATTTCTTAGTGGTTGCACCTGGGCTATCACATGTCTTCACATTGCCTCATGAGATACAGCTGGTAACTTTTTTCACCCTCCATATCAGCTCACTACAATGCTATATTTTATTTTTCACAATAATTGCCTATTTAGAAAGCTTAAGGGAAAAATATATCTTTTTAAAAGCCTCACAGTGGAAAGGGTGCTCTTAGAACCTATTCAAATGAAACTTGGCAGTATTTATTCCTTTAGAAGGGTCATCCAGCTGAGTCAAGAAATGAAAATGGTATCCTCAGTTTCCTTTTTAAAAATCTGCATTAGGAGAGGCAGTTTATCTGTCAGGATTTGTGTACGTTTCATGCCCACAGAACAGATAATTCCTGAAAATAGGAAATTTTGAGGGAGGGGGGGAAACAAGCTACAGCTATGTGTTGATTTCCAGTAATAGATGATGGGAGCTGTGGAGATTTGTATTTCCAAATCAGGATTCAGATTCAGGGACACACTAATCACCAAATCTAAGCATTTTTTTCCTTTTCATTTGAACAGCCACAATGGATCACAAACTGCATAATTCATAGTGTGTGACTCAGAATCTCAATGGGGGAAATGTTAATTCTGCTGGACCTAAAAATCCCGAGTCACCTGATCATGGTGCAAGGCTGGATTAAGGCCAACTATTGCCCTAAACCAGTGTTTCTCAACCTCAGATGTGTGGACTTCAACTCCCAGAATTCCCCAGCTGGCATGGAGAAGCACCTGGGGAACCCTAACCCTAACCCATGCTGGCTGGGGAATTCTGGGAGTTGAAATCTACACATCTTAACACTGCTGAGGTTGAGGAACAGTGCCCTAAGCACAGCCCAACAGTGGTGCCTCTCGGCCCTTTCATTGATTAACTGACAAGGCATTAAGATTCAACTGAAAACTAAACTTGCGCGTGGCAGGGAAAGAGTTAAAAGCATGAGGACTAGGGGGGAAAACTTAGTGATGCCCCACTTCCCGTGGTGCCCTAAGCATGTACTTATTTTGCTTAATGGTTAATCCAGGGCTATTGAGGTGGTGCTTGGAAACACTGTGGTCTGTGGTGGTTTCAAACTTGCTTGGAAGGAGAGTTTCACATGATGCTGCTGCACAGTGGGCAGACAATAGTCATCTCCCTCCCTTCCCTTGAAGGAACAGTGTCTGTAGCAAGTCTATATGGTTTCCTCTCCCATAAAGAGTCGTTTGATAGAGTGCCCCTGTATGTGCATATATCGCTGCCATTTTAGTTTTATCATCATTTCTCTACAGATTTTCCTCTCTTGTGTTATTTTTTTGTTCTGCTTTTGTTTCAGAAGATAAAGGGCTGCAACACTGTACATAAATAGTCCCTCGTAAATGTTTTTATCAAAACGTTTTAACTTATATCCCATTTCCTATTTTAAAAAATTGGGATTAAATACCAAAGATTTGATTGCAAAGCATACGTGTACCTGGAGAGAGGTTGGATAATAATATTTTGAAAGTATTGTTTTCTTTAAAATATAAGCAGCAACTGAAGTGCAACAGTAGAGAATATGTATGCACCATTCTGTCGAAATTACTGTATATATACAATTTATAACCTGCTTGCTATTGATGAAAAGAAATTCGAAGAATAAAAATAAAATAAAAGTATTACAATAAAATCTTCTTTGAATTCCCGCAACTTCAAACCACAGAATAGCTGAAATATACATGAGAATGGACCGATCAAAACATTAATACCCCATGGTATTAAGGCACCACCTTGCCCCGTGTAGTGGAGCTATGTAGCATTGTGAAGGGCTGCATTGCTTCCACGGAAACCTTGACCAAAACACTCTTTGAGGCTAATTCGCAAACTGCCCTGACACCCTGGCTTTTCTCTGCCCATCAAAGTGGCTTCTGCACATGTGTAGAATGTGCATAGAAACCATTTTAGCAAGGCAAGGTGGGTGATTGAGGCAGATCGTTTATGCCTTGATGCACCTTTTTTTTTCCAGATTCACAAAACAATTTGGAAAAAATTGGGCAATGCTGTGCTCACACAAGATTCTTCCAACCGACCACGGTGGAATGAAGAGCCAGCGAGAAGACTGGCTCTTCAATAATTCATCTCTGGACAAGGAGAGGACTTGAGATCACTCACAAGAGCTCCAGTCAGCTGCTTCTCATGAGGAGACAACAAGATAGCAGTCTCTGGTGGGTTTAGAGCTCTGGGAGACAAGGGAATAACCATCTTGCTCAAACTACAGTCAGCACCTTTGAAAGGACACTTAAGTTTTCATACTTCCTTTTCTAATAATTTTACTCACTTTACTTACTAAGTGACTTTCGACCTCCCCTGCCAACTCCCCCATTGACTTTCTTGTGGGAAGCCAGCAGGGAAGGTTGCAAATGGTGATCATGTGATTGCGGGGTGCTTAGCAACTGTCGTAAGTGCAAACGGGTTGCCAAGCACCTGGATCGTGATCACGTGACCGTGGGGGTGCTGCAATGGCCATAACTTTGGGGACCGGTCATAAGTCCATTTTTTTCAGCACTGTTGTAACTTCAAATGGTTGCTGAACGAATGGCCGTAAGTCAAGGACTACCTCTATGGGAAGAAGACATTATTTGTTGTATTTTAAGAGAAGGTGATAAGTTACTAAAATTGTTTATACTTGTTGTGATGAAGGTGGAAAGTCATTTCTTTATACATATATTTCTTTTCTTTTTCTTTACTATATTCTTATTTTTTCTTTCTTTCCTATTACTCTTTCTGTTTTTCCCCTTTCCCCTTTCTTTTCTGCACCTCCTACTTTTAATTCTTTTATTTTTTTTAGTTTGTATTAGTTTTTACTGTTGTAATTATAATCTTTAATAAAATTACTATTAAAAAAAAGATTCTTCAAAATCATTTTCAAAGTGTATACAGCCCTAGTAATAATCCATAGGACCGTGCATTTAATTTAAAATGCATGTGGTTATATATAGTTGAGCATAAATTGCAGGATTTGGTTCGTTGTTGTTTTATAGCTCAATTAGGAAGATAATTGGGGATAAGTCCTATAAAGTTGTAAAGTACTTTTTTCTAAAGGCCCTAGTCTCACAGAACAACACACATACAGACAAAAATGCTTTACATCCGTGCTTTTAGTCAAAAATGGTCACCAGGTCTATGTTGAATACACTGCCTTGGTTAATCCACAGAAAATCTTGGTCTGTTAGAAAAACTAATTGGTGCCCTTTAATTTTATATGCATAAGATTGCTTGATTTTCATACCTGTATGGTGTGTGTTTGTGTGTGTGTGTGTGTGTGTGTGAGAGAGAGAGAGAGAGAGAGAGAGAATTATGTGGGTGTGGATGTGTGAATAAGTGAGAGAGGGAGGGAGAAATAGAGAGTGGGAAAGAAAGAAAACATGAACCATTTCCTCACATGTATTTTGGACCTGTCCCTGAGATGTCTACAATTACTATGATGTCCCTCCCCACCCGCCTTCCTTTCCGCCTATACTAAAGGAACTTTTAGGACTTTTAGTCTTTGTATATGCATGTTCCATTGCATAGGTGGAACTTCTGGAATAATTTATTTTAAAAAAATCTTGAAAAAGTCTGTCAGATAAGGAAGCACAAATTTCCCCCTAGTTTAACTTTATTCAATCTAAAGAAGGGCCTGGCCAGCAACGCTTGCTCAGAATTGTTGCTGTTCAGCTCTAACACTGATTGACTCTAACAAATCTCAGAAGAGATATGCTAAGACATACATCTCTATAGAGAAATACGTATCCATAACTTCCACAAACAGAAATTAACCATTTAACCTCATCCTCATTTCTTTTTGGTCAATGTGGTTGTACTTGGGTTCAACCTCCCTGAATTGCCAATCCCCCCCCCCCACCCAATACTCCTGGGCTTGGGACCATTTGTGTGGGGAGGAGAGAGGAGGCTGAGGTTCTACACCGTTAAAAGACAGTGGGACTCTGGCTCTTCTCTTGGAGATTTTCTGCAACAGATTCAATCTTCTCTTCTTTTCCTAGCTCCACATCCAATCCTAAAGGGAGATGAGTGGGCAAACGTGCATCATCAAATTCCGGTAGCTATTTGGTAGCATTCAGAGAAACTTCTGTACAATTTGAATCCCTCTTCTCAAGACTGTTTTTATTTAAAAGGCATTACATGAATCTGTTCTGCTCCCCACACCCATTTCTTTCAGTGAGAGGAAACGAAAATCAACAGGAATCTCAAAGCCTGAAATTATGCAGCACCTCCCTACAGTTCTAATCTGGCCATCCTTTATGATTCTGAAGTATTAGCTCCACTCAGACAAGTCCTCCTTCAGGAGGGAAGCAGAGGCATTCAGCTTACATGATATTGTGAGGAGGTATCTGATTTCAAAGCAAAACAAAGCACTGTCGTAGTGGTAAGTTAACTTATTCCAACAACCCACACAAATACTTTTCAATGCGTTAAAATTAACTGCTCAGAAGATTCTACTCCTTTTCCGGTCCCCATTTTTACAATGTAAATATTGCTATGGATTTAAGCTTCATCAGCCAGATGGTCTATTGAAAAGTCCCACAATTCTTCTCTCCTCCGCACCCACCCACACAATAATGGTGCCAGAAATACTGAAGGATTTTACAGAATGCAAGAGAGGTAAATCACTGCATTTGGATAATAACATCTTCCTTTTTGAGAATGGAGATTCTTATTGAATTCCAAGCCATTTGGCAAATCATTAAAAGACATTCCCCCCCCCCACTGCACCTGTGGTTTCAGAACTTTTGTTTCAACTCAGTATGCTGTGTAGGCTGTGCATGTAAAGTCCACCCTATACATCTAAAAACAAAATTAGCAATTAGAAAAACCATTGACAGTTTAGAACAACTGTATCCATTTTAAAAAAATGAAGCTTTCAATGGTTTGAAGCTTCTTTTGCTTTTAAAGGAGCAAGAGCTTTTCCCTTGTATGGGTTCCGATAGATATCCCTCAGGCTAGGCTGACCATATTTCAGGATGGCAAAACGGGATGGGGTCTTATGTAATATTCTGTATTCATGAAAAAGACAGGGGTCCCCACCCCCCAGTCTGTGCCATTGGCTCCTGCCTGCAAACCCCGGTCCGCACTCCGGCTCGGATCCTCCTTCCGCGCCATTCCCGCCGGGTTTGAGAAATGGGACAAAATTGAGATTTTTATCAAAACGACGGGACGGTTGAAAAATGCTTTAAAAATGGGACTGTCCCATTCAAAACAGGACATATGGTCAGCCTACCTCAGGCCCATGTATACATTTCTCATTGACCCACAGCTCCCTGCACCCCAACCTCTAAGGATCCCATCTTTCTTGGCACCTGCCAAGCTCCCTGTCCTACATGATTTTATTTGCTTTACACTTGTAATTTAAAAAAGGAATATAAAGTTAGGCTGTTGCAAAACACAGTAAAGCCTCAGGTATAATCCAGCATTTCCAACAATGTCTCTGAGACCCACAAGTGCTGGGGAGTCTTTGGTGCTCTCTGAGCCTTGTTGTTTTCATGCAGACGTTTCATTGCCAGGCTAGGCAACATCTTCAGTGCGAAAAGGGAGTGGAACTTGCTGTCTGTTTATATACCCTGGCTTGTCCTGCCTGTGTTGGTGGGGGTCTTGTACTCTCCTTGGTAGTTCCTTGATTGGGCTGTTGTGTGCTGTTTGGGTGATTGACTGAGTTAATAGTTCCTTGATTAAGGTCTATTGTGTTGTTTGATTGCACAAGTGCCTGCAACTCTGTGCTTTGCTAGGAAGGGTGTCCACATGTCCTAAAAAACAATACCCTGAGATAGTAGACAGCATACTGGTAAGCTAGAGGGGGACCCTCCCTAGTTAACTTTCTGGAAAGGGGCTGCTTTGTGATTGACAATGCCCACCATGGCAGCCATGTTGTGAGAGGGCCATAGCACATTCTCAAATTGCCAGATGTTCCCACCAGCTCAGAAGAGGTTGAAGATGTCTATATTATACAAATTTAGGAATTTCAATATAGAAATCATTTTTTTTAATATTTGAATTTTCATTTGGAAGAAGTAAGGGCCCAATGTATAAGGCACTGAAGAAAGGGTTTGAAAGCACGGGGCATTTCCTCATAACATCACCAGAGATGGGAGAAAGGTGGCGACTTTATCTGCTTATGTAATAGAAGCTTGGTTATGATATCATGAACCCACCTTGTCTTTACTGAAAGATCTGCATAGCATTGGTGGCCAGCTGGTTTCCATACTCAGTTCAAGTTGTTAGTTTAAACCTTTAAAGCCCTTAACAAGTTAGAGCCAGATACAGTAAAATATTTAACAGTTGAACTGTTAGATCATTGTTTGCTTCTCCATCATTTGGCAGAAAAATATTCTGTGCCCCCTCTCCCTTTTTGCAACTTTTGTTGATTTTAAGTCAGCTTTTGACATAATACCAAGGGAGAGACTGTCTGAGACATTCCACTATTGATAATTCACTATTGTTGAATTATATAATTGACATTATACAGTATGTATCAGTATACTGATATACTAGCCAACAGATTATTGGCTTGCAAGATAGTCTCTAGATTAGAGATCCTAGCTTGCACAGAGCAGTGTGAGTATGCCTCGACTAAAATTTGGCTGTGGTTGTTCCTGTGGCTTGCTTGCTTGCTTATTTATTTATTTAATTTTTATCCCCCCTTTATTATTTTTATAAATAACTCAAGGCAGCGAACATACCTAATACTCCTTCCTCCTCCTATTTTCCCCACAACAACAACCCTGTGAGGTGAGTTGGGCTGAGAGAGAGGGACTGGCCCAAGGTCACCCAGCCGGCTTTCATGCCTAAGGCAGGACTAGAACTCTCAGTCTCCTGGTTTCTAGCCTGGAGCCTTAACCACTAGACCAAACTGGCTCTCATATATTGTCCAAAATATGCCAAAGCTCATTGGTTCTATGCTTGCCATCAACAGGGAATGTTACTTGTGGCAAAGGTGTGACTAAGACTGGTGAGTGAGATGGGTGGTGATGAAATTTGAAAAATAAATAAATAAATAAATAAATAAATAAATAAATAAATAAATAAATAAAATTAGTCTATATCTTCTCTATCTGATTAAAAAGTTATGTGAAAACCTCACTTGACCAAAGCCATGATGGGCAGCAGAGGTCAATATCAGCTGATAGTGTATCATCTAGTGATGACCACAGCATAGGGAAGATTGTGACTTGGAATACAAGGGGAGTAAAAGATAAACAGCATGAAGTAATGAATGAAAGCAAAATACACGTTGTGTGTTTGTAAAATTAATAGAAAGAGGAAAGTTATCTTAAATCTGAATCAAGATGGTCTGATCTTGTGGAAGGAAATTGATCACATGTAGGGGAGTGAAGATGCATATTTAGCTATGAATGAAAAGGCTAAAATGCACATCAGGAAATATGAATTTTCATCTAGATTGTTGTGGGTGTATATGAAAGTAGGAATCCATCAGTTGACATTACATTCCAGTGAAGAGTGATAATGGAAAAATTAGGAAACTAGACAGAAATAGTCAGAACCCCAGCTGTGGAAGCCTCCAAATGCTGCTGCATTATAGGTACCTGCAGTTTCATCCAGCATGACCGATTGTTAGGGATTATGAATGTTCTATTTCAACAGTATTTGGAGTATCATATTTTACCCACCTAGCTGTACTCCAAAATAACTGGAAGACTTCAGGTTGGGAGATGTCCAATAAACCATATCCACAAGGTAGTTGCAGAAAGGGTAAAAAACCCAGTTCTTCCCTGTTTCTGTGGGGCATTACATATGTTAATCAGTGGAACAAAAAAAAGAGAACTTTCTGAAATCTTAAAAGTTTATGGGTTCATTATCGTATCCAGCTTTTGTAGGCTGCAGTATACTTCATCAGATTCATGAAATACAAAACTGAGAAAGGAGCAATATATGCAAACAGTTATTGCCAGGAGAAGAGAAATGGGAAATGGAAAAGAGGAGGAGAATTACAAAATTACCATTAGACTCTGATTAGTAATGAACAATAGGCAGATAAGACCATGTCTTGCTGCCATCTCTTCATCTTTAAGGTATCGTGCTAGTCACAAGCCTTTTGGTTGTTTTTCCTTCCCACAAAAACAGCCATGGACGCAGCACCTTATCTGGGAGAAAAGAGAGCAAATGCCTCCCCACTTAATTTACTGTCCCACTCCAGAAGCACTTAGTCCCAGTCTTTTAGGCTGTCTTTAAGTCACAGCCTCTGCAATTCCCCTTTCTCCCTACCAAGAAAACAGCTGTCAGACTAAAAAATGGCCAAGCGCTCCCTGACAGAAACTTGATGCTGATTAGCTCCAGCGTGCCACAGGGGGAAATATGACACACAGTAGCTTTCAGAAAGGGAAATAGATTTCAAAGAATAAAATATTGAGAGTTCAGCTCCAGCTATCAATCCCCGTCTACAGTCTATCTACAACTGTCCCCAGTGGAGGCGCAGAAGGTACCAACAAAAGAATTTTAGTGACAACGCCCAGGAGTGTCCTGGTGCCTCAGCACTGACAACTGTTGATCTCTCTTTCTCCCGTGTTTGATCACTAGTTGGCACCTGCCATTAGCAGGCTTACCTCTCCCAGCTTGCAACACATTTGTCATGTTACGCACTCTCAGTGGCCTCGATAAAAGAGTAAATGACTAGTACAGGTAAGGGAAGAAAAGATGCTCATTGGTTGTTGTGGGTTTTCCAGGCTGTGTGGCCGTGTTCTGGCAGTTTTGGTTCCTAACGTTTCGCCAGTCGCTGTTGCTGGCATCTTCAGAGGACAGGAGCACAGCTAGAAGATTCTGTCTGTGCCCAAGTGGAGGGTGTGTGTTCCTGCTGGTGTTTATAACTGTTTATAACTGTTAGGAACCAAAACTGCCAGAACACGGCCACACAGCCCGGAAAACCCACAACAACCATCGGATTCCGGCCGTGAAAGCCTTCGACTATACAAAGATGTTCATTGCTTCTGAAAAAATCAAATTTCACCATACATGGTTTTACATGGGTTGCACCAAAAGGAAGGAAGCTGCTTGAATCACTCAAGGAAAATCTGGTGCAGAACCATCCGTCACACAAATGCAAGCTTACTTTTCTTATAGTCCTGCAGCTTTCATGTGCTTCCACTTGGAAGAACCTATCAAAAAGCAGTACCATTTTCATGCATGCCTCAGAGACATAAAAAATGCCACAAGAAACTCATTGTTGTTTATTCGTTCAGTCGCTTCCTACTCTTCGTGACTTCATGGACCAGCCCACGCCAGAGCTTCCTGTCGGCTGTTGCCATCCCCAGCTCCTCTAAGGTCGAGTCCGTCACCTTCAGAATATCATCCATCCATCTTGCCCTTGGTCGGCCCCTCTTCCTTTTGCCTTCCACTTTCCCTAGCATCAGCTTCTTCTCCAGGGTATCCTGTCTTCTCATTATGTGGCCAAAGTACTTCAGTTTTGCCTTTAATATCATTCACTCAAGTGAGCAGTCTGGCTTTATTTCCTGGAGTATGGACTGGTTTGATCTTCCTGCAGTCCAAGGCACTCTCAGAATTTTCCTCCAACACCACAGTTCAAAAGCATCTATCTTCCTTCTCTCAGCCTTCCTTATGATCCAGCTCTCACAGCCATAGGTTACTACAGGGAATACCATTGCTTTAACTATGCAGACCTTTGTTGTCAGTGTGATGTCTCTGCTCTTAACTATTTTATCAAGATTTGCCATTGCTCTCCTCCCAAGAAGTAGACGTCTTCTGATTTCCTGGCTGCAGTCAGCGTCTGCAGTAATCTTTGCGCCTAGAAATACTGTACAAAGTCTGTCACTGCCTCCACTTTTTCTCCCTCTATTTGCCAGTGATCAATCAAGCTGGTTGCCATAATCTTGGTTTTTTTGAGGTTTAACTGCAACCCAGCTTTTGCACTTTCTTCTTTCACCTTCGTCATAAGGCTCCTCAGCTCCTCCTCACTTTCAGCCATCAAAGTGGTATCATCTGCATATCTGAGATTGTTAATGTTTCTTCCAGCGATTTTAACTCCAGCCTTGGATTCATCAAGCCCAGCACGTCGCATGATGTGTTCTGTGTACAGGTTGAATAGGTAGGGTGAGAGTATACAACCCTGCTGTACTCCTTTCCCAATCTTAAACCAGTCCGTTGTTCCATGATCTGTTCTTACCGTTGCTACTTGGTCGTTATACAGATTCCTCAGGAGGCAGACAAGATGACTTGGTATCCCCATACCACCAAGAACTTGCCACAATTTGTTATGATCCACAAAGTCAAAGGCTTTAGAATAGTCAATAAAACAGAAAAAGATGTTTTTCTGAAACTCCCTGGCTTTCTCCATTATCCAGCGGATATTGGCAATTTGGTCTCTAGGTCCGCTGCCTTTTCTAAACCCAGCTTGTACATCTGGCAATTCTCGCTCCATGAATTGCTGGAGTCTACCTTGCAGGATCTTGAGCATTACCTTACTGGCATGTGAAATAAGTGCCACTGTTCGATAGTTTGAACATTCTTTAGTGCTTCCCTTTTTTGGTATGGGGATATAAGTTGATTTTTTCCAATCTGATGGCCATTCTTGTGTTTTCCAAATTTGCTGGCATATGGCAAAAAACTCAGTTCGCAGCAATTTCAAAGATCCTAATAGCTAGGACTTGTGAAGCAGGGGGGTATGACAAGAGCTTGATTGACCAAGTGACATATCAGCATTGTTTGATATGAGAAATCATGTATTCAGATCAACCTGACATGAAAATGACAGAGAAAAGGCTATTGTGATCAGTATATAAAACCATACCAAGTTCCAGAAGACAAGATCAAACAATTATCAATCTCTCTAAAGTGCTCATGCATTATGTAATATGATATTGTTCAATGGCACCCAGACATTATTCTACCACATAGGTATCTGTTCTGTAAGTACACAGCACTCAAATAACAGATCATTGGGAAATGTGTTTGTTTGCATATGCATTCAAATATGTCCAAACGAGAGTGGGATGGATGTAAGTGAAGGAATACCAGTCACATAGCTAACTTTTCTTGGGAAAAACACAGCATTGCCTTTTCCCTCTTCTCTCATCCAAAGCAAGCACCACGTCTGTATTGGCTCAGATTGAAGGACTTGGTTAGCTTTATAAGGAACTGTGTGGAACGTGCACATAACTATTGATAACGCTCCCTGGTGATCTGACTGCTACTGGAGGGGTGATCAGACATTCCAGAAGAGAAGGATAAGGGAGCCATTGAACAGCAAAACGTCAAAGCTGAGCATTTTGATTTGCTTCTTCAAAGATCAAGGGATTGGGATTGAGCTTCTGGGCTGTTTGTGAATTTCTCCCTGCGGCAGCCAACTTCTGGATAAATCTAACTAGGTTCAGACTCCAAAGTTATTTTTATGTTTTGTTGTGCAACAACACAATCAATCAATGGCAGTGTTCCTAGCTGATGGTCAGGCAAGGAAGCAGTGGAAGGGTGCAGATCTTCCGGGGGTTGCTTTGCTTCGAGCAGAGGCCCTTCCAAGTATCTCCATGAAGTGAAGGGCTGCCCCGCTTTCAGTCTGGGAGGTGGCCACAGGGTTTCGCTTCTCTAGCAACCACAACTTCTGCGTACGTGCAATGCCTTCAAATAAACCTCTGCTTGTGCAACCTGAGGCAGACTGAGTCTTCATTGAGGCAACCTGCCTCTACAGGCACTTCCTTGTACTGAGGGGAAACTAGGAAGCGTCTCCAAAGCTAAGACAAGGTTCATTTTTACCACTGACTCTTTTCCTAATTTACCAACATTCATAGCAGAGACACCCAAACATTTTTGAGCCAAAGGCCTTATTTGGCCTTCCATGTACAGGCCAGGAGGCACATTCCAAAAAGGGGAGAGTGCCAGGACAAAAACTAAACAAGCTTCACTTTTAACTGAAACACAATTTAAAACAGAGTAAGTACAGTATGTTTAACATTATTTCTCTCTTTGGATTTAATGATGTTTCTCTTCTGTTTCATAAAAGGTTGCAATTTGACTGCCATTTTGGAGGGCCTCTAAGGGAGGTGCATCCAAAGCTTTGCTTGAGCACAGATCATGTCCCATAGTCATACCACGCTTTGAATGTGACTGGAAAGAGGTGCTTTGGAATGCCTGGGAGTGCAAACACTGCACCTACCTGTGATTCCCTTTTCTGTTTCTAGGCTTGCTGTCTGGTCCTGAAAAATGGTGTGGCTGTTTCATTGACTCATACATGAGTGTTGTGTTGGTGCTTCTGAATCTTCCAAAGGACCTCTTCCCAGTAAGATTCAAAGCACGGCCAGCCCCTTTGTGCTTTCCTGTTTTAAATGCCCTTTGGGGTGTGCAGAATAGACCTGTTGTCAACCAAGGGTTAGGAGCAATATAGCAGCTGCACAAGTTAAATCTGGTGGTGATGCTCTTCTGGTGAATGCCAAGTGATTTTAAAGACTCTTTCAGACCCTGGAGGTTGCCTTTCCTAGCTAACTGTAATTTTATACTGTAGCCAACTAGAAATCTGCTAATAAGAACTGAGAACAAAACTGATGGGGGCTACAAAACTGTCACCATGGAAACAATTGCAGGTGTGAGGCCCAAAGACTAATAAAGACTGGTTTTATTGTACATGTCCAGGGGATACTGTAAGGAAGTCTTGCCAAGAAGAGAAGGCCTATAGGGCGCAAATAGTAGTGCTAAGAAATAGCAGACATAGTTGTTCTACACCATTATGCTAGTCACAGTTACAATGATTTTGTATACTCCTATGTACCTTTAATTTGTATTAAAAACAAAACAAAACAAGGAACTGTACACTACAAATCTGTGTCTGCAGGCTTACAATGATCTCTCTGGCTAGGTTACAGGAGATCAGCTTAGCCTAGGTAACCAGATGGTTTGGACTACGACTCTCCAAAGGCCTAGCTCTTGGCCAAGCTTCAGGGATTTCTGGGAACTGTAGTTCCAACATCTTGAAAGGCAACAAGTCGAAAACATCTGGCCCTTTAGACATATTACACGGCAATGCCTAAGCTTCTCTGCTGAAAGGTGTATCTATATACCTCGCACATGAAATGTGTCCGTATATATCATAGTACATACAAGGAAGCAACTGCTGCTTCAAGTGTTGCTCTGTAAGAGTACATTTTGTGAGGCTCATCAGGAAACTCCCAAGGCTAACTAACTCTCTAGCTGAGTAGCAATGCAGTGTGAGGTATCCAAATTGTAACTATCAGCCAAAAATAGTGCCACAGGTCTGTTTTCCACCACATTCTTGTTCTATTAGATTAGAAATGTCTGCTCAGGGCATGTTAACATCTGCAAACGCTATTAATTACTTCTTAACATTCCTGTAACTTTGGGGCCATGAGTTTGAAGAGTTCATTCAGATCACAGTAGGTCTGGGTTCTAAATTTATCATGGGCTTCTCATACATTTGCTATGTTTCTCACAGGTGTTTGATAGTTCTTCACAGTTCTAAGCTAGCCTGGCGCTGAGCAGCAGATCACAGTAGTCTTCCCCTCAGATTAAAACAAAACCATAGAACTGCTACAGCAAATAGCAAAACTAGATGTACACAACTAGATGTACACAAAAATCACAGCTGTAATCACACTAGAATTCATCAAAGATCTTCAAACATGAATATTGCAGCCAGAAACATAAATAACAAGAAGAGTTTCTTGGGTAAAGTATAAATCAACGTACAAACTTACATGCCAAAACACCTACAAAAACAGTTCCTATTTACAGTAGGTGGCCATGGAAGACTGCATAGCCCTCTAAGCTGCAGATTAGGAGGCAAGAACTATGCAGTAGTAACACTGCAAAAGAGGTATTGAACTAGAATCTGTTTTGGAATTTGAATGTAAGTGGGAATAGGAGGAAAATTATGCATTTGAAGAAACAGCATATATTTACATTTGCAGTTAACATCCATGTTCCTTCAGTATTGCTTTGAGCTTTTAAAAAAGAGTAAAAATAAATCTTGTTTTAAATTACATCTTTGTGCACAATTTAAATCAAATTATAACTGTGAAAGGAGGATTTTGAAAATGTATACATAAATTGCTTACAGTGACCCAAACGAATGCTTAGATGTATAATTGGAACAGCTAGAAAGCCACTTAATTTATGGCATGACTGCTCAAGCAGAGGCGACTTGGGCAGGTCAAAATGAAGATGACCGTGGTTCCTTTCAAGGGAATGCTTCACCTGAAGCATTATCAAAGCAAACTCCTCCTGTTTTAAATACTTTAAATGGATCTCTAATATTCAGAAGGAATGAAAATGTATCTGAATAAATTAGGACCACCAAACAATACTGCAAAACAAAAAAGTAATAATGAGCAAATGATAAAACATCCCTTGGCATTTGTAGCACGAGAGGAGGCTGCTGCTGCATGGGAGTGGTGTTTTATGTGGGTTTCCACTGAAATAGACTATGAAACAAGTCTTCAAAGGCGGCTCTTTCTTTTTCCCGTTACAGGGCCTTTAGCAGATAATTACTGATATTTAAGCCATTCAAAGATAATTTAAACACACAAAACTATTCTTGGAGGGGATTAATTGAGCCATATCATGTCTGAGAGTCTTCTGCCAAGTATGTTTATTTCTGAATAAGGGGTTAAGTGTCTAGACAGCTGAGACTTACAGCCATGCTCTGAAGTGACACCTGACACACAAGATAAAAAGGTCCGCTATACTTCGTTAAAAGTTCAGAGCAATTCAAAATTTCATAGCCTCATGTGGAAACAAGCAATTCTCTAGGAGTGAACAGGGAATGCAGGTAGAAATACGGTACATTCGTGCTAGTGAAAAAGCATCAGAATTAAACAGACACAGTTTGACAGTTTTAAAACCTAGTTATAGTACAGAATGTTTTGTGATGAACATTTTGTTGAACATTTTTGTAGTCATGAGTTTAGGAAGTGCACTATAACTTCAGAGTTTAACCATAAAGACCTAGGTCCTGATACCCCAAATCATTATGTTTCATTAAATATTGATTTAAGAAGCCACTTTCAGTAATTCCTGGATCTGAGTCCTGTGTATACTGTATCACAAAATCCATGTTAGATGATGCCAATTCAAAAGGTCCTAAAAACTGCATGCTTTTGAGATCCTTTAATCTGGCAAAATATTACAAAAATCAGATTGGAGCAGGGAAGGGGAAGGATTTATGATATCTGTAGTCCTAAATTGTAGCATAGAAAAAGATTGCAGTCCTTCAAAAATAGGTTCTACCTAGAAGAGTGACACCTTCACTATGCAACAAATATGGAATATTAAGGAACTTATTACATATTTGACATCTCAATTATAAAGATATAAGATCTAGGCTTTCTCTAAAGGAACCATCAGAGTTGGATTTAGATTAAATATGTTATAGATACATATACAATACATACAGCGCTGCAATGGAAATTATATTGCAGCCAGGAAAAAGCAAAACATGGGTATTAGTCTTGCAATTACTTCAACTGAGTATCTGAACTTGTTGCTCAGAACTTCTCAGAAAATTATTTGCTTTACCTCAAGGAAAGTGCCCTATATATCCAATTCAGCAGAAGAATACCAACAGAATGCATCTTAATGGTCTGTTAACAGTAGCTTCTCACTGATCTTTACAAGTGATTTGTGAGATTACACTTGGAAATGCATATTATATATTTACCACATTCTATACTACAGTGATCTAGAATGTTCACTTCTATCTTTCCTATTGCAAATGCTTTATATGACTGAAATACTGTACCTTTGGCATGTGATCAGATTGACAGTATTACATCTGTAAAAAATTTCAAAATGATATACAATCTATAACTGGGAACCTAATAGAATTTGTCTCTCATCATTTTCTGTGACAAATTTCTTTCAAATAGGCCTATGCCATTAATTTCTGAAATACTTTGACAGGGCTAGAATAAACAAGTTTGACAATTCTGCTTATGGTTTGGTCATGTTGGAAGAATAATCACTGTATTTCATAACATGAACTACACTACAGAAGGGAGTTAAAAGAGTCTAATTCATGCACTTACCTCTTTAACCATCAGAACAATCCTGCCTTGGCTATAAATTGTATATATATATATTTGTATGCTGCACAAAAAGTCCATGGAACAAGTATTTTAAAGACTGTTAGAGGGTGAACAGCTTCCAATTTGAAACAAAGATAAACTAGTTGCATTTCCAGATGGCTACCACATAATAGAATACCTTTGCAAATGATAGGTGTGAAGGCCTGGGGAAAAGAACTGTAAGTTTAAAAAAAATAATTATGAAATAGATCCTCCTATTTTCTTTTTAAATGCTACATGATATGGTTGAAACATGAAAGAAACTGTTCTTTGGTTGGAAAATATAAAATTAATGTGTAAAAGGACAAAGAAGCTTGTCTTAGTTTTAGGCAAACCTCCTGTTTTCAGAAGTCCATAAAATAATGAAAATGAAGGATAGCATTCAGAGTTAGAAAGTAAGAATGACATCTCATACAATAAAATGTATATTTTAGTATTGTTCCTCCCCCACTTTTTTCCTCAGCTTTCTATGAAAATCAGTGTTCCTTTCATCTGATACAGTAGAGAGCAAAATCCATAATATATAACTTTTATCACAATGTTGAAGATTCTGTTCCTGTATTTCCTCTGCCTGCTTCTCTTAAAGAGGCAAAAATGAAGATATGTTTAACAGTTCCTAGTTTCATTTTAAACAAAAAATGTAAAAATGTACTTCAAAGAACATTCATCAATAATGTAGAAGCATTTTCTGAATAGACCATACTTTTCAATTTTATACACTAAACATGCTCTTGACAGCAAACCAAGTTACACACATATCAATTTATAAAGTAAGAACATGACTCTATACCTGTAAAGGCCGTTAAAAACAAACTGCTACATACGCATTTTTATTTTGGGGGTGGAAAAAGGGCTCTCCTGCCTCCCGCACACTTCGAGATTTCTTGAAATTTCATATCTCTAGTAAATAATCAGATTTCTGGTTTAGTGTATCATGACTCATTTCTATTTTAACTGAAATAGCATAGTGGCTATGGCCTTTGCCTAGCACACAGAAGGCTGCTGATTCAAAACAGGTGGCATACAAGTTTAATTAATAATAATAATTTTACTTCCAGAAAAAGGAACCACACTACAAATAAACTCAAATTGGTTGAAAAGAAAGCCTTTAATTAAAACAGAGAAATTAAATTAATAAACTTCCAAACAGCATGACATATTAAGTATCTCCCTCAGGATTTTCCATTTAACGTGAGATTATTAGTTCTATGCAACTTAATTTTTAATTACATTTTTATATAGTGACTGTGTGTTATATGTTTATTATTTATTATGAGAAAACTGGAAAATATATATTTACTGGAATATTGTTCAGGAATCACATTGAACGCACAATAGCCTTCTGAATTGCATTGCCATCTGAAAAAAAGGTGCTGATAGAATGGGAACCAATTCAAGGAAAGGTTAAAAATGCACATTACAATTTCATGTAGTACTGAGCAAAGATGAACTTGAAGTGTATTTTTCCATATTACTTTTCTTCAGCAAGATTTCCAACTGAGCAATTCATATTTGAGGCATCAATTGCAACTTGAAGTGCCTTCTCATTTAAATCCAGTGCCTAAGAGAGGTCAGAGCTGCACCGTAGGTCTGGAGTGCAGGATGAGTTCCTTTAAAGGCCATCAGGAGTGAACCTGCCTCTGCAACAAAGCCTTCTTCTTGCAGCTGTTTTGCTATTTCTATCACATCCCAGTGTCCTTCCTCTTGATTGGTGATCAGATAGTTAACTAGGTGAGAATAATAAACTGTGGGAATGCATTTCACTACTAATTTCTCATCCAGGAGCAAAGAAAGAAATTCAGAGTCACAGTTGGAATCATCAACCTAGACGACAAAAAAAAAAAGCAAGCACACAGCTAATATTATTTTTTTTTAAATGAATATAGAGTTGTATTTTTGAATCAGAGATCGAATGATAATCTTTTGTTAAGCCACTCAATTTCCCTACTTCCCTTTCACTATCACTGCCTTTCTTCCTTTGCTGGATAAGAATCCATCCTATATGCTGAAAGTGCTGAGTTAGATGTAGCCTATCTTAGTCAACTAGATAAAAGTTGATAAATAAATAAGCCCTGCTTCGTTCCCCAATAGGAAGCAAAGATGGTAGAGTGAGAGTTGAAAGGCAGTGGCTGTAACACACACAGATGTATATTTAACTGTACATTACAAACAAATATGCTCAAAGCATATTCACAGTGATGTATGCTCTTCAGTGTATACAGTATCTGTCCTGTTACTACACAATACATAAGTACAGATAGGAATGCAGGTGAATCTGAGAAAACATTGTTAAGTTGTAAAATTTCAGCTTGTATGATATACTGAAAAACTCTCAAAATGTTGCTGGTCATTTGGAATTTTAAGTTTTGGGTACTTTCAACCAGTTATAAAGCACTGTTTTTACAGAATGGGTGGGTGGGGACACACACAGCATGCTTGTTTGTGTAGAATCTGTCAGTGGAAAGAACTGGTGAAAATTAATTAACACTTCTCTTCCCCCTCCTCCTTATTCCAATGGAAGCCTCTACTTGATCATGGTCCCTCTTCTACTAATGAAAAGTTTTGATTGGATACTCTAAATATTATCCAAGCAACTTTCCATGATATCCACTAGCTATTATACTGATAAGAAAGTATGCAAGCTCCCCTGCTTGATATTATAAATTAGTACAAACCATAATTTGATGATTGTGCACAACTTCTGAGACTCATGCATATTTACTAGATAGCAAGTATTGTTCCTCATGTTCACTTGGCATCAGGAATGACACTTTTTAACTCAACTTTTGAGCTGTTGTACTACCAGTATGGCTCATTAAGTTGAATCCCACAATCAACTGTTCACCTTTAGATTAGTTAGAGTGGTAAAACTGGCTTCAAACTGATGCAGCTGCTTTGAGAACAAGAACAGCAAGCTCAAGTGATTTGCAAATTGTGCATCATGTTAAAAACAAGATGGCTATGTTCCAATATAAGCAATATATATACATTTAAAAGCACTTTTGTAGAAAGCCAAGCTGTTTTAATAGCACAAAAAACCTTCAAGTTTCAACTCCAGATCAAAAAACCCCTAATAAATAGGCGATTAAAATACTGTAAGTGCTATATATAACCTTCCTCTTCCACAAATGCAATTCCAACACATTAAATTCTAAGTATATGAGTGCACTGAGTAAGACAAATAATAGTTTGCCCAGTCTGTTTATGGTGTTTGAGGGGGAAAAAAGACAACGTATTGTTGCTCTTCAGCATGTTGGCACTTCTGTAGTCTGATGGCTGCCACAGAAAAAATTGATAGGTCATAGCAACCAAAATGTCCTGCACCTTCCATGGCTGAAAAAAAAAATGGTTCACTTGCCCAAAATGACTTAATATGACAATTACAGAACTAAGGCCCGTTCCATCAGAAAGCGATTGTGCAGATGATGAGAATTATGCATAATGAAGAACAGATTCCTGCCTAGCGGTCATAAACCAGGGCAACACTTATCAAAGAAGATGGCCTCAAAGACTGAAATCTATTCCTACTGTCAGAGTTGAGACTAGTGGATGGAACCTCATCTGGAAAGAGGATAGGTTCCAGAGATCATGCAAGAAGCCTCAGGTTATACCACACCTCGCTTTCAATGATGGTGCTTATGATAAGACTACTTGGTATCTCTATTGATGGCTGTAGTAAGACACAGGAAGGAGGAGGATACAACAGACTGCTAACACCTCTCCCCATATCTGATACTTGAGAAACAGGAAAAGGATAGCAATGGGGCAATTTGTGGTGGGTGGGATATACTACCTAATCAAAATCTAAATCTCACAATGGACAAAGTGAAAATATTAACAAGGAATAAAAAAACCTGAACTGATACCTTTTTTGAAATGCTAGTAGCATCTGATAATATACTTTCACTAACCAGTCAGAAGCTACCCTTCTACAAGACAATGCTAGAGATGTATAGTCGAAGGCTTTCATAGCCGGAATCCAATGGTTGTTGTGGGTTTTCTGGGTTGTGTGGCCGTGTTCTGGCAGTTTTGGTTCCTAACGTTTCGCCAGTAGCTGTGGCTGGCATCTTCAGAGGACAGGAGCACAGCTAGAAGATTCTCTCTGTGCCCAAGTGGAGGGTGTGTGTTCCTGCTGGTGTTTATAGCTGCTGAGAGAGTGTGTGTCTTCTGTGGGTCATTTACAAGAGATTAGGAGAGGGTTTTTTGTGGTGATTGGGGGTGTGGTGCTGTCGTGTGTGGGATTAGCACATCTATTGTGTGAGTTGTTTGTATATTTCTGTGGTTGAGTAGAGTTCATTGACCTTTTGCAAGCTGTGTGTATTATTTTTTTGCTCTGGCCTAGTCTTTTTTGTTGGAGTGTAGGCTCTGCCACTTCGGTGGGAAGGTAACAGTGTTCCGCACGCGTCGTGCTGGCCACAGGACCGCAGAAGCATCTTCAAACAGCGCTGGCTCATCGGCTAACAAACGGAGATGAGCACCGCCCCCTAGAGTCGGACACAACTGTGCAGGGGAAAACCTTTACCTTTTTTTTTTAGGCTCTGCCAGTATGCCTATACACATATGCAAACAAATATATCGTGTGCACATATTTATTGGCAGGGAAGGCGTGGGAAGACTCTCCAGGACAGGTTTAGTGTGAGTTGGCAATCCTGGTTGATTGGGAAGCTGGGGAATATACAGTATTTTTGTCTGTTTAGTGCAGTGTTTTTCAAACTTGGCAACTATAATATCAATAACAATAATTTATTAAATTTATATGCCACCCGACTCCCAGTGACTCGGGGAGGTTTACAATTGTTAAAAACATTTTAAAACAAAAAACAATACAAAAAACACAAAAAACAGCACAAGATAGAAGATCAACAATGGCAAACCCAGAGGGGAACAAAAAGGAAGAATGGAGCATCAGTCATCCTCGTCAAAGGCCTGGCCGAAAAGCCACACTCCTTAGGGCTCTTGGAAATATCAGTAGGGTGGGAGCCATTCAAATTTCAGGAGGAACCTCATTCCAGAGGGCAGGCGCTGCTACAGAGAAGGCGCACTTCTGGGGTCCAGACAGATTGCATTGTTTAATCGATGGAACATGGAGCACGCCAACCCTGCTAGATCGAACTGGCTGGGCATGCTGGCTGGGGAATTCTGGGAGTTGAAGTCCACACATCTTAAAGTTGCCAAATTTGAAAAACACTGGTTTAGTATCTATCTTCTGTTGAATTTTTTTTGGATGGTTATTTTTAAATTTAGGATGAGCTTCTTTTCAAGTAAATATGGTCTTCTAAAGTGGCAAGAGAAGCAGACTTCTTCCTGTATGTTTAATATATTTCTTATGCTAAACTAGTGCTTTATTTATTTATTTATTTATTTATTTAATTAATTAATTAATTAATTAATTTATTCCCCACCCATCTCCCATACAAGGGACTCTGGTTCTATGTCTGAACTGAAACAATTTCAGCAGCTACTACTGTTTTTTAGGATTTTAAAGGTTGATGCTTATGTCAATACAGGTCTCTCCTGTCCCAGTAGCCGAACAAATCTAGAGGTGGGAGAAGTGTTGCTCACTAAAGTGGAGCAAGAAGACACAATTCCACGTTTAGGTCATTTAGAGCACAGATTTCTGTGCATGGGATTTAAAACCATAGAAGGAAAACTACAGTGAAAACCAGAAGGTGCAGGAGAAGTATGAAACATGAGCAGTTAGTATCAATTACATTAAGAGTGTGCAGACAAACGAAGTCTTTTATGATAAAGACCCATTTGCTTTGTCTAATGTAATGAAGAAAAGTTTCTGCTTTTCCAAAGGTGACCCCAGGCCTAAATACAAAGACAAATGGAAGCAGATGCAGTCCAAGAGCCGGGGAGACACAAGTCCTAATGGCCTTAACTCAGTCTGGAAAATGCCGGAGAGCTGGAGTATACCATTACAGCACAAGGCATATGTTTACAAAGAATACTGCTGGGAAAGAAAAATACTTGGGATATTTTAGATATTTATTCATGTAACCAATTTAATATTAAAAGATTCAAAGGACAGTAACTGTTCCTGAAATGAAAACATAAAGCTTGAACCAAACCATTACAGAACAATCAAATTCCCAAAGAAATTGGATAAAACAGATTGCTTTTGGATCATAATTCATGGGGAAGAAAATAAACTAATATGGGAACCATGCAATTGCTATTTGAGCTTATTAGCACATAACAAACACATCAAATCCATGAAACTAATCCCATTTTCATTTCTGCAACATTCTCCTTTAGTGTTCTACTTTAACAATTTATCTGAAAAACAACCAAACATATCAAACAATAATCTCCAGAATTCTGGCAATTAATAAGAAGTACCATATAAAGGGCCTACTGCAAAGCAATTATTTTTATGCTAGCTTTCTTACACAAGAAAGAAAGCATAACTATAGTTATGAACATCAGAGAGAATAATAAAGAATTAGGGCATGAGCCAGCCCCCTTTTACAGCAACCTTTGCCGTCTTGTATCTACTCAATATGAACATGAGTCTTCTGCTTCTCAACTCTTTTTCATCATTGGCAGCCCTCTCGCAAGGAGAGGATTGCTCTAGCAGAATAGTTCTATAAGGAATCAATTTACTATAATCAGATCCTTCCTCTTTTAAAAATACAAGGTAAGGAATGAAAATTAGTTTAGCCACATGTATTTGTTATGTTTAAAGACATGATATAAAAAAAATTTTGGAAGCTAGTTTAAAAACTGATGTGTATCCGAGTAACATGCAGAATTTGGGAATTGTGTTGACCAACAGGCACACAGCAAGGGTAGGCTTTATTTAATCAATTAATGGACACAGGATGCTACTGCAGCTATGTAGATGCACTGATGAAGTACACAGTGTCAGCTGAGATCATGCATTCTTAAGTCAGTGAAGCTTTCAGTTTATCAGGTGTTTTCCTATCCAACAAATATACACTAGAGTTCAGGAAAACAATGAGTTTGAAATTGCTTATACAATGCAAAACAGGTAAAATTAATATGTGAAAATGAACATATATCAGTTTATAGACATTGCCTTGGCCACCAAAATTTGTGGAATAAGTGACTATACAATTTCAACATTTCAATCTTGGTATTCTTTTTGAGGTTATCAGAATCATCCCTTCCTGAGTATGAAAAGAAATAACTGTAACTCATGAGGAATCTTAACTATTCAACAAATAGAAGACGCCAAAAACCGATAAAATCCACAACTAATGAAGGTAATCAATGTATATTAGCTACCTGTCACTGAAATGCTAATTGTGAAATGTTTTGTTAGTATTTGAACTAATTGGAATTTTAGAGTAGTTTTATAAAAATATTTATACATTATCATTGTTTGACATGTGTCTATGAAGGTTCTCAGTCATCCAGGTGGAATTGTCTGTAGCTTGAATCATGTCAACTGGATTTCTATTTTCTCAGTGGAAACGTTTCGCTCCTTATCCAAGGAGCTTCTTCAGTCTGAGCAAAGTTGGTAAGGGAATCCTAAATATGTTTCTAGGTAGCTGTGTGACCTTACACCTGGGGCTAGGTCATGGTTATATTGAGATGTTATTTTAAGTCCTTTTATCATCTAAAGGAGGATCGTTAAGATCACCATGCTGCTGTTGAGCTTGTGAAATGGTCTTAATCTTCCTAGGCACAGAAGACAAAGCAGGGAGGAAGATGGGGGAAAGATTGTGCCTGAGGCCCCCACCTCTATTCAAGGAAGGATTTTCCAAGTTGGCATAAATGGATTCCTTGACCCCTCTCTCAAACCACCTATCTTCTCTGTCTAAAATGTGAACATTAATGTCCTCAAATGAGTGTCCTTTTTCCTTTAGATGAAGATAAACTGCTGACTCTGGTCCTGTGTTGTTACTTCTCCTGTGTTGGGCCATCCTCCTGTACAAAAGTTGTTTGGTTTCTCCAATGTAGAGTTCAGAGCACTCCTCACTGCACTGGATTGCATAAACTACATTGCTTTTCTTGTGTTTTGGAGTTTGATCTTTGGGGTGTACAAGCCTCTGTCTCAGTGTGTTGGTGGGTTTGAAATATACAGGTATGTGGTGTTTGCCAAATATCCGTTTTATCTTTTCAGACACGCCAGCCATGTAGGGAATGACCAGGTTCTTTCGTTTACTCTGAGTCTCAGCCCTATCTGTCGCTGATTAACGATCCTCCTTTAGATGATAAAAAAGGACTTAAAATAACATCTTAATATAACCATGACCTAGCCCAAGGGTCGGAAATGGCGGCTCGCGAGCAAGATGCGGCTCTTTGGCCCCTTGAGTGTGGCTCTTCCGCAGCTGAACTCACCCCCGCCCCTTCCACGCGATTGGATCCCGCCCCCAAATGGCCGGCGCTGGAGGAGGGCGATTGATTCTTCCTCCTCCCGCCCTCGGGAGCCTTCCAGAGTCGGGCAGCGCTTCTTCGAGGTCGGCGGGTGGGGAAGTTGGTTGGTCGCCGCCGCCGCCTCTTCCTCCGCCCGCGTTGTAACGGCCGCCGCTGCCCCCCCCAAAGCGCTCGCCAGGCAGGCAGGAGAGCGTCGCCATGCTGGGCGCGCTGCGGGCAGAGCTGCCTGCCTGGCACTCGGGCGCTCCGGCTGGGGTGCAGCGGGACGGGAGCTCCGCCCGCGCGCCTTCCCTGGCCGGTCCTCGCGGGCTGATCGCGTGGAAGGCGCGTGGGCGGAGCTGCCTGTCTGGCACTCGGGCGCTCCGGTAGCGCGGCCCCGCCGCCGCCCTTTCTCTCCGGCTTGGATCCCGGGAAGGCAGCGGGGGGCCTCGCGGAGGGAGGCAAGCAGGCAGGCAAGTGGCCCGCCTCTGCCGCTCTCCGCTTCCACCTCGCTTGCTGGAACGTATTGAAGGGGAGGAAAAGGAAACATTAAGATGAACCAGGAGCTTTGCGGAGAGCGGCAGAGGCAAGGCGGGCGGCGGCTGCTGCTTCCTGCGCCCGTGGCCTCTTCGCTGCCGCCGCCGCCCGCCTCTGCCGCTCTCCGCTTCTCCGCAAAGCTCCTGGTTCATCTTAATGCAGGGCTTTCCAAACTTTTGCCGTTGGCGACACACCAACGGCTGGCCCACGAAGACCTGGAAGCGGTGGTGATTCCGGGTTGCTGTCGCTGCGGTGGCAGGGGCTGCCCCTTCGAAAGGGCAGGCTCCGGGGACCCTGAAAATGCCCTCGGTTCTGGCAGGGAGGCGAAAATCACGCATGCTGCAGGGCTGCCTGGGGTGGAAATTCTCCGCGCCGATCAGCTGTGCGCTGGGAAGCCAGCAGCGTGCGCATGCGATTTTCGCCTCCCTGCCGGAGCCGAGGGCATTTTCGGGGTCCCCGGAGCCTGTCCTTTCAAAGGGGCAGTGGTGGCAGCGGACCATCAGCGCTTCCAGGACACCGCTGCTGCCGCTGCCCCTTCAAAAGGGCAGGCTCCGGGGACCCCGAAAATGACCTCGGTTCTGGCAGGGAGGCGAAAATCACACATGCTGCAGGGCTGCCTGGGGTGGAAATTCTCCGCGCCGATCAGCTGTGCGCTGGGAAGCCAGCAGCGTGCGCATGCGATTTTCGCCTCCCTGCCGGAACCGAGGGCATTTTCAGGGTCCCCGGAGCCTGCCCTTTCGAAGGGGCAGCCCCTGCCGCTGCAGCGGCAGCAACCCGGAAGCACCGCCGCTTCCAGGTCTTTGTGGGCCAGCCGTTGGTGTGTCGCCAACGGCAAAAGTTTGGAAAGCCCTGCATTAAGATGAACCAGGAGCTTTGCGGAGAAGCGGAGAGCGGCAGAGGCGGGCGGCGGCGGCAGCGAAGAGGCCACAGGCACAGGAAGCAGCAGCCGGAGGCTCGTCTGGCCCCGCGGCGCGCCGAGGGCGAAGAGCCACCTGCTCTCCCCTTGGCCGCCTCCGGTCGCTACAGTCGCCCTGGCATCTCCCTTTGGCCTGCCGTCCGCGGCCCCTGCCCCCGCCCCAGAGCCCAGCCCTGTCCCCCCCGCCTCCCTCCCTGCAGGCGGCGGACAAACTCGGCGAGGAAGCCTGCGATGGCGGCTTCCCTCCCACACGCACGCCCAGGCTCGGCTGCGGAGCTCAGCCTCCCTCCGTGAGGCCCCCTGCTGCCTTCCAGCGTGCCTGGGCCTCGCGGAGGGAGGCAAGCAGGCAGGCAAGCGGGCGGGGCGGGCAAGCGGGTGGGGCTCTTCGGCACAGATCCCGCCGGAGCTGATCTCCCTGGACCCCGGGCAGCTGGGCCGGGTGGACGCTGTCTCCCTGCAGCAGCAGCAGCGGAAGGAGCGTACAGAGAGGCTGATACCTGCCCGAGCAGGTGGGCGCCGGTGACGCTCCGCTGGCCACTCTGGGAGGGCAGGGCGGGGCGGGGCGAGACACAGCTCTGCCGGGCTCCGGGTGTGCGGGCGCTGAGTCCCTGCCCCCCTCGCCCCAGCGGGGGCTGAAGGGCCGGGACTCGGCGGGCGGGCGGCTGAAGCGGAGGAGGAAGGTGGCAGCCGAGCAGCAGCGGGTGAGTCCCCTGGCGCTCCCCGTTCCTCCCCTGCCCCGGCTCCGCCCTGGCTCCTTGGTTCGGAACAGTTTGGCAGCCGGCGCCCTCCGAAGCTGGAGCCCCCGCAGCCGGCAGATCGGCGCTGGATCACTTCCGGAAACAGCGGGGGGAGAAGGCCGGCCGCCTTCTGCAGGCAGGGAGGGAGGGGCGGGAAGCCGGGGGGGGGGAAACTGCTACATGGGCCCTCCCACCTGCCCCAATAAGCCATGTGATTGGCTCCCGCCCGCAAACCCCACCCCTTCCACATAATTGGCCCCCAACCCGCAAACCCCGCCCCCTTCCACGCGATTGGCCCCCACCCGCAAACCCCGCCCCCTGGCTCTCGAGCATTTCAAAATGTGCACGAGCATGTCAAAATGGCTCCCGGCATAAAAAGTTTGCCGACCCCTGACCTAGCCCATCAGGAAGAAGGAGTATGAGAAGCTGGAGAAGTACCAGCACCTGAAGGAGGAACTAGAGAGGATGTGGAAAGTGAAGGCTAAAGTGGTCCCGGTGGTGGTAGGAGCACTCGGGGCTGTGACTCCCAAGCTGGGACAGTGGCACCAACAGATCCCAGGAGCAACATCAGAGCTCTCTGTCCAGAAGAATGCAATGCTAGGAACAGCTAAGATACTATGCAGAATCCTCAAACTCCCAGGCCTCTGGTAGACGACCGGAGGTTAGAGAAGACACATACCACCCATAGGGGTGAGAAGGGATTTTTTTAAATTTTGATAACAGCATCTTTGGCCTGGGTCCCTGGGGATGAGTTGAGGCTTACCAATTCACATGTTAAATATGCAATTTGGAAGCCAGAAGACTAAATATTGTTAATCTTGAACAATACCTAGAGTTATAACCAAGATTCAAAACAAAGCAAAACAAAACTTAGCAGAACTTTGTTGTTCTATTGTTTGAGACAAGACACTACTCAAACTAAATGTTATACTCTGATGCTCCTGGCAAATCTAACATTCTTTCAATTATTTATACACAAGATTCATTGTCAGAGATGAACCAGTTATTTCTGATCAGGGAAATACATAGAAACAGTAATTTGGAGATGGATAAGCAGCAAATACAAGGGTGCTGCAATTTCAGGAAAGCTAGGAAAAGAAGCCAGGCTTTTTACTGCAGGCAAAAAGCAGCTGAAATCCTGGTATCAGCACTTCCCCCACCATTATCTCTTTAAATGTAAACATCCATAAAGCTGTCAGTATTAGACAACAAATGACTAAATAATACATTTGATCAGCAAGCGAGCACTGCATTTCCTCTTGCATATCTGTGGTTGTGAGCCTTGCTAGGAAAATCAATAGGCTCTGATTTTGTTTTCCAGATGCTGGTTATGATTCTCTGGTGTAATGTAAGCAAGGAGAGAGCTTTAGGAAACAAAAGAGCCATGCTTAAACAGAAAAACAAGCTAACTCAAAAAGTCTGCCTGGCGACAGTATATATTATTCAAGCACCATGTAATATAGCTTAATGTAGGCAAGGACTGAATTGTAAGAAAACAGTTACACCTGAACAGAAGGGGGAAAAAAACTCAAAAGAGAAAGAAAAATCCACCCAGGGACATTTTTAAAATGTTATGAACTGCTAAGTTTATGCCAATTATTTAAGTAGTGTAGGAAGGTTTATATATTCAGTCCTGTCAGAGACAAGGAGCATCAGCTTACTCTTTCAGCCAGACAACCATTTATTCTCTTCCTTGGCTACGATATTTCAAATGTTTAAGACGAAAAGAGAACAAATCCCTCCCCCCTTCCCTACGTTACTTCAGAATGGGGATGTACAAAACAGTAACCTGTAAAGGGATTATGGGCAATGTACATTATCTGCAACCTGTATTTAAAAGATCCATTGTAGAGACACAGGCATAAATATAAATGGTACATAGAATCTGAGACCCCCTACGGTTAATAGGGTTGTTGTTGTGGGGAAAATAGGAGGAGGAAGGAGTATTTGGTATGTTCCACGCCTTGAGTTATTTATAAAAAGAATAAAGGCAGGATCAAAATATATAAATAAAAATAAATAATTAATTAACCTCACCAGCATGGTTAAAGGCAGGTGATACTGGATGCTGTAGTTCAGAGACACAGGTTCCACCTTATAAATAGGTAATAATAAGATTAAGTGGCTGGTTTATAGATGCCTCCCTATAAACCCTGTATTCATATGAAGATACAGTGGCTGGGCCAGGAAGAACAATACTGTTTGGCTTTATAATTCTTCAAGCGTTAGAAGCCAGAGGTTAGTCTGCTCTAGTGAACTTGGACTTTCCACACCAAGCATCCCCTGAAAGTTGCCACTAAATTCTAATTTTTTAAATAAGAATTTTATTAAGTTTAAAGCAAAGATAAAAACTACAAAGAAAAAAAATGAAAAAACAAAATGAATTTTTTTAAAAGAGATTATATAACAAGGTGACTTCCAACTTTCAACAAGAATATACAGCAATTTCCATAATTAATCCCTTACTCTACTGTATATCTTACCAAGATCACATTATTTCTATAAGTCATTCCATTAGCACATTATAAAAATCACTAAAGACAATTGCTCCCATCCATCCATCCATCCATCCATCCATCCATCCATCCATATATATATATATATATATATATATATATATATCCAAATCAACTTTCCCCCCAAAAACCCCATTCATCTAAATATTTCCTTCCTACCACTATTCTGTTTCTGACCACTATAGTAAAAATCAAATTATAAAAATATTTAAATTATCTACTTTTATATTTAGTAACCCTATTAAACCTAAAACCAAACACTTATTATTATATCTTATAAACCTTAAAAGGTCAAACAAACTTTAAAAGCAACAGAATAAATCTTAATCCAAATCATTAAAGAAAAATGGAATCATACAAGCCTTAATATCAATACACATACATATTCCTAATTTCTTATCCCACCTCGAAATAAACCAAAACATTTACTTGTCTCCATATTACACATAAGGCATTTTTCATAAAGAAATCAAACAGCCCAACTGCTCCCCTTAAAAAGTCAGACTTCTCAGCAGAAAACCTCCCACAGAACAGAGCCATTTCGTTCCCAAAACAATCCCTCAGAAAAACAAACTCTTCAGAGACTCTTAAACAAGTTATGACATTAGGACTTGGAGACTGAACATTCATACAGAGTCAACTAACTATTTAAATAATTTGGAACTGCCTAGATATCATAGAGGGTTCTCTTTGGCCCATTTTAACATATTGCCAGCTGCCTTTCTGGAGGGCTGGTTTAGTAAGATATCCTATGAGGAATGAGCAGTTCATGAACTAGTCACATCTTAGTATTATAGGAGATGGGGAGTAAGTTTATTTCACTTGGTTTATCACTAGGTCATTGAATGACTTTCAAATAATTTCTTTATTGCCTTCTAACAGTCAGATTGGCATCTAAATATTACACATAATGTGGCCAAATTCTGTGCTGCAGACATGCACTTTGTAATATTCCTACAAAATTAGCAAATCTGGTTATATTTGGTCTTAAATGTGTTACTCTGTGCAATGTTACCTTTAGTTTTTGTTTAGCTTATGTTTAAACTTCATGGTTTTTAACCTTAATAACATTTTTCAATGCAATTTTAATTTCACCAAATAATGGGAAACATCAAAATCAGTTAAAATACTTTTCAAGAATTTGCAAACATAGTTATATATGGCAAATTACACTTCAAGAGGTTGCATCTGTATGTACAACGGATTAAAATTGTTGGCTCCAGACCCTTGATCACCATTATTTATTATTATGGGTATTCAAGCAGCATAATTATTATTTACATAGTACACTGCATAATCTAAAATTTGACACTATGGAAAGGCAAGGGAAGAATACATGATTATTACATTAAGCTTTACCACATCATCTGATTCTGTCATTTTGATTGGATTAGATCATAGCTTTCCAAACTGTGTGTCGCGACACCTTAGTGTGTTGCAACACACAGTTTAGTGTGTCACGAAGCGGTGTGCATGGTGGTGGCGGCAGCGACGCGCCATCAGCACTTCCACGTTTTAGCGAGGCCGCCGCCGCGCACCACCCCCGTGCTGCCGTCCACACATTGCTGGTGTGTCACCAATGGTGGCAGTTTGGAAAGCACTGGATTAGATACTCTATTTCAACCCTCCCCTTCTGATTCACTTCCAAGTATACCGAGCTTCATCTCCTAGAAATCTCTAATCAACCTCACGGGGTTGTTGTTGTGGGGAAAATAGGAGGAAGAAGGAGTAGTAGGTATGTTCCCCGCTTTGAGTTATTTATTAAAAATAATAATAATAAAGGCGGGATAGAAAATAAATAAATATATTTTATAGTTTACATTTTTATATTTATGTGTATTTATATTTATATTGTATGGTTTTACAATATTTTAATCTTTTATCTTTAATTGTTTGTAAACCGCCCAGAGTCATTGCAATACGAGATGGGCGGTAAAGAAATATGATTGATTGATTGATTGATTGATTAAATAAATAAATAAATAAATAAATAAATAAATAAATAAGGCTGGTTGTGGGTTATAGCCCAATGGAAATGCTGGGTGGGATTTATGGGAGCTATAGCTCAACATATTTGGAAGACATCAGGGTGCTAAAAGCTGTTTTATGTGATTAAGTGAACTGAAAATATAAGTGACATGGGTTGTGAACACATTTGAAACCTAAAAAAATATTTCTGTGGGGAAATGCCTGCATGCCTCAAACTGACATTTTCTATTTGAAATCATGACAACAGAAGATATGGAGGACAGCTTTAATAAAGACATGAGAACAGTGAAAAAATAGCTAATTACTCTACTTAGTTTCTTTCTTTAAAAGATTCACAGCCACTATAAAGGCAGTGTAAAGAGTCTGAAAGGGTGTTTTACAAAGCACAATACTGTAAGCAAAGCACCACTCATTGAAGTATGAAAGTAGCTACTTCCTCTGGAAGACTTGGCGCAACAGCTCCAAAAGCTTTTCCCAGTTGCTTCTGCATGTATGTGCATGTGCAGACAACACTTCCATTGAGACTACCAGTGAAGTAAAAGCTGTGTGTGAACACTTATGGGTAGATAATCCAGGAAAGCTTTTGAAGCAACTGCAGTAAACCTTCCAGAAGATGTAACTTGCACTAATGTGCTTTGTGAAGCATCCCTTTCAAATATTTTACTCAGCCGCTACCCACCATGTTTTGTAGTATTAAAACCTCCAGTTTGGTGATCATTAATAAGATTTGTATTAATTGGATCCTATCTAAAACCCAAATCTGCTATGCTCAATATATTCCAGTCTACACAGAATTAATGACAAATAGATTATCTAAGACAAACCATCAAGTAGGTACAAAAGCTCTTTGTTATTTTGCTAAACAATTGGTTGAAGAGATAATGTAAAATAATTAGAAGAAACATTATTAGTCCTAATCATTTTGAGCATATAAAATGAACTCTTAGCCCTCTATAGTTCTGTAGATTACAGACACAAAAGCTTTGGAAAGGCATAATAACTATATTATACTCAAGAGGCCTAACTTCTTACTTGATGACAGAAGAGCTAATTTATTACCTCAAATTGCTTTGGGGCCTTTTGGCCGTAAATAAAATTGATTGATTGATTACCTCAAATGAGGAAGAATGGCTAATTCAATTGCTCATACCTTAGCAATTGCTGTTATCTGCTCCAGTGCCCTGGAGTGCAGATCTTGATCTCTGCTTTCCACAAGCAGCTTCAGGGAGGGCAGCAGAAGAGATTCCTTCAGGAGCAGCAAACACAGGCTTTTTATACACTGAAAACAAAGAGAAAACTTGGGTGTAATCAGTTAGCCAGAGGGGCACAACTTGCACTCTTATTCAGGAAATCTTTGTATCAAGTCTAAATGAAAACCTGAATCCTTTTAAAGCATGCATGCAAGCAAGCAAGCAAGCAACCAAACAAAAACTTGTGGTGAAAATTCAGCCTCTTAGGAAATTGAAAGAGTGAATGGAGCAAAAGACTGAATTGTTGAGCTAAAGTCCCTTGAAAATTCCTTCTATGAGAACTGCACTGAGAAGAATTAAACTATAAACATTTTGAAAATATGCCTTCTGTCCCAGAAGAAGAATATCAGTTGTCACCTATGGCCACTGCTGATAAAAGGGATGGAAAGAATGTGAGGAACCAAGCTCTGCATCGTGTCCCCACCTTGTTTTATTCCTAAACATTCACTGAACAATTAACACCCAAAAGGTCTCTGGAAATGAAGCTGCATGTAAGTTGAAGCCATTCATTCATCCATCCAACAATACTCTCTCTCACACACAGATATGCACAAAATCTGGGGTACAACTGAGATTTTGAAAATCAGTAGCTACCAAAGGATTTTCAACAATAAAGAAACAGACTTTCATCCCAGAATATTTTTGTCCATTCATTTTAGTATAACATACTATTTTTTCATCACAAGATCCAGTTCTACCTGCACCACCCAGCACAATACTACGTGTATGAATATCTTTGCAGTTTTACATTTATTTATTTATTTTATGTATTTATTTTCTATCCCTCCTTTATTATTTTTATAAATAACTCAAGGCGGTCATCATAGCTAATACGCCTTCCTCCTCCTCCTCTTTAAGTTTTCTTCTCCTATTACAAAGATCTGATCACCACTAATTGATTAATTGTCAGGAACATCCCCTAAAATTACAATCTCTGGAATATGGTCATATTGAACAGAAAATATTTGAAAAATTGTATCATTAATTTTAGTACATAACAAGCAGAAGCTTTCAGGAGGGCAGGGAAGCTAAAAAGAATCCAAATACCCATAACTGGAGTGTGGTTGTAGCATAATTGAAGTACAAGAAATCCAACAACCATACCTGTCTACTGGTTGATTGGCAGACGGCCAATTGGAGGGTTGGCACTATAAAATGGAATCAGTTTCTCACCCAAACTCAAATCAGCACATACAGGGAGTCCTCTAGTTACCACTGCAATTGGGACCGGGATTGCCATTGCTAAGCAATGCAGTTGTAAACGATGACATCATATGACCGCATCGCTTAGTGATGGCAATCCAGGCAGTCCCAGTTGTCAGTTGTCAGCCTAACCCAAAACATGTGGGTCGTTAAGCAGGAAGCGGAGGGAGTCTCAGGTAAGAAGCATCAGGGTGCCGCAGGGGGGTGGGGGAAGCCCAGCGCAGGCCATGTGTGAGTTGGGGGAGTGGGTGTTCAGTGGGTGCAAGCTCAGAAAGACCAGGGAAAGAGGGTGTGGGATGTCTGTGATTGAAGGGAGGCCAGTGAAAGAGGGTGTGGTGTGTGTGCGCGCGAATGCAGGGAGGCCAAGGAAAGAGGATGTGGGGTGGGTGCGATCACAGGGAGGCTGTGGAGTACGTGCTTGTGTATGTGTGATTGCAGGGAGGCTGTGGAAAGAGGGCATGGGCTATTGTGTGTGTGCGATCGCAGGGAGGCCATGGAAAGAGGGCATGGGGTACGTGTGTGCATGTGTGTGATTGCAGGGAGGCTGTGGAAAGAGGGTGCAGGGTACATATGTGTGTGCAAGTGCAGGGAGGCCAAGGAAAGAGGGCATGGGGTACGTGTGTGCATGTGTGGGATTGCAGGGAGGCCGTGGAAAGAGGGTGCAGGGTACATACGTGTGTGCAAGTGCAGGGAGGCTGGGGAAAGAGGGCACAGGTGTGTGTGAGCAAAGGGGGGAAGGAGGGTACGGTATGTGTGAGTGAAAAAAGGCGGGAGGGGGGAGACTTACCCCAGCAACTTGCAACCTTCCTTGCTGGCATCCCATTGACTTTGCTTGGGGGAAGCTGGCAGGGAAGGTCGCAAATGGCAATCACACGACCATGGGATGCTGCAACTGGTTGTAAGTGCGAGCTGGTGGCCAGGTACCCGAATTTTGTTCACGTGACCATGGGGGCATTGCAACAGCCAGAACTTCGAGGACCAGTTGTAAGTCCCTTTGTTCAGCACTGTCATAACTTCAAACAGTCGCTGAACAAATGTTCGTAACTCGAGGACTAACTGTATTCTAATTAGCTTACAGTATATAACTGTTAACAATAGGATAAGAGCTTGCTCTAGGAAGCATGCTTCCACAATTAAGACACAAGCTGGTCCAACTGAATGTATAGTATAAGTCACCGTGTTAAGACACTTATTTGAATTAGCTCTATGTAGATGTTCCTTAGAAGTTGGCTAGTGCACTTCTGTATATCTTTATCTTTTCTTTCCTGCTCCTAGTCTCTAGGAACAAGAATGTCATTTGGACTTCTTTGGAAAGAAGTTTTATAGTTCTGTCAAGCCTCTTATAATTCAGCTTCTTCACTTAAGGTTTTGATGGGTTTGCAGATATAAAATGTTACTGGCATTATAAAACTGCTGCTTCACCCAACTGTGCATCCTAAGAGCCATCAGCATTTTTTTTTGCAAGCCCTGTGCACATGGCAATAAATTGTGCTTTCCAGACGCACAAAAATGTGCAGAAATATATGATCAGTATTTCATATTGTGCTCTACAAGCCTTTTGTTATTGTTTAGCAGCAACAAGCCCCTAATACAAAATTGTAAGAGATGATAGAAAGCTCAATATTTCTAATTTTACTACCTCATCTACAATATATTTAATTTATTGGTTCTCTCTTTTTTGTGGTGTGATTACTTGCACAATAGAATAAATCAGTTTAGATGGTTAATACAATCACAAACCCACCTTTAACCTCAACCACAGTGCCATCTGTGACTCCTTTGTGTGCTGTATGAATGTTGAGCAACTGTTATTCTGGTTAGCAGTAACTGAAATTTGAAACTAATGGTAATCCTGAACAATCAATGTAGGGTAATGCTTAAGACATTGAATCAGGACCAGGAAAGAACCAGATTCAAGTCCATCCTCAGCCAAAAAACTCAGTGGGCCATTCACTCTCAGCCCAACCAGACTGCACAGGGTTGAAGTTGTAGGAGAAAATTGGAGAAGGGAATACTACATTCTCTGCTTTGAGCTCCTGCAGGAAATATGGGGTGATGGTGATGGTGATGATGATGATACCAGCAATATTTCCTACTGGGAGTGAAGCTTTACTGCAATGTTTTGTTACAGATCTGCATTCATGTCTATTTATTATATTGGTAAATCTCCAAAATCTTATGACTCACAGCATTTTACAATTATAGACAATTAAAAAACTAAAACACAGCTAAAAACCATAAACAAAATAATAACAACATAACAATAAGGTAATTAAAATAAATAGGCAATATACAATTACAGAAAGCCACTTGTGCTAACCCCAAAATAAGTGACATTAGCTTTCAAAGATCCTGCAGAAAAGCTCTGTCTTAACAACTTTTCCAAAAATGCCAGGATTGGTGTGAACTGAACATCAGGGGGAGGCTGTTCTGAAAAGTGGGGCCATCACAGAGAAACACTACCTCTGGACACCGACAGTTCTCACCTTTCGTATCTTGGGAATCCTTAACATGCCCAAGTGTGAACTGGACAAATTAATTCTACTTAAAAGAGTCTTCCAGGCACCTAAAAGGATGCTGATGATATTTCACCCTGAACTGACAAATAACTGTTCCAAACATAAAGATGTTAAGAACAGCAGGAAGATGACTGCACCCTGCAGGACCCCACAAGGGAGCCCCTATCAAGCCAATCTCTCCTCCCGCACTATTATTCTCCTAAGAAGGAGTGGAATCGTTGTACAACAGTGTCTTCAATCGTCAACAAACAATCCAAAACAATATCTTTGTCAATGGTGCTGAATGGCACTGAGAAGTCAAACAGACTTCTGTAGGGGTACACTTCCTCCAACTAAGGTCATCCATCAGAATGACCAATGCTGCTTCTGCCCCAAGCCCAAGCCTGAACCCTGACTAAAGAGGTCCAGATAATCTGATTCTTGTAGGACACTCTGTAGCTGAAGCCATATTACCTTTTCAACAACCCTGGAGAAAAAGTGAAGATGAAACTAAACGAACATGGGTAGCACCTTTATTAAGGATTACACTGCGGCAATAAGAGTGGCAAAATATAATTATTTTTCTGCTGTTATTACATCCATGGATTGTTGTCTGGCAGTCCTGTTTAAGGTGACCTGGTCCCTCTTAAGGAAGGATGGTCAGAATACTATGTGAAGGGCCACTGTGAGGATTATTCAAGGCATCTGTCAGACGAAGCTGCCCAGGTTTGTTCTGACTCGGACTCTAGCTGTGCAGGTACAGTTGAGTTGACTGAGGTACGGTCTAGCAAGGTTATATGGGAAGAGTTTAAGCCTGTTTGTCCTGAGGAAGTGAACAGGGTCCTTGGAGCTGTTAGTGAGACCACCTGCATTTTAGATCCACATCCTTTAAGCTAGGCATCTGACCCTGTGCATCTATATTCCACTTACTCAATAGTTTTGTTTTTATTGCATTAACTTGCTTTATTTTGGAATAACTCATTTGGTCATACCTTTTGTATACTGGCATGTTATCTGTAAAGATAAACATGATTAAACTCTTCCCCCAATAAATAAATAAGTCAATCATAAGTACGTTCAGTATGCAGCCCCTCCTCCCAATACATTTGGGAGCGCCAAATGTATTAGAGCGCCACTGGAGGAAGACAAAGAATGAATCCGACCGAACACAGGCTAGAGCCGCTATTAAGGCCTACCTTGTGGCGATAAGAGCGGCGAAACGTCAATATTTATCCGCTCTTACTGCATCTGCAGAATGCCGCCCGGCAGCCCTGTTTAAACTTACCCAATCCCTTTTGGGGAAGAGGGAGGTAGAAATTCATCTCCAGGGCTGTACAGAAGAATTTTCTGGGCATTTACTGGATAAAATCGCTCGGATTCACTCTGGGTTGGAGTCCGAGTGTGAGACAGAGTCTGAAGAGATACCCAGGGAACGTACTTACCTTGTTAACTGGGAACGGTTTGAGCCTGTCGGACCCGAGGAAATGGACAGAGTTCTCCGGACTGTAAATGCCAGCACCTGCCAATTAGATCCATGTCCCTCCTGGCTGGTGAAAGCAGCTCGGGAAGTGACTTCCAGACGATGGTCAATACATCGTTGGGGGAGGGGGTGTTTCTGGCAGCTTTTAAGGAAGCGCTGGTACGCCCTCTCCTCAAGAAACCGTCGCTGGACCCTACTGTACTGGATAATTTCCGTCCAGTCTCCCACCTTCCCTTTTTGGGGAAGGTGGTTGAGAAGGTGGTGGCATTGCAGCTCCAGAGGATTCTGGATGAAACGGATTATCTGGACCCCTTTCAGTCAGGTTTCAGGCCTGGTCATGGGACTGAAACTGCATTGGTCGCGCTTATGGACGATCTTTGGCGGGAGCGAGATGGAGGTAGCGCATCCATTCTCGCTCTTCTTGACCTCTCAGCGGCTTTCGATACCGTCGACCATGGTATCCTTCTGGAGCGGCTCAGGGAGTTGGGGGCAGGCGGCGTTGTATTACGCTGGTTTGCCTCCTTCCTCCGGGGCCGGTTCCAGTCGGTGTTGATTGGGAGCGAGGGATCCAGCCCGTGGGCCCTCTCTTGTGGGGTCCCGCAGGGTTCGGTACTCTCTCCGCTCCTTTTTAACATCTACATGAAACTGCTGGGTGAGATCATCCGTCTCCATGGGGTGAGATATCATCAGTATGCTGATGATACTCAATTATACATCTCCATCCCGGGGGAAGTAAGTGATGCAGTTTCTACCCAGTCCAAGTGCCTGGGGGCTGTAGGGGCCTGGATGGGGAAAAACAGGCTTCGACTGAACCCTAGTAAGATGGAGTGGCTGTGGATTAATGGCTCCTTGATATCTAGGAAATTGCCATCCTTAGTTCTGGATGGGGTAGCACTGCCCCAGACAGACCCGGTACGTAACTTGGGGGTCCTCCTGGACTCGCGACTCCTGCTTGAAGAGCAGGTGGCAGTCGTGGCCAGGAAGGCCTTTGCCCAACTTCGTGTTGTGCGCCAGTTACAACCTTTCCTGGAACGAGAGGCCCTTTGAATGGTCACTCATGCCCTGGTTATCTCACATATAGACTACTGTAATGCGCTCTAGATGGGGCTACCCTTGAAGAGTATCCGGAAGCTTCAGCTGATCCAGAATGCGGCCGCACGGACCATCTTGGAAGTCCTTTATCGGACACATGTAACACCACTGTTACGCGAGCTGCACTGGGTTCCAGTTTGCTTCTGGGTGCAATTCAAGGTGTTGGTTATGACCTTTAAAGCCCTTCATGGCATGGGACCAGGTTAACTAAGGGACCGTCTTATCCCCATTACATCGTCCCATCCCATCCGGTCATGCAGGGAGGGCATGCTATGGACCCCATCGGTTAAACAATTCCATCTAACGGGGTCACGGAAGCGTGCCTTCTCTGCAGCAGCGCCTGCTCTGTGGAATATTCTTCCCCCAGAGTTATTACAGTCTACCTCGCTCCTGGACTTCAGGAAAAAACTCAAGAGTTGGCTTTGCCGACAGGCCTGGGGCGGGAAGAAGAGTATAAACTCTTGGGGATGGCTAACATCTTAGGATGGCCCTAGAATTGCCCTTCCAATGTTTTAAAGAAGACATCACCATCTTGATTTTATTATATTTATTGTATTTTTTTCCTATTTTAATGTTTAATGTTTTATCGTATTGTAAGCCGCCCAGAGTCCCTTGAGGGAGTTGGGTGGTGAAAAAGTTGAATGAATGAATGAATGAATGAATGAATGAATGAATGAATGAATTCATTGATTGATTGATTGATTGATTGATTGATTGGATAAGTTTTCAATTCCTCCAGCTCGAAATCTGGCCTGTTCTAATCCCTAAAACAAGTTCACAGCATTTCAGGGGGTCTGAAGAAAGCACTTTATGATGAGGTTTTTGTATTGCCACATCTGGAGGAAAGGAGACTTCAAGCACTTTAGAAGTTTCAATGTTTTAGCAAACTTAAAAAAAATACTGAATCAATAAAAGCTTAAGTGACAAACACTGCAAATCCAACAAGCACTTTTGGTTAGCACTCTTGAGTGCCCTCATCCACCAACAGAGGTGAAACAGAATTTCATTAGGAAGGATGCTGGCAGGAGCTCTGGCTGAACTAGCCACATGGAACTGAATGGACATCTGGGACCCATCTGCTGTCAGTAGTGACTAACTATCCAGAAATGCAACTGTATCGAGACTTCAGGTCTCTGTGAGACTTGCATGAGAGCAAAGTCTAGTGAAAATGGGTGCAGCAATGCCTGATGAACAAAAGGAATGGCACTGCACCTGTAATGAAGGAGTTACTGATCATTGCAAAAATATTTCAAAGCTTCCTTACCATTATCATTCTATGTTTAATGATGAAATTATAGAGATTAAAGAGTTTACTGTCCATATAAACCAGCTCATGTATAACAAGGACTCTAGTCATGTAGACATACCTCTGCAGAGAGCTTGTGCTTTGTCTCGTATAAAGAGCGGCAGATCTTCAGAATCTCATATCCCACACTCTTCTTTTGCTCCTGTAGGCACTTCATAAGCATCACTGTTCCCAGTTTAACCCAAAGATTATTACTTGGACATGTTCTACAATGCAGGAAAAGAAGTTTTCTTGTAAGCACTAAAAGCAATCTGATCTCTACTGTGCACATCTATCTCTATGTACCTTTAAAAAGAGACATACAGTGGGGCAAAAAAGTAGTCAGCCACCAATTGTGCAAGTTCTCCCACTTAAAAAGATGAGAGAGGCCTGTAATTGACATCATAGGTAGACCTCAACTATGAGAGACAAAATGAGAAAACAAATCCAGACAATCACATTGTCTGATTTTGAAAGAATTTATTTGCAAATAATGGTGGAAAATAAGTATTTGGTCACCTACAAACAAGCAAGATTTCTGGCTCTCACAGACCTGTAACTTCTTCTTTAAGAGGCTCCTCTGTCCTCCACTCATTACCTGTATTAATGGCACCTGTTTGAACTTGTTATCAGTATAAAAGACACCTGTCCACAACCTCAAACAGTCACACTCCAAACTCCACTATGGTGAAGACCAAAGAGCTGTCGAAGGACACCAGAAACAAAATTGTAGACCTGCACCAGGCTGGGAAGACTGAATCTGCAATAGGCAAGCAGCTTAGTGTGAAGAAATCAACTGTGGGAGCAATAATTAGAAAATGGAAGACATACAAGACCACTGATAATCTCCCTCGATCTGGGCCTCCACGCAAGATCTCACCCCGTGGGGTCAAAATGATCACAAGAACGGTGAGCAAAAATCCCAGAACCACACGGGGGGACCTAGTGAATGACCTGCAGAGAGCTGGGACCAACGTTACCATCAGTAACACACTACGTCGCCAGGGACTCAGATCCTGCAGTGCCAGACGTGTCCCCCTGCTTAAGCCAGTACATGTCCGGGCCCGTCTGAAGTTTGCTAGAGAGCATTTGGATGATCCAGGAGAGGATTGGGAGAATGTCATATGGTCAGATGAAACCAAAGTAGAACTGTTTGGTAGAAACACAACTCGTCGTGTTTGGAGGAGAGAGAATGCTGAGTTGCATCCAAAGAACACCATACCTACTGTGAAGCATGGGGGTGGAAACATCATGCTTTGGGGCTGTTTCTCTGCAATGGGACCAGGACGACTGATCCGTGTACAGGAAAGAATGAATGGGGCCATGTATCGTGAGATTTTGAGTGCAAACCTCCTTCCATCAGCAAGGGCATTGAAGATGAAACGTGGCTGGGTCTTTCAGCATGACAATGATCCCAAACACACCGCCCGGGCAACGAAGGAGTGGCTTCGTAAGAAGCATTTCAAGGTCCTGGACTGGCCTAGCCAGTCTCCAGATCTCAACCCCATAGAAAACCTTTGGAGGGAGTTGAAAGTCCGTGTTGCCCAGCGACAGCCCCAAAACATCACTGCTCTAGAGGAGATCTGCATGGAGGAATGGGCCAACATACCAGCAACAGTGTGTGCCAACCTTGTGAAGACTTACAGAAAACGTTTGACCTCTGTCATTGCCAACAAAGGATATATAACAAAGTATTGAGATGAACTTTTGATATTGACCAAATACTTATTTTCCACCATGATTTGCAAATAAATTCTTTCCAAATCAGACAATGTGATTGTCTGGATTTGTTTTCTCATTTTGTCTCTCATAGTTGAGGTCTACCTATGATGTCAATTACAGGCCTCTCTCATCTTTTTAAGTGGGAGAACTTGCACAATTGGTGGCTGACTAAATACTTTTTTGCCCCACTGTATCTTTTGACAACAGATGTTGAATGCAAATGCTTTGTGTAAGTTTTACAATAGTTAAGCTCAAATGAACTGCTTTTCAATGTCCATGTAATACATGGCTTTTTGGAAATAAATATGGAAAAAGATTAACACAACTAATTATTTTAATGAAAAAAAAGTGTGACCAAGAGAGAGAGAGAAGCTGATAAGGAGGAGCTAATTGTTAGACAGGATAGACAAATAAGCCGTATGTGTTTTCTGTAATGTCAGATAGGCAGAATAAAAACTGAGGTCAGAGGCAAATAAGACAAACCCAGCCTTTTTTTTAAAGTTTTCAGGTAAATATTTGTTAATCACTTAGTTAGTAATAACTAAAAATTATTTAAAGTAAATTATGAAATATTTTCCAGAATTAGTTTTCTAATCTAGAGTCACAATTTGCATGCTATTATGACTTGGGCAATGATATTGTTTGAGTTTAGGCACAACTATAACACTTGAATTACCAGTTACACCACAAATACTGTGCATGACAGTAAAATTCAGAAGGTAATAAAGTATAATAATACTCATAAATTATACACCTGTCAAGGCTAGTGTTACTGGCAAATGCTCCCCTCAAAACTAAATTAGTATAAGAATCCATACAAATCATCTACAGCAGGGGTCCCCAACCTGTGGACCGCGACCTGTTAGGAAGTGGGCCGCGGGGCTCCCGCCTGCAAACCCTGCCCCCGATGCGCGTGATTGCCCCGCCCCCGGTGCGCATGATTAGCTCCCACCTGCAACCCCCCCCCCGGTATGCGCAATCGGCTCCCGCCTGCAAACACCCCCCCCAGTCCGTGGAAAAATTGTCTTCCACCACTTCCTGGTGCCAAAAAGGTTGGGGACCGCTGATTTACAGAACTAAAGCTTAACTTTTTGTTCATTTTCTGCCCCTCACACTCCTACATGCAAATGTCTTTAAATCCACTTAGGGACAGGGTTTTGAAATTCAGACATTATGTTATTATTACTGGAAATGTAAAATGAACTTGTAATTTATTTTTCTAGATAAAGATTAATAGAATGATGACGAGGGAGAATCATAGGTGGCATTAAACATTCTTATTTGTTATTCTTTCTCTTTAATTGGGTTGTGAACTATTAACTAGTTAATAAACTAAAACAGCTTACATTAGTAAAGTGCTATTCTAATTATATGAAAAGAAATAATTTTAATACAAGCATCTAGCTTATAAAAGCTACGAAATATATAAAAAGTCAGGACTTTTTGTATGCTTCAGGAAGGGTTTCTTTCTTTCTTTTTTTATTTTTTTTATTTTTTTTTTTATTTTTAAGTTATTGGTACCAGCCCAAAAGGTTTGGTACAGAGGATCTGCCCCAGAAGGCTGGGTGCAACCCCACCAGGGACAGATCCCCTCCCTCCGCGTTAGCGGAGGGCCATTTATGGGTTAGAGTGGTAGGTGGTACAACCACCCCAACCCGGTCTAATCGCGGAGTTGGCCCCAGGTGCTGTGACCTGGCCCAATAGGCCACCAACACACCTGGGTTGCTGTAAGGCATCAGCTCCACTTTCGACCTGCCGTTTTCACGGCAGCTGCTACGCAACAGCACGTAGTGGACCATGAAGGCCGGCCACTGTTGCGCCGTTGCACGCGCAGGGGCACCTCCGAGGGTGTCGTTGATTCCTCGATTAGTCAGGCATGGGTTTTGCCGGACTAATGAGGACAACACGTACCTCATTGGTACCCAGGAAGGGTTTCTTCAAAAATGTGGCTGCTGTGACAAATTCATGCATCATATGAAAACACAGTATTTCTTTGTACATATAGTGTTTAGAAGTCTGAACCATTTTTATTCGCTTCTATTAATCTTCCAGAAAATATTTATGTATTTTAATTTGAGCTTTGTAATCTCTTACAAAAACAGTATAAAATGCTGGTTAGTGATCATCATAATAAATATGTTTATGGAGTCCATAAGAAAATATATGGTGTTTTTTGTACTTCACAAACACAAAAAAAGTTTTTCAGAATTGGGGTGGCCTAGAAATATCATCACTCACTCACTCAATTAAAACAGGTTTCTTACCATTTAAAAATAACAGGGCAATTTTACAATCATTTGTTTCTTAGCCAATATAAAGTAGTTTCAAAATTAACATTAGGACAAGATATACTTAAAAATCCCAGAAGGTATTTTAAACTTATATTACTGTGCAAAACAAATAACTTACATATTTGGGCTTTTCATAGGTGGCCAAGCTTGCAGAAGCATAACTAAATGCTGGAATTCTTCATGTTCCTCACTATTTTCCAGAAGTTTCATGAAGAGAGCATACCTCTTTTCTTCATTTTCAATCTCTGTTATTTCTACCTAATAAATTGGGAAAAACAGCAGCTCACAGTAAATACAGGATTCAAAGTAGAGGACAGAATTATCCAAATATTCTTGTGTTAAATCAAATTTGCTTGCTTGTTTTGTGTCTTTGAGTCAATGTTGACTCCTGGCGACTGCCTGGACTAGTCCCTGCAGTTTTCTTGGCAAGATTTCAGAAGTGGTTTGCCACTGCCTCCTTCCTAGGGCTAAAAGTGACAGGCCCAAGGTCATCCAGCTGGCTTTGTGCCTAAGGTGGGACTAGAACTCACCATCTCCCGGTTTCTAGCCTTAACCACTACACCAAACTGGCTCTCTAAATCAAGTTACAGTTATTTAACATTCTAGATAATATTCCCCAAGTTTTTCTCCCTTTATTTTTACACATTTTCTTACAAAACTCAATAGGAATATCAAGCGCATAGCCTTCACAGTTCAAAATATCTCCAGCAAGATTCCCTGGTTTGAGTAAAAGATGGAAGCACGAAGGAGGACAGAGCAAAGGCACTGTCTACAACAGAATTAGTTTGAAGAGAAAGGTGACAAGCAGCAGCTTAGGAAACCTTTCTATAATGGGGCTTTCTCTAGCACCCAGGGGACAACTGAATTCTTGTTTCTTCTTGCTTGTTCTAGCAGTTATAAGGCAGTTTACTTGCTTCATGCCACCAAACTGGCAGCACCTTTGCAGGGGGCTTTGGGGGCCACACATGGCCCTTAGATACTGCGGTGTCCTCAACCAATTTACTTCAATCAAGGTATAATGGTTCAAAAAATAGAAGTAACCAAGAAATCACGGATTGTCCAGGAGCTGGCTTTCTCAGGCGTGGAATCCCCCCCCCCCCCCGTACACAGTGACACACGCCTGGCCCTTCTTCTGTTATTCTTTTGGCATCTTTGAAGTAAAATGCGTTTGTGTGTGTGCCATCTTTTATTCCCAGAACAGAGGCAAACCCATAACACATCTCTATCAAGAACTCAAGAATATTTTTAAAGTGGACATTACTGTGATATTCCAACCATGGACTAAAGAACTGAAATCTCCAATTATGCCCCATCAATGGCTTCATGTCCTTAAAAATGTTAAAATGGTATCAACAGATTTAAAATTCAAGTTGATTGATGAAAACATTGTATTTAGAGTGTATTGGATTCCCTAAATGTACTTGAAAGGATGGACATCAGATTTTCTTTGTTGGAGGTGTAAAAAATTTGAGGGTGCGCTGACCCATATGATATAGTCATGTGATCATTTGGTATCTTTTTGGAATGGAATGTTAATGTACTGTATATAAGAAGATTTATGGAAAATCTCTAAATGTTAAATATGTTAATGTGATGTTGAAATATACCAAAGCTTTGGAATCTTACTGTTTATCAGGAATTATGGCTGTATTGAGCCATAATTAAAAAAGTGATACTATTTCAGATATTAAGGAATGGCTTTTGGAAATCTGAGATTTATTGGTCATGGAAAAGGCAATATTTTCTACTAATCAAAGGATGAAGGAATTATTATTAACTATTATAACTATGCTGGCAAAGATTTTGTGATATTTTACAACAATATTTTGTATTGATTATACTGTAAGTACTATACAATATTTATTAGCAAACCAGTGACTATTTTTAAGTTTACTATATATGGTAGATCTTTTTTTCTTTTGTTTCGTTTTTTAAAAACCATATTTTCTTTGGTTTTCATTATTTTTTCTTTAAGTTTAAGGACTGTTTTGTTTAATTCTGCTTTTTAGTGCATTTTGGTGTTCTGTCAATATTTTGTATTTTGAAAAATAGCAAATAAATAAATATCCCAGAACAGACACCATTTAATAGGGGACAGCTGTTTCTGCTTACTGAGAGTCAGGACTCTAGAAAAATGGGTGTGAGCTTCCTCAAACTTCAGACTCCACACACAACTTTCTAAAGCACTTCAGAATTTCTGCCTCATTGCAAATAGTCATATTTTACACACAGAGGACAAACAGACACCCTATTTAATTTTCTCTTTCTCTTTCCAATTATGTTTCCTCCTCACCTCATTTTAATCCAGATTGGATATCAACTAATTATACAAATAGTCTGCCTTATTTAAAAGGCAAGTCATTTTAATTGGAACCCAGCTAGCTGGCAGCACCTTGCTGATCTTGGCTGATCTCAAAAAGCTAAGCAGGACCGGGTCTCATTAGTATTTGGATGGGAGACCACCAGGAAATTGCAGGGTTAAAAAAAAGCTGCTGCAGCATATGACATGAGGAAGCCAAGCATTTTCTTTTCATGTAATTGCTGGAAATTTAAATTAACCATGTGCATTTGTTAAACACCATAAAATTGTCTGTTCGTACCATCCAATCCTCAAATCAATGGCAGATTTATTTGTATCCTAGCAAAACCCATGTTAATTCATTCAATTTATAAATGTACAGTATTTCTCAAATATTCTTCAGTTCTTCACTGCAATGTGAATCTGAATTACTACAGCATTAAAAGCAGAATTACAAACAAGGCGCTTGAGAGTAGGTCCTAACTGCTACAATACATTCTTAGTCCCAATGAAGTTCTAGTAAAGATCTGTTAAATTCATATCCGTTCACAACAGAAGGGTGATTGAAAACAAGACAAAGATGACATATTCTTTTATCTTCAGGTACTGTGTTACAGTTACAGGAAATATGAAAATGGAACGAAATTCCTCCACCGATTCAATTATACTTTGTTCTTTGAATTACATACATAATTATGTATGTGTCATTATGAACTCATAGAGCAGCAGTGGCTTTTTGTTCCATCAAAGGTTATCTTCAAATAGAAGGTACTGATTGATAAATGATTATGCCAGTTTTTCTGAGAAGATACTCAGAGTAGGATAAATTATTTGTTCATCTTGACTTAGCTCAGAATCCTATATCGTAAGTTAGATAAATTACAGATCAATGTTCTAAGCACCTTAGCTAGAGCACAGTAATTTCCCTCAGAACCTGAAGTGCAGTGTATGCTATTACAAATATAAAAATTATGGGGCAATCTTATTTCCTCCAAGAGAGTAAGCCAATGTTAGATTTTCCAGAACAGGGCAAAAGTGACTAAAATCTGCCATTGGCTACCCTTCTCACTACTTTTTTTAAGCAACAATTTTTCTCTCCCTGCTGGAGAGGGAATTATTAGCTATAAAGATGACCTAAAATCTCCTCTAGGGAAGATGTGATGAATAGTTGCACTTACAGATCCAGTGTCACCCTCTGTCAGCCCTCCCATCACACCCACAGACCATACATGGCATGCTCTGAACTGCCTTTTTTAAAATCTTGCCTGACACCTGAAAATCTGATATTAAGAAGGCAATAGCGTGGTGCTTCCATAGGAGCAAGGAAGAGGAATCTGATTGGATCATACCTTCTCCCTTGTATCATAAGTATCATTTCACTGCCTGAAACATAGGAACACACTAGTGTGACCATCAGTTAGCACAGCATTTTAAACAGAATGATTTGATGACAGCTGAATGCTGTATAATTATTCAACCACAACACCCAGTTGCAACAGGAGTTAGAGACATCCTACCCACTACTGGAGGGATAGCCTGATGGAATGATAAGGTGATGCATCTTTGTCAGGATCTCTATTACTTAGCTTCTCTCTAAACTAGGGAGCTTCAAACATTGCAGCCTTTCCTCACAGGAAAATAAAGCTTTTGACTGCTCTTTTTTGCACCTTTTTTAGATCAAAAATATCAAAGCTCCACTTTCAAACATGTCCTGTACTAATATAATTTTTGTTCAACTTATAAAGTCCTCCTTTCCAGAGATTGTAGTTGTGGAACTATTTTCCTTTAAGAATACTGAATATTTTCCCTTGGGGAGGGAGGAGGGAAGAAATGTTGGGGAGGATCTTAACACATTACTGATTCAGCCATAAACTATAAGAATATTCAGTTTATTTCATTCCTATTTACTGTCACTCTTATTTCAGCCAATTGCTAATTTGTTTTTTTAAATATATAATTTGTATGTACGTGCTTTTTAGATCACACATGTAATCCCAGTCAATGAAAGATCAGAAATAGCTGTAATAAAACAATACAGACTTTGCATAGTCATTTATTTGCCAACAGAATAATGCCACTGAAAACAAATTCAATCAATTCAAGGGGGAAACAGGGAGAATGCTAGGTCTTTTTCAAAAGTGCAATTTAAAAATAGAAAAATCTTTTTTTTAAGCTGTCAAAAATGTTTGTGGCTTAACCCAGGGGTCTTCAACCTGTGGGCCATGGCCTGTTAGGAAGTGGGCCGGCAAACCCCGCCTCCCGGTGTGCGCGATTACCTCGCCCCCGGTGCGCGCGATTGGTTCCCGCCTGCAAACTGCCCCTGGGGCACGCGATTGGCTCCCGCCTGCAAACCCCACCCCCTGGTGTGCGCGATTGGCTCCTGCCTGCAAACCCCGCCCCCCCAGTCCGTGGAAAAATTGTCTTCCATGACCGGTCCCTGGTGCCAAAAAGTTGGGGACCACTGGCTTAACCCTATCCTCCTCAATGTTATTGGCTCTGCCTTGGAATGCTAACTTCATTTCCACTGGGATCTGTAAAACATAGAAGTTAGCAGTCAATGAATGAGGTCTGCAAAGCACAGAGATGAAATATGCTGATGGCAGAAAATTGCTGATTGCATCTATGCTACCAACATAAAGGTGGCTCTATTTTTTATACATTAAAAAAAAACCTGGATGATTTAAGGGAAATGTCAATACTTTAAAGCACATTTTAATGCTCTGATTAACTAGAAAATAACAAAACCTGTACAGTGGAGACAAAATATAAGAAGAGAATTAGAACACCACACCTCACCCTCTGTATCACAACTAGTTCTTTCCTCTTTCCAAGCCATCTGTTCCTTAATGGGATGCCACTTGAAAATGAATTAAGTTCTCTCGACCTTTGAAAAAATGAACACATCTGAATATTTTATTTTGTTAACTAATCATTAGTGAGCTGGAAACAGCTGCACGTCAGCTATAAGATAGGTGGAAAACATATTTTTAATTTTATACATGCTGGTCTATTTCCCAGCAATACTTATTTATGGGACAACTAACTTACAGCACCTAAAGTCTAATTAAATACTAAGTCTCACTTGGATGTATACAAAACCTGACTAAGAGGATTAATCAAACCACACCAAACAACTGAACATTACAATATCATTAAAATTATATTTATGTGCCATTAAGTCATTGTTGACTGTTAGCGATCACATACATGGACCTTCTCCAGGACGAAAATTATTTTTACACAGTAATAATCCGCATTTAACACTGGCATTGTCCAGAGTCTTGTTAGGTATCAAGAAGGAAATGAAAAAGGAGAAAGGGAGCGTTATGTTAAAAAAGAATGCCAAAATGGGGCAAAGTAAAGGAAATAATGACCGCAATAAAGACTGTTGTTGTTAATTAAAAAGTTAATTAAAAAGATTTGGGTTACAGGATACTTAGAAATCTGAACAAAAGACTTTCTTTTTCTTGCACTTTTTATTCTTTTTTTCCATTCCCTTCTCTTTCTTTAAGTTTAGTTTGTAATAGTTTTTACTATTGTAATTCAAATTCTTAATAAAAATATATAAAAAAAGAAATCTGAACAAAAGGAAATGTGTTTTCAGGTTCTCAGTGATGTCACTAAATGTGGAATTATTTTTATTTTATTTATTTATTTATTTTATTTATTCCCCGCCCATCTCCCATACAAGGGACTCTGGGAGGGTTACAATAATTAAAACTTAAAAATTTAAAATATTTAAAACCATACAAGATAGAAAATGTATAAAAATATATCCAAATATAAAATAAAATAAAATAAAATCCAAGATGGATTGGGGACCGTAGCACAGGTCATATTGCTATGGGGCTAGCCATCCCCAGGAGGCACTACCACCTCCGTTGTCCCAGGCCAGGCGGCAGAGCCAGGTCTTAAGGGCCTTCCGAAAGGCCAGGAGTGAAGGGGCCAGTCTCACCTCCGGGGGCAAGATATTCCATAAGGCGGGTGCTGTCGCAGAGAAGGCACGCCTCCTGGACCCCGCTAGATGGAATTCTCTTGTTGAGGGGGTCCGAAGCATGTCCTCTCTGCATGCACGGGTGGGGCGGGCTGACGTTATCGGGACGAGACGGTCCCTCAGGTACCCTGGCCCTATGCCATGTAGGGCTTTAAAGGTAATCACCAACACCTTGAATTGGACCCGGAAGCAAACTGGCAACCAATGCAGCTCGCGTAGCAGAGGTGTTACATGTGCCGATCTTATGGCACCCGTAACTGCTCGCGCCGCCGCATTCTGTACCAGCTGAAGCTTCCGGATACTCTTCAGGGGTAGCCCCATGTAGAGCGCATTACAGTAGTCTATGCGGGAGATGACAAGGGCATGAGTGACTGTTCGGAGGGCCTCCTGATCCAGGAAAGGGCGTAACTGGCGCACAACTCGAAGTTGTGCAAAGGCCCTCCTGGCCACGACTGCCACCTGCTCTTCGAGCAAGAGTCACGAGTCCAGGAGGACCCCCAGATTCCGCACTGGATCCGAGTGAGGTAGTGCAACCCCACCCAGAACCAAAGATGACAACTTCCCGGATCTAGGGGGGCCATCAATCCACAGCCACTCCGTCTTACCAGGGTTCAGTTGAAGCCTGTTGTTCCCCATCCAGACCCCCACAGCCTCCAGACACTGAGATAGGGCATCGACCGCATCACCTACTTCACCTGGGATGGAGATGTATAACTGGGTATCATCAGCATATTGGTGATACCTCATCCCATGGTGACGGATGATCTCGCCCAGCGGCTTCATGTAGATGTTGAACAGGAGAGGAGAGAGAACCGATCCCTGCGGCACCCCACAAGACAGGGGTCGCGGGTCAGCTCTCTCCTCTCCTATCAACACCGACTGGGAACGGCCCTGGAGGAAGGAGGCGAACCAGCGCAAAACCACGCCGCCCGTCCCCAACTCCCTGAGCCGCCCCAAGAGTATACCATGGTCGACGGTATCAAAAGCCGCTGAGAGATCTAAGAGAGCCAGGATGGACGCACTCCCTCCATCCCACCTTCGCCAGAGATCATCCATAAGCGCGACCAATGCAGTCTCTGTCCCATATCCTGGCCTGAAACCTGACTGAAAAGGGTCCAGATAATCCGTTTCCTCCAGAATCCTCTGGAGTTGCAATGCCACCACCTTCTCAACCACCTTTCCCAAAAAGGGAAGGTGGGAGTCTGGGCGAAAATTGCCCAGAATAGTAGGGTCCAAAGATGGTTTCTTGAGAAGGGGGTGCACCAGCGCCTCCTTAAAGGCAGCCGGGAACACCCCCTCACTCAAGGACGAATTTATAATCGCCAGGACCCAGCCACATGTCACCTCTCTAGCTGATTTCACCAGCCAGGAGGGACATGGGTCAAGTTGACATGTGGTGGCATTTACAATCCCAAGGATCCTGTCTACTTCATCAGGCCCAACAGGATCAAACTGCTCCCAGATAACATGGTAAGTACGAGCCTCTAGCATCTCCCCAGATCTTGTCTCATGCTTGGAGTCCAACTTGGAATGAATCTGAGCGATTTTGTCCTGCAGATGCTCAGAAAACTCTTCCGATCGGCCCAGTAGATGGGTCTCCCCTTGTTCCCGACCCAAAAGCGATCTTGTAATCTTAAACAGGGCCGTTGGACGGCATTCTGCGGATGCAATAAGAGCGGAGAAATATTCACGTTTCGCCGCTCTTACCGCCACAAGGTAGGCCTTAACAGCGGCTCTAGATTGTGTTCGGTCAGATTCCGTCTTCGTCTTTCTCCAGCGGCGCTCTAGACGTCTCTTAGCCCTCTTCAAAGCCCTCAACTCCTCTGTAAACCACGGAGAGTGACGGGCCGAACAGGGCCGGAGAGGTCGCATAGGCGCGATCTTGTCCAGGGCTCCGGCTGCTGCCTTGTTCCAGGCTGCAGCCAGGACCTCCACTGGACCGTGAAGCAAGTCCTCGGGAATAACCCCCAGCTCCTTCTGAAACCTCACTGGGTCCATCAGTCGCCGGGGGCGGACCAGTCGAATAGGTCCCGCCTAAATTTTGCTATGGTGTAATTCTTATATTGAGGTAATTGTTAGTAACATTTGTTTTCACACTCATGATGGAGCTAATTAGAGGGTTTCAATGTTTTTTATTGTTTTAAATTAATAAAATCTGACACTTCAGTCAGCTTTTATTTCTGAAGTCACACTCTAAGTGTAATTTAATACAAACATAAGAGGTGAGTAATTTGTTGAGTATTGCACAAGATCTATTCATAAAATTTTGACTAACAACAATATCAATAGTTGTTTGTTTTTGTTTTTTTAACCTAAGCTTGAAGAACAACAACAAAACCTTTTGCAAATACCACTTCATAATCCAAAATAAAATCAGGAGTTGGGGGAAGGACATGTCCAGATACATAACAACAGAGTCAAAAAGAAAAAGTATGTTGCAAAATGCCATTAACACTGAATGTTTCAGCTGCCATCCTACAGAAATATGGTACAGTAACTGAAGAGGGTCCAACATATGGTTTTAGCCAACTTTGGCTGATCTCAAAAAAAGGAAAAAAAGAAAGAAAAAGAAAAAGCAACACAAGATCTGGTGAGTACTTGGATGGGAGGCAACTAGAATATGCCAGAGTCTATAGCATAGCTTTCCAAACTGTGTGTCGAGACACGTTAGTGTGTCGGCTGCAGTGTCTGGGTATGTCGCGGCTGCTGCTGCCTCCGAGCCCTGCCAGGATTCCGCGCAGGTCCTAGTGCCTGCCTTGCACCTTGCTGCCTCCAAACCTACTGTGATTCCGCACAGGTCCTAGTGCCTGCCTTGTGCCCTGCTGTAGGAGTGTGTCGCAAAATGATGCCTTGCTGTAAGAGTGTGTCACCAAATAATGCATGTCTAAAAAGTGTGTCACCACGATGAAAAGTTTGGAAAGCTCTGGTCTATAGACTAGAGTCACACATTGTAAAAAAAAAAAAAAAAACACATCCAAGAAGAAAGCAACAAAAAACAACATTCTTGTTACCAAGAAACCTATATGGATGTGCCCATATAATCACCAGGAGTTGAGCTACTTAAGAGAGTTTTTATTTTTATTTTTATCAAAGGAGGGATGCTTTTAAGAATTACAAAGGACCAGAGAAAGAGGAAATGTAATTCAGTTGATCTAGAAACTTTGTACTCTCTAACTTTTCCTGCCTTCTGGGTACCACATGCAGTGTTAATAATCTATACCTTATTCCAATTTTTTAATATATATCTATATATATACCAAGGACTCCACAGTTCAACCCTCCAAATATTCTCTTTGATTGATATATCGATATTTATATCTTCATGCCATACGCCCAAGGTCTATATTTTTTAATTTACAGTTTTAATTTTAATTTTATTAAAACTCATTAACAAAGTACAGAAATTAGAAAATGAAAAATCACCCGATATCCATTAGTTTCAGAGAAAAAATAATCAGTACAAACAAGCCCCTATTTAAGAGATTTGAGAAGAAACCCATAAGTGCTCTGTATGCCTAAATGTTCAGTGAAGGTCCAGCATCTACCATTTTATAAATAACTTGCTTATTTGTAAAGAACCAACACTGCCATATAAGATTGCCTACCTGAGTCTGGGGCCAATAGGCTTTGAGAACAGCTTGTGTTCTGAACAGCACAAGCAGCTTGCTGTCCTCGTCACTTAGGTGAAAGGCTTGCTCCAAAATCTGTAGCACTTTTATGCGAGGCTTCACTGGTAAAGAATCGTCTCCACAGAAAGGCCTAAGCCAAGCCAACAGATCATCGGAAGACACCAGGTTCTCACTGCAATCAAACCAAGAGACACATCTGTTTTCATCTAATCGTATGCCATTACCAAATTCCATCCAGGTCCTCCCTGAATTAAGATATGCCCACCCCGCTTTGCACAAATGTTACCATGTACAGTACTATAGGGCTGGGAAGAAACATTTAGAAGGAGGTTATGAGAGTTTGTCTTTCTCACAGGTAAATGAATGACCCTTTGCAGAGATGCAGTTTTTCTGCTTTTCTCTGCTGCAGTATTTCAGAGAGGAATAAAAGTAAATTATTGGATCGTTTGTTGCAGATAAGCAGAAGCTGGGCTTTCTGTTTCCCATAGGACAGCAACGGGCAACCTTATTTTTTTTGGCCTGAGCTTCAGATTAGGATTTTTTAACCAGAAATGTCTTCCTTTTCATATCGTGGAAGACCTGAAACTCTGATTTAAAAAATCTACTACATTTTCGTCATAATCTGTGCTTGAAGGCTGTATTACATTCATATTATACTGCTGTTACTACATTACCAATAGGTTTCTTTGCTTGCTAAAGGTTCCTCAAGTATTTAGGAATACCACTGGTGTTCTCTGATGATATTTTGAAACAACATATGGTTCCAATATAAGTAGTCCTCACTTACCGACCACTTGTTCAGCAACCGTTCGAAGTTACGACGGTGCTGAACGAGTGGTACTTATGACTAGTTCTCGAAGTTCCAGTCATCGCAGCACCCCCACAGTGACGTGATTGCGATTTGGGCACTTGGCAACCGGCTCACACTTATGGTGGTTGCAGCATCCTGCGGTCAAGAGTTCACCATTTGCGACTTTCCCTGCTGGCTTCACACAAGCAAAGTCAATGTGGAAGCTGGCAGGGAAGGTTGCAAGTTGCTCTGGTAAGTCCCCCCTGGCTTTCCAGTGCTTGCACTGTCCATCCCCTGGCCTTCCTGTGGGTAGAGCATTTTATACCAGCTGTAGCTTCCAGTTGTCTTCAAAGGTGGCCCCATGTGGTGCATTGCAGTAGTCAGTCCTCAACTGTTAAAGGCATAAGTTGCTGTTACCAGGACCTCTTGCTCAAAGGCCACAACTGGTGTACCTGCTGAAGCTGGGCAAAGGCTCCCCTACCCATTGTATCCAGCTGCCCATTTAGCAGGAACTGTGAATCTAGAAGACCCCCAAATCACAGATCTGCTCCTTCAGTGATAGTGCCATCCTGTCCAGAGCCTGGACAGGATAGAGACCTCAATGCTTTCTTTGCAAACAGCAACTCCATCTTGCAGAGTATCAAATTCATCTTGTTTTCATCCAGCCCCTAACAGTCTCCAGGCACTGTATCAAGACTTCAACTGCACTTCTGGATGGTTCAGGGTGGAGATATATATATCTGAGCATCAATAGCATATAGATGATAGCTCACTCTGAACTGATAGTTGACCTATTCCAGCAGCTTCATGTAGACATTAAAAAGCAGGGAGAAAGACGGATGAGAACTGCATGTCAAAAACCACAGATAAATCAGAGCACAGCTAGCCAATAAAGGCATATTGAGCAGATTGCTCTCCTCCTAACTCAGCTTTTCCCATAATTTTCACCATTCATATTTGACTAATATCCAACTAATTGGCAAGATTAATAATAAAAAGATGTTTAGGAAAATAATTCTCAAAAAGACAGAGGAAGTAAGGCTTATATAGATGATCCAAAAGCTGCTCAAGTGGCACACTACTCCAGTAGTGAAGAAGAAATGATGGAAGAGGATGATATTCCAATGCAGCACACAAAAATCAAGCAACATTTGGGACAAAGGTTTGAAATTAACTTGATAGGAAATCTAATTAAGCAACTCAAACAAGAACTAAAGGCATAATAAGCAAAGTCAGTTAATACTATCTGACAGGACTTGGCAGGTACATTTGAACAAGCTAATAAAAAACAAAGAATTGCCTTCTCAAATTTCAGAGGCCACCCAGACTGCTAGTAAAGCGTATGATGTTGCTACAGAAATGAACTTGATACTGGAAAAGTTCAAAAAGATATTGTAGACATTAGAATAAATGTGGCTGATATATAAGATGAGAACAGAATAAATAAATTGAGAATTAGAGAAAATGTAGAAAAGAATGATTTGATTGGATATCTTATCTCAAAACATAATGACAAGCTATAGAATAAATTGTTGTGGCCAAAACCTGGCTTGCCTAAAGCAACCAAATCACTTTGAAGATACAACATAATTTTATTTGCATGCATACAAGCAATAATACAGTATATACTGGACCCCCGGTAAAGCTTTGATACTTTGCTGAGTGGCAATGAGCAAAAGAAGAACCAGGGCTTACATGCCTTTGGCCCACTACATTGCAAGGCAAAGAAAGGCAAAGGAAAAACAAAGAAAAAGGCAGACACAGTGGAAATTACAGCATGACATTGGAATATTTCAGATAAACCCATTGTGAACTTATTATTATCTATCCCTTCCTACTAGGTCAGCATGCTACCCATATTATCTTTGAGATATGGTCAGTGAATAGAAACAATTTGGTTTACTAGGCCACAGGTTCCTGACTGAGTCTTCTCCCTGTTGCCACTCAGGGTCACTTCAGCTTGCTGTGAATGTTTTCCTTACAAGGGCACTTTAAGCAGTTCATATATATTGGGGGGGGATCTCATAGGTTTTGGTAGTGAATGCAGTTTACATGTGTATGGGAGGACTACCCTTTACCACTATAACATTTTCAGACAAAGATGTGGAACCCACACATAGAGTCTTTATTCCTAGGTTCCATTGAATGCAAAAACCAAGGGATATAATATTGGTAAATGCTCAAGTGAGAGACAGAATTTTTCAAAAGGTTCTTGGTCAGATAGATAGATAGATAGATAGATAGATAGATAGATAGATAGATAGATAGATAGATAGATAGAAAGAAAAGGGCGGAGATAAAATGTTAGTTTTTGAAGTTATTAGTTTGGCCATGTTACAAAGAACAGCCTTCAAGCCTTTGACAGAAGAATTATCAAAAAGCAGAGTAGGTATTAATGGGGGATTCCTTTTTAAGCTAGTTTTATTTCAACCACAATGGTAAGAGACTATTTCTGTGCTTCAAGAGACAAATAGAGAGTCTTAACAAAACTAAAGAATACTTTGCAAAGAACTAATAGAGATCTTTGATGCTACAAGAATTGATTTCTCTTTATAAGATCTGATAAAAGGATCTTTTGACATTTAGTACTTACAAGATGGTAGACTGTTATAAAATAAATGTTTAATATTGTTTCATATTAGTTGGGAAAATGTAAGACAAAATACAGAGAACAGCAAAATATCATACAGAAGTTACAGTAATACAGTATAAGACAAGCTGAGAAGGGGGAAATTAGAGTCCAATGTAGCACTCTCCTAACTAGACCAATTAGTGGATTTAATTAATCCGCTGTAAATTTATGTCCACATGTCGCTTAAAGGCGTTGTGAGGGTGAAAATGGGGGGATGAATAGAGAGGAGAACTTGGGGAGGATTGGGGAAAGGGGTATAGGAGGCAAAAAGGATAGATAGTAATTTTTAAGCATTTTACAAATTTAGTCAGAATTGTTGGCTTATAAGTTAAATAGGGTTTCACTGTTGGTAAGTTTAATTTGTAGGAATGGTGAGAAGAAAAGAAAAGCAGAAGCGTAATAGGGCAATGGGGGAACAGTCTCGTATAGTTTCTCTAAATGTTAGTGAGTCAGGAGATTTGATAGAAAGAACTTGAATCAGTAAGCATTAAAAAATTTTCACCCTGCCTGTGGTTATGTTATAGAAAACATAAAATCAAAGATATTTTCTTGTGAAATGGACTAATAAAGAAAGAGGGGATAGCAATCTAATTTAAAGATAATATTGATTTTACAGTAGAAAAGATTCAAAAAGATAGAGAGGATTTATTTTTATTGAAGTTTAATAATAAAATTGTAACACTTGACTTCTATATATGCACCAAATCAGAATCAAATTAGATACATACAAAAAAGTAATGACAGCCTTGAATAAATCTGCTTGAGAGAATTGGGTTCTAGGGGGCAATTGAAATATTGATGCAGGTATACCTGGGGATGGAATAAGTCATCAGAAAAATAGAAGCAATCTTTAGTATTAAAGAGATTGCAGACTGATGTAGGCTGATGCAACTGCATGAGCTTACTGATATTTGAGGAACTATGCATCCATTAACAAAATGCTTTATATATTATTCTAAATAAGTATTTAGATATATTGAATTTTCTGAATTATCCTTCATGGATGCTCAATATGTGGATTCTCCATTGCAAAATCAGAGGTTGGTTAGGTTTTTAAAATAGAAAATCGCTAGGTTGAGATGGGTTGACAAGCAAATTCTATAAGGCATTCAAAGCTATTTTTTAATCTAAATTCTTGTCACTAGGCCAGAGCTTTCCAAACTGTGTGTCGGGACACGTTAGTGTGTCGGCTGCAGTGTCTGGGTGTGTCGCGGCTGCTGCTGCCTCCTGGCTTCCACGCAGGTTCTAGTACTTGCCTTGTGCCTTGCTGCCTCCAAACCTGCCCTGCCAGGATTCCGCGCAGGTCCTAGTGCCTGCCTTGTGCCCTGCTGTAAAAGTGTGTCGCGAAATGATGCCCTGCTGTAAGAGTGTGTCACGAAATGATGCATGTCTAAAAAGTGTGTCACCAACATGAAAAGTTTGGAAAGCTCTGCACTAGGCAATGCATTGAATTAGGGAAATCTGCTTCCATTGTTCTGGAATGACTATAACATCATTCTAATTAGGTAAAGATCCACGAGAACTCTCACCAATGACCAAATAAGAATAATTACAATTCAGAACAATTCCTAAAACCACACCCCCCACCAAAATTGGCAGCGCAAGTTACTGTATATAAAAAGGAAGCAAAACCTATACTCACTCCCACTGATGGTGTTACCTAGTCAGGTAATGAAACGTCTGCAAGCAAACAACCAAGCTCACAGAGCACCAAGGACTCCACAGTTCAACCCTGAGCTACAGATATTCTCTTCTATTGGAATTCCTAATCTCAAGAGGTGTGAAGCAGGGTTGCCCTTTATCCTCTCTGTTATTTAATTTTGATAAGAAACAGTAGCAGAAGCACTTCGTAACAATAAAGAAATCAAAGAGATACCAAGTAGGAGGTAAAAATTATCTATTTGCAGATGGTACTTTTACAAATTCTTGTAACTGTTAATGTTTCTTGTAATATTAATTCCTAGATATTTGAAGGAACAGTATCCCATTGGTGCATTTAAAATATTAGCTATCACTCTGTATTTTAGAAGAGGTACAAAATAACACTAACTGTGACTTTGGAAAATTTACTATGAATCCTGATACTTCAGAAAATTATTCTAATCCCACCTTAATGTATTTAGCCGAAGTATTAGCATTTTTATTGTAAATGAAAACATTATATATGTTATGCTAATAATAATAGTTCTAATTTTGATGACTCTGGTGATATATGTGAACTATGGCTGAATGTTCAGATATACTGTTCTTGGGTGATATGTAGCATTCTTTTTTCTTAGCTTATGGAATGTTAAAAGTGAAAAAATAGAATTTAAAATTTTGTAAAAGAGAGAGAGCGAGAGAGAGCAAGAACCCTGCAGGATTCTACTAGACCAACCTCCAACTACCACTGACTGGAACCTCTAGAACCACCGACTCAGGAAGAAGGGAACCCACTGTAAAACAGTGCCCCCAACTTCCAATCGTGGCAGGCGATGAGGCATACTCTAATTTTTAATCTCCATTTCATCAAGTGAATCTCATTGGCTACATCTACACAAGTCACATACAAATAAGTGAAATTCAAGACCTTCGCGGTGCTTTGCTTTTCTGCACAAGAAGTCATGATTCCAGAACCACATCTGCTTGAATCCAAAGACTATGCAGAAATCAAACACTCAAGCAGCTAACCTAAAAACTCTCAATAGGCAGCAGAGATTCTAGTATCTCCTTTTAAATTATTCTTCACATTTATATATAAGCAGTTGATAAATTAATTGAAAACAGAAATTTAGAAAGCAGAATATCCTAATAGAAACAAAGTATTTCCCAGAAACCAACTGATTCTTCGGGAACAACAAAAGACTTCCTGTTCAAGATTTTCAGCAGTTCTATTGTTACATACTATCAGGAATTTGTATTATACTTTTCTTTTGCCAGTTTTGGGTGTTCTTAAAGAAATTCTTCCACAAGGAAATTATTTTAACTTCTTCTTTTGGCTGTTTTTTTTCATATTTAATGCAATCTATGTTAACTAACGGTCAGCAACATTAAGTAGCATTCTGACTATCCAACCAAAGGAGACTATGCATTTCTTGTCACTAGAGAAAGTCTGTATTCTAATGCTTATTCAGTTCTTCAAGCAACAACGCTTATATAGCCAAATGCCAAAAGCCACAGAACACAAAAAGGAGATATCTGCAAATTTAGGATAACCTTGTAATAATCTTAAACATAAAAACATTTGGGAAGGGGAAAAAAGCCTAGTGAGGAGTTAATGCTTACAAAATGCTGACTGACAGAAACAGAAAACAAAACAAAACAAAACTGGGTGGTTTGAAGAAATGAAATGGATAATTAGAATAAAAGGGTAGAGAAAGGGGCCATGGTAATAAAATTGTTTATCTGAACACTTCGCCTCCTGCAAGGGTTAGGGTCATGTCTGTGTTTTTTTTTAATTATTTCTTCATTCAGAAAGCAAAACTTTGAAAGTTGGTCCTGCCAACTTGTTACATTTTCTACCAGGGCCCCCATTTGCTATGTTCTTGATTTAGTTCATTTCACAATGTTTCTTTCTAACATGTTTTAGATCATGTTGGTGCCAATCTGTGATTCTTATCTAAGGTACACTTGTGGGAGAAATCAGGATCCTAGTCCAAGAAAATAGCCATCTTGTTGGGGCTTATTTATTTATTTATTATTTAAATTTGTATCACCGCCCATCTCCTCCATACCTGGGGACTCTGGGCGGTTCACAGCAAGTTAAAAATATAAAATTACAACAACAATAATTTACATATAAAATCCAAACAGAAAGCTGTTAATAATAAGGCGGGTTTCATGGCACCAGCCACTCCCAAGAGGAAGTATTGGCATTCCCGTCCCAAGCAAGTTGCCTGGGTTACGTTCAGTTCCAACAAGTCTACTGTTCCACCTTGCAGGCAATTTAGGTTGAAACTCCACCCCTCCCCTCAAAAGTAAGTGTATACTTTGGAGAAGAAATTTGGGAGAAATTTACCTCCACTCTCTTTCCCTTAGATATCTGGTCTTTTTGGTTTATAGCTTTACATTGTAAATCTGAACATTATTCTTGATTAACGTGAGCCTCTTTGGGACACAATCTTTATCTGAAAATAGGATACAAATACAGTACTTAATCCATACTAGTATGTGTAACCTGTTGGGGCGGCAAGCTTTTCCCACCTGTTCTCTCAGATATGCTTCACACTGTTGCCTTTTACCTGCCCAAACCTGGATCCAAGCCCTAATGAGCAGAAATAGTTTACCCTCTCGTGTCTTCAGCAATAACTCTTCTACAGCAGAAAGCACTGCTTCTTTTTAATATCTTTTATTCACCAACAAATCCTTTAGGAATAGTCTTTTAATATCTTCCTTCTCAATTTTTTTTTTGAGAGGGAAGGATGTAGAGCTGCCTGTAATTTAACCTTTCCTATTTTCTCCAAACAGCTGCTTTTATTCTCCTGTGCTAGAGTTAATCCACTTGAGTCGGATCTGTTCCTTCAAAACGTCACTTGAATTGAATTGAATTGAATATTGCAGCAGACTAAAGATAAAAAGCACTTTCTGTTAATTTTAAAAATACACAAGGAAGCCAATTAGAAAAGGAAGTTTACTAGAAATAGTTGTCTGGAAATAATAGCTGTGTTTGCTGACTACAGTAGTAATAAACTATATGTGTTCTTTCGTTAAATAAGAAATATCATAAGCTACAGCAGGTACAGGCAACTTTTCTTGGTCTAACACACAGACTATATATTGAATGACAAATCTGTGGTTTGATAGAACACAAACTCAAATAATCTTAATAAGATGTAGAACTTGCAATATTCAAGATATCAGAAGCCCCCCCCCCCCGCATTTCAGGCAATATACATCCTTTTACTAGCTCTATATATCTGTATTTGTATAAATAATGCTTGTTATATTCATTGACAATATTTTAACTTGACACTGTTTTTTTTCAAATAAAAAGAAGCAGCAGGTAGCATGTGATTTATATTTGAAGTAATACTACTGTAGTCATTCTAACAAGACAGATAGGAACATAACATCAGCCAGAAGACACCAATTCAACCTGTCTGAAAGTGCTGAAATAATATAAGCTGACAGTTTAAGTTATCATTTCATGAAAACTTCAAAATTTATTTAGCCTGTGTTACTCTTTTTACATTCCATCTCTCAGAGAACTGGTGCTAAATTAGAAATGAGTTTTTGGAGCGAGTGACATTTGGAATGTAAATTAAAAAGTTGATAAATTAAAAAGAAAGCAGTTGAGTCCTTGGCTTCAAAAGTTAGGTAAGCTCATTTTTCAAATGACTGTAACTTCCTGATGGGAACCATTTATATTTAGTTCCTACAACATCTGAAGGATACAAAGGTAAATAATGTTTAATGAAATACAAGTCTGAAACCTTATTAAAGCAATACTGGTATTTCAAAATATATCTTCATACTAGAGTTCCATATGGATTTGTGACTAGGGCTTTTCCCTGGGGAAAATAATAGTATGTACAACAAACACTCTAATGGTCCTTTGGGAACCAATACCTTGACAAGTTACAGCAGGATCGATATAGGAGCTGCCTGTTGGAGAAAGTTTGCTGCCAAACAGAGTACACATACAAAGTGGAGGTTTAAAGGCTAAAGACCCACCGGCGGGAATGGAAATACCTGATTCCACCAAAATATGAAAAAGGACAATGTAAGAAAGGAAGACAGAAAGGAGGGAGGGAGGGAGGGAGGGAGGGAGAGAGAGAGAGAGAGAGAGAGAGACCGAGACCATAAAACAATTCTTGAGGAGGTAAAAGAAGTTCCAAACAGTGCTATTGGCATGGAAGTTGGAGACGTGAGAAAGGATAGCAGGAGATGAGCCTTTAGGACATACGTACTGAGTGCAAAGGACAGATTCCTGACAAAAAGCTACAAAGCTGCAGGATTCTGAATAGGGCACAGAATGGGAACCTGAAATTAAACATATGGATGTGTGAAGAAAGAAGTTCAAACTTGGTTGGCAATTAGATGCAAATCCAGAAAGTATTTCAAATCTGCTGACTACCTGCATGTGCAAAAACATAGTTTAACACAGTGGACAAGATAAGAAAAAAAGGTGGAATATTTTTGGTGTGGGCTGCCAGTTCTGCTCATAAGCTGGTTGCATTTACTCTGCCAGCACTCCCTTCTGGTTTTGGGAGTCCACAGAATCATTTCAAAACTGTTTGATTTGATCCAGGTTTTTACAATTAATTCAAAATTGATGCATATTCTTATTTAGCAATTGTAATCAAGTTTTACAATATACCCCAAAAGCTCTTACCCATTTTCAGCACTTGTGTGGACAGCAGAGACAATGTCTTCCAATATCTGAAAAGGATCTTTTTGAAAAGAATATTGATCACCCTCTTCACTGTCAAATGAATAAAACAGAAAGATGCTTATTTGGAATCAATGTTTCAGAAACCTTACGGCCTATGTGTATAAACATTCTGTGCTGCTTATCAAACACTAAATAATTAAGAATTATACAGAAGATATGTTGACGGAGTTTATCATAATTTGGTTTAGTTTTGGTTCAGTTTGCTGTGTGAATTCAGCCATTTGTGGGTCTGCAAACAAGGTTATGGTTTAGTGTATTATACGAACCCATTTGAGCTTGGGTTCATATAGTATACTAAACATAGCTTGTTTAAACAAATTTCGTTTAAACAAGCTATGACTTTAGTGCTACTACGAATTCAACCATTGCCTTTTATAACAGTCAGAATAATTTTTTTAAAAAGAGAAATTAAGATGCAAGATTCCCTCTAATTAAATTAAAAGTGTTTTTATTGCATTTGCCAGGAAAGTTTTCACATTAATCAGTATTAAGGAACCAACACCCATAAAAACCCTAATATGAAAGCATGTTAAAGAACTATCCAACATGTATTGCAGTTGATTTGTTGGCTCAAGATCTTAAGAATCTGAGGGGTTATTAAGGCTTGTCTCCCAAGAGAAGGCAGCCACAACAGTGATAACACTGAGACCTCCACAAGTTTCTAGGCCTCAACACTGATAGGAATTTTTCTGGCAAAAAGTACATTCAGAATATAATTTTCCCATTTCAGGCATAGAAACATGCTGTATGTTTCTATGTACATTAAAAAGAAATCATGAAACATACATTAACTGTATGTAAAGTTATAAACTGTCTCTATTGCATAAATAACTAGGTTATTGGGAAAAGGGAGGAAGATTTAGGAGAGCAGGACCTTTGCACAGCAAGCTATTGACAGGGTCTTGCTAACCTCAGTTTAACAAGTGCACATTTAAATATTACTATCCACTTAATAGTTCAGTATTTCATGGGTAGAACTTCAGGATTCTATGCTTAAAGTAATTTTACTAATTAATTTGTCACTTTGTTTGTATTACATAGGCTATATTTCTCCATTCACTGGATTGTAGTAACTTACTATATGCACATTTATCAATGTTTTAGAAACATTCTAGATTTTAGGCATTTCATTGTTTTTCCAGCTAGTTTTTTATGTTTTCTCTTCCAATGTCATGTCTTCTTGTGCTTTTAAGAAGCTGCCTGCTTGGAACTTCTGGTGGGAATACGGCGGACTGAGTAGCTTTACGCGCACGCTCCGCAGACAGAACTGTCATCCTGGCAGTTTTTCCGGGCACAGGCTGGTTTCTCCTGTAGCCCAGAGCATTTTTCCGGATTAAGGAAAACACTTCGAATCGACCCATTCGTCCTCCAGATGGCGAGTTGTAGCCAGGAGATCATGGACAGTGTGCACGATCGACCGGTAAGACTTCACCAGGAGGCTGGGATTTCATCATTTCCGAGCTGCATTGCAGCCCTTAAAGCAGCTTTCCAAACTGTGTGTTGCGACACTTTAGTCTGTCGCAACACAGTCTGGTGTGTCGCCACACAACCCGGAAGCGGTAGCGGGGGCATGCACCATCAGTGCTTCCGCGTTTTAGCGGAGGCTGCCACCGCTGCCGCCGTGCACACCCCCACCCCCGTGCACACCCCCGCCCCCCCGCGCGCCACTGCTGCTGCCGTTGGTGTGTCACCAACAGCGGCACTTTAGAAAGCACTGCCTTAAAGGGACAGTAAGGCCACCCCATTTCTTAAACACCCAATTTATTGTTCTTTTTTAAGTTTTTGTACCCTAAGAGAGGCTTTCTACAGAAAGAAGAAGCGGACTCTCTTGATTCTTATCGTTATTTCTGGATTTAATTTTTTAATGTTTAAGTTTTGGCTTGTTTTCCCATCTAAAGATTAAGGAGGAGTGAGAATAAAGAATTGCCTTCCTGTTATTATTTTTGTATTGAATTTGAAGGATTGAATATTTCCCTACACGTTGGATTTGTTGTTCTGAATTTTCAGCTCTCTGTTCACTTTCCTTAGGATCTGCTTGTTAACGTATTTTTCTTTGTGCTAATTAACTCATTAACTCATTAACTTATATCTGTGTGAGTCAAGTATCTAAGGAGCGCCATAATTTACTGCCTGAAACATGGAAAATTTCAAGGAGTCTTCTTCAGGGTTCTGTTATGAGCCTGAGCAGACCTTTGAAGAGATCCTTTTAGTGTTGTCAACCTATTCTGCAGACTATTCAGGACTTTGAGGAAGAACTTATTTCTAAGCTGTGTCATCTGTCTTAAGATGTTACGGAGGAAGATGAAGATTTTGATAAGGATGGAGACTTTCTTATTGACAGCAACTTTGAAGTAATGCCAGACGAAGACTACATTTTGGTGTTGAAGGGGTTATAGTGACAGTCTGAGCTGCAGATTACAAGGAGAGCTTTTTTTCTGAAGAATTGTTATGGCTATATGGGGGGATTGTTATGGGAGAGAAGAAAATCTGCTTTGTGGGAGTTTTTCTGCTGAAAAGTTTGAGTTTTTAAGGGGGGCAGTTGGGCTGTTGGATTCTTGTAAGAAAAATTTTGCCGAGAAGTCTGAGTTTTTAAGAGGGGCAGTTGGGCTGTTGGATTTTTGTAAGAAAAATGCCTTGGGTGTAATAGGGAGATATGTTAATGCTTTGGTATACTTCGAGGTGGGGTAAAATCAAGAATGTGTAATTGGATTGATAATGAGGTTATTATGATTTCATTTCTCTTAAATGATTTGGATTAAGATTTATTGGATTTTTCTTAAGGTTTGTTTGACTTATAACATAATGTATTCATAAGGTATAATAATAATTGCTTAGTCTTTAGGTTTAATAGGATTAAGATTGTTGTATTATTATTAATTATAAAAGTAGACAATTTATATCTTTTTACAATTTGATTTTTATTAATAGTGGATAGAAATATATAGAATAGTGATGGGAAGGAAACAATTAAATTAATGTTTTCTGGTGGAGGGAACTAGATATGTATGTATGTATGTATGTATGTATGTATGTATGTAGCAATTGCATTAGTGATTTGTATATGTGTTAATGGAAGGATTTATAGAAATAATGTGATCTTAGTTTGATATAGAGTAAGGGATTGATAATGGAAATTGCTGTATATTCTTCCTGTTGAAAGTCAGAAGTCACCTTTCTATGTAATCTTTAAAAATGATTTTTTCTTGTGTTTCTCACTTTTTTAGTTTTCTTTTTCCTTTTTTTAGTTTTTTTCTTTTTTGTAGTTTTTATCTTTGCTTTAAACTCAATAAAATTATTTTAAAAAAAGAATCTGCCTGTTTAATTTCCTGGTCTATACATACACAAGCATTAGATTGCTGTGTGAGATAGAAAATACCATTAAACAAAAAAGGTAAGTACTGTTAAAAAGAAAATAA